>JAKCOX010000002.1:62628929-63894068 GCA_022605575.1 Laterallus jamaicensis coturniculus | reverse complement strand
TTCACACACAAAGGGCTTCCCATAGGAAAAATCCACAAAATCACATACTGATAATTTCTGCTACAGGATGTGGCAGAGAATCCATTCCCTTCTATAGTAACCCGTTCCTTTCCTTGGAGATGCATGAAAAATAGGAAGAGAAATGAGACTCTGACCTCAGTAGTATAAGATTACTAAATGACTACATGTGGCATAAGAACACTGTTTTTTAGGTTGTTTGCTTCTGACATGAGAATGACCTCTAGCACATTCCAAAACAGTACAGCTTATCAACTAAGGTGGTGAGGTGACCCAAAACTGCCATAGTTCAAGATTATGTGGTTTTACAATGGGAGCTGCAAGAGGTCAAATTCTTCCAGTGACCTAGCCCAAGGCTGAGACCCCTCTGGACAGGTCTCATGACTGTCTTTCTGGAGGGGCCATTCCTTTTTTTCCCCTAGTTCCAGAGGTTTATTTTGAATATTCATCTCAGTGAGAGAGCACAACCGTAGTTTATAAAGCTTTCTCACATCCGCGTCCTTTTTTTTAGACAGTAACATACTGTTACTAAAGAAATTCTGCACATAAGAACTGTAAGAAATATAGCCCTAAACATCTAGTGGCGGTGGTGCAGAAAAAATATAGCCAGACATGATAAGGGAAGTGACCTTTCTACTAGTAGTGAAGAACATTTCCTCACCTTTCATTATGCCTGCAGACCAATGGCATAATTATGCATAAGTGGGATACATTTTTCTTCTGTCTTATACCCCATTCGTTTGATTCACATGTTATTTTCATCAAAAGAGGTCACTAGCAAGAGGTGGCATCAGCCATCATAATTTTGGCAGGCTGACAGTCAATTTTGTCACCTCCTCCAACCCACCCATCACGTTATGGCATGATGATAGTATCACACTTAGGGCTAGCCAGTATCTGGGGAAGATTCCAGAAAATGAGTCTTTAGGATATGGCTCCTACCTTAACTAAGTAATTTTATATAGAGGAATGTGAAAATGAATAGGAAATACCAGCACCGTCTTTTCCAGCCTATTGCCACAGAAGTGTTCCCATCTGTTTTCTCTTGTAAGCTGAACCAATTCGGTAAGCTGAACAAATCCTGTTAGTTGGATTTGACATATAAAACTGAATTTGAAGGGAAAAATTAGAATCTGCATTCCTTGAAGACCAAAACAATCAAGATTATTGTACATTTCCAGATTCCTTCAGACCATAAAGTCCTATTACTGCCTCAAATCTAGGATGTAGAAGCTGATTCTGGTACATTTGTGCCAGTGTATAAACTGGAACATAAGAAAAACCTCATGAATCTGTCCAAAATTAGCTATATCAAAACAGTAAAGAATCATCCTTTAATTAACTTTTGCTATTTCTAAAGATTCCTCACTGAATACTACCGTTATAATGCATACATCTATCCATAAATCTGATAATATGGTTAAGGAGACATATTCCCATTAGAAGCTTTTTTTAAATTTTATTTTTATTTAGGCATAGTTAGCTAGATCACAGTATCACCTGCATTTAAAATAAAAAGATATTGAGTAGATAGGTGAAATATTAACTCCAGACGATTTGGTTTTTTCCCCTGAGGGAAAAAAAGTACTTTAATAAGTCCCCAAAATTAAGGAAGATAGAAAAATTAGTGCTATGATTTTTTTTTAAATCCATAAAAACAGGCAAACTTTTCAAATCTTACATGATACAGAGGAAAAAAATTGTAAGTTCTAGATTCAGCTGCTGTCTGATTACTATTGCAGAGCTCTAAAGAAAGATGTACTATTCTTAGCTGTCAAGATCCTTGAATCATGGAGAGAAACAGAAGAAAGATACCTGTGAAAAAAATCTGCACATTAAATTTTGCATTGTGGGAAGATCTGAATGGAAGTGAAACTCAGGCTTTGATCTTTTTAACATGCTACACCTGATTTAATACAGAAATAAAACTTCAGATGATGTCTATTGATCTGTACATTCAAACAAATGGAGCAACTGACACTGCCTGTTGAGGAATGCAAAGCAGTCCTTGGAATTCATTCTATGCCTATTAAATACACTGGCAGTTAAATCTGGGCTTCCATGTATTTTATACCAAGTAGAAAGGAACAAAACAAACAAAAACAAACAAAAAACCACACCCAAACTCCTCCAAGAACAGTTCTGAAGAAAGGAGTCTCTTCCTCATCATTCAGAAAAAGGAGTCTCTTCCTTTTATATATTCTTGTGATTTAAGAATTCTTTAACACAGCTTCAAACTGTGTGCTGAAAAAGAGTCCTACCAATTGTTTTAGCAGTGATTACAAATCAAGTGAACATCCAGCATTTAAGTTACCTCAGTTTTACAAGACCTGTTATGCTTCATGAAGAATAACCTCTTGCATAAGTTTAGCACAAAAAATTCAGTCTACAAGTACTTTGTTTCAATTTTACTTTTGGATTTAAAAAAAAGTCTCCCAAAAAAAACTATCAAAAATTTGGAAAGCCTATGGATATATCACATTTTTAAGTGGGTATGCATCATTTCCTTGAAGAAAAAAAAAAGGGAAAAAGAATACATGATTAATGAAATAGGGTGTACTCCACTTGTGTCTAGACAAAGTATGAGACAGGCTTGAAATCCCTGTACCCTGTAGGGTTTATCATAAATACAGTATATTATAAGCACCTGTCAAAACCAAAGTAACTAAGGAGCTAACTGGATACAGGCTATCTGCTTTGCCACCGCACTCTTAATCTTCTTACTTAACAGTGCATCATGATAATCAATTAACTGAAGTGCTTTTAGCATGTTCAGAGACTGACAAAAATAACTAAATTGCCATAGTGTATAGAGGAGAAATGAAGCACTGAAGCAGATTAATCATTTTACCACGGTCAAGAGGTGAACTTGTACCTCCGTTGGTATCAAAATATTAGGTTTGTGGTGGTCTGGTTATTATTTACAAAATCACATCATATGAAGGGGTCTCAAAAATTTATTTAATTAGTCACAGGCTAAACCAATATAACATTAATTAACTATGGATGTCAATAGTTAGTAATAGTTCCCAAAGGCACTTTTCTTTTAATGTCTGCTACGTTCCTTTTGCACGCTTTTTAATTATAAATTAAAATTAGCATAAACAATGTAATTTAAAAAAAAAGAATCAAAACATGTTTATGCTTGGCATTTTTTAAAAGACAAATGTGTATAATTTTGCCAAAGTTCTTAGGAGATACATATTTTCCTCTAATATATATATTTTCATTATTCTATGCTTTATGCACAACTTTACAAATTTTAATGAACAAGGAACAATATTACATAGTCTAAAAAAATAATAATTAAGAATTTCATTTTATAATGAGAAAACAATTAGTCTCACAAAGGCTATGTCTGCAAGTACAGTTTGCATGTGGCAATTGAGTACATTTTCATGTATTAAAAAATTAATCCACTACATTTTCATATAGTAAAATAAAAATGAATTTGTTTTCTCAGATTTCTTCTGAGATTCTGCTGTTATGAACCAATGCAAAGGAGCACAGAAGCAGGATTTCAAATCGAAAAGATAAAAGCTACCTGTTTTCCAGAGCTGGATAATTAAAGTGAAAATACATAATATTAATTCATAATTTAGCCTTTCAAACACTCAGCTTCAACACAGACTGAAACATTAGCAAGAATTGCACTGCTTTAAAAATAAACCAGAACACAGACCTTAGTAAAAAGGGAGGTTCCAAGCTCTTGGCTGGAGCAATCATTGAGGGGGGTGGGGATGGTGGCGGCGGTGGGAAGGTCCCTGTTACAAGATTGAAATCCATTTAAACTATTACAGACTGCCAGGTATGTGTCAATGCAAGAAAAAGGGTTGCAAACTAATTTATGAAAATTGTTGGTTCATTCCTACAGTTACTACTAGCTTAAAGTAAAGATTCTTGCCAGACAATAGAAGCCCCAAGGAGGCAGCCCTTGGTACATTTTCAGTACTGATAAAACAAACCCCAACAGAACACCTTTTAGTGTCATTCCCTCAAAAAATAAAATAAATTATAAGAAGCTTTAAAAGTTCAGGTCTGTAAAGAAATTAAACCTTTTGAGATTTCATGTAATTTACTGGGTAGCTGGTGATTATTGGTTAATTAACCTTTTTAACTCCTTGGTGAAACTACAGGTGTAGTTTCATTATTCATCTCTAAATACTCAATATTAATTTCTAAATATAAACTAAATGCTTAATATCAAATACATGAAAGATAGGATTTATTGTAACCAGAAAATGTGCACTCTCCTCTAAATTTGTACATTAAAAGTTGAGTTTGTATGTAGTATAACCATTAAAACTAGAAATAACTTCGTCTGCAAAATAAACTAAAAGTACTAATGGTAAGAAAAGCCATCACTGAAACAGATTGCGCACAGAATTTCTTTAAGGCATTAATCAGACCTAAACCTGATTAAGTCCCTAATTGGCTTGATTACTGATGACAAGAAGACATGTGCTGTATACCTCTTCATGGTAAAGGAGTTATAGAGGCTCCAAGATAGTTGAAGGGGCAAGATGTTTAAAAAACTAAGAGCAGTATTTTCAAGAGCCAAATTATCACCTGAAGAAGCAGATGAGAAGAATGAAGGTGTCTCTCCACCACCCAAGGCATCTACAGGCCAGGTATATTTTTTATTGTTTAGTATAGTCTTAGTAATGTTTTGTTTAGAAAATATTTATGAAAGCAAGTGTTAATGACTAGATTTTCAAACATACTTACTGCACAGGGTACCATTTTTTATTTAGCAAAATAAAGTAAATGCCTTTATTCCTCTCCTACCTTTTCTTTATGAAGAAAATACAGGTTTCCTCCTTTTGTAATTTACTTTCCAAACAGAGACAACCTACAATAGTACAGGATTATGAGAGGTCTTGACAAACATAGCAAATGAGGAATAATAAATACTAGTATGGCTGCTTTTGATGTCCTCTTTATCTTGTTCCCTGATGGCAGAAAATGTCAGTATATCCTTTCTGAATATCAGAATGGCATGCGTGTATATATCAGCCTGTCTCCAAATAACTGTTGGAAATAATTTTATTTGGCTTTATTTTACTAATATTACTCCTATTTGAAAAATACAGCAAGTCATATTAGTCTAAACTCTATAAGTTTTATTCAGTAGCTCTTTACCATAAAAGTTAACTCATTCCTTTCATTTTCATTAATGCACTATTTTTAAATTAGGTAGAAGGCTAGATGAAAATTCAAAGGTAAGAAATGAAGTATCTTTTCCCAACAATGTCCTTGAGAGCATTTTGGTTTTTACCAGCTTGACATAATAAATACTTTACAAAGCAAAAGGGTAACAATTTAGGGTTTCACCAGATAACTAGGAAAGTGAAATGAGTTCTTTAGTATCAGCCTAGTTATGAATCTGAACTGATGCTTAACAGATCAACTAAAACTCCACCACTATAAACTTAATCCAACACTTATAATTGTCAAGCTCATACAAAGACTCTGACTTAACTTCTGGGGCCTTGATTTATGTTTATGACTTTTACAGTTTTAAGTAAAACTGAAATAAACATAAATGTTTATAAGACAGAATCATTTCCTAGAAATTATATGTTTCTGAAGCTCATCAGTTTGTACAGTTTCAAGAACAGGTGTGGATTAATCCAGCCCAACTACAACTCAAACCTTGTGATTATTCTAAATATTTTGTTTGATGAACAGATATTTCTGTACTGCCATCCACATGCAATGATAAAATATTCTGCGTTTGATAAACTTAACGTATTGCACATCTGCAGACAAAGTATTGTTCATGTGTGTTTTAAAGGTTTTCACATTGGTTTTCTGGAGTCAATAAAACACTGTTTTGAAAGAAGAAAAATCCTGAACCTCAACAGCTGACTTCGGTGTAGCCTGATACCTTACTTGGCAAACTGTCTTAGGAAGAAATATATATTTAGATTTCCCTGGAGACATGGATTACTCTTTTTCACCAGAATAATTTCATACATCAGTGCATCATATGACTGTCAGTTTCCACAATTACAGGTACCATTAATATAGAGACAGATGAATGGATCTAGATTTAAGACATTTTCTTCCTGCCTGACAGGAGATACCATCTAAACAGAAAAGAAGAAATGTACATAATAGCTGATAACTGTAAAGGGCTTTTCTTATGTTATTAGGAGGAATCCTGAAACAAACAACTTTTACAACAAACCATCACACAAGTAAAATTAGTGTGCACAGAGGGCTTTCAATTTTTATATTAAAAAAAAAAGTATATTAGATCTTCAGTGCAAGACTTTCTGTATAAAAGCAGACAGGAATAAACAAACACTTAGTCTCAGAAACTCAGAGAAAGCCATTGAGCTGGGAGAGGAGAAAAAAGTTCCTGAAACCCTGAAATCTCCGAAGTCAAATCATTTTTCAAATATTTATACTATCTATCATTCTTATTAATAGAGAAAAAATTGAACACTAGGAAAATTTATTCTATCTGGGATAACAAATGCTCATCGGCTGGATTTATCTTATGCTTTTACATAGTAGTGCAAACACCTACAACCACAGGTGCTTCTCACTCCCCCTTCCAAGGGCCACTCTGTCAAAGCTAAGATGAACCAAGGTATGGGTACATGAGGGCTTGGTTTGTGGGTCTAAGCCAGTAAGTGTAGGAGGAAGTTAATTTTTTTCAGTGAAAGTTCATACTGTCTGTATTTTGTGAAGATTGAGATCTGTCGTTGTGGTAAGGTAACTCAAAATATACCAGGTCTATTAGCCTAGCAGAAGAATGACTAATTCAGGGAGGCAGACTGTCTTGTGAGTGGCAGTGCTGACCACGTGAAGGAGGCTGTGGGAGTATGTAGCAGCAGAACTGCAGGCTAAATAGGTGAGTTTGCACAGCAGATATGGAGACATCAGTTTGATTTTGGCATCTAAATTCTTTTGTGGACCTATCTGGAAAGTCTTTTCCATGAACACAAACAGAAACCCAAGAACAGAGCGTAGCATGTGTTAACTTGGTTAATGAAATTCCTGGCTGAATGCTGCAGACATCAAACCATCCTTATCGTTCTCAACAAAGAAGCATCTACAGTTTCTAATCCTGCTTATTTTTTTAAGGGTGAAAACAAAAAGCCTGATGAACCACAGAAAGCAGAGGATGATAAAAAAGCAGAACCTGTTCCAAAACAAGGTCAGTAATAAGCTATTTATGAGTATTCAAAGAAAGATTTTCTGGGCAAAATAGATGCCTAACATAGAGGTCTGTAAATATAATTGTTCATTCAAATTCTCTGCCAGGTGCCAAACTCTTGTATTTGTGGAAGAACTTAAGAATTCTGAATTGCTATTGCCCCGAAACCAAAGATTTGTTACAGAAATGTGAGCACCATCCAATAATAACAAAAGGCAACACGCTTTCAAACACACAGTCTGTTCATGAGCTTGTCCACTTTAATCAGCTAGTCTAACAAAATCTATTTTCTCTTACTGAAAGCGGACTTCTTACAAACCTTACTTTAAAATAAAGCTATTTATTAGCTTAAGAAAGAAAATGGGCTATGTTTAATATATCTTTTCTGTATACTTCTCATGTATTAAAAAGTACAAAGACAAGACAGAATTTAAACTGACATTCAAATCTTTCATCTAACAGCCATTCAAAACTTTAAAAAAGTAGATAATTTTAAAAAGCAATGCCATTAAAATTATTTGCCATCACCATTCAGAAGACATCTAGGAACAGAACACAGAACGGTGGAGCTCCTGGCAGAAATACAGGGTAATTACTTGCCTGAGTAGCTGGTTTCTAAAAAGAGTGGCTACTGGCCATAGCTATTCTGCTCATGTGGTGTGTGTCATCTCTCACCCCACCTCCCAGTAGCCAAGACAGTTTTGCTTATACAAGAGCCAGAATGACTGCTGCAGCAGCTACCAAACTAAAGGTTCAAGATGGGTGAAGCAACAACTGTGTCTGGGTTGTGTTCCCTCTTCCCTCACTGCATCAGCGGTGCAGCCCTGTCCTATTCCATCCTCCAGTACTGGAAACGTCATTGAGTCCAATTTTCCTGTAGCCTCATGCTTTTCCTCTGGGATAGCAATTCAGGTTCCTTTCACTGAATCAGCCAAGCATAGGCTGAGAAACCTTCAGCTTTCTGTGATAAAAATCATTTAAGGAGAGAGGAGCAACTAGGAAAAGACCATAAAAAGACCATAAGCATGCTTGCATATTCCTTACTTGCTATATTACACAGAGAGCAAGTATCACAGCAACTCCGTTCTTCATACAGTGAAACTTTAAACAAAGATCATTTAATGCAGTTGTCTTGTTTTACAACTGCTGAAGCACTAAATCTAGGCAAAACAAAATCTGACATGAATTAACCATAGCAATAAACCAACAATTGGTATTTTGTGCCTTTTTAGCAACTTTAAATCACAGGTGCTGTCCCATGACAGAATGAAATGTCATTATGATTGTTTTGCTTGTTTCCATCTGATTTTACAGATTTATGTAATTTATTAATCTATATTTTGGAATACAAAACTCTTTTTTTTTTCTTCTAAAATATAAAACAAGTGGTGGTGTAGAAGCAACTACCTCATCAATTACTTTAGGAATATATAATAACGTAGTTTCTATGTTTGTCTGGGTTTCTTTAAATCCATAGCTTTCTGGAAGGTGCTTCACATCTCACTTTCAAACAGCTACAAGATAGTTTCTCCTTTTGCATTTGGATATTAATAAGTTAGATAGACAACAGCTATATAAGCCAGAGAACTTACACAGGCAGCCCACCTCAGAAGCTTATGAATTCCAGCACCTGCCACCTATCTCCTCACCATCCCAGCTGAATAAGGAACTCCATTATACCTGACCAGAAAAGTGAGGCTGGTCTCAAGCAGTCTGCAGTGAGTCTACATAAAAACTCCCAAAAAACTTGTGAACTGGAGAACTTTGTATCAGACCTAAAGCAATGCAGACAGATGCTAGAATAAGAAAATAAGAGTATCTGTGGGTAACCATAGGATAAGAGACCAGAGAAAGCATTTTGCAGTGTATGTACAATTTGGAGAGATTTAAAGTGCAGTCAGGCCTCAACCAGCACTAGTTAAGGGAGAGCAGTTAAATAGAAAAGTTAAAACTAGTTAGAGAAATGCCTTTCCAAGATGTGTCATTGGTTACTTCAGCATAACCAGCATAAAAGACCATTAAAACTTCTAACCAATAGTCACATTCTGCAGCTCCATAGTCCTGAAACACAAACCAACAGAGTAGATCTAATTTCCACCCCCTTCTCACATGATCAGAACCAGCCATCACCTTCTCCTTTACTCCTAGGACTTCATAAGGCAGCATGATGTTCCCTGCGCAGATGAGAACTCAGCAGTAGGCACAATTGGTGCCTGTGTGGTTAAAACTTAGTGACTTACATTGGTCAGCAACACCTGGTACTTTTGGCTTCTTTGTTGGCTACTCATTGCCTCATCTCTACCTCATCAGTTACCCTTTCTCTCACTAGCTTGCTCTGTTATTAATTCTCTGCCTAATTAGTTCACTCTATAATTTTTTTTTTTGTACTTAGTTTGTTCCATAATGGATTCATTTTTTAATTTATTCCCTGCATTTCTTTATGTACTTAACAAGGTGTGATTCACCTAATTACAGGTTCTCCGTGACACTGAATCCAATTGCTATATTTTCTTTGCATATTTATCCCCTCCTATAACTGACTGGCTATACAAATGCTTCACTTGTTTTACACACTGTTGTTCAATAGCTCTGTTGGTGGTTATGCAATTTAGAAGGCCATGTTCAACCTCCACCTGCTAGCTGGTGTCTGAATTATCTGTATCACAATTTCTTTTATTCCCCCAGCAGCTCTTTCCAGTACAGTTCTTTCCAACACATCCTTTTTCATTCCCTTTCACTAAACACTTCTCAGCACCACACTTAAGTACTGTTCTTCTGAAATCTGTCCTCATATACTTCTCACTTTTCTCTCACTAGAAACTGTCTTGTTTCAAACATTCTGCTTTTTGATCTTCCACAAGGGTCTCAATTTTTTTTTCCTGATTCACAGACATGTTTATGCAGCTTTTAGTAAAGTCCAGATTGACATCACTTTGTGTTTGGTAGGATCTGAATGAAAAAGCTAGACTAAAACTATCATAAGTATTTCTATGTATGCTGTAGTTGCTCTACTGGATTGTAAAATAGACAGAACCTCACATCTCGGAGATTACCATGTTAATTTTCAGTGTTATTTAGTATCGTCAGAGCCCAGATGCTTTGAAAAGTACCCAGAGGACATATAAAAGGCTATATAATTTGTGGGCAGGTAAATGCAAGTGCCATTCTATAGTGTATGAGATATTGGTGCTTTAGACAATGTAGATCCTAAGTGAGCAGCCCGGATAGAGTAAAACAAACAAAAAAAAAATCAACGGAAACAACAAAAAACATCCACTAACCAAGAATTTTAATCAGCATCCCTGAATGTGTAGAATCTCAAAGGAAGGGCTGTTCAAAAGGAACTTCAGCCCACTCCAGACTCTCTCTGTGAGTACAGTTTTGTTTAGATACTCGAGAGACGTTCACTTTTCCACTAAATGTTTGGCTAAAAAAAGAAAAGCAGCAGAAGCTGCTGATAGCTGCCACCTTTCATATAATAACCTAGCTGTTTTACCTCCACTCTTTCGTAATGAATGAGTTCATACCTGTGTGTCTCATGTTCCAGTAGTGTTCCCTAACTACCCACATAAAGTCTAGACTAGAGAGGTGTGGGAGGAAATTCTGTGGCCTTCCTAGTTGCCGGGCCACTGTGCAGAAGAAAGTGTAAAAATGTGTGAAGTCTGAGAAGATAAGAATATACCATGGAGCCTGGAATTAATGAGGCAGGTAACTGCAACACTAGCTTTGTGGGAGGAATGAGGAACTTTGATTTCACTATATATTTATGTTACAACACTGTTGAATCTTTAAAAAGAGGATAAAATAAGACCCAGAGACAAGGTTTCCTCTTCTCAAAGGAAAGCTTTAATCACTAGCTGCTATGTAAAAGGTGGTCACTCCCTCTTCCTGTAGATAAAAGTAAAGCAGATATATTTATTAGGGGTACCAAACTTCTGCTGCTGTTATATCCTGACTTATTTCTGCTACTTAAGCATCAACTAATTTTACTTGGATCGCATCAAGTAATAAGCCCCTGAAAAGGAAGATTTGAATTCAGTGTGAAACTTCACAGCTTAAACCTGCCTTTGGCCTGTTATGAATCTGACTCTTAAGCTGCTTTACAAAACCTGTCTCTTAGCACCTCGAAGTCCAGGGTTAAATAAGTAGTCTGCATTTCAAAAAGTACAAATCAAGTACAGCATTTTGACATACTGAGCTGCAGCTCAATGAATGAAACCTGTCGATGCAAAGAGACTTTTATAAATAATAATCTCTTCCTTTGTCTTCTTATGCTTTATAGTCTTCATTGGCACTCAGGCAACAGACAGCTATTACTCCCATAAAATGTATTCTTTAAAGATTACCAAGAACCTGAATATGTTTAATCAGCTTGTTTCCACTCCTGCTGATGTGAAGTCTTTTAATTCCTTTCAGATCTTCATTTCTCACATGATTGGCAGTTTTAAATGCTAGGAAAACAAACCCAGCTTCCTCTTACAATCTTTCTTTCTTAACATGGAAAATAAAGTTCTATAATGCCTTTGTTAGCCAGTAAGGTTGAGGGTTAAGATGGACCTACTCACTGATTGTTTTTTCTTCAACCCCACTGATTTCTGAACTGTTTTCCCCTTCACAGAACATTTGCTCAAAAATTTTGCTTGTAAAGTCAGAGAGGTGTGTGCATTTTGTAATGGCTGAAGCCTCTTCTCTCCTTTGTCCATAGGATTTCTGTGTACTTACTTCTCTGACTCTATAGCCAAATATTTATGAACATAGCTCAAGAACACCTCTGAGAGAGAAGGACAATCAGGCAAATTATTAACTATGTCAGAAGTAATGCCGGAAGTTTCTAGACCAGTTGTCTCCTATTCTACTGCTTCAAAGTCAGTCTTTACTCATATTCTTTAAGAGAACCTGATCTCTGTTACTTGGCAAGTGATAACATTTAATAGCATACTTGAGACTTCTAACCTATCCTGAAACTTTAATTGGTTTGCAAAAAGAGGAAATGAAAAAACCCCACTGATCTTAAGTATTTAATTATGTTTCTAAGGTATATAGGTGACGGAGATAACTTTTAAAAAAACCCAGATTACTCAAACACACTCTGCCTCCTCACATGTCTTTATGAAGTGTTTCCTATTTCAAACAATGCCATCTAACCTCAAGTGTTTCCATGCGCTGATAAAATTGCCAACATTGTTGTCTCTATATCAGTTAAAATAGTTTTATCCCATCTGCAGAAACACCAAGCTACATGAGGTTTTCGGGCAACCATTAAGTATGCATATTCAACAGAATGAAGATAAAATACTCCTTTACCTTTGGCTTTTTCTGTCCTATAACTAATTCTCTTCTGTGTTTCTACTAAGTTTTGAGAAGCTGATCAACAGTTCAGGCCAATCAGAACTTCAGGACTTTTTTTTCCTTTCTGAAGGAATACGAAAGAAAAACATTGAATGTTCTTTAAATATTGTCTACATTAATCTTTGTAATAAGGATCAGAACTGAGTGTTAAAGTTGACAACTGTATCAAGTACTAGCAAGTCAACTATATTTAGTATGACACTATCTTTGTGAGATAATACAGTATTTTTTAGGCATTTTATTTTCAAATGCCTGTATTTTAAAAAAAAGTTTCTAAGAAGTTAGCAGAAGTATTGACAATATATTGGTGAGGCACTGAGACAGGATGCTAAGAGAGGTTTTGGAAGTCACAGTCATGGAAGTATTTAAGGACAGGTTAGATAGGACTTTGGGCAACCTGGTCTAGTGGAGGGTCCCTGCCTATTGAAACTCAATTGTCTTTGATGTCCTTTCCAACCCAAACTATTCTATGATTCTATATTTAATTAATATATAATACACTCTACGCAATAGTGTTGTGATGGAAATACTGCTTCTACCAAAGAAAAATCTACAACCGAACCAACGTTTTGTAAATGGCCCTATAAAACTATGTATTGTGGATTCAAAATTAACTGGGACTATGTCAAAGAGAGATCAAGTTTTGTCAAAATGTGCTTTTTTACAGGCAAAAGAAGCAGACCAGGGAATTCTGCTTTTTATATGAGGAACATCAGTTCTACGTTCATATATTCCCAATAAGACTAGAAAAAGGAGGGGAAATATAGATAAGATACTGTCAGACTTGCTAGTACCAGGCAATGTAGCTGGTTGGGGATTCTGGGTAAGAAAGTCTTCCCTTTCTGAAGTATGGCAAAGGAAAAGCACTTGTTTCTGTTCTGTATTCTGTAATACATTAAACTGCTACTGTCTAACTGATGGCATTTATTAATATCTTTTATCTCTAAAAGCAATATTTTATTTGAAATTTTGCTTTTCTTCATTTTTATCAATAACTGTAATAAATTTGTGATACTAAAGGCCAGTTATTATGACTATGGAATGTGTAACTTGGACATACCTGATCCAAGAAATAGAAATCTTAAAGCCAGCCTAGTGACTGAGAGCTTTGTGGTTTATTACTTTCTGGAAGAAATTCCTTTCAGATTGGCTGACTGCTCCAGAGGCACACCTCCTGATGCTGAATAACTATTAAGTCTGGTGGTCATCTCCACAGCACTAAGTACTTTTTTTTTTTGAATGGACAGAAGCGGAGGTCAGATAGGATAAGAGCCTGCTTACTCAGGCAATCTCTCCCCTTGCTCTGAACAGCAGGCTGGCTGGTCAACACCGTAGTCTCTACATAGATCCTTGGAAGGAATAAGAGGAAGGACCTGTCCTAGCCAGGCTGGAGAGGTAGTAATTGCCTTTTGCAAATTGAAATGTTTTGAAGAACTCGGAAGTAAAATAAATGAATTTGTGTAAAATGACTGACTTACTTTGCAAACAGAAGAGCAGGTTGTTTGCTATATTAGGAAATAATATTTTCTGCTGTACTAGTGGAAGGATCATGATAATATTAGTGACCACAAGACAGCACTTATCTCAGTGAATCCATGAGGGTTTAGAGTATTTTCCTGGAATTGCCTGTTGCCATGAGAGAAGTCAACAACACCTCTGTGAGGCTAGGCCCATGACAGAGATTTTTGGATCCACTAAGACATGCATGTAGGACTGAATGCTTTAGAAGAATCAAAATTATTGCAGCAAAAATGACACCCCTGCACTGCTGTGCCCTGGCATTGACAAATACACCTATAACAACAACTTCTTATGTGGCAAAAGGTCCTCGGGATTAATGCCTATAGTTTTAGGACCGTGTGTGCAGTGCTAAATTTTAGAAATGTGACAGTGGAGTTAGTTGGTCCTACATATTCCACTTCTTGAGAAGACTGAACTCCTAGTTTCATGTGATTATTACACAGTTTAAATGAAAACTCCAATATTCAGCCTTTTGAGTTGCAGAAGAAAAAAACCCCTAAAATATCAATCAAAAAAACTTAATCCACATTAAGAAGTGCAGTTTACTCTTTTTTTCCTCTACTGCCAAATGCTCTGCTACAGGCTATTCTGCAAGTGTGCATGTGTGGCAGTAAGAAAGCCAATTAATTTGGAAAGGCTGCCAAGTGTCTCTGTCCAAAATTGTGATGTGAAAACTGAAGATAAAAACTGCTTTATGGAAACATGAAGAAGGGAGCTGAGCAGGCTCAAAATAAGTTGGATATAGTCCTCCAACATGCAGAGATTTTATGGCTACTCTAACTTAATCCTGCAATACTGTTCCAATATTGTTCTACTGTAAGTATAGAAATATGGCACAAGAATAAACAGTGAAGGTTGAATAATATTCACCTTCAGCTGGTAGCATTGTCAACCTTACTAAGATAACAGAGGTAAAATAATGACAACCCACAAATAGCCTTTTTTATTACCTTTTTGTCTGGCCTAAGTTTTTCCTAGAAGAACAAAGACCCATGGAAATGAGAAAAATCTGAAAGACTTAGTCAGAGAAACAAATCAGTGTTATAACTTGCATCTTGCTCCTTGCTATCCCAGGCGGATCACTGGTATGGTGAGTTTCAGAGGGCCTCTTAATAAAGCGAGCTACCTTTTTGAGGGATTCCATTAAACAGCGTTTTGCCCACAAAGTCATACTTCCACACTAGCACTTTTTCCTTCCATCTTAAAACAGAATCTGCAACAAATATCTTAAATTAATTTAAATTCTGTTATTCTTATGGTAAGGCCAAATGATCTGGAATACGTAGACATGAGTGGGCTGCATTCCTCAACTCCCACTACTAATACAATGGCACCTTTATCTACCTGTAATTCAATATAATGGGAACAGAAATAATTTAGAAAAACTGAAATCCTTTATTTTCTCAAGTGTGGATCTGTTTTGAAAATTGCTTTACATGTTGGCGTCTTGGCACAATTCTCTCCTTTTTCTCAGTTAAGATTTCTTTAGCATGACCCGAGTTATGAAAAGCCAGTAGAAGATTTCTTAGCTGTCCTGTAAGCCTTGCCATCTACCTGATTATTTATTCTAGAAAACATTGTTGTACTCTAAATGTTCCCTAAAATGACTACCACATTGTTCTTAATGGCACTCTTTTGGCACTGGCCTCCTAATTCAGAAGGGTATGAACTAGATTTAAGCAGTGAATAGCAAGTAGGAGTTTTTAAATATGGCTGCACAGATAGCTCTCACAACTTCACACAGAAAGAATTAAAGCTTGACACACAGCTGGCAGTGGTGGTGGGCCATGATATACTAATCCTAATACAAATAAGTCCTGTGCTGGTCCTGGAGACTTATGAACTCTAAATATTTGTGGAAGTTTGGAATATTGATGGGGTTACAATGTTTTCCTGTCAGTTTGAATCCAGTCAACATTTAATGGTTGGTGTGGATTCAGACCTCAGATTAAATACTGTGAGAGTATCTAGCAGACAGAGAAGCCATTACCTTTCTACAGTGGGATGCTTATGTGCGAGCATCATATTTTATTTTTTTTGTGGTCTTCCCTTCCCATACACATGTTGTCATTCCAGACATGGATTGTATTATTTAGGAGCCTGGTATGCTAAATAACATATCTACACTGGCATTTTGTTTCAGATGAAGAATGCCTTTCTGAAACAGATCTCCTGATTGTCCCCCACTGTGCTCTGTTTTTTCACCAAAAGCACTCAAGGAATGCATGACTGGGTTCCTTTAGAATAAAACTAAACCAGAAGTTGTACTCTGTGAGTGAACTTAACTTTAGTGGAGCTGCTGATGGACATTAATTTCCAGAGGATCATAAAATACCTGGTTTGAAATACAGCTGACTCAGATATAGCTTGATTTGGCATATCTTCACTCTTCTGTTTGTTCCTGTCAGGTTGCATTGTCTGCTAGTATAGATGTAACTAGGGGGAATTACTATAGCAAAGAAAATTCCCAAAGTAGGTAATTACAGAAACATTGAGATTAACTATGCTGTCACTCTTGAGTTTGTGGCTTTATGGCTTGGGGTGTCAAGGCAGGGAGAGCCGGGAAACTGGAAACCATGAATTCAGAAGGGAGCAGAAACTGCAGCAGATGCCAACATTTTTGGCTCTTGCATCTTCTTTTCTACATCAAGTCACGTTGACCACAAAACCACAGGAGGATTGCATGTCAGGAAAAGCACAGAGTAGCATCAGTAGTATCATTTGCAGGCATCCCCTGGGGGAAAGGGTTAAAAAGAATTTTAACAGGTTAAGGTTCAGTAGGCAGACACACAAATTAGTCAGTTATAAATAGGTCTAAACCTCTTTTTTTTATGCAGCTGCAGCTCCTCTGCAATTTTCTTTTAGAGGAAGTCTGTGACATTCCTAGAAGAATTATTTTTTTTTTTTCACTATGAGAATGTATTCTCTGTGCTGGAAGCCTGAAACCATTTTTAAATTCATCCTTCCTTTTTTTCAAAAAAAAAAAAGTCTTTTTGACTGGAAGTCCTAGAAAAGTATTTTGAACCCGTGTCAAATAAGAAACTCTTTAGGCTTTCTTGAATCTTCCTGGGGACAGGACAGTCCTCCTCGGAGTTCTCACTTCCCTATATGTGTGCTATTCTGTACTTTGAAAATTCCCTGGCACATCCTTCAGGTAAAATGAAACTTCCCTTTATATTTCCAAAAGTCTTTTCCTCAAGATAGTATTGCAATACTAACTACTGCAGAAAAGTAACAATAATTTCCATTTCCATTAAGTGGGCAAGATACTGTTATCAATTTAAGCCATAAATCCAATTGAATGTCAGAGTTTTAAATGTAATTCCTAAAAATATCATCCCACCTAACAGGTGGGTAATACTAATCCTGCAGACTGGCTTCATACTCAATGCTACATCTCTCAAAGTGGCTACTTGAAAGTTAACCCCCAAACTTGCTAAGTCAAAACCCAGTTGACCAGCATGTTTGGAACATTAATTTCTTTGCCTTCTTTTCAGTTCCTTTTCTGACTCTGGCTTTATTATTTCTGACGTCCATAGATACCTCTGTCTAGGTTTTGTCTTTGATCCTGTTTAAGAAATAAATTCCAGGAAGAGTAGTAGAGCTCACACTAGACTTTCTCATTTCTTTACCTAAATACTAAGAAGAAAATACTAGAAATGCCCCACTGATCCATCCAGTAAAAGTCTGAAACTCAGCTCAAGGAACATTCTGCCTGTTCTTAATAGATGCCTGGAAGAAAATATTAGAGGGAAGTTTGTTTTATCAAGTGCTATAAACAAACTGATCCACTGTCCTTGACTAAGTTTTGTTTCAATGCCATTTCAACCACCTTCCAGCTGAGCAGTTTCACAATTTACTGTTGGAACTGCTTTTACCTCTCTGAAATGAGTAACAGCTCACTATGTATGGTGATTATCAGAAAACTAATCTTAACAATATCTATCCAAAATATTCAGGGCTTAATTTTCTTTAAGCTGTCTTGAATTTAAAATGCAGCACACAAAACAAGCTCCTGATTTATTTTCTATGATATTTTGCTTCCAAGCTTTTTCCTCTATAATCATATTACTTAAAGTATTTATGAAGGCTGAGTTCATTCCTCCTTTATGCAACGTGTCAGACTGATGAGAGCTTTCACATTATTTTTCAGCATGAAAATTTAAAACAAAGATGTAAGACTAATTGTAAAATTGAATCACGTAAGGCCACTGAAATGGTAAGAAATTACATTTGCATAGAATTAATTTCAAAATCTACAAACTTCCCAGTTAAACTCCTTAAAAAAAGTTACTTTTAACAAAAATTAAGAAATAGTCTAGCCAAAGTTCTACATAGTCACATCCTTAATGATATATTTCAATCATAATTTACTTAGCAGCAAACAGGACTGTCATGGCAGCTGAACCAACAAGAGGTTTAATGCAATTCAAACACTGGAGTATAAATAACATCATTAGCATTTGTTATGCATAAGCAAATAAGTTACTCTTCATTTTTCTTCCTGTATTTCACAAGACATTTCTGGGCAGATATATCTCTCTGCACTCTCTGTAATTTTTTTAATAACTACATACTAAAATTATATCATACTGCTTGAGTTCCTGTCACATATATAAGTAGAAAAGCTTTGTATTGACCATTGTTGAGCTTGCTACAGATGCATCTTGTTTAAAAACCATAAATAAGTTACATATTCTGAAAAGTTACACTATTAAACATGTTCAGTACAGCTGGGATTGAAATAGGTTTATGCAGAAAATTATCTAAAGGTCAGATGCCGGTATCAGAGTTGTGTAGTGCTTGTCCACAGAAGTAATGGCAACTAAACTGTGATTCCTCCAGAATTTTTACCCTAACTTTTTAAAAAGTCTTTAAAATTGGTATTCAAAATTTTAAAACTTTTTTTAGACACAGCACCAGCAAAAGCACCTGAGCCCTTGAAAATGGAAAAATCAACTGAACCAGCTAAGACAATCAAACAGGAACATAAACAGCTCAATGATGGAAAAGAAGATGAAGATCCTAAGTGAGTAAATTCAGTTTTTAAAAATGAGGCTTTTCTGATATCCTGACTTAAGTTTTGTGTGCCATATTGCAGTGCTGTAAAACACCCTCCTATCCTGCAAGGTTCTGAAGAGGTTTATTTCAATTGTATGTCAACCTTATATAGGAAATATTCATTTAGTATGTGTTTTTGATAGTTTGTCATGTACGTCATCCTAAATTGCAGGAATGAGGAAAAGGATTTGCTCAACTGATAACAGTGACACTGCTCAGTTATCATTACCCTCCCTTAGCAAAGTAGTAAATCCCAGGATGCTGCCCCAAATAGCTAGAATGTTTGTCATATCATTCTGACTTAAAAGCTTTTTACCTTCCATGTTTATTGTTTTGGGGTTTTTTTTCCTGAGTTATACCATTAAATCAGCATGAGTATCCACAATGAAAGCATTAGGACTGCCTTCCTGAGAGGAAAGAAATAAAGTAAACAGTAATGTTCCCTCAAGGGAAAATCTAGGGTCATTCAACTTTTAGAAAAATCTTAGGTGCCAGTTTGTTTTGCTAAAATAGGAAAAAAATACAAAGTCTAGAAAACAATCTTAGAATAATCTATTTTCTTTATAGAAGCATAGGGTCATAGAATCATTTAATGGTTTGGGTGGGAAGGGACCTTTAAAGGTCATTTCATCCAACTCCCTTGCAATAAACAGGGACATCTTCAACTCGATTATGTTGGTCTTCAAAGCCTCATCCAACCTGATCTTGGACGTTTCCAGGAATGGGGCATCTGCCACCTCTCTGTGCACCTGTTCCAGTGCTTCACCACCCTCATAAAAAATTTCTTCTTTATATCTAGGCTAAATCTACCCTTCTTCAGTTTAAAGCCATTATCCTTTGTACTATCACAACAGGCCCTGCTAGAAGGTTTGGTTCCATTTTTCTTACAAGCCCCCCTTTAGGTACTGGTGGGGTGGTTTGATGATGGCTGGAGGCAAAGTTGCTCTATCACTCCCCGTTTCAGCTGGACAGGTGAGAAAACATCTACTGAGAGGCTTAGGAGTCGAGGTAAGGACAGAGAGAGATCATTCTGCAATTAGTGTCATGGGCAAAACAGACTCATTTTTTTTCCCCTTTATCTAATTTCCTACACTACACTACACGCACAGTG
Organism: Laterallus jamaicensis coturniculus; assembly: GCA_022605575.1. Lineage (NCBI taxonomy): Eukaryota > Metazoa > Chordata > Aves > Gruiformes > Rallidae > Laterallus > Laterallus jamaicensis. Next base: position 63,873,837 of record JAKCOX010000002.1, on the reverse strand, counting down.
AAACCGGATAATGAGAAGTGCAACCAGATCTTAAAACTCTTCCCCTCACCCCTCCCTTCTTAACAGATAACTTTATTCATGATTTCTGTCCCTTCTTCCCCCAGCTGTTGCATGGGGAGGGGCAGAGAATGGGGGAATGGGGGTTTTGGTCAGTTCTTCTTGAGTGGTTTTCTTTCTTAGCCAGGGATGGGCATTCTTCACACTCTTCCCCTGCTGCAGCGTGGGGTCCCACCAACGGGACAGTCCTCCATGAACTTCTCCATGAGTCCTTTCTGTTGGGGCTTCAGCTCCTCACCAACTGCCTCAACATGGCTCCCTTCCATGGGGTGCTGACATGTACCTCCAAGTACAATCTGGGTACGTGTTCTCTGTAACAACCTCATTGGGTAGTGGAACACTGCCATTACCTCCATCTTCTCAACAGTTCATCTCCAGTCTGAATAAGTCCAGTTTTCTCAGGATCTCCCCATATATCCTGTGCTCTAGTCCCTAGTCATCTTAATAACCCTCTGTTACTGTTGCCCCATGTGGTCAGTACCTTTCACTCACAGGTGGATACAGATGCAATGACATAAATATCACACAGAAGGAAACAACTGCTCCCCTCAATCTGTTTTCACCAGGACCTCCAGGTTCTATTATACAGAGCTGTTTGCTAGTCAGTCAGCTCCAAGCCTTTACTCTTGCATGGGGTTATTCCATTCCAGGAATGGAAACTTGCATTTGCCTTTTCTAAGCTTCACTAAATTCCTGTCACGCTGTACCCCCTAGAATGTTCAGGCTCCTTTGAGTGGAAAATAATGGATATGTTCAGTCCAGAACTGGGAAGAAACTCCTCCTGCCAGCTTTTGCTTTCTATTATTTTGATTATCCTGATGACACAAAGCAATATCTTTCCCTGACACAGAGCTATTTAATTTGTGGAGAAGATTATCTATTTCCTCTCCTTCACCATGACAAACTTTGTACTGCAATAACAAGGAATAATCAAGCAAAATATTAATATACATGCCTGTATAAAATAATATATGCAATTAAAACAACTCTTACTAGAATGCAATTAAAATAACTCTGACTAGAATGACTGGAGTTATAAATTACTTGGTAATTTGAATGTGAATCAGTAGGTCAACTATGAAAACCTAGATAAAGCATATCTTTTTTGTTATTGTAGGATATATATATTATTAGGTGCTTATAGTTCTACTGGTAAATCCCATAACCACTGTTAAGGTAATTACAATATACTTAGAAAACAAAGTGTTATGTTGCTTATTAGTAGAAGACAAAATCTGTCTGTTAAAAGGAAATTAAAAATGTTTATGTTAAACATTGTCTTCTCAGAGCTGTTCTGACTCACTGTCGAGTGCATCCAGATACATCTCGACGGTATAATTTGAGCAACAGCTTCTAAAAATACTGTAAATCTTTGGTAAATTGTACTGTCAAAACAGTTGCCCGATAAATTCTTCAGCAGAGCATGGAAGGTATGGCAGTGGTGTCACTGCAGTGGCATGAAACTAAACTAAACAAATCTATTATATGGCTTTCAGAGCTGGAGGGAGAATCATTTTAAAAATAGGCCTCTGAGAGAATTTAATTAATTGCCCCTGAAGATTCATGGAAGACTATTCAGAAACCATTATTGAGTCCATGTGTTCAAGTTTAATCACTAGAATACTTTAAGGAAATACTGCTTTTATCGAGAGAGAAAAGCCACATAAATGTGTGTGCATATGGAGACTTTGAGTCAAATAAGTACATGTAGTCTTCAAAAATAGCAATGAAGGAAATGTTCGAATCAGTCTCTAGCAATGAGGCCAACTAGAACAAAACAAAATGCCTCCTGAAGAAGTGTCAGTTGTGAATTCTTTGCTCAGTGCTAATTTCTAGGTATTCCAGTACGTGGGAATTCATTGGAAAAGCGATAGTTTAACTGCTTAAAACTATGTCAAGTACTATTTGTACAAAGAAACAGGATAGTCAAATGAGAGTCTCACTCTATTTTCCCTGTGTGCGGGTTTTGTCTGAGATAGAGTTAATGTTCTTCCTAGTAGATGGTATAGTGCTGTGTTTGGAGTTCATATGAAAATGTTTTAATTCTTCCAAAGCAATGTTTACAATTAATTCAAGGACTTCTCAGCTTTCTAGGCCCTATCAGTGAGTAGTCATGAGTATAGAAGTCCATGGGACCTCATGAGATGCATCCCAGAGTCCTGTAGGAATTGGCTGATGAAGTTGTCAAGCCTCTCTCCATGATATTTGAAAAGTCATGGCAGTCAGGTGTAGTCCCTAGTGACTGGAAGAGAGGAAACATCATGGCTATTTTCAAAAAGGATAGGAAGGAGGACCCTGGGAACTATTGACCTGTCAGCCTCTCCTCTGTGCCTGGAAAGATCATGGAACAGATAATCTTAGAAGCCATGCTGACACACATGGAGGACAGGGAGGTGATCTGAGAAAGCCAGTATAGCTTTCCTAGGGGCAGGTCCTGCCTGACCAATCTAGTGGCTTTCTGGAATGGAATAACTGCATCAGTAGACAAGGGAAGAGCTATGGATGCTATCTATCTGGATTTCTGCAAGGCCTTTGACACAGTCCCCCCACAAGAGTCTTCTCTCTAAGTTGGAGAGATGTGGATTTGATGGGTGGACAGTTCAGTGGATAATGAATTGGCTGGATGGTCACATCCAGAGGGTGGTGGTTAATGGCTCCAAGTGCAGATGCAGGACAGTGACAGGTGGAGTTCCTCAAGGGTCTGTGCTGGGACTGGTGTTGTTCAATATCTTTATTAATGATATTGACAGTGGGATTGAGTGTACCCTCAGCAAGTTTGCTGATGACACCAAGCTGGGTGGTGAGGTTAATGTGCCAGAGGGACAGGATACCATACAGAGGGACCTGGACAGGCTGGAATAGTGGGCCCAGGTGAAACTCATGAGATTCAACAAAGCCGAGTGCAGGGTCCTGCACCTGGTTTGGGACAATTCCCTTTAGGGTTGGAAGATGATGTGCTGGAAAGCAGCCCTGAGGAAAAGGATTTGGGAGTATTCATGGATGGAAAGCTGGACATGAGTCACCAATGTGCATCTGCAGCCCAGAAGGCCAACCGCATCCTGGGCTGCATGAAAAGAAGTGGGACCAGTAGGTTGACAAAGGCGATTCTAGACCTCTACTCTGCTTTGGTGAGACCTCACCTGGAATGCTGTGTCTAGCTTTGGAACCCTCAGCACAAGAGGGACATGGACCTATTGAAGTACATCCAGAGGAGGGCCACAAAAATGATCAAAGGGCTGGAGCACTTTCCCTATAAAGACAGGCTGAGAGAGTTGGGCTTGTTCAGCCTGGAGAAGACTCCAGGGGGACCTTATAACAGTCTTCCAATACCTGAAAGGTGCCTATAGTAAAGCTGGGAAAGAACTGTTCACAAGGGTATGTAGTGATAGGATGAGGGGTAATGATATTAAACTAGAAACAGGTAGATTTAGGTTGGATATTAGGAAAAAAATTTCTTCAATATGAGGGTGGTAAATCACTGGTTGCCCAGAGAGGTAGTGGAGGCTCCATCCCTGGAGATATTCAAGGTCAGGCTTGATGGGGCTGTGAGTGACCTGATCTAGTGAAGATGTCTCTGGTTACTGCAGCAGTGATGGGCTAGATGACCTTGAAAGTTCCCTTACAACCCAACACATTCTGTGATTCTGCAGGAGGTGTACAAGAAGGTGAGAGGGGGCACAGGCAGGATAGCTGACCCAAACTGGCAAAAGGGATATTCTCTAGCGTATATCATGCTCAGTAATGAAACTAGGGGTACTGTTAAACTATCTTTGACTCAACCCGTGATTTTTTCACTTTTACTCTTCTGAGAGTAAAGGGGATGCAAGGGGAATGAGCAAGCAGCTGTGTGGTGCTTAGTTGCCAACAGGGGTTAAACTATGACACTCTGTCACTGTTTAATCTACATTTTGATGATGTCCAAATGGAGATGAGTAACAAGTGTTGTTCCCTATTCTGGGATCCATACATTTTTGTATCTTTATTAATGATATAGACAGTGGGATGGACTGCACACTCAGCAAGTCTGCTGATGGCATCAAGCTGAATGGTGTAGTTGATTCTCTGGAGAGAAGGGATGTCATTCAGAGGGAACTGGACAGACTTGAGAAGTGGGTCCTAATGAACATCATGAAGTTCAAGGCAAAGTACAGAGTCCTACACATGAGTCAGGGCAATCACCAGTATCAGTACAGACTGGGGGATGGATGGATTCAGAGCATCCCTGCAGCAAAGGACCACAAAAATGGTCAGAAGTCTGGGACACCTCTCCTTTATAATCAAGATTGGTGAGATGGTTGGTAGCATTTTCTTAACTGGAATTTCAGATTTTGTCCAGCTGTATTTCAGGAAGCAGCAAGGGCCAGCTGCACTTTGAAGGAATGAGGGATAGGAACCAAGGGTAACCCCAGCACAAGCAGTGTCCTTACCAGAAAAGGTGAAGTCCCACAGGGTATGAACATAGTAGGCAGAGCAGAATCCAAGTAACAGGGACTGTGAACAAGGCAAAGTGATGAACCAGGTTTAAGGTCCATCCTAGGAGTCCAGTCAGGAGCAAAAAGAAACAGAGTCACCAGCAGGACTGGAGGCAAGACTGAAACATAAGTTCCAGTTCCATCCAGGAGACTGGACCAGTGACAGAACTGGAGCTAGACACATCTAGGCGTAGCTCAGGCAGTCACTAAGGCCTGAACTTAAGTGCACACTCCAACTCCAGAACTATGGGCAGAGAGTGTGGGTGGAAGTCCCCCTGGAGGTTTCTCAGGGCATATAAGGCCTCTGGGTGTTCTCAGGATTCTGATATTATGTTTTGACTTAGGTTCTTTTCCTCTACTAATCATCCTCCAAGAGTCAAAGTTTAACAAAAACTCATTTGATTTCCACAGTAAGAAATCATCAGTATGCCCAAAATATGTAAGATACATAATAAGATTTGTGGATGTATATCTAATCACAACTCATATACCTCCAGAGTACCTCAAGTTTCATATGCATTATGTTGATAGAAAGGGTTTCACCTAATCTTCTGTTACTGTGACTTTAATTTTTTTTTTAAATGCATCCGCACAGCTCAGTAATATAGAGTAAGGAAGAAGGAAGGTGGCAGATGTCCTATTTCAAAGAGCATACTTTTCATTTAGATCAGACTGGTGTCTCCCCATGCAGAATTTCAGGGCAAGGTAATGAGATTCCACGTAAAGACTTTAGATTTTAAAATCTTAGGTAATATTTCTTAATGAACAATTATACTAATGTAGTTGAATTATCTGAAATCAGTAAGATGACTTACATGTACAACAGTTTGAAAGATTGTGCACCTGTGTCTTTCTTCCCATTCAGCTTCATTACAGCAACTTTTTACTTATGGTGCAACGCAGGCTGTATTAACAGGAAAACAGGTTTTTTAACTTCCTCTGATTTTTTTTTCTCTCAGTAAGTGAACTATGGGTTTTTTCCTGTACTTTCTCCTTCCTATACAAACTGTTCATAGGGAAAAATAAATATTTCTGGTTTTTCCCTCTCAGAATTTCCTTATTTTTAAAATACAGCCGTACACAGCAGTGGATGTTAACAGTAGAAAGACAGGCACTGGTCTCAGCCACCTGACCACTGTGTCTGAAAGCGGAGACACAAAATAACAGCTGATGTGCCAAGGCACTGAATTACAGACAAGTAACTGAAACTTTGAATGTCTGTTTCCTAATGGCTTAAATAGAACTGCACACAAGCCAGCCCTGTTTGCCAATAGATTGTTTCTCCCCTCCATCTTCAACTATAATGTAACAGAACGATAGGTAATTTCCATGAATAGCTATTTGTTGAGCCATAATAATCTCTGGGAGGGAGGGCTAACATTGTGCTGTCTCTTCATAGAAAGAAATGAGGGAACACAGCACCACTTAGGACCTAATTTGCAATCTAAAAGAAGACAACAGAGTATTATTAACAAGGAACTAGCATGAAACACCACTGCAGCCTTTATAATACATCAAGATTGCTTTCTCCTTGGGAGGGCTCATGAAAACACATATATGCATACACAATCCTGCACTTAAGTGCCATGAAAGCATTTCACATGAAATACTGCATAACACTTAAGCAAATATGGCACATCATTAGGGAGCTACAAGGACCAGTCCCTGCCTCAGGGACAGGGAGCTGGCAATATGGCAGGCAGGGCTGGGGCTTCCCTAGCGAGGGCCCAGCCAGGAGCAAGGTGAGCAGGGCAGCTCATGTCCAGCCCAGAGCCCAGATCACCAGGCAAGCCTGAAGTGACAAGGCAGGCGTAGGGTCAAGCTGGGATGGCAGTCAGCTGGTCAGTGCCCTGTGAGGTGAACTGGAATCAGGTATGGCACTGAGACAGCCAGGCAGGACTGGGCTGTGGCTGGAAGGGATATCAATCTGTAGGTGTGGGCCAAGTTCAGTGGTGCCCACAGCTAGGCACAGGCACACCTGCCACTCAGATGGCCAAGCACTACAGCTGCCATGTGAAAGCAAAGGTCTCCAGATAACCTTGCTCAGCACACTGAAAAATATAGTCACAAGAGAAAATGATAACATGCTTTGTGAGGTACTGTTTGGAACCCAAAATTTAATGCACACACAAGAAATTTAAAAATATAGATTAGATGATTACAGAAGTAACATAAAAGTGACAAATTTGAAACCTTGTACAGGGAGCCAACGCAGAGCCCATGTCATGTGGTAGTCTATGAAGAGGAGGACTGCATAGTGTTTTGCAGTGGAAAAGCAGAGGGGAGATGGGTGCCTGAGGAATAAGTAGTAGTGGATGCCTGGAATCAGGGAACAAAACAAAGAACTTGCAGCAAATACTAGAAAAAGTTGAGTATGGAAGAATGGTAAATAAAGCATCTGAGAGCACAGATCAGAAAAAATGGAGATGTACAAAAAGCTTCTATGACCTCTTCTCTCCTCTGTGTCTTTTAAAAGCTTTTAAGCCTGGCTAAAGTTGTAAGGGTGCTTCATCTTCCCAGATTACCGAGGTGCTTACAATGTACTATTTATACTAAGGCAGTACTCTGAAACCCCAGTCAAGGATCATGAACCCTACTCTATAAAATGCTTTGTAAAATGGTAGTCCATATTCACAGGCTGCATATAAAGGAAAAAATATCATGGGCAACCAGGACTTCAGATGGTTTTAGGTTTCACCTCAAGATCTTACATATTCTGAGTTATGTTTAGAGAGGAACAAGAATTATATCTGACACATCACCTTCAGAATCTAAGTATTATGAACAAAATATTTTAATATAAAATGCACAAAATAATTTTTAATAAAGTATTACAGTTATTCAAAATAGCATTTAACATTCCTACCCAATAAACGTACTCTGCTCTTTCTGCTTTTGCAAACGCAGAACCCAGCTTTCAACATCTTTAAAAAAAAGGGAGCTCTAGTGTTGCAAATTGACAGATGAGCACAGGTGGTTCAGGAAGACCAAGTTTTGTGCTCATAGTTTGCTTCATAGCCACATCCTATTACCTAGCAGTCTATACCAGTCCTTGTCAGGCCCATAAAGGAGATATTTTTTTTCTTCTTCTCTAATTTGTCTAATAGCAAAAAAAGATAACAAAACAAACAAAGATTAAGAGGCAATTTGCTATGTGGTGCATAGCCAGGTTAATAAAGAGAACTCCTGCTGGTAGCATGTTCTTAGTGAGTAATGCACTTCATTTAGCTCAATTACCTCAACCAAGAAAATTACCGTGCTTATTAGTGCTTGCCATCCACTAGTTCCAACACATCGATTCACCAAGCAGATGCATCTTAGAGAAAGTATGTCCGCTCACAAGAGCAAAGTCTCAGCACCGTGGTGAAACAGACCCTGTATCAACCCTCTGCAGACTCTCCAGAAACCCTTAATTACTGTAGGAACACCAGGGACCCAAAAAGATGACACTCATGATACTAAACTTAAATTGACTCCATATAAAGTAAAACAAGGCTAATACTGGGCACTTCTGAAAAATCCCAGTTTAAACATAGTTGCACAAACATTTTATAAGGAGACTAATACCTTTCCTTAGTTGTTTCCAGCTAATCACTGCAGTACTTTAAATTGTAAGCAGAAGGAACGCACCCAGTACATATTGTAAGCTTGACTGAAAAGACCTTAATGTATTAACCAATCAAAATACTTTTCTTAGCACTTATATTCCTTCTGCTTAGGTCTTTCTTTCAGAGCTTGTCACTTTTAGTGCTTGGATTTGAATTTCTGCAATGACTAAATTGAGAACCTGCAAATTAAATAGAAAGGTAATGGTATGCTGCCTCTAACAAAATGGATTAAATTTGCTGTAATCATTGCTGAGATGTATTTTCCTACAGCCTTTAAATTCTATCTGTTCTGCCGGATGCAGTTACACATGCTATTTAATGCCATTCACTCTGCACAACAATCAAGTAGGTAGCCTGAAGTTAAAAAGGTACTGAATTTGGAAGTTTTTCCTTGAAGACTAAATGAAGCAAGTAGAGGAACAGAAATGTCATTATACAGACTGAAATGCTGCTCTTCTTTTTCTTTCCTTGCATTATTTTAAATTATATGTTCAGAATATTCATATATACATATTTCTGACTGTATAAATATGAGAAATTCTTTGGTTTAGAATATGTAAGAAAACAAGTGTATAGTTAGTCATACTTTGCCACTGATTTATCTTTTTAATTAAAAGCCTCTTGTGTAAATCCTCCAATGACCTAACATTTTGCAAAGTAAGAAAATACCTTTTTTTGTGAAGCAAGAAAAGATAATTTGTTAAAACTATTATCTGCTGTTATCTGCTGAGTAAATTGGGGGGGGAAAGCAAAGCAATGAGCATTATGACAGGTACACTACTAGTGTGTGTAATAAAATTGCACCAAACAAATGCAAATATTTTAGTGTCTTTCTTCACAAATCTAAGAGACAAATAAATCTAAGACATAATACTTATTATCATTTAGTAAAGGAAAACTGATTATTACTTCATGACTAGTGTAAGTATTCATGCCTATAACTAATCTTATCCAGTCCTTTTTATTAAAATACCCTGACTCCAGCATTTTAATTAATTTTCCAGATATTAGCTTTTTAAGATTAAAACATCACATTTTGTGCAGCACAGTAGAAGTACAGAGGAAACAGTGACAGCTGGAGATATGAGAATCAGAAGAGAAGTCAGAGGGGTCTGACAGCCAAGTCTTACTCAGTGCCCTGGATAAATGATATTTGAGATGTATTGTCCATAGAGAATTTGTCTACTGAATTTGGAGAAGAAGCCTGCAGAAGTGGAACGGGTGGTCTTAGATAGCAGTAATTGAAATAATCTCAGAGGAATTGGTTCTTTCTCTCTCACCAAGTCTTTCTGTAACACTAGGAAAGCTACATGAAATGAATTTCTGCACAAGTGGCTATATAGCGGTTTACTATTAACAAAGGTGGAACTGCAACAAAGTCATTTGAACAAAACTAATTTTATATAATCAGCATAGACAATGGTAGTGCATGGCATGAAGTTCAGTATATTATGAAAATCTGCCAGGGTTCCTAACAGTGGAGCAATTTTAGTTATCACCCAAGCTGAAGCTATGCCACCACTTCCTCCTTTTTTATTTTAGCCCTGCTAGCTAATTAAAGCTTCCTGAAGTGTGTATCAGCTATAAGATTCTTATTCAGGTACTCACACTTCTGCACAATGAAAATTATAAAATTAACTAATATTCTTAGTCATAATAAAATTATTATGCTTTTCCCAAATCTCTTCCCTTGGCAAAAAAAAAAACCCAAACAACCCTCCATCCCAAAAAAACCCTAAAAAACCCCCAGTATTAGAAATTAAAATGTTCAAATGGCAAAAAAAGTAAGATAAAAGAAATGGACTATACATTTTATCTCATGTTCACAGAAGATAGGACAAATTGTACAAGAGTTTTATATTGAGAAAAAAAAAGTACAATGATGCTAGTGAAGCACTAGAACAAATTATTTAGGAAGATTATGTAACACCCATCACTAAACGTATTTAAGAAGAGGTTAGAGAAGAATCTGTCAGGAATAGCACAGGTATACTTCCTCCTGCTTTCGGGACAAGGATTACAGGATATCGCAAAGTACCTATGCTTGTGTGATTTTTTTAGGGTTTTTTTGAGGCATCTGTATGAAAACAGATGAGAAATTAAAGTATCTATTGAAAATTAAGTTTTTAAAATTTGAGACATTTTGTTGCAACTTAAAAAAATATACTGTGGGAAATACTATAGTATTTTCATTTTAGCATTTTATTCCCTGTGTATTAATAAAGACTGAAGAATAGAAAGTTTGACGGCTTTGTGCTATGCTCGTGAACCCTGTACAGCACCAGATCATGCTCTAAGGCATATTTTCCTTAGTCATAAAGTAGTATATGCTTATGTAAATAAGTTACGAGTTTGCATTTAAATGTGTTTGAATGTAACAGATGTTATATGTATATGATAAAAGATATCTTTAAAAATGCCTGATAAGAGGCAGATGCCCCAGACAGATTTAATCACTTACATATAAGAAAACCCCAATGACACATTAGCACCACATAGAGAAATAAGTGATGTAAGGCTGTCTCACTTATTATAACACGGGTCTTTCTTAGAATATTATACTTTTGTTCTAAAGCGATTTGTGTCAGAAATGATCTAGCCCATATTTTTCACATCACAGTAGATGTCCAGTGCCATTAAACAACTTTCTCACCAGTGACATTAAAGAAAGGTGATTTTTCAAAGTTAATTGTTATTTTCAACATTCATCCTACTTTCTTTTGCACAGTTCATACTGCAAAATTACTAATTAAAATTAAATCTTGTTCAAATTTTAATCTGGTACCTTAGTGAGAGTTCCATGTGTTCAGTGTTGAGGCAGACTTCTCCTTAGAGAGTACTGCAAAGAAGATTAGAGGATTCAGAGTCTGTTGTGATTGAGTAACTAGGAGGATTGTCAAAGAAGCTGCTATGACAAACCTTTGAACAGGAGGAATGTCATGCAGCCCAGATTAGATTTCAGTCTGCACTGCAACAAGAAGTTTGTTCTGAATTCAACACCAGTAGATAACTCTAAAAGACAGTGGCTTCTTATCATTGTTTCTTCCCTATCCATTTTTCTGTATGAATGCCAGTTGAGATTTGGGAAATAGATGACCTCTGCATTTTATTTGAAGAACTTTTGCTTAGGGCCAAAATGAGCATAAGTTCTGTACAATGACTCTGAACTAAGGGAAAGTCATTAATTTCAATGCAAAGTTTTATTGTCATGGTGTCCACATGAAACTTAAAGCCTATTATCACTTCTATACCTAACCAAAATCAACCCAAATATTATTACACTACCGTTTTTAATGAAAATATTCAAGAACATAGATAGTAGGACATTAGTAACTGATAAGGGTATCCTGTCATGATGCACACATTCTCAGGAACTGCTGCCTACAATAGTTTTCATGATCTTTGCTAATATAATCTTGAAGTCTGTCTGTCACACTTCTTTCAATTGCTACTCACTGATATTAGAAGGCTGTCTAGAATACCCATCTTTAAAGGCTTAGAAACTTTCTCCAGACCTTTACCTCATATTAATTTGTAGTGTTCCTGTTCACGTTTATTCTTATTAAAATACTATTCCTCTGCTCATATGCCTCTTACCTACATGGTTCTCCACCAAAATTTGAATTCATAGGCAATGATCCTCTTTTATACATTTTCCTATCCTTTTTAAAACCAGGTTCCAAATCGCTTTGATCATTCTTGGGTACTTCATACAGTTTCCTACATGAATCCACCTTTTGAGTATAGCTGGTCAGTATAGGTCTCACCATTGGTTTATATACCAATATTAATTATTCCTTCATTGCTAATATGTAATGTGCACCAGTGTTTTTCATAGCCAGATTAAAGTATGGCTTAACACTGTTGCTGACTAAAACTCTTGCGTGTTTATCCATTTGTCACCTGCAATTCATGATTTCACCATTTATTAAAGAAATTCTTACAAATTGCTTATAAATGCATGCCTACATTACGTATCATTAGATTTGTTTTCATTTCTATTACTCAGCCTAAATAATTTAATTTTTCCTGTATAGGAATCAGTTGTACTTTTTAATCTTTCAAATCCATCATCCTATCAAACATCATTAGCATACTACTAGATTTTGTACCAATGTCATTAAAGAAAATATTAAATCTCACTCCTAAAAATCCATAAGCTTCCTGTGCAGGTAAGGGAGAAGGATAGGCTTCTTTTGCAGGCAATTCAGAGCATAAATGTATCTTATTAACTCTGAACCTCTCCTTCTATGAGCCACAAATCATAAGCAGAATTGCTAAAGTTAGTTTTTTTGAATAGCCCTGTTCCTATATGAAGTGGATAACTAACAGGATTTTTCTGTTATAGAGAAACTTTAGGTTTCCTAGTCATTTAGGATGTGTGAGCTTGGAACTGGAGACAGATAGAGGGTTCTGGTTTCTGTAACGTTACCCATACATTACCCATACTGAGACTGTCAGCACAAATTGAGCATGCGTTTTTTAGTCAATACTTTTCATGATGCCTAGATCTACATTTTTTTCTCACTGAAATCCTTCTCAGCTATTCCATTATGCTTTGTGGATATTTGTATAGTGATGCATGGTCATATCCTTCTGAAAATAGGTAATTTGAAGTAGAGGTTCTCCATAATTTATTCAAGAGAACAAATTATTTTTTCCAGACATGGGTTGTAAATGCAATCATAAATCATAATGGCAATGCTCAATAAAAGCATTGAAAGTTCTTTTGCAAGATCAAGAATTTTATTTCCAGGTAGATAGCTGAAAGCTTCTTAAGTACTGGAAAAACAAGGGTTATACCTGAAATCAGCAAAACATGGTATGGATTTTTTTCAGGCAGCAGCATACATTTATGAAATATATTTTCTCAAGGGTCACCTGGTAGATAAAGGATGGAGTTGAACTCAGATATTTGGTGTTCGTGGCCAAAAAGCAAGAAAGAATTAAACTTTAAATTGCAATTTAGAAAAAGGTAAACTTGATTTATTCTGAAATAAACTATTGCATTTCTTGATCTCTGTTTTATTTGAACTCTTAACTCATAAAACTTCAAAGCCACAGTATTTAACAGATGTTACGTATGTTAGCGCACTCAACACAGAGTTTCTGTGGCCTGCTCTTTCAAGGCCATTTTCTTTCACTCTGTTATACGTGTCTAAATCTTTTTCTCTTGGCATGGGGAGAATTAAGGCACTGTAATTTTATTTACTAAAGAAACAAGTTAAAATCTACAAGTTAAAAAGATATCCCCTTACAAAATAAAAACATAAGAAAGCATTATTATTATTCTTGGTGATGGTGTTGCTGCTGTTGTTATTCTTTACATGTGTTGCTATTAAACAAAATAGAATTGAGGTAATAATAAAAATGTGTGAATAGTATACAAGTTAAGGTCCTGACTTCATTTCCTAGGCCATGTGAAATTATTACTTCTGCAGGGAATAAACATTTCCACTTCTGCAGGGAATACTCTGTAAAGGACTATATGGTGTAATAAATTTGATCACCCTCTGAAAGTTTTCATACGGAGAATAAACCCAAAAAGAACCCAGTATGAAATCAGGACAGTCTGTAATTTTAACTGTGATGTGAGAATGAATGGAATTATGAATACATAATGAGGCATTATCTGCTTAACAGAGTGTGCTAAAAATGTAAGTCAAAGTAACCTTTCCTACAGCCACAACATCAGAAAGTCTGAGGAATAGCAAACCTGAACAAGAAAACATTGAAATGTAGTGTGATAGACAAAAGAAAAGTATTAAATATGGTCTCTTCAAAGAGAATTACCTTAGAAGAGTCTCTGACCTGGAAAATGTCCTCTTGTTCCACTGGCCGTCATGTTCTGCTGGCAGCTATGTGCTTACAAATATATGAATTTATAAAACATATATTAATAGTTAATAAAAAGTTTACTACATGGAAGAACTTGCACATAGTGAAACCTATCCAAACAGAAAAAGAGAGGAGAAAAGAAAGTAAAGTACCACAGCTCTGCTGGGAAACATTCTCAGGCCAGTCAGGAGGTGCTGAGCTAGACTAATTCCCACCAAGAGTGCTGCATAGGGTGGAAGGCAGCTGCACGGCACCGGCATCATGCATTCATGGCAAAGCATCACCTAATACTAGAGACAGAGTAAGGTTTGAACAGGCTCCATCATCTGAAGCAAGTCAAAGTGCAGCCCTACACAAAGCAAAATTACAATACACATCTTCAAATCTGAAGTGTTCAACATAGAGCCTCTGCTGTCTGTATTAACCAATGAAAATTTAAGCAAGCATTTTGTTACTAGAAGATAATAGAGGACAAGATCATGCAAACCAATGAGAAGTAGGGCAAGGAAAATCAATTTTTCATCAACTATGGAGCAAATAACTTTAAACAAATTCACATAGTTATTAATCAGTACCAGATACAAACATAGTTCCTTAGGGCTACACTGCAGTGATAAAGCACCAAGTTTATGATAAAGGAGACCATAACTTTTATTGGAAGATCGTGAAATAATAAGAAAATCCCACACATCTTCCAGCTTATCCTTAGAAAGCAGATAGAAGGGGCATTGGCATGACACTTGTGATAAGTGAATTTTACTGTAAGATACCTAATGCCCTGAGAAAATACAGCAACAGCAAAGAGTAAGAATTATTTTAAATTCTTTGCATAGAAGCTGAAAAACTAATTGTGACATGTTAGCTCAAAACAAGAAAGGATTTCATTACACTCCTGATGGCCTGAGCAAAGGGAATATGTGACACAAAAGGAACTGTGATAAGATTACAAAGTGTATCAGAACAGCTTGATTAATCTCCTGTCTGGGGAGTTTTAAGAAATAGACACTAAAGAAGTCTTAAATTAGAGGAATGATAACCACATCACTTCCAGGCTTCTGCTGCTCCTGCTTTTAACAGCTTAGCATTTCATCCAATGATTTTATTGCTGAAGGATTTTCACATCCCTAAGTTGTACTTCCTTGGGCACCATGATATGTGTTGTGTCTCCAGAAAACTATTTCTCAGAAAGCTACACATGTCCCACTCCAACACTCTCCTTTTTTTAGTTACAGCTCCTTCTGTTAAGTACTTCAAAATAGGTTTAAGGTCTTGAGGAGACACAGTTTTTTGTTCAAAGATCCCGTTGGAGTGTTTTTAATTTCTTCCCTACTCAAGATGCTGGCATACTGCTTTCCCTCTACTCATCTTTGGGTAGGTCTTCTCAAGAATTTGGAAATTTCCAGCATGCCTCACTCTTGGTCATCCTCTTATCTTGCTGTAACATCCCCATCCCTGTGATATTTGTGACAGAGCTGAAAAAAAACCAAGAAGAACAGTTCTGTGCCGTATTGGGCATAGCTGGCAGGGATTTGGTATCAAAGTTTGACTTGTGTTGGAAGAGGCATCAAGCCGCTCTGTGCCTGTCACACATTTCCAGCCAGCTCTGACATCAGTGTGTGACACCAATTGAGAAGTGCTGAGTCTAGGATACAGAAGAAATCCCAATCCTGGTTTCCACATAGAGGAAGCCCAAATGCACAGCCCAGCTGTGAGTTGGTCGGTACTTCAAAAAAGCCCCAGTTTGAATAATCAGATATTAGCAAGTAATTGAGGATGAAATTTCAAGAGAGTTGATCCAGAAGCACCTTCAGCTAGATTTTCTAAATTGACTGTGCAGTATGCAGAGATCCTGTAAAAAGCATTCGTTTCAGTGAAGAATGTGGGTGAAGTTTGAAAATGAACAGTCTTCAGGTTTGAAGAAATGATGTGAGTGATGGAATATCAGCTCATTGTTCTGTTCCCACTTGGAAAAACATGTTTTTTTGGTTTTTAACCTCACATTAGCTGATTTGTGTTACAAAAATGAGCTAAAATCACTTTTCCCAAGACTAGGAAGCATGAAGTATAGTCTCTCCTCCCCTACCTTCATATCACAGTCTTTAAATCAGTTATGTTCTGTCATCATGAGGTTATTACCATACAATAATTAACACATTGTTATGCACAGATGATAAGAGCATGCTTTGTATCCTAAAGAATACACAGGATATGCTCTAGATCTTAAACAGCCACAGTAGAACTTGGGGAAAAGCAGCAGTGGGGACCAAAAAGCCCCCTTACCACTTTAAGAGGTGGAGGATGGGCGAACGAAGGAGCTGCAGAGCCAGAGGAAAAAAAAACCACAGGCTTGCAAGGTTAGGATAAGGATAGTTTACTAAACAACAGGGAAAAGTATGAAAACAACTAACTACAGTGCTATTATTATATACAGTGCAAACCTCTCACCACACTATGCCATTTGAGCCATGCCCGAACCGATTCAGATTCCCGAACGCAGCACTCCCCAAGCCCAGCACCCCCGAGCACCCCCCTCACCACCTCCTGCCACGCCGATCCCCAAAGAGAGAGAGAGAGAGAAGCCGGAACTCCCACACGCCTGCTCAGACCAGCACTTCCCGAGCCCAGCAGTTTCCGATAGGTCTGGAGTCTCCCCCGGAACTGGCACTGCGGCTGCCCAGACCGGGACTTCCCGTGCCTGGGTCCGAAGTAGCCCCTGCAAAAAGGGGGGGGGGGGGGGCAGCCTGCCCGATCATGATGCAATTGGCATGGAATACTCTCAGGGCTAACACAGCCTGCTGCTGGGCTGAACCCAGGACATTATCCACCCCTTATTCCATACCATTTACATCATGAGCAGGACCAGCAACCTTCTTTGGGTCCAGGGAGTCTCTCACATCCACACACATGCATGTACACATGCACACACATGTATGTGCGTATAGATTCAGTCTGTGGACGTTTCCTCCGAGTCGGTCGGTTTCATTCAGTCCACGATTCTCAGGCTCACTTGTCCCTCTGTCACAACAGTCTCTCAGGGTATGAAGAGTCGTACGTGCCACTGGATCGTTGAATGCTGTATCTCGGGCTCTCGAACACTGCACCTGGCATGATCCATGCTCATAGTCCGTGGGTCAGGGGTGTTTATTACAAAAGAGAAAAGAAAGAGTTCTTGGGAGGCTGGTCTTCGCTCCATCATCACGGCACCAATGACCCTAGCTGTAATGTCATTAGTATAACATACAGTATCTATAACAACAATAAAACAGTAGTGAATTATTTAGCATGATATTGGCTATTCTCACCCAAAATCAAGTCCCCTTGAGGTACACATCGAGTTTCTCCATCCTTCTGCATTACCCACCAGGTACAACCAGGTCCTTGAGCAAAAACAATCCCAGATATGGGTTTACCTTTGCCTGTAGCAGGAATGACCCAAACTGTCTTTCCCAAAATACTCTTCATGTGCACTACTGGGACTCTGTCACCTTCTACAGTATGTGAGAATTCTGACTGGGCTAGACCAGCCCGATTGGTAGATCCCCTAGAGTTAACCAACCACGTAGCTTCAGCTAAATGTGTATCCCAATTTTTAAATGTTCCACCACCCATTGTTTTCAGTGTAGTCTTTAAAAGCCCATTGTATCGTTCAATTTTTCCAGAAGCGGGTGCATGATAAGGAATATGGTACACCCACTCAATGCCATGCTCTTTGGCCCAAGTGTCTATGAGAGTATTTCGGAAATGAGTCCCATTATCTGACTCAATTCTTTCTGGGGTGCCGTGTCGCCATAGGACTTGCCTCTCCAGGCCCAGAATTGTATTCCGGGCAGTGGCATGGGGTACAGGATATGTCTCCAACCAGCCAGTGGTTGCCTCAACCATTGTAAGTACGTACCGTTTACCATGGCGAGTCTGTGGGAGAGTGATGTAATCAACCTGCCAAGCCTCCCCATATTTATATTTCATCCACCGTCCTTTATACCAGAGGGGTTTTAGCCGCTTAGCCTGCTTGATTGCGGCACACGTCTCACATTCATGGATAACTTGTGCAATAGCATCCATGGTTAAGTCCACCCCTCGATCTCGAGCACATCTATATGTTGCATCTCTTCCTTGATGACCTGAGGTATCATGAGCCCATCGGGCTAGGAACAACTCACCCTTATGTTGCCAGTCCAAATCTACCTGGGCCACTTCAATCTTAGCAGCCTTATCGGCCTGCTGGTTGTTTGCATGTTCCTCCATGGCCCGACTCTTAGGTACATGGGCGTTCACATGACGTACCTTTACAGTCAGCTTCTCCAATCGGGTAGCAATATCTTGCCATAAGTCAGCAGCCCATATGGGTTTGCCTCTACG
Organism: Laterallus jamaicensis coturniculus; assembly: GCA_022605575.1. Taxonomy (NCBI): domain Eukaryota; kingdom Metazoa; phylum Chordata; class Aves; order Gruiformes; family Rallidae; genus Laterallus; species Laterallus jamaicensis. Next base: position 63,855,503 of record JAKCOX010000002.1, on the reverse strand, counting down.
CTGCCAATTGTTCTTTTTCCACTGCTGCAACCACCCCCACAAGGCATTAGCTACCATCCATGAGTCAGTATAAAGATATAGCATAGGCCACTCCTCTCTCTCAGCAATGTCCAGGGCTAATTGGATAGCCTTTACCTCAGCAAATTGGCTTGATTCAACTTTTCCTTCAGTGGCTTCTGCTACTTGCCTCATAGGACTCCATACAGCAGCTTTCCATTTCCGATGCTTACCCACAATGCGACAAGATCCATCAGTGAACAGGGCATACTGCTTTTCATTTTCTGGCAGTTGGTTATATGGTGGAGCTTCTTCTGCGCGTGTTACCTCCTCATCCTCTGGTGACATCCCAAAGTCTTTGCCTTCTGGCCAGTCTGTAATCACCTCCAAAATTCCTGGGCGATTGGGGTTTCCTATTCGAGCTCGTTGTGTAATTAGTGCAATCCACTTGCTCCATGTAGCATCAGTTGCATGGTGTGTGGAAGGGACTTTCCCTTTAAACATCCAGCCCAGCACCAGCAGTCGGGGTGCTAGGAAAAGCTGAGCTTCAGTTCCAATTACCTCTGAAGCAGCTCGAACCCCTTCATAGGCGGCCAGTATTTCCTTTTCTGTTGGAGTGTAATTGGCCTCAGATCCTTTGTAGGCCCGACTCCAAAACCCTAACGGTCGCCCTCGAGTCTCCCCTTGTGTTTTCTGCCAGAGACTCCAGGTAGGACCATTGTCACCAGCTGCAGTATAGAGCACATTTTTAATGTCTGTACCTGTACGGACAGGTCCAAGGGCTACAGCATGGACTATTTCGCGTTTGATCTGCTCAAAGGCTTGCTGTTGCTCAGGGCCCCATTCAAAATCATTTTTCTTCCGAGTTACATAGTAGAGTGGGCTCACAATGAGACTATAGTTTGGGATATGCATTCTCCAAAATCCTATAACACCTAAGAAAGCTTGTGTTTCCTTTTTGTTACTTGGTGGGGACATCGCTGCAATTTTATTAATAACGTCCATTGGGATCTGACGACGCCCATCCTGCCATCTTATTCCTAAAAACTGGATTTCTCGCTTAGGCCCCTTGACTTTACTTTGTTTTATAGCAAAACCAGCTTCTAGCAAGATTTGAATTATCTTTTCTCCTTTTTCAAAAACTTCCTTTGCTGTATCGCCCCATACAATGATGTCATCAATATTCTGCAAGTGCTCTGGGGCTCCACCCTTTTCTAATGTACTCTGGATTAGTCCATGACAGATGGTGGGACTGTGTTTCCACCCCTGGGGCAGACGATTCCATGTGTATTGGACACCTCTCCAGGTGAAAGCAAATTGTGGCCTGCACTCTGGTGCCAGTGGGATTGAGAAGAAAGCATTTGCAATGTCAATTGTGGCGTACCACCTGGCTGCCTTTGATTCCAGTTCATACTGGAGCTCTAGCATGTCCGGCACAGCAGCACTCATACCTGGAGTGACTTCATTTAGGCCACGATAATCTACTGTCAGCCTCCACTCTCCGTCGGACTTCCGCACTGGCCATATGGGACTGTTAAATGGTGAGTGGGTTCGGCTGATCACTCCCTGACTCTCCAGTTGACGAATCAGTTTATGGATGGGGATCAAAGAATCCCGGTTTGTACGATACTGCCGCCTGTGCACTGTCGTCGTAGCGATTGGCACTCGCTGTTCTTCGACTTTCAACAACCCCACAACAGCTGGATCTTCCGAAAGTCCAGGCAAGGCACACAGCTGTTCAGTTTCTTCAGTCTCCACAGCAGCTATTCCAAAAGCCCACCGGTATCCTTTTGGGTCTTTAAAATACCCTCTACGGAGATAGTCCATACCTAAAATGCACGGAGCTTCTGGGCCAGTCACAATGGGGTGTTTCTCCCAGTCCTTTCCAGTTAGGCTCACCTCAGCCTCTAGCACAGTCAACTGTTGGGAGCCCCCTGTGACTCCAGAAATGTAAACAGATTCTGTCCCTTCATAATTTGATGGCATTAGAGTACACTGAGCACCGGTATCCACTAGAGCCTCATACCCTTGTGGGTCTGATGTTCCAGGCCATCGGATCCACACAGTCCAATAAGTCCGATTATCCCTCTCCTCCACCTGGCTGGAGGCAGGGCTCCTCTATTGCTCCTGGATAGAAACTGGTGCAACATTCCTCTTGGCAGAACCTCGTGCACTTGCTCTACCTTGCAACTCCTTTACTCGTGCTTGAAGGGCTGAAGTGGGCTTCTTATCCCACTTTTTCATGTCCTCTCCATGATCACGCAGGTAAAACCACAGTTTGGCTCGGGGTGTGGCTCGCCGTGTGGCTCGTGGTGTGGCTTGTGGTGTGTCCCTGCTGTTTTCTCTCTCTTGGGACGGTGGATGACTTTTCCGGATAGCTGCAACATCGCTCTGTACAGGTTGGGAGTCGGCCATGTGTTCGTCAAGTTTAAGTTTAACCAGTTGCTCTACTGCTGCAATGACAGAGCGTGCAACGTTGTCTTGATAAGTCCGGAGTTGGCGGGTCACTTCATATACGGTTGGTGGAAACATCTCCTCGTATTCCATCACTGCCAGTGAATTTGTGTGCCCTGATGGTGCACTTCGTATCACCTTACGCCACATGTCTGGAGTGCATCGGACATCATCAGGATCATCAGGGAGCCTTCTATTGTCCGACTCACAATAAATCAACTCTCGTACAGCTAATTCTCTCAGGTACTGGATCACTGTCTCTATGCTATCGCTCTTGGGTTTCAGACAGGTAATATATTCTTTCATGGGGTATCTTTCCCGCACACTTGACAGCAATCTCCTCCAAAGGCTGAGGATTTGTGAACCCTCCCCAAGTGCCTTATCAATACCTCCTTCTCTAGCCAGGGATCCCAACTGCCTGGCCTCCCTGCCGTCTAATTCCAGACTATTGGCCCCGCTATCCCAGCATCTGAGCAACCAAGTGATGATGTGCTCACCTGGGCGGCGGCCAAAATCTTTTCGCACCTCACGCAATTCACTCAGGGTCAGGGATCGGGTAACAATCTCTGGTTCTCCTACATCCTGATCTGCTCGAGATGGCTTTGCCCCATTCTTACTTTCCTGAGATGGCCCTGCCCCATTCTGACTTTTCCATGATGGCCCTGACTTTTCATCCTCATCCTCATCCGGCCATTCTTGAGATAATGGTTTTTCACCATCATCCTCATCCTGACATTCTTGAGATGGCCCCGGTTGTTCACCATCATCATCTGGCACTGCGCGAGCTAACTTCCTGGTGTGTTTCCTCTTTTGAATGGGAGCCACAGACTTTGGTATGGGTTGGCCAAGGTCTATTGTAGAGGTTGCAGTATCTACAGTATGTACTAGTCTATTTCCTTTTCCTCCCTGACAGTGCCAACAGCACTGACAGTGCTGACACCTCTCTTGAATGGGAACAACAGGCTTTGGTGTGAGTTGGTTCTCTGAATTATGGGCAAGGTCTATTGTAGACGTTGCAGCATCTGCAGTATGTACTAGTCTATTTCCTCTTTCTCCCTGACAGCACTGACACCCTTTTTGAATGGGAGCAACAGACATTGGTGTGGGCTGACCAAGGTCTCTTGTAGAGGTTGCAATATCTGCAGTATTCACCGATCCATTTCCTCTTTCCCCCTGCCAGTACTGATGCTCTGAATTAGGGGCAAGGTCTATTGTAGAGGTCGCAGCATCTGCAGTATGTACTAGACTATTTCCCCTTTCTCTCTGACAGCCCTGGCACCCCTTTTGAATGGGAGCAACAGACATTGGTGTGGGCTGACCAAGGTCTATTGTAGAGGTTGCAGCATCTACAGTATTCACTGATCCATTTCCTCTTTCCCCCTGACAGTACTGACGCTCTGAATTAGGGGCAAGGTCTACTGTAGAGGTCGCAGCATCTACAGTATTCACCAATCCATTTCCTTGTTCCCCTTGACAGCACTGACGCTCTGAATTAGGGGCAAGGTCTATTGTAGAGGTTGCAGCATCTACAGTGTTCGCCAATCCATTTCCTCTTTCCCCCTGCCAGTACTGACGCTCTGAATTAGGGGCAAGGTCTATCGTAGAGGTTACAGCATCTACAGTATTCGCTAATCCATTTCCTCTTTCCCCCTGACAGTGCTGACGCTCTGAATTAGGGGCAAGGTCTACTGTAGAGGTCGCAGCATCTACAGTATTCGCCAATCCATTTCCTCTTTCCCCCTGACAGTACTCATGGTCTGGATTATGGGCAGTGTCTACTGTAGGGGTTGCAGTAGCTGCAGCATTTGCCAATCCATTTCCTTGTTCCCCTTGACAGTGCTGACAGTACTGACAGTGCTGCTTGCTATCAAGCAGTGTTTGGTAGATGGTAGCCAAGGCCCAGCACAGTGCAGTAGGGCGTATTTCTCTGGGGAGCCCACTACAGTTCTTTTTCAAATATGAAGCCACCTTATTAGGATCCTGTAGCTGTTCAGGAGTGAAGTTCCAAACCACTGGGGGTAAGAAAGTACCTAGGTACCTGCTCATATTTCGCCATTTGCCCTGCCACTCAAGCTTATCCAGCCTCAGGGAAAACTCTTGGGTGGTATTCATAAACCTGTGCCTAATATATATGCATGTATATATCGAAAGCAGAACCATTTGCACCAAAACCAACAGTAGGAAAATGCTAGTTAGAATTTCCCAGGGATATTGGAAATTGTTAAACACTCTTACAAGGCCTGTTTTATCCCTCCTTGTACCGAACAGCAAAAGCTGATACAAGTACTCTTTTAAGTTCATGAACTTCAACGTTATCCAATCATAGACTGTTATCACAACATATACTAAACACACGTACGGGATGGCAACGAATCCTGGCAGGATTAAATGCAGCATGCCACGAGTTGGCAACCATGGCAGCATCCTTAAGAGTAAATGCCACAACATTGTACATAGAAATTACTTCAATAACCGTACCTATAACAACTCTATCTTAACTGCAATTGAGTTAAGGTCAAATCTATCGTTACCCCAACCTTTTTGCCCCCCTTGGGGGTCCCCCGTCGCGCCCCACGTTGGGCGCCAAAAGTTGTTGTGGTTTAACCCTCAGCGGAAAGCTGAGGCCACAAAGGTCAGACCAAAAAGCCCCCTTACCTCTTTAAGAGGTGGAGGATGGGCGAACGAAGGAGCTGCAGAGCCAGAGGAAAAAAAAACCACAGGCTTGCAAGGTTAGGATAAGGATAGTTTACTAAACAACAGGGAAAAGTATGAAAACAACTAACTACAGTGCTATTATTATATACAGTGCAAACCTCTCACCACACTATGCCATTTGAGCCATGCCCGAACCGATTCAGATTCCCGAACGCAGCACTCCCCAAGCCCAGCACCCCCGAGCACCCCCCTCACCACCTCCTGCCACGCCGATCCCCAAAGAGAGAGAGAGAGAGAAGCCGGAACTCCCACACGCCTGCTCAGACCAGCACTTCCCGAGCCCAGCAGTTTCCGATAGGTCTGGAGTCTCCCCCGGAACTGGCACTGCGGCTGCCCAGACCGGGACTTCCCGTGCCTGGGTCCGAAGTAGCCCCTGCAAAAAGGGGGGGGGGGGGCGCAGCCTGCCCGATCATGATGCAATTGGCATGGAATACTCTCAGGGCTAACACAGCCTGCTGCTGGGCTGAACCCAGGACAGTGATACAGAGCACAGGGTACAGGACCTCCTCTGCCTGAATTATCGTGTTGTCTGCTGCATGTAGCCAGCAATATTAGCTGCCTTCATCAGGAAGCAAGAGCAGTTTACTTAGGCGTCCACTTACCATGAATTAAGTGATGTGAATAACCACTGTGACCAATAAAGATCCTGTCTTAATGTCTGACTTCTGCTCAGAAGCAGCATTAGCACTGTTTCCTTCCATTGCTTTCTGGTACATAAAGCTATTTTCCTTTTGTTTTAATTAGCACACAGAAGCCAAATCCTTCAGGTTTCCAAAAAAATGAGTATGCTGATACCCAGCTTCAAGAGATTGTCCGAAAAATGCGGGAAAGGGCAACAGTCTACAAGGAAAAGCTGAAAGACCCAGTGCTGTCCTCCCCTGAAGGCAGTCCTACAGCATGTAAGTGACTCTAGAAATAGCTGTGCATTTTCCAAGCTTAAAGTTGAAAATTATTTGGTGGGAACAGGAAATACTGAGATAAAATTTTTAAGTGAAGTATAGCATATTTACCCACCAAAATGGATCTTTTTGTGCCCACTGAAGTCAATTTATCCTTATTAGTCTACAGGAAAACAATTCCTTAGGTGTGAGTTCCTTTTGAACCACTTCTCTAAAGAATTTGGGGGAAAAAATCTTGGACAATGTCTAGAATCACCCCCATCAAGCAGTTTTATATATTTTTAAATAGTTTCCACATATGTTTATTCATGCGGATTAATCTGAAATACATGAAGAAACATAAATATCTTATAAGCTGATATTAATCGCTCTGAGATTGGATCTGCTGTGTAAATTTTAGCCATGGCAGCAATCTTCTAGATACACTGAAGACTTTAAGTACATGCTTCAAATAGAAAAACCTTATTCAAAATTAAACATTTACCTTTTACAAAGTATGAAACACAAACCAGATATGATATTTCTCCTCTTTAGAGGAGAGTTTGACTCCTGTTTCCTTTTCACAAAGAATCGTGTGGTGATTTTTATATTCTGACATTTTTTTAGAAGCTGTTTATTGCTTACCTGTTTTACAATAAGCTGGAAAAAATAGTGGCTAAAGTATTATAAACTATAGTAGATGATTAAGGAATTACTTTTCTTTAGAAATATTTCTTTTCTCATTTACGTCTTTTGTTCTCTTCGTAGAACTTAAAATAATTTATTTCCTGAATCCTTATAGATCCAGTTTTCCAGTTTACTGCTAGGATTAGATATCCTACTCAGAGGTAAAGTCACCAGAATTAATGGGACAAATGAGGGTACAAAATTATCCAGCCTAAAGATAGAAGAACTGGGCTTAAAGAAGTGTCGCAAGATATTTTTAAGTCTAGAATCATGCAAAACCATCAGCTTCCAATTAGTTCCACTTGCTGCATCTTGCATATCAGTTCTCGGAGAGGAAAGAGATCAGTTCATGGCACAGCCATCTTTTCTTATCTCCACCCTAATTGCATGCCTTATTTACAGCAGTTGTGTAAAGAGAAATGCCCAGTTGCATAAATGCTAAATTATAAATTATTCATTGTCAGTGTTTTATAGCATTAGCTGTGGGCTCTGTCCAAGGAAATACAGTTATATCACTCTGCAACATGAAGCGCCCCGTTCTTGATAGAAGATGTACACATTATATCAGCAGTGACTTTATTATCCACTCTGCCTTCTGACGTATTCAGTATGATAACGAATTGTAGTTTTAGTCACTTCCAAGTGCTTTTAACATGATGAGGTTCTTGTACATGTTAAAACAGGGTGTAATAATAGAGCCATTATTAAAATTACATCCTGTGTGAAATTCTGTGTGGCTAGCGCCATCAAAGAAGAAGCCTCCACCTCCACCAAAAGAAGAAAAAAAAGAAGAAAAGAAAGAGGATGCAGAAGTAAAGCCAGAGGAGGAACATTACTGTGATATGCTGTGCTGTAAATTCAAAAAACCTCCACTGAAAAAATACATGGAGTATCTGCAGCTACCCGACAGCATAGACTCATACACAGGTAAATTAAAAGCTGATACTATGGGGGAAAAGCATACTGAATTGACCTAGTGTTACATAGTACTTGTGAGTCACCATACAATCCACGTTCCAGTTTGAAACTGAGATGGATGCATAGATCCTGCCTTAAAGAACATTTATTCCAAAAAGGGAAAAGACATGAAAAGCTACAACAGTTGTAAAGATGGTTGTAAAGATAGAATGATAGAATTATAGAATGCTTTGGATTGGAAAGGACCTTAAAGCCCATCTAGTTCCAACCCCTTGCCATGGGCAGGGACACCCTCCACTAGACCAGGTTCCCAGAGCCCCATCCAACCTGGCCTTGAACACTTCCAGGGAGAGGGCAGCTACAACTTCTCTCGGCAACCTGTACCAGGGCCTTACCACCCTCACAGTGAAGAATTTCTTCCTAATATCTAATCTAAAACTACTTCCTTTTAGTTTAAAGCCATTACCTCTTGTCCTATCCCTACATGCCCTTGTAAACAGTCCCTCTCTAGATTTCTTGTACACCTACTTACATACTGGAAGGCTTCTATAACATCTCCCCAGAGCCTTCTCTTCTCCCAGCCAAACAAGGCCAACTCTCTCTCCTGTCTTCATAGGAGAGGTGCTCCAGCCCTCTGATCATATTTGTGGCCCTCCTCTGAACTTGCACCAACAGCTCCTGGTGGGGGGTCGCATGAGAGCAGAGGGGCAGAATCACCTCCTTTGCCATGCTGGTCACACTGGCTTTGATGCAGCCAATGATACGGTTGACTTTCTGGGCTGCAAGCGCATATTGCCATCTTATGTTGAGCTTGCAATATTGTATGCACAAAGCTGTTACACAAACCAACCGCAATTAAAACCCAAGACTTCTGATTCCTGATCTAGAATTTTTCACATTCAATAGGGACAATAATTCTTTCATTAGTCATGTCATACACCAGCAGCGTGCAAAATCTATAATTTCTTCACACGCATTAAATTCTATATGCACCCATAAATTCATTGTTTTCCCTTTTGCAAATATTTGCATGGCTCCTAGTTCCAACCTATGTCATTTTTGCAGCCTGTGCTGTTGAAAAAGAGAGAGGTGTGTCTGGACAGAAATATTCTCAGAGACTGCAGTAGAATAAATATGCCCAGAAGAATGAGAAAAGGTTGTAAGTCCGTACCTCATGCCTGTAAATCCAATGTTCTTTCTTTTTTTTCTTTCAGATCGCCGTTATGTTGCATGGCTCATGCTTGTGACAGTTGCCTATAATTGGAATTGCTGGTTCATTCCTCTTCGCTTTGTGTTTCCATATCAAACCCCAAGTAATACAATCTATTGGCTTACCATAGACATCATCTGTGATATCTGCTACCTGTGTGACTTACTGATTTTCCAGCCCCGAGTGCAATTTTTAAAAGGTGGAGATATAATAGTAAGTATTGTAAGCGGGGATTTCCACGGGTAGTAGCTGTGTGTTAAAGTACATTACAGAAATTCCTTCTAATCTGACACTTTTTCCTTCTTTATCTATGTAACTTTTTTATATATCAAAGGATACCTATGTTTTTCTTCACTGACCTTCCATTATCCTATTTTGAAAGAAGGAAATACATAAATTGTCTACATTCTTTAAAAAAAAAAAAAAAGACATTTGAAAGTAACAGTTGAGAGCAAACAGGCATAAAGCTCTTTCTCATCAGGAGTAAATTGGTGCAGCTTCCTAGAATCAGTGATCATACATATGACCGTGTACTCATACACATATGCATGCGTTTGTACATTTGAATGAAATGTTCAGCTTTCTATGCACCTTGTGCATGAATCATGGTTCAAGACAGTGTACATTCTACTAAGGTCTTTCAGGATATGCATGTTTTATTACAGACTGTGAGATTGTGGGGGGGGTGTTCCAAAATCAGAGCAAATCCTTGTAATTTCAGGATGTTTTAACAATAATTTATTTGAGACATTTTATTTTGGGAAAATATGTATTCTACTTTTCTTATTGCTGTTATTTTTGTGTTACTTTTCATAGAAAAATTCAAGATAAAACTCTAAGCAAGTATCTGAAAAAAGGCAAACGTTTGCCCTCGACACATCAAAAGGACATCTAGAGCATTACATTTTCTGTTAAATCTTCTCTAGTTCTTTAGCTTTTTATAGAAGAAAACCTAATGCTGAAAAATATGAGTTTAGATTGCTTCAGTGTAACACTACTTTGTGCAACAGAGAGAAAATTCAAAATATATATCCTCAAATGTATTTGGAACTAGCTTTAGTTCAGTGCTTTTACATAACATTTTACACATCGTGCATACAAGATATTACTGGTAGCTTTACAGAGGAATCTCGGATAAAACTGTGCAAATATAGTTTGGATAGATATTAAACGCAGTGCAGTGTAATGCATTTCTCCATGCCAAGACATTCAGGAACTGTCAATCCTGCCTAAATCCTACAAAACTCACGTTTTATGAACCTGGTTAAAACTCTAAAGTGGGAAGCTTACTCTGTATTTCCCTTGAAGCTGTTTGTACAACACATAGATTTCAGTGCGTGAAGAGATCATCTACTGCCTGATCTCCTACATTTAGTTTAATGCTTAAGCTGATATTAGTGAAAAGTTATCATGGAATTAACCTTAAGGTTTTAAAGCTATTTTCAAAGTGTCTCTGGTAAATACAGAGCGTATAATAATAGGTACATTTCTTTGGATACTTGTCATTGCTTTTTCCTATTAAGGTATTAGCATTAGTTCCCATGGAGAGCAATTTAAAAATAAATAGCTAATCATTACTAATGAACGCAATGTTGATTATTATGATGCTAATAATGCTAGCATGTTAATGCTAGCATTCAAAGAGCTAATTTTGTACACCATCAGAAATGTTCTTTGCGTTTTTCATGGAACCTCTGAAGTCAAATGGAGCTTTTGACCCTGAAATTGAAAGGGCTTGGGTCAAGCACCAACTGACACAGAAGTCAAGAGGGAAAATTTGTGGGAAAAATGTAACATATTTTGTTAGACCAAGAGCCACACTTGGAAAAAATCAGACAATCTCAAACCTGATTTTTTCAAGTAGGTCTAATAAAATCTGTTCTAATGTAAACTACAATAAAAGTACTACTTCTTCCTACAGATATATCTCCATATGTACATTTAGATCATCGTTAACGTAGCTGTCATCATCCCTAATATCAGAAGATATTACTGTCAAGTAGTGGAGGTTCATTCTTGACATTCTTTTCTTGACTATGTCTTTTTCTCCTTTCATTATCACTGTAGTCAGACAGAGTGGAAATGAAGAAATTCTACCACAGCTCTATGAAATTTTGGGTAAGCAGATGCTGCATTACTGATATCAATATGTATCTGTCTGTAGGATTTCACAGGATTCTATTCACTGAAAATCACTGTTGGTTTGAGAAGATCATCAGAAAGCATTGGCTTGATGGCATGTCAGTGCTCACCAGCTGAAGACTGCCATCTTCGCAGTGTTTAATCATAAAACAGAATAATTATAAATTCAACTATAAATATTAACTCTGAATAATAATAAATCAGTAAAATAGAATTAATAAAGTTATCTTTTGGTGCATTTGGGGGAAGTCATCTCTGCACACACAAAATACTATAATACAGATTGCCAGCAATTCATTAAACAAATTGAAGTCTTGAATTTAAAGGATAATTCTATTTGGTGAATTCTTATATGTGGTAATAAATAGGCCATCACTTACACAAATAAACAAACAAACAAAAAAAACCCTCAATTTTTTATGTATTTGATTTAGGAAAAGTGTTCATTTTGCTACTATATATTGTTTTTTCCAACAGAGGGAAGTCTATTGAATTCCTGATACACATAGAGCTCTGTGAAGCTCAGACCACATCTCTGAAATCTCAGGTTTTGTCCTCTCCTCTTCTGTAAATACTTTTCCATCTGCATTTTTTCAGAGTCAAATCTGTCTCAGTGTCTCTGGTATCACTATTTATATTCTGGAGGTTAAGTCATTCAAAAGTGCAGGATATATACACTGTACAAGCACATGAGTAGGACAGAGTCAAACTTACAGCAAGAGAACCAAGTGTATATGTATGGATTTATTTTAATTAAGTTCACACTTGCAGTATGTTTAGTGAACTTGATTTCTGCAAAAACTAATGAGACTTGAGTGTTCTCACTAGATGCAAGATATAGATATAATATGGGAATTTTTCCTACAATTAAGTATTAATTATAATTACTGATTTATTAAAGAACCTTTGACTAAATTTTGCCACCTCTTAGACATGTGTCTGAAACAGGGAGAGAGGCCATAGAATTCTGTTTGTCCTCAATCAATTTTTTTGTTTGCTTTGCATTTTTCACAAATGTCAGGTATTAACTGCACCTTACTTGGACGGAATAAAATGTCAGTGCTGCAGGCTAGTTGCTGCCAATGCATGTCATGTCTCTCAAGGGAAAGGCTTTTCTGATTACAGTGAGATGAAGCCCTCAGTTCCACCTCCCTCTCTTGTCCCCAAATGATATCAATGACATCACATCTCTAAAAAGGCAAAGCCAAGTTTGCCACAGCTTTCCTTGTCTCCACAGAATTCTTGGAAATAACAAAGTATGCAGATAAGAGTAATCACACAGCTGATGTACTGCAAGGAGATGTTGAAAGTCTTAGTGATATGAGAAGGAGAAGCATCCAAATATAACAAATGACAATATATTTTTTAAAAAGACAATATCCAAACTTAGCATCTTATGATGTATGTGTTGTTTGGAACACATGGCTCCTGCAGGTTGCAAGCAAGGACTCTAATTCATTGTATTCCCCAGATTGCTTTAGGCAGCATGGTTTTAAAAGCCATTGGACTACCTCGTAGTTCTTACAGAGTGCTCTGCCCACATCTGCTCACTAGCCACATGTCTACCATTTGAGTCTTGTCAGAACTGTGATTGAAATAACAGAACGTATTAGTAAATATCTCAGATACTGTTAATAATCCCCATGAAATAGATTAAAATCTCAGGCATGGGGGACTGAAAAGCTGGGCAGAGCTGTTGGGGTTTCCAAAGAGATAATCATGCCTGCCAGTACTTTGGAAGTTACGGGTTTAGCATGCTGGCTGTTCAAATGTACTCAATCTTGATTCAATCTTAGTAGGTTTTTGACAGATAGTAAATGTATTATGATTATTGTGAGGTTTAAATTGACCTTTCTGCTCTTCTACAGCTCGATGTGATATCAGTATTGCCGTTTGAAGTTTTATACTTCTTCTTTGGATTTAACCCAGCATTTAGAGCAAATCGGATGCTAAAGGTAAGATCTGTGTTGGTGATGGATGGGTAGCCATCCATAAATGTTTTTACAACCTAATGAAAAATTTTGGATAATATTTAGGAAGATGGAATTTAGAAATTGGAAAATATCTTCAGGACAAGCTACAACATCAGTAAACCAACTGACAAATACAAGATTTAATCAAAGCAAATTAAGCCCTTATTATCTTTTTTTCCTTCTGATTTTTTATTTCTTACTTTCCAAAGGTGCTTTATGATTAAGATTGGTTTGTTTCCATTATTTAAATTATATTATATAAAATTATATAAAAATAAATTATATAAATTGAGAGTGCACTTCACTTTCCAGCAAAATTTTAAAATTCCATAAATCTGAACCTAAACAATGTGAAAGAATGAAAAGTTAAACAGTACCTCATTTCAGACAGACATTTACCAAGCAAAAACCAAGAAAAAAGCTACAAGTGAATATCAAGGGCTATCACTAAAGATAAACTGTAAATAATTACATGAGGAATTCAATACAGCAGCAGCTGTTACTACATAGTATTATCTAGTATGTGGCTGTTGATACACATGATCACTTACTGGGAATTACTGGATATTTATGTGTGTAATTCTCTCTAATAAAGAGGTCCAAGCAATTATAAATGCTTGAGGAAGTAGAAGTCATTCATCTGCAGCAGTCTGACCTAAACAGCAAGGTTGTTTCTATAACCAGATTAATGGGTCACTCTACACGCAAAACAGTGTTTAACTCAATTTTCATCTTTGATTTTCAGTTCACCTTTTTGTTAAATGTTTAAATGTCAGACTACTGAAAAATCCATTATTTTTAAAATGCATATGTGAACTAATGTCTGCACTTTTCAAAAAAGATGTGTGGTGAGGAATAGTGATTGGATAACTTTCATTTGTTTTCCATTCAGCATAACACATTCTTTGAGTTTAATGATCGTTTGGAAGCTATCCTAGACAAAGCATACATCTACAGGTATGTGCTTATTAAACTCTTGTAGCTTGCAAAGCTTGGCACAGAATACATTTCATTTGATTTCATGACTTGTCAGTGAAGCACTGGGTGGAATATGATATATCTTTGACTGTTCAATTTAAGATTTTTTTAATAACTGTTTTTATTGTAATCAGTAAAATAATAAATGTAACGCGTCACTCACAGCTCAGTTCAGCTGGCCTGGTGTAGGTTCACCAAGCTGAGGATCTTGACAAAAGATCAGAATATCAGAAGTCTCTGATTCGAAGTCTCTGATTCATAGTCCCTAGTGAAAGAACTAAATAATGGCTTCTTTAGGTTGCTAACAGCGGTGCCAAATCCTCAGTAGCTGTTTATTTGTACTTAATAAGAATCATGAGTTTGAGCCTGTGTCAACATTCTCTTCAAATGTGCTCTCACCATGAACCTGCCATATACAGAAACTTGATCCTCACTGCACTGACTAAACTTGGAATAAGAATCAATTCAGCACAGATCTCAAATAGTGATTATAACTGTTGTCCGCTGCACTATGTTCTCACCTTCTATATTGACTAGAATAATACTGGAATCAGCTCAAGCAATCCATGGACATAATTATGGCAAGTTCCATAGTTCCCTCAGTGGTGCTACTAAGATCCAGTGAACCCATCTATGGTGTCATCATTATTGTCATCTAATGTCCATGTCATCAGCTGTAGTTTATCCTGTGCAAATCTTACTGCAACAGTTTTGGGTTTTTTTCTGTCCCACTTGTGGGGCATGTATTGTTTCTGTGTGCTGCTGCAAAAGAAATAAGAATCTGTTAACCATCTTATTCTGTTTCAGAAACGATTGCATTTAAGTGATAGACTTAGTATGTATGCATTGCAAATGAGATATTTTATGAGATTTAGACACTAGTTAATGCAAAAAGGAGTTTGAAACACAATCTTTCATATTATCACATGCCTGCAAAATACAGCAAAACTTAGAAATTTTTGTTTGAAAGTTCTTCTAAAGTACTTTCAAGATGCTGACCTCCACAAAGCTTAATCTTATGTTACCCTCTCACTTATCCAAGAGTCTTTTGTGTTTGGTTGGGTTTCTTCTTATTATTATTTTTAATTTTTTTTTATTTCTTGATGGTACAAGAGGTTTGTCTGAATTTCCATTATATGAAGAAATTGCTTTTCAGTTTCTGCATCACTGTCTCACTTTTCTCTCCGATGGCTAATCTCAACAAGAATGAGTTTTCATCTCTCTTGCTTATGTTTTTAATGTTTTTAACTGTTACTAACGTCGAAAATATTTTAAATTAATTAATTAATTAATTCCCATATTACTTCCTTTGCTTTGGAGTCATAATTCAATTACTATCCAGTATCTCCTATAATGTTTGCAGTAAGTACAGCAAAATATGAATTTTTGATATAGATGGTTTTGAATGAAGTAATTGGCTTGTATGTAACAGTAAAGTTGTGTAAATATGGCTTTCAAGGGAAAGGAAACAAATAAGCAAACCCATTTTCACCCAAATAGGCAGCTTTGCAAGGAACAGACATTCACAATACATAAAAGAATTGAAAAGGGAAAGTTTAGAATATTTGTACATCTTCAATTTCTCTTACTTTCAAGGATGTGCTGTAGATTTTTGTGTCAAAAAACAGAAAAGGTACTCATTCAGAAATACTAAGACTCACATCTTACTGTCCTGTAAAATGTATAAAGTAGCTGGAAAGACAGAGCCAGATACTCTGCAAAGTTGTTCTGCCTTGTTATAGTTTTGTATCATGGTATTGGTTGAGTGCCACAATTGTGTATTGCTGTTTATGTCTCTTCTAAACAGAGCTGTCCTGGAAGAATACCAACATTTAAAAAGGGAAGTGACATGCATTTGTCAACATCCTAGAGAACAGTACGCCTAGGTACATTGTTCAATGGCATGCAAAGGCAAAAGAGGACATGCAATACCACCTGAAAAACAAAGGAGTGCATAATACAGAAGCAACTCCAGAGATATTATCTCCTATTAAGTTATAGATGTAACTTACTTAGAACTTACTACATTTTCCACACAGTTACTATGCACTGCAAACAGCATTGAATTATAGTTGTAGCAGGTAAACACATTACACACCAGGCTCCCTGTGTTTAGGCAAGTCCTATACTTTTCCTGTTTATTTATTCCTTGCCTGTATGAATATTTGAATGGAGAACTAAATCCAGGGGAGCTTTCTTTTATATCCCTATGCACTGAACAGAGGATATACAATGAGATCATTATTGTATTAAACAGAAAGCTGCTTGGTGCTTAAGTCGTTCATCATTGGTGTTCTTCAAAGAACTGGCCATAAGCATAAGAAGGGGGATTAGGAATGATATAACTCCTGCTGCAGCCACTAAATCATGCTATTTAGCGGATCTACTGCAGGCTTCCTAGCACAGCTCTTGTAAATCAGTTCATTTCTGACCTCGGACATTTCTTGGCTTTGGTTCACAAGTTTAGAGCCTATCTTGAACACTTTGGCAAAAACATTAACCCTCTAGCCTCATTAATATAGTTTCAAATTTCTCTAGGTATTCTTAGCCAATTAAAGAAGTGGATTATAAAGTCCTCAGGGAACTATAATTCAAAAATTACCGTGTCAGATATCCTAGGAAAGATATTCACTTGATCTTGAACAAACATGAGAGACAGGTAACTGCCAGCTGTTATTTCACAGAGTCAATACATTTGGGGAACTACTTAGTGGGTGCTTAATATAAACATAGTTTTGATCCAAAAGAGCATTGAATTCCATATTAAAAAGTAGGAAAAATGTAAGTTGTTTTACAGAAATCTGTTGACTTTTACAGGGTCATTAGAACAACTGGATACTTGCTGTTTATCTTGCACTTAAATGCATGCTTGTACTATTGGGCTTCAGACTATGAAGGACTTGGCAGCACTAGATGGGTGTACGATGGCAATGGAAACATGTAAGTCCTTTTCTCTTGCAAGAGATTTTTGTTGATTTTCCTCCTTCCTGCATCATCCTCCTTTTCCCTTGCCTTTGCTCCTAGGGTACTTCCTTACTTTGTAATCACTTGGATAGCAAACTTTAGCACTATGACTGTTGATTAGCACCTTTCAATACTAACACATATTTGGAGGGCATGTGCAGTAAATAATCAGTTTACCACTTTCAGCTTTTATAGGCTGCTGAGTTAGTGCTAAGCACTAACTTAATTAAACATTTAGAAAGCAAAAAGGGTCATAAATTAAACTTACTGATTGCATATGCACGTGGGAACTGTTGGAAGGATTGCAGATCAATCCCTCCAAGGAATCAGAGACACAGATACACAGTACTGTGTCATTAAAATGCAACATTTTAGTTCCTCTAAACACCACGGTGATTAGTCTGAAAAAAATCCACCCACTTTCTCTGATCTTTTGAGAAGGTCATGCTTAAACATGTGTCAGAATGTCTCCCACTCCTCTTCCAGTGGGAAGGGCTGGAGATTGGCACACTTTTCCACAAACTGTTCTGACAGCAATAGACTGGATGCCAAATAATGACATTCATTAAGATGATGGAGAGGAAGCAAGAGAAAATAGCAAACTCATCATATATTTTGTGTGGAGTTATATAAAAACATATCTAGGGGTTCAGATGTGTGAGTGTTCATTTCTTTCAAAAGCCAAAGAAGCTCAATTTTTTCATTAATTAAGTTCTTTGCAAAATCACATATAATATGCTCCTGCTGTCATAAATCGTCCTTTAAACAACTTTTCATGTTTCTCTTGGAGACACGCTCCTCTTGCTTGGAATTTTGTCAGACATCACAAGTTTGGTGTGAAGTCACTGTGTTGAAGGGTAAGGAAATAGCTTTTGAGAGCAAAACACACTTTGTGTAAAGTGGCATTCATTTTTTGTAACTAGGGTTCCCTCAGAAAAATGGCATGACTAAAGTTTTCACACACCACTAAAATACCCAGTTTGACTGCTGCAGTCAGACTCGTGGAGCTCGGAGGGACCACTTATGCAAGGGAAGTTACACACAGGTATTTATTTGCAGGCTCAAGGCTTCCAGAAATCTGACAAGAGAAATGCAGAACAAATTTCCGTTACAGATATTTTTGTTAATGTCATTCTTGGAAATACTCACCTCATAATTAAAATATAAGGTAACTAAGGCTTAGAAACCTGAAAGCACTGAAAGTAGAGCTAAGTCTTCAAATTTTTAGTGTTTCTTCAGAGCGGCCTAGAGAACAGGAAAATAGTCATCCTGTTTTTCACGGACAAGAATATTTTACATTTCACTCAGGGAAACAATGATTTGTTAGCTTGATCACAGACAATGCAGTTGTGCCCAGAGGCAATAGTCAGGTTTTTTAATGTTTTGTGATATCTTTTCCATGAGCAGACAAAAACACTCCTCAAATGATGTCACACTGAAATGCCATAGGATTTAGGACAGGATTTTCTAATAAACAATAAACTGATGATTTAAGGTCTGTATTAAACTGAAATGCTGAAATAAAATACATACTAAAATATATCCATGTAAGCCTTATTAACCTGTTAATCTACATAATCTTGACATTGGTTAGTGAATGTATGACTTTATTCTTTTGCCTGTATCTAACTCATCCTGAATTATAAGGTCCTGCATACATGTAACCCTAGAGAGTATCCCATGTTGAGGTGCATGTCATAAAGTATAGCTTGGTATCTTACTAACAGCAAATGTTTTCTGTATGGGGTAGTTATTGCCTTAGAGAATCAGGAATGACATATTATCTGATTGCTAAATATTTGGGGATTTTGGACAGAGGGGCATTGTGTGGACACTAGTTATTATTGGAGATCCAATGTGAATTTAAACATATCGGAGCCTGCTTTGGCAGGGGGCTTGGACCCAATGATCTCTTGAGGTCACTTCCAACCCCTACAATCCTGTGATTCTGTGATATCAGACAAGATGCTTCTAGGTATATTCATTTATCTGGAAAGCAAGAAAAAATCCTGGAAAAATCTGTCCAAAAAAAGTGACCAGAACTGCAGCATATATTATGTCACAGCAGTGCAGATGTAATTTCCTTTCACATAGCAGTTAGAGTTGCCAATATTTGAAGTAAAGTATGCCATTGGTCTCACATAGAATGGGAACATTCAGAAAGAAGATAAGGCAAACATAACTTTCTAGTTAATTAAAGAAAAAAAAAAGACAATAAGTAATTTGACAAATAAATCAAAATTCTAGTGGTCTCAAATTACACTGACCCAAAGCAAATGATCTGGTACTAATTTAGTGGTATGAATGTTTTATGTAGAATCCCTGCTGTGTCCATAAAATGTGGATAGTTATGGCCAAAACCAGTTCTTAAAAATGTCAACACTTCCAGGATCAATTCTTTTTCCTTTCCAGGTTAAAAAGAATACTCAGACAACAGTTCCCCTCATCAATTTTTATTTTTATTTTATATAAGTATATGTGTTGCTGAGCAGGCATAGTAACTGGCAAACATCAATTTGAAACTTATAGCTGCACACAGTACTCAAACCACAAGCAAAATTATCAAAGTAGCTCTTTTTGTAAAGTTCTCCTAGCTGTGCTCTTTTCCAGCTTGTGTCCACTCCCTGAAGTGTTAATGCCCATCCAAGAGGATTTGTGGTCTTTTGCATGGGAGCATTCAATCAAAGCCTTTGACCTGATGTGCAAAAGGCAGTCAACTTTTGCCCCACTGCAATGCACCTAAATTAGCTACATGAGATGGTATCAGCATTAAAAACTGCACATCAAAACTGTGTTTGGTATAATTAGGCCCTCTCTTCTAACACAGAAGTATAACACCCCTGATGCAACACCATAGTGTACACCCCATGTAAAAATGGCAGCAGGATAATTAAAAGGTCTCTTAATTATAGCTAGGTGAACAGTTTGAACTACATGTGTTTATTTACAATCTAATTTAACTACCTAAGTAAGATAATGGTTTCCCTAATTGCTTAGGAAAACAGACTAATCCTCTAGAAATTGATTCAAGGCAGGAACATGATTTCATTGTTCTGAACTGTCCCGTGAAAGTATCTGTCTCTTTCATCACTGCCCATAATAGTTTACAAGGTCAGGTAGTGATAGGACAAGAGGTAATGGCTTTAACTAAAAGGAAGTAGATTTAAATTAGAGAAAATGAAAACGTTCTTCCCTGTGAGGGTGGTGAGGCCCTGGCACAGGTTGCCCAGAAAAGCTATGGCTGCCCCCTTGCGGGCAGTGTCCAAGGCCAGGTTGGATGGGGCTTTGGGCAACCTGCCCTAGAGGAGGATGTTCCTGCCCATGACAGGGAGGTGGCAACTAGATGATCTTTGAAGATCTTTGAAGATCATCTAGTTCCAACCCAAAACATTCTGTGGTTCTACAAGGGAAACTAAAATTACGAAGCTGAAATTCCCATGTAAACCCCACAGGTCCAGATTAAATTTAGGATAAAACTAATCATTCCATTTGATCATGATTTATTTTGTCTGCTCTTTGTAAGTCATCCACAAGTACTTTGCAAAATCTGTAGTGTGTTTATTAATCAAGACATCTATTTGCACCCTGATGATTCTTCTGTATAGCTTTGCTGGCTTCCTGCTCTTGGCACAGACTCAGTGGATATCTCGTGCTATCAGCTATACCTTGCACTTGCAATAGGTCTGGTGTGTCCACTTGCAGTGCTTGCTAAACAGAAGCAGTTTTGTACCTCCAGAAAACTGCTGAAGGCACAGCCCAGCAGAAGCACATCAGGCTTTCAGGTCTCCTTCTTTCAGCCACACTTTCTAGATAAAAGCTTTTGTAATTTACACCATCCTGTCTGAGATCATCACTCCTACAGCCACCTGATGAGTAAGTCACTTAAGAAAAAGAGGTGCCAAGAGGAGGTCATGACTGTATCACTTTATAAGGGCCACTTCTTTACCGTGCTTAAACCTGTCCTGGTTGGAATCTGAGAGGTGCCAAACATCACAGCCCTGAAATAATGCTTCCCTGGGCTGAAATGAATGTGAGAGTACCACCTTAAAATCTGATAGCCACATGCACAAAGATTAGATTTACCTGTATTAACCAAAGCCATGTGAGAAGTTTGACTTATTCTGAAATGGAATTTTATGAAAAAGGTATTTCTTTTGGTATAACATTGCAAGACATCTCACTTGCTATGCTAGGTATGTTTTCATACCTAGGACTTATTTTAGGGAAAAATCTAGTAGCAATTGCCTGAAGGATAAACACACTCTCTGTGTTGTGTAGAGGTAAAAGTCCTTTCTTGTCTCATGTTGTTTGCTTCAACAGTAATTTTATAGCAGGCTAGTAAGCTGTATGGTGAGCAACAATGGTTTCCAGACACTTGCTAGTAGGAAGCAGAGCTGCTAATACTGTTGAAATAGGAGTCTGCTTTCTCTGGCTTTCCTTAAATTAAATTTACAATCTCTTTTCTTCCCTTCTTAGGGAAAAAAAAATCTACTTTGTATTTCAACTGCGTAAATTTCATTTCAGATTAAAATAAAAACAACAAAATGCACACATGGAGAAAATATAAAACCTGTGCCTCAGAGATAGTGAATATCATGTGACTGCCAGTAGAAAGTTTCTTTTGAAGTAAAATTACAGAATACACTGTATTAACTACATCTGCAAAAAGGGGTGGGCAGACCTGAAAAAAATCTATCACATTTTGGAGATAAAATGCTGCAGAGAAGAAAGTGACCCCTAAATCCCTTTAAGGAGCTGCCTTCATTCTTTGTAGACATTCTTAGAATGAAGATTATATTGTCTATCATGGTGGACTTAGCAAGCTTGGTATCCAAGGCCATTGGGGGTGAAGGAGTTTGTTAATTACTTTAATTTCCTATAGTGACTAGCAGAGAAATAATGTTAATTTCTTTACATTTATATTCATAAACTATACACGTTTCAAGCACTACAGCATTTTCAGTTATGGCAAATGAATATTACATTAATATACTTTAAATGGCAATTCTCCTCAGACAAGCTAGAGATATCATTTTATGATTAAACCTGCAGTTCCTCCAAAACAGATCTGAGACTTTTTCTTACTGTATGTTTATGCCACAAAAGTCTAAGAGAAAGTTGCCATTTACACATACTTTGCTGGAAGCATGCATAGATGATGATTTCCTTTGAACCCAAGTGAAAATATTATAGTGGTGTAATCTAGCTGTTAATTTTGCAACGCTGAGAAGGAAAAAAATGTATAAAAGCAGATATGCCATGATTTTTTGACTTAAGGATTCTGAATGAAAACAAAGAGATTTGACTGTTAGAATCTAAAACTAGAAAACCATGGTTAAAGTGTTCATTGTAACTGCATTTCATTAATCTGCAACCAAGGAAAAAGTGACTTTGTAAGGTAATGCAAAAATCAATTGTTTGGAAAAGCTTGACATTTTAGATGAAAGGCTTGAAACACGTTTCAAATTATTTTAAATGAAAACCCTAATTGGAATTGCTTGTTATTGTGAGCTTATTTTCTTATATGTCTATAAAACTGACCCTCAATTGTATTGTTATGTAGACCATTTATAAATAGGACTAGAGCTCATCTCTTAGTATGAGAGAAGTTTAAAAGTGGATGCCACCAAATTAAAATGTGCACTTGAAGTGTGCAACCAGACCAGGTGGCTTCAGATTCAGAGTATCAGAATTCAGAAAATATGTATGTAAGACTATCTATTTCAAAACAAATATCTCCAGAAGTATTTCTGCTGTGTTGTTTTTATTTCAAATTCAGCAAAATTCAACAAATAGAAGGAATTTCATTGGTTTTGAAGCAATAGTGAGAGATGAAATAATAGAAAAATCTCATTGTACAATTAAAGAAAACAAACTTCCACTCCAAATCATTAGTGAAGCTGGAGTCTGATTGTACAGAGACTTAGGAAGTCAAATTCTAATCAGTAGGTGGCCTTTAAAAATATTCCTAAACCAATTACTTGTTAGCTCAGAGAAGGAAATGATCACGCATTCATGACAATGATTTAAACTACTATTACTCCTTCCAGCACAGTATGGGGGATGCTGCATTACGACTGGTGCCATGTTCTAGAACAAAATTTAAAACAGAATCTTAGAGATGCCAAGGCACTTTTATACATATGAGAGCTCGTATGACTTTGCTCAAAAAATTAATTAAAAAAAAATAAAATTCTGCCCTGGTCTTTAGTTGCTTTCCTAAACTGGTGTTATCATACTTGAAAGCAACAGGGTCTGTCATGCACAAGGCTGTACAAAGAAGGCTGTACAAACAGAACAAAAGGTCTTTGGCCAAAGAGCTCACAATTCAGGTATGAGAAGTAAGAGAGAGCAGACACATACAGGGAAGGAGTATATGCTTAACTTCCACTACACAAGGAACCATAGCCAATAACAAAAATGCTGTCTGTATCCACAGGTATCTGAGGTGTTACTACTGGGCAGTTCGTACTTTAATCACCATCGGTGGCCTTCCAGAACCACAAACCCTCTTTGAGATAGTTTTTCAACTGCTGAATTTTTTCTTGGGTGTCTTTGTCTTCTCCAGCTTAATTGGACAGGTACATCAAGACCTCAATAGCAAGATATGTTCGAATTACTGTAATGTAGTGATAATATATTCAATTTCATTAAGTTTAGATATGGGGAAAAAAATTCAGCTTCCATCTGTATTTCCCTGTATTTAACTGTCATTTGTACTTATTCTTCTGACAAATACATGGTTTTTTCTTCATCACAGCTAAAGAGACAATTTCTTAAAATTCACACTATATTGTTAATCTGATATAAAAATTATAATTGTAGATATTATATTGATATGTACAAATTATTGAATAAGTAATGCTTGATGCTACTGCCAATATAATGCTCTTAATGGAAATCCCAGGATTTTTGTCAAACTGGAATTCTATTCTCTTCCATAAATTGCAATATTTTTGTTAACCTGAAAATTAACTGGTTTCTGTTTCTTTTGGTTCTCCTTTGGCAGGAGGAAAAAGACCCCAGAGCACAGGAAATAAGTTATATTTCCAAATTAATATAATTGAAATATTTCTGGCTTTTAAGTATTAAACTTGAGCTTTAGATCCCTAGGTTATAAAATACCTTACCTATAGAAAAACAAGTGTCGCAGTTCTATTTGAAACTGTCTTACCAGATTCCAACAGAAATTCCAGACCTTTTGATTTGTATATGCCTGTTATTGGAAGAATTATTAGGAAAAAATAAAAACTCAAATTTAAACTTTATTTTGAATACACGGTTTGAAAATTCAATCAAACAGTTAAGAATTCCATGTCTCTTGCTGTTTAGAAGTGCAAGAAGAGATGATCATCACAAAATAGTCCCTTGCCTATAGGATTTAAAATTCATCCACAAACAAGAATTACCAAAAATAAAACAGTTCATATAAAGTATTTATTCTGGAAAACTACCGAATTGAAGTATACTGGATTAAACTTAAGTGGCACATTTATAGTTTTTTCTGAGCTGATATAGCTGTCAATGAAAGCATCCTTCCCAAAGAGTCTACAGATTTATTTTTGTAACCGGTGTTGTCATTTGCAGACTCAGACCTTAAACCTTAACACACAAACAGCTTCACTGCGGCTTGTTACAGTTCCTGTGTGCAAAGAGCTCTTATAATTACTGACTTATTCCTGGTTTAGCATACTTGACTCAAAATTGTCATTCCTATCTCTGTAATAAAGAGAATTAAGACCACCAACACAGTAATCCTTGGCCACTGCAATATGAGGCCATTTGACTAAAACATGTCTATACAGTTACGCTTTTGAAGAAGGAATATCTATGAACGTTAACTCATGCACTTAGTAAAATCCAGACTACATTCATGTTGGAATTTGAGATGATGCTCCTGCACTAAAATCTCTAAGGACAATTTCCAGTCCAAAGTGCATTTTTAGAACTTAACTAGATTCACTTAATTATTTAAACAATGTCAGGATCTTAATTCTAGTGGTGCCAACTGATGTTATTAGAGAAATTCAACCCAGTTTGCTTCATTTCTGACTTGCGTTGTGCACCAACTGCAGAGTAGCTTGATTATGGATCTTTAAGAAAAGCATTATCTATATTTTTCATTCATATCCAGAAATACAGGACAGACGAGTAAGATGAAACCCACAAATGATTCCTTTAAAATACTTTTGAATACAATTAGATTAAACCTGTAATGCTTCTGAAACAGTGCATGAAGCACCTATTCAAAACATGTAGCTGAATGTATAATTAATTAATCAGTAATTCCGCGAAGAAGTGTTTTATTCTTTTTATATATTTTTGATAAGACATTCAACCCAGGACTATTTTTACTGAAATGAATAATGAGACCAACTAATGCTTGCAGATGAGAGATGTAATTGGAGCAGCTACAGCAGGGCAGAACTACTACCGTTCTTGTATGGACAACACTGTCTCCTATATGAACACGTATTCTATTCCAAGAATGGTCCAAAATCGTGTTCGTACCTGGTATGAATATACGTGGGACTCTCAGGGAATGCTGGGTAAGGCTTTCCAATTCCAGTTACACAGAAACTCCCAGTGAGAGTGGTTATATAGATGTAGATCTAGGGTGGAATTTGTATTTTTTCTTTCCTGAATTGCATGTGAGCAGGGATTTCAATTTACTTGAGAAAAGAAACAGCTCCAAAGCAATATGATGCTTACTATTTCACATTTTTTATTAGTATAGGGAGCATACAAACAGGAAGGGAATCGTTTTAAAAAGGGCAGATAATGGGAGGACAAGGGGGGATGGACTAAAGCTAAAGGAAGGAATGTTTAGATTGGATATTAGGGGGAAGTTCTTTACAGAAGAGAGTGGTGAGGTGCTGGAACAGGCTGCCCAGAAAGGTGGTGGATGCCACATCCTTGGAGGTGTTCAAGGCCAGGTGGGATGTGGCCCTGGACAGCCTTGTGTAGATACAGGCTTGGAGGTTGGTGGCCCTGCCTTTGGCAGGGGGGTTGGAACTCTATGATCCTTGGGGTCCCTTCCAACCCAGACCATTCTATGATTCTATACATGATTTTCTGTATAGATATGGATATGTAACTTAAAAGACAATATCTTAGTAAAAACATATTGGCAGCTTCCTCATTTGAACTCATAATGGCTAGAATAGCTCCATTAAGTTAGTTTTCTGTACAATGCTCAATTTTGTTATCATCCTTTCATTCTTCCTTTGTATTTAACTAATAGAGTGTGCTTGGTCTTTTTTCTTTTACAGATGAATCAGAATTACTGGAGCAGATGCCAACCAAAATGCAATTAGCCATTGCAATTGATGTGAACTTTGCCATTGTCAATAAAGTTGACTTATTCAAAGCAAGTAGTTTTACAGGAGAATACAGAAATGTGTGGGATTCCTGAGGCAGAAATCTTGTTTTGTACATCTTGTAACACTTAAGAGCATGATTATTAATACACAAAGCAAAATAGGTCTAAGAAATATTTTAGTCAATGGAGACATGTCAGGACAAAGCCAAGTACCCACCTGCCTCTGACTGTTTTGTGTAAGCAGGGATTAAAAAAAAAAAGAAAAAAGGCAAATCAGAATAAGGCATAGCCCTGTTCTATTGACATATTAAAGCTGATGTTATCATCAGACTGTGATTTCAGAGTATAACTAATCTCAAGAGCTAAACAGCTAAACATAGAAGAATGTAATTTTTAATGCAGTTCACTTGCCTTGCTGCGTACTGCCTCGTACTGCCTGAGAAACCACCAATGCTACGTATTTGGAACCATAGCATTGATGTAGTGAATGCTTCTCTTCAGTAACTTTCTCTTTGTTGTATTTTCCCAGAGATACAGTTTACATGTGGTACTAAGGATTGAATTTTAAAAAACTAAACCAAGGAGAAACTGCATTTTTAGAAGTAGTCTCAACATACAGTAACCTTAATGCTAATTTTTTTGTTAGGGTATTGAAAAAAATCCAACCATATAATATCTCTGATAATCATTACATAGCATCATGATTTCTGCCATATTTGCTGATGCCATGGAATTCATAAATTCATACTAACATTTGATATGTTCTGATTTGGTTTTTTTCCCTTGGATCAGTAAAAAAAAAAAAAAGAATCATGAGAGACCCATAAGGCTGTGAACATAGCACTAACTGAGCTTCTGCACCAAAGCTGGATGTACAGAAGCTTACTTTGCAAAAAATGAAGAGATGATCAACCTAAAAGGAAACTTTATAAGTTTCTGAAATTACAGTTCTTTCAGTCTTTCCTCTTCTTTAAAAGATCATCTTTCCGATGTTCTGAGATTGCATTCCACTTATGAATCCCTGGATCATTCACGCATTGTTGTGTTTTGCTGCCCAGTGTTAGCACTAATAGTCTCGTGTGTTACTAAATTAATAAAGCAATCAATTCTAACTATTTTAACAGGGGTGCGATACCCAGATGATATATGACATGCTGCTAAGGTTGAAATCCATTGTGTATTTACCTGGTGATTTTGTCTGCAAAAAGGTGAGCATTGTTGTCCTTTTCAAGTAATAATTATAGTATGCATTGTAGAAAAATGGTTCAGATGCAGGTCAACAGTATATTTTGAATGAAATTAATCCTGAGCAAATTACATAGCATAGAAGTAATTAAGGTATTCTAATAATAACAAATACGCTCTCAGGTTTCCACCTGGAACAAAGACAATATGGATTTTATTACTTACATTATCAAACATAAAATTATAGTAACATGGGAAAGTACTTAATGTAAATATGGCTTATCTAATGATATATCATGAAGTTTAAAGTATTAAAGAAAGCTTATTTTTTTATACAAATATACATGGAAACCTAGCCTGCAGATCTCACTTTATGATGTACTGCATGTGTTTCATTTGTGTATTCAGAAACTTTTAAATGGAGTTATACAAGAACGTACAAAATAAACTTCATTCCCTACAGCAAGATCAGCTGGATCTGATCTAGGTCTATCTCCACTCACAGCTTTGAGCAATCTCCAGACTTCCAGCTGAAGGCTGTCACTCTGTCCCTTAGGAAAGACACCCATCTTTTCTCAGCCTTTTGGCTCAAACATGGCCTTATAGTAGCACAGGTAATAGCCCTGCTTCTGACCAAGTGACTGCAAGTCTCCTTTCAAAAGGCACGTAACATACTCACAGGCAGTGTTGGATGTAATTGCTGTTGGGTAGGAAGGGTGGAAGAGTAGTTTAGGGTGTTTGGTTGTACAGTGCACAGTATGAAAGGATTTTAAGCTACAGCTGAGACTCTGCCACAACAGAAATAATAAATGACACCTTAGACCTATGTTGTCCTCGTTGTCTTTTACCAAGAGGCTTCAACACGCAGGCTTGGAGATGCAAGGGAAGGGATAGGAAGTGCAAGCCCAGTGTTTTCAGTTCTATCTTTGTTGCTGTTGCCTTTTCCCGTTTAAAATGAAATTGCTGCTTTGCCTCAGTTACTCCAGCTGCACAAGTAGAAAAATATATATTTGCTTGTCTTATTGGGATGTTGTGAGGACTGTTACAGTAATCATCACTGTGAAGGCCATTATATTGCTCCAGCTGGCCTGTTTTTTGTTGTAAATTACATGTCATGCTTTAAATCCTAGTAGATCATGTGAAGGATAATCTAATAACCTCTTAAACCATTCAGTGACTCCATAAAAGTAGAAAAAGTTTTGAACAATTGTTTATTCTTATTTTCCTTTTAAATTAGTAAGTAATGATTAGAAATAATAGTATAAACTGAAGCTTTTTAGACCATGAAGCATAGGCTTCTTTGCACTTCCCTGTTATTAAATACACTGCTAAAGTACTTTAGTTTCCACCAGATCAGTTGATGGAAATACCTACTAAAATCCTGACTATTACCTATTCTTCTTTTCCCAAGCTGTTCTAGGTAGCGATACTTTTCTTCAAATACTGTTCCACATCACAACTAGATCTGCCAAAGTCAGCCCTTGAGCTTATGCCCAGGGCTAGGAAAAGTAGCACAAGTATTTATTCCTCCATATCAGTAAACATATTGATGAGAAAGTGGAAAGGTATTTAAAGAATGGCTTGTCAGGTTATTCTAACACAAAAACCCAAACAAACAACCATGCTGCTCAGATAAAACATGAGATCTTTCTGTGTTTGTGTGCCCAGGGGGAAATTGGCAGAGAAATGTACATCATTAAACAAGGTGAAGTTCAAGTCCTTGGCGGCCCTGATGGTACAAAAGTCCTGGTTACACTCAGAGCAGGAGCTGTATTTGGGGAGATCAGGTAGGTTCTTTGATCTTTCTAACACTTTCTTTGGAACTGCTCAAATAATCCATGGATGTTTTAACTTCTCTGTGGTAAGCATGACAGCTACCACAGGGAGGCTGGAAAGTTGTTAGGCTCAACCAGGATGACACTGAGCAAGGCAATACAGGTAAGAGAAGGAAAATCTAAGCGAAACATCAGAGACCAATCTGGCACGATCTGAGACTACTTTTTTGGGCAATGTAAACAGTGATATACAGGTTTCTCCTTCAGCATTTAAAAGATTTAACACACCTTCCTGTTCTGAGGTCTGCAACGCAGCAGGACTAGATGCATTTTACTGCCCTTACACAGCAGATGGTAAAAATGATAATTAATTTCCAACAAAGGAGATGAGATAAAAAACCATCTAAACCAGCAAATATGCCTGATTCGTTTATGAGCTGAAGTAGGGATTAAGTTGCTGCAAATCAGGCGTCCACATTTGAAAATGTATTTGTTTAAGAGCACACAAAACACACACAAAACAACAAAAAGGCTGACAGACAGGATTTTTGGATATGAGTTTATCAAGAGAATAAAATTTCTCTCACGTGGTTACAAACGTATTTTATATTCTCCATGTGGTTGCTATGCAGAATCCATTAACTCTTATGGGCCATGCTCCCCAATTAGCCAAGTGCTGGATTTTAGGAACTGCGTCCCCCTGCTGTGGTTGGCCTGAGGAAAAGTAACAAAATACATG
Organism: Laterallus jamaicensis coturniculus; assembly: GCA_022605575.1. NCBI lineage: Eukaryota > Metazoa > Chordata > Aves > Gruiformes > Rallidae > Laterallus > Laterallus jamaicensis. The sequence continues at coordinate 63,825,566 of JAKCOX010000002.1, read as the reverse complement.
TGCTGCTGCATGTGATAAAGTGGATTCTTGATTTCCTCCAGCTGCCTTCCTGTTATTGTTAATCCTCTTGCTGGTAGCTTTAATCTGCCTTTTGAAAAGCGGTAATCAGCTCTGTGCCAGTTTTACATTTATCTTCTACTCGTGTCTCCTCTGTGGTAAGGGAAACATTCCTGTGTATCCACAGACATGCAGGCAGAACTTGCCTAGACCTCAAGTGGGAAACACCTGATATATCCCACAGATACGGACCATTCCTCACTGAGTGGGAAAGTGGAATTATATCAGCTCCTTGAGAGGAGGTTATTTGAAAGGCATTTCTCTGTGTGGCAATACAGTACCTGAGCAGAGCCTCAAAACAAAATGCTGTGCTGTAAGTTATGTAGAAAGGCTGAGAATGCACTGGCTTTCAGTAAGAGCTGAATAACGAAAAGATAAGAGGAAAAGCTATTGCAGCCCAGATATTTAGCACGCACATAGTTTTCAATTATTTATTAGTCTTGCACTTGGAGCAAGGACGTCATTTTTTAAACTGAGAAATGATAATGATTGGTTGCAAACAAGGAAGGGTTTGTCTTTTGATCTAATGCAGGTGAATGCTTGTTTCCACGTGAGAAATACACAACAGCCTGTAATGATTCATTTCCCAGAACGTGTTGCTCTTCACATAATTGCACATATGGCCATTAAAACCCACAGCAATGCTATAACTTTACACTTCCAGTCTTGTTTTATTCATCGCTGACCTACTGCGGCAGCATACCAGTTCAGACACATTTAATTTGCATATAAATGACAGGCACTGGATAAGCTCGAGGAGAAAATACACAGCAACTAGCAGACATCCTCAAAATTGAAGAAAAGACATGAAGCACTAAGTGTATCGGAGATTTATCCTCTTCCTTGTGGCAAATAATGTTAGAAAATAATGCGTTTGTATAGTGCTTCTCTGTGTAAGTTCTGTCAAGGTCTTCTGAATACCGTATAGCAGAAGAAAATGAAAAAAACCCATTCTTTAATGGATACAACATCACTTCATTTAGCACATCCAAGTTTTCCCCTCAGTATTCATAGTGTGGTTATCACCTGATATCAGGCTGATTTCCTTCTGATTTCTGATTCAAGATGTGTTTAGAGAAATACGCCAGCTTCATTCGGAGTAGTTTAACTACATGATTTATAAGACATTTGCTGTTCAATTTCGCCCTGTTCAAAATGCATGTAAATGATGCTTTAAAAGTCTCTGAGGGCAAAGAAGTTGAAGAAAACAAAAAAATGTTTATTTCAAAAAAGATTTCCCAGAATTATACCAGAAGGCCGATGCAAGACTAATGTCAAACAAGTCCTTTGCTAGTTTCATCCTTGAACATTATTACAGAAACAAATTAAGTAATAGGAGTTGCCTTCCAATTAACATCTTACCCTCATCGCTACTTTCCTGTATAGATAATAGCAGTTTGGGGAAGCAAAATAATCTCAGAATCAGAGGCAAACAGATTGCTGCCCTAATGAGAGCCTGTCTGCACAGACAATTGAGAACAAGAGAAATTCAGCTATAACACAACACCTCATTAGCCCAGATAAATTTACACTTTAAGCCAGATGTCCTCATTCATCCATTTACTGTTATTTCATTGGAACATTTTCCTACCAGAAAATGGTAATTCTGGAAAACTTAAAATATTTCTCTGTTATATGTAATTTTTTGTCAGGAAGATCTCTAAATGTTTGGTCTCAGCTTTAACCTTTCTGCTGTTTTGTAACTTTAACTTTTATTATAAAAAATTAAATCAAAACTAAAGGGAGACCTTAGCTTTGTGGAAGATGCTTCTTCCACTTTGTCCCAGGATTTCCCAGAAAGTGGCAGCTGCTGCTTTTAAATGAGCTGCGCCTTTTGGTGTTTAAGATCCTGCTCAAAAGCAAGACCCAGGCCTATTTCCCTTTCCCAATTTACCTGTTGTCTCCATAAGCACATAGGTGCGGAGCCGCCACAACCCTCAATGGTCAGGTGATGCGCTGATCAACCAGCTCATTTCAATGAACAGCAGCTTCCAACAGAGATCAGCTATTGAAAAATATAATAGATAAGCTGAATCATTGCCCTGACAACTTCATACCTCTAAGCTAAATCTGCCAGCATAAGAATTGAAAAGTTATTATCTCATGGTAATACTACAGCATTTCAGGCTAACAACTGGAATAGAAAATGTCAGGCGAAAAAAGCAAATTTCTTTATTAATGCCCATATCACATTATCAAGAATCATTGCAAGGCAAATGTAATTTTAAAAAATTTGGTCTCACATGTAACTCTTAGCACATTAGCCAAGCCAGATGATTAAGTCCATAACACTGTCCTTAGTCAAAGATGGTTCTGTTTGATCAAGGACTCTTTCTTGTAAAATTCACCTCACATCATCACCATAATGAAAAAAGTTGATCTCTTTAGTCCTAGTCTGCCTCAATAAAATGAGCTTTCTGTTAGGAAAGCCTGAAAATGATTGTTCAATGACTTCTTGAGAAGTGATTCATCAGAACTCAAAAGCTGCTTGCAATTTTCTTTAGCTGCTTTTCTTATTGTGCAAATAGTTTTATTCTACCTGCGGAATTGTACTGAATTGTTTAAAAAGAAGATCACATACCGCATTTTCAGCTTGAGTTCATCTATTGATTGCTATCTTGGGTTGCAGAAAAAACACTCTGCATGTGTGTGAGTGTGTATTTGTGGCATGTGCAGAAAAAATAGCCTTGTACACAGAATTGCAGAGGTCTCAGACCGTCCTTTATAAAATATAATATATAATCTTTAGGATTTAATTTATTAATATGTTATACAAAGTTATTTAATATTCATTACAATTTTTATATACGTTATTAATATTCACTCCTGGTTTATGGGGTCCATAATATCCTTTATTAATAACTAATATTGTTAAATATTCTCTAACAATCTTAACTCACTGGGAGATATTTACGGGACAAATTTTAGGGTAGATCTCCTTGAATGCAGTGCTAAAGCAGTTTAAGTACTAAAAGCAAAATGCAACCTCTCTTGCATATCACCATAGCTGAGAAGTGAAGTCTCTCCATTTAATTTGCTTAATGCAAGATGAATCTTTTTGGTTTTAATTTGTGCAACATCCAATGCTTATGTGGATACTCTGCCTATGGCCAACTGCTGCTTATTAAACTGGTCTAATGCCTTACTTTCAAACAAAACAGCCTTCTTTTTCTGGCAGACACATTTGTAACTGTCAGGTTGAAAGACCTTCCTCATCCATATCATTCAACCTGCCAAAATTCAAACGTGAGATGTGGTATGTGAGAAAACTGAAAACCAAAGTCCCACAGAGGTTACTCACCCAGGGAAATTAAAATTCTAGGAGATTCGTTTTTCATTGTAAATAACTCTTTCAATAATAATGGACTTGTGCTGCTCTACTTCTGATGTAAATAATTTTCAACAATAAAACTGATGAAATGACAAGTTCACATGAGGACTAAAATAAATGCAGCCCTTGCAGTGGGGGTCTCTTGGAAATGTCTCTATCAAGCAATAATTTGCATGGTCCTTTACATCAACATATGCCTGCCCAGTAATAGTGACGATTTGCCTTCCTGAGGCAAGAAGTTATTTCTAATCCCAATTGCAAAGGGACTTTTCAGAACATCAGGTAGAACATTTGGGCATGTGAGTGAGCTTTAAGATTACTTTAATGGAGAGATTCCTCAGCCAAGAGATTCCTCATTGGGGCAACTAACAATGTGACTGAAGATGTTTGTTTTCATTCCAGCCTATTAGCTGCAGGTGGAGGAAATCGAAGGACTGCCAACGTGGTGGCTCATGGTTTTGCCAACCTTTTCATTCTGGACAAGAAAACACTCAATGAAATCTTGGTGCATTATCCTGACTCAGAAAAACTTCTCATGAAGAAAGCAAAGTATGTCCTAATAACAGGTTTTTTAATCACATTATTTAGCTGCATAATGGACAGATTTTCTTTCCTTTCTTGGAAGAGTAACAGATGTAAACACATTTGTATATAGAGGTCAGATTTGCTTGGTATTGTCTAGTGGAAGTCATGGCCTTGACAAGGATTCCAAGGGTCGTGGAAATGTGGGTGGTAAGTAGAATGAAGTCCTGAATGTAGTTGTATTCTCCATTGTTTTTCAGGTAACAAAACAAGTAAGAGATACCTGGATATCCAGACTCCTTACATAGTCAAGAAAGAAACTGCAGGACAGATGTCAGTTAAGGAGTAGGTTTTAAAAGATGCAAACAAACATTTGCACTGAATTCTACAGAGATATGCTTCAATGCACCCACAGACCTGAATGCATTTCCAAAACCTCAGGCAGTAATTAGGAACAGATTTGAAGTAAGGTCCGACGAGACCTTAAACAGATTAGAGAGGTGTGCATTTTGTTCTAAAGGACTCTGAAATGGGAATTTAAACCCAAACTGCTTTTCATTTTGCTTTGGCTGAAGCTTGTTAGGATCACCATTTCCCCAGCTGTGAAAGGACAAAACATTGACAGATTTTTGCCATGGAATTATGAGGAAATTAGTACCTTGCTACCATGTAAAATGCCCAAATACATGAAACGGTTTGTCATTATTAGTATACTTTAGCACTCATTGTTCTAAGCAGTTGCCTTGCATTGCTATCAAAGGTTGGAAGGTTGCTCCCATACTTGAAATACCACTAGAGAAGACTAAACATAGCACAGGAGTAACATTTTGTTTAGGGAGGTGCTAGCAGATGGTTGCATTCAGCATGTTTCAGTAGCCCTGGCTGTCAAACAACAGTATCTTGGAAGTCATCACATCCCTGAAGAACAAGGAACCTAGATAGAAGAGAATGGGCTAGTTGCCCATTTTGCAAAACCAGTATTAAAGGTAGAAAGGTAGAACAAATCCTCTGACTGATGGTCCTGAGAATTTATCCTTCTTGACTTTTCTCCAGCTTCTTTCTAACCAGTAGTACACCCTTCATTTCCTGTTAAGCCTCTATGTCCCACACTTCTTTATTGCTCACTTTAATCATATGCCACCAAGCTATTGAATTCTCCTTCCTCTACATAACATCCAGACAGACAATCCTTCATATCTGCATTTCCACTTGGGCCCAAAGCCCTCTCTAGATATCAGTCTAGATAAAGGATATTCTCTTTAATTTTAAGATACCCAGTACCTGCCCTCTGCTGGAGGCCAAGTATTCTGCTCACCTGCCTAGGCATCCACTAATTCTTCCAAAGCTCCTGTGCTCGATCTATGGTCAGCTGTGTCTCTAGAAAAACAAGGCACTAACAGGAGATTTGTGCATGCTTTGATGAAGATTGCAGTTACATTCTGTTTTGGAACCAAGTTATCAGTTGCTCTGCCCTGGAAAATTTATGTTAGAGTTGCCTGTAGGATTGCATTGGCCATCCCACACCTTTAAAGGGCTCCTTGAAATAAACTCAAAGGAGTTATTCAAGCAAGAAATTAGTTCCATTATCACCTGCTTGATGCTCACTGTATGGTCTTGACATAATAAATCCATGCAAGCCGCTGAAGTGTACTTTTTAAATTCGTGACAATAAAACTTTAAAAAGTAAAGTCTTTACTTCCAAAATCCCAGAGTTACAAAGCTCAAGAAGCTGGAGAAAATGACAGTATTATGGGATTTACTGCACTTCAGACTGCAAGCATAGTCCTTGGTCATAAGAAAGTCTTAGTTCAGGGCTTTTGCAATGATAGGGAGGTTGCCTTGAAAACTAAGAGTAACATAATAGAAATTTAAAGCCTCTGCTTTTCACTGGTTCCATCTATCTTGGAACTGTCATCTAATCTTTACCCTTGTCATTCATTCTCACTTCTTGTCGTTATGGTTGCAAATCAGTACAGCTATAGAAGGGTGTGAAAATCTCATCTGCTACATGATTGGCAGCAATTTTTATATCTCCAGGGTATCTTCTTCTACTGAAGAAGACCAAAAATAAGTTACACTGTCTAATCTAACCTATGAGACATGAGCCAGGCTGAGTTAGTTTGGTAAACTATTACTTCCACAAGCATCAGCTGGACTTCAAATTAAGCACTAAATACAGAAGGCCAGGTAAGAGACTTCTACCTCAGGAATGAGGCATCTGTCTTCCTCCTTCCCTTATAAAACTCTCATCTGCTTTGTGACACCTTAATTTAAGCCTGGATTTGTTTATTCTCCAGGATATAGGTAAGGAACTGGCTGCTTGTAGCTTGGACAGATGTACTCTTCCTGGGTGAAAAAACTGGCTGGATGGCCAGGCCCAAAGAGTTGTGGTGAATGGAGTTACCGGTCACAAGTAGTGTTCCCAAGGACTCAGAACTGGGGCCAGTTCTCTTTAATATCCTTATGAATGATCTGGACAAAGGGATCGAGTATATCCATGCTAAATTTGCAGACAACATCAAGTTGGGCAGGACTGTTGATCTGCTGCAGGGAGGGACTCATCACAGGCTGGACTGATAGGCTGAGGCAAAATGTATGATGTACAAGGCGGCTCAGTGCCTTGCATCACAACAACCCCATGCAATGCTAAAGGCTTGGGGAAGAGTGGCTGGAAAGCTGCCCTGCAGAAAAAGGACCTGGGAATATTGAGTTGACAGCTGACTGAATATGAGCCAGCAGTGTGCCAAGGTGGCCAAAAAGGCCAACAGCATCCTGGCTTGTGTCAGAATACATATGGCCAGCAAGAGTAGGGAAGTGACTGTACTGAGCACTGGTGAGGCCACATCTTGAGTGCTGTGTTCAGTTTTGGGCCCCTCACTGCAAGAAAGACGTTGAGGTGCTGGAATGTGTCCAAAACTGAACAAAGCTGGTGAAGGGTCTAGAGCACAAGTCTTATGAGGAGCGGCTGAGGGAATTGGGGTTGTTTAGCCTGGAGAAAAGGAGGTTGAGGGGAGACCTTAACTCCTTTCTCTAACTACCTCAAAAGAGGTACTAGCCAGATGAGGTTCATCTCTTCTAGCAAGTAACAAGTGGTAAGACAAGAGGAAATGGCCACAAGTTGTGTCAGGGGAGGTTTAGAGTGAATATTAGGAAAAAGTTGTCACGCATGGAAATGGGCTACCAAGGGAAATGGTTGAGTCACCGTCCCTGGAGGTATTTACAAGACATGTGCTCAGGGACATGGTTTAGTGGTGGAAATGGCAGTGCCAGGTTAATGGTTGGACCTGATGATCTTAAAGGTCTTTTCCAACAAAAACAACTCTGTGATTATGACTCCAAATTAAACAGTAGCCTCCAACTCCACCACTGCCGAGGTAAAACCCCTGCCCTTTCCCGCTTTGCTCTTGCCACTGGACCTGGGACAAAAGCCAATTTGCTGGAAAAGTTGCCAGATTTTCCTCCATGAACGTGATATTTTATCTTTAGAGGAACTCTGCTCCGTTCACAGCACTGCTGCCTTTTCTCATTCCTTCCCATCTCCAGGGTGCTGCTGAAGGAGAAGGGGAAACCTCCTCCAGGACCACCAGTGCAACAACCACGGGGCTTGGCCAGTCTGTTTGGGCAGAAACAGGAAACTCCAAAATTGTTTAAAGCGATGCTTGGAGGTAAAGGAAAAGAAGGCCTTGCTAGGCTGCTGCAGCTGAAGAGAGAACGAGACATTAAGGTAATGCCACAGAAAACAGATAAATCCGAGTGCTGAAGAGGGAAACAGGAAAGGGCCTGGGCAAACAGGGTGGACAAAAATGTAGTCTGTCTGCAGTCAACGGCACAAACTCCCAGTAGCTGAGATATGATCACTGTAATGAACCTCTATAAACACTAATTCTAAAATTTGGCTCAAATCTTCCTGGACCCAGACTCTATGCAGAGCAGAGAAAACAAAACCAGAGGAAAAACAAGGAAAAAAAGCAACCAAACAAAAACCCTCAAAGAAAGTAGGGATAAAACAGACTTAACAAGGGCACTAAGGGCATCTGATCTTCAAATTTTATGTAAACAACACTAAATACAGAAATATCCTAAGACAGTAATCTGATCTAGCTGACTCAATCACACGTTGAACTTTCTGATTCAGAGTCAGATCTTTGGCTGTCAGAAATCCTGAAGACAAAAATTAAAGTTTGGGCCACCCAGCTAAAACTGATTACATCTCTAATATATTGCACTTGTGAGAAAACTGTTACTTTAGTTGATGGAAAATAATCCCCGCATTATACTCAGCTCTGAGAAATGTTAATAAAAGCCTGCTCAGTTCTGTACATTTACCAAAAGGTGGCAGAACTCTTTTCTGCCTTTATAGCTGAACTGCCACTAATTTTTATTTATTCCTTTTTAAAAGTTAAATAAAGAACTTTGCTGACACAAATTACTACAGCACTTTGATCGGAACAGAAACACTGCTCAACCTGACGTGTGAACATAATACCAAACAGGCTTGGCCAAGGAACTGTGGTGCTGGGGAGTATGTCAGGATTTACGTAACACTTTTTCTTTCTATGCTCATGTAACTACATAAAGGAAAGCAAGATTTAAGGAAGGGTTGTGTGCCCCTAAACTTGCCCATTTCATGCTGCTGTATTTATAAGAAGTGGATACTATCACCATCCACAAGGTTTTCCCAGGTTTTATGTTGACATTCTGGTTCTGAAATTGCATTTTTCACTTAGAAACTGATTTTCAGCATCTAAATACAAATTGCTGTGCATTGCAGACGTTAATCACAGCATCCACGCTGTGCCTTTCCACTGCATCTGCAGAATGGAACTACTTCCCAAATTTCTGCAGCAGCATTGGAAAAAGTGAAACTTCTTGTTTCCAGGAAACTCAGACGGAACCGGAGAAGAAGCCTGAACAAGAGGAGAAGAAGCCCGAACAAGAGAAGAAGCCTGAGCAAGAGGAGAAGAAACCCGAACAAGAGAAGAAGCCCGTGGAGCCCACAGCCTCATCTGCACCCCCGGCACAAGAGGAAGAGCTGCATGCAGATGCTAAACCACCTGCAGTTATACACAGAAGAACCTCTAATGAGTCTCTGATCATTAGCATGTCCCCATCCCCCAGAGCAGAAGAAGGAGAGATTCTTAAGGTGGAAATTAAAGAGAAAACAAAGAAATAGATGGTGCTTTGGGCTGTGGCTCCATCTGTTGTCTTGCTGAATTCAGAGGGCTAGCGTGACTTTGCTTTTGGGTACAAAAGATTAAAAGTAGAGAGTACTCAAGAGAAAAATCTACTCCAGCTCCTCTTCCTCTTTCCCTCCTCTCCTGAGACAGCTGGACCAATTATTTATATACTTACCTCTTAGTCCTGAGCCTGAAGAGAGAACTTCTCATGTAATAGGAATTAGAGCTCAGGTTGTAGTTCAGGACCACTCGTTTCTTGTTTGATCCATGCTCTCTTTTCTCTCTTACTCTGTCTTGTTCCTACTTCTCCTCTTCCCTCTCCTGTTTATCCTCACTTTCTTATTGCTGTTCTTGTTGCTCAGCTGGCTCTTAATTTTTCTGGGTGTTCTTTTCTACTTTCTTTTCTGGTTTCCCATAGTTATCCTTTTTCTTGTTACTGCCCTACTGTTGCTGAGGTTACTCACATATCTCTCGATCCTTCTCTCTCCTCCCCTTGCACTTCTCATCAGTGACCTGCTTTTGTGACCAGGGCGGCTCAGTGCAGAAAGCTGTGGCGCTGTGTGCTGGGGTGTTTTAGCTTGGGACAGAGGGCTACAAAACCAAACCACCACCAAAAGATAAAATCACAAAATATACAATGGGGAAGCAAGCTGCAGAATTATTGCCAGCCTTGTGAAGGCACATCTGCTCTGGTTGTCTTGGACTCTGGTGAATAAATATGGCCAAGACTTACGACATCCCCCACACACACCTGAGGAGCGACCTTTAACTCTGGGCTGCCAATTTCCATGTTTGATCTTCTCAACGGGTTAGGCATTAACACTGGCTTTTTGAAGAGCAAGCAGTTGATGCTAAGCTTTTGAAAGAATCTTTGTATCAAAACTGACCACTTTAGAAATAAAGGCCATTTTATAAAAAAGCCAGAATTTATGCTTTCTGGATCTGTGGTGCATAGTTTCAACCAACACTGCAGTCACTCACCTTGACTGACAGTGCAAAGTGAGCCTGATGCCTTATGAGCCTGATGCCTTACCAGGGCTGAGCTACATCGTACCTGTAAACTGAAGTGAGCTCTTTACCAGTGAAAGAGCTGGGAGGGCTACAGCTCTCTAGCAGGGAGTTCCCATGCTGCCAACCTGCATCGACTCATTGCAGAAAGGGATGCAATATTAAACAAAAGTCTGGAGCTGTTTTTTAAAGCTTAATTATCAGTTACTTTTTTCTCTTCCATTGGTTTGCATCTCCTTTCTCTCCCTACTCACTTTCAGTCCCTACTGGAGGGACAGTCCTGGGAACTAAAACCATTATGCAGAGGCCAAGCCAAGAAATCACAAGATTTTCTGTAGGCCTGTTCTTTAAATTTAAAGCCTTTCAACTTCTCTAACCACAGACAAAGCTGGTAGCCCAACCACAATCAGTGGGAGCTTTGCATGTGTTGTATATTCCACACATCCTCTGACGCGACCAGGGACCAAATCCCTCCCAAACAGAAAGCTTTGTCACATTACTGGCAAGGTAAAGGTTCAACTGCTACATGGGAAGAGCCACCTGTAGGTGCACGTTACTTGCTCTCTGCTAAGTGAGAAATAAGAATGTCGTAGCAGAGGTAGAAGAATGATAAGATGCCTTATAAGGAATTATTCTTCTATTCCAACAGCCAGGAACATCTTGATACAACCCCAAAACTAGAAATATTGCAGAACTGCTCCACAAATGAGGCCTTTTATGAATAATAATGATCTGTGAATTCGTTACAACACAGGGCTCTCACATCTTTTAATGCACAGAGCATTGTCAAAACATTATGGAAAGGGGAAAAACACGTACCTCCCCCCATTTTAACATTTTTATATTGAGTAAAGCTTTCTCTTTGCAAAAGATTCAACCCCCTCCTGCCTACACAAATGCTGTCAGGTAACTGAACGTTTTCACTGTTGGCATATTTAAGTTCATCAATCACCCACTGACATATATTACAAAGTAAGGGTTGGGACTGCAGCAGCAAGATTACACCGCAGCAGCAGGGCATCCCACGAGGTGCTGCTTTGCTACAGCTCTTAACAGCTCAGGATTGCAGGAAAGCTTGGCAGTTCCATCTGCAAAATTACTGAGTTATGCACAGCTCCCACGTTCCTTAGACACAGAATGAAAGAGAAGACATATCAGTAGTTGCAGAAGATCATGGACACACAAAAGAGATCCATGCGATTTTCTCTGGTGTACAGCACAGGTCTTATGAGCAGCTGAGGGAGCTGGGGTTGTTTCACCTGCAGAAAAAGGGAAAGGGGGCTTTAGCACTCTCTACAGCTACCTCAAAGGAGGCTGTAGCCAAGGGGGCGCAGTGCTGGTCTCCTCTCCTAGGTAACTATTAATAGGATGGGAGGAAATCGCCTTGTGCCAGGGTGGGGTTAGGTTGGACACTGGGTAAAATCTCTTCACTGAAGTGTTGTCAAGCATGGGAACAGGCTGCCCAGGGAAGTGGAGGTATTTAAAAGACGTGTAGATGTGGTGCTTAGGGACCTGGTTTTGGCAGTGCTAAGTTAACGGTTGGACTCGATGTTAAAGGTCTTTTCCAACCTCCTGAACAATTCTGTAACATCCACTTTTCCGATATTGGCATATTTTTTCCTCAGGATTCTCACATTTTTATGGGTGGGCAGGAAGGACCAGGAACGCTCAATGTCAAGAAACTGAAGGGGAGGGTAGGGCAACGTATTTGAAAGCCAAAAATAACCAAATCTCCATGCCTCCCTACTTGAAAGACAGGTGCTGTTCTAGGGAAAAAAATAACTTGGAAAACCTGGCAATAATTGCATGCCATAAGCATACATGGGAGCACTCTGACATGGCAAAGAGCATGAAACAGTCACTGCTAAAACAGACCAGTTTCAGAGTATTTTCTTGTGAAGAGCCTGTAGGTGATGCTTTATGAAATACACACTGCACATTCCTCAGCACTGAGTGAAAAAGCCTCAGCACTCTCATGCAATAACACTTGTTACAAACCGGGGCTGTTCAGTCTGTGGAACACTCATCAGGGGAACTGCAAAGCAGCATTTATCATAACGTGGAAAACGCTGGGTACAGAAGTACAACAGAAGAACAGCATACTGAAATTATAATTTTAATGTATAAGTATTGTAAATCAGTTAACTTCATCAGAACTGAAATGCACAGGGTAATAAAAAATTCTGGTTACAGGTTATTTCTCTGCTGTACATATGTATATATATTACGACCACTAGAAGGCAAAAAGAACCTGATTATGAAGACTGCTATACATCATTTTTATCACAAGGTGGTGCAAGTGACCTACAAACACAGCCGGTTCTCAGAGTATTTTCCTTTGTCACCCTCAAGCTAATAAGGCATATTTTTTACATGTAAAAATCAACAAAAAATGGCAACACAACAAAAGTATTCCCTCTCTCTTCCCCCCCAAACTCACAATCTGCTGTAGTCCTTGACTCAGAATATTGCTTCAGCTTAACTTGGAAGTTTCCCAATTTTCTAACAAGCTGTTAGCTATACACCTCTACCCCTCAGAGAGAGAGAGAGGCTACACTGGGAAAATGGTTCTTGTACCTGTCAGGGCTGAAATATTTTCTTTAACACAGAATAGGTCATGTTAAGAAGTAGATGTCACTGGTATGCCATTTAATTCCCTAAGCCTGAGGAACATGGGGACACTTTTCCAGTAAGAGATAATGAATCCTCTACGGTAGAAACTCAGAGTTTATGTAAAGAATACAGACAAAGGGTTTATGTATTTTATATGAAGCAGATATTTAGCATAATAATAGCTATTAACATACTTGAATGCATTCAAATGCACTTTCATGGCAACTTAAAGCAGAATTGGTAACAGAACTCAGATGCAGCATTGTATTTTTGGCAGACAGCTCAGAGAACTTCAGTAGTATCCCGTACTCCTATCAGTAGTATTCCTCCACAACAGTGAATCCATACAAAGTGCTAATACTGCATCCAGTTATCTCTGTGCATGGAACATGCGGCTGTGAAACATTTTACTGTTCCAAAATCATACCATGTCAATTCGTAGCAGTGTGATTTAGGTTCATTATAACTACTTCCTTGATCTTTACATTTTGGGTTCTCTCTCTGGTGCTTCATTATAATTTTATGTATAAAGGAGTAACACTTTAGGTCTACACTGATAAAAAGATGACCATAGACTTTTATATAAGCAAACACATTAATTAGATTTCAAAAAAAAGAGTTTGGCTTAATATGAAACAAAAATTCTTTCTTAGCATTCCACTACCATTCCACCAAGGAAAACTGAGTGGAGAATAACAGTCATTTGTGACTGATAACTAGTCAATTGTCTACAAAACATTTGATATGTTTTACAGGTTGTGCAAGACAATTTCAATACACATCACTTTCAACCATCAGTGTTAATGTGAATTCAGATTTTTGACAAGATTATACACATATAAAAAAAAAAAAGAGAAATAAATGAAAGAGCAGCTCCAGCAACTACAGAAAAACCCCAAACATACAAGGTCCCATACACCATGAGTTGATGTGCCAAAGCATGCAAAATTTAGTCTGAGTCCATTCAGTTCTTTCCTGTTACAGCTTGACCATTTAAAATAAGACCAGCTGGATGTCTAACTCAAAACCATTTCAGATGTGAAACTGCAAGATTATTTTCAAGATGGGCATTTTGGAAATGGTAACTGAGACCTCTACATCCACTTACAGTATACACACTGATGGGATGAGAAGAGAACCTCAGCAAGCAACATGCAGCAGTGAGACCAGAAAGCTTCATTTGTGCCCTAAGCAAACACAACACGATTTAGACTTGGTCTAAATGGTGAAGAGAAAACTCAAGTTAAAAAAAAACAACCCAAAAGAAACAGTTTACACTAGAGAAACACAGTACGATTACAGGATTGGAGGTTAGAGACCTTTTTTATGTCTTCCAAATGGGAAGGAAGAGGGAAGACTGGGGTGGGTTTTTTTTGTTGGTTTTCTTTTTTTTAAGGCACTTTTCATTAGTGAGCTTGGGAAAAAGCATGAATCAAAACATGATAAAGCCAATATAAATTAGGTAGCACTTTTAAGAACCATCTTTGTTTGAAAATATGCAGTAATAAGTCAGACAAATCTTTTAAACTGAAAAGTGAACTCTCACCTCACAAAAAGCTCTTTAAAAATCAATGGTCGTAACTGTTTCACAGAAAAAAAGCCCCACAACAAAACTTCAACCAAAATAAAGTGTAGGGTTGCCATGTTCCAGCACAGCACACACTGAAACTCACTGTACAGCCTTTACAGTAGTAGTCTCAAAGGCCAACAGCATTCTTCTAGACATTACCTTGACTCACCCTAGCCATTCCTGTACTGCCTTAAAAGACTGCATGTTAGGCAAGAATACACGCTCTAATGACTTGTTTGGCTCACGCTGACATAGCCCTGAATCCCAGGCACTGGCCAAAGGCACTGAACTGTGAAGCAGGCATGCAAGGAGGGCCTTTACACCCTGTTCTGGCTATCATCTAATTATGAAATTCCCGTGACAACATTGCATTATGGTGGCTTCACAGGCACAGAAGCCTTCCAAGCTTGTTAAGCACATAGAAACTTTTATCTGCTCAGTGGGGATATACCCTCTTTTTTGTTTCAGACCGGTTTTCTGATTACTGAGAAGCTGCAGTCCTGGGTGTTGATCCCCACAGAAGTCACAGGACACTCCCACTGTCAGTATTTATCAAACAGGCAGCTCTTCTCCCCCTCTTCTCTGCATATTCCACCTTTTTTTCCCCCCACTCTTCAAAATAAAAAGCACCCATGTAAGCCCCATCTCTCAAATCAACATCAAATATTAACACAACTGCAATTTTGGCCCTTGAAAGGCACACTTGGCAAAGTGATTTGAAAAGCTAACATATTCCATAGAAGTGTGTATACATGTATGCAGAAGTATCTTGAGAATCAAAGTCTGTAGATACAGCAAGCAAAGCAAGCCCAAAGTCTCAGCTCCTCTGTTCAGCCCGTTCACTTTGCAGCAGGATTCTTGGGAGGCTGCAATTTATAGGTGCTGAAGTAGTTCACCACTTGCTGAGGGACTTCTGCCAGGACACACTGCGCCAGAGCTTCTTTTGGAGACTTACAAAAAAAGAACACCAAGTTTCAGTTTCCACCAACTGTTAAAAAGGAGAGCCTAAGACAGGTACTAAGCACCTCCTCTAATGCAAAGCCTGACATTCTAGAGAGGGCTCTACAGAGTGTTCTTGTGGGACAGATGGAAGCTCCCCTGAGATCATTACTTTCTTGCTCCTATTGCCAAGAACCAGCTATTTGCTTTGTTCCACTGAGGCAACAGGAGCTGGGTGTGCAAAGGGCCACCATGCCTGAAGAAACCTTTTCTGATATGAAATATGTGCACACACATTGCAGACACTGAACTTCAGCCATGTAAACACCACTTCCACTATCTGCTTAGCATGACCCTTCAGGGGCTTGGGCTAATCATCTGCTACCTTCTGCACCCAGTGTCATCCATGCAGAGCAGCTCTTCTAGAGATACTGGTTTTACTGTAAGATTAAGTATCCATGAGGAAAAAAAACAACCCTCATCTAGAAAATGAAAGCATTTAAATATATCATTTTACACTGAATATTGACCCCAGTTAATCTGCACCCAAGTGCACTATTCAGTAAGTGTATTCTATATTGATGTTGCTCTTTTTATCCTTTCAGTTTGTGTGAGTTGCTCTGAGATTAAACAAAGAGCTTGTATCACAAGTAAAAATATGAAGACAAAATAAGGAGGCATGAGGTGTATTAACAACAGGGCTAGTATTAAGAAACTAAACAAAAATTGAACTTATTAGGATGAAAATAAAAAATATTAACCTTATCTTCCCCATCCAGAGGAATTTTGTGTATTTGTTTTTTAAAGCAATCTTTTTTCCAGCAACGTGTCATTTAAAAGCCAGACTACATTAGCCTGGGCATATTTTATTGGGTTCTATGGTAAAAAAGTAAAATAATCATGACTCCATTCTTTCACTGCCTTATTTTTTATGGCATATTTGCTTTAATGAAAATGAGAACTGTCATCACTGTCGTGCCCACACACAACTTCCACTGATTATGACCTCCATGATTTAGTCTTGAATTTTAACACTGCCCTAAAATGTGAGGCTAATCCATGTTTACAAGTGGGCACCTACAATAAAAAATGCTTTTCCATAAGAAGAAAAGCAAAGTTCTTCCTCCCATACAAAAACCACATCCCTTTGTTTAATCAAGTCTGAGCGAGATTTATAAATGTCATTCCTGGGCAGCACCTTGTCAGGAATGCAGTGCTTGCACTAGAAATGGAGTCTTTTTAAACATGAATCAGCTCACCTAATGGAAATTCTAGAGATGCTGAAGTCTTCTGTCCTTTTTACTTATAGCATTTGATAGGGACTAATCTCAGACTTTGGAGTTCAAAAGCTTAGGCCTATCCTTCGGATATCCTAGCAAACCTAGCAGGCCTCTACAATATTATTAAGCATAGCGCTAAGATTACTTACACTCTGGAACTTCCTGAATGGCACAAACTGGACAATGTCTCTGACAGCTGGTTCTCCTGATGAGGACCTAAGAACTCCGTTGTCACCATCAAGAAACTCCATAGCATCAAAGTCTGCTCCTCCAACACCAACAATGATAATGGACATGGGCAATTTCGAAGCATTAACTATGGCAGTTCGAGTCTGATCCAGGTCTGTTATCACACCATCCGTTATGATCAGAAGTACAAAGTATTGCTGTCAAATCAATAAACAGCATGTTATGACAAAGACACAGAAAACCTGTAGGCGTGTACTCTTTAAAAAAGGCACATAAAGACTATATCCTGTTGTTACTTTGAGCACATTCAGTACACTCGAACTTTACAATCAGCCATCTAGGATGTGGTCAGGCTTCCTCCATACAGTCTGAATAAATTTGTAAGGACAAAATAATCTTATTTTAAAAGAAGTCATCTTTAAACAGCCACCTCCTAAAAACCAGTGATATTACCCTTTCTCCTCTCCAAAATCCCTGCACAAACCAACCTCCCAAGTATTTGTCCTGGGATAAAAGGCAGTTTATTGAAGTTCTGGATAGATAACAGCTGTACAATTCCTTTATGAAGTGCTACCCTTTCCGTCAATTAAGAACAAACGAACAGTAAGTGCTACCAAGGGTAGTCAAACACACTTTCATTTTCTCAGTGTATCTGTAAAATCATAAATGTAAATTAAACCACATCAATTTGTGCTGAAAAACAGTATGCCAATTTTCAAATTCTTTTAGTCACGTTTTCTAGTTGCTTTATGAAGCACCTGAAGTGCCCTACCAAGGCACCTGAGACCACCTTGCCGTACTTCAATACTTGATTCAAGTACCACTTGAGTTGCTTCCACTCTACTGCCAGGGCTTCTAAAAGTTGGCATCTTAGTGTCTGTTCTGGATCGAAGTATCAAGATTAAGCTACAAGTACAAAACTCAGGAAGTAGCAAACTCTTTTTGAGCCTATGGTCTTCTCTCACTCGGTTCATTTCAATTACTGGGCAGCACAAATTCAAGTTCCAAAGTCACTCTCTGCACTCTTAGAAGTCTTCCTATTTCAGTTCTTTGCACCCCACCCACCCTTATCTGCCTCCAAAATAACTGATTTTTCCTTATCTCCTGTGTTCAAGTCTCACCTCTTCTCATTGCTCCCCACCACGCCATACCCCCACTCCAGCAAGAATGACTACAAAGCAGCCACAATCAGAGAAGTCTATAACCAGCAGCATGCTAGCACATCACACTGGAGTTATTTCTCTCTTCTTATACTTCCCCCATACTGGGAAAAAACCCAACAACCAACCCCAAAAACCAACCCAAAATATCTACTACACACATTAAATTGCAAAGCAGCAAGATTTCTTCAATACATCTTTTCAGGCAGAAAAAAACAAAATCACTCGCTAGATATACGGCACACAGGGAGAAAAAAAAGTACAAGAGGTTTTGCTACTTTCACAATACACACATGTATATAATATATATGACAGTTACTACTGAAAGACTACTAAGGCAAAACTTCATAAAGCTCTTAGCATATAAAACCCTGTTGCTCTTTTCCAAATTGGTTTCCACAGGTAATTTTATATGCAAAAATGGCTGATCTTATTTTCTGATATTACATGACATCTGAGAATCCAGTATTTGCTGTCATCAATTATTTAGGATATGCGTGGCTTCAGATTTGCTGAACTTGCATGAATTATTATCTAACTGATTAAATACTCAAGACTTGCTCTTCAGACTTCCTGTTTCTTAGTACAGTCACCAACTCACACATCCAGTTTTATCAGGGAGGAAGGCACAGCACAGAGTAAGAACAGTTAATTATCCATCTTGGTATCTAGGTGTTGAGAGTTATGCTCCCCATTTCTTCGTTAGCTTACTTAATTCTCTCTCTCAGCTGTCTGATGTGAAACAAGGTCTAGTTGATTTTGCTCAGCTGAGGTTAAATCACTGTCCTATATGCAAAGGCTTTAATTAGGCTTTAGTAACTGTGTATGAAGAGCACTGAATAAAAGATACCATAAAGGTGCCATGTACTTTTAAGCTGGTAATTCAACTCTGAAAAGTTTATTTAGTTAATTTAGGAGAGAAATTTTGTGTACAATCTGCAAAAATCTGTTGGCTTTTATCTTGTTTTAAGGGTACCAAAGACCAATTTACAAGGTAAACAGCCAGCTGTGCAAACAAGAACACTTAAAAGTTTAAAAGAGAAAAATAGTATTTATAAACCAGAAGTAAAAAAAAAGGGAAAAAATACACACACACACACACACGTGCTACCATAGGGAACTTACAGATGCTGTTTGCTGTTGTGTAGCTGCAGCAGCAAATCTTGCCACATGATTTATAATTGGAGAGAAATTTGTTGGTCCATATAACCTCACTTGAGGAAGACAAGCCCGATATGCATCAACAATGCCCTGGATTCCTAGAGAATGCAAATAGATCACACTTGTTTCTTCATACTAGAAGTAGGATATTTTAAAGTAGGATATTCTTAAAACACTGTATATATCAGTTATTTAAACTGATCATAGAATGACAGAATGCATTAGGCTGGGAGGGACCCATCTAGTCCAGCCCTCCCTACAGTAATCAGGGACAGCTTTAACGGTATCAGGTTCCCTAGAGCTTCATCTAGCCTTGTCTTGAATGCCTCCAGGGATGGAGCCTCCACCATGATGATGCAAAGATTTAAAGCTAACCTTGATGAAAAATAAATGACTTGTGAGCAGTGGAGGCCTTCAGCTTTACCAACACTTAACACAACACTGTAGTGTGCACTAGCTGGTTAAAACACTTCTTTCATGAATCCTTAAAGTAGCCAGACCAAGTAGCTAAGAAATCAGTTATAAAATTGTTCCAGGCTAGACAAATAAACTCGTTATTTATTTAGAACAACATACTTCACAATTCACCTTTCACATGTGACATTTTATTCTCTAGATTTGATGTTACTTTCTCAGACTTACCATTACAGAATGGGTTTGATGGGTTAAAATTTAATGGGAACTCATGTGACACCTGTCAATTCACAAAAGACATAGTCAGTATATACAATCTCATCCTGAAGTGCTTTTAGTTGTCTTATACAGTGCATTTACATAACCCATTACCTGAAAGGAAGGAGGAATTTGTGCACCAAATCCAAAGGCTGGAAACATCTTATCTCTATAAAAGCAATTTTAAAGAAAATGAAGTGAGTGCCTTCCTTCAAAAGCTGTCACAGTTCAGTAAGTTCAGCTAATCAGCACTGCTTTTGATCATTAAAAATGCTGTTTAATAAGCAAAGACAAAATAAAATGGAAGTTCCCCCCATAACTGTTTCCAGGGCCAAGACCAGTCTTTAACACCAAATTGGCAAGAATTCAAGCACTTATTTAAATTAATGCTGCTCTTTACATGACAGATAAAAAGCCTTGCTTATCTGCTGTAAATACAAATCTCTACTCGCAATGAAGTGATTGTGCAGCAAGTTCCATTCCAACACACCTGCTGCCAACTTCAACACTGGTTTAAGAAACTACCACAAAAATCTATACATATCTAAAAAATTATTTAAATAAAAACCTAAAACTTACGTATCATAATCCTGAATGACCATTCCTACAGACCAAATGGCTGTTAGGTATTCATTAACTCCATTTGGGCTAAGGTAATGCAGGGAGTCTGGCGAGCGAGGGTCTCCATTGGAGCCTGTAAAATCTATTCCCACCTGTCAAACATAACATTTGTATCAAATTTTTCTGTCAAGAGGCAAAATTCTTTTTTTTTTTAATCTTTGCAAAGCCAAAGTGAAAAATCACAGAAGAGTTGTAAACAGTAGTTACCAGGACTTCTACAAATCTAACAGACACAATACTTGGATGCTGGTTTCTTAAAACATTAATACTCTTAAAACAATGCCACTCCAAAATGGGCAGCAGCTCAGCATCTCTCAGAATGGCTGAAGTAACTTCCCCCGTCAGATTTTTACTGTGCTTACTCTCCATTCACAGCAGCTCTTCAATACCTGTTAAATGAATTTCATCTTGTTTATTGCCATACACATCCTTCCTCTCAGAAAGATGACTAGCCAGACTCCACGGAAGCCTAGAGACAGTTCTTTCTGAGACCTAAATAGGTCTTCCCTGCTTTGGTGAAAACATGCTTTACCAGAGTGAAAACATCTGAATGTCATTTGTGTAGCATTTGGTTTGGGAATTAAATTACTCAAGGGTTTAAACCCACGTGGTGGCTTCTGCACCTTGCTTTCATTAAGCAAAGGGTTTTGAAAACCACCATCAAGGGCAAAAGTGAAATCTTTGGTTGGGGTGGGGGAAGAGCACTTAAGAAAAGGAAACCTGAACTAAATATGTACATTTGCCCTTGGTCTCCATCCACAAACCTCAGGTAGTTCCTAACAAACCAAACTACAGGTTCAGAAATTCGGGCCATGAGAAAAGAAAATATTTTTTCCTAAACAGACCTGATGGACTCTGGTGAAACAGCTTCCCCCCTCCATACTACAGAAAAATAACAACAGCAAACCCAAACAAACCAAAAATCAAACAAAAAGCACAGGCAATTAATGATATTCTTAGTTTTGCTTCAAAACTCAAAACCTACTTTATAAAAACTTAACTTACTGTGAAATTCAGCTGACACCCACCCATGATGTAATCAAGGAACGTGCATTCTACTATGATCTAAAAATAGAAGTTAAACACAGAAATTAACTCTTTTTTTTTTAAATGGTAGAAGACCAGTAAGCATTATTGGAGCAATTTTGAAGTTCCAGATCTGTTATCTTCACCCATGCAAAGCACAACTTCTACTCTACTGACACCCCGTGAACCCACCCACTGAACTGGGGATATTTACAGCATTTGCCATCACACACTCAGTGCATCAGAATCAGGGAATTCACAAAACTACAGACAACAAAGCAGCTCCAAAAGCTGCTACAGTTTATAAACCTGCATTATGACAGACTTACCAGACTTTAATTCACCACAAAATGCTGAGCTGAGAAAACAAAGTGGTTCGGGATTGGCCTTACAAATTGTAAGCAACCTTTGCCATATCGATGGCATCTTGATGAGAAAATAAAGGACAGGGGATGACAGACGTGATTCAGCTGTCAATCAGAAGAAATGCAACCCAACAATGAGGAACTCAGGCAAAACAAACCCAGGAGGGCTGCATGGATGAACAAAGAGCTCCTGCACAAACTCAAACACAAAAAGAAAGCCTAGTCAGGGTAGAAGCAAAGGCAGGTAGCCTGTGAGGAATACAAAGAAACTGTTCGAACAGCCAGGGATCATATCAGGAAAGCCTTGATAGAATTAAATCAGGCCAGGGACACCGAGGGCAACAAGAAAAGCTTCTGTAAGTGTGTCAGCGATAAAAGGGAGACTAGGGAAAATGTGGGCCCCTTCCAGAATGAAACTGGAGACCTGGTTACCTGGGATGTGGAGAAGGCTAGAAGTACTCAGTGAATTTTTCTGCCTCAGTCTTCAGGGGCAAGTGCTCTAGCCACACCATCTGAGTGAGAGCAGGCCAAGGCAGGGACTGGGAGAATGAAAACTGCCCACTGTAGAAGATCAGGTTCAAGAACATCTCAGGAACTGGGAAGTGCACACGTCCATGGGATCTGACATCTGTGGGTTCTGAGGGAACTGGTGGATGAAGTTGCTAGTCACTCTCCATCATATTTGAGAAGTCATGGCAGACTGATGAAGTTCCCATGAACTGCAAAAAGGGACGCTTAACCCCCAGTTCAAAAAAGGAAAAATAAAAAGGAAGACCTGGGGAACTACATGATGATCAGTCTCCCCTCTGTACCCAGCAAGATCACCGAGCAGATCCTCCTGGAAACTATGCTTAGGCTCATGGAAAATGAGGCTGTGATTGGTGACAGCTAACATGGTTTCACTCACTAAGGGCAAATCGTATCTGATAATTCATTGGCATTCTATGCTGGGGTTACACTACTGGTGGATAAGGGAAAAGCAACTGTTATCATCTAGTTGGACTTATGCAAAGCATTTGACACTGCCCTGCATGATATCTTTGTTTATAAATTGGAGAGACAAGGCTTTGATGGATGGACCACTAAGTAGATAAAAAATTAGCTGGAAAGTCACATTCAAAGAGTTGTGATCAATGGCTCAATGTCCCAGTGGAGGACAGTGACGAGTGATGTTCCTCGACTGGCACTGTTTAACATCTTTGTTGGTGACATGGACAGCAGGATCAAGTGCACCCTCAGCAAGCTTGCCAATGACACCAAGTTGTGTGGTGCAGCTGATGTGCTGGAGAGAAAGGATGCCATCCAAAGGGACCTTGACAAGCTGAGGTGGGGCCATGTGAACTGAATGAAGTTCAAACAAGGCAAAGTGCAAGGTCCTGCACATCAGTTGGCACAATCCCAAGCACAACTACATGCTGGGCAGAGAACAGATTGAGAGCAGTTCTGTGAAGGAGGACTTGGGAGCGATGGTGGATGAGAAGCTCAGCATGAGCTGATAATCACTGGAGTGAATCCAGAGGAGGGCCATGAAGACGATCAAGAGGTTAGCGCACCTCTCCTGTGAGGACAGGCTGCAAGAGTTGGACTTGTTCAGTCTGGAGAACAGAAGGCTCTGGGAAGACCTTATAGCAGCCTTTCATACCTAAAGGAAAGATTCTATCAGGGAGCGTAGTGATAGGACAACGGGTAATGGCTTTAAACTAAAAGACAACGGATTTAGATTAGATACTAGGAAAAAACTCTTCCCTATGAGGGTGGTGAGGCCTTGGCACAGGTTGCCCAGAGAAGCTGTGCCTGCCCCCTCCCTGGCAGTGTCCAAGGCCAGCTTGGATGGGGCTTTGGGCAACCTGGTCTAGTGGAGGGTTTCCCTGCCCATGGCAGAGGGTTGGAACTAGATGGGCTTTGAGGTCACTTCGAACTCAAACATTCTGTGACTCTATGATCTGTTGCCTTATATGAATCAGATCCTGGAATTTTCAGACACTTTAAAGTTTCTTACAGTTTGAAGGTTAAAGGTACACCAGGTGAGAGTCATTACACCTGAACACAGAACGAAAGGCTCATGACACATTATATTACTGACCTCACAGTGCTTAACGCTCACAATGCCAGAGTTTTTATAGTTTTTTTTCTTCTGTCTTTTCTTTTCATTGATGCACTCAAATTCAACCTGCATGAATGCAAACAAAGCCAACAAAAGCTCTATAAATACCATTTATGCAACAAATTTTGAAATGACTGATTCTATGACTGATACTTTAGACCTCTATTAAAAATTCAGTCTATTTCATTATCAAGCAAAATTAAACCCAGCCTGCGCAAAATCAGCAAGAAAAAAAAAAATCAAAATCACATTATGAAGACAGAAAACCTCTCTTACCCAGAAGCTCACAAAACCTTCCATTTAGACAGATCTATTTCAGCCTGCCAAAGAACTTCTGTGCCATTTTCCCTCTGAGGATTCCACTAGCAACTTTCTTTTTGGTAAAGATATGGCAATTCAGGTAAAGCATCGCTGTTTCCAGCAGTCATGACAGAAATATATGAAATAAAGAATTATATGTTTAAGCTTCCCAAAATCAGTTCTTGATGCTTCATAAATTAAACCAACACTTTAACCTCCAAGTACAACCAACAGCTAACTACATTAAGTAGCCCTTGCCATCATACAGTCATGATGATACGATACAGCATGTCTGGTGCAGAAATAGGTATTTCAAACTTGACTTCTGGCTCAGTGCCAGAAAAAAGTTCTGCTTCTTAGTTTTAGTCAATTAAGTTTTTTAAAACGATCTTGCAAGTAATCTCAAGGAACAAATGCACTAATACAGAAAGCACCTGAGAAGTCAGCATGCTTCCTATCTACCTTCTTATTTTTGGACATTTCCCCACCAGCATCGCTTCCATTTGATGGAAACAGTACAAAAAACAAGTCCCTGAAATACAATGTCAATTGGTGACGTACTCATTAATGTCACATGACCTAAACTACCCAAAAGGGATATTCCATACCATATGACATTGCTCATCCTGGTCCAGCTTTGGGACAGCTCTGAGCTGTACCGTCTGAGTTGTACGGTTCAGTGACAAACTGCATTGCAGACTACCAGTTTTGTATATTCTGTTCTAAATCCTGTGGTTGTTATTTCCCTCACCCTTTGCTGCCCCAGTAAACCACCTTTATCCTAACCCATAAGGTCTACTTTGCCACCCCATTCCCCTTGCCCCCATCCCATGGTGCGGGGTGGGGGTGGTGAGCCAGCAGCCCTGCGGTGCTCAGCTGCCATCTGCACTAAACCACAGCAAACACTTAGGAGCTCCAACTAGGCAGCATATAACTACATGCAGACAACAGAAGTCCAGAATTCCCTACAAACAATACAAAACCTTAAGTGGCATTGAAGTGAACCATGCATAATTCAAAACTGATTCAGAAATGGGTATCTAAACAAAAAGCATGGCAGGGAATAAAGCAGCAATCAAAAACCACTGCGGTCGAGTTTCATTCTTCACATTCAACGTCTCTAAAGAATTTAGTACAAATGCAACACTCAAGATGTTAGAGAAGTACAGGCAGGAAATCAATATATCCCATTATTAACAACGCAGGAGCAGTTCTGCTGGTTTTACAGAATTAAAAGAAAAGATGGTAAAATATTTTGACCACATACACATCCATAAATCAAAGACATTTATGTTAAGGGTTGCTATGCCACCTTTCTTCTCCTAAATATAAATCTTCTCTATTAAAAGTTTTGCAAGTTGTTACAGATCTTAGGAACAGGAAGGCTGATTTCACTTTAAAGAGCAGCCATCAAATGTAACACATTTAGTTGCATTTTTGTGCAGTGGCATAAACGTTGACTTTTTTCATATTTACTACAGTATGCACGACAGCTGTTAAGTGCCATAACTGAAATAAAGGAGCAAATAAAATCTGAAAAAAAGTAGTGCAAGTGTTGCCTTCTAACTCCAATGAAATCTGTACTGCATTCTGGGTTTTGACACTACATTTTTTTGTTTCTGTGTTTTTCTGATTAGATGGTGGGTATTTAGTATGCAATATTTAAAACTGTAAATGAGATACTCATCCTGGGAAAGCAGGTACAGCCTAACTTACAGTGCCATTGTTAAAGTGTAGCCTAAGACAACTTTGATACCTCCAAGTCAAGTGACACAAGTTTTATCCCATAATGAGTAAAACTGCTCAGAGTCACACAGGCAACTTAAGACTATGTAAGACTTACAGGTGAGGACCGAGATGCTTCCTTCAGCTTCGACATTGTAGTATGGAAACTTCCTATAAGATCATGAGACCCATCACTATCGTAGTCATAACACTCAACCTAAAATGAAGCATTATACCATGTTAGGAACAGAAATGGCCCTACACAAGTGATAAACACTGCACTGGTATCTCATTCAGGCAAACCTAACCATCCAAAACATCCCTAAATTTCTTACATCATGGAGTTTTTATGTTGCAGTCTTGGAACTACACAGAATTGCATTTAAAAACTACAGATTAAGACTGGGTAAAAGCTAATACCCAATATCAGATCTTCCACTGAAGTGGAGGACAGCCACTGAGTGCTGTCAGGTTCCTGATGAGCGGGTAACAATTACATTGAGCTACATTTCTGGAATGAGGTGGTGCTGGCAAGAGTAGGAAAACGATACGTAGGTTTTTCTCCTGTCATCATGGATTAAGAGATTTACATTTTTTGAGGTATTAAGGAAATTTAACTAACGCTGAGCATCCAGCTAAAAACTTCATATATTAGTTATTCAGTAATTACAAGACTTTCATTAGTACTTTTATATTACTTTATTAATTTTCATGGTAACTCAGAATTAATAAGCACATGAAGGTTCAGCCTTAAATCTAGTAACAAGACTTGATTCTTTTTTAAGATTAGCAAATTTAAAGTCATTATGTTCACACTCCATGTATCTGAATGTCAATGAAAAATCCCTCTTTTCCTGTATTTGATGTTTAATCCTACATTTTACTCTTTCTATCAACTCATCTTTTGACATCCCAAACCAACAAAGAAGGAAGAACCAGTGAAAAAAAGACTTCTTTTCTGGTTGAGAACCTATCAGTTTTACGCCGCTGCTTTTAACCTTGCAGTGTCCCCAATTTTAGTTTTTAAGAAACTTATGCATGTGTCCTGACTGCCTTTCTAGATAAAAAGCTGTGTATTTATCTATAGTAGCATATGCTAATTCCAACAACTTCTGTTATTTTATTTCAGTTTAGCCACATAGACATGCTAGCTAACTTAAGTTAATCAAATCACAGGAACCAAATTAAAATAATTTAGTAATAATATCAGCAGTAATAATAATAAATCAAGATTTAAAGTAGGAATCACACATTATTTGGAAGCAAAACAAAACAAAAAAACCAAACTCTGAATATATATGACTTAAACTGAATAGCTATTCTCATATCATTTTTCCAGGCTGAAAAAAAAGTCCTATGTTATATTCAGAAACAATTTACTTGCTTATTTGTCCATCTCATTTAGGAATAAAAAAGCAAAACAAGTATCTGCAAAATACATTTGAGTTTCTGAGAGGAAATAATTTTCTGAAAACAAAAAGTAATGTTGATGTACACAATAGGATGCGTAGATTGCAAATTCTACGCCATGCAGAACATGCCTCTACATTGCAGTTTACTACATTTTGAATGCACTAACACACTAAAAAATGCATGCACATGCACTGAGTAGCAACTTAATTCTCATACAACAGCCACAGTACCGACAGACTAATGGTTCATGGCAGATGCTATGTAAAAATTCTTTTGACAGACATAAATTAAACCAATCAAATACTCAGCCAAGTGCTTCAGTACCTGAAATTTTAAACTGAAGACATTTCCTGAGCAAAAAGTTATACCTGTTCACAACAAAGGGTTTTTTTTTCCTTTTAAAGGGATTGAAATTTGTCTTGCTGATATACTTGACCCATCTAAGCCAATTCAATACTTACACCAGGCAAGACAGAAATATTTCTTTTGTTCCATGTATGCTCTCCTGGACAAGCAATAGAGCTAAGGAACTGTATGATAAAACTGTATGTATTTTTTCCCAGCAGAACTAGGCATGATTGCTCCAGATGAAAGTCTCTCACATTCTCAACACAGAAAAACTTAACTGACTGCAAACACACTCACATGGAATATAGCAATAAATCCAGAAGAATCAACTTGGTTTGTGCATTGCTGGGGATGCACAAACTAAGCCATTAAATAGGTGAAAAGCCACTCATTATGGAAAAGTTGGTGGTTTTACTTACTATGACAAATAGCCCATTACGTATACAACTGCACACATATAAAAATGTTAAAAGCATTGTTCAGTCCTTCAAGAACAATATAATACAATCCTGACTGCATTTTAATGTTTGAAGTGATAGCTCCCAGATCTGTAAGTGAAGATACTATACTTCTCTCTTTCTGAGCATCCATAACAGCTCCATGTAAAAATCTATATCCTTCTTAAGCTATGAAAGAACAGATGTTATTAAAATAGTGATATTGCTGAGAATAATTCTATCTTAATGTATTTTAATCAATAGCCTATAGGTTAGGTATGGCTGTTTACTGAAAAGGATAAATATATTCACAGTATATGAAGATTTAAGTGCTGTCACAACTATTTTGGGGAAAAAGGAAGTAGGAAGGTTTGAGAAGAAAAAAAAACCTCAGAAGCAGCAAGTGAAGCAGGTTCTGGGCTTGTAAAGTTGTTAATTAGACTGCTCTATAATTATGCATTTAAATCTATACAGGTGCTTGTAACACCCAGATCCGTGTGGCTGTTAAGCATTTTCTAGAACTGCCTGAAGTCATATGAGTAAAGCCTGTCACATGCAGATCACGCTCTATTTATTCCTTCATAGAAGAAAACCAGTATAGTGGTTTCTTTTCTTTTCTTTTTCCTAATGCTAAAATATCAGGCTTTTAACATGTTCATAATAGCTTCTAAATGACATTTTGATTTGTTGTTTAGCTTCCCCTAAAGGGAATTCCTGATGAAAATATATTCAGATGATAAAACATAATTTATTCAAGATAAGATTTAAAGATATAAAGAGTTAAAAACCAGTCCTGGTAAAACTACCACTTCACAAGTTTGGCTGTCTTTGGCAGAAGGTTTAGTTTCATCTCATGAGAAGAGTTGCTCCACCTGATGTCCACAAGACAGATCTGGTTCACATCTGTTCTCTCAGACAGTATATTAAGTGTAACTAATTGCATATTACAATTTTAAATGTATTAATTCTATTTTATTAAGAATTTCATTAGTGTTAGCTGTTGCATCAGCTACAAATTTGTACAGAATCCATTAAGTACAACAAAGCATATTCTAGCCTTTACCATGCACCTTTCACTACACAGTATCTTGACACCAAGAACTTTGGCTGATGCAACACTGAAACTGTTCCATCTAAACAGAATCTGAATTCAACATGTCAAAGCTACTTATGTTCAATTGCTTTCCCAAACTTTCAGAGACCAACCTTTGCAAGATAATACTTCACAAATGTGAGACTTATTTTTTCCCCTCAAACATGCACATATATCTGAGTTTCAAATGAGAAATCTAATACTTTCAATTTGATACGAAAAGAGGCAATAACTAGAAAAACACATCTTCCTTTTATTACATATCTTATTTTTTAAATGTATTAACACATCACACTGATTTCATATACATTACCTTGATTGACTTATCCATGTCACTGTAACACAGAGAATTGAGAGATATTTTAAAGGGCCTCCAAACAGGATTCAGGTTGTTTTTAATAACCTGTTAAGGAAAAAAAAGTGCGAGGTAGCCATCAGAATTCTTCATGCCTTCATGCCATGGTTTTTGTAAGCAAAAGCAGTTGACTAATGCCGCTTTTAATCATCTCCTGCAATCCAAATACTGACACATAGGATATAACCAAACTAAACATTCTTAGCATGCAGTACCATTGTCCAAAAGAGATGCCATCTTTCAACTCTGCATTTTTCTAGACAGCACTGTGATCTACTATATCATTCAGCCCCTATGCTGAAAAAAATTCACATTTCTTTATCAATACATAAATATTTATATTGTTTCTTTTTTAATAAGCACAACCATATATCCATACACATAAGCATATATAAATACATGACTTATCCAGAACATTGTAATTTCTATGTATCAATATATCAATGATCTGAAGATTGCCATTCACTCCAGCTTATATTTATTGTGAAATGCCACTACTGAAATATTCCCTCAAGAAACTAATGGTATAGTTAAGCAAAAAGAGTGTGTGTGTATGAGGGCAAAGAGACAACTTACTACACGTAGTCTCTTGAGTTGAATGATAAATAAGTGGTACTTAACACTGAAGAATCTTCAGAACTTGTCAACTTCTGGATTCATTATTGAAACTGAAGATGACCAAAATGTTCATTGAAAAGACTTATATTATGCAGAACCAGTACCTCACGAGAGAAACTTTTTCTATAAATCTGTCACAAGAAGAATTTATGCTTCTTCAGTATCTGTGCTACAAAATTAGCATGGTCACTACTTCAAACATGCACAGTATTTCAAGTTGTGACTAGGGCTTCCACTACAATGAGACAGACATTTTGAACCTACTCCTGACCTGTCAGTTGCTGTCATGGGACCTCACACATTCTCCAGGGTGGAAGGTTGCTGCTGCTCAACCACATTTTCCCTCACTCAGCATTATCTTTGGTTTGCCCTTGCTATGCAAGCAGTTGGTATAATTGCTTTCACTAGTAAACAGTACAGCTAGGTGACAATGACATAAGAACAGCACAGTCACGGGAATGCCAAGTTCCACCATCAGAGTAGCACTGAAAGCTCTGTGTGAGTATGCAAGACCTATACAAAACATGTTTTCTTCTAGACTGTAGAAAGTCGGTGAAGGTTTTGGTGGTTTTTAGGGCTTTTTTGTTTGGTGGTTTTTTGGGGGGGTTAAGTATTTTCCTTTAGAATAGGATGGCATAAACCAGAATCAGAGTAAGGTAGACCTTCCTGCCTTATCCAGTGTCAGTGGAAGAGCTGACGTGATTTCCAACCAGTCTGCATGACAACTACCAGACCATTCTCTTCTTTCTGTAAGGCATCATATATCTCTAGTGATGTGACACACTGGAAATCAAATAATCTTAATTTCTAGGCTGTTGACTGAAAATATCCTACCTCTGTTCTGTGAACCATCACCCAGTTTCCATCTCCAGTCTGCTTGTGGAATTCCAGATAAGGATCTGACTTTCCAAAAAAATCCTGTATTTAAAGAACATGTAATTATCCCAGAACAGCCTGTGGCATGAATGCCATTAAATGCTAGTTTAAAAAAACCCCACTTAGATTAACAAAAAGTAAACTATAAATTCAGAGAACAAAAGCTTTAGATGAAGAAATGCAAGTCTGATTATATTACCACCTGTGAATGAGAAAGAAAACTGAGCATGTCTCTCAATTTAGGGTAAGAGTTCTGCAGTAATCACATACCAAATCGCTGAGAGTTCATGCAAAAAAATACTTACATTAGTAAATACTATGATGAATAGCTGGGAAACTAAGGATTTCACTAACGTTTTCCCTTTTTTTAGAAATGTTTTTTAAAAATCTTTCTCCATACAGTACTTTAGCCAGCCCCAAAGTATTAAATATAACAGATTTTTATACTCCAAGTACACTCTTTAGCATTTATTTCAGAGCTAACAGGTAATACTTTATTCTAATATTCAAATCAGTGCATACACCAAAACTCCCTTATCTTTACAATTAAATGTAAAGATTTAAATTTAAAATGGAAGCATGCTGTTCATGGAATATCCTGCAATATACTTGTCTTATTTAGAAATATGTTATAATTCATTCCAAAAAAATCAATGCAGTTACTCTGAAGCATTCTTTCATCAATTTCTTTTTTTAGTGTAAAAAAAAATCTTTGTGGAATAATTTATATTGATTTATTTACATAAATATTTTTATTATTTTATTTATATACATGTTTATTTATACAATATATTATTTTGCACAAAATAATGTTTCAATGTCTTTTGTTTTGAAAATATTCTGATTTTACTACTTTATCAAAGAAACAGAGATCACTTAAATACCTTATTGTCCAGTTTTCTTGCTTCTACTTCCAACACAACCACTCTGTTATCCTTCACTTCTTCTGCTGTAATCTAGATAGGCAAACAAAATACCATAACTTCTTTAGTATTCAGGAACTACATAGTTTTCTCATATTCATAACAGTCCTTTGGCAGCTCCATTTTAAAAAATCATGTTTGTTCACAACTAAAGCATTAGAAAATGGGGTTGATTTGATGTTGGGATTCACTAGATGACACTGACAATTAAAGATACTGCCCAAACAACAGCACATCAGATGCCATTAACTAATTTGGCAGATGTAAGGAGACACAGATGTAGAGAAGTTGAGCTGCTCTCCTTTTGGATGACAAAGAAATATTAGTAGTTGGGGAGAAAGATTTAAGATACTTTTTACAGCACTGAAGATTACACACAGTGTGCTCAAACTACAAACTAAAATAAATGAAGCAGTAAAAACATTTAAAGATAAACACTGAAGAGACTGTCTTCATTGTCTTACCGTAATACTTCCTCTTCCAGCAGGTCTGCCATTTTTAAGTACTAATGGCTTTGTTAGAGTCCTGCTAGAAACTATCTGCGAAGACAAAAATTTGAGTAAAAGCATTATTAGCACAACATACTAGATTTTCAAAGGAATGAAATGAGATAGGGAGGTATTTCCCTTTCAGGAATGTCTCCTTTATCATGAATATGACAACATTACATTTACTTCCCATGATCTGCTATAAATAAATAGGGAATACTTGATAGACTTTAAAATTTTAGAATGCATATGCAGATGGACACATGTGGAGTTTCAGGAACAATATGAAATAAAACATCTTGTAGTAACACAACATATGTACACCATCAAAGATGACAGCTTAAGTTCCAATCTCAAGTTGTTCTGAAGTTTTTCATACATACCATTCAAACACACGCAAGCCACGTTTCATATACAGCTCTAACAAACAGATTTATAAACACATTTGCCATGCAAACAAGCATCAGCCTCCTGGTACAGTGTTTCTCGTTGGTTTTATTTTGTCCTCTTCAGGCAATGCGTTCTTAGAAGTACGTCTACTAACTCTACAGATCCATCTTTAAGAATGAATGACTACTTTTAAATCATCACTGAGTTTCATTTCACAATGCCTCTATCTTCATAATACAGTTAAAAATACTTGAGACACAGGGAAAGAAAAATCCCAAGACAACTCCCCTGAGAAGTGCCTTCGGAGCCTCTAATAGAAAGAACAAGTTAAAAAGAAGTTGCTTTTTGCCTATAGCAAAATTTGATGGGGAAATGGGAGTGAAATCACCAGCAGACAGAACCAGAATCACTGTGTGCCTTGAGTAGAAGAGGAAATTACAAGGTCAACATGGCGTCT
Organism: Laterallus jamaicensis coturniculus; assembly: GCA_022605575.1. Taxonomy (NCBI): domain Eukaryota; kingdom Metazoa; phylum Chordata; class Aves; order Gruiformes; family Rallidae; genus Laterallus; species Laterallus jamaicensis. The sequence continues at coordinate 63,792,348 of JAKCOX010000002.1, read as the reverse complement.
GTGAACACTCTTATGTTGCTATGCACCGACTCTGTTTTTATGGAGCATAAAAGGAAGAATTTGAGCAAATAAACAGCAATTATGACTTTGTGCTCACAGACAGTCCACTTACTTTCAGACAGCAATCTGGACAGTCAGCATTCTACAGTACAGTTCAGGGCACCATCTCAAGACCTTTCGCAAATGAAATGTATATACACTGAACTGAGGCTTGGGGAAAAAACCAACCCAAATTAAGGGAATCCTATTCAACTTAAAGAGTACCCCAACTACACAAGAACACAGTGATAAATTTAAAAGTGGATAATGATTTGCATTAACTTGTATTGTCTTAATTCTAAGGGAAATCATCTGCATACTTACTTGTCCCAGTGTACATTCAAATTCTCCTAAGAAGTCATCATCACTCAGATCAAAGGTTTTGTTATCTATGTCATATATTCCAAATTTAAGTTTCTGAACAAGCTCAAAATAGTAATCAATTAGGAACTTCTTGGCAAACTTTGGGTCCAAGGAATTCTTAACTCTTTCTGTGCGATCAACCTGCAGTTAGAAAGGAGATCACATTATCCAACGTTACACTAAACAAGCACTCAAATCAAACAGCTTAATATTAAAGACTTCCAAAGTACAGTACCAAGCCATATCTTCCTAAAAACCTTTCACCAAATATAAATAACCACACAGCATTACAAAACCCATTGCTGTAAGTCAGAGAGATTTGCAGTCCTGTTTTCTTTGCCACCTGTATAACAAGTATCCATTCCTGCACAGGGAAGGCCAACATAAAAATGGTATATTGTCAATCCAGGACGAGACCCTAATTTTGGAGTACTGTATTTATAAAAGCACAGTTAAGCACTTGGGAGGCTTCTGTTGGTCCAGATATGGCTGGGAGCACACTGCTAAAAATAAGACAGAGGTATTTCTTAGAAAATGATTATGCCATCTGTATAGTTATTGCAGACAATCTAATGAAAACCATTTAGTATTATAGGCATAATCTAATGAAAAGTATTCAGAGGTGCTGGTATAGAACTAAAATATTTAAAACACACAAGTAAAATATTTTAATGAAATCATACACTCCAGTGTTTTAAAAGGTCTAACAAGTTCAACTGTTAGCAGTTTTAGCAGATTCACAAGAAACATTGCACTGTACCTCATACCACTGCTGACCACTCGTGTTCTGGAGAAGCACACACAGTGGGTCAGACTTGGACCCAACATCTTTATCCAAGAGATTGGTGCAGGCAATCGTCAGCTCCACCTTTGTCACACACTGTGCTGCCATTTTTTAACCTAGAAAGCAGCAACAAAACCACTTCTTTTAAAAATGGACTAAAAAGCAAAGAATGGGATTGTCACAATGCATTAATGCTCTGAGTTATGAATAAAATTGTTGGAGAGAGATTTGAGGCTCCAAATGCAAACTGTAAGATTTATGATGTAGCAATATTACAATATTACAGTCATACACGTGGCTTCACCACACAGGTATAAAACTTCCATTTCAAGATTTGCACATAAGAAAAAAGATCAAGTTTCCAACAACACTGGAGGAACAAAATGGGAAACAGGATACACCACAAAGAAAGCACGGTGGTTTGAACCATGGACAGTAAAACTTTGGAAGATTCAAACTGCATTCTGCAAACCCTACATGAATGCTGGCACCTTGTAACGTATAAATTAATAGTAATTCAAATAATAAGAAAAAAAATCATGCAATATGCTCCACCACCCAATGTCTGTAACATTGATGAAGACATGAACATGGCAGAATTGGAAGAGGAGTTTAAGTGGATAACAGGAATAGGTCATCTTAATTTAGTAAATCTTCAAAAACAACTAAAATTTTTAGTAATAGGGATAAGCAACTTTGAAGTCAAGTAACAACTGAGAATGAAGAAGTGTTCTTTCCAGGCGTTTGTTTAAAAAGAACCCAAACAAACAATGAATAAACAACCCAAAACCCAACCCACAAACAACTGAAAGCTTTCCCACATTTCCTCCAAAGTATCTCAATCATTCTTCACTGGAATTGAGAAGACCAGCACATGCTATAAACCTTCACAAATTACTTTACTTGGGATAACAAGAATTTGCAAGTCAATTTACTTAGGTCTGAGCTGCAGATATTTTCTATATAAGAAACCATTCTGTATTATACTCTCCAGGAATATAGTTGATAATTTCCAACATCTCTTTGGCAGGTAAGCCTCTACAGTACAACTGCTCTTGACTCAGAGAGTAAAGCAGCCTATGCTGGAAGTATCCCTCTGGAATAACTTACCATGAAAGTGTACGAGACACTAAACAGAATAAGGAAGGAAAGGCACCTCCTTCTATCTGTACCTTTCACTGCATTTATACAGCTTTTGGTGAAAAGGAACTTTTTTAGATGCAAAAAGGGAAAGGAAGATAGAAAAGAAGAAATATGAACTGAAAACAGGACAAAGAAAACACTGTGGTGTGAGGGAATTTTCTTAAGGATTCCTGTATTTCACTAGGCTACACTTCATGCATTGCCCCTCCCTCTCTGTTTTGCTACCTTAGAGATGGACCATTTGAAGACTGAATAAATGGAAATGATCCATCACGGAACCACTCAAACATCCACATTAAGACATGTGTCAGATTCATGGAATTCCTCCTGCACCTCCCAAGGACCTAAATATGATTCTATCTTTGAGTATCTTTTGCTCCCCTGACTTTACCAAATCTCCATCATCGTCCTTGAGAGAAGAGACATGAAGCTTTGAGTTCTAAGTATTTAAATTGTTTTTAAATCAATGTCTTTTACGTTTCGAACGTATACCTATATAAAGCGGGCTGCCTTCTTTTTCCTGGTTCTCTTTTTATACTGGTATTTTCCATTCCCTATTGCTTTCCTGGCTTCCAGACAGAGCTCATTAACAGTCAGTGGTGTTGCCCATAGAATCTAGTGCAGACCAGTGCATTACTCCTTAATGGCTTTTTCCAGGAAAAAAAACTTAACAACAAAACAAACACACACACACAATAAAACCCAACCCACACCACCACAATTTTCTGCTTACAAAATGACGCTGCAGTCAGAAGTAGAAAAAGTTTTCATAAAATTCGACAGAATTCAAACCTCAATTGAGATGTAATTCTCAGAACAGTCATATTTTTCTTGCTCTGACTCCCCTGAAACTCCTTCTTGTAGCCACCTTTCTTTTCTTAGAGTAACATTTCCAAAAACCACTCTCGAGCGGCAGACAGCATCCAGCTAACTCATCTGGTCAGCTTTTTCTACTTAGCCTGTGTGCGTATGTCCCACTTCTCTTACACCACAAGTGCTTTCTCACACTAATTACATCAATTCTGTTACTTCCTCTCTTCCTCCATATGCCTCCAACTCTCCCACTATGCATCAAATGTGAGAAAAGAGCAGATTTAGCAAAAGAAGTGCTGTGCAAAATACATCCTTGAACACAGAGAAATGAAGAATAAAAAGATATTTCCCTGAAATGCAAATACTCTTGCTTGAGACCTAACAATTGCATCCACTTAGATAAAAGACAATTCAACTTGAAACCTAGATACAAAAGTAAGACTTCCCAAATCCTGAGATAGTCCTTTAATCTCTTCCAGTTTTAGTTTTGCAAAATCCAAGATGAAAAATAATACAATGCATTTTCCTCAGAGGTTCTGAGAACATTAGGAATCAATATTACTATAATGGTTTGAAGAGATCTGTAGTATTTCTAATGCATTTCAAGTAATAATTTTGATACTTTACTTGAAAAGAAGACAACATGATTATCTGTAATACCGTAAGGATGGTATGTTTTACAGTAAATAGCTGTACACAACCTGATTTTCAATAACATTATAAACATTACAAGTTAGTGAAATACTGACTAGTGAGAAAAAGCCCTAAGTCATTAATGCAAAACAGCATTAACAGTAGTGAAGCGTGGTACATAAACCCCAGGTAGTTCTCTTAGAACACTGTAGTCATTGCGGGCTTGCAGAGAGCACACAGATGCTTCTGGTGTGTGAACTCTGAAGTCCTTTAAACCATAACAGCTGTTGGAGCTCTGCATATGCTGCACAAATCCTCATAATCCAAATACTTGGTAAAAGGAAGTACGATGACTCCAGCTCCACCCAATTCGCCTCTGTTAGCTGAAAACTTCCAAAACAGGTTTGGGAGGTGGGTGGTGGGATTCCTAAGGATGATAAACACCTTCAAGGATCAGAGTCATTTTCAGCATGCTCTCTTTGAAGACCTGACAGAATACATAGTCTGGCAAGACACAGTTTCTTCAGGATGGTGGAAATAAGAAGTCACGGCTGCACTAGTGCCCTGTCTCTTCAAATACCATTCTGTAACGCACTATCAGATTTAGTAGGCACATCAGATGCAAAATATTCTAGATACGTGACTGGATTACTTGCACATGTGGGATACTGGAATAACTCTACATGGACAGATGGTGGTTGCTTGGGCTCTGTAGAATGAGCTTTGACTGCCAGTAAGTTACATCACAAAACAAAAGATGTATTTTATTAGCTACTGTTATGAAAGTAACTATGCTTCACCGTTGGCCAAGTACATTACAACTTCTGATTCTCTTCAAGCTGTCTACTTTTTGTCCTCTACGCTGGGTACACCATAAAGTGAGGTAAAGCACATCAGAATGGGGCCAGATGAAAGCTCAATGGTCCTTTTTATTGAAATAGCTTTTATGACTGCAGAAGCGTATCAGGCTCTTAAAAATCACTTGTAATTCTGGACAGAAGACTAAAAATTACTGTATAAATATCCAGAGTCTGAATTGCAGCAAAGTATGGTCACAAAGGAAATACTTATTCCTGACCCCTTGCCATGTCTAGGCTGCTCAAAAGCACGATTAGGTAAACTAAGTATATCACAAGTCCTTCTGCTTGAGCTGTTATTATCAAAGCAAAACTCTTAAGTCAAGGACTAGTCTTGTCTTGCAGATCCGCTGATGACAATGTTCTTTGAAAGATTCTGTTGAATAAAATAACTCAACCAATGTCTGCTTTTCAACAGAAACTCTAAACATGGCATTGTACTTGCAAAGGAACATACGAAATCAGAACATCTTCTAACATAGCACAGGGGAACTGATAGGCTGCAGCAATCCTGTCAATGCTGCTGCATCAGAGGAGAGTACAGGCTTGCTCAGACAACCTCCCAGAGTAGTACAATTATGTCCGTAACTATAGGTGCTTCCTAGTTCCGGTGAACTATTGACAAAAGATCAAAAATCCGTATTTTGTGGTTACCTCAGGGCCCAGATGGACACAACAAAAACAGGGGAAACATTTCAGAACTTGCTAATAAAGTCTATCCCTGATCAGCTCATCTGCTAGCTATAATGTTACACTTACGCATTTCATATAATCATGTGTCAGGCTGAAAAAGTAAGTATTGTACATAAGCAGTGCTCTGATTCTTCTTGGATTACTAAGTATTTCCCATGTTCCTGGGCAGATAACATGAAAACGAACTAACTACTCAGACTATAAAAATTAAAGTCTTGAACCAAGCCTAAGCCTGAATTAACGGGCATGAAGCTTTACTACCCTGAACATTCAGTGTATGCACTTGTTCAGTCTCTGCTCTTTCAGACGCAACTAAGGTAGTGTCTCTTGCAAACAGATTTTTTTCTTCTAAAGATGTCCAGCCCTGTGCTCCTCAGAGCCTCTCTTCTTGCATCTTAGACCAAGCAGTAAGAGCATCTTGCAACAACCTTTCACAAGAAGGGTTCCGGTGAAGAGCTGGCAAGAAGTTGGGCAAAACAAGTTTTAAATTAAAATCACTTGCAAGACAACATTCATCAGACAATATAACCTGCTCCATCCATAATCTCAGCATAGTCCCCCAGCATCTCTTTTTTACAGTTGCATAAGCAAAGAGCAGAGAAATTGCAACATGCTCCAAGAAAATGCCACATCTGTTGCCACAGGCTGACTGAAATTATGACAGAAGGATGCTTCTTCCTACTGACGGGGCTAGCAGCGATATCATTTGTAGTGATCTTGGACTACATGCATATAAATGTATATTAGAAACTGTCTCAAGGTAACCCTTCCATTCTCAAGAAAATGCACAGCCACACAGGAGCTGACGTTTCACATGAAGCTACAATGGCCAGGATTGTTTCACAACTTAATTTCATCATTGCATTTGAAAATTAGAGGCTTCTCTAAAAATCAAACCTCTAAATTTGAATTCTGAATTCTGGCTTCTCTCTCTACAGGCATCACAGCTGATAAAATTCTCATGTGGCACTTGCTGATGTGCTCGTAAGTTAACTGGCAGAAGCAGCTCAAAGTAATACATATCACCTGAATTGTTCTGCAAGTATTTGAAGAATCACACAAAACCCTGAGTGTAAATTCTACCTTCTCATGTTCACTATTTAGTATGCATGAAGGAACTGTACCCTTCTTAACTGAACAACTGAGATTACTCTGATAAAACTCAACTGGCCACAGAACTCACTTTGCTGGGGGTTATGCCAAACAAAAATATAGAATCACAGAATCACTTGGGCTGGAACAGACTACCAGATCATCGAGTCCAACCTCAGCCTAACTCTGCCCAGTCTACCTCTAGACCATGTCTGTGCAGTATTAAAGTAAGTAGCATTTAAGAACTCTGAGGCATATGAGTGTGCGAGAAGGGAAGCATTCTTCTCTCTATGGGAAATGAATCATCTATTTATACAAGCTTCACCATACTCAGGCAGTTCAAATATTTATCCACTAGATCGGCAGCACACTGGTGCAGCAAGTCAGGCAACTACTTGCAGATAGATCCTACGTATAAAAAAAATCTATCACTAAGTTACATTGCCAAATAACATATTTGGAATTCTATTTTTTCTAAAAAATTAGACCAGAAACTATAAATTTGACTTCTGGGACAGTTGTTCACAAGATGACTTAGAAACAGCCATTTCTAAATATCCTTCTGCTGACCTTTCTGTTCCTGAATGTGCATGTTTACCCTTTAGGTATATCTTTATTGCTGAAGGTTATTCTCAGCACTCTCCTCACACAAAAGTATTTTAAAAATTTTGGGTGATATTTTGATCCAAGTGAGCTAAACTACAGAAGGTAGTATTGTGCCCTGAATAAGAAAATTAAGCAGCACAGATCTCCTGACTTCAAAATTTAGCTGTTTTAACAAGACAGCATTTGTCCAACGAAAAATGTTTCCTGCGTTTATGTTTTATCACAATATTTTTACATATTTCATAGGAAACAACCTATCAACTATGCAATTTAAATAGCACCTTAAACTGTGTGTTTTTCATTGCAATTTCTCTGTGAAAAGACTGGCTTTACATCATTAGCATCCAGAAGAATCAAAACCTTCTACCTCACTGAAATTTGCAGTGTTTTATTGCAGGAACAAAATGCAAGTGAACATTCGTTTTAGACTTACCGTTCTTAACAGTACATTTCGAGTCTGTCATGTTCTGACAGTTCACTGTTGCAAACACAATTTCTTAAAAATGAGTTTATGGTAGCTTACCTCAGAGGTCTGCCTGGAATGAAAGGAAATTGAACCCAAGAATTGCTATTCCCATATATCAATCAAAGTCACAAGTTCGACTACATATACTTTGAGGATCTACAGTTCCTCTTAAAATAAATAACCTGTCCAACAGCAGCAGCAGCACTATAAAGATTATTTATGAAAGACTCAGACCCTTTGTTAGAGATCAAAGTATAATATAAATTAGGTATTTTAAAAGGCCATCAAAAAAGCCCTTTAAGATTTGAAGAACAAAGATCAGATTACCTCTTCTGTCCTTTTCATTTAATGTTGTTTCTTTCCAAGGAGGTGATAGCTTTTTAAAGCAAGGAGACCAAAATCAATGGCTTGCAAGCTCCCCGCGTGGATTATGCTCCAATAAACCTTTGTTTTCCCCCACTACTAAAGGTTGCCTAAGAAAAATCCATAAAAACACTACCCCACAATGGTCTGGCATATCATTTTAATGTCTCTTTGCCAACAGTAACCCTAATTTAAAACCGACAATCACAAAATCACACTTTCCTATAGCCCTGATGTATTTCAAACCTTGCCACAGGCAAAGCAAGAACTCTCCCAGTCAGCATGCCCTTCAGTTCTGCATCACAGCAGTTACCTGCACCCTGCACTCACCCTGCCTGGGGGAACGCTACATGCTCTTCTTACACAAAGGCAGTGGCTCTGAACAGAAGCACACAGCAGTCATGCCACTTCCTAGAACCATCAGATTATTGCACATGTACTAATTGCCTACCAGGAGGACCTGCTAATAACCCTCCTGGATGTGAGAAGCACCAGAAGTAAACTGCCACTATAGAATCACAGAATCATAAGGACCTCTGGAGATCACCTAGTCCAACCCCTGCTGCCAGAGCAGGATCACCTAGATCTGCACAGGAACACATACAGGTGGGTTTTGAATGTCTCCAGAGAAGGAAACTCCACAACTTCTCTGGGCAGCCTTCTCCAGTGGTCATCTAGTTCCTAAGTGTGCCTTGGATATAGCACGCAGTGAACACATGCACACAATTCAGCTAGAGAATGGGAAGGACCTTCAGTATAGAGTCCTCTTTCAACCTCAGAAGGAAGTACTAAGCAAACGATTCAAATCATTAAGACTATTTCTTAAATAGAAGCTCAGAGGTAGTTCCATAACCCCTAAACTCAGAAATCCTTCAAACACTTAACAATTCCATTTTTAAATCCCTGAGCAACAGCATCTCATCTAAAGCAATATTAAAGTCAAACCAAAAAAATTAAATAGCAAAGAGCATAACTCTAGTTCCTGTCTACTTGTTTCCACGAGCCATGCCACACCACACCTTTAAACATGATGCTAGAAGGGGCCATTATTAATATTAGCCTAATTATTCCAAGAATAGAAGTAACTTTTGGATGTTTAACAGGAACTAATACGTACAAATACTAGCTCAATCATGTATTATTTCTGTTGGAAGAACAGTCTGACTCCACTGAAAAATACTTTGTAAGTAAGAAAATGAAGTATCTTACTACTTGACTTTGTCCGTAAATGTAATTCCTAAAGAAAACCACTATAATGGCAGCATCTGATTCTAAACCAGAATACAGAAGAAAAAAGAAAAAAAAAATCAGCTATAAAAACACTGTGGTACAGCACTGCTACCTTGGAATTCTGTTAGGTGACATTTAATAATGGCTTAGTTATTCAACCTACCAAAAAGGGACTTTCTGATACAGTTGAACTACACATATAATGGATTTGCGCAGATTAATTCTGAGATATTGAACACAAGCATGCTTGTTGGAAAAACACTGCCTTCTCCCTAACACCATGCCAGAAAAACAAGAGCGCTTCTGTCTGATCCTACTTGCTCATCTAGACAACTTTTTTCTTCTAATGCTTGCTGATGTTCAGCATGCCTACTGAATCATTTTACCTCTATGATTATACATACATGAAGTTAAATTTTCAAACTTCAATTGAAAAAAAGATATGATTCTGGGATTAAGTTTGACTCTAATTACTTTTATTAACACACAGAACTTTCAGGAACATAAGACTCCAAAGAAAATAAACACAATGTTTTGAAGGTGAGGTAATGCCTATTACCTTGAGGATATTTCATGTACTTTGAAGATCTGAGTATGGAAGTAAAAGCAGTGGAAGAGTAAATCACGACATGGATGTCTGCTAAGGTTTGCTTTACACCTACCATACAGCTGTAATGAAGAAATTAAAAAAAAAACCGAAAATAAAAGCAATAACCCTCTCTAACAGCAGCTCAGGAAAAACAGTTTCATGGTTTTCGTTTTTTTTTTCAGGGAAGTGACGACTTTCGACAGTCTCCTTTCCTTAAGGGTGAGGGCGCTTCACTGAGCAGTGATACACCGGCACCCAGACTGAACTGTGCTGGCGCACAGCCTTAACTTCACCGAGTTTCGTTACCTGAAGGCCGGCGGATCAGAGGGCTCCGATTCCTCGAGCTCTGCACAACTTTCTGCCCCGCTCCCCGCAGAGAGCTGCCTGCCTCCGGGAGCAGGAAGCAGATCAGCCACCTGAGGGGATATTTCACAAGAAGGGACGGTTAGGACAACTGCCGCCTGCAGCCAGGGAGGGGCGACCGCCTCAGCCCGGCCCCTCAGTCCCAGCGCAGACCCCAGCCCTGCCCCTCAGCCCAAGCCCTGCCCCTCAGTCCCAGCGCAGACCCCAGCCCTGCCCCTCAGCCCAAGCCCTGCCCCTCAGTCCCAGCGCAGACCCCAGCCCTGCCCTCAGCCCAAGCCCTGCCCCTCAGTCCCCCCGCAGACCCTATCCCCGCACGTCTTTCCGCGGTTTGCCCCCAGGGAAGAGCGGCTCAGGCGGGCTGCAGCTGGAAAAAAGGTCACACGGAAGGCAGCAACTCAGCCGGAGGGGGAAGCAAACCCCGCGGCAAACGGGCTGACACAAGGCCGGGCCAGGATTTGGGGAGAACCTCGCCCCTGAGGCACGCAAAAGCGACAGGGCCCCACCAGGCAACCGGCCACTCGCTCTGAGCCCTCGAGCATTCAACGCCCAGTCCCGCCCTGACCAGGGCCTCATGGCACGCAACGCCCTTCCCCTGCGGGCCGCCGCGGCCGCTTCTCTCACACGCCCCCGGGGCCGCACGCCTCACCTGCGGGGCCCAGCAAAGGCAGCGCGGAGGCTGCGGACCCCTAGAGCCCGTGGAGGCCACGCCCACGCCACCCGGGGCGGGGCGCGCCCGGTTGGCGCGGGCGTGGCCGCTGCGGACGAGGGGCGCATGTGCGTGCTCGCTGTCAGGCCCGTGTTCCCCGGCCAGCTGCAGGCCGGTGACCCGGCGGGGCGGGGTTGTGGCTCGGGGCCGCGGGGTCCCGCGGTGGGTGAGCGCTCGGCGCGGCGGAACGGGCGGCCCTCGGCCTCGTTTTCCTCCTCCCCTGGGCAGGGCTGAGGGACGGACCGGTTCCTCGGCTGGCGGAGGGCGGTGCTGGGGGTGGCCGTCGCCGGCGCTGGCTGAGGTCATGGCGGCGCTGGCTTTGGCGCGGTCTTTCCGCTGTGGCTCCACCTGCCTAGGGAGGCCGCTCCGGCGGGAGGCAGCGGGCGCGACGCGAGGCCTGTGGGGCCGCGGGGGGCCCGGTGCTCGCCGCGGGGCCGGCGGGAGCGAGGTAACCGGGTTACCGCTCAGGGGAGGGAGGGCGGCGGGCCCTCTCACGGCCTGCGCCCGCCGCTCGCCCTCCCCGAGCCGCTCAGCCGCGGGGAGGGAGCAGCTGCCGAGGCTCCGGCGGGGCGCAGCGTAGGGCTGGTTTAGCTTGACAGGAGCCGAGATCCCGGCCTTCCGTCGAAAAACATGAGTTTGCTTTTAGTTTATTTTACTTGTCAGTTCTTACCGCCCGTTTGCCCCATGTTGGTGGTTTATTGTCAGCCCAAGGGCTCTGTTCGTATTCCAAAGCACAATTACGAGTTGAAAAAAACAAACTTAGGAAGAAAATACATTTCTGATGATGGGGTTGGCTTTCCTCATGAAGGTTTGGGGTTTGTTGGGGTTTTTTAAAATTCTTTAAAGTCCTTTTGCTGTTCAAAATCTGATACATACTTGGTGCTTTTTTTAACCCATGGTACCAATGTTTATTAATGCCTCTCTTATGATCCCATGCAGGTGCTTAGGAAAAGCCTTCAAAGGGGTCTTGCACTCTCAACAGCATCCTTCTTAGTTTATGAAGCTCACAAGCTGATTGCGGGCTTTGCTGAGGTTCATGCAAGCTTCAAAGGTAATACTGTTGAGTTTTGAAGCATGGAGGCTATTCTAATGCAAAACTAAGTATTTAGTGCCAGAACTATATAGGAAAATGGTGTCAGGCTTTTGTTTTTTCTCCATTAAGGCTGTGTGCTGTGTGTCTCTGTGACAGGATGCTGTTGGATTGGTTCAGGGTGGCCTTGTAGCAGTTTAAGAAGGGATTCTTTCAAGTGCCCCTGGAAGCAGATTTGGTAGCTCCTCCTGTCTAGGACATCTGTCACACACAAGGTTTATGATACCTAAATTGTTGCCTGAGCTTTAAATTACTCCTATTGAGAAAGATAGGAATGCAAACGAAATCTTAAATGATTTCTGAAAATTTTAGTTCAGATTTTCAGTATGAACATGCTGAGATTCCCATTTAATCTAGTCACACAACACTGAGATTGCATTTCAAACAAAAATCAGAAATGCCTTGCATTTTTGTCACTTTGGCTGAAAAAAAAAAAGGGGGGAAAGAAAAGCCCTCCTTTACCTGCCACAAAAAATAGAACAAGTGATAAAAATGTCTTTTTTGAGATCTAAGTAAAGATAGTCTCACTACTGGAAGAAAAGTAACATCTTAAAAGGGGTTATTGTTGCAGCCTTAGAACTTGTTTGTCATGTGGTGAATTGAGGGGTTTTGAGAGTAGGCCTAACTGAATGGAGAATGAGCCTAACTGAAATGTTTGCTTACTGTGTAGATCAGATAGTTCAGAAAACCTGTTCCTGTGTGTCTCAGAGGAACATCTTAAATGGTTATGCTTAGAGAAATAAAAATTGAGAAAATGGACTTTTGCAGAGATAAGGAACTGTTTAACTTGCTGTCATAGAAGAAGCCTCCATGAAGAGCTGCTCAGCACAGAAGTAAGAAAACTTCCTATAAGGAACATAAATTGATAACAGCGCTTAGTTGCCTCTGGTCTGTTTTAGTGCTCTCTCTTGAACCTGGCATTTACATTGCCAAGAAAAGCAATGTTAGTGTGCTTTCTGTGCAAGACATGGTAGATAGGGTGAAGGTAGGACTAAGCAAGAAATACCTGAAAAACACATAAATCACCTGGTGGGAAACATGCTCAGAAGTTTGTGTTTGGTCATTAGATACATTAAGAGTGTTCAGGGAGTCCCAACAGGCAAACATAACGATTCACTGGAGATGTACCATGAAGCTAATGTTAGACACTGAAATACGAAGTCCAGGTAGACTGTTACCTTATCTTATCTTTGAAATGGTCGATAATAGGCACATAGAGATGTCAGAGTTAAAAATTACCTAGAATGCTCTCCTAATGTTCAGGATACATATTCTAGTGTCTTTTGAAGATGAAGAAGAGGCATGTGTGTTTTGTAGCCTTCAGTGGGTTTTTTTCTACAGTACATAAAACTGTGCTGCTGTGAAGCATGACTGCCACGTTCAAGAGAGAACTTGAAGAAAAGAAAGCTTGTAAATATGATTAATTTTTTTGAACATTATGTTTTGACCTAAAAGTTTGGTAACAGACCTATGAGTAACACAAAAGAGGTGATAAGCAGAGCTAAAAGGTCTCTAAAAGATTAGATGAGCTTTTGACTTAAAAGTATTTTTTTTCATGTTTTAAATTATAGAAGAGTAAACTCAAGGGTTGTTCTTCGGTACAGTTACATCCTTCAGTAGAACACCTGCTTCCCTTTGGGTATTTTTGTTCCTAATTCCATCTCTTCTCGTACTAGAATCCCATATTGTATGCTTTCTGTTTCTGGAATGATGTTTTATGTACTATATGCATATTATATTATTTATATATAACTATATTCAGCCAGTCTGTGGAAATTATACTCTTCTATTACTATCATCAGTGTTTTAATATATTCTCTAGAAAAAGCATTGAAGAATCATAAGAACAATGCATACTTAGGTAATACATTCCTACTCTAGAAAGACAATTTTGATTTTCCAGATTATTTTTGCTTTTAGTACCTTGAACATATAAAAGCTTCAGTAGAAGAATTGTATTTTTTTGGAGTCATGTTTGTGAAAATCTTAAGGACTTCAGTCAGAACGCCTTTTGAGCAGTACTTCACAGAATCACAGAATTGTAGGGGTTGGAAGGGACCGCAAGAGATCATCGGGTCCAACCCCCCTGCCAAAGCAGCTCCCCAGCTCATACTGCACAGATAGGCGTCCAGACGGGTCTCAAATATCTCCAGAGAAGGAGACTCCACCACCTCCCTGGGCAGCCTGTCCCAGTGCTCTGTCACCCTCACTGTGAAAAACCTTTCCCGCATGTTGGTGCGGAACTTCCTGTGCTCCAGTTTGCAGCCATTGCCCCTTGTCCTGTCTCCACAGACTACAGAAAAGGGGCTGGCTATCTCCCCCTGCATCTCATGCTTAAGATAATTGTAAACACCAATTAGGTTTCCCCTTAATCTTCTTTTCTCTAGAGTGAACAGTCCCAGCTTATTCAGCCTTTCCTCACAGGGGAGATGCTCCAGGCCCTTAATCATCTTTGTAGCCATTCTTTGGACTCTCTCAAGGAGATCCCTGTCCTTATTACACCAGGGAGCCCCAGAACTGGACACAATACTCCAGGTGGGGCCTGACCAGGGCAGAGTAGAGGGGGAGGATCACCTCCTTTGACCTGCTGGCCGCACTCCTGATGCATCCCAGGATCCTATTTGCTCTCTTAGCCACCAGGGCACACTACTGGCTCATGGCCAACCTGTTATCCACCAGGACCCCCAGGTCCTTCTCCATAGAGCTCTTCTCCAGCAGGACATCCCCCAGCCTGTACTGATACATGCGGCTGTTCCTCCCCAGGTGCAAGACTTTACACTTGCTTTTGTTGAACTTCATTAGGTTTCTCCTTGCCCAGTTTCCCAGCCTGTCCAGGTCTTGCTGGACTTCATTTTGTCTTCTTGAGCAAGGCACTGGGACTAAACAAGTCTGCAGTATATTCTGGCAAAACTTTGGAACCATATTGAGAATGAAGAATTATTTTTTTTTAATTAATTTTTAATTCTGTACCTGTATAATGTAATGTATTTTTACCTGTCAGATCTCTTTTCTTTTGCCTTCCTGATTATATTTTCCATATTTTTTTTCTGCCTTTTTGATGAAGAAGAAAGTAAATTGCCTCTCGTAGTCTGGTGCATTGAGAAAAGCACTTTTGAATGTTAGTTTAGTTAAGCATCCAAAGCTTTGTTTCTGAAGGCTGTTTTGTAGTTCCATGAGAACAGATGTACTCAGCACTGTTTCTTTTCCTAGTTGTCAATTGTAAATTTTACTTAACCTAATTTGGCTGCTCATGTAATTATTTTGAATGACAGCTTAAAAAGGAGCTACATCATTTTCATGTTTTGGCTAGATTGACTTGCTCTAAGATGTTTTTTTCATGCTCTAATGTCCTAATTATATGTCATTTGTTCTTCTGTTTCCACAATTTTATCCCCTTCATAAGTGGAAGAAGTTATAGAGCAAGCAGACTACCTGTATGGGAGTGGAGAAACTGAAAAGCTGTATCAGTTGCTGGTTCAGCATAAAAATAGGTACTTAATTGCTTTAGATTTGCTGTGACTTCAGTTCTCATCTGTATTAATTTTCAACTAGTGTTCTTGTGGTGGCATGCTGGAGAACCTTGCTTTCACGCTTGTGTTAGTAGGAAAGAAGGACTCTCCATCTTTTTCCTTCTGGTGGGCAAATGAATGAAAAAAGGAACAGTAGCTGTAGAAGGCAAGGGTGGAACACTCAAAGGGTTATGCTTGTTTGTTTTGTTGCTCTAAGAATCTTTTAAAATATAATGCAAAAACTTACATGTCTAAACATTATGAAATGACCAAAGTCCTTAGAATACTGGTATTTAAAGCTTTTGAGAGTCTCTGTTCCATTTCTTATTCATTACCAACCAGCTGTTTTTTCTGTTCCTATTTGTACTGTATTTGGATTTGAGTCTAAACAAAAAAAAAAAAAAAGGAGTTTTCTGTTTGTTGTTTGTGACCCTGGGCTTGTATATAGCACAGAATGACAGAGGATGTGCTGTTGTCTTATCACCCACCTGAGATACGTATTGAAAAACTGGTTTAATACCTTTGCTTGCTTGGTTTCACTGATTGCTTTAAAACACTGGTGTTTCTGTTCACACCCAGTGATGATGCAGACTTGTTATGGCGTCTGGCACGAGCATCACGAGATGTAGCTCAGCTTAGTACTACTTCTGCAGAGAAGAAAAGAAAGCTGACTTATGAGTCCCTGGAGTATGCAAAAAAGGCACTTGAAAAAAATGAATCAAATTCTGCAGCGCACAAGGTGAGCTTCACTGAAATCTGGTTCTTTGATTTCTGCCAGTAGAAACTGGAACAAATACATACTTTAACCTTTCAGTGGAGAATGAGTGAGACTTCTAATTCTTCCTAACTTTTTTTGAAGATTAGAGTTCAGATACTTGCAGCTAAATTTCATATATACAGGACACAGGAACTAAATCTGTGCAGGACTGTGGTAAGAGTTGACAGATGAGATCAATTATAGATGATGAAATCAGCTCATCCTTTTCCAATGCAGTCTTAAATATGTATGTTTCCCACATTGAGCATGCTGTTTCTGTGCCCAGTAGTAGCGCTGTAGAATATAATTGGGAATGCTTTGGGGGTTTGCCTTCATTCTGGAATTTGGTTTTGTACTGCTTCTCTCACAGGCAGAGAGGTAACAAAGTACAGTTGTTTGTGTTAGTGTCTTGGGCAAGAGGAGGACACTGATCCCCTTACACCAGCAAGTTGCTCTGATGCTGTCTGAGCTGTTTCATAACAAGTATTTCTTGCTTGAGCTGTTCTTAAACATTTCTTGCTTGTCGTTAGTGAGGGATGGCAGCAGCTGTTTGGGTTTGGTTTTTTCTTTTAATATACTATTAATAGCTATAGTGCTGTACTTCAATTTTGTTCTTTCAATTACAGTGGTATGGAATTTGCCTCAGTGATGTTGGAGACTTTGAAGGAATCAAGACTAAAATTGGAAATGCCTTTATTATCAAAGAACACTTCAAGGTAATGTAAACAGGTCATTTTTGCATGTGGCACCATCCATGTGTAAAAAATGTAGATTGTGTGACAGTTGAGAACTATATTTTGGTGAAAACTTGCCACTTAATACTTTGCATTTACTTCTGGTGATGCTTTGCTTTTTGGGTTATTGTGACAGACCTGAATGCCCCAGCGGCAAGGAGTACTAGTTAACTCCTGCAGTAGGCTAAGTTCCTATAGAAGAGAGTCTTGAAATAGCTGGAGTGCTTTTGGGTCCTCTTAGAACTAGGTAAAATGTAACTGTGCTATTGAGAAATGGAAATGTGGCTGTGGATTGTGCACCAGTAAAGGACAAATACTGGAGAAGATAAAGGATTACTAATTCTATATCACCAGAAATTATATCGAAGTCTGAACATGCTGAGTCTCATGTGAAACTCTTAATCACCTACTAAACAGAACTGCTTAGAAATCTGTCAGTGTTTTGGAGGCAAGCCAGTTTGCTTGTGCACCAAATAAATACCGTATTGCCTTGAAACTCTGCACACTGCTAATTCGGTTTAATTAACCATAGGATAAGAAGTCTATTTTTTGTAATGCATTGTAATCCAGATGGGGCAGAACAACTTTTAACATCTTGGTTTTTGTTTTTGGGTTTTTTTCCCCCACACCTCAATAGAGAGCCATTGAGCTGAATCCAAAAGATGCTACGACAATTCATCTTATAGGCATTTGGTAAGCCATATATTCAAACAAAAGTTAGCACGGGGCAAAGAGAAATGCCAGAATATAAAATATCTTCTATGATTTGCAAAAATACTTGGAATAATTCAGTGTAATTACTTGATGCAGACATGAACACTTATTGAATGGGTATAGGACGTCATGTTCTTAATCCTTAAGAAGTTAAAAAAATAATTGTTGTTCAATGTATTTGTTTTACTGCATGGAAAAACTAAAAATTAATTTAGCAGACATAAGTGTGCTTCCACAGCAGAGCTTCTGAGCCCTTCTTATTTTGTTCTATTGCTGTGGCTGCAGATAATACTCTGAATTTACATCGAAATTTAGCCATGGCTGCAACTTAATACAATCTTCATGTAGGGAAAAGCTATCAAAAGTGAGATGTGTTCCAGAAATACTTCTGTTGTTATCTGTCAGACTAACTGTATTTTAATAGTTAAAATTGTGGGCAGATTTTTACTGCTGCATAACAGGCAACAGGACTGGAAATGACATTTTCCTTACTAAGCAAGGCGTTCTGTAGGAGTGGTGTGGTTGAAAGAAGTATCTTTTATGTGTTAGTGAGAGATTCCAGACAACCATTTCTGGTCATTTGTCTGAAAGAGACCAAAGCTGCTACATTGTTTCACAGGAAATTTGCTATACCAGAGAGAGACTGAAAATAAATCAAGTCAATTTATTTGTAGCTGAACAAAAAAACAACAAACAAAACCCAAAAATACCCAGTCACCTGCTCTATATTTTTTTCTGGACTCTTGAGTATCAGAGTAAATGACAATCTACTGCTCATGAGATGTTTTATTAGTTTACAAACTACAATTTTTCAGCATCTACTGTTCCCACATGACCTACCCATTGCAGTAGCCCACATTCTTGAACAGAAGTGTATAGTACCAACTAAATGAGCCTCAAGGTCAGTTTTGAGGTAGGAAGCCTGTTGTTAGAAGTACGGAAGGCATATTAGAAAAGGTGATCAGAAATGTGAACTTATTATTGCAATTGGCACTAAAATATCCACATGTTGTATATTTAAATGTACTCATTATTGAATCCCAGAGTGTCCTCATTGGAAACTGGGATTTGGTATCATCCAATTCTTGAGTATTTGTCTCATTATAGGCTACCCTGGATTGAACCTCTCTTAACGGCATTTCTGATGAGGTGCATGTGATGGCAAAATTTAAACTCAGGCTGTGGATTCCATGCCTTGCTCCCCTCCTCCAAACATTTCCTTATCTGCAGTTATTAATTTTCACTTCCTCTGGAGTGCTCTATTTTATACGGGGAGGAGCATTGTTGTACTCGTTGTAGGAGGGTAATAAAGTGCAAAGCATTATTTAATGATTGGGCCTGGACTGTTCTATATATTTGAAACACTTGGCAAAACCTTTTATCCTTCCACCATCTCCAAGGCAGGTGATTGAATGCCTTTCTTACTCAGTAGACAGGCAAACAGCCTAGAACACCATAGTTTGGTTCTTGGGCTTACTTCCTTTTATATAGATCAGTCTTTCAGGAGTGTACTGCAGATCTGCTTTGTATTAATAATTGAGTAAAAACAAGGTACTGTTGAGGTAAGGCAATGACACTAGTAGTTGTGCCCTGTTTTTGCAAATACATCAGAACGATACCAAATACCCATAAATCATTAAAATCATTTGAGCTCAAAAGCTTGCCTCCTCGTCAGTAACTCTCTCCCAGTTTCTCTAATGTAATAGCAGTTCCCAGTAAAAGACACACCAAAACCAATTTAGTAGAGCTGCACAGCAGCCTCAGACACCTTCCTGTTTCGCTGTGCAGCTCTAAGAAGTTGCTTCTACAACTCACAGTGTGATCTGAGTTCTTGTGACTATTGGAAATGACACTTAGCACATCCAAGATAAGAGAATCTTAACTTGAAAACCAGAGAAAAATGTGCAGGGTGTATAAAAGTGTTTCTTTTTGCTCCAGGTGTTACTCCTTTGCTGAAATGCCATGGTACCAGCGAAAAATAGCTGCAACGCTATTTGCCACACCACCAACCTCCACATTTCAAGAGGTATGATATGAAAATGTTTCACAGATTATTACTCCCTACCCACAGCTACTGATACAATTTTCCTGGCAAAGCTGACCTCTGCTTATGGAATAACCGTGGACTTGTGAGTTCACAACTGTCCTTAATAAAATGAGGATGTAATAGAAAAGTGAGGGATATCTAAACACATATAAATCTTTAAGTTTTTTCAGCTGGGGCACACGCATAGTAGAGAAAATAATTTCATGGTGTTTGTGCAGCAGAAAATAACCAGCTGTATGTAACCTAGTTTGTATTTACTGTTATGAACTACTGCAGATACCTGTCTGTGCTAGTTCCAGTGCTGATGAGTCATATGGTGGTGTTACAGCATATACTTATTTGACAGGACCATTAGAATTTTCCCCTTTATATTAAGTGCAAAAAAGTAACAGATTGTTACTTACCCCTAAGAAATACCTTCTCATCCCTTGGTGACATACAGTGTGGGATTTTTTTTTTCAGTTGGAAGTATTTTTGTTTGTCTTTGCTATGAAAATTCCTGCTATCATGTAGCAGGATATCTGCTGTGCATCTTCTACAGTGGCTAGCACAGGATGCATCTTATTTCAACACTTGTGTGTGTGTGTATATATATATAAACTTGAAAATTAAATAGGTAGTAGGAAAGGCTGCTGCAGCTGTTGTAATCTTTCCTTAGATCCATCACCAATTCACCCACTGTTCTGTTCTTTTAAGGTGGGGGGACAGGACTCACTAGAAAGGCATTGTAGAAGACTACTTTCTGTGCAATAGCAAGCCATTTAAGCTCTGGTTGAAAACGAAGTAAAACTTTGTAATGGAATGGGAAGCTTCTAAGCTTTGCTGAAAATTGCTCTCAGAAGAATACAAGCTGTTAGCCAGGATTTCCAACACTGCAGAATCGTGCCAGTCCCAGCAGTGAGCTTTATACCACAGTGAGTGGCTGAAGAAGCAAAACTTGTCCCAGAACCTGTAGTTGAGCTATGGTAAGACCAAAGCAGTTCCAGTAGAAAATCTGTAGTTCCAGTACAAGTTCAGGAGGAATTAGGAATGGACTACACTTTCTTTTGTGCAGGATGGGACTCTAATTGAACAACATGCAGGGATTTCATAAAGCTTTTTTCTTGTGTAAGAGGATACTAACTGATGCTGTGTAGGAATTGGTTCTCCCTGAAGTATTTGTCAACATTAGTGACCTGAATAACAAGATTTGTTTTATCTATTACATTTATACATAAGAACTGGTCAGGGAAAACTGTAGATATGCTGGGTGGTAGAGATAAAATTCAAAGTAATCTTGACAAGTCTAAGACTGGAAAAACACAATCCAATTTGCTAGTGACAAATAGAAGGTACTGTATGTATAGTTGAGTAAGTACTAGTTCTGTTGAGAAGATTTCAAATGTGATTGTACATTGGGAACCATCAGTATCTTGCTGAGTTAATGAGATCATGGACAGAAGTCCTCCTTCAGCTCTGTTAAACATAAAATCGTAGGCTGGTTTGGGTTGGAAGGGACCTCAGAGCCCATCTGGTTCCAACCCTCTGCCATGGGCAGGGTCACCCTCCACTAGACCAGGTTGTCCAAAGCCCCATCCAACCTGGCCTTGAACACAGTGAGGGATGGGGCTTCCACAACTTCTCTGGGCAGCCTATTCCAGTGCCTCACCACCACCCATACTAGAGAATTTCTTCATAACATCTAAGCTAAACCTGCCCTCTTTCAGCTTGAATCCATTGCCCCTTGTCCTATCACTGCACTCCCTGGTGAACTTGCATGTAAGGACTTTGACTACTGTGTTCAGTGTGTTCCCCATTTTAAAGAAGACAATCCTATCTTTTTCAGGCTCTTCATTACTTCCACATGGCAGAGGAAGGTAATACTTGATGTTTTTTGGACAGAGGACATCATCTTTTGAGAGTGATGACTTGCAGTAAACCAGTAGCTCAGAGTTATCTTAATAGTGTATAATCTGCTGATAAACATTTCTGCTTGCTGTGCCAGTCAGTGTGCTAGGCTGTTACACTGGAATGTTTCATCAGAGGTATCTAATATATGTTACACACTTACTACCATAACTTGGAGTGCAACATGAGGGGTTTTTCCTCAGAGTAAGTCTTAAAAAGAAAACTGTGCTTTTATTAGTAACAAAGTACTTTTCCCTGAGGCATTCAGCTGGAATGCAGAGGAAGAAGAAAGCCAGAAATGGAATTTTTGTCAGTTTTCCTGAATTTTCTTAAAAGTTCAAAACTCCTCTCTATTCTAAACAGAACAACAAAGAAAGCACACTTAATTATTTCAGAAGCTGTATGGATCAGAGTGACAATCTAGCTGTCAGTAGAACTGTCCACATGTAAAGAAAATATGGACCTATTGCTTCTTTAGGAGTGATGCTATCAGCAAAACTAGTTGAAAGATAAAAGATGACAAGACAGAGATCTAGGAAAGTTTTGTTTATCAAGTTTATCAGTGATGTTAAAACGAGAAGTTCATCATGTATCTTCTCTTGGCTGTATTAACTAACAAGCTGCCAGCTAACATGACTGTGTATGAGACCAAAATGTAGCAAGTCAATTTTACACTGGCTTCCTTCTGACACAAAGCCAAAATACTCTTAGTCTTTTCCAAAATAGGTATTCAAAGGAGGGATGTTGTATCGTGGCTTTGGTAGTTTGCTGCTCATCTCCTTTAAAGCTCTTCTCCTGTCTCTGTACAGCTGACCCAAATTTCTACAGCAAAAATTTGCTCTTTTTGGGGAAGACATACTTGAAGTTAAACAACAAAAAGATGGCTCTTCTGTGGTTAAGCAAAGCGAAGGACTATCCTGCACATACAGAGGAGGACAAACAGGTAGGAAATCAGAAACTGTAATAGTACAACTATATGCTGTAACCAACGTGGGTGACATCATGGATGGGATGTTTTATAAAGTAAACAGAATAAATTGTAGTTCAGCACCTGTATTCCAGGATCACATCCACACACCAAAATATTCTAGGTGTTAGTAACTGGACACAGTGGCTGCAAATACTCTTTCTAACAAAGAACTGTTACTCTTTTCATAATGATGTTTCTGCAGTGGAGACAACCCGCCTTTCAACTGTGGTGTTGGAATTAAGGCAGCACCTGACCTAACCTCTACCAGAGCAGAGGTAGTGAGCCACTACCAGAGTCACTTTGCATATGCCTAAACCTGGAAAGCTTGGAATTGTATTTTGGAAGAGTGAAACTGTATGAACAGGAGGAAGGAAAAAAGTGTTTGTGTATCGAATGTGTGCTGGATCTATAAAACTTACTCAGACCCCTAGGAGAGACTGAGACATTGATGTACCTTTGGCAGCAGATCATAGAATCATAGAATGGTCTGGATTGGAAGGGACCCCAAGGATCGTAGAGCTCCAACCCCCCTGACACAGGCACGGCCACTAACCTCAGGCCTGGATCTACACAAGGTTGCCCAGGGCCCCATCCAACCTGGCCTTGAACACTTCCAGGGATGGGGCATCCACCACCTCTCTGGGCAGCCTGTTCCAGCACGTCACCACTCTTTCTGTAAAAAACTTCCCCCTAATATCCAATCTAAACCTTCCCTCCTTCAGCTTTAAACCATTCCCCCTTGTCCTGCCATTATCTGCCCTTTTAAAAAGTTGATTCCCCTCCTGTTTGTATGCTCCCTTCAGGTACTGGAAGGCTGCAATGAGGTCCCCCCGCAGCCTTCTCCAGGCTGAACCAGCCCAGCTCCCTCAGCCTCTCCTTGTAAGGCAGGTGCTCCAGCCCTCTAATCATCCTTGTGGCCCTCCTCTGAACCCTCTCCAACAGTTCTACATCCTTCTTGTATTGGGGGCCCCAGATCTGGACATAGTACTCCAGGTGGGGCCTCACGAGGGCAGAGTAGAGAGGGACAATCACCTCCCTGTCCCTGCTGGCCACCCCTCTTCTGATGGAGCCCAGGATACCATTGGCCTTGCGAGCTGCAAGAGCACACTGCTGGCTCATGTTAAGTTTCTCATCCACTATGACACCCAGGTCCTTCTCAGCAGGGCTACTCTCAAGGAGCTCTTCTCCCGGTTTGTATCTATGTCTGGGATATGTCTCCAGTGCTAGGTGACAGAATCACAGAATGTGCAAGTTTTCAAGGGCCCTTTAAAGGTCATCTAGTGCAGCCCCCCTGCAGTAAGCTGGGACATCTTCCCTACATCAGGTTGCTCAGAGCCCTGTCAAGCCTGACGTTGAGTGTCTCCAGGGATGGGGCCTCCACTGTGTCTCTGGGCAACCTGTTCCAGTGATCTACCACCCTCGTATTGAAGAATCTTTTCCTAACATCTAATGTAAGTCTCCCCTTTTCTAGGCACTTGATTGCCCTGTTGAATTGCTCAGAAATATTCAGGTTTGTTTGGGTAGGCATTTGCTTCCTGCCTCAACACAGAGTACTTCCAGGATTGGTAATCCATTAGACTTGTTCAGACTAAGCACTGCATTCCATATAAACCACATCAGTAGCAGGTATCCTTCACAAACAATCCTGTTATCATCAGGACTAACAAAGCTTGATTGCTAATTGATTTTTTTCTTATGGTTGATTGACCTCTAATTCATTTAGCATTAAACTGTAGTGTGAGATGCTTTACAAGGAAACATCCAAATGTGACATTCTGAATGTCCAAATTTTAAGAAGTACTTTGGTAGGATTTTGCATCTCACATCTCAAGAAAAATAAACCACAAGGTTTCTCTGTGAAGATTCTCCAGGAAAGGTTCAAACTGTTCTCCCAAAAGTGAGCTCCTCCAGTAACATCTTTCAGTAGAAATACAGTAAAGGTTCCATTCTTCTGCTGCTTTGGAAAACCTGTAGGAATTTCATAGCCTGAAGTAGTGGTCTGGACAGGTGAATAGGACAAGAAGAAATGGCCTCAAGTTGCATTGGGAGAGGTTGAGATTGGATATTTGGAAAAATCTCTTCACCAAAAATGTCGAGCATTGGAACAGGCTGCCCAGGGAAGTGGTTGAGTCACCATCCCTGGAGGTATTTACAAGACATGTAGATGTGGTGCTCAGGGATATGGTTTAGTGGTGGAAATGGTAGTGCCAGGTTAATGGTTGGACCTGATGATCTTAAAGGTCTTTTCCAACATAAACAACTCTGTGATTATGACTCCAAATTAAACAGTAGCCTCCAACTCCATCACTGCTGAGGTAAAACCTCTGACCTTTCCAGCTTTGCTCTTGGCACTGGACCTGGGACAAAAGCCAATTTGCTGGAAAAGTTGCCAGATTTTCATCCATGACTGTGATGGTTTTGTTTTAGTATTTTCCAACAGGTCAATTCTCCTGACAGTTACAAGTAGCTGGAGGCACCCATGAAACCAGCTTGCCTGTCTTTAGAAATCAAGCAATGGGAGTCAATAATTAAGAGATTTTTGTGCAGTAGCCAAGCTATTAAACCACTTATCTGCTGCAGTGGTGATTGGCCTCCTGGTACAAATATCTGCTCCCACATCTCCTCAAAGGAGGCTGAGTGATCTGAGAAAAGGGCACAGAATGTCAGGGGTTGGAAGGGACCTTGGAAGATCATCTAGTCCAACGCCCCTGCCAGAGCAGGATCACCTAGATTAGGTCACACAGGAACTCATCCAGGTGGGTTTTGAGTGTCTCCAGAGAAGGAGATTCCACAACTTCTCTGGGCAGTCTGTTCCAGTGCTCTGCTACACTAACAGAGAAAAAGTTTTTCCTTGTATTCATATGGAACCTCCTAACCTCCAGCTTGCACCTATTGCCCCTTGTCCTCTTGCTGGACATCACTGAGAAGAGCCTGGCTCTGTCCTCCTGACAGCTCCCCTTTACGTATTTTTAGGTATCCTTAATACTCCTCAGTCTCCTCCAGGCTAAAGAGATGCAGCTCCCTCAACCTGTCTTCATAAGGAAGGTGTTCTTTAATCGTCATAGTGGTCCTATGCAGAAGTAGTTCACTGTCCTTGAACTGAGGGGCCCAAAACTGGACACAATATTCCAGGTGTGGTCTCAGCAGGGCAGAGTGGAGGGGGAGAAGGACCTCTCTTGACTAACCACACCCCTTCTAATATACCCCAGGTGTATTAGAAATACACCCCCAGGATGCCAAGGGCCTTTTTGGCTCATAGTCATCCTGCTGTCCACCAGGACCCCCAGGTTGCTTGCCCCTGTGCTGCTCTCCCACAGATCCTTCCCAAACCTATACTGGTACCTGGGGTTGTTCTTTCCCAGATGCAGGGCTCTACACTTCCCCTTGCATTTCATTAAATTTCTCCTACCCAACTCTCCAGCCTGTCCAGGTCTTTCTTGCTGGGTGGCAATACAGCCCTCTGGTGGGTCAGCTGTTCAGTCTTGAGAAAAGAAGACTTTCAGTCTTATTAATGTTTATAAATATGTTAAGTGTGGGATGCAGGGGGAAATGGCCAGCCTCTTTTCAGTGTCCTGTGGAGACAGGACAAGGGGCAATGGCCTCAAGTCAGAGCACAGGAAGTTCTGCACCAACATGCAGAAGAACTTTTCACAGTGAGGGTGACAGAGCCCTGGGACAGGCTTCCAGGGGGGTTGTGTCTCCATCTCTGGAGATATTCAAGACCCGTCTGGATGCCTACCTGTGTGGTATGTCCTAGGGAGCCTGCTTTGGCAGGGGGGGTGGACTGGATGATATTTTGAGGTCCCTTCCAACCCCTACAATTCTGTGATTTGCAGGGCTCTGCCTTTACTGAACTGTGGTGAAATATTTGGCTGCTTGCATGGGCAGCTCTGCTGGGAGAGTCTAGAACTATGTGGCACTCTGGTTGTTCTATTTACTTATTTCTTCTAGGTACAGAAAGAAGCATTGGAGTTGCTCAATTCTATATAATAAGAAACAAGAGGATGGGAAGCCCGTGCTTCAGGTTTGAGCGGCATAGGAAAAAGACCCAACTACTGTGGTTTATTGAAGCTGTTAATAAAAGTATACCCTACACCTGCTGTTGTCATTGCATTTCAATGAAACTGTCAGCCAGAGGCTGCATTTCATTCAGTGACCCTGTCTTTTGGTTTGTATATTGGAGGGGAAGGGCCAGAACAGCCATTGGGTTGGGTTTTTCATTTTTTCACAAGCAATTAATACAAAACATGACCAGAATGACTTTAAAGGAAGGGGGTTCGGGACCATGACATAATAAAAACAGTGTGACCAGCATGTTGAGGGAAGGGATTCTTCCCCTCTACTGTACATTCTTGAGAGCCTGCAGCCAGCTCTGGCCCCAGCATAAGGACCTGTTGGAGTAAGTCTTAGGGAGGGACGCAAAGGTGATCAGAGGGCTGGATCTCCTCTCTTATGAAGACAGGCTCAGAGACTTGGGCTTGTTCAGCCTAGAGAAGAAAAGGCTCCAGGGAGACTTTACTGCAACATTCCAGTACCTAAAGGGGGCTTCTAGGAAAGAGGGAGAGAGGTTGTTTACAAGGGCATGTGGTGATGAGAGGTCATGGCTTTAAAGGACAGCAGGTTTTATTAGATACTAGGAAAACGTTCTTAGCTACAAGGGTGGAGAGGCCCTGGCACAGGCTGCCCTGAGAAGCTGTGGCTGCCCCCACCCTGGCCACACAAGTAATCTTAGTTCCATTACACTTTAATGCAAGCTGAAATGTGGGGTTTGTTTTAAAAAGGTAGGTAGTAGGGAATACCCATGAACATCCTTTTATGGGTGGTGCTGAAACATGGAGTGAGCAGCTGTGGATTCTGAGACTCCGCTGTGATGGCAGGAGGAACACATCCTCCCAGTACCTCCGACAGGAACTGCCATTTGGAAGCACACAGACTGCTGTTAGTAAAGATAAAGTAAAACTTTATGTTCTTACTACAGTTTTAGGAGGAACTTTCGCCAGAAACATGAATTGGCCCAAGTTAATTCAGCACAAAAAGTATTTGCAGACTTCCCAAAGAATATATTTTGATTACCTGACAGTTTAAGAGGACCAGATAATGTCACAAGAAATGGTAGGCAATTCAAGAGGCATGGCAATGGCAGCAGAAAGTCTTAACAGTCTGGAACAAATTGTAGTACTTAGCATTTGCTTTAATAGAACAGGATACTGCAGTCTATAGGAGGAAGATGAAGGGTGTAAATTCCTTAGACTAACAAACCAAGCCTGTGCCAAGTCAGTAGTAAAAATCCACAGCTGAGAGACAATCTAGAGCTTTAATTCTAGTCCCAGATCACAAAAACTGTGGAAGAGATGGTTTCCTCCACTACGGCAAGGTCATTCTTATTTTTCTACCAATAAAACATCAAAATGAAGAAGACTTCACTGTGTCAGAGTTCCAGGGTAGATGGCATGACTGTTTCAGGAGACTGTTGAAATTTTTGGTACTCGTGCACTACAAACCGTGTGCCGTGCACCAAGCCGCTGCTGGTGGCTTTGTGGCACAGGCACCTTACTGCCCTGCCTGCCCTGCTGCAGGAAGGGGAAGGCTCTCCAGGGGCCAGGTAAAGACTGCCAAGCATTTGGAGAAGACCCACCAAGTTGCTTTGCAAGAAGAAAGGAACAAAAAGAACCCATGAGCTACAGTAGCTCCTTCAAACAGTGCCATAGTATTGTCCCACTGAGCTCCAGCCTTTGGCACCTTTCCTTGTGCTACTGTCGTCCCTCCCCCTGCGTACAGTTGAATTAAGGGCAGTACAGGCAAACAAAGAGAAACTTGCAACCCAGTGTTACTGAAGTGCCCAGCAAGTCCATGGTAACTGTACACACCCTCAAAACACAAAATACACGTTGTGGGGCCGGTCTTTGTCCTCTTCAGACCCGTGCTCCCAGAGACCCTCAGTCAGCCCTTCAAAACCAATTTAGGTCATGTACATGTACAGAAGGCCATTGGGTTTGGTGGGTTTTTTTCTTGCTTACCAACCCTTAACCCCAGGAAAAACTACTGCAGTTACAAGACAGCTAAAATTATCAAAACAATAAAGCAACTACATTCTTGTGATGTGCTGTCTTTTTTATTATTCTTGTTTTGTTCACTTACTCACAGATTCACAAAAGTCAGCAGTTGGTAGTGGGTCACCAAGTCATTCATTAGTGCAAACTCATGAAGTTAAACTCTACGATATTTAGCCCTCTTAATTGTCTTTTAGGTAAGCCACGCACATTCCTCTTGCCCGGCCTTCAACTTGTGTTGGGTTTTCTTATTTTAAAGCTTCCTCCATTCTAACCAGCATGAAGTCATACCTTAAGTGGATTTGCAGTTGAAATTAATCTAATGTTACATTTATGAAAACAGTTTTGCAGATGATATTTGGCATAGTACGAAAAAACCTCAAAGTGGTGGATTATTTTTTTAAACTCTTGAAGAAAAAATTTGGGTAAGATCAGAGTCTGCTGGGCCCGTTGCACTACCGGTGTTACCAAAGCTACGTCCAGGGTCACAGCTCCAGAGGCAGCTGTGCAGATCAGATACAAAGCCTTAAGAGGATCCAGTATGTAGAAAAATAAAATTTTGGCAGAGTTCAGTTGCTATACTGGAACGATACCTGACAAGATACAGCTGTTTCTTCTGCATGTACACTTTTAACAGTGCAGTGTGATATGGTACAGGCGTATTAAATCATATTCTAAGAAATCATTTTCATGTATGTACAAAATCCTGTATAAGTTAAATGCAATGGAATTTACAGTTCATATTTAAAGCATAATACAAGTGGTAATTTTAAACATGGTTTTGCTCTATAATAAGGAAGCACAGTTTGCTAATGGTAGCACTTAGTATCATTCACGTGAATAAGGTGTAAAACTTAATTTATTTTTTTTTTTTAAAACACATCTCTGCAGTTCAGCAAATGCCCTCAATGCCAATAAAAATATTTTTAAATGGCTTTATAGTATTGTGCACTAATGACAAATTTGACCTACGTGAAAGAATGACAGGGTTTGTTTAGACATACTTAATTCAGGTACATCTGAGTTTCTGTAAGAACTTAAGAGAAATGAGAGTATTTAATACTTAAGAATATTTTTATCTGTGCAAAGCTTATGTATCTTTCATTTTATTTGGATTTACTAGATCCAAAAACTGCAACTGAACATGAACACAGAAAGCAGCAAAGTCCAGGTTACCTTTTGTATACCCCTATAACTTGTTTTACATTAATATACTCTACAAACAGGGCATCACAGATTGCAAAGGGAAACAAAAAAAAAAAACCAAGAAAAAGAAGAAACCTGTAAGACACCAGACCAAGGAGAGAACGTGTAACATTTTCTCTTTTATTATTACTTTTTCTTTGAAGATTACCTAACATCCTCGTGGTAATAACCCAAAGTAAGATGTAAACAAATTTCAATGCTGCTCAAATGAATTAAAATATTCTGTTCAGCTCCTACAATAAGTCAGAACAGTGGCACCAATTCCTTTCGACATTAAATCACATTCATCTCAGTACATGACTCCTGTGCAAGTAGTAAAGGCTTTATTCATGACCTTGGCTACATCAGTAGAGAGGGATGTATCAGCTATATATGTATTTGTTGCAGTTTTGCATGGCTGGATTCTGGTGGAGAAGGGGGGCTGCAGGGGTGGCTCCTGCAAGAAGCAGCTGTAGCCTCTCTGCAGGCCCCAGAAAGAAAACATCTTTGCTTCAAGGCCAGAGTGATTGCTGACCAAGGCCGAGCCCATCAGCAATGGTCACAGCGCCTCTGGAAATCACATTTAGGAGAAAAAAAAACCACAAGCAGCTGCTTTTTGCCACCAGAGAAGGGAGTGAGAAGATGTAAGAACTGTGCAGACACCAAGGCCAGGGAAGGGGGAGAGGAGGTGCCCCAGGTGCCGGAAAGAAAGATGCCCCTAAAGCCTGTGTAGAAACCCATGGTGGAGCAGATGTCCCCCCACAGCCCATGGAAAAGGCAGAGATCCCACCTGCAGCCCGTGGAGAGGCCCCACACTGAAGCCTAAAAGGGGGGCTAGTGGGGGGAGGAGCAGACAGTTCCAGGACACACTGTCTTGGGGAGAGTCTGGTTTTGGGACGGCTCTGAGCTGTACGGCCTAAGTCTGTGCAATTCAGTGAGAAACTACATTGTGTATCACCAGTTTCCTACATTTTGCTATAAAGTCCTGCTATTATTACTATATTTTTCTAGAAGTTCATTATGGACTGTCTCCCGTAGGTGGGACCCCATGGTGCAGCAGGGGAAGGGTGTGTGGAATGAATGGCCCCCACTGGCCAAGAAGGAAACCAAGTTGTAACCAACTGACTGAAGCCCCCATTCCCTGCCCCTCCCTGTGCCACAATGAGCGGGGGAAGAAGGGAGCAAAATCATGACTAAAGTGAAGTCTGCTACAAAGGGAGGGGTGGGGGGAGGTGCTTTAAGACCTGGTCGCACTTCTTATTACCCGACTCTGGTGTCACTGGGTGTGCAGTGCAGTGTAATGAACTGGAGAGTTTTCTTTCCTTTATTCTGTGTTGAGTCTGTTTTGCCCATGACACTGATTGTGGAATGATGTCTCCCTGTCCTTATCCCAACTCCCAAGCCTCTCAATATGTATTTTTTCCCCTGTCCAGCAGAAAAGGGGAGTGATAGAGCGGCTTTGGTGGGCGTCTGGCCTGCAGCCAGGGTCAAACCACCACAGTATTTAAAAAAATTAAACTGACAGAATAACATATTCTGCCATCTCAAATACCAGCAGTGTCTTTCTACATATTTAGGATACGTTTGGCCTAAGCCTTTAACACCTTTTAGAACAGCCATGCAATAAAACAAACTTGGAGATGTTTCTTAAGAGAGAACACAGAGCAGTTTAAACATTTTTCTGAATAATAAAGCCAAGATAAAGCAAATCCAGGCCCTTTTAAGTGGCTGCAACTTTTCATACACTTAAAGCTCTATAAAACTAGAGCCTATTAGTATATATATTTATATTTTTATATATATTTTAAATAAGTCTCTTGTCTGCTTTCAAAATTTATGAGGGGTTTTTCTGGTCTTTTGGAAGGGCAATAAATAAAAGTAGAAAAGGCTGAACTGTTTTGCATATCTCTGTGGAAGAACGGAGAACAATTATACTTTTAGAGTTCCAGAAAGATCACTGTACAGAACAAAAAGCTTATATACAATTAAGTGTGCAATTTTAGTTGGCTGGGCATTTTATTATGCAAGATCTCCTTTTGACTAGAAGTCACTTCTACTCTTGACCAAATCCCTCTGTTTCTTCAATTGCAAAGAGCAGCTTCTCCTTTAGTTGTTCATAGCTTTTATATGGTGGCAAATCCAAACGATTAAAACTGAGCAGAAAAAAAACAGTACAAGAACTTGTTAAGTTTATCAAAATCCCATGTACAACGCTACAGAACTCAACTTCTGTAGTACAAGTTAAAAATGTTCTGATCTAACAGCTCAAACTAGCAATCAGTGCAATCTCACTGCATTTCTATGAGCGGTAGAAACAGACAAAGTTTGAGCAGAATACTTTAAGGAACAAAAGACCACTACACATCAGATTAATAATCAGAACCTCTGAAGGCTAAAGGCAGCCCAAGATGCAGAGACCTGTAATACTCAGAAAATGTTCTCCATCATCCTAGTTTGATGCATCTCCAAATTCCAACAAGAGCATGAAATAACTGAATTGTTCTCTTTCCTAAGCATGCCTGGATATTTCTGGGAGGGAGGGTAGGGGGGCAGGATCACTTTAAATGTTGCCCTAAAAGGCTCCTGCCAAAATTCTGTATCATTCCATGCCTTCCCCAAAATCATCTCAGACAAAGAGGAATGTTTAACATTTACAATCATTGCTTGAAAAAACAGCAGCAGTGGAGGAAATGGTAAAATGGAGGATTCCCTGAAGTAGTTCAGAAGTATGATGAATACTGTTGTCCTGGTGCTGCCAAAGGAAGGTGTGTCCATTCTGCACACAGTATGTGTGGGGGGACTGATCCACGTACCTGTTGCTCCAGTTTGGTATAGGACAGTCTGAAGCCTGACAGGAAACAGCACCTGCATTCTTGGCTAAGTATCCTTGTTTTGAATGTTTCCTGTGATTTCTTTCACCCTGCTTTCTCTCATGGCTATACATTTATCTTCCATAATGTTACTATATAATAAGTGTATCTAATAACTGTCTATACAAACATAACTGTTCAGTTATTTAATGTTCCCTACAAGAAATAATTATGGAAATGTCTATTGGTTCTATGTGAGAAGGATAATGTCATACTTCTGATACTGACAAACTGTCTACAGTGAAGTAGCAAAATTGAAAGACCAGGGCAACCAGAAGTTTTCAATACTGGCGTGTCAGAGCAATCAATGGAGCTGCAGACAGAGAACTGAATCAGTTCGGTGCTACTTCCTTTGGTAAATGCAAGACCAGAAGAGAGAACTGCTAATGGTACAAA
This sequence comes from Laterallus jamaicensis coturniculus, assembly GCA_022605575.1. Classification (NCBI taxonomy): domain Eukaryota; kingdom Metazoa; phylum Chordata; class Aves; order Gruiformes; family Rallidae; genus Laterallus; species Laterallus jamaicensis. The sequence goes on along the minus strand of JAKCOX010000002.1, from coordinate 63,759,399 downwards.
AGATTTAGTGTAAGAACTCACCAAGTGTGACTCCTTGGTAGCCAGGTTTCTTTACCAACTTTTTCAATGCAGAATTTCTGAGGACCATTACTTCCTAGGAAAGAAGATTTTAAGAAGTGTAACCTGATCCTTTTAAGTAGTACACAAGGTGCATATGTGACTTAAGATGCAAATCAGAGCAGACATAGCTCATTAGGTCCTACTCATTACATGAATATGAGCATTCTTCTCACAGAAAAGAGCTGATTTGCTCACTATTTATAAATGTATTAATGGGATTTTTGATATAAAAAGCCTTTCTAGATCCACGCTGATGTACACGAAGTTCCTGCAATCTGTACACTTGCAGCATAGTCCATCTGCAGATGGAGCAGTTAAGTATAGAAATTCTGGTCACCTTTTACTTACCCATAAGCTCAGCAAATCCACCCAGTGGTAATCTGCAAGTGCCAGTGACAAACTGCAGAAGTCGCATGCGAGCCTCGTTGTCTGTTTCTTTTACAAACTAGGCACAGAAATTCAAGTTATTTAATAAAAAACTTTAACATAGCTGGAGAAAAACAAGAGCTCCATGAGACTGCTGAAAAAGTGTAATTCCATTTCAAAGGATGCCACTGTGAGAACAGTTTACCTTTCCTGATCTCAGCAGAACTGGGTGGAGGAAGACAGTGATTTCAGCTAAGGTGCACTGTCGGCTGTTACAATGTTAAGGCTGGGGACAGCAAATAAGAACAACCTTTATCTGTTTTATTCTACACTAAAATACCCATCATGCCAATGCATTGTATGAAGACTGTTGGTGTTTTAGTTAAACACAGCAATAGCCTAGCCACAGGCTCTGGGTATTGCAAGACTGAAGCGTTCCCTGTATGTGGCAGTCTCAGCGAGAGAAAACACCATTGGTAACAGCTGCATCACTTTGTAAGGAAACTCAGAGGGAAAAGGAAATGGAAGAGGAAGAAAAGAGAGAACAACTCTGAGAGGGGAGAGAGAGAACAACTCCCTAAGAGAGGGGGCACTGATATAACTAGAAATTTGACTTAGAAAAACCAGAATATCAAAATGAGTATTTTTGTTCTATAAATGTGGAAACCATATCCAAGTTACTTCCAGTTAAGATTCCTTTGCTACCAAGCTTCTCAAAAAGAGATCATATCATCAGACTTTACCTTAGTCTGATAATATAAATAAGCTAGGAAATAATGGATTTGCATGGATTTTCTTATAGGAACTTTGTCAAAAGCATCTCTCAAATGGTGATTTATCCAAATACAGTTAGTTGCCTAGCTGTGACTTCCGTCTAGACAAATTCAGAGAAACTGGGAGGCTATTTAGCATTTTTGGAGCGTTTTTTCTTTTTCTGAAAATAATTTTAAGCCAACTTCATTAAAATGTGAGCTATAATCAGTTAGTGCTAGACTGGCACAGATAATATGACAATCATAAATAATATGTGGCATTTCAGTACAGGCATTCTACAGGTAAGAACATTTAGAAAGTAGATCACTGCTGACAATACAAAAAGCGATCACATAATAAGAAAGATATAGAAAAAGTATTCATGACACAGCCATCCAAATGTAACGCAGGTATCTATCTGACATTTCCCTCCCTAAAGTATGCTCCCAAAAATGCACTAATCCTCCTTTCCTTCTCTGAAAAAAGGAAGCAGTGAGAACCTGCACTCAGCATCCCTCCACTCCACAGGCCATTTGTGTTACAAAACAGAACAAAATCTAAAGTTGGAGATCTTATTAATCAACATTACCTGCCAGAACCATATGATCTGCTTGCTGTTCCTCGTATAATGACGATAAACAGTGTTCCGCTGCCAGTCTGCTAAATCAACTTCTTGCATACCACAGAGCATAACCTAGAGAACAGGGTAATTGCTTGAAAATATACATGTCTACACGCATAAATTAAGAGTTAATTTTGTATCTTGTATGAGGCATGCTAACAAAAATGGAAGTTCTTGCTCCCAGCAAAGGACTGGTAGGTCTTTCATTTTGCTCCACAGTTAGATTCCCCTTTATCTAAGTTCAGAACGCCTCCAAAGTTTTATTTAAGTGGTTTGAGAGCCCACATAAGAGAAAGCAGTTTATTCCAGCTAATAATTCAATAATAAACTGCCTTTCCCATAAAAGGAAATTTTACATTAAAGAGGATATTACCTTTCCCATTTAAACCTTGCCTCATATTCCAAGATTATGATGATGATTACATTGCTGCTACTGTTAACTACTAGTGAAGATAAAACATCTGCACAGTGTTCATTATGAGAAGTAGTGAAAGCTGAAAGTGCTAAAGGTAAAGCCTCCCAGAAAACTGAACACTAAATAATATAGATCAAAGTCCTTTCTCAGGAAAAACTCCCATTTAACTTCAGAAGCTTTCAGACCACTGCTCATTACACAGGGAACCTTGGCAGGTCTCGCAGAAATAAATAAGCATAGCACTACAGAGCCTCTTGTCACTGCTCCAAATCACAGCTCCAACAGAGAGCACAGGTCAGGCAGATTGTTAAGTAAACATGGTGCATGCCAGCAATGCCTTTTACCAGTCGTTGGGTTAGATCTGCAAAATTCTATTTCAGACCTTGTTCATTCCTCCAACTTTCTGTCCTTAAGTGTAATAACCCTAGAACCTATTATGTGAAACTAAACAAGCACTATACACCAGAAACAACTGTGCCATCTATTACAAGGTAATTTACACATCTCTCACACAGGTTAAAGTTTTCTAAGACTAACAGATCCATCTGTAACCTCATTTTCAGATTCTTTCATAGAAACTTACAAACCACATTTTAATACTGAGGAGGGAATCCAAAATTCCCAACTGCTGAACACCACAAAACTAATTCAACAGATACTGGCTTTTTACCATGAATTACCCCCACTGCTCCTATTAAATTCTCCATCTTCCAGAAACCATGAAACGCAGCATGCCACAGATGATATATTCAGGCTGACCTATCTATCTAATCTTTCCACATATATTACCTTTGCAATAGGTATAAATGTCAAACAGAAATGCTCACCTCCAGCTCCTTCTCATCAAAATAGTGTAACCACTGTAGAGGAACAACTTCATTAAAACCATCAAGAAAAGCTTTGGTTTGTTCTCTGACTCCCCGAGAAAATCGCCATTCAGCCATTAGCCTGGGATGGAAAAAACCAAATACAAATCAAAGATCAGTTAGCACTCAATGTCAAGAAATGTACATGTACTGCCCAATGGCAGGGGAGTTTGAACTAGGTTATCTTTGAGGTCCCTTGCAACCCAAACCATTCTATATTTCCATGTACAATTGTGTGTGTGTGTGTGTTCCCATGAAGTAACCCCCCCTCCATTTTTACTTCTTACACTGTATGATTCCATTGATAAGGCACCTACTATACCAGTATGATCATGAATCTCCAAATTCAGACAACAGTAAAGATAGCAAGATGTACTTAGATTACCATTACACTTAAAAAAAAAAGAGATTACTATTAACCTTTTGCTAATGAAATTTCAGCAGCTTTTTCATTAAAATGATGCTACTCAGGCATTATGTTATGGCAAAATTTGCTTTGCTTTAAAAAGCGCAGAATTGCAATGTTTCAACAGTAGAAAAGCAAAATTTCCACCAATTTTCAAATACTCTGCTCTTGAGCAGGAAACACCATGTAGGCAGAGAATAATAAGAAATGCCATTGCTTATAATGCCTATAACTACAGCTGCTCAGTACTTCCAGCTTCAACAAAGAGTTTTTCCTGTTTTGAGCTTCTAATCTATGCCAAGATTTGGAGGAAGAGGTAACATTTTTTGTTTCAACTAAAATGGTCAAGCCACTTCTGAATAAAAAAAAAAGACAGACAATAAATACATAGCTGTAGATATAAACTGTTTCACCAAGAAGCTAAAGACTGCTATTTTAAATGGAAACTTTATGTGCAGCAGTGGACATACATCATATCAAAGAAAGGGATCTGTGTACACCTGCTTTTGAGATCACTCTGAATACATGGATCAGAAATACAGGTTCAGAAAGAAAGGCAGAGGTAAGATTAGGAGAGAAACGGGAAAGCAGAGGAACAGAAAAAAAAAAGAGAAAAAATAGTTTAAGTCAGACCACATTATGCACCATTCTGAATTTCAGTTTCCACAGTGACAGCAAAGTTGTGATTTTTTTTTTAAATCCTATGTCAAGTACATGTCTTTATTCCACCTGGATTTGTTCCATCATCTTATTCATTCATTTTATGTTTACCCTGGTTCTCTCATTGTACATGTAATAACAGGACAGGTCATGTTCTCTCTACTAGGTTGTTCTGTTTTTTTCTTTTGGGTTTGGTCTGTGAGTTGCTGGGGGGTTTTTTGGGGGGGAGGAGGGCAGGTAGTGGCAGTGGAGGGAGAGGATAGAGTGGAATAGTAGAGATCAAAACACACCAAGAAATCTTGTGTACCAAGGTACCATAGTGTACCATGATACCGGTTAAGTAATAGTCCCAAGACTTACATAGTAATAGGGAAAAGAAAAAAAAAGAAAAAGCATATGCTGTATCAAAAAGACTAGAGCAACAGAAGAAACAGGAAACACTTTGTTTTCAACATCTACACCTTCCTACCCAATATATTCTTCTTTGTTCTCCTCAGTTACCAAGATATTTGAACCTCCCGATTTCAGCTCATGTGAGGTCACTTTGCCCAGGAGCTCCATATCCACACAAAAATACATTTCCAAGTTACACTCTTCAATGTTATTATCCCTGAATGAAAAGAAAAAACCAAAACAAAACCACAATGAATGCTATATAAACAAAATCAAAAAAGCATCACAAACATGCACAAAACAACATCTACAAACCTTATCCAAATTAGGGAGTTGTAAAATTCAGTATCAATAGATTCTAGGTCCTTAATAGTAAGTTTTTTGCTCAGCATTCGTTTGTAGAACGGCAGAGAAAAACCAGTGTCAATAAATTTCTCATGAAACAATGCCTGTTGAATAGAAAAAAGTCTGTTAAGCTTTTATTGAACTACTGAATTATTGAAGGATTTCTGGACTTGATTTTTTTTCCCTTTTTTTTCCGCCCCCTTTCTCCTTCAAATAATAATAAGCACCAAGTAGCAGTAGCAGCTTGGTATTTAAAACAAACAAAGGAACATATTAAATGCAATGAAAAAAAAAATAAAATTGACAAATATATCCAAGCATATGTTATTACAATTTAGAAGTTCTCTGATTAAAGAGAATACTTTTTATAAAAGGATGAAGTCTGTGAATAGAGGAAGTTGGTACATTTCCTCTTTTTTATGTGAATAAGAATATATTCCAAGTGTTATTTGATTGTTACCACTACCTTTTTTAAAACATACATACACCCTGCAAAATGATCCTTTACACAGCGTTACTGCAGCTTGTAAAAGAGTTTTAAAACTTCAGAAAGAGCTTTAGCAATCACGCCTTATAGGTGAGTAACAGAACTGAGAAATCAGATTCTCCCCTGTACTGCAAAAAAAGAAAGTCGGAAAAAACCCCAAAATGTGTTCCCACTTGTCTCACCACACATGCACAGAGGGTGTACGCTCATTTCTAGTACTGACGCACAGCATTACACGTACACAGAGTGCTAACCTCTATACTGGCTCAGGGCACCTGAGAGTGAAGAGTACAGCTATAACTATGGAAGCATTTTGTTCCTCGTCCATATCAAATAGGCCCTCTTCACTAAGATACCTCTTTACAGATCATCCTAAAAATAGGACAAGTATGGCATCCATTACCTGTGTTTCCTTCCAGTTAAAATTTTATGAGCAGAAGACCCAATATAACTGTCTGTTTCCTCCAGAAAAAGGCAAGGATTGATCTTTCTTCCCCACCTTCTATCTCCCCCTTTAAGGCTTATTCTAGCATGCATTTTCTTCCGCTTTAGTCAAGCTCAGAAAGATTCTCTCAGGGGCATTTATTTATTTATTTGTGTATTTATTTTTAAACTACTATATACTTCTCATGGGAGAGTGAGCTGGCAGAAATGGAAAAATTAAATGTAACGTGCAGCATCCAGCCATATGATTTGCTTATTTAAGAGCTTACTTTTGCACAAAGCATTTCACTTAATGTCTGCGATAATCCTACAGCAAAATACACAAGTTGCCTCAGCAAACCTCATTTAACAGGTTTTTGTTAATAAGATGCGTATGCCTCATGTTTACCCTTATTTCCCACTCTACACTGCCCTGGTGCAGCCTCACCTAGAGTACTGTGTGAAGTTTTGGGTGCCACAGTACAAGAGGGACATAAAAATATTGGAGACAGTCCTGAGGAGGACAGTGAGGATGGTGAAGGTCTGGAGGGGAAGTCTTACGAGGAGAGGCTGAAGTCCCTTGGTTAGTTCAGGCTGGAGAAAAGGAGGCTGAGGGGAAACCTCATCGTGGTCTGTGGCTTCCTGACAAAAGGGCGCAAAAGGGCAGGCACTGATCTCTCTTTAGTGACCAGTGACAGAACCCAAGGGAACAGTATGAAGCTGTGACAGGGGAGGTTTCGGTTGGATGTTAGGAAGAGGTTCTTTACCAACAGAGTGGTCAGGCACTGGAACAGGCTCCCCAGGGAAGTGGTCACAGCACCGAGCTTGACTGAGTTCAAGAAGCATCTGGATGATGCACTCAGATGCACCACGCTCTGACCTGTCTGTGCCTGTGTGGAGCCAGGAGTTGGACTTGGTGATCCTCATGGGTCCCTTCCAACTCAGGATATTCTGTGACTTTATGATTCATTCAAAAATGTCTGCACTTAAATTTAAGTATAAACCCAAAAGAAGTCTTTGTGATCTGAAAATCACAGTTATTTTGAACTTTGAGAAAGACAGAAACCACAAATGCACTTAAAAAGATTTTTAGGCTCCTTAAGTAGATTCCCACGTACGTTATTAGCTGAGGTATTTGAAGCCACTAGAGGGTATCCCAGGAAGTACTGCAGGAAGTGTCACTCATTATAAACCATGAATATACTCAAACTTCACAACAGACTGTACTAGGGACTATTTCAAAGGTCTCTCTCCACCACGTCCCCTTAAAGAATTCAAAATATAACTTCAGGAAATAAAAGTTTGCCTTTTAAATACATTAAATAGTTATAATCAAGTTCGCTTCTATGATCCAAACTATTTGAAATAGTTTTCCTAAAGTTAACATTTCAATTATGGTTTTATCTTATGGCAAGATCAAAAATCACCAGAAAACAGATTTTGGCTCTAGCACCGAATTGGCTTTACCACATCTTCCTGCTGAACAGCGTTGCAGCTCACTGAGGGTTCTAAAAGAATGGAGAAAGTTGGCAGCCTATTGGAAGTGTTAATCCAATGAAATAAATTTTCATGACAGCATAGAAACGGGGAACTTGGCCACAAAATTCTTGAAATCAGAGATGCTGTCATCAAAACTGAACAAATGTATTTGTCAAGATGCATCTATAAGAAAAGCAACATCAGGAAAAGCCCTAAACCTAAAATTTTAAGTCTTAATGTTGGGGGGAATTGGGGGGGTGAGTGTCCACTTATGTTACACTTTGCTTATAGTTATTCCAATTTCACACAAAAGCCTGGACAAAAGAAGACAACTTTAATCTATTCTTTTTGGTTTCACTATTCACCATGTTCAGAGATGTTGCTGAGGGCTACCTGCAGACATCATGATGATTATGTGGAAAAATGACCGTTATCACTACATGGAAGGAAAGAAATGTGACAGAGAAGGGGTCTGCTATAGAACACTGACTCAGTGATAACCAGAAGAAGAAATGATAGCACATGCTTCATCAGCTTGTAGTTTAAGAGAAACCTGATGGCAGAGAATCTGCTCCCTGACAGCTTCTGCTATCCTCTGTATCTGACCTTTGCATCCAAGAACATACTTTTAAATAAAGGCTCAGTGTACTCCACAAAACACTTATCATTTTTTCCAATACAGTAAAGTGTGCTGAGTATAAACGAGGAGCCTCTTCTGGAAAAGACTAGTCACATTTTTCAGAGCATCAGTATTCAGACACTCTATCAAACAGCGATTTGCATGAAGTACACGCATCCAATCGGTAAAAATAAAATATACTGAATTTTATATAAACTTTCATCACTATCCCAGGAAACTTGAGTGCGTCAGAGACTTAAATCTCAGGGAGTATTTTGGCTCAATAACTTAATATGCCTTAATCTTCAATTTCTAAGAGATTAATATAACCTTTAATAACTGTAAAAACAAATACTGTTCAGGAATAAATGTATATCTACAGCAAATAATAAAACCTTAAAAATCTAACCTACCATGGCAATAAAGCGCCCAATGAAACAGAAATATGAAAGATGGTCAGGATTGATTGTTGATGCTGGATTTATCTGCAGGCAATAGTTGCTCTTGCCAGCATATTCAAATAGGCAGTACATAGGATTCAGTACTTCATGGGAAAGCAAGAAAAACCATTCTCTAAGGAAAAAAAACACGTATACACATAAAAACCATCAAATACAGATGTTTATCACCATTCCCCTTAGGTAACTAGCAAAATGGTCAAAACATACGCAAACCCAGAAAAATAATATAAACAGTGTTGTATTAGAATCACAGAATAATATACGGCATTATATACTACTTAAATATTTTTTTAAAAGCATTAAAAACTATAATGTTAGAAAGTTATAACCTCCAAAGTTTAGAAAAGATTGTTAGGACTGTCACCTTGAACACACCTCATCGCACAGGTTTTAGGTGCATATTAGTCATATTTTTGCCTACAGATTCCTTGCCTCAACCAGTAGACAGTATTAATCCTCCTCGTGTCTGCCTTACAACATACAACTCAGATCTCTATTAAAAACCACCCAACAGATTATTCCATGGGCGCTGCTTATTATAAGCCACCCAGATAAAACAAAACAAGACAAAAGAAAACAAACAAAACAAAACACCCCAAACCACAGCACACCTTATTTGCTTTCCAAATCTGACAGCAGAACACACTGTTACTGTGGTTTAACAAATTAACCACACATCAGTTAAGCCCACGGGACACGTCAATGTGCAAATACACTTTTGTTGAGGTTTAACTAATACATATTATTCACTCTCATGGTTTCCAACTCAACTAGTCTGAAATAATAACAGAATCTGGTATTTTCATCTTAGGATAACTGATTTTTAGAATATTTGTTGCTTCATAGTATTTGTATATAATCAGACATCTCAGAAGCAGCCTCAGGAGCCCTAATTAACTGGAACTGGACAACCAGGCTTAGAGAAAACCCACAAAAAAAGCTAGAAGTCCATCCTATAACAACTGCGGGGACTGAATTCTAACCTGATTGCCTTCCAGCCGACCCATTGGAGAGGCATCTTTTTTATCCCCCTATTTACCTGAGACCAGGGAATAGACATGAGGGGCTTTCTGGCATGTTTCTCCTAACACTTCTCCGAAACTCTAGTCATGGAAAATGACTGGCTACAATACGCTTTCATCCCAAAGCCCAAGTTGAAAAAAGGCAGCCAGGACATGATAACCCTATTGGGGTTCTGTGTATTTTTTAATAAGCATGAAAATGTTGTACAGCTTTCTACGCAAGCTTTATACTGCAACAATTATGTTAAGCCTGCATAGAAGCATCAAATTTAAAAGACACTTAAATTAGATCAAAGCCAGATAACTAGGGAGGAATCAAAGGCATCAGTCATCAGCAAGAAGCGTGCAGAAGCAATGAATTTTTCGCATCAGCAGCTAGAACTAGCCACAGGACACAGTGTCAGATTGCTCTTGCTGAAAAATCTAGAGGGAACACTGAGTTTAGCTTGCTGAGAGACAGGTGATAAATCAGGTGCATCAGCTTTCTATATTTGTATTAGTGCAGTGTTACATGAGCAAGTCAATGCATGAACATTTACTCAGTGTTACTTAAGAATTCTCAGCTCAAGTCTCAATGAGATCCTTGCTGCTTCTCAATTTCCCACACAAAATCTTAGGCCTGATCTGCTCTTAAAACTGTGAAAATATACCATTTCTGTATTAGTTATTTCTTTATTTGTTCTGTCTCATTGTGTGACTAATGATCTTCAGTTACATTATTCTAACATCACTTCTTTGGAATACTTTGTTTCTCTGGAACAGGTCACTTGAATTCTCCTAGTTTCCATCCTACGCCTAGGGCCATCATGATAGGGACACCAACCAAACCAAACCCATGCAAAGCAAAAAACTGGATTCCTCCCTGCAGTCACCCCCAAAAGCCTAGCAGATATTGTAGTTTGGAAGTGTAACCTCCCACAGATCCAAAGAAGCTCAACCTTCAAAGGCAAGCTTCCTTACTTACAAATATTACTTATTTTCAATGATCTTCATTTTAACACAGTAAACTACATGAAACCAGAACAAAACCAAAAGAGAACACCTTTGAACTAAAAAAAAAATCCAAATACAAAAATTCTATCATCTATAACTACATTTGATTCCCTGGATCTAAAGTAGTACTAAAATTTTCATCCTAATAGCAGCATATCAGTCAAGTAACTGGCAGCAGTAATCAGTGGTTGTCTTCTATATGGTCAACAGATGAAATGCACTTTCTGTGGTTTTTCTGTTACCAGATTTTCCCCTCTGAGATGCACTTGAGATTCTAGAAAAACTTACGGTCTAGCTGTTTTATACTCCTGTGCAGCCCAGATAGTCGGTTCATCTGCTGTGACTTCATGCCTGCATCACTCTCCTCTGGCATTAAAAAATTCTAATTTAAACATCAATCTTGGTCAAAGAACTGAACAACTGAGACTACAGTTTTATAACCCGTAACAGCCAGTGCTGACAGTTCCACCTCATTAATACATTAAGGGGAGCTACAAAGGTGACCAGGGTCTGCCTGTAAAAGCAAGACATTTCCTGGCCACAGAATATTAGAAATCAATGTTAAGTGTCCTATTAAAAAAAAAAAAAAAGAATTTTTTTTCCTTTTACCTTGCCAAGCCACCATAATCCAATCCTTCTTCTCCTCTGAATATAACATATAATCTTCTCCTCAAATCATATGGTTTTAATGCCATAATCTATAAAAAAACCGCAAAATTGTAGTAAGTTATAAATTATGCACTGTCAATAGAATCACTCTTTCTTACTCAGATTTTATTTAATTGATACAGAAATACCATGTATATCAAATGTTTACACAAAATTGACAAGAGATTATACTATCTCATGGAACATGCAATCAATGAACTGCACACAAAAATACCGACTCAGACTTCAAATCCTTGAGCAGCAAACTGCTATCAAGTGTATCTGGGACCGTGTATCTGGAAAGTATCTCTATAGGGCTTCCCTGTCCTTATACTCTTCTTAAGACATTAACTACCATTAAAAGAAAATAGGCAAAAAGGCATTTCATCTGATGTAATACAGATTTTTGGTTTTAGGCAAATCACTTAAAAAAGTAATTTAATCCAAAGTGAGAGTAATATACTTCCTTTAATAACATACTTATAGAAAATCTCTCCCAAGAGGTTTTGATGTGGTGACAGTGGCATGAATTTTCATTGTTACAGAGAAAGAAGGAAGGAACATACACTGGCTGCAGACTGTAAGAGCTCAAGAACCATAAGCTTCAATTAATTACACAGATTTAATGTCTGAAGGACAAAGGACACCAGTTTTAATTGGAGAAAACAATGTTTTGTAACATATATAACCACACACAAGAATCAGAGAAGCAAATCCAACGTGGTTAAGTTAATATGGTATGAAATGTGGTCAAGCTACAGAACTCTACCACAGGATGCTATAGATGCAAAAAGTTCACCAGGAGCACAGACAAGCTCACAGAAGAGAAGTCCCTTGAGGATTATTAAATACCCAGAAACCACATCAAGCCTAAGCAGCATTTAAATTGTAAACAGCTGGGAGCTGAAAGACCATTTTGTAAAAGTATTATATTTATTACTTCTGTTCTTACAGCCTTCCCTAAGAATCCCCTCTGGCTAATACCACAGGAAGATTACTGTGCCTGAAGGACTATTAGTCTCAAGTGGCTATGGCCATTTTTATTCTCATGCATTGTCTTGATAAACAAGCTCAACAATCTTTACATGCTTACTTGCTGGAAGGAATCTTCAAATAAAGTCTGTCTGGATACATTGATTTTCACATGACTTGGCAGTGCATTGGACTGTAATCATAAGGCAATAATGTTAAAGGCAGCAAATATAAATATAAGTTAAAATAGTTTCAGGAAGTAAATAATTAGTTATCCATACCTGACATAAGTAACGGAAATGAGCAAGTTTCCACCTAAAGCTGCGCTCATAAGCGATCTGTGGCCCTTTATTTCTGTGAGGAAATATATTTGACGTAATTAACCACACAGACTTGTCTAACAGTACTTTCAATGCTTAACAGCAGCATGTCATTTCAAAAACGCCCAAAAACTGTTATCGCAAGGTATGATCAGAAACCAAACGCAGCTGAGGAGATCACCAGATCATTTCTGCACCCCACCCAACCCATTTTATTTTTTTTAAGATGCTAGTCAATTTACAAAATTTGAGAGAAAGATAGAGATCTAGATTTCAAAGCCATATCAATCTTGCAGAAATTGCAAGCCAATGAATGGTTAGACATCTAATTTATTGTCTTCACCGAGAGAAAGACTGCTAAATCAGGCTTCATAAAGTCAGATGCTTATGGAACTATGAAGGAATTTCTAGTACAATACTCCATAGGCTCTTTGAATGAAAAGCCATCAACACATAATCAGAAGTAAACCCTACCCTACATAAAAGACATTAAGACAGCCACTGTAGGTTGGGTCAATATTTCCAATTAAACTATTTTTTAAAAGACTGTATGTAAAATTTTTGAAAAATATTTAGCACTACTTTGTTTAGATATAACGTACCTAGAAGGTGTGTAACTATAAGCAATAGCCATTACAATCATTTGCCATTGCTTAAAAAATTTAATTAGTTACATTAGTTGACTATTCAAGTTTACCTGACTTCCACTCTCTATTTATAAAACAATCACAAATTTGGTATTTGAAGAGCGTATAGAAAAACTACTGAAACTTTGAGCAGTGCAGCAGGGTGTGGAATAGATAAACTGACAATTAAATCTTAAGAATTGACTCAACTTACAGGACAACAGGTTAAATTTATAGAATATAATTTACAATTTCATAATATAATGCTCAGTTCCAGATAAAAGTATATTGTTTTCTAGTATGAGAAGACTTTATCATTCAACTATAACAAGTTAAAATGGCTAAAAACGCATTTAATTTCTCACTTACACAGAAGATTTCCCAGTACGAGGATCATTGAAGGTGGTAGTTCTTGTATTATGGTCAACAAAGTATTTTACACCTTCTCTAGTGTATCTGATTTCCCAGCCCTCTGGAAGAGGGTCCTCATTTTGTAAACTGCAGAAGAAATTGCAGACAGTACTTTTTCTCCCATATCATGACATACAAGAATTAAGCAAGATCTTTGTATCTCCACAGTCAATATATATACTTACCCTTGAGTTCGAGGGTCTTCCCACTGTGTTGTCTTTGTGTTATGATTTACAAAATATACCCTATCATTTGAATCCACTCTCCTTTCTATGGGAAAAAAAAGGAAGAAAAAACCACTATACAACAACCACATTCCAAATTTCTGTAACTGTCACTTCCTGAAATCAACAGCTAATTAACTTACCCCAACCTGGTGGTAGTGGCCCAAGTGGATCATTTTCTGCTGACAACATCGAAGCCTATTTAAAAACAAGAGGACATTGAGTTACATCAAAACACTATTTTTAATGCATTTTAAGATTGCCACCAGTTCTGAAGACTATCCGTTCTAAAAAAACATGCTGTTTTTAGGCTGGTTTTGTGAAGAAACATGGATTACATGATAAGGCAACGTGATCTGTGCCCTTGCCCCCACTGTTTCCATCCCAACATAACCTCCCTTTCCCTTCCTACAGGAAACTTGAAAGAGACTCAGTGGTCTTTAAAATGTACAGTTCATAGAAGTTCTGCGGAAGCACACAGAAGCAGATAAGCACAATGTTCTTGCTTAAGAACATGCTTTACCATAATAAACATTTCCAAGCACAGTGATTACTGCCAACATAAGGGTTTTTTGCTTCCTCAATACATGGTCTCTCCCCTGGATGTTGGGCTATTTTCAGACTGTCATTCTTTGCAAATGCAGCTACATTCATTGAAATACACAGATGGTTAAAATAATACCAACACATATTAAAGTTAAAAAGAAGGGGGAGAAAAAAAGAAAAAAAAAAACCCACACCTGATTAAATTACTATATAAAACCATATATACTGTAACCTTGCAGAAGGCCTCCAGTAGGCTCCCAAGAATACAAATCATGGGAAAAATAAAATGTAAAAGGCAGAAATCCCCCAGACTGCAGTATCCATGCCCTGATTTATACCTGGAAGCATCCATCCCCTAAAATTTTCTGGGCACTAAAATTCTTTTTTTTTTTTTTTTCCTAGGGGGGAGGGAACCAAGCTACATTTTCCAAAGTACCTTAAGGATCATCGTGCTACTAATGCTGCTTTTTATGTACCACTTCCAATCCAAAAATGTCAAATCCACTTAAGAGCTTACAACAGCGAATTCATGCAAAAACCCTATTTTTTCCTGTGAAACAGGAACAGAGCAAGGGTCAGAAGAAAATGCAATAGCTATGCTCAAAATCAAGATGCCTCTTTGTACAGGCCACCAGCTACCACATGTGAACAGAGATTTATCATTATCTCAGCAGCAAAAGCAGTTGCCTTTTCTGCTTTTGGAAAGGACACAGCCACAATGACCCTGTAACCAAAGACTTTTCTGCAGTGAGTATAAAAAGAACCATGCAGAACATATAATGTCTAGTTAGATAATGAGAGGCTGAAAATTGTTAAATGAATACTGCAGCATCCTTTACTTCAGAGAGTTGTCTGAATAAATGTCTTCATTCTGAAAAAGCTGTTATCTTATTTATCCAGTCACAGGTGAAAAACTCTGTCTCAACAAATATCTTCTTTAAAACTACTCATGGTATTTTCTTCAGGCTGGTAAGCAGAAAACTACCCGAGAGAAATGGAAAACCATGTTGGAAATTCCAGAGCTGAACCAGGTGTATAAGCTTCTAAATAAGCTCAAAGTAAAAGAATTGTAATCTGTACTAAACACTTTTGAAGGCTATTTAATGTTCAAAATGACCATATCTCAGCTTTTACATTCCTTTTCAGTTAACAGACTGCTTTAGTTTTACCTCTTACTAATACCATTAAAAATCTTCATTATGATGCAGTACACAAGGCTCACATCAGGGAATAAACTCAGAAGTGAGCACTTGTTGCCTTTAAGGATGATTTCTGTTAACAATTCTCAACAAAAACAAATCAGAATTTCTGATGCCAAACATCTCGTAACACATACAGTTGAATAGTTGCAAAATCACTTTAGAAAATGTTAGAAGAATGAAAAGTATACTTATAACTCCACTTATTTCTAAATTTTATGCAAGTTACCGAATAGAGGTATCGTTGGTTAAATTGTTGCATAGCTCCCTGCAGTTGATTCCGTTGAGACTGCCATTGCTCAAAGTTCCTGACTGATTCCATTGTTGGTCGCTGCCATGTTGTTGTTCTGGTGTTGTGGTCCACATAGTAAACTCTCCCACGATCATCAACTCTTCTTTCCCAGCTTTCAAGAAAACACATGCTAACAGCTAAATTTTTCAGTAATATCACATAACTAATTTTCTCTTTATCCTCAACTCCTCAACAGTACTTGAATGAAGTACTGGTGTCACAGGCACAATTTAAATATCTAAAGCACACAGAAGTACTCCTCAACTTTATTAGCAGGACAACCACACTGACCTCAAGTATCCTCAGTTGTCTGTCCCCTTTTTCACTTTGCAAATTCTTGTGACCATAAGCAATGTTGGCAGGTTTTACAGAAAACACTTTGCCTGGAAACCTGAGATTGGGAACCAGTGCAATATACCTAGAGCTGTCACCTAAATAAAGGTGGGTCAGATATGCATTATTTAATGCTATGCTGGTTTTGGCTGGGATAGAGTTAATTTTCTTCATTGTAGTTATAGTATGGAACTGTGTTTTGGACTTGTGCTGAAAACAGCATTGGTAACAAAGGAATATTTTTGTCACTACTGAGCGGGGCTTACACAGAACCATAGGCTTTTCTACTCCTCACACCACCCCACCAAGGCAGGAGACTGGGGATGCACAAGGAGTTTGGAGGAGACACAGCTGGGACAGCTGACCTCAAATGACCAAAGGCATATTCCATAACATATGATGTCATTCTCAGCATATAAGGGGCAGGAGGCGGGGAGGAGGGGTTACAGAATGTTTGGAGTGATGGTGTTTGACTTCCCAAGAAACTGTTACATGTGATGGAGCCCTGCATTCCTAAGGATGGCTGAAAACCTGCCTGCTGATGAGTAATCACAAATGAACTCCTTGGTTTGCTTTGCTTGTGTGTATTACATATTAAACTGTCTATCTTAACCCGTAAGTTTTCGCACTTTCACTCTTCTCATTCTCTTCCCCAACTCAGTGTGAGAGGGTAGGGGGGTGAAAGAGCAACTTGGTGGGTGACCGGGG
Organism: Laterallus jamaicensis coturniculus; assembly: GCA_022605575.1. Taxonomy (NCBI): domain Eukaryota; kingdom Metazoa; phylum Chordata; class Aves; order Gruiformes; family Rallidae; genus Laterallus; species Laterallus jamaicensis. Next base: position 63,742,750 of record JAKCOX010000002.1, on the reverse strand, counting down.
TTAAACCACATCAAATGTTTAAGGTTTTAAAGGAAGAAAGTAATTCAGTAACCATATTTGAACAAGTCATCAGAACAAGTGACATGCACAGTACCAACCTGCCTATGACAACAGTTTTAATTAATACAATTCTAAATTGAATGAAAGCTAGAATTTCCTCATATCTGACAGATGATACAGTTTTGATGAGCTACTTTTTTCCTGCATCAAACAACAACAAAAAAGCACCTTTATCATATTTAAACCAAAGTAGTCTACATTACCCAGGAGGTAAGGGCTGTGGTCTTTCCCATGTTGTAGTTCGTGTGTTGTGATCAACATAATAGGTTCTACCATGAGGATCCTTTCTTTGCTCCCATCTTCAAGGCAAAAAGACTTTCATGTTAGTCAAGGTGAAAACGCTTCCCTAGGAATTATTCCCAGTAAAGTACCTTGGTAATTAATGAAAGTACTGTGATCCAAAACTCATTCTAAAACACTGAGAACTCACACTAGAATACGTTATCAGTTACTTCCTCTTAGAAATGGCATCAGCATAATGACTTCACTAAGGGACTTGGTACATAACATGAGCTTACATCAGTATTCAGAAACACTATCAAATTCTCAATACAAAGTCAATTATCTGCTCAAAGCTTGGATGTTAAAATAGCCTCATTCAGAAAGTGTTTCATGCACTTCCAAGTACACGTCTCTCTCAAAAAGGAGGAAGTTTGCATTTTGAAGAACTTTTACTATATCCAACAAACAACGGGATCTTTGCAAGTGTTCCTGAAGTGTGTGCTTTAAGATGGTTTTCCTGTGGTTTTATTTCCTATCCTGGTAAATTCTCAATCTGATATCCCTGGGGATTATTTCTTCAGTTTTAGTTGCAGAACAAATTTACACTGAAGATGGAAAGACGACCAAACGTTATAAACAGCTGAAGTTTCATTCTACTGAGAACTGCCATAATGCAATAACGGTATTGAGGAAACCAGGATAAATGTTAGACAAAAAGCTGAACCCTTGCTTGCCTTAGATATATGTTTGGCTTTTTCATACAAATAATTAATTAGCTCCTAAAAAACGTAGGCAGAACACCTTGCCTGCTACTCACAGGATTTGACGTGTATTTCCTCACTACTAGAAAGCATATACTCAATTCCTACAAAATGTTTTCTACAGTTCCAGAGGGTAAATGAATGGTTACAAGGAAGTACGAGAGGAGCAGGAGCATGTTACAAAATTACCAGGTCTAAACAAAATGGAGAATCAACTAGATTGGTGAGACAAAAAAAAAACCCCAAAAAACCCCACAGAAATGTTGTCAGGGAAGAATGATGAAGAAAAGCATTTGGCCAGACCATGCACTATGCTGGAACTGATGACCCTTTTGAATTTAAAAAAAAAAAGGCAGTGTGGAGGGGGACTGACCACAGGAAATCCCACCTATAAAGTGCTTCCATTGTCAAGGAACTCTTGTAACTCTTTTTAACTCTTTCCCAACAGTATATATACCAAATTTCTGTCTTTTTAGATGCTTGTTTTCATGTTGATGCAACTGCAGAAGCTCAAGCGAATTATCACTAACAACTTCCTGAATCTCCTTCAGCGGGAGCAATTACATGACAGGCTCTCTGAAAGATCAGCTAGAATGAAAGAAGGTACATACACTTTGGGTAAAGAAACAATTTCTGTGTTCAGAAAATGCTAAAATAGAATTTAGCTTTCAGAATACTATGGAAATGTCAGTTTTTCCAACAGTTACTGAAGAAATCTTTTCACCCAATCATGAAAGCATCTATCAAAAATTTTATATATATGAGTATGCACTATATTTTAATTTAAAATCGAATTATTTCAATTGTGCGTTTCCAGTTTAGGACTACAGAAGTAGTTTCTAACAGGCTAGTAGAATTGAAAGCTTCTAGTTATTCTGAGCACATACTTATTTCAAATCTCTATTTTGACCTGTAAGATTATTGGTTTCATTGCCTCACAGCAAGTACCTACAAGTACTTGTAGACTATTTTCACTTCTCCGTATTTTGGTCCCTACTACATTCTCATAGTTTATGAACAAAGGAGTAACAAATTATGATCAAAATAAGTTGGAATGTATCTGATGAAAAGTCTTCACATCCCTAATGCCCAAGAGTTTGTCTATTTAGATCACAGTAACACCGCAGCAAATCAATTCTCAGTTGTTACAAGAGCTACCAGCCACTTACAGCAGCAGTACAAGCACCATTTTAGATTACATAACCCTCTCTCAGTCAACTAACCTGAGTTTGGCAATCCCAGGATTGGATTACATTTTTGTTTGTTTATATGAATCCTCAGAGAAAACATAACTATTGCATTAAAATCAATCCCACATACCCGGGTGGCAGAGGTTCTGTACTGGCATTACCAGGCTGCTGTCTCACAGGTTCTGCAGATGCACTTGAGGTGGAGGACGAATCCCTTGGTTTTGCTGCATCTGTAGCTGTACTGTTCCTAGCGTTAGGCTGAGCACAGTCTGTTGTAGCTGTAGGTTCTAGTCCAGCAGATGCAACAGGTAATGAAGAAGTGTGGCTTTCAGAACAACTAGTTGCTTCTGGTGTTGACTGAGGTTCTACTGTAGTGTTAGTGCAATCTAGAGACACGTGAGCTTCAACTGAACCTATCGGAGCCTCGGAGACAGAAGAATTACCAGCTTCTGGTGCAGAGGCCGACGACTCACCATTAACTGAGGAATGGAAAATAACAAGATTTATAAAATAACAAGAATCTGATGAGGTTTACTTTTCAAATTACCACCTTGGAAGACATACATTGAAGTCACACCTATAGGCCATAAGCACCATTTTGGTCTAAGGTGTCACAATGGACCTGCCTTAGTGAAAACTTTCATTAAAATCTGCAAGCCATTCTTTGTACTTATTCGCTAAGGTAATTTCTTACTCTCTGCATATCTTGGTCAATTCAACATTACACTTTACTCTTTGGATTAGCAAAAAGAAGCTCATCTGCCTCCCTGAAAGCAGTACTGCTGTATTCACTTTGAAACTTTCAATTTATATCAATTTCAAAAAAGAATCTTTATTAGCATGACAGGAAATGCAAAAAACTATATGAAATACAGAAAACTAGGAGGCAGTTCTTTGTTTTTTCCCTTATTTAGAGTTGAGGTACAGAACCCTACAATTAAGCAAAAAACCACCTCGTGAGACTCCTCCAAAAGCAGGATTAAAGTGCAAGAACTAGTATTTGGCTAATGCAACTTAGGTAGTTCAATGACTGAAGAAAATTTTTTTAGAATCACAAATAAATGAACTTTGGTCTTTTAAGTAATAATACAAATGTCATCCATCTCAAGCAAAGCATAATCTCATAAAAGGTTTAAAGCAGGCATTGATTTAGTAGGAAAAAGGAGTTAAGAAGGCCCACTTGGCCAACAATACTTTAATACCAATCATCTGCAGAGGTTTACAGGATAGTATCTCAGCATGACAAAATCGTGCCTTCAACAAGCAAAATGAGGTACAGCAGTCTGTATGACCCCCATTAAAGGTCAAGACGCTATTAAAAGCAGTGCATTATTCACTGATTTCATCTTCTGCACCACTAATCAACAGCAGACAATGATAATTATATTTAAATCCATCAGTTTGTGCCTCTTTAGAGTTGAAACTATTTTTTCTACAAGGCTAAATAATACATGCAACATAGACCTCAGTTAATTTGCAATCTACCAGCTTACTATCAGCTTACAATTCTGGAGACTGAGGCCAATACAATTGCTCTATTACCTTATTGATAGAGATTTTCAAAATGTAACTGCAGACTACAGCCTATAAAAATGCCATTCTACCATTGTAATGAATTCATTTATTTTAATTCTGTCTAACACAAATAAAAAACCCAATTGGGTTCTACTTGCTACTTGTAATATCTATGTAATATAAGCAATTTATTACTTTCCCAGAGGGTGAGAAAAATAGGTCAAAGTATTAGAAACAATAAATACTTATCAGCGGTGATTTTAAATTAGTGATTCGTTTTCTTTAAGGAATTATCACTGGACCATATTTTCTTGATACGCACAATGATAAACATGATTTTACAGGCAGGCAGTAGCAGTTTTGCAGGGTAATACATCACTACTTCCAGCTCATACAAAACAAGTTAACTACATTAGAACATGTATTATTCCAATAAAATCTAAAGCATGACATTAAAAAAAATAACAACTACAGATAATCTAATAAAGTTTCTTCAAACTTCTGCTTTAACTAGCAACAGTTTTACTTAAATAGGGGAAAAAAAAGCCAACTGAAATTTCAGCTTTCATTAAAAAAACCTGTTTAATTCAGCCACATGAAAGAATGAATGGGATTACATAATGAAGTTAGAAGCAAAATTAACTGACAAATCATCAGCTCTTTTGTAAACTGATCTCCAAAACAGATCTATAAAACATTACATCAGCCAATTACCTCACCAATTAGATCTAAAATACTGATTCTGACACCACCACATGAATTTACAATCCTGCTAAGCACAACAGTAGGGGGAAAAAAAGTCTGTCAACAACAAATGCTGGAGACCTGCTTTATATCCTGCCTTTAAAAAAGAAGTCTCCACCAACTGGTACAGCAGTTGAAAACTGTTATATCAATGCCTCAGCACAAGCTCAGTGATGATTTCATCAATAATACTATTTGAACAAATCAATTATTTTTGCAATTACCCTATCCTAATACAGATTTCAAATGGATCTCTCCACTGTTGAAGAAAAAGGGAGCAATGCCTAAATAATATATATGCCCTCTGTCCTTCAACTGAAGAGAGAGGGCAATCAAACTTGAGTTCTCCAAATAAAAGCTTCAGAGGTGGCCTAATTTAATTATTACCTTTTAAAGTTCATAATTGTTTCTGCTATCTTCCCACCATACCCACATTTCCCACTCTATTACAGAAAGTTTGAAGTCTCTGTTCTACTATTTAATAGCTGGCTTATGCTATCACTGTAATCTCTCTCAAACAGATAAGAAAAGGACAAAAGTACTTAGGAAGAACAGTCATTATTAGATGCAAAGTTTTGCCAGTAGAACAAAGTAACTGAAAGTTACTTGCAGTCATAATCAAGATTTTTTTGTTTAAAGGAAAACTAAATTTAGCATTTGCCAATACCTGTTTTTGAAACAGCATACTGTCAAAGAAATGGAAGGCAAACAGAGTCTGCAACACATCTCAACTCAGAGCACAGCAGTTCCCTGACTGCTTTAAAACTTAGATTTCACCAATGGCAAAAGAAAATGAATTGTTGTTAATTAATTGAGAAAGAAATCTGATTCTTCCTCCAGAAAAATCAGTAATACAGGACAGAGAAATGGAAGTTTTGGATGCTTCAACCCTTCTTCATCAGAGAACTTATGGGAAAGTATGAAAGTTAGTGCATTTAAGAATGGATCTACTCTAGAAAAATTCACAGAAGGGGACACACAAGTTTAAATTCAAGCCCAGAAACATCCTTTCAGTATCTCTGAAACCTAACAAAAGATGTATAGAAAAAGTAGCTCAACTACAGATACATTTCAACCACAGAAAAAAGCCTTATGGAACATGTTAGCACAACTCTTGCATTCTTACCAGTGCTGTTGACAGGTTGAGCTGCAAGTGGTTTTGGTACTGGTGTATTTTTGGGTCTGGCTGCAACATGAGTAGGAGATGGTGTGCTGTCTCCATTAACAGATTCTATACAGAATGTATTCTGTACTACAGAGCTGGAAGGTACTTGATTGTCTATCCCATTAGAAATGTCACAAGCAGATCTTAGTAAAAATAAAAGATCATTTTAGGTTACTCCAAACATCACGTTAAGCAATTTTGCAACTAAACCAAACCCCTAAAGAAACAAACAGAAATGGAAGTAAATTCACAACAGTTTGTAACACAATGTTTGCAGCCTAGATAACAATCAAGCACTAAACAAAAACAATTAAGAAATAAAAGGCCAATTTTGGTTTTGAGGATTTCAGATACTTAAAAGAGGTAAGATTTTCCATTTTCACTTCATCTTTTACTTGTAATAACATATTCGAACTGAGTTGGGCACAGTGACATGCCTGCCACTTCTTCCCAAACTGCCTCAGGGACCCTTCCAAAGTGCAGCTATGAGCAAAAAGACTTTTTCTCTCATTAAGCAAGTGGAACAATTGGTTTTGTTTGTCATATCTCAAAAAGATATTCTAGTCATCACATAAGAAAGTAACAAAACTCTGCCTCAGTAAAAGGAAAACAAGATGAGCTTCCCTGTACATAGTCAGGATGGGAGACTGTGAGGACAGATATACACAGGCAGCTCTGTGTTTATAAAGCCACACGGAAATAAATGTACTGCAAGGGCTTGTAAATGAAAAGTTTTGTTTCCATCTATACCAAAATGCTTAAAGCCACCCACCACAGACACATATTGTGAAAGTTATATTCAAGGCCAAATCCCCATCTTCTCAAGGAGCAGAGGCTAAAATTAAAGAGATGTTAAACAAATGACAAGAAAGGTCAGAGTAAGTCCCAATCTGCAGAGTAAGAAAGGAAGTAGCAGCATTTCCATGCTATCTTACCCAATTCCAAGGGACTGGTATAAACAGTGATTTAAAGTATCATACCTTTTCAACTCTAGACTACAAACCTGATTGGCTTCCTAAAGGCATGCACTGAAGCTACCTTAAAACATTTCTTTATCTCTTAAAACTAACTCAAAACTGATGGGTAGTTGTAAGGAAAACTGCTTTAATCAAAACATCAAGAGTAGGATCCCACACCTCCAGCAACAACAGCTGAATGAAAACAAATGATCATTACTACTGTTTGAAAATTGTATGCAGATGTGTTTCAAATCACTTTTAACAGGCCCACACCTTTCCAAACAAAGCTAAGGAGATACAAACTTTTATCCTAGATCTCTCATACTGGGCACCCGTGGGGGAACAAACTTCCACATATTCAAAAAAAGAGTCAAGTCAAATGTGCAAGGACAAACGTGTCCCTGTCACTCAAATGCATAGCATCATTTGTCAACAACTTAGAGATTCACTGCAAGGTAACTAAGCAGCCCAGTAACATAAAATTGATCTGAATCTTGAACTATTTGGCTCACTAGTAATTAGAGGGCAAACAATCCACTCCTACATGTCTCCCTGCAGTCCCTGAGCAGGTATAGAGATGCCAGGAATGAAGCTCTAAATTGATCCCAAAGCCTTTTTCGTTCCACTTAAGATTGAAAGCAGGCAACCCCTTTGCCTCAGTGTTCTGAATACTGCTTCCTAAAGTCAATACAAGTCTCTTAAACAACTTCCTGATCACCACCTTAAAAAGGAACTGTGTGAAAGGGAAGTAATTTAGGCTTTTTTTTTTTAATTCTTCCTTTCCTTCAGATGGTATGTTGCAACAAGTTGGTAGACGTGAACAGAAATTATTCTTAAATAGCTGAAGAAAATGAATGGAATAAGTACACAACAATATTGAACTCCTTCTCCCCTAATCTCTGCTACAGAATTTAGTAACTTCCATTCTGTTTAATTTTTATGATCAGAAGGCTACACATCAAAGAAGCAATGGCAAAATAGTGGAGAGCAGACTCTTCCAGCAGAGGAAGAACAGACTTGTCTTCTCAAACTAAATAATGCAATTATCATACAAGCAATGCTTCTAAAAGCAGTGGTAACATTATTTAGGTTTGACAGTTAAAATCTATTCCCTTCAAAATAAATTTTAAAAAAATAAAATTTAACCCAAACATTTCAACTGATATATTTGCTAATATGCTTCATATAGTGTAAAACAAAAATAAATTCCAACCTGGATGTACTTCTTGCTGAAGCATCTCTGCTTTCATGCACAGCCTCGCCATTTTGCTGAACTTCTACTGAACAGGAAGAAACAAATTCAACAGAAATACTCTATTATATCTGTTTGAAATCTTAATCAAAACTTTACCATCTGATTTAATTAGTTTAACTTACTGGTTGCTGATGGACTGAGATTTGTAAGAGATTCTTGTTCAACAACCAAACCATCTAGCACAACTGTCAGTTCACCTGTTTGCACCATGCCACTTTTATTTTCCAAAGAGAGTTTCAACTGTTCTTTCACCTTCTCCACTAAAAATGGAGTTGGGACGGGTAGAAGGAGAGAAGGAGAGAAGGAATAAAGGAAAGATTAAATTCTAAAAAATATCAGAAGATAATTTCTACACAATAGTATGGTAAATATATTTAGTTGTATAAATCTGAACATGAGAGAGATTCAGATGATTCAAATCAGCATAGAAAATCACTAAGTGTAAATTTATATCAGTTCCAAGTTTATTGTAAAAACAAACTGGCCATTTACCTAGTTATCCTATAGGTATGCTATAGGATCCACATGGTTTCAGTACTCTGTTAATGATTTCCCAGGTTTGCTGTTTCCACTAAGCCCTTTTGAAATTATAAATTCCTTACATAACATAAGACTGAAGTCAAACAAGTTCTGAACTACACACCCAAATACTGGAAGTCAATGAGGAACCTCATTCTACAACTGGAGCTTATGTTCATTTCTCCTATCACCTTCCAAAACTGATTCTAAGAGACCACTGAAAAGAACACTTTGAGCAGGAAGCAAATGCAAAGACTGCACAGAGCCCTTCCTCATTTTTAAAAATTATTTTTAGTAAATCCTTGCTAGCATTTTTAGATCCTAACTCCAAGGATTAAACAGTAAAAACTAAACCAAAAATTTAACCAGAAACTATTTTCACCTAAACAAACTTTGAGATAACTGAGAAACACCATGAAAAAAATGTGTACGTGGTACAGTAAAAGATTTCAATATGACTGAAAAGCAGTGCACACATTTCTAGTATATTACATAATCCAGATGTCAAGCACATTCTGGATGCTGAATAATTCTAAATCATCTATTACTTGTACAGCAATTAAAGCTTCATGTCATCAATCCAAACACAGTCAACTATGGCATCACATAGATCAGGTTAAAATGCTAAATACCTTTTAGTATTTGCAGTCTCAGATTAAAAGATTATGATAGCATTCCAAACTAAGCTAAAGCTCACTCTGGGCTTCTATACACTAAACTAGCACTTCCTTCTTTTGTTCATTCTTAACATGTATCATAAATGAACAATAAGCATGTGAACAGGGAGGGCTACTATAAGCTATTGCGAGATACCCCGAAGCTGTTACTCTAAAGAGCAGGTTTGGCAATGTAGTTGGACACACTCACTGACATATTACAGTGGCTTTCAAAGTACTTTAAATGCTAGAGCAAGCACACAGCTCCCAAATCTGCAGAATTACTGATTTAGCAATCTGCACTTTTGAAAATGGTACTATCTGAAAGAAGAGAAAGAAGAAATTAGCCTACCCCTAAGTTGTTAAATCAGCATATTTATAAATCAGCCTTTTTGCAAAGGGTGATTGGTTTAGGTTCTGCTGCTGTAACAGGTAGTCTTCTCAGACCAGCTCTAAAGTTAGCTGTAGTCCAACTGATCTGGCAAGAAAGCTGGGAGGGGGTGGGCTGCAATACTGGCAGCTTTCAGCAGTAGAAAGTAATGGAAAGTAAGCACCAATTCTAAAGTTTCTGCACTTAGAGGACTTCTGCACTAGATTTTCTTCATTAAAGAGCTTTTCAAGTGCTGCATTTAAAATTAAGTATCAATAACTGAACAACTCAAGGACATCAATCCGATTATTCTACCACTGAATTAGTGGATAATCCAGTGTGTGTCTTGCCCAAATCAGAAACACAGAAATTGCTTTTGGTGCAATGCACAGCTCACTCAATCAACAGTTCCCTGAAACAAATTTGCCAAGTTTTAGGTTCTTATATCCACTGGATCTGCAGTAATAAAATATTTTAATTTTAACTATTTCTAAAAAAATAGTTAACCTTTCCTTTTTTACACTATCATTAATATAACTCATTTTCTTCTATTACAGTTTTGTTGGTTTCTGTTAGAAACACTTTTTCTGCTTAACTAGACTCTTGGGCAGAATCTTTGTAATACTGCTGAAGAAAACCCCTCTTGATTTTGGATTGTTTCAGTTTGCTGTATGAATCAGAAAAATGAAACCTTTTTTCAGCTCTCTTTCCCCCCACTTCCCTAAACACAGCTCTCAGGTTTGTGCATCACTTGTGAAAAAGGTTAGAGGTTGCTTTAGCTGGAATTCTACTGCCACTCTGGAATGGAATTTAAAGTGTGGATTCACCATCTTCTTGTACTTCTAAAAAAAATTTTCAAGTACATCAGATGAAAACCTGTTTTAATTCTATTAAAGACAATTAAAATTAGAACATAACAATCTCTAATATACTATAAAGAAATTTTCAACTATTTCATTAATCACTGGTTCCTACTACTCTCTGGGCAGATAAATTATGATGGAAGAACATCTAGCTATTCTGTTAGTGATTCCAGAGAAGGAAATCATGACAAACTACATAAATGGGCTTTTCTGAAAGTTTAGACTTTTTTACCAAGTCTAAAACAGATCTTCTAGCAAATTAGTGTTCAGTTTGTCATAAAAATGTATGTATTTAATCACTTCCACTTTTACTTAATTTGTAATAACTCATCATAATGTTTGTTTCAAAATCATATCCCATTGTTACATTTAAATTGCTTCCAATAGCACAGACATCTCTAAAAGAGACAAGTACAGACATCAACTGAAAGCCAGTTGTTATTACATGTATAGTTAGTAGTCTGGTTGCTGGTTTGATATATAGATTAGTAATAATAATTCTACTTTACTCAACATATCCTTCATGATAACTTACATTTTCTATTGTGTATTTCCAAAGCTTGTCTCAAGTCTACAGTGGCTCTTCCTAATAAAGCATCTGCTTTTAAAGTGTGATGGCTCCACACTCTAAATTCCAACGTAGTCTGTGGAGTCACATTCCTGCATATAAAATACATTTTTTTAAAATAAAAATACAGATTTTAAAGTATTTGTTCTTGTTATTAGGAGTATTTGAACTTAATTCACTTTCTCATAGTTACTGTATTTCCTGATACTAATTAGTGGAAAGAAGATTTATACTCCAAGGGGAAATTTTTAACTAAGAACTGCAAACACTAGGATATTTCTACATAAGATCAAATCTGAAGTGCATGACTACAATAGCATAAGGAATTTGAGAAGCATCAGAACAACCTACACTAAGTTCAAATCTGTTATATAACACATTTCTATCTTTAATTGTGAATTACATCTTTTTTCTTGCTCAGTATTCCAGAATTTTAACTAAAAACTCACAATAATAAATGTGGAGGAAAAAGGTGGTAAATATATTTGTCTGTCACTAGAATGAAAGATACTTAGTATTTTTAAAAAACAAAAAAGCAACCAATCAGCTACTTGCAAGCAAGAAGAGCTCAATATGTGTCACCTTGCCATGAAAGCACTGATGAAATTTTATATGTGAATCTACAGATATATAAAAAACTATAATGCATACTCACAGAGATCAGAGGGGGAAAATTAAATGAAGACACTAAAGCAAGAACTGAAGGGAAGCAGAAAGGTAAAGGGCCCAATTACAGTAATACTATGATAACCTTTGGCAGTGTCCTCTCCCCTGCTCAAGATGGAAAACAGGTCCTGGAGAGTAAATTTTTTAGTACAGGGTCTACTACTGCACAAGCGCTCCTGGCTGTAAAAAATGGAGTAGAATCACTGTACTGCAAAGAGTCTACAGCCACATAACCATCAGTATTGTATATACAAAGTATCAGCATCGATGAAAGCAATACTAAACCAACCCTCACCCTCCCAACAACAGGGCTCACTTTATAGTCACTTGAACGTGTTGGACAACGTGGATCATTTTTGGAAATATCTAAGAGTAAATATATTTTTTGCATTTTGAATATGCTGCCTTCTAATGAAATTCCTAATAAAAGATCAGCTCAACATAGAAAAGAAAAAAAACCTAAAAAACACACCTACAAATGGAGAATATATTTCTGGTGCTCATGCAGAACCATAGAAGTGAGGGGAATTTGATAATCCAGAGAGTTTACTTATCTTCCAATAGACTGGGCAACTGAAGCAATGATACCCTTCCAATAGCTGGAATATATATATACACACACAATGGTAAGATCTTACATAAGTGATACTGATGATGGAATGAGTCTGGCTGTACTGTGCATGACAAATTATCTCAATTCTATCAGCTCCCCAAATCCTGCCAAATCAAACCTGCCTCCTCAAAAGAACTCTGGTCTCTGTGAATGCAGTATTAGCTCTCTATTTCTGCTAGTAACAACTCTTGGAAAGCATGGACAAGACTATAACTTTTCCAGTATTTCAAAGGGCTAGTAAGTTCTACTAAACCTGAAGCATTGAGAAATGTGGCACAGCAATATCCCTCATTGCTTCAGCCCTGTACTTAACAAGTAATGTTTTCCAAGCAAAGAGTTCCCCAAAGCTAGGTGTATCACTCCCCACCCTCCAGCACTGTTACTTAGAAGAACCTGGCGTGGTTCCTACCACTAACAACAAAGCTGGCTATTGCACAGACAGGTCAGATGCTGTAAGATATATTGGCTTGACAGTAGCTATGCTCTTTCTCGACCCAAATCTTGCCTGTATAATAATGCATTCTAGACACCTGCACAGTGAGAGATCACCTGGTTCTTAAGAGAGTCATATTCAGGTATAGCTACACTTCCAGCACAGTTAAACCAAATTAAACCACAAAAAGATTAAAATGATCAAATATTAGGAAAAGTTAAAAGGTCACTTTGCAGTAAGAGCTCTTTGTGTATTGCTTGCATTTCCATCCCTGAAAAGGTGATGGAATGACTTATCCTTGGTGCTGTCTCTAGGCACATTGAGGATAAGAGGATTGTTAGGAGCAGTCAACATGGTTTTACCAAAGGGAAAGTCATGTTTCATCCATCTAATAACCTTTTATGAAGATATAACCAGGTGGATAGATGATGGTAGGGCAGCAGATGTGGTCTAACTTGACCTCAGTAAAGCATCTGACACCGTCTCCCACAGGATCCTTGTGGCTAAACTGAGGAAGTGTGGTCTGAAAGGTCAAGTAGTGAGGTGGATTGAGAGCTGGTTGAAGGGAAGACGCCAGTAAGTTTTGATCAATGGGACAGAGTCTGGCTGGAGGCCTGTATCTAGTGGAGTCCCTCAGGGGTCGGTACTGGGACCTGTACTATTCAATATATTCACTGATAACCTGGATGAAGGAATAGAGTGCTGTCAGCAAGTCTGCTGATGACACAAAACTGGGAGGAGTGGTTGACACACCAGAGGGCTGTGCTGCCATTCAGCAAGACTTAAGACAGGCTGGAGAGCTGGGCAGGGAGAAGTTTAATGAGATTTAACAAGGGCAAGTGTAGGGTCATGCATCTAGGGAGGAGCAACCCCAGGTACCAGTACAGGTTGGGGACTGGCCTGTTCGAGAACAGCATAGGGGCAAGGGACACCTGGACGTCCTGGTGGACAGCAGGATGACCATGAGCCAGCAATGTGCCCCCATGGCTAAGAAGGCCAATAGCATCCTGGGATGTATTAGAAGTGGTGTGGTTAGTAGGTCAAGAGAGGCCCTTCTCGCCCTCTACTCTGCCCTGGTGAGACCACACCTAGAATATTGTGTGCAGTTCTGGGTCCCTCAGAGTTCCAAAGGACACTGAACTCCTTGAAAGAGTCCAGCGCAGGGTCACCATGATCACAGAATGGTCTGGATTGGAAGGGACCCCAAGGATCATAGAGCTCCAACCCCCCTGACACAGGCACGGCCACCAACCTCAGGCCTGAATCTACACAAGGTTGCCCAGGGCCCCATCCAACCTGGCCTTGAACACTTCCAGGGACGGGGCATCCACTACTTCTCTGGGCAGCCTGTTCCAGCACCTCACCACTCCTTCTGTAAAAAACTTCCCCCTAATATTCAATCTAAACCTTCCTTCCTTCAGCTTTAATCCATTCCCCCTTGTCCTGCCATTGTCTGCCCTTTTAAAAAGTTGATTCCCCTCCTGTTTATCATCTCCCTTCAGGTACTGGAAGGCTGCAATGAGGTCCCCCCGCAGCCTTCTCTTCTCCAGGCTGAACAAGCCCAGCTCCCTCAGCCTCTCCTTGTAGGGCAGGTGCTCCAGCCCTCTAATCATCTTTGTGGCCCTCCTCTGAACCCTCTCCAACAGTTCTACATCTTTCTTGTTTTGGGGGCCCCAGATCTGGACACAGTACTCCAGATGGGGCCTCACAAGGGCAGAGTAGAGAGAGACAATCACCTCCCTGTCCCTGCTGGCCACCCCTCTTCTGATGAAGCCCAGGATACCATTGGCCTTGCGAGCTGCAAGAGCACGCTGCTGGCTCATGTTAAGTTTCTCATCCACTGTGACACCCAGGTCCTTCTCAGCAGGGCTACTCTCAAGGAGCTCTTCTCCCAGTCTGTATCTATGTCTGGGATTCTTCTGGCCCTGATGATTAAGGGACGGGAACAGCTTCCTTGTGATGACAGATGGGAGGGAGCTGGGTGTCTTTAGCTTGGAGGAGACTGAGGGGTGACCTTAATTAATGTTTATAAATATGTAAAGGGCGAGAATCAGGAGGATGGAGCCAGACTCTTCTCAGTGCTGGCCAGTGACAGAACAAGGGTCAGTAGTGCAAGCAGGAGCGTAGGCAGTTCCATGTGAATATAAGGAAGAACTTTTTAACTGTGAGGGTGATAGAGCACTGGGACAGGCTGCCCAGAGAGGAATGTCTCTCTGGAGATGTGTTCCTGTGGGATATAGTGTAGGTGATCCTGCTCTGGTAGAGGGGTTGGACTGGATGATCATTTGAGGTCCCCTCCAACTCTTAGCCTTCTGTGTTATTCTGTGATCTTTCCATTAGGAAATTTAAAGGAAATCATGACAGTCCTCATAACTACTACTTATCCAGCTGAGATTTTTTTTCCTTTTAAAGTTGAGAATGACATGGTTACAATTGGTAGCATCTTCTGGAATTAATCTTAAACTTGAATGGTGCACAGTGGCAACAAATATCAAAAGTGTATCATGTAGTAACTGTATGCAAGGAACACTCTATATACAAAAAATATTCTCAAAACACTGTAAGAATTGTGAAAAAAGTTTCACTTGAGATAAATACAATCTTATGTCTGCATTTAGTTATTGACAGCCAGAGAAAACTATGTAGGCAATCAGGATCAGTAAATATTTGCCTGAGATGCCTGCCTAGTAAATAGTATTAAAAAACCACAAAATCTACTTACACTGTCAGCTGCTCATCCCATTTTGGATTTGAAGAACTACTTGATTTTGCTGTTTTCTTAATTTCTCCATCTGCAGTTAATTCCGTGTAGAAAGTTGTTCCAAACCAATTCTTTTTCCGTTTCAGTTTGGCACTAGAAACTAAATAAAATACATTGATTTATCTAGAGCAGCATACTGTTGCTGAAAAGCAAAGTGTATAACATGAAATGCAGCATGGCAATGTTATTCCTCACCTTTTCTACTTCTGCTGAACATGAAAGAAGACAATGCTAAAATTGTGGCTTTTGTTTTCAAAAGCTACTTTGTCAGATACCTGAAACCAAATGTGATGTGATCTCTTCACCATGTACTGTCAGGATGGGTTTGAGAGACAGGACAAAAATTATTTTAGGGACTGAAAATCATGTGGGTTCTTTTGCTTGTCTCACTGTTCTTCTTAATCTTCCCTTAACCGAAAAATTTGTAACTGGTAATTCTGAAATATCATCAGATATACTTTTTTTTTTTTTAAATCTACATATTTACCAAAGCAGACACATTTCAGGCCTATTTCAAAATGTACATGTATAGTACAGCCTGTGTACAGCTTCATTTTCTTGCCTGTATTACCTGTGTAGTTAACCTGTGGTTTAACACATCGGTTTGTCAAAAGAAAGAAATCAACTCTCAAATTTACCCTATTTAAGCAGTTTTGCAGATGACCTTAAAGTTTCAAGTAAATATTCAAGTTAAGTAGCAAATGACAAAAGCTGCTATTTTTTACCTCCAAATCACTGGTGAGGTCCTTAGAGCTCCGGATTGCAAATCCATACTCCTACTTCCTCACCCAGTTGAGGGTGTCACTATAAAAACCAACAGCAGCCTAACTGCCAACTTGTGTTTCAAGCAGATGTTGTCTTCAGAAGACCATATTGATGGACTCACAGCTGTAACTCCCTGCTGGCTATGCATTCTCTCTCATTTCTCCCATATTCAGCACAATTCTCTTTCCCTTCACTTTCAAACTAAAGCAAAGGTGAGTATTTTCAGCCACTTGGAAGTAATCCTTTTCTGCATCATGCTTGCTAATTCAAAACACATGGAAGTTCACTAAACTATCTGAAAGGGAGTCAAAAAAGGTCTGTCATATATTTTCTGAATTACAATATCCTGAAATGTATGTGCTAGTCATTTAAAAGTTACTGGGATGCAACCATCCAAGATTCTAAAGCATTATCCATGGACTTTTACTTAATTAAAATCAAAGACTGCACACTTAACTCCCTAACACTTGAAAAATCTAGTCTAAGTCAAACATCATATATTATAAAAGGGATCTGCAGCCTTGATAGCAATGAAGGACTAAACACAGAAGACTACAAACATAATTCCGCACCTATGGGTCCTATTTTTTAACCTGAAATCATGACATATTCTTAAGCTTCAATAACATTTACTTCTTCCATGTTTTTTTCCCTACCTGTTTTACTTTCTAAAAGCAACTGCAGTAAATTTGTTAAAAAATAGGTACTTAGTCGTAAAATTCAAGTCTCCCTTTATTTTTCCCCTTCACAAATTCACAGATTCCAAGAATGGTCAGGGTTGGAAGGGTCCTCTGGAGGTCATCTAGTCCAACTCCCTTGCTAAAGCAGGATCACCTAAAACACATTGCACAGGATCGTGGGTGGCTCTTGAGTATCCCCAGAGAAGGAGACTCCATGATCTCTCAGGGCAGCCTGTTCCAGTGCTCTGTCACTCTCAGAGTAACAAAGTTTCTTCTCATGTTCAGACAGAACTTCCTATGTTCCAGTTTGTGCCCAATGCCCCTTGTCCTATCACTGGACACCACTGAGAAGAATCTGGCCCCTTCCTCTAGAGATATGCCTTTTAGATATTCTTAAGTAATAACCGGATCCCCTCTGTGTCTTCTCCAGATCTCAGCCTTTCCTCATAAGAGAGAAACTCCATTCCCTTCATCTACTTGGTTGCCCTCCAATGGCCTCTATCCAGTAATTCCCTGTCTTTCTTGAACTGGGGACGCCAGAACTGGACACAGTACTCCAGATGTGGCCTCACCAGGGCAGAACAGAGTGGGAAGATAACCTCCCTCAAGCTGCTGCCCATGATCTTTTTGATGCACCCCAGGATATCATTTGCCACCTTAACCATGAGGGCAAACTGCTGGCTCATGGAGAGCTTGCAGTCCACCAGGACCCCCACCTCCTTCTCCCCAGAGCTACTTCCCAGCAGGTCAACCCCTAACCTACACTGGTGGATCGGGTTACTCCTCCCCAGGTGCAGGACCCTACATTTGCCCTTGTTGAATTTTCTTTGCTCAGTTCTTTGCCCAGATCAACATGAACAGCAGCACAATCTTCTGGAGTATTGGCCACTTGTCCCAGTTTTGTATTATCAGAAAATCTGCTGATAGTACACTCTGTCCTCTTTTCTTGGTCATTGATGAATATGTTGAGTAAGACCAAACCAAGCACTGACTATAGGCTTCCAACTAGACATCTGATCATATTTTTTAAGTCATTAATGTCCAACATGAAAGGAGACCATGATTTTTTTTTTTTGTTAGAACTTTTTCTTAAAAAATTAGAAGTAACAAATACTAACAAAAAACTTCAAAACGAACTACAAAGACAAGGTATCTTGCCACATATATCTGAAAAAATACTGATGGCAAAACTAGTCAGTAACATGTTGGAACTGTCCAAACTTGAGCAAGTCTCCACTCCATACAAGTTTGTCTACAAAATGAGAATACACTACTAGCTGCCTTTATAAAAGCGCTTTTTTAAGGACAGTTCTTAAGATAGAAGTCTAGATTCTACAGCAGCATGAACTAATCTGAGTCTAGGTCAGTAATACCAGAACCCTACACTCCTCTGTCTCGAACTTTTTCCCTGTATACTGCTACTGGCATTCCTCAATATTGGAACAAAGACTAGTTAGAGAATTAAACCTCCAGAAAACCAGTCCTAAAAGTTGTACAGACTTCTCCCTACTTCAATCCTTGAACCAGACCTCTTAAAGTAAAGAGAAGTTCCAGTGCCAGAGAAATATATGACTACTTATATAAGGAACAGTACCATACAGAATATCAAAATGATCATTTCTGCATACACAGATCTGAAGTTATGTGTCATTTGTGCAACTCATTTTGTTACAGCTTTATATCTATCTATCTCAAATCTACAGGTGGATTCATCTATGTTATTAGTTATTTCCAGTTTTGATGATTCATCACACTATCAGATTACGTTATCCTTATACAAGGTTCATCAGTTTTAAGATTCCTCCCTTATGTAATTTGATAAAATATCCATTTTGAGGATTCTTGAACAATGTATTTTTTCTCAGATAACCTGGCCATCTTTGGATGAGCCAGCATAATGTATCCTGAGATGCAGGCTTTTTAAAGACATGCTACCTTACTCATGTTTTTTCACGAGTGATGCGGTTTATCACCAAAATAAACTGCCAAGGAAAGCCAGTAATCTACAACCTTTGAAAGCCTAAAAATTCAATTGGGCCATCTATGTCATTATTTGTTCCCAACCAAAATTCCTGATATTTATCCGTAATGTTCTATCAAATCTCTTTTTTTCCCTGAGATCATTAAGCCCTGTCATCCAATTCATTGTATAACCTCTACCTAGCTATAATTCATCTACATACATTCTTGACTGTTACATTCAAGTTATTAAAATATTAACAATATTGATCCACTTTTTCCACTCATTTCAAAGACTGGTTTTTTAGAATGCATATGTTTTCCTGTAAAAATCAGTGTAATACAAACCACTACTTGCCTGTTACTTGCATCTGTAATCTTCCATTATGGTTGTTACTTGTATCAGATCTTGGTGAGGCTGTGGCCATGTCAGAGGTTTAGGCTTTAGCCTAAAACAAACAAACAAACAAAAAGGTACAGGTAGCTTATTAAAAAGTACTTATCAATCCATGTTACCTACAGCTATTGAACAGGACACTCAAAAAATCAGTTACTTAGGTATGGCAGAACTCATTATTTCACAATACCAGTTAAAAAAACTAATTACTTTGGAAAGTTGTCCCACATTACCTTTGAGGATGCCAAGACACTTAAGCAATACATATATTTATATAGTTTAGAATAAGTATAAGGCAAGAAAAAAAAATAAATTAGCTGTGATATAGCGATAACTATCTCCAGAAGGCAGGCGTATGGTCTGATTTCAGATGAGCTACACACCAACAACTTCCAATGAACAAAACATATGCAACGTTTACATGCTTGAAATCAAGCTGTCCCCAGAATGACACACTCAAGCAGTAACAAAAGTGATTTAGACAAAGAACATGTCAACTCCAGCCCTAGACTTGCAATCAGCTTTCTATACCCCTGCTGTCCACCCACAAATCACTTCCCTCATCTATTGAGACAGTAAGCACTTCACAAGGACAACCCCATCTTATCATTGGGCGACTGAAGTAGTGTGGCTCTGATCTTAGTTGGGGCATCCCAGAACTTGAAATACATGTGATAACATCACTCTTGTGCTCCTGAATGACTACACATGAAACAAAGCTAGAAGTGAAATATTTTCTATCAGAAAACTATTTTTTCATGAGAAAATAATAAATGCATCTAAAATACACTTTCCATGATCTGGATAAACTTCCATATGTTTATTTCTGTGAATATTAATTGGTAGCAGTAATAATATGGGAACAGTTACCACCAAACCTTTTTGATCGTGCACCACTATCAGCAAAAAGTATTTGAATTGCATCCTCAATATGTGTACTTATTTATAAATCATATAAAGGCACTACTGTACTGATATTTTCTGTACATTATAAAACATAAGAATACAATTTAAAATAATAACAAAGATGACATACAGTATATTTTTATTACTAATGAAAAAAAACCCCTTTTTGCTGTCACTTTTTTTAAGAAAACCATGTGACTGAATATGCTTCAACATTTTTTTTAAATGTTGGCTTAACATATTGTGATACAGTGATTTGTAGGTCTGGCTTTCAATTCAGTTTGTTTCAATACTTGGTTTTAAAGGCTGTCATAGATGGAAAAGATAATTTTCAAAGATATGCACACCCTAATGAAAGTGCATAGCTGGCTGCACTTATTAAATCACAACATTCATTTTTCATTCACATCCACTAACTATACAAAGGGGGTTTTTTCTTGAAATTTAACCAGTAAATTTCCATCTATCTATCAGTTGTTATTGTAAACTAATGGAAGATGATGCATTTTTATATTTTTACAAATTGGTTGAAAACTTCCCGACACTCTTCATTTGGAAGATTCTTAAATGGTGAGGAAATTCTGTTTCCAAGTTTAAGTATACAGATATGAGAGTTTTTATAGTTTACAAACATCTTTTCTGGCAACAAAACGGAAACAATTCCAAACAGCAATTTTCAAAATACTTTCTCTGCAGCACAAGTTTCTTTCAAAAAAGCAGTCACCTTCTTCACAGAATCACACAGAATCACAGAATCATAGGGGTTGGAAGGGACCTCAAGAGAACATTGGGTCCAACCTCCCTGCCAAAGCAGTTCCCTAGCTCATATTACACACGTAGGCGTCCAGACGAGTCTTGAATATCTCCAGAGAAGGAGACTCCACCACCTCCCTGGGCAGCCTATTCCAGTGCTCTGTCACCCTCACTGTGAAAACGTTCTTCCGCGTGTTGGTGCGGAACTTCCTGTGCTCCAACTTGCAGCCATTGCCCCTTGTCCTGTCTCCACTGACCACTGAAAAGGGGCTCGTCAATTCCCCCTGCAACCGATGCTTAAGATATTTATAAATATTAATTAGGTCCCCCCTTAGTTTTCTTTTCTCCAGGCTGAACAGCCCCAGCTCTCTCAGCCTTTCCTCATAGGATAGATGTTCCAGGCCCTTAATCATCTTCATAGACCTTCTCTGGACCATCTCAAGGAGATCTCTGTCTTTTTTATACCAGGGAGCCCAGAACTGGACACAATACTCCAGGTGGGGCCTGACCAGGGCAGAGTAGAGGGGGAGGATCACCTCCTTAGACCTGATGGCCACACTCCTCCTGATGCACCCCAGGATCCCATTGGCTCTCTTAGCCACCAGGGCACACTGTTGACTCATAGCCAACCTGTCATCAACCAGGACCCCCAGGTCCTTCTCCACAGAGCTCTTCTCCAGCAGGTCATCATTGCTCATTTTTAAAACATCACCTTCCTCTTCAAGGGACACATCTAAGAATCTTAATTTTTCTGAAAATATTTGTTTGTCAGCATACTGCTGACAGGCACTTGTCATCACATAACAGGTCAGTAAATTCAGAACATTTGTCTTTTTGTGAAAGAAAATGCATAACGGATCTTTAAGTTTTACAACTGTTCTAAGCCCTGTGCCACAATAACCAGCAAACCTCTGCATGGTACAAAAGATTCTCCTGATCACTGCCCATATCATACAAATTATTGTAAATTATTGATTCTACTACTTAAAGGTCTTGTTTGCATACAATTAACAACCCTGATGACACCCTGAAGCATTTTGTGCACTTCTGGCATCAAGTTCCTTGCTACTTGCCTATGCACAATGCAGTGAAGGAAATACTCCTTGCAACCTTAACCCGGAATCCTTTTTACATCAGTTAAACCATGCCACCAGTGGTTACATTTACACAATTTCTCCACTGAAAAAAAACCCCTTTTGTTATTAAAGAAGTCATTTAGTCTTAAGAATGTATCTTCTCTGGTACATCTGTCCTCAGTGACTTCATTCTTTGTGTGTGGTACTGACATAATTAATTCTGTGTGTATTGTATTGACACAATCTAGCAAGCACTGTAAGATGAGCCACTTTACATACATCTACATTCTCCTCCAGCTGTACAGCAAGCCAACCACAATGTGTAATTTTTTTCTAATATTTGTTTCTTAGACTCTTTGGCAGTGTTTCACAAGCATCACTCAACAGTATCAGCTGACAAAGAAATGCAATTCAGTTTGTCACCATATTGTTTTCCATGCATTACTTCAGACATTTTACTGTAGCAGGAAGATCAAATGATTCCACAGTGGAATGTGGCTTCTGTATTTTTTTCCATCCAGAAACTTCAAAAGGGGCTTCTAAAGACCTATCATTAAGTTCAGTGAAATCTTGTAAAGTACTGGACTGAGCATAGCAAGACTGCTGAAAAAAATGCAGGTTTGTTTTCATGCTCTGGATGCTCAGTTGTTCAGTTTCTAAATTCATACTATTATTAGCTGGTATCTCAAGGAACAATAATCTCTTAGGGTGAGGTCCATCATTAATGATAGTGGATGTACATCCTGTTTCAAATACCTTTCTTGATAAACAAAAATTTTTTGGCCAACAATCTTGTCAGATATAATTGCCATTGTTTTTACATCATAATGCAGCCAAAAAGGAGCTCATACTATGAGGAGGGAATGTGTCAGCTCTGCCATTTTTTTATTGTTCACTTCTGCTCACATTACTATCTTCAAACCATGACCTCTGCAGGAATTTTCTTTAAGCACTTGTGAGGGTTATTTAAATTAAAATGAAGTAATATAATCCATAAATCCACCTAACTGGGCATATGTGAACTGCATGCATTGCAATACCCTGAAAGTGAATGAATAATTGAGGTGCTACTGTGACCCCTTCACACTGTGGAACACTAAATCCACTCTCAGGACACCTCACAAACCATAAGTGTGATAGAGGATTACCTGTGTACAGACCAAGTGACGGTGCCCATGTCAATATGTATACTAAATTTCTTCCTTATAATTCAGATTAAATGAATGCCCTAGTATTTTCCTCCCATACCTCAATGGATGGCCTTGTGTACCCCACTTTGGAGGTCACTGGTATGAAATCATAGAATTATAGAATATCCTGAGTTGGAAGGGACCCATAAGGATCACCAAGTCCAACTCCTGGCTCCACACAGGCCCAGACAGGTCAGAGCATGGGACTGAGTGCATCGTCCAGGTGCTCCTTGAGCTCAGTCAAGCTTGGTGCTGTGACCACTTCCCTGGAGAGCCTGTTCCAGTGCCTGATCACCCTCTCAGTAAAGAACCTCTTCCTAATAACCCAACCTAAGTCTCCCCTGTCTCAGCTTCATACCATTCCCTTGGGTTCTGTCACTAGTCACTAAAGAGAGATCAGTGCCTGCCCTTTTGCTCCCTTTTGTCAGGAAGCCACAGACCACGATGAGGTTTCCCCTCAGCCTCCTTTTCTCCAGCCTGAACAAACCAAGGGACATCAAAGGAGTGACACATGAATCACCTCTGTGGCAAGTAAACTCAAATCCTTCAGAAGAAACCAAGACCTGCAATATAGTTCTAAAATGATTATAGGCATACTTTTCTAACTGACAAATTATGGTTACTCTTACTGGGGTTTTTTCTCCTGCTGTTCAAACCTTCAGAGATCTGAAATGCTAAGGTAGTTTGGGGATTATTTGGTTGGTTAGGTTTTAGCTTTTTTTTTTTTTAAACTCTACTCCTAGCATGCACAAAGCACAATAAACACAGGAATAAAAAAGTAACCTGTGTCATCAGGCAGACAGTCCATTGCTCAATCTCCTAAAACTTCAGGTTTCAGTGCTGATTTATCTGTGAGGCATACCACCTGCCCAAACCTGAGTTTCTGGCTCTGCTTGTTGCTAAACTGCTAACTGCATTTGGCAAACACATGCTTGCCAACCTCCTGGTAACAGGGAAAGGAGAATTCACTACACTTATCTTTGACATCTTTCCCCTTGAAGGAAAAAATGACCATGATGCCTGGGAGAAATTAATACTGGAACAGGGAGATCTCAGCAGAGGATGGAGATGAAACAAAGCTATGCTTGGGGTTGGCTTGAGGGGCTGCATGTTTCTGCAGTAACTAAATTACCAAATGCTACATCAATAGTGCCCAGATGTTCAGTTTCTGCCCTGCAAAATGAACATCTTTCTGTAATAGAAGTCTACCTTATATTCTTGCCAATACAGTACACCAAGGTACACGTACACTGCAACGATTACTGTTTCAAATTTTTGGAAGGTACACTAGTACTGACTGTCATTCCAGAAAAGGACAGGACATGAAGAGTACTACTAGAAGAGAGACAATGAAAGAACAGCCTAAAAATACTAAAGACTGGAAGTAAATCTGCTTACTATCTGTAATTACATCAGGAACATGTAGAAAACTAAAATGAAGGCTACTGAATTAAAATAATATTGTTGATAAGTTATCAAAAATCTCAGTTTCTGGGGGACAGTGGCAGCAGAGAGAGCAAGCAAGCGTGTACTGTGGTATGAAACCAAGCAAGGACAGTAAAAGAAGTCACATTGCAGAGGAACTGACAGATTTGCACTAGGCTGGGATTACATGCAACTCTTCTCTCATTACAAGTAAAAAAATTCATAAGCTGAGAAAGATTTTTAGACATTCCACAACTAGAAATTATTCAAATACTGAAAGTTTCAAGGACTAGCAGCCTCTTGTCTTTATGAGGCTGAAGAAATATCTGCACAGCCAAAAGTAACCCAAATTTCAACTAAACAAGTTCCCTGATCTTGGTGGAGGAAAGGATGGAATGGCAATTACACAGGGTGAAGTGATGATATTCATTTGGAGGATTGAGAAGTTTTCATAACCTGGGATAATGTCAAAAGCAAAACACCAGTACTTTCCTGATCTAATTTGCAAGAAAGCCTACGAGAAAGAAAAACAGGTGCAAGAAGAAACACTGAAAGATGGGGGAAGGAGGGCAGGGAGGGAAGTAGGCAATTTTAGAAGTTTTATTTCAAATAATGCAAGCCCTAACCACAAATGAGCAAGGGAACACTACGTCCTATGGACACTATTTACCACTTTCTTGTACCATGAACACACTTTTTTTTAATTCCCTCAGCCCTACTTCTCCTTTTTTCTTGTCACTGAAAATAAAAGCCTACTTTGACTACAGAACATGTTGACTAAGGGTTAAAATCTTTGAGGTTATGTCTACATAATCTTAAAAAGAGGATTACATACAGCAATGTAAGAGTCACCAGCCTTGTAGTTATAATCTTCCTGAAAATCAGGGGATTAATTCTAACAGGGCTACAGTCACCATACTTACCACACCTCTTTATTCAAGTTCTAGGTCAAGCTTCATTGGCCCAAAGGATATGAAGCTTTACTTTCAGAAATATCTCAGTAATAAATACAACACTCCCTCTCCAAAATTCCTTTACAACAAAAGTGAAGAATCTTAAGAGCCACACATCTCCACATAAAGATCTCTTTAGCCTGGGGGAGACTGAGGAGTTACTTCATTAATGCCTATAAGTATGTAAAGAGTGAGAGTCAGGAGGACAAAGCCAGGGAGGGTCTTCTTAGTGATGGCCAGTGACACGACAAGGGGGCAAGCTGGAGGTTATGAGGTTCCATGTGAACATAAGGAAAAGCTTTTTCAGTGTGAGGGTTACAGAGCACTGGAACGGACTGCCCAGAAAGGTTGTGGAGTCTCCTTCTCTGGAGACACTCAAAACCCACCTGGATGTGTTCCTGTGTCGCCTAATCTAGGAGATCCTTCTCTGGCAGGGGCGCTTGGACTAGATGATCTTTCAAGGTGCCTTCCAACCCCGACATTCTGTGATTCTGTGACTTATCCAAGAAGCACAGTCCCTTCATCATCAGCCCCTCCCACCCCCACCACCCCATCCTGATTACGTACAGGAGCTCAACCCACTAAAAAAACACCTACAACACCTAAAAATGACACAGACAGGAACTCAGGAACCATCCATAAAACCTGAAACTGACTGCAGCTACATCAGATACATGTCAGAAGACTGAACAGAAAATAAACGCAATTGTAATTTAAAATTAGTTCTAGTCAATCACAATGTACTGGGCTTACTGATGGCACTTTAATGACCACCGATTTATTCCCTCACTACTCTGACACCTCTGTTCTGGAAATAATATAGAACATGGCAAGCAAGGGAAGAGAAAAATAAACACTAACAGATCACACCATGAATGAGCACTGCTGAATTGAAAGTCTTCCCAAATGTGCAAAACCAGACTAAGAAAACTTGAGACCTAGTTGTATAAATGCACTAAGTAAGGACAGAGTAAGCAGATGAGCAAGATATTTAAATCTTACTAACCCACCCACTAACAACTTTAACTCAATTTCCTGTAAGCAAAAACAAGAATTGAGTTGACTAAGTAATGTCCCCATAGTACCATAAATATTACTTTCCCTGTATCAGAGCATATCTTCCAAACAAGAATGGAAATGCAGAAAAAAATTTTTCTCAACAGATTATTTAAAAACAAACAAACAGATAAGCTCACCTATTCAAGATTTTCCCTGCCTTCCCTAAGCAAAACGGTAGGAAAGGTTAAAGAAGGACAGAATGGGGAAGAAATAAGTGATGAGAAACTCTAAAACCTGTGTCTATTTAACGGAACCAATAGTTCTATGTAGAGTCATAGGAAAACAATACTGACATTAGTTTCTTTTCCTTGGTACAAAGTGTAAACACAAACACCAGTAATATAAAATCCTACACATAAAAAAGAATCCTTAAAATAAAAAATATTAATGTTTTAGGTTCAGATTAACAAACTATCCAATGACACAATCATGCCTTATCAGTACTATTTCTTGTTGGATCACCCAAGGCTACCACAATACCATCACAATTCTACTATATACAAAACTGAACAATATGTGCACTATCACAGTTAAGCAATACGAATTTGTGCTCTAAACTTCATACATTATTTTCCTGTTCTCCTGCCTCCACATGCACACACTTTGTTTTCAAGATGGGATAATGCTGCTGGCAATAAACTCCTTATTTCTTCAGTGGAAAAAGAGGGCCTGGATGCAAGACTAGAAATGTGGATGATTTCCTACTTTCCTCAACACAGTGAAACAACTGTCTTTTCCCTGAAAGATGCTCTCACACAGACACTTCGTCTCCCTGTACTACGTGTTCCACCATGGATAAAGTCTCCAAAGAACATCCCTCTTTCCCACACCTCGCACTCCAGAAGATCAGAACAGCGATAGTACACTGAGATTCTGACCCCTACAGCCCCCTGAAATCCCTGGTCACCTGTCAAAAACCTTTAGCAGTGTTGTAACAATTGGTCTTTTTACATTGCTGAAAAAGCCAGTACCATAAAAAATACAAGATAAAACCAAAACCAGGCCTTATTAAGTGGTGGTAAAATCAGAGATCGGAAAAGTAGACATAGTATAGTAGATTTGAGTTCAAAATAGAAGGGAAAGCTTTTAAAATCAGGAAATTGTTGATATACCAAAGAAAACTTAAAACTTTTCCCTTTTCTTCTTCACTTCTCAAAAAGGGTTGACTTTCAATGTGGGGGTGTGGGGGAGAGGCAGAAAGAGAGGAGGGAGCGCCACGCCTCTTCCACAACAAAATAAAAAAGTCTGAAGTTTGAAACAAATTCCTTGATGTGAAAAAATAAGAAAAGAAAAAAGAACTTATGTCAGATGCAAGTAAATTTCTTAATGAATTCCTTTCCCTTCAGACTTCAAATATCCAGACACTTTATTCAATGCTTCTGATTTGAAAGTCTATTTCACTATTTATCAACAATAACAATGGTGATGACTGCCAGTCTCAGGAGGACCATTAAATTTAAGTGAACACTCTCAACACCAAGACCCCTTAAATTTTTATATATATATATAAATTTTTATTTATATATATATACACATATACTGACCACATGCAAAGGCACAATAGTTCTCTAATTTTATTAAAGCAAATTACAGGTATAGTTACCAGAATTGTAATTCTGTGATTCTATGAAATGGTACCTTGACATACTGCAGACATTTCAGTTTCCTTCATGTATGCACTATGTATGCATTCTTAAAGAAACAAGTTGTTGGTCAACAAAAGCACAAACTTTAAATAAAGGAAAGTACCTTTTAGTTGTATTATTGTTTTAATTATCTCACATTACATATCCTTCTAGCCAGAAAGGAGTTTAAAAAGGGTTATATTAATTTCTAAATTAACATATAATTACAGTTACATAGCCAGTAAGTTCCTCTTAAAATTACTAAAACCTGCAAAAATGTTAAGAGATTTTTTTAATGTCAAACAGAAAGCCTTTACATATTTTAATTTATTGAAATTAAGTAAAAGAACAGGAAGTACAGACTAATACATCATCATTAAGCTGCAGGCCTTGGTTTCTCTCTCATACATATGCTGAAAGAAACATAGTCCAGAGGCAAAAAATAGGAACCAGTGCTCTGAACTGTGACTCCCACTAGACACATGCAAGGAAGGCAAAGTCCAAGTTACACAAACAGCTCTAACATTTGCTTTCTAATCTGAATGCTTTATGCCAACGGTCTTAGATTCTTTCAATTTACTAGATAATTCTGTTTATGAGACACTGAAATTTTTTTTCAGTCAAGTTTCTTCTCTTTTTGGTATTGTGCTTTTGCCCCAACACAAGGTGTTAATTACTAATCACATTTCCTTTTTTCTAACTGCATCAGCTCAATCACTTCCTGTTTTTTAAACCACTTATTTTTTTGTTGTTTCCACCTTTACTATCTTTAATTTTCAGTCCTATGTGTATTCTTCTCTGAGTTTTTACACCTAAACAATTCAGCTGTTTTTCTGGAAAAAATATCCCTTTACTACCTCCTTCTTCTTACTAACATAACTCCTTGAATACTATATACATGTGTGAAACAAAAATTAGACTTATTAATATTGCCTATACAAACAACTAGATTTGGAAAACTTGTAAGGCCAGTAGTACCTGCTGTTCAAAACATTTGTAACAGCAGGCCATACTCTATGCTAACAGGAAACACTGGAAACCTTTGTTTAAGTCAGTGTTCCAATGAAAGTGCTCCTATCACCAAACATTCATCCATGAATGACATTTACTGTATAAAATCACAAATCACAGAGTGGTTGAGGTTTGGAGGGACCTGTGGAGATTAGCTGGTTCCAACCCCCCTGCTCAAGCAGGGCCACCTAAAGCCAGTTGCCTAGGATTGTGTCCAGACAGCTTTTGACTACCTCAAAAGATGGAGACTCCACAACATCCCTGAGTAACACGTGGCAGTGCTCTGTCACCCTGACAGTAAAAACATTCTTCCTGATGTTCAGGGGGAACCTTGTGTGTTTCAGTGTGTGTCCACTGTCTTATCACTGGGCACCGCTGGAAAGAGCCTGGCTTCATCCTTCTGTCGTGGAGGGCTACAGGCATTCAGGAGGGATGGGGAGGAAAGGTGAGGTGAAGGAGTTGCACTATATGTAAGAGATAGTTTGAATGCACAGCCTTTTACAGTTAGCAATGATGTGGTTGAGAGCCTCTGGGCAAGGATTAGGAGGATAGAAAACAAAGGAGATGTTATAGGGGATATCTACTATGGATACTCCAGCCAGGATGGAAGCACGGGATGTGTGTTATTCTCTAGGTAATTAGGAGAAAACCCTGGATATGCAGCCCCTCTCCCTGTGTGAGATTTCAACATCTCAAACATCAACTAGGAATAACCATACTGCTGTGACAAGCAAGGCTGAGAAATTCATAATGTTTGTAGAAGATAATTTCTTATCACAAGTACTCAGAGAGCCAAGTAGGAAAAAATGCTGCTAGACTTGTTCTTTGTGAGAAGAGAAGGACTCGCTGGACACGTGACAGTAAGTGATGGTCTTGGCCTCGATGATCACAAAATGGGCAAGTTTAAAATTTTCAGTGTAATGACAAAAAAGCACAAAAGAGGTTCTATCCTGGACTTCAGATGAGCAAACTTTACATTACTGAGGGAGCTGTTTAGCAGAGTACCCTGGGAAACTGCGTTTAAGGGCTTAAGAGTCCATGAGTGTTGGTCAGGCTTTAAGAACCACTTTTTAAAGGAACAAGAGAGGGCAATTCCAGTGTGTCAGAAGTCAAGCAAGCATAGCAGACTGCCAGCTTGGTTGAACAGGGAACTATTCACGGAGGTCAAGTGAAAAAAGAAACTGTATGATCCTTGGAAGTAAGGTCAGGCTTCATAGGAAGATTACAGTGTCATACTTCGTTTATGCAGGGAAAAGACACAAAAAGCCAAAGCTCAATTAAGAGTTGAACCTGCCAGTCTTGTGTCAGCTAACAAGAAGGGCTTTTTAAGTATATTACTAGAAAGAAGAAATCTAAAGAAAATATTGGACCTATGCTTGCTGAAGATGGTCACCTGACTAACAGGGACGAAGAAAAAGCAGAGGCAGTCAATGCACTATTTTTGCCTCAGTATTTAAAAATATTGATAGACGTCAGGCTGCCTAGTCCCCTGAGTCAGAGGAACACAAGCACAGGACAGTGTCTTTCCTTTTGTGGATACTGTAATTGTAAGGGATCAGGCAGGCTGATAGGATTCATTCCAGAGTATTAAAGGAGCTAGTGAATGTTCTGGCAGGATCCCTCTTGATCATCTAACAGACCCTGGGAGTCAGGGAAGGTCCCTGCTGACCTGAAGCCAGCCAACACTAATTTACAAGAACTGAGGGAAGACTCAGGAGTTATTCTAACCTCAGTTCCTGGAAAAATTAGAGAGGATTATACTGGGTACTACTGAAAGACTTTTAAAGAATAATGCAATCATCAGGCACAGTCAACAGGTTCACAAAGGGAAAGACCTGTTTAATATCTTTCTGTGTAAGGTCACCTACCTCACGAATGAATGGAAGGTGGTAGATGTAGTTTTTTCTGGATTTTAAGTAAGACTGTCCCTCACAGCATCCTTCTGCAAGGGCCCAAGTGGCTAAGAAGGCCAATGTCATCCTGGCCTGTATCAGAAACAGCATGGCCAGTAGGTCTAGAGAGGTGATTCTGCCCCTGTACTCAGCACCTCGAGTACTGTGTCCAGTTTTGGGCCCCTCACTACAAGAAAGACATTGAGGTCTTAGAGCAAGGCCAGAGAAGGGCAACCAGGCTGTTGAAGGGCAAATCCTACGAGAAGCAGCTGAGGGAACTGGGGATGTGTAATCTTGAGAAGAGGAGGCTGAGGGGAGACCTTATCACCACCTACAGTTACCTGAAGGGAGGTTATAGAGAGGTGGGCAATGGTCTCTTCAGCCAAGTGACAGTAGATAGGACAAGGGGAAATGGCACTAAGCTGTGCCAGGGCAGGGTCAGATTAGATGTCAGGAAAAAGTTCTTTACTGAAAGAGTTGTTGGGATGTGGAACAGGCTGCCCAGGGAGGTGGTTGCATCACCATCCCTGAATGCATTTAAAAGACAGGTAGATGAGGTACTTAGGGATATGGTTTAGAAGAGGACAGGAACAGTAAAACTTGCTGAACCTAAAGGTATTTTCCAACCTTGTAATTCTCTGATTCTGGACAAGTTGTCCAACTGCAGAATCAGTGAGTTTACAGCATGCTGGGTGAAGAGCTGGATGAAAGGCTGCCTTCAAAGTGTGAACTGTATCTGGCTGGCAACCAGTCATCAGCAGTGTTCCTCAAGGCTCAATTCTAGGGCCAGTTCTGCCCAATATTTTAATCGATGAATAGGATTATGGAGATTAATGAACCATCAGCAGCTTTGCTGACTGTAAAGTAGGGAGAGAGGTGCTGATCTCTTCTCCCTGGTATCCAGTGATAGGATGTGTGGAAATGGTTCAACATTGTGTCACAGGAAGTTCAAACTTAACATTAGGAAGCATTTCTTTCCAAAGAAGGTGATCAAACAATGGAACAGGCTTCCTAGGGAGGTGGGTCAATGCCACAGGCCTGTCAGTGCTTGAGAGGCATCTGGACAATGCCCTTAACATGCTTTAACTTGGTGAGCCCTGAATGGGCCAGGTAGTTAGACCAGGTGATTATTGTAGGTCCCTTTCAACTGAAATGTTCTATTCTGTTCTTGCACACTGACAGCTTTGGGCCATGACTGCTTCCCTGGGGAGTTTTTTCCAGTGCTCAACCACCCTTTCAGTGAGGAAGTTTCTCCTAATATCCAATCTGGACTGCCCCGACACAGTTTTAAGCCATTCCTTCACAAACTATCACTGGACACCAGAAGGGTATCAGCACCTCTTTCTCTGCTCCCCCTCACGAGGAAGTTGTAGACAACAAAAAGGTCAGCCCTCAGTCTGCTCTTCTCTAAGCTGAACAAACCAAATATCCTCAGCTGCTCCTTGTAGTTCATGCCGTCTAGTCTTTCCACCATCTTTGTTCCCTGCTTTGGACAAATTCCAGTATTTTTCACAAACCAAGTCTGACACAAACATTTCTGTATTTATCTTCCTTAAGCCAACCTATATGCAGTTCCCACCCCCACACAAAACAAGTCTTTGTCCACTCATATTGGCATGGAGAGTAAGCTACATACAAAAATATTTTATTTGCTGTATTTTTTCATGCAGATGCACTGACCATTGCTTCAGATACTGCAATACTAATCCATGCATTATATACAACATATTGCCACCCTGTCCAAGATTTAAAAAAAAAAAAAGTAGTAGAACTAGAGCTTTACAGAAGATTATTTTTCAGTGTTATGCAGGAGATCCAAACAAATGACAGCCTATGATTCTACTGCACACATCTGCCTGTTCTGTTTTGCTTTAGACTAGCAAAGACCTTTTTAGCCTGGTTTCCAATGCAAACATCATATGTATGACTCATACTGTCCACCTGCCTCTTCCCACTCTTCATCTCCAACCCCCTAAATGAATCTG
The DNA here is from genome assembly GCA_022605575.1 of Laterallus jamaicensis coturniculus. Classification (NCBI taxonomy): domain Eukaryota; kingdom Metazoa; phylum Chordata; class Aves; order Gruiformes; family Rallidae; genus Laterallus; species Laterallus jamaicensis. The sequence goes on along the minus strand of JAKCOX010000002.1, from coordinate 63,709,754 downwards.
TTCAGCACCAAATTCAGTTAAAATAAACTAAGAAGTAATATCCTCTGATATACTGCGTTACCATAAGCTTCATAAATATCAGCAGCTAGGTAGAGGAAAAAGACACAATTTCTTGTTCTTGCTGAGCAATGAACTCAAGCTATCCATGCTGCCTGACCCAAAGGCTACAGTCACCACAGTCACAGCTCTGAATAATGGCTTCTTTACTAGAAGAAAGAACGGTCTAGACCAGCAGAGGGAGAAGAGAACTGTAATGATATAAGAAAAAAAGTGTATGAAGCCTAGTTCCACTGCTCACAGAGAAACTTACGGGCAAAACACTTTGGGTACACCTTGCCTTCTGAATCTTAATGACGATGACGCTTCTAGGTCCTACCACAATATCAAATAAAGAAAAATGCCAGTGTCTCCTCTATATATTTACTGTAGATACACACACTCAGTGAAACAAATGGAGGTAAGCAACCTGGAGGCTGCTTGAACATAAGAATGGTAGCTAAAGACTAAAGTCCAACATGTGTATCAAGAAATCAGGCAAGATTATTTTCTTCAAGCAGCTGAATAGCCTTCATATTTGCCAGAACACATCATGTGTTAGCTACATACTAGTCTTCAGCCTCTCCAAGTTACTTTCTACTATGGATAATCCTAAATGTTGGTATAAATCACTGTTTAGCAACTTGGATTAAGAGCAATGTAATGTATTGCTAAGAACACCAGATAATAACAGCAGTAAAACAACAGTAATAGTAGTAGTAATAATGATGATATTCCCAGCATATTTCTGTTCATAGGACAAGGGGTGATGGCTGCAGGTTAGAACATGGGAGGTTCCGCACCAACATGCCGAGGAGCTTTTTCACAGTGGGGGTGGCAGCGCACTGGAATGGGTTGCCCGGGGAGGTGGTGGAGTCTCCTTCCCTGGGATGTTCTGGACCTGTCTGGATGCCTATCTGTGTAATATGAGCTGGGGGGCCTGCTTTGGGGGGGGGGGGGGTGGGGGTGGGGGCAGGTTGGACCTGATGATCTCTTGAGGTCCCTTCCAACCCCTACAATTCTGTGATATTCTCTTTAAAATATGGGCTGGTTTTAGCATACCTACATAGCAAACAGAAAACGTTACCGTTAATTAAACGTAGGCACTTCCATATTAAATGTAACTCTATAGGTAGCACATTATAACAACATGTAAAATGGATAAGGATGGGCACATACCAAGAGCACACAGATAGCTTATAAAATCCATTCACAAGAACTCAGACATGTCACTATCATTCACAGTAGCCATAACTAGTGTAAGCACATCTCTACTACAGTCACAGCAAAACTAACAAAAAATTCCAACATAAACCAACATTAAATAAGTTAACCAAGAGCACTGCTGTTTCTGTTACACCCCTTCTCCTTGTTTTTGCGGGGATATGATGAAACCATGATTAAGGAACACCAGTAATTTGGGGCAGTATTAAGTAATTCCAAAAAAAGTCTCCCAGTCTCCCCATTGTTCCAGTAAGTCAGTACAAGATGAAAAATCAAAGGGAAGGGAAACCTACTCTGTGTTACGGGCTTTAGTGGAAGAAAGGGTCTTTGACCATTTCTCAGCAGTAACAGATTTTATGTGATCCACCTCTCCTCAGTAACTCTCTCTCAAAAAATAGCTCAAAGAGGTAAAAGTAGAATTCACTGCCTGTTCTCACTCTTTTCTCCGGTATCTGCTTTTTAAAATGTGCTATGCCAGCCTCCTTTCAGCTGTCAATCTCAGCAGTGTTAAAACACTAAAACATGCCTGTCCTAATTCCAATCACAGACTGTACTAATCTTACCTTTTACTACCTGAGAACACTCACCCCAGCATTGTCACTTGTTTTTTCAAAAATAGCCCTTCAGTCTCTACAGCGCTAGAAAATTCAACCTGATCCTTAGCAAGGCTCCCAGGTGTTAAGAAACGCCCATTTCTTAGAACAGAGAGTTGTCATCTTCCGGTAATTATTTTACATTGCAATTCTAAGTTAGTCTGATTCCAGAAAAATGACAAGTTGAGAATATGAAAAGGAGTAACACACAAGCCGTGCCAGAAGAGCCCAGAGACTGACTTCAAGGGTAGATACTGGACCACATCAACACACTGCATATTACGTTTAACTCAGTGCTGCAAAGGCATCAGTGGGCTATAAGAAAGCTACTTACGTTTTGTAGTAAAAGACCATTTGAAATATTATTTTCATTTCACATGAAGCGATGGAGTTCATGAAAAATGCAGATACTCTCATGAGGGTCAGGGTCAGTATCCTTTGTGCTGAAAAGCTAAAGATTAAATTACATTGACAACTAAATGTTGAGAATGACACTGCCTTGAAATCAAGGACTGCAAAAAATCACAAGTAATCCAACTCACCACTGAAATTAGACAATTTTCAAAACAGTTCCGCTATTCATGCCAATTTTTGAGGGTAGGTATTAGAGACAGAGCAAAGACAGGCAAGGGAAAAGCATCTCCAGAATTCTTTATGACATAACATACACTTGCATGACATGGTCAACACACAAGTCTTCCAGTCTGAAGCGTATTAAGACTCCTTAGTCATTCTATTAGTCTTCTTCCATATAAATCAGTCAACCTGCTGTACTTCTTTGTACCTTCTCCAGCTGTACTATATACCTTTGGGACAGGACAGAAAGTGGGAAAGATGGAAAAAATGCACAAAGCATTCACTCAAGATGGGAATGCACAGTGGATATAAACAGCAACATGATGACACTGTCTGGTTCATTCTTTATTCTACTCCTACATCTACCTTTGAAGCCATCGCTTTTAGGCTGGGGGAGTTGGCAATAAACATCTGGAAAAATGGTTTTACTTCTCCTCTGTTAATTGGGAGGACCTGGAACAGAAAATTTTCAAGTATTCAGGAAAATAAGCCCTAAGTATAGGTCTCTACTAATACAGATTTATTTAAGCTAGTTTTAATTTATTATGGCCTTTAAAGCTTTGAAAGTGAAGCAACCAGTGTAACAAACTTCCCCAAGATAGACAAGAACATCAACTAACTCTGAAAGCAAACTCTCTCTGCTAGATTAAAAAAAAATAAAAATCCAAGAAAAGCTGTGGTGGAGTCTTAGCCCACCAGCTCTTAGGAAGTATTTAAAACATATAGTGATTTTATACAAACTGTATATTCTTTGTATTAAAACTCTTATTATTTAGCAATGGATTTTTCTCATCTGTGTAAGAGTCTATTGCTCATTTTGAATCATACATTAGCTTATCCCAACTGAATCTTCTACGTATTACTTCTTCACAGACTACCCTACTCAGCTTTCCAAATTGTGTTCTAAATTCTCCTTCCTTTGTTGTATGACAGAGGGATAAAAACACAGGCTGAAACTTACTCCTATTCAAAGTTCAGCTGGCCTCCCTTCACTTCTTTTTTTTTTTAAATAAACAACATTTTTAATTTTATTTGCACAGGAGCAGTATTATTTTAAGGATTTTCTCCTGAACCCATTGAAAAAAGCAGCAGCCCATCTGTAAAACAGCTACACTGACATTTATCTTTTATTCCATTCCTAATGGGACATTTTAAAAAGGCCATTCAAAATTATGTCGAGCTCTTATAATCAAATACTTAATTTACACCCCATTTTGAGAACTGTTTCTAGCTAAGCTACTCCTTCCAATAGGCATTAAGTCTCCTATGTTAACACAAAAACGTATGTATCCCCCACACCAAAGTAGCCCTTTACATCCCTCTGATATTTCCACTTCCCTTATTCAGTAAATAATTTCACCTCTTACAGATCTTGCCATTTCTTTAGTAGCAGCCTTTGTCATGTTACAAACTAAGAGTCCAAATAGTTTTCTTCCCCATAGCTATTCCCTTTACAATGCAGCTTTACTCACAATCCCATAACAACACAACTTTGGCAACAATCTCTCACAAGACATTCAGCTGAGGAATTATTTTATTCTACTTTGAAATGACACACAAATATCAGCCTTCCACCAGATTTTCAACACTAATTGAATTTTTTCCAGTCCTTGCAACTTGCATCCAGAAATCAAAAATACACTTTTTTCTTTTAAAAGCAAAATCTTTCCAGCTACTACAATGAGACAGTCATCATTTTTTAAAAAAAGAGAATACTGTAAGAAGGTAGCTGGAAGTGGAAAATAAAAAGTTCTGAGAACAAAGGAGCAAAAGGAACTGAAATTTAAGAAAAAAGCAGTTTTCACACTTGTAACCTGAAGGGAAGAGAAAATGGAAGTTTGGCAATCCTGTTGTTCTTCATCTTCTATTTAGCTTTCTGCTTATATATTCTTGTTTTGCTTTCTTACTGTAATATTTACACATTAATACTTTATTGTCGCTGTGTATACTAGAATATACTACTTTGTAAAATCAAGGTCACTACTTAGGACACGTATCTTGATCAGTTTTATTTCATCCTTACAAACAAACAAAAACATCCTGCCACATCTTACTGAATTTCTCAAGAACTACCAGAGCACTGTGTTTCAAAACTGGACATGTGTTCTTTTTCCAGTTTTGATACCCAATCATATTGTGCAATTTTACAGATTATGAACTTTATTTTTCCTGTTTACTTTTCCCTATTCTAAAACTACAACTCCAGTGATTTATACTGAGAAATCACTGGCTACCTTGAAAAACACATGCAAACCAAACTTCTCTCATATTTTTCACTCAGCTATGTGAGGAATAGATAAAAGGTTTAATTTCGTTCTTTTTAACAGACTCTTCTGCCTATCTCTGGCTCCATTTAAATGTTTACAGCAAAAATCTTTAGTAGAAAGCCAGGTAACTAGAAGTGTGCCCAGAGTATACCCTGTATACTTATGTCTGTACACACAGAAGCACAGACAAGAGCCCTCTTCTGCCCACTTCAGGCTGCAAGGTGAAGGTACTTGAATGTGTAAAGTTGTTTTGCTGTTTATTTTTAAAATGTGACATTCACTTCTCATCTTTTTTTTTTTTTTAATTATTTTTTTCCACCTCCACAATGGTTTTCAGCAAGGTAACTCCAAAATCCTGATAGAAAAAAAAAAAGTAATGGGAGTAATTCTGTGCTGTTAGAACTACTTGAGAAGGTCAGTTACTAATACATATTTGTATTTTCAACGCCATTTACACTTAAGACAAAACAAGAGAATGTCCTACTGTGTTTTCAGTGACAGATACTTGTACTTTAAAGATATTTTTTTTTCTGAAGTGATTTGAGTCAATGAAAGATTCCTCTCATCAGAGGCTGAATTTCACTACAAAGGACTCTTGGCCACACTAGTTACATCACTCCAAGTTAACATTCTTAACAGTGAGGATGTTAAGAAGTCTTCAGGTTTTGAACTGGTTACATTTATGCACGGTCAGACTCAATCACTTAAAGCAGAGCATAAGCATCTCTAACATATTCCAGCAATATGAAAAAAATTTCAAAAGCCCAAGAATGTAATCTTATTTGTTAAACACAGGATTCACCCCAATTTTTACTAAAGGCTATTTTAGTCAAGTCAGTAGAATTTGTAAGTTAAAAAATCCTATTTAAAGATAATACAAATTTGGATTTAAAGTGCTTTTTTGACAGTGTTAAATTATCAAACTGAAACTGTACATTACAAAACTTACACAATCCTCAACATTGCCTAAGAGGAGAGGGAATAAAAAAATACAAAAAGCTTGACGTATATCTGCTGTTACAGAACCACAGCAATATAGTCATGCAAACCTGCAATGATTAATTGTTTCATACTACACGTGTAGTAGTCACTGAGACCTACACTACAGGGAGCATAAAGGTTTCTCTGACAAACTTTCCCTGAAATACTATGAAATTAAAAATTAAAAAAAAAAAATCTGACAGCTCATAGCTTCCCTGTAATCTCTAGTGTTCTGCTGTAAAGCAACTCTACATTGCAAAACTCAGTAAACTTAAGCATGCTTCTGGTTAAACTATTAGGTCCTCAAACACCAAAACGAATCCTAAGAGGTAATGATTAGAACTTTTCACTTACATAAAGCAAATAAAACCAAAAATTCCCTCTTAAAAGGTACTGTAGCAAATTTTAGCATAAAAACATGTCACATCACTGTTTTATGGTAAGGGGTGGGGGGAAATAGAGGCTACACCACTCCTGAGATGTGTTACTTCCCACACGCCTTTGGAATGCCTCTTCTAGATGCTCCAACTTCTGCAGATACACAGGAAGAGATTTCTCTCCAGTCATATTGTTTTCCTTCAAGAAAGCAGAGGTCATTGGGCCTTACTTATGTCTACTTTATATGACTACAGGATGTCAGCAGATTATGACAAATCTAAACTAACACCTCCACAGAAAGAACATGGCCTACTGATGCAATGAAAACAAACTTTTCAAGAAGGACCTAGACGTAACCAATTCCTGTCTGTCTGCATTTCTACACAGAACAAAATAATATAGAAGAATGTCACTATACATTGCATAACTCAGAATTCAAAGGAAGAGTTCGGCAGTTCTGGTTTAGAAGTTTCATAGGGACATCAGAAATTACAGGATTTTGGTTAATCTGTCACTACCATAGAAATTTACACACTTTCATACTGGAACACAAGCTGGAACAGCTTTTCTACTTTCCTGTGAGTTGTATACAATTGATGAAGAGCTAGAAAACCTTTTTTCTTTTTTTTAAGTTGAGAAGAAGTTGTGCAGAAGCAGGTATGAGCAGGACTAACCTAGATCAAAAGATACTGCGTTTTTATCAGTAGCTTCACTCCTCCTCTTCAGTCTTTATGGGAGAAAAAAAAATAAAAATCTTTCTAACCAGAAGTAAGCATAGCTTGCATGAAGCACTTCTTTTGGTTTTATCTATCACCCCTTCCATTCCCTCTCCAAGCCTTCTCACTTCATGATCTGCATTTCACCCAACTGAATTCCAGGATTAACCTGGTTTTGGGGGGAAATTGCATAGGCTTTTTTTTTAAGCTAACTATGAGTGTTTGCTCTAAGTACACAAACAATAGCCATTTCCAATTAACAAATATCACTTTGGTAATTATTTTGTTGTTACGGTACTTTAGCTTTTATATTTAATGTTTTAATGACATAGGAATACTGAAGCATAAAGAAACTGAATGTGATAATAGCTTCTACTCATAGATCCTTATGCCCACCTCTTCTTTGTGTCCAAAAAACAGGAGAAATATCTTTCCACACGTGCATTCTCTTAAGAGGAAAAACAGGAAAGAGGGCAGAAATTAGAACTTACAAACAATTCCAACTGCATATGGAAAGATAAGAAGAAAAATGAAAAAAGGTAGAACTAGATGGCATTCCTCCTTCTTCCAAGGGGTTCATAGACTCAGGAAAAAGGGTTGGCTCTGTGCTGTGTCAGTATTCCCATGATTTAGAAAGCACTTTTAGACAGAAGATAATTTAAACTTTATTGCCAACCCTTTAACAGAAATACACGTGCTGAGTTACAGAGTTTTGCTCATGTTTAGCAACAAATGCGAATTATTTTTCCAACAAAAACCCATATCCTTTTGGTAACAAGGTGTCCCATGCCAAGAGATTAAACCAGTCCCAGGCAAGTAAAATTGATGTCACGTTTTCAAGTATAATTGTATTATTGAGGGAGTTATTCTACACTATCACTGGAAAACAGATTACCAAGAAGGCCTAAGTTACTCAAGCTAGAAGCATTTATAGGAACAGAACTTTAAAATTTAGCTCAAAATACACACCAATTTGTATTAAAATTATCAACTAGTAATTCCATTTCTACCTTGAACAACATGGACTCAGGTAAGGCAGCATACAAAATAAACATAAACCCCAACAGTCCAAGTTAGCGAGGCATTTACCACAGCCCACCAATAATAATTTTGTTTCTACATCACAAAGAGTTTGGAATATGAATTTTAAGGGGAGACTCATTACTCTGAAGGCCATATTGTCTTCTACATGTATGACCATATATAACCCAGCCACCTGCAGCCAGTGACAATATCACCTAGTAAGGCAGTGTTATTAAACTTGCATAACCTGGTGGGTTTTTAATGCAAAGTATCCTGATGATTATATGACACAGTTGCCATGTGAAAAATGTAACTGAAATATTAAAACTTCCTTTTTATACTTTCACCCAAACACTGAAGAGCTCCCATTAAAGTGATTAGACAGTGTTAAGCCCCTTTTCTCTTTTTGATGTACAGTTTAAACATTTATAGATCTGGAAGCAGAGCTCTATCATCTTTGTTGAACTGGGATGAAAATTGGTATCGTTCCAAAAATAAGACAACTACAAACCAAACCAAGTAAATAAACACAACGAGTTGTAACATTTTGCTGAACGCATCAACAAAGATAAATGACACAAATAGGTCTTTTGAGGTCTTGAACTCACAGTCTGCTCAGCAAAACGTACATCGGGAGGACCCAGAGAGAACAGCAGACACGAACAATCCAGCAGTAACTGTAATGACTTCCCACCCCGCTGTGCCCCCCTCCTCATGAGCCAAAGCACACTGCACATATTATGAGGAGTAACAGCAGCTCATTGTAGGGGGGAAACGGCTCTTCACCTCCTTCCTCCCCAGGTTCACCTAAGGAAGGTGAACTGAAACGTGACAACGTCCATCTCCTCTGCTATCATCCCCTAGATAAGGAAGCAAGGGCCGGCCACGAACTGCCTCACTGACTCCAGTCACTAATGCCTCTCGCAATCCACTCAGCGTTGACACAGGTCAGGACTCAGCCTTCAGTCACCCTCACCCGAGAGGCCGTAGACAGGAATAAACAAGGTTATTCGCCTGACACCGGACACCAGCGACGCTCCCGCTCTCCTTCCCCGCCGCCCCATACCTCCACAAGCTCACCCAGGCACCGACCCTCCCTCCCCTTTCCAGGTGCGGGCCAAGAGGCCCTCAGCCCGGTCCAGACACGGGCTGGGAGGGAGGCACAAGCACTGCCGTCCTCCCGTCGCCAAATGGGGGCATCGAAAGGGGAGAAGCAACAGCCGCCACCCCCCTCCAAGCGGAGCCCGGGGGGTGCTACGAGTTCAAGTGCCGGAGAGGAGAGACCGAGACCTTACAACTGCTCCCTTCGCCATTTTAGCCCCCACGCCCATTCCCCTCCTCCCCGCCCCTCAGTGACAGGGGCAGCTCGCACCCGTCCAGAGCCCACCCCCCTGCCCTCGCCACCGCCGCTTCCCCACGGCCGAACGGCGGCTAAAGGCGAGAAAAACGGCGGCTGCTTTTCTCCCCAGGCCGGCCGGGCTCTGCCGGGCCAGACCGCAAAGCGAAACGGCTGCGGCACAGCCTGTTTTGTTTCCTTACCGTGGCTCGCAGCCTCGCAGCTGCCGCCGCCTCCTCTTTCCTCCCACCTTTTTCTTTTTCTCCTCCTTCTCCTCGCCGCCGCGGCGGCTCCTCACCCCTCCGCGCCGCGCTCCGCCGCCGCGCAGAATGATGCCATCTCACAGCGGCATCGGCGGCTCCTGCACAACAACCCCCCCTCCCTCCACGGCCGCCCCTCCTGCTGCTGCGGCCGCCCCTCCTGCTGCTGCCGATGCTCCCGCCGCTGCGCGCCGCCAAGGGCCGAGCCAGCCGCCTGCGCGCGCCCCCAACAGCCGAGCCAGCCTCCTGCGCGCGCCCCGGGCACGGGGAGCAGGAACTTGTGGAGCCGCCGCCCGGGCGGGAGGGCCCGGCCAGAACCAAGTAGTGCGCAGCGGCGGTGGGAGGGAAGAAGAAAGCCCCAACCGAGGCTCTTCAGAGGGGACAGGGCTTATTCCTAGCGCCTGCCCCGGGCTGAACCAACTCGGGTGCTGCAGCGGGGAGAAGAGCCGAGCGGACCGGATCAACCCCTCCAAAGACAGGGGAGGAGGGGCCAGGCTCCAGTGCCGGGGTGTGCTGCGCGGGGGAGAGTGTGCGTGGGCAGGATAAGGGGAGATTTTGTGAGTCGCTGGCCCCGCCGAGAAACCGCCTCTACAGCAGCGGCGCCGACAGTCAGCACACCCCGGCGGTGTACGGGCGATAAAGACGGAGGGGGTGTTTTCCTCACCCGTCTCCCTCCGGGGCTACGCAGGCGGGCCGCACTCCAGCGCCCCGCCGGGAGGCTCTGCCGCGGCCCTGGCAGTCACCCCGTTTCGGAGCCAAGAGGATCCGTCCGGCAGCCCCCATTCCTCCACCGCCCGACCTCTTTTCCCCTCTGAATAGCTTCTGCTTTCCCGCACTTGGAGGACGTGTAGAGGCGGGGGCGAGGCGGCTCCTCGCGGCCCACGGCAGCGGAGGAGCCGCTGACAGGGACGCCCGGCGCCCGCCGTGGTAGCCCGGCTGCCTCGGTGCCGTGCGAGTTACCCTCGAGCCCAGGAACACCTTGAACGCCGTCCCCGGCCTGGGCGGGGGGCGATGGGCGTCCTTCGTCGCCCTTAAAAAACGGCACAGCCGTTCCGTACAGATTTATAAGTCTAAAAATGCTTTTACGCACAAACGCGAGGCTTAAGTTGTGTTTTTTCTCACACTGAAGACCGGCCTTGGCTCTGCCCCGGGCAGCGGGAGGCCGCGGTAGCTTGAGTTCCTGGGCATAAACTCAAGGCCGTGGAGTGGCTGCCTCAGGAAGTCCAGCGCCGCTGTTAATTGGGAAGAACAAAAGCTTACAATATGAAACCCTGAAGCAACTCCCAGCAAAGTCTGGTATTTTGCTGTTTTTAAAGAAACAACGTGAAGGCTGGCAACCCGATTTGGGCATGTAAACTCCTTTCAGGAAACAAAAGGGAAGTTCCTAAAAGTACTACTTTCCAGCCTATTAATTTTTAATAGGAAATCTGTAGGAAAGCCACTAGTTTGGAAGAGAAGGACTTTGTACAGCTTAACTTTAAAAAACTTTTCTAAAGAAAAGACTTTTCTAAAAGAAAATACTCGTCTTCTCCTAACTGGTAATGCAAGTGCCTGAAAACTCTGGTAACTTGAGTGTTTGTGTGCAGCCGTTGTAACAACATGAACTGTACACTCACAGGATCCATTGTGGGCAGTAAAATTAGCTGCTTACTCTTAGCAGACTAATCCATCTGATTTGCAGAATTTCCGAAACGCTGTTTTTTGTATATCAACTGTATTTTACATTTAAAGAAAACAGCCCTGCTTTTGTTCTGAGATTGGCCAAAATGAATTTTCTCTGATCACAGAACCACAGAATCCTAGGGGTTGGAAGGGATCTTGAGTTATCATCGGGTCCAACCCCCAAATAAATAAATAAATGCTGTAAATAAAACTATTTGAAATTGGGGGAGAGGGGGGAGTACCAGTACCTTCAGGTAGGAACACTTTTTAATGGGGAAAACACCATTTTTAGGAACTTTCCACTGGGTGCAGTATTATATTCCCAACAGCAAAGGGCGGGTGAAGTTTTAAATGGCAGTGTTTGTATCTCTGCTCTTGCATAGGCTATTTCTCTACTTCTAGTCTTTGCTTGCTACTAGTATCAGCAGTCTGATACTGATGTTTCATGAATACTTCTTAATAGATTATATGTGTAAAACTGCTAAGTGCTTCTTTCTTGCCTTATGAAGTATGAAAATCGTGTAGTGACTTGAAACAATATACACAAGTCATGGGCTTCTCTGGCTTCCCTCCCTGTTTCAAAACAAGCTTTGTCATACATTTGTCTCACCCTGGGGAACAGTGACATTCCAAGTATTATTCCCTCTTAAAAGACATTTGATACACTTATGAATGCAAAATGTCTCAAGTTTGGGTTTAAATATCTTCTAAAACCTCAAGATTCTTGCATTTTTCCAACTACTTCTAGTGCAGTAGGTAATAAATATACAATGGTTTGAAGCTGTATTTTGAAAACTTGTTGAAAGCATTTAAGTTATATTTAATAAGTATCTGAAAAAGTACAAACATTTTTTTTTCATTTTGCAGATGACTTTTTTTTCCTACTGTGCTGTGGCCATAAAATGGTACAGATTCCATCACACAGTGCTGAAGGCTAGAAGGAATTAACGCAGGTTTCATTGTCTCGCTTCAGAGTTTTACTCTTTAAAGGGTTGAAATACAGTTAACCTGAGGTAAGGTCTCATAAGCCATTAAAGTTATCAAAATATAAATCAACTGAAGTTGGAACTTTGCAAGAGTCTGCATGAAAATCTATTTTAAATAAATATAAAAGTAGCTCTGCATACAATATTCCTGAGGTAGTAATTTATGAGCCTTTAGAAGTTTTTAAAGGCATCTCCTTGGGCGCATTTTTGACATTTTTTTTCTTTTTTTCCCTTGCATATTAAGGAGAGTTTTGGAGAACTCGAATTCAGAATAGTTATCTATAAAGTAGGCTGCAGAATGCACTGGGTTTGTCCTTAGATATTAATAGATCTTTTTCTGGCGTGGTTGAACAATGTGCATTTGATAACCATGGATTTTTGTCTGGGCTTTTGCAAAATCTAAGTTGTAGAGGACTAGAGCATCCACTGTCTGGAATTGTATCTTTTCAGTAAATGTTTTTGCTGTTATTACTGGATGCAAAGGATTAGCAGTGAGCACTGCTAGCCTCTAATTGGAAGATCTAGGTGAGTGGCAGCAGTTTTGCTCAAACTATACTTCTGGAGAACTCTACTGGAATTTAATAGGAAGTAAACCAATAAAGCTATAATTTAATGTCTCTAGGCACACATAAAATTACTATACAATACCATCTATTTCCATTTCCGCTCTTTAATTTCCCAAGCATCTTATGAAAACCTTATGTTAAAGTATAATCCACTCATGCTATAGAATAGTTTTAAAATTCTGTAGAAAACTGAAAGTGAAGTGTAATAATTCAACTGGGTTAACTGTAACACAGTAATAAAAGATAAGGCTGAAACCAAATCTTTCTCAAATACAAGTTGATTTCACTGTGTTTATGTGTGGGTTTTGTTGTTTGAAGTCAGCAAAGTTGTGTAATACAAGTCTTAAATGGAAGTGGCTAGGGTGGTTGCCTATGCAGCCCTAATTGTCCGATTGTGAAAAATGCAAAAAGCAGTATATAATTAGAGTAAAAGGAAGATTTCTCTAATAATAGTTGTTATTTTTTACATGGAGGTGTTTTTTTTATTCATGCAGTGTAAGAAAAGGTTTTGATAAGTTTCTTTGGATCATATTAAAAAAAAAACATTTGGGTACTTGAGAACTTAAAATTTACCTTCCAGAGCACAGCCCACAAAAGCAGGTAGATGTAGTCAGCCAAGTCAGCTGGTGGACGCTGCACTCGGTGTTTGTAAGCCCATGCAGTAGACACCTGGTGTCATCATGGAAGCAAAAGAATTGCTGCTTGACTTATGCCTGCTTTGTTTGTGGCTCAGACAGTGGGTAGTATATCATCTAAAATCCATGGGGGGTATAGAACAAAGCATCATGGTTAAGGGTATATCCAGTACACAAAAGATCTGAAATCAACACAAAGTACAGAAATAAGGGTAAGGAAAGAAGCAGAGGAAAAGCCAGCAGCAGAGATCACCAGGCCTACAGCATCATAATGGTTAGAGAACTTGGGAGTTGAAAAACCTGTGTTCTTCACTCTCCTAAGCATAAGCCAATCCTTCCTCTCAAAGCAGACTATGACCGGAGTGGGATCAGGATTGTCCCTCCTCTGCTGGCTCTGAGCAGCTTTACAAAGGCATCCTGAAGCACTGTGAGAGAGTAGTGCTGGACAACTCAGCAATTAGGCAACATTGCAAGAACAGCTGGAAACTTTTAGTTTCTGGTTCTTCTTCCCAACAGTGTTCAGACATTTTAAACGATGACTTTTCAGTGCACAATATTGGCTCCTGTTCTAGGACAATAAACACTCCCTGTAACAACTGAATGTCTCTGCACTGTTGGCTTTCAGTCAGTCTCCTCATATTTCTCTCTCTGAGTCCATGATTACTATGTTCTGAAAGCAGACTGCGTATAGATATGAATATGTTTTTTATATATATACACATGTATATGTTTGACATTAAAGTAGAATCCTATTATAATTTGAAGTCTATAGTTTTACAGTGTTAGGGAACTTGGGTACTGCTCTACCCAATTATTTACTGTCTCATTTCCTCCCATCTCTCTGAGGTACGCACATGCTGTTTTTCATTTAAGGAATGAGATATGGATTCTACTATTATGTATCCAATGTCTGACGCAGTAAGGTTCTAGTCTACAATATGAATGGGTTATGTATCTGTAGCAGTGTAAATAATGCATAACAGTAATCACCTTGGGCACACTAAATTTAACTTGCTGCCCAGCAAGAATTTGGTGTCTGATTGCTTTAAAATTATTAGGTTTTTTTAAGCGGCATTGTGGAGAAATTAAAATATGAAAAAATGCAAATATTTGACTCTGGTTAGAAATCAATAAAATTGCCTGCCTGTGGTTTTAGACAGTATTAGTTTATTTATCTAAAATTTGGATTTATAAGAACAATCTTTCTCCTATGCCTTTCTACTAGACTAAGAAGTGTTAATTCAAAAGTTGTACCTTTAAAGAATGAGTGAATTATTGAGAGGGATAAAGAAACATTGATTTTCATCTATAGTTCCATAAAATGTATTTTCCTCTGTACAGGCATCTTCCAAAATGGCTCTGTGTTTTGAGAATGCAATTATTTCAATACCTAGACATTGTCATTTTTTTTTTATGTTACTCAACATTGTGGCACTGCTGAATCAGCAATAAATTTGTTTTTCATTTAAGCCTAGAGGTTTGTGTGCCGAATACTAAAAATCTATGAAAACAACTTGTCAAAGTGGTGTTGGTTTGGGTGAGCTGTCTCCTAGCAGCACAGGATGTATGACTTATTTTTTTCAGGGGGGAGAGGAAGAAGGTCTCATCTTCTGTTGTAATGAACACATTTGCTTTAAGTCTGGTACTGCAAGGTCTTCTCTAAACAGAAATCTCAGATTTTATGTGAACATACTGGGATGTATTTGGAAGGCAGACAATGCATACAGTTATCTTTTTTTATCAAGTATTGTTTTCACAATGACAATATTGTGAAATTCATCAATGTAAATTGACCTTTCTCTTGAAATTGGAACAGTTAAATGTTGAGCCACTGTTTAAAGTCTCTTTCTTCATACAGGGTTACTGTTTTGAAGCATGCCTACACTTCTGGCTCAGAAGCAGGGCTGACATAGGGTAAGGTTGGGAGTGGATCATAAGTCGGTTCATCGTGGCTTAGATGTCTGATGAGATACCATAAAGAGATAGGTAATGGAAAGTAAAGGTCCTAGCGAATGAGAGGAAGTGGTATGCCATGGAAGAATGTGGGAGCAGAGCAGCTCTGTTTGGGGCTGGAGGAAGGAAGAGAACAGGATTGTTTAGAAAACATGGAGTATGAGGAGGGCATTTAAGTAAAGGGAGGTTTCCTTCTTTCTGTATTTCAGGGGCAAGTTTTGTGGGGGTTTTCTCCCAAATAAATGGACAATGAGTTTTGGAAGAGAAAGAGTCTGGCAAATTATTTTAGCCTCACTTCCTATGAAAGTAAGAAACACGTTTACTGAGTGTGCATTCAGTGACCAGTTACCCCTGCATCTCTGTAATAGCTTTTTGGAGTTCGTTGGCCAACTGCAAAAATGTCTTTCAAGGACTCAGAAATTCTTAGACACTTAGAGAAAACAGATAGCAGAGTATAGTAGAAAGCCACTGTAAATGGCCCCTAGAAGGGCTACAGACAAAGAAAAAGCTATGTCATTAAAATGCACACTACTAACCACTGGAGAACTGGGAGCAGGGAGAGAAAGATTAAACAGTAAGCCAGCCAGCCTTGCCTGCCATAAGAGAAGGTTTCAGCTGGAGTTTGCATTCTCGGGCACCAAAGTCAATCAACCATGAAAAACAAATCTTTAAGAGACCAAGCTTCATTAGTTCCAGTACTCACTGAGTGGTGTGATTTAATCACAGCACCACCTAAAGCAATCCTATGCAGCCCATAGTCTGCAAATAATTGGTGGTCAGTAAAACACCAAAAGGGAGCTCAAAAAGCAAGTCAAAACCAGAAATTCCTGTGCAGCCATATTCTCCCATACATACAAGCAAAACGGAAGAGGAGAATAAAAAATAGGTTACGTTTTTAGTCTATTTGATGCTAGAAGGCCATTGTGACTGCTTTGACACATCAAGCACAAGATGTCCTCATGAGGTTTTTTTTCTAGATGTTAAGTGTTCTTTCAGTTAAAAAGTTAAAAATTTAGGGGCTCTAGAGACCACAGTTAGAGAATCAAGGTTCTGTTTGTAAGAGACCACATGTCTTTCTGCCTTTATTGTCCTGTTTAGGTAGCGTAAGTGAAAACGTTCAGGTCAATGTCATTTGTATT
This sequence comes from Laterallus jamaicensis coturniculus, assembly GCA_022605575.1. NCBI lineage: Eukaryota > Metazoa > Chordata > Aves > Gruiformes > Rallidae > Laterallus > Laterallus jamaicensis. The sequence goes on along the minus strand of JAKCOX010000002.1, from coordinate 63,693,423 downwards.
TGTCCCTTGTGAAGAGCATGGCCCAAGAGAACCAGAGTCAGCCATCAGTTTGAGCTGCAAGTTGCTCTTGTCTTTTCTGGACCATTCTCTGAACATTAATCAGAAAAAGTAAGAAATCCAGATCTTCAATTTTTCTGAGACTTAGCCATCTATTTTTTTCTTAACATTGCAGTGGTTGTTATGATATTCAGGATTATTTAAGAGCTGAAAGCTCTCCCTTCCTTAACATAGAACCTGTGCATACTGTGCAGAACTTTTGCAAACTTTCTTTTATTCTAAGGAAAAACAAAGATCTTGAACCTCAGCTTTCTCCTGATGTTCCTGTCTGACCTTTCTTGGATTCTTACTGCAGGTCTTTTTTTCTTTTTTTTCTTCGTTTCTTGCAACCTCTAGTACTTTTGTCTCTGAAAATCGTCTCTTCTTTTCCTGACCTGAAGGTAAGAATTAGATTTAAAAATCCATGCATGTTTCAACAACTTTTGGAAGTCTTCTTTTTGTCAAGTATTTACAAGATAGTATTGTTTTGTTTCGTTATGTATAATTCTAATGTTTAATGGAAGTTTAATGCATTTCAATTTTAAGGCAACTCATATCCTTGGTAATCTTGGCGATTCCTTCCATGACTATTTAAACTTTAAATAGGAATAGATGAGAGAATGTTTAACTCTTCCACTTTTGACTTTCTTATTATTCTCTGCTTTAATGTAGCTACATTGTCCCTAGATTGTTATTAAAGTTTCACTAGCAATTTATGCATGTTGTGTATTTTAAAATGAGATACGAAATTTATACGTATGTATACTTAATTTGCAGTTCAAAATCTTTTAGGCCCAAAAGAAGTAATAATATTTTTTAATTTTTATTTTTTAAAGCTCTGGTTTCTTATGACATACAGAACTGTTTTAACCAATTAAACATTAGTACAGAACAACTCTTGCATGTTCACTGAAGAAATCTGTACTGTTGCTCTTTAAAAGCATTGAAAAATGCATTGCAATTTTTCTTCCACATTCTACACATTCAATTTAATGTATAAAATTGTTAGCACAAATCTGATGGAATGACAAAACAACATGTTTTAAATCAAGCTACTCTTACATTCTCTTTTGTCTTCTGTGTTCACCTAGCTGACATCTGTTGCTTTGGTGGGCCAGTTAGTGACATGGCCACTAAAATATTGGCAATGTCACAAGTCATTCAATGAAGTCAGTGTTTCCTGCTGTAGTGTCAGCTGTTTGCGGACACTATATAGTGCAGAGAAGTAAGCTTCTGCCATGAGTGAAAGCTGATGACTTTTAGTTCAGAAAATACAGGTTTTTTCATAGCTCTTCCTCTGTCTCATGTAAGGCTTTGAAGAGGCTTAGTTCAGAATTTTCAAGTGCATGGATTCTTGAATGCAAAGGTGTGTGGAAGATATACGTGGGAGATAAGCTCAAATAAATTTGTTTTGTTATGCTTTAGAAGGTGAGTCCGATCTTGCACATCTCCGTGTGAACTGTAGGCATCTCCTTTGGCTCTCTGCCAGGTACCAAGTACAGAACTGACATGAGATACTGTGCACAAGAAGTCTGGTTTACGATTACAGCCTCAGGAACGGTTCCTATTTCCAGAAAATAGTACTTTTTCAGTTTTCCTACACTCACTGGGCTGTAGGTAGGAGAAAAATGAAAGCAGGGTTGAAAGGAAAAATGTGATGGAAAGTGGATGTTTGGAATACTAGAAATCACCAAGATTAATATCCATATGCATGATGATGATGGTGATTATTATTGCTATTACTATTGCTATTACTCCTGCTATCAATTCTAACTTCTGAGGGAGAGACAATATATAGCATATGGCAGTGAAACATACACCAGCACAGTTCTTTTTAAGGTGTGTTATTTTTCCTATCTAGAATTAAAAGACAAGTACTGCTTTGGTATTGATGAGGGAATGATTAACTAGAGAGAATAGTATCCACATGGAATTTGTTAAATTTAACAACAGTGTTATCTACAAAAAGTAACGCTTTTGTTACCCTGAAGACATAGCATTTTAGCCCTTTTCCAAAAAATTGCTAGGAAAAAAATGTATATTGACTGATGTACCTCTTTTCAGACAGTTGATTACTATATTTACATCTGCACAATATTCAAAAATAGTTTTCAGGCAATATCCAGGGATGTTTCTTGATACTTACTTCCAGTAAAATAACAGTTTATTTGAAAACACTGAAACATTCTAACTTGTGTTGAATACCTATAATAATATTGAAATGTCAGTTAGCAACACCAGGTTCCCTAATGATACAGATTTTACTATGAATTTAATGAAAAACTACACTTTGGAGGAGAGGGTTAACCTGCATTTCTCAAAAATAAGTATTTTATTTTGTCCCCCTTTTCTCAAGATATGTGACATTTACTTTAGAGAGCACACTGGTCTCACCATACTCGGAGAAGTCACAGACCAATTTTGTTGACTTGTCTTGGGACACAAGTTTATTTTTCAAATTTATTTTACGAAAGTAAAATGCAAAAAAAAATGAGGCAGAAGTTGACAAAAGTAGAACTCAGCGCAACAAGAGGGGTAAGAGATTCACATAGCAACAAAGTGAGAACTCATATGAAGTTTGGTACCCAATTTTTTTTTTAATGATAACTCACTTTGCATCTGAGTTATTTTATGCACCCCGAGTGTTCAAGGTCCATCAGTGAAAGGGAAATGGCAAGAAAAGCAGAAGGAAGTGTAGATATTTCTGGGTAAGTAATGTTCCTTCTACAGCAGAGATAATCCAGAGGTATTCTGAAATAGTTCGCTCACAGCAAACGACTGTTTTGCCTTTCTGCAAAGCTGTGGCAATCTGTCCTTGTTCAATTCTATTAGCCTCTTGGTAGTAATTGAATCAGATTTCTTTCTTAAAATGTTATGCATAAGAGTGATCCATGTATTTAGCCTTTGCTGTTTCCAAGGTACTGCTTTTATTTTTTCAGCAGCTGTGCCTTCTGCACTGCCCATGGACAAACAGCAAACACAAGACTTGGATAGCAGTGAAGATGTAATTGCATTTTCAGTCATTCTGGTTTACATTTTAATGGACATGAGAAGTCATTTAAAAAGCAATACTTGAATGTACAGGTTTAGTGTATTATTACTTTTTTAATATTTAAAAGGATTCTGTAGTTTCACTGTCATTTTTAATATACTGAAATATCTGCAAATAAATAATTGATAACAAGACTGAGCTGCAAGCAATGTTTCAGGGTTGTTTTTTTATTGCAACTAACATAAGTCATAGCTGGATAGACTCCTATCAAAAGACTCAAGTCAATGATCTTTGTGAAGGAGTTTAATTTTGTAATCATTAGTGGAGTTGACTTTTTGTTCCATGATGATCAGCTATTAAAATCTGTTTTGGTCTTTAGTATTGTCAGTACTTAAGTTACGAAAGGGCTGTTTTCTGGTACTGCTGTCCTGGAAGGTCTGTGTGAGTTTCATGCATTATTTTTTCTGCATGGTTTAATGTACAATCTGCCATCTAAAATTCCAAATTACTTTGTTGTCATTGTTGTTCTCTTTAAAAAAAAAAACCAAAACAACAAGCAACCTTCTGAAAGATCACTGTTAGGAGATTGTAGATCAACTGTAAAGTGGATCAGGGAAAGTCACTATATGGAGAGTTTTTTCATTAAGTTCATTCAGTGAAGAAATAACTGACTTAGACCTAGCCAGTAAACTGACTGGTTGTAATTTCTCTGGTGTATATAATACATCTAATGGTATGAAATGTTGACAGCTTTATGAAGATCTTTAGAAAGAGTAATTATGATGTGCAGCATCACAATTAAAAAATAGGGTTTTTTCACTTTGCTTTTAATATGAAATTAGTTCTGATTTTCTTTTCCTTCTGTGTTTCTGTCAGAGGACTGATTTTCTAAGTCATATAGTTCTGTCTGACAATATAATATAATTCCTAAGCATCTAGATTTCAAAAGCCAGTGAGACTTTCAAAAGCCAGAGATGTTAGTTTAGTCAGAGAACTCATCAAGTCTTACACCTTCATTGTTCTACATGCATTTTTAAGTTCACTTTTACCCAGTGTTCTGTTTGAGAAACTAAGGGCATGACGTGTTATAAATTCAAATTGTCATTGCTTTTGGATGGGAGTTAGATACAGCTTGGAAGCAGGTCATTAATTAATTTCATGTGGCTTGCAGCCCGGAAGAAAGTGGGAAGAACAAGATACTGTTTTAATGTGGCAAAAAGCAGCACCAATTGTACTTGTTATTATTAATAATGATAACTCATGTCTTTGTAAAGGCCATAAATACTCAAGTATATAGGCACAAGGTAAAAATTCTTTGCTATTCTTTTAAGAACATAAAGTACTTCAGTTTTTGCTTCACAAATTAATTTTCATCTTGAACAAAGTTTGGGATTTCTTTGGCCACAGAACAAGTGTTTTCTCAGCATAGTAATAACTTTAGTGATGTCTGGTCTTTCTGAGATTAATATTTCTCATATTTAGAATGTAGGACTGTGCCCGACTGGATGCTAGGAGTGCAGCTATATTGTGTGTTTTGAGTGTGAACGTGTTACATGGCCATTTCAAACTGTCAAAATCCCCATTAAGTAGGTGAATGCCATTTGTAACAGGGAACTGATTTACTTTCTGAAATTTTGGTATTATGCTACAATTCATAAATTACTGTGTTACAGGTAGAGAAGCCGTTGAGCTGAGTCTGAGCATCATTTTCCTTAGCCAAGGACCCAAGCACATTTGGACAAAAGATAACTCAGTTTGCATGACTGCTTATCTCCTAAAAACCATCTTATTGTAGCTAGTATTAACTTTGTATATTGTAGCATATACAAATACCTCTACTCTGTGTGTATATTGGCGTACTGTATTCTGGGTAGTGACCCCACTTTTGGGGCAAAAATACCTTCTGAAAAACAGCAGAAAAATTATGTGAGATAAATACAATACCGTCTTCAAGTAAAATTTCTGTAAATTTGGACAGTTTGGAATTGGTATCAGAATACCATTAGATTATCTCATTGTACTTTTACAGGTTTGGGTATTCTCTGTATTTCTGAATTTCTGATTTCATAGAGACAGGCTATCTAACTGTTTTTCTTTCAGTGGAATTAGATCATTGCTCCTGTTCTGGATGCTGTGTGACTTTGCCAGAATATGTTGGCTCTTTTTGTGACTTCAAATACTGAGTAATAACCTGACTTTGTTTACCAACATCCTTGAGTAGGTGATAGAACTCCTTTGGGAGATTTAAATTTCCAAAAGGTTTTATTTTTTTTTTCTTTTTCCTTATATTGTGTGCTTCGTAAGTGCACAAACTGAAATGTTTTGAAAGAGTTTTTAATAATCATCATTCTCATTAATGTGCCTGATGCTGTGCCCAAAACTAATCTTAATTGGTGCACTTCAGAAGATGTGTACTAGTTGGAAAGAGTCCAGAGCAAACCAACAGATTTTTATCAGACATCTAGAAAATGTGATCTACAAGGGAAGACTGAGTTTGTTTTGGTTGTTTAACACAATGAAAGAGAAAACAGAGAGTCTTTTCAGGGTAGTTATTCTTTGATGATAATTTGACCTACTCTTAGCGGGTGGTGGGGAACTGTGCATTATTGGTAAAATTATTTGGGAAATAAATCTTTTAAAAAGAATCTCCTGATGGAAATGATGGGCTAGGACTTGAGAAATGTGTGCTCAGTTCTTGCCTCTTATGCCAATGTGGCCTTGGGAAATCACTCTAGTCTTTGATCTGCCAGCAGTAACGTGTTAATATTTTTCTACTCTGTGTTGTTTATAGGGCTTAAACCAATTAGGACTTTGGCACTGAAAACACTTGGCACGCTGGCATGCTTGGAGCTTTTGATTTTAAAATTGCTCTAAGCAAACCTTGTTGAGCCTCTGACTCTTTAAAACATCTAAATTCACCTGTCATTTGGTTTCAAAGTTTTCCAGTTGGTTTGCTAGATTTCTGCCTGTCTTTTGCCCAGAATTGTCTCAGTCTGAAGAAGTAAGAGACTGTCTTGCTTAACCTCACTTAGGAGCAGGAACTGGTGCAACTCCAAGTTATTTCCTGTCGCATAAACTCACTCTGTACATCTGTAAGAAGTCTAGAGACCTAAAACCCATTGGTTTCAGGGCCCACTTTCATCTGTTTTCCAGTTTCTCAGACTTGCAAGTTCATGCCTTAAAATTATGCTGATTAGGACATTTCATTGAGCCTGGGTTGTTCAGGAGACAGCCAAAACTATGTCAGCTCTTTCAGTGTTGGCTGTAGATAAAGAAGCTGTTCTGGCAGCAGAGACCAACCCCACGATGTCCCTGCTGAGGAATTTAATTGATAAGTTAATGTAGTTGTTGGCATCTGTACCTAGGGGCAACCTCCTGTTCCAGCACTGGATAGCCCACTTATGCTCCTGAGATGTACAGCTGTTCTCTGCACTTAGCATTTGCTGTTGATCAGCAGTATATGTCTCTTTGCCCAGTGTGCAGGATTGACTTAAGAGTTGCTTAAGCTGTCCAAACAGTACATGGGAAGAAATAAATCTTAATTTAGGGCACCCTGTGAAGCAGCCGTGTACCTGGCAGTCCTTCAGTTTTTAGCTCTCAGATTGTGCACTCTGATGGTGGGCAAAGGGACTCGTTATCTTGATTAAGACCTATAGACATTGTAATACAAATTAAAACATACCTACATACCTACCTACCTCATCTATTTTGTAAGTAAAATCAAAGAGTACAACATATTTGAAAGCTTCCACATTTTAATTGCTATCATTTCATTAGAATATTTTGCTATCTACATTTTAATTTTGCTTCTACATTTTAATTGCTATCATTTCATTGAGGGAGCTGGGCTTGTTCAGCCTGGAGAAAAGAAGGCTGCAGGGGGACCTCATTGCAGCCTTCCAGTACCTGAAGGGAGCATACAAACAGGAGGGGAATCAACTTTTTAAAAGGGCAGATAATGGCAGGACAAGGGGGAATGGTTTAAAGCTGAAGGAGGGAAGATTTAGATTGGATATTAGGGGGAAGTTTTTTACGGAAAGAGTAGTGAGGTGCTGGAACAGGCTGCCCAGAGAGGTGGTGGATGCCCCATCCATGGAAGTGTTCAAGGCCAGGTTGGATGGGGCCCTGGGCAACCTTGTGTAGATCCAGACCTGAGGTTGGTGGCCCTGCCTGTGGCAGGGGGGTTGGAGCTTTATGATCCTCGGGGTCCCTTCCAACCCTTGCCATTCTATGATTCTATTCTATGATTCTATGAATACAAGTGAGTATTGTTTGGTAAATATGATTTGTCTGCAGCATTTCAGAGGCTCATTACTCATATGGAACTGTATTACCACTTCTATTCCCTAAGAGCACAAAGACTAAAGAGAAGAAAAAAATGTTGCAGTTGTTTAAACCTGATAGAAGGCAGAGAGCTGGGTCAACTTTGCCCTCTTACCATTCTCCTCAGATGGTACATACCTCATATTGTCAATCTCAGCACTTAAAGAAAAGCAGTAGCTGGATAAAACTGAACTGAACCATGATTAAGGTAATGTTGATTATGGTTGTATATGTGTGGATCCTGTACCTCCTTGGTTGTTGCTGCTACCTGAAACTCCAGTTCCCAACCTTCCCAGTGTGTATAGCCATAGTTACTAACAGGGGTAAACTCTTCAGCATTAGGGGTTTTGCTTAAAAATACTCTGCAATATTAAACTCTATCAGTGTATTTCACATACAAAAATGTTGGTCTGAGCTGCCATTTACAAAATTTAATTTTCTGTTATTTATTTTAAAATGGCAATTCATGGCCTGTCCTGTTGCCAAGAAACCATAGAAACATCCGATGAGCTTGTCTTGCCTAGTGATCTTTACTGTTTAACTCTCCTGCCATTCATTGGGTAATACTTAAGAACAACGTAGATATTCCCAAAGCAGTGATATTCTTTTGGAATTGGAAGTCCTGGCTGTCAATAAAAGATCTTCTGAGATTAATTCTGTACACAGTTCCTTAAGAAGACAGTAGACAATTTTGGACTGTTTACTGTAATTCTGATCACTAATGCCCATGAGTAAACCACTCTTCCCACCTTCCATCAGCTTTGTGTTTGATTCTAGTTTTGTAACTCGATAATACTGGTTTTACAACCCTAAATTATAAATATCACATTCCTAAAAATGCTTATGCCACTCATAAATTTGTTTCAGTGGATATGGAATACAGCATCTTGCATCCTAGCTAATACTTGTAAGAAAGAACTTTCTCATTTCTTGATTTCCTGTTCCACATCCTGTTTTCCTGCTAGGTCTTCAATCCATCTCAGGGCTGTAGAGTGCACAGTGCACCGAGTATTTGAATGAATAGTTGCCATCTTTTTTTTGAGTTTATTCTGAGAAATGTGGAGCTGCCCACTTCAAGGACAAGACTGGGTAGCTTGATGGAATGCTTGTTCAAGGGTCCAACCCACACCTCTTGGCAACTTGTGCAATGAAACATTCAATTTGATGAGAAACACTTAGATAAAGTAGCATTTAGTGCACATGTGATTAGAAAGAACAGTTCTGATTGGAAAGGCACGCATTTTGATCGATGAGTTAATACTAGGGGGCAAGGGTTTGTTTTAATGCAAAGCTTGTGCTTTGGGGAGGATGAAGTCCTGAGGGATTAAGATGAACTACAAGCTGTAATTTATTTGTCATGATACAATAGCAAGGACTGATCTGAAAACCATAGGAGGGAAAATCTACTCTGATATGATTACATTTAGACTTGAGAAGAAGGCTTCATGGTGGAGGATGTGAACAGCTACTGCTCTTTCTGAGAGAAAAACACAAGCTCACACTTTCAATGGACACAGTCTTTGCATTAGAACAATAGAAATAAGGGTTTTATATGTAAAATAGCATGGCCATCAGGCCCAGGGAAATGGTTGTGCCCCTGTACTCAGCATTGGTAAGGCTGCACCTGGAGTGCTGTGTCCAGTTCTGGGCCCCTCACTATAAGAAAGACATTGAGGTCCTGGACTGTGCCCAGAGAAGGGCAACCAGGCTGGTGAAAGGGCTGGAGAACAAGCCTTATGAGGAGTGGCTGAGGAAACTGGGTTCAGCATGGAGAAAAGGAGACTGAGGGAAGACCTTATCGCCACCTACAACTTCCTGAAAGGAGGTTGTAGAGAGGTGGGTGTTGATCTCTTCACCTAAGTGACAGATGATAGGACAAGGGAGAATGGTACTAAGCTGCACCAGGGCAGGTTCAGATTAGACATTAGTGAAAATTCTTCACCAAATGGGTTGTTGGGCATTGGAACAGGCTGCCCAGGGATGTGGTTGAGTCACCAACCCAATGTGTTTAAAAGATGGGTAGATGAAGTACTTAGGGATATGGTTTTGTAGAGGATAGGTATGGTTGGACTCGATGATCTCAAAGATCTTTTCCAAACTAGTGATTATGTGATTCTGTGATTTTATGCAGTCACTTTTACTAGCAGGCTTTAATAGCAGTGGCTCTCACTGGTTTCAGTGCCTTTCACTGTTTGGCTTCTGCATGCTTATATTGAGCAAAATGAAGAGGGTTCATGTGTCTGACTGCCAAGATACTAAATTGAATATGACTGTTTAATCAGTCCGATGGTCAGACCTCTGAACCTGAACTGAAAGGCACCTACTCAGAAGTGTGCTAATTGTAGATCATGAAGACCAGAGGGAGAAGTACAGGTAATAGTGCTGGTGGTACTTCTCACTTATTGCCTCTTGCCGACAAGGCGTGGCAGAGAAATGTGCTCAAAGAAATTGATAGCATCAGCTATCAGCACTAATGCATCTAAGGGCTGAAAGAAAATGTTCTCTTTTTCAGTCAGCTGCTCAGTGCATTGTGACCTGTGTGAGGCACAGTGGCCATGCTGGTTAACTAGGTAGCACAGTAGTAGTCACAGAATCAGAGTCACAGAATGTGATTCTCTAGTTCTTCTCAACGTCTTCATCCTAGCTTCTGCAGGACACTACAACAGTCTACCACGTTGGGCAGGTTCAGTTTTTTCTCCTGTATACACTCCAGAGGTTCTAACCCTGACCCCACTGAATTCAGTAAGATAAGAACAGATTAGTAAACTCTTACCCACCTTAGTTTTTACTGTGTGTATTAATATGCCTTCGTTGAAACATTTGTTTATCTTTGTGCCACAAAATTATTTTATAACATATTGTTTAGAGTAATTTGGAATTTGTTTGTGGTTTTCGTACATCTTCAAAAGTCATAATATTTGCTATAAATAAACTTCATCTGTTTCCTTTTGGCTCCTTTGGCTTCTGCACATTTGTGATAGTGTTAGTACTCCCTCTTCATGTAACAGATGACAGATAAAACACCAGTTTTGTAACAGTTACGATGGTTAAATCTAATATATATATGTATATATTTATTTCATTCAGCTATTTCTGTTGGAGCTCTGGTTGGGGGGCAGACTTTTTAAAAGAATAATTTCATATTTTTTAATTTTTAAAATTCCCTTACAGAGGGAAGAGAAAATGTGGCTGCCTTAGTTGACTCAGTAGTCTTTATTGCTTAGTTTGTCCAGATGAGGGTCAGCTTTTGTCCCCAAACGCTGCCATACTCAAGCTCGCTAGAGTTTTTTTGTTATTAAAGTCAGAGACAGAGTTTAAAAAAAAAAAAAATCAAACCCCAGAAATTATTCAGTACTCACCTCTAGGAGAATCCACTTTTCAATCATTTTTAATGTTAGAGCTTCAGGCCTGTATCTTTCAAGAGACTCAGAACTTTAAAGTTTTGTTTTCACAGCTGAGTTATGCTATAAAAATGACACCTGTCAGTAGGCTTCTGACTTACATTTATTGTAGTTATCTGTTTCATACTTTAAAAGAAATTAGTTTTCTTCCTTTAACTCTTAGAGAAGGTCCAAACCACTAGAAAATAGGGTGCCTGTTTTTCTGGCTTGCACATTGAGATGGGATTATCAGTGGCTGTTCCACATCTGGAATGTTTGCATTAACATGTTTACATTAATGCTGCCAGCTGAGTTATGTGTGTTGGAATGTCGGGGGGGTTTAATTGGAAGTCCCAATAAGTATGGATTCCAAATAGTCAAATGTATCTCACTGTGTGTCATCAGTATGAAAACTATTACCTGGATTGTCTGAGAGGTTTGTTGTGCTATTTCTGGAATCCTATTTCTTATTTTCTCTTTGTCACTTGGGAAATATCTAAATATATTGAATGGCTTTCTGTTTGTTTGAGATGAGTTTTTGTGTCATGTAAACTGTTTAAATTGCCTGGTAGATACTGATGCCATTTATCACGTCTTTTTCCTCTGATTTATATTACACCAATTCTCCACAGTCTTTGGTTAAACAATCCAATTGACTTTTTCTTATCTCTTGTTGAAACTATTATAGTAATCTTCGTACTAACAGCTTTGTAATTCTGATGCAAATCCAAATGATGGTCAGCTATTAATCCATTTATACTCTTTGGATCTGCTATTTTGGTCTTTAGTGGAATAGTTGAAGTGATAAATATTCTATATATACACACCCTGTAATTTAGGCATACTTAGTAATGACCATAACCATCATATTGTCATGTATGAAGGAATATTAAGCTACACAAAATTAGTTTCATATCACAATTATGCATTATAAGCCAAATGTGGTATTGGATTGTTTTTCATGTTACCTGAAAGTCATGCTGGAATTGATACAACCAAAATAAGTCTACTATTGTCACCTGTGAGTCTTGAGGTAACCTTAGGGCCATTCTCTGATATGATTTATCCCATACATCTTAAATTCGTAACATGGATACAAATTGTTGATATTGCAGGAAGGAGGGATCAGGCATGGGAAGTGCTTCAAACACAGCAGCCCAGTCCAACCCCAGTTCAGTGCTGCTCAGCACCTCAAGAGTGAGCTACAGCAAATGACGGGAAAGAAAGATTCACAGCACTCAAAGTTCACCAGAATCTTGTTCCTGGCCCTGCTCTTCATCTCTTATTGAAGACACAGGCAAAAGGGAATAGTCTGCATAATTATATTGAACAAATTTTTTTGGATAGGCTGAGCCATTTAGGAGTGTGGACACAAGTTCCTGTTGTTTGAGAGGTACAGGGAAGAACAAGTAGCTCATTGCCTCATATTCCCCTATCCTGCAAATCAACATTATCATTAAGAAGTTAATGATGCTTGTAGGAGTGATTCTGTGATGTGGACTTCCATTGTAAGAGATTGTTAGAGATGATATATGGCCATGGTTTTGGGTTTTTTTAATATTTGTATATATACATGTACGCATACACACCGGCATGAAGACTTAGTGATTAACAAAAGAGTGAAGTAAATGCTATTGTTTATAGAAAATGTTAGGTGTTTGAAGACATAGAACTTTAAAGTCCTAATTCCTTTCTTCATCTCTTGCTTGCTTATTTTTAAATTCAGCACAATCAACTCATCGTACATCCTGTCCTTACTTAGCAAATACCTAGAAAGTTGTTTTGAAAAAAGCATCAATCAACACTGATGCTGTCCTTTCCATAGTTTAAAGACCATCTCTGCTGTTAACACAATCACGTAAGCTGCAGTTCCTGCTCATTTCTTTCTGAGCCAACAGTATCCACAGACTGTAGCAATAGCAGCTGTGTATCTTCCCTGGCACGGAATGATTTAGGGTGGAGAGCAGATTCTTTCCCTCTCAAATCACTTCAGAAAATTCTTGGCAGAATGCCAGCTGATTTGTTTAGTTCAAGTAGGGAACTTTGATTTATCAGTACAGAAAAAGTATTCATGCACTCTGCTGAATTGTATTAATTCCATTCCTGTGTCTGAGATCAACTGACTTTGTTATTCTGCTCAGAACAATTTGGGGTTTTTTAATGCAATTACTAAAAAATACATGAAATGTGAATTTGAGAGAATACAGTGCTATGACTTTCTTCACTGCAGTTGGTGATACAGTTTGCGATACAGGTTTGAACTAGAAAGCGTTGGTCACAGATTAGACTTGGAAATACAAATTAACAAATGCAAGATAGTAAAAGCAGTGCAAGGAAGCAGCTTCACATACCAAAGTGAAATTGGAATCCACAAATCTTACAGTTCAGTTTCTTTCTTTTGTTTTTCTTTTTTATTCCCCTGCTGAATTACTAGATCTGCTAAACAAAGAAGCCTCAACATAGAGATAAGATTTGTCTTATTTTCATATATGCTAAGTTCTTCTTGGTATTTTTTTTCTAAATTCCTACTAAATTATTTCTAAAGGAAAGTTCCTGAAAGCATTTTTACAAACAATACCGTAAGATTCTCTGTCATTCATCGTAAAGCAAAATATTAATAATCTTCTGAATTCTATATTCTGTGATGTAAACCTTTGGTTAAATTTACAATTTAGGAACTGTGGTTTTACTACAAAAACGGCAATGTTTACTGTTTTTTATGTATGTATGCATGCACACTCATATATATTAGAGAGAGAAAGATATCTCACATCTTAAAACCATGATGCCTGAGTGTTTCCCATAACTCTGAGGTGTTGACATCAGATATATTTTATTTTTCTGTCTACTCAGCAGGAAATGGATTTTATTTCTGTATCGCATTACTGGAGGCATAGTCAGCTAAGATTGAGATTTGCTGTTGTGCAGCCTGAAACTAAGGAGTCATGCAGAAAATGAAGCTATGGCCTGTTTCAGAGACAAGAGGGCAAATATTTTGAATGGAGTAGGAAGACAGAAGGCTGATATGGCTTTCAAAATCCTTCCTTTTTCTTCAGCAGAATTAATCTTGTCCTGCCACAATCTGGCTTCAACTGTTTGCTCTATTTTTAGTTACTGATCTTAGCCAGGTCCTCAAATAGCTCAGAGCTGGTGTTGTTTGTGTCTGATGTAAAACTGATACAGACTTGGCTGGTAATTTCATTCATGTTTCATAATCTTCCCTAGTGCATACATGAAGACAGTGTCTTTGGTGTGCTGGGGAGGAGATATTTGTATTGCTGTGGAATAGATCAGACACCTATTGTTTAAGACTTAACAGTGTTCCTCGTGATCATAAAGGAATGAATAAAAACATTTTCATGAAAATGAAACTACTTCTTTATATTTAGCTGCAGAGAGGTCTGTCATTTAGAAAGGTTTGGGAAGTTCTCTCTTGAGATTCCCTAAGGGGAATCTCAGAGTAACCCTAAAGTTTCTCTCTTATTTGTGCATTAAGTCTTGTATGCCATGAAGACCTTAAGTGTAAGACACAAGCAGTCAGCTCGTTGAGGAAACTGCTAATTCAAAATTAAGCCACTAAAGAGCTTTTCAGATGTCATTGATAGAAAGTTTGCTTCTGCAAAAGAAAAATAATATGTATGTAAAACATTGAAGGGAGTTTTTATTGATCACTTGAATTAAAATGGACACAGTGGGAAACACATCTACCAACAAAAACTATGAATAAGCCCATTAATATTTCCTTATAGAGTACTCATATCTGTAATTATATTACTTTTTCTTCCACTTCTGTATATGAAGATCATTGATACAGTTGAAAACACCTGTTAAAGTTTACTTTTGAAATAAGATTATTTTTTTTTCCATGAAATAATGCATCTTTTCAGGCATTGTAGGATTATAAATTCTTAGATTTAGAAAATTGGAATGTAGTTGTTAATTTTGGTTCTGTGTCTCTGAGAAATGCATTCAGCAATCCATACAATATTCCTGCATTCTTGTTCCTTTAACTTTACATAGGCATAGAATACTCCAAAATGAAACTGGTTGTTGAATGCAAGCACATTCAGCTTTACCTGTGGAAAAGATGAAACAAGTTTTATGATTAAAATATTAAAGAAGGCAAATGTGATCTTTATATGGTAGCTTTTATGGCCAAGATGTGCATGTTAACTTTGCAATCATGACTATATTTAGGAGTCTTTTGAGTATAAATATACTTGAAATGTCATCTCTGGATTAATTTTGGTAATAGACTACAGCAACATTACATGTGAGCAAAGGACAGTGGTGAACTACCTTCTGCGGTAGACTATTCAAAGGAAATTTCATTAAGTGATTTATATGAGATGGTTTATGGATAGGCTATCAGTTCTATAACCAGTCTTCAGGAGAATGTTCTGGGATTTATTTTACTTAAAAAGGTAAATCCTTCTATTTTAATTCAGTCAAATACTGACAACCATAGAAATACTGTGTTCTTAAATACAAAATGGAATGATGCAGTACAGTAAAATGAAAAGCCTAGTATCTCATTCTTGTTTTAAATTTTATTCCAGGTGAGCAACTTTAATTTTTATATTTTAAGGTTAGAAGCTCTTACCTCGTGTTCAAAAAATGCATCTTCCAGTGTCTTTTCGCCGGTGCCACTCCCTACACCTTCAAATACAGCCTTGTATTCCTAAAAGCATAGACAAGCACCCAATGAAAATAAGGTACCGTTTCATTCTCTGCAGCACAGATACCTTACCTTATTAAATAATCTGCATTAAGTAATCTTTTTTTTTGAAGAAGAATACATGTATAGATGACAGTTCTACATAAATCAAAAGTTAAAAGCATATAATCAGCAAAAGAAAGAAAAAATTTATTCTTATATTTCTTAGTGTCATTTCCTACAACTTAAAGTAATTTATTGAAGGCATTAGAAGAGACTTACTGTAGAATGACACATGACCTTTCACTCCCTTGGACAGAGAGCACTGAACTTCTTGTACAAATAGTATCCATCAGAGCCAGAGCTGTAAATGGAGCCAAAACCCTGAACTCTGATCCTCACATGGCTGTTTATTTCCAGTAGTCAGTTGGATTTGCTTTATCTGCATTAATATTGCATCTAAGTCCATTAGTGTGATAAGTCACCCTTGATTATTCTGTGCAGATATATTTGAGTTAATTTCTTATGTGTTATATTTCTGTGTAATTTGCTTCTCTGTGTATTTGTTTTGCTTTTCTTGTAAAGTACCAGTGTAGTACAGCTCTAGTACAGTGGCTCCCAAATTCATCTAAATATTCCACCATCGCATAAATGGACTTGCTCTGTACCACACTGACATGGTGACACACACTTCTAACATTCTGCTTATGCACAGGAACAGATGTGTATCTCCACCTTTGTCTCTTCCATGGAAAAAGCAGTGACCAGACCTCATCTTGTTTTGTGGGCATACTTGGAGGTAGCTTTAAATATTATATAGGCAGTAAGAGTAACACAGTTTATTCATAGAGCATATGGGTTCATCCCTAGCCCTAGTCACATCAGTAATAACACCTTCCTCTACTTCTTTGATTCCATGAATGATTTGGAGAAAACTTTTCAGAAGGGCATTTCTACGGTACACTAGCAATAAATCAGGTCTGCACACAGCTGTGACAGGAATTGTTTCATCAGCTCATTTCAAAATGACTTATGTTTTGGTCCAAAATCTTGGAGGCAGCAGCTGTGAAGTAAAATTCAATTTGAGGAGCATTAATGAAGTAGGGAGAGTTTTATTTACTAGAACATGATTTGTTCTTTTTTAAATGACTTGGAACTTGGTATTGCACTAAGGTAAGAATACCTTATGTCATCATATCAAAGGCCTTTGATTCCGTATGGGCGTTTATGGGATCTTTTTGTATCTTTGCTGATGTTTCTCTCTCAGAAGTGTTTTTAAATTATGTGAATATTCTTTAAAAGTTTTCTGACATCAAGGCATTTTAAGTATTTGTATTTTAGCTTTTTAAGAAAATAGAGTACATACTGCATAGTAATCTGCAACACACTTCACTTGCTCGTAGTCATCTGCATTGGCCAACAGGTGTAAGCCTTCTGGATACAGTTTTCCACAAGTTGGGTACAGCTTCTCTCGGTCATCTTTACTCAGCTCAGTGCCAAATGAATTAATGGTGATGATAAAGGCGCGTCTGTCTGCCTCAAACTGAATAAGCAACACAAAAAATAAAGAGATGTTGTTAGAGATCTCGTTCTAAATTAAGGTGGGGCTATGGGTCTTTTCAGTAAGTTAAACCATGGAAACTTATATAAAATAATACGGAATCCAGGGCATTAGAATATATATTTTTTTCAATTTTAAGCCTATATTTGCAAATACTTGTTAAATTTTAAGTAAAAAATTGAGCGCTGTTTTGTGGGCACAGCTTTTATTCTGTGATTTTTGCACTGAAAATGCCATCTCTACTAGTTCCTCATTTCCCTACTTAGTTACCCAGATGTTGAAAACAAGAATCTCCTCACACACCCTTCTGAAGTTATGAAATAATACTCTTACATGTAATAATAATACAGGAAAGGGTCAAGAATCAGTACTACTGTTCTGGGGTAACTGTTCTGTAGAGGGTAAAGGTTGAATGTAAATTCTAAAAAAAAAAACCCTGTGGTTTCTGAATATCTATAATTATAACTGTTGTGGTTTAACTCATCAGGCTGCTGAAACAACCACGCCACTGTTTGCTTGCTCCCCCTCACAATGGGATGGTGGAGAGAATTGTGGGAAAACAAAGAGTAAAAGCCATGTGTTGAGAAAAAGACAGTTAAATATGTCAGAAAATTAAAAGAACAGCAACAACAATAATAATAATTGTTAAAAAATATACAGAATAAGTGATGCACAGCAGAATTGCTCATTACCTGCAGACCACCAATGCTCAGGATGTTCCCGAGCCACAGTCTAAACCACTGGTCAGCTTCCCACAGTTATATACAGAGTATGTCATCATATGGAATAGATTATTCCTTTGGCTAGTTCGGGTCAGGTGTGTCCCCTCCCAGCAGCTTGTGCACCCCAGCCTACTCGCTGGCGGAGCAGACTGAGAAGCTGAAAAGTCCTTGACTTAGTGTAAACATTGCCCAATAACCACCAAAACATCAGTGTTTTTTTAACATCTTTCTCATACTAAATCAAAAACACAGCACTAGACCTGCAACTAGGAAGAAAATTAACTATATCCCAGCCAAAAGCAGGACAATAATTTAGTAAGGTGCTGTTTACTTGTCAAGTTTTCAAGTGCTTCAAATAACAGTTAATTTTTAACACATCGAAACAAGGGTTATATTCCATGTTTAGATGTCTGCAGTATCTGTATTTTCTGTGCAGCAGGAGACTGAAAGTCATTCTGATGTTTAGCTCTCGGATGGTTCTTCAGTACAAGACAAAATTTCACTCGCCATAGTTACAGTGTAAATTAAAAATGTAATGGTAAATAAAAATAATATTACTCAGCTCTGTCTGTTTCAAATCTGTTGTTCTGTCTTGGGATCCAAATGGGATATGGTTTTATTTCTTTCCTTTATTACTTACTTTCATGTTTTAAGAACAGCAGATCCCATACTAATTGCAGGAATTATGTAGGAAAACCTGTACGCATATATTGGGCAGCTTGCAAATTTTCTTACACCGTGAACTTTTGAAGTGTTTTAAGCAGAAAGGTGTTCTTTTCTGTTGAGTAGTAAGGCTGCAGTTGCAACACAGTTCTGCAACTTTAGCAGTTAAGCACATATTCATAGATCCTACTCCTGTGTACTGGAACACGCTGTAACAGGGACCCAGCTGCCCTCTGGCACTGACTTCAGAGTAAGGAAAGTGAATAAACAATAGAGAAGTAATGAGAAGAAAATAAGTGTGCTTGAAAAGATTTCTAGCTAATGAGTAACAGGGACAAATTTCACTTGCCCGATTACTATGAATAGGCATATCAGCCCTAGTGAAAGTGTTTTGGAAGGACAAATGTTTTGCTTTTTTAACTTCTTGACTCCATGTATAATCCACCTGTTTAATTTGTAATATTTTACTGGGGGAAAAAGCGTGCTCAGATGCAACTACAACTAATGCTAGCTCATCTGGGGCCTAATTCTGTGGCTCCTGGTTTGAGAAAATTTGCAGGATCAGTTCCATCCTTATAGACCTCTCAGTTCATCAGATTATTGGCACATGAGGTTCTCCATACTGAGTAAAGCAATGAGACCATTGCTGCGTGTACAGTCACAGCCATGGCATGACCATTTCCAAGGTTCTTTAGTTTCTGTATGGGAAGCTGAAGTAGCACATGTGCTATGTGAGAATTACTGAGGGGCCCTAGTAACAGGACAAGAGGCACAGCAATAGCTGCAGTGCTCTCCTGCAGGGTTTTTTGCCAGATCTGGGGTTAAACATGCAATATTTATCATCCACGGTGGCAGAGAGATCATCAGTACTTTTAATGTGGAAAGTTGGTACTGTGACTGGTGGTCAAGGAGTTGGTGAGCTAAATAAGAGTTAAACAACCTCATCCTCCGTCAGGTTGGTAGTCTTGCATCTGAGGTTACAGAATAAATTACAAGTATTATTTTGAATAATTAAACTTTGGCTTTCTGAGAATTCAACAGCCAACAATCTGCTCTCTGTGTGTCTTCAGATTATTAAAATGTTATAGAAAAGAAAATGGTCCATAGAAAAGTTTATCCTCCTAGCTGATTGACATTAGATAGGGATTTTAAGACAGCTTATCACAGACCAAACTGTTGCAACTGCTATGTAGTTTTAAAACATACTTAAACAACTGGTGGTAAGTAATCTGCTCTCAGCATGAATTTCTAGCTAAAAATGAACTTTCTGAAAAATCTGAATGAACTGTGGAAAATCTCTTTACCTTTGCCAGTCAATCCCTTGATATTTATTTTTTTCAGAAAATAGTCAAAATACTTCATTTCAGGTCAATTAAATGGAGAATATTTTCCATAGAACATAAACTGAAACATTATGATCTGGTAGAATAAAATATGAATTTGAATTTCCATTTAGACATTGTTTTGTAATATTTAGTTTAATCTCATTCTTCCTTCAGAGGTCAGGTTCCAGGGTTATTATCTCTTTCTTATACTGCAAACTTTAAGTGTGATGTCATCAGAGCTTGGTGAATTTAGTTCATTCAGTTTCCAGGGTGTAAGTTTTGTTTATCCAGGAAAAAAGATTCCTGGAAACAAATAGGTGACCTTGCTCTCAAAATCTGCAAAGAATTATGATAAACCATGTGAAAAAAAGGTGGACCTCAATACTGAGAACTCAATTCTAGGAATTTCTGTATCTATTACTACAATAGTAGATGTAAAAATGTCATTCACTATGCTACAGGGTTGCTCTGAGGAGGAGGACATTAAGAATTTTGAGTCAAAGAGAGAACTTCTCAGACAAAAATAAAACATGTAACGTTGGACTTTTCTGTATAACACTAGTTCCAAAGGTCACTCAACTCTAACTTCACCCATTAGTTTTAATAGGAAAATGAAAAAGCATAATAGTACCATGAAATCTCAAGATTATTTATGAGTGAATTTACAGAAAGGCCAGACATTAGCTATCGCAAACTTAATTTTGAGCTAAGAGGTGTAAGAATAATCCACTTAGTTCATTTTTCTACGTAATACAGGAAAATGCTAAGGGGCAACAGCATGAGATTACTAAACCATTTATTCTATTCTGCTTTCTGTTATAAAGAAATATTAACAGAGGCTAACTCCTGGTAAGGGACTAGCTGCTTCTCTAGTCAAGAGGTAAAAGTGATCCTAGAATAAAGCATTACATCTGAGAAAGCCAGTTGTCATTCAGAGAAGCAAACATTTGACAAATAACTTTCCAAAGGGGGAGAGAAGGAATGGGGAAAACAAAGCAACCTAATTATAAAAAAAAATTTTGAGTACTTTCATGTGCAAAAATCAAATTTTTCTTACCTCAAGAATAGGTCTCATGATTTCTGCAGTAGTACCACCTTGTTTTTCACAAAACTTATAAAACCCCTCGAGATAAGACTACATGAAAGAAGAAGAGAAACATTTTAAATGCTTCTTAAGACCTGGACCAGCACAACACATAGTCAGAAACATAATTTTTAGGCATTTCCATTAGCTTTGATAATTCTACCTAGGAATTTAAATTCAAGCATGTGCTTAATTATTTTGCTGGATCAAAATTTGATGTTTCAAAATGAAAATATCTGTTATTACAATATGGGTTCAAATGTTTTCAGAAATCATTATAGAACAAATATTATATTTTCTTTATTCTCTAAAGAGGGAAGTTCTTGAGTTCCACTGAGCTTCCACTGCATAACAAGCAGATGGCTGAAGGAAACTGCATTTATGTGTGGAGGAGGGGATTTGGGAGTATGCCACAGCTGTTGGGCCAGCACTATGAGGATACACAAACTAATCCCTCCTGCTCTACCCTAAACCCTGGATTAGGACAGAACAGCAGACAAAGCTTCTGTAATACTGGTCTGCAAAGCCCTCTGGTCTATGAAGGCTTCTAGCCTTCGCACCTATGTCAAAATACCTGTGCAGGAAAGACCCTGAATATCTGAGATATGGTCCTTGTCTTTCCACCCCTCAATATACTGTCTTAGGGAACATTTATGTTATTAAAACTCATTTGTTACAACTTCATGCAATCTTGTTGAAAGAAACTGTCACGAACTAGCAATTCAGTGAATTTTAAGCAGAGAAATCTCAAAGGGGATCTGCTGCATGGGATTATGAGTAAGGTTCTGTACAGTGCTATCTGATAGTAGAGCTGAATCATAATTTATCACAACAGCAGCTAAAGCAGAGGAGACAGGATATATTAATAATTTAGATATGTTTGCAGAGTGATCCCCCTGATATTTGGAAAAGTGAGAGGGAAAAAGTAACAACAACAAAAAATTTAATAAGTGTAAGTGTATGATGATCCACATGGGATATGAGAATCAAATCAGTATGTTATCAAATGGAAGAAGAGTGTCTAGTTTAGTAGTAGTGTGAAAGAATTCAAAAACTTGGGTGTAACTGAAGTTGTTTTCAATGACAGAAAGTATCAAGACATTTAAGAATCAACTATTGGCTTGAGAATTCATAACTATAATGTGTAACATAAACAATAATTTTTTTCTTCCCCCCTAGTGCAATCAGATCACTGTAAGAATACTTCCTGCAGTTGAGGGCATCCACTGTGAAAGAAAGATAACAAAGAATTTGGAGAGAATGTACCAAGAGGAACCATTAATGGAATGAAATATGTATAGCCTTTAAAGACACCATCCTAAGAGTATTGACTTGTGGGCTAATATTTGTAAAGTACTTTGAAAATGCAAGGCACATGTTAAATATGTATCCTTACAATAGTGTGCTGTAGCAATGCTAAAGATAATTTTAAAAGGAAGAAAATTATGCAAAACCCTTAAGTAAAAAAAAAAAAATAAATTAGCTAGGCACAAAGCAATTAGACTTTTTCAAATGACATCTATCTTCCATAAATAAAAATAAGTATTACCCAAAAGCTTGCATAGGCTCACTTAGGACCTAATAGTTCCATGGCATTTGGTGGATAACTGAGTTATTTGTAAACAAATGGATCTGGATATTAGTCTGACATCTAAAGCATTTTCACTAATGAGATATTAAATTAGAGTTTGGATGCAGACCTAAAATTTGAAAACTCTCCAAATGGCAGAGTACAAATGAAAGGAGTTGGATTTGATTCCTGGACTTGTCATCAACCAGGCGACCTTAGACAGCTTGCTTTATCTCCCTATGCTTCTGTTTCCCCATCCATAAAACAGAGTTAATGATACTGACCTCCTTTTCTGAGACACTTTGAAAACCCCCAAATATTATCATTATGTTGCAAGAACTTGCCTTGTACAGTTTGTTGCGCATTATTTCAATGTTCATTTCATCCAGGTCATTTTCAGACAAGCAGTCTTGAAAGAAAGCAGCTGAAAGCAGAATTTATTATATTGCAGTATAAATCAATATGCTGATAATATGCATCTCTTGTCTATTGCCATTCACCAGTGCATGAGCAAGAATCTGAGGTTTCTGTTGTACAAGAAAGAGTGATATAATAGAAAGGAACAAAAATACTCTTGATTTTCCCCTTATCCTCCTACTTCTTCCTTTTTAATGAGAATCTGCTGTGAAGGGAGTCAATCAGTGCTACAGCCAGAGTCCACATCTCTAGAGAGAATCTGATGAGAAATGCTAATGAAAGCCATAATATCTGAAGTTTATGGTTGGGGCATTAGGGAGATGGTCTAGTGGAGAACACAAAATATAATTTTTTGTCCAAAATCATGCAGGTATCCCACAAAGGTTAAGGACAATAGTCTTCCCTATTTTCCCTCTTCAGGTATGTCTGTAGCAGGGGAAAGGCAACTAGTTGTATCTAGTAAGGATCACAAGCTTGACCATCTATGCTTCCATGTCCTCTGCCAAAATGGCTAAAGAGCAAGCTTTTGAACAGGGAAGCAGAGGATGAAGTTCATTTGTGCAGCTGGACCACTTAGAAATACTGTGTTTGTAACTAGCTAAAGTGTGCCAGTCCCTCACAGCTATGTCAAAGTGACAGACCAGTGCTGCCTGACAGAGCGTTGTCAATGATGGTGACAATGGGAGATAGTGTTTAAAGAGAGCATGTGATCTTGACTGTGTTTTGTGGTCTTCTCCCTTCATACTCTCCTAGCATCCAGTTTGTTGGATGAACAGTATTAGAGGATGTAGCTCTGACAGTTCCCTTTAGCTTAAATTTGTAGATATAATGACCAAGAATGTGTTGCCTCTTTTAAAAGATTGGCTCCAACTGTCTGCTTTTGCAAACTTCTTTAGCAAAGATATTCCAGGAATTTACTACCAGCTGTGTGAAAAAAAAAAATAATTATTTTACCTGTTTTAAAACTATTTTTCTGCTGGGATTCGGTCTTTAAAGAGATTTGGCAAGCAACAATTCTCAACTCACTATGGACAAAACACTACCCTCTTGTGGGTGTGGGTGTCCATATCTCCCTTTAGCCATGTCCTCTCCAAACTGTCCAGCCTCTATTAGTCTCTCTGCACACGGCAGCACTATCCCCTTATTCATTTTAACTATCTTGCTCCATGCCTGCTCTGATTTCTCTGTTCAGGGTGTGGGTGCCCAGACACTGGCAGTGGAGGCTGTGGGATGGCCTCTGTGAGGGGAGGCCGGGGTTCCCCATGCTGGACACTGCCGGCTCTAGCTGGGACCCACCAAAGGGCACAGATGAGCCCCACAGCCAAGATGGTGCTGTCACTGGGAGAATGAATTTAATAAAAGGTGAAACCTTCAGGATGTAGAGAGGAGGAGGGAAATGCATTTGAGAAACACCAAGGTCAGAGAAGGAGAAGGAGTCACTCCATGGTGCTGGAGGAGATACTCCTTGCTGCCTGTTGGAGAACCTGCAATGGAGCAAGTACTCCTGAGAGGAGCTGCAGCCCCCTGGGGACCCACCCTAGAGCAGATGATAAGTGTGAGGAGGAAGGAGTAGCAAAGATTCCTTGTGCTGCTCATCACTCCTCCAAAGGGATTGAGTGTAACCTGCAGTGATAACATGGGGCAAATGAGAGAAACCTGGAGTAGGAGTAGGAAAAGGGGGAGGAAATGTGTTTTCCCTTTCTGTTTGTTTGTTTCCTAATGCCTGAATCACTAACTAAATTATCAATCAACATTAAAGGGTTAGTCAACAATAAATCACATCAATTTTTCCCCAAGCTGATTCTGCTTTACTTGCAAAAGTACTTGGTGAGCAATCCCAACCTACAAGCTCTTTTTTCCCTCCCCTGTTGTGCTTGGGGTAGAGGTTGAGAAGGTGGGCAGGTGGGAGTTTGGTTTCTTTCTGGGGCCAACCCACCACACCATCTTGAAAAGCAGAACCCAAATCACAGAATCACAAGGTTGCAAAAGACCTTTGAAGATTATCAAGTCGAACCAATCCCATCCTAAGCTAAACCACATCCCTAAGTACCTCATCTACCCTTTTTTTGAACACATCCAGGGAAGGTGACTCAACCACCTCCCTGGGCAGTCTGTTCCAGGCCCTCACAACTCTTTCAGTAATTTTTTTTTTCTAATGTCTAATCTGAACCTGCCCTGGCACAGTTTTGTGCCATTTCCCCTTGTCCTATCACCTGTCACCTGGCTGAAGAAACCATCACCCACCTCTCTACAACCTCCCTTCAGGTAGTTGTAGGTGGTGATAAGGTCTCCCCTCAGCCTCCTCTTCTCTAAGCTAAACAGTCCCAGCTCCTTGAGCTGTTCCTCATAGGATTTGCCCTCCAGCCCCTTCACCAGCCTGGTTGCCCTTCTCTGGACTTGCTCCAGGACCTCAATGTCCTTCTTATGGTGAGGAGCCCAGAACTGGACAAAGTACTCGAGTTGTGACCTCACCAATGCCGAGTACAGGGGCAGAATCACCTCTCTAGACCTACTAGCCACACTGGTTTTGATACAAGCCAGGCTGCCATTGGCCTTCCTGGCAGCCTGGGCACACTGCTGACTCATATTCAGCCTGCAGTCAACCAACCCCCCCAGTTCCTTCTCTGCCTGATAGCTCTCCAGCCAGTCTCCCCCAGGCCTGTAGCACTGCATGGGGTTTTTATGTCTCATGTGCAGCACTCTAGACTTGGCCTTGTTAAACCTCATCCCATTGGTCCAGACTGTTCAGATCCCTCTGAAGAGCCTCCCTACCCTCAGGCAGATCAACACTTCCGCCTAGTTTATTGTCATCTGCAAACTTACTGAGGGAGCATTCAATCCCTTCATCAAGGTCATTGACAAAGGTGTTGAACAAAACTTGACCCAGAACTGATCCCTGGGGGACGCCACTCATGACCGACCTCCAGCTGGATTTTGTTCCATTTACCACCACTCTTTGTGCCCGGCCATCCAGCCAGTTTTTAAGCCAGCAGAGGGTCCACCTGTCAAGGCCAGTGGCAGCCAGTTTCTTCATCAGAATGCTGTGAGAAACTGTGTCAAAGGCTTTACCGAAGTCCAGGTAGACCACATCCACAGCCTTCCCCTTGTCCATTAAGCGTGTCACCTTGTCACAGAAGGCGATCAGGTTAGTTTGACAGGATCTACCTTTTGTAAACCCATGTTGATTGGGCCTGATCCCCTAGCCATCATGCATGTGCTGCATGATAGTTCCCAAGATGACCCACTCCATGATCTTCCCAAAATCCATGCACAGTGTTCGAGATGAGGGCAAAGAGTGGTTTCATAGATGTTCAAATCCCTCTAGTTCCATCTTATTCTCAGTACCCTTCCCATCAGTGCTCCACAGCTGGTTTGTTTTTGTTTGTTCATGTTGGCTGCTGCAGCACATCGAGCAGAGTTTCATCCCAATTTCAGAATGTGGCATCCCCAAGCCTTGATTTTAGATTTATTTTTTCAAAATAAGGTTTTTCTCTAGTTTTGAATCATGCCCAAATCCCAAGAGAGAATCTAGGTTCTACCACAACATCTAATATTTATTAGTAGCTGTCTGCTTCTTGATCCTTAGTGAGGGATAGGCAAGATTTCATCTTACATATTTTAATTATAGATGTAGGTGTTGAAATAAAAGTCTAGATGCTCTAAATCAGTAGTGACTTTGGGTACAGAAGATATCCATTACACTTCTCGTTTTCTTTTGTCTGCTATCAAAGGTTGGTACAGAACCTGTTAATAAATGTTATTAGAAAATGTCCTGAACACTGCTTCAGCAGTGCTTGATCCACACTTCATGCTTTGTGTTATCAAAATACAGCATATCCAGTGAAAACATGCTACTCCAACTGAGATATTCTTAAGAATGCAGGATGAGTTTCAAGAAGCAAGGAAGAAATTTCGTTTTCCTACCTAATGGTGTGTCAACCAAAATTGCATTGAACAGCTCAGTGGGGTTTGAGGCGATGCTGACTGCTTCCATTTGCTCAAAACTCCCCAGTGGATGACACTTGGGAACGAGTTCTGCTATGGGCCGCTGATGTAATGTGCCAGTTATTAAAAGAATTACATTGTCAATCATGTAGCTGTATCTGTATTTCAAAGAAAAATAAAATAGAAGAAATTAACCTCATCTTTATAATGAATTTGCCTATGAAAAAATATAAAACTACTTTTGAAAATGAGTAATAATGCTGAAATCAGAAAGGACCATGGTATTTGCAGGCTTGTACATTCACCCTGTGTCGATATCTCATTTATCAGAAAGAAACACAAGTTTTTAAATAGCAAGTAGGTAACACGGTATTAATTTTAAACCATGACTGACTTTGAGAAGGGGACACTTTCAAAGAAGAGGAAACTGAAAAGTGAGTATAATAAGCATAACAGCTGTGAAATGCCAATTCACTCTAACAAGTGACAATGAAATATACCAAAAAGTAAATCACCTGAGATAGCAGCTTCTCCAGTTTAGGATTTTTTATTTCATAGAAAAAGTGTGTGGGAATCATGGCACTAAAACTGCAGAGTTCAGGCAGATGGACACATGTTGGGGGTTTCTTTTCATTCAGCTTTAAATATTCTCCCATGAGGAAACAAAAAACAAGTTCTCACAGATTTCTTTCTTGCCAAAAGTTTTCAGTAAAAGTTTTCTACCAGATTCTTACTAGTTTTACTGTCAGAGAGGTTGACAAAGTGTTTTGTCAGTGACTTGGAAATGTGAGAACTATTCCCTTGGGATGCTCACAGCAGGGATGCCATTCTTCAGCTTCTGTTGTTGATGCAGAAGGGAGCTAGAGTCATATAGGGATTAAATCCGGGAGGAGGCTCGGCGACCTGAGAGTTCAGTGATTTAATAACCGTGTTAAACATATTAGTGTGTCTACATTACTACAAAGCAAGTGTGAAGAGATTGTGCACATAAGTGCACACTTGAATGTCAATCACTCTGAGAAAAGAGCTGCCCTAATTTTCATGTTTTCACTTTCAGTTCTCTGAAGCAAAAGGTAAACATTGTCTCAGCTGTCCTAGGACATTTAAGATCCTAGGATATTTAAGATTCTATTGATACATTTATGCTGTCGATATATTCACCTAAACCTGGTCAGCTACACTGACACCCTCTCCCCCAAAAAAGTTGCTTTATTTTGCTGTTATGGTAAGAATAAAACCTTATTCAGCTTAAAACTAAGCTGAACTGTCTAATATTCCTTGAAAGTAAACGGAGTAGTCTAGTATCCTTGTTATAATATATTCAAAAGGTTAGATCACATGGGCAAAGAGATTTCACTAACCCTGTTGGTATATTGTTATAAAGCAGATCCTTGTTCTTGTTGACTGTTAATAGTTTTTTTCTGGGTTTAATGTTCAAATGCTATAAAAGGTATGGCAAGCATATGATGTGTTGTCTTTCCCCCCTTTAATAAAGTCTAGAACTTGCCATATGCCACTGCCTTGTACATCAAGAAATTGCTAATTTTGCATGACTCAAACCCACAAAATTTAGTTTTCTAGGTTTTCTGACTTAAAAGATATTTGAAAATTATAACCATTTTCCTCAATCTCTACCACTCTTCCTGACACAGTACACAGAAAATATTTGCTTCTATTCTTTAAAATAAGCAATTGCAATGACAACAGATCTTGATATATATTTTTCAGAAGTTATATTAGCAAATAAAACATGTAAATGTTGCAGTATAAAAGTAATTTTTCTATTTTTGAAACAACAGAAATTCAAGTACAATGCATTTACACTGTTTTAACTTGTAGCTTTTGCTTTGAGTCTATGTGGTAAGCCACGCGGTAACATTACTTACGTGATAAAGTTCAGAAAAGTGGCAAGTGGTTCAAAAGCATGGTTTCTAAAGTAATGAAATTCTGTGAGGAGTTTTGCTTTCAGTTTATCATCGATGGTGGAAATAGTGAGAGGGCCGGTTTCGTTAGCCAAGAAGTTGCCATAGTCTGTAGTCTGTAGATGTAACTTCAGATCTGAAAGTAGATTCAAGAAATATCATGAGAATAAACTATCATGATATTGTCCAAATTTTAAAAGATCACTTTTAGAATGTTTATTTCTAACATATTTTTATATTAAAGGGTCTGAACATACTCTATTGAAAAGATTTTGCCATAGGTTTAACACAGGCTGAATGCATAATTCCTGCAAATTTGTACTGCCTTCTACCAGTAAGACTTACTTCATGCCACAGGAAAGCACAAATAATTTACACCTTTGTCAGTAGTTTCACCAGGCACAGTCTTAATTACTGCTGTCCCAAGCTCCTTCCCAATCAGGTTTGTTCAATGTTATGATTTCACAGAATCATAGAATAACCTGATTTGAAAGGGACCCATAAGGATCATCGAGTCCAACTCCTGGCTCCACACAGGCCCAGCCAAGTCAGAGCATGGGACTGAGTGCATCATCCAGATGCTTCTTGAACTCAAGTCACACTCGGTGCTTCCCTGGGGAGCCTTTGCCAGTGCCTGACCACCCTCTCAGTAAAGAACCTCTTCCTAAGAGGTACCTAAGAGGTACATAAACCTCCCTGTCTCAGCTTCATACCATTCCTTCAGGTTCTATCACTGGTCACTAAAGAGAGATTGGTGCCTGCCCCTTTGCTTCCCACATCAAGAAGCCACAGAAGGTGATGAGGTCTCCTCTCAGCTTCCTCTTCTCCAGGCTGAACAAACCGAGGGACTTCAGTTCAGGGCACCACTCCTGTTCAGTTACAAACTATCAGTTGTTTTGTCTTCTGCATTCCTATGGACTGCTATGTATCAATAGGAATCATCCTCTAACTTTGTTAAGATCTTACATTTTCATAGTAAACATTTAGATCTCAGATAAGATTATTAATCTTATGTTATCAGGCTGCCTGAAGAAGAGACCATATCTCTCCTGACTCAGATTCTGGGCTCCAAATGGCCTCTGCAGTGGCACACTTGAAAGAGCACAATTACACTCTCTTAGTATTTCTGGTTTGGCTTTATCTAATTTATGGCTGCTACTACCAGATCCTAAGAAGCTGTTCCAGAAACTTGGGTTAGTGCGACATATTCTGTCTGAGTTCCTGACCCTGATAACTGAGGAAAATGGTTAGGCTGTTGCCTAACTTTCAACTAACCAGTTGAAAGAAGGTTTTTTAATGTCAGAGAATTCATTTGACAAATTTCCTCTGCTAATCATTTTCCAGCATGAGGCGAAAGTAAGGATTTGAATCAGTTCTTAATGTTCAAAGCAGTTTAACATTTCCTTTTAGAAAAGCCCCTGCTATACTGCGCAATTACGTTCAAAGGCTCTATTAAAACTACTGTAAATTATAGATTGGGATCATGTTATACGGTTTGGGCCTTCATAACGATATAAAATCTGAACTGATATTTAGGAAAGAGGACAGCACTGACTGAAAAAAAGGTGTACCAATAAGTGAAGTTAATAAGCAGTTAGCAAGGGGTACATTTATCAGTGCAGTATTCTTTCCTGAATTCCCCATGTCTGTACCTTTTTAGGATGCAATCAGGAAGCTTACATGGAGACTTAAAGCCAAAGAACTAGTACATTGCACACTCAAACTCCTACGCCTAGCACTCTAGGTTACTGAGATGGATAATCCTCAGAGTTTTCTATGCAGTTTTGCTGCCACTGGAGCTCATTTTAGCAATTACATCAACAGACACTTGAACAGGACAGCCTTTCAGCTCTCTGGAACTGTTAGCAGCATATGGTGGTATTAGATAATACTACCTCAATACCTTCAGAGAGCTGAATTCCAGCTTTCCTCAATTCCTTTTCAGGTGAACTGCTGATACCTACCTGGAGTCACATTCTATAACATGTTCTAAACACAGTGGTTTTCAAAGGTTTAATACCAAAAGCAGACTGCAAAACTCAAGTATCAGCCCCAAGCCCAACTCAAATAATCACCATTCTGACGTGTGTTTAATAAGACCATAAGATGAACAGAGACCAAACCCAACTGCTTCAGAGTAGCTTGACAAGACTGTGTTACCTTCCTCACTTCTCTTATTGTCTGGGAGGCTTCAAAATCCGTGTCCTGATGTAACATGTGAAAATGGTAGCTATAACACATTAAATAGCTCCAGCTGGCACTCAAATGCTGTAGAGGATCTACTATGCCCAGGAATATTGGAATTATGATGCTGTCCCTTACACAGCCTTCTTTAGAGAAGTATTTTTTCTGAATTATTTAATAAATGCCAGGATGCATATTATTTGTAAGAAACAATAGTCAAAACTATCCCACTGTGTTGGCCAAAACAATTGAGAAAATAGTCATCCACAAGCCAATGCTATATAGTATCAATCAGCAATGTCAAAATCAGAGTTCACATCATGATGGAGTTCAGTACAGCTCAGAACTGTTCTGCTGGTCCTAAATTATTTTCTCTTGGCTGTTGGCATAAATAATACCCGGGGACTAACACAGTCACACTCTTGTGTAACATGACCTGATGACCTTGCAGTAGATGACTGAGCATTACAAGGGCTTCAGACATTCCTGTTCACCAAAGCTTCTAGTGATGGTAGTTGCTCCCTTGCTCAGGGCCTCTTGGAGACTTAGACAAGACACTGGGCTTTGCAGCATGCCCACAAGTTTCCTAGGAAAGTAAGTTCCTGTATTTCAGCTGTCAGCGTTATTGCCACCTATTTGCATTGTGGAGTTCCTCATGCAATTATATGTGGGAAAATCCTATGTAGGAAAAGTATGATTTTAAATAATGTAATTTTAAATCATATGATTTTACTCACAGCTGAACAGCAACCAAACACAGTTAACTGTATTTCTAACGCGAGCTGCTGCACAGAGCAAGACTAGGTTAAGACGAATGCAGCTAAGACAGGAATGATGCTGACTGGAAAGAAGGAGTATTGCAAGAACCTGGTCTCCTGGCATCAAGCACATGGGAGTCTTGCCTAATGGCTACCCTCAGTTACACTGCTATTTCAGCCACCCCGTGCTGGTGTGTCCTGGCTCTGGCAAGTTAAATGAACTGATTTCAGCAGTGTTGGTAGGAGCAGATCTGGGCTGCTTGTCTTTTGTGACCTAGTCTCCCTTCTAGAGGGCAGTAGTCTTTTCATCACACAAGAAAGCAAGGAAAGGATAAAATACTGCACAGACACACAAATCCAGACCCATACTCTACTTCAAAGACTGTCATCAGGGTTCCTCTGATCCCATTTCCCCTAAAACAGATGATGGCATAGAGCCAAAGTAGTAGCCAAACTAGTTTTCAGTGAGGGTGGCTGTCCACAAGGTAGCTCAATGGAAATGATAATTCAAACAAGCCCAAAAGGATGTCTGAGTTAAGCTGAAGGCCTCTTCCCTCTGTGTGGCCCTGAATTGGGTCACAGTGGTAACGTAAGTCAATTAGCATCCTCCTTTGCTTTTTTTCTTACTGTTGTACTTTGTGATTATCAAGCAGATGTCAAGCACCAAACTACAGGGTTTTTTGCGGTTCTTCTGTCCTGATATTATGGATTCCCCTCTAGAGATACCAAAACCACTTTGAAATTAAAAGATCTTTTTGATTCTATTTATGGATTACTTGGTGTTGTTTTTGGCTCTGTTTCTGCTTGTTTGGTTTAGCCTATTTATAATATTTTTACCTTAGGTCAGTGTTTGTGGTGTGGTACTATGCCACAGAATGCAGAATGAGGTAGATTTATTACCATTTAATGGGAAGACATGAGCTGAAGGCACTGTTGGGACAAGCACAATAGTATTTCAGTACAAATCCATATGGTGAGTGTTTTAATTGGAATCAAAATATAGTGTATGCATAAAGCTCCATTTTCTCCTTTAGAGGTAAGGGTCTGTGCTTTTGGTACAGTGTATACTCGTGATGCAAGCTCAGTATTACAGCATCCTAATGTGTCATATAGCCAGAAGAGTTTTCAGCCTCATGTACAATTCCAGTATTTGTCATACGCTCATTATAAATAATGAATTTGCTGGTAGATAACTGGTGAGAAGCTGTTTTCTATCTAAAAGAAGTAGAAAATATTTGGATGGAGAAAGAGATACAGCTGAATAGACAAAAAAGAGAAGTTGTAGTGGGCAGTAAAGAAGTGCTTGTAGGTAGGTTGATGAAGGCTGCTCCTTCTGTTGCTGAAATAATTTGCATTCTAAAATTGAATGAACATTAGGAAGAAGAAGATTAAAAAATAAAGCAGACAGTGTTCTTTCTAATATAAATCTTACTTAGAAAAGGATTTTATCTCTCTGTTGTGATCTGTCCATTTGTTGCATGCCCCTAATAATGTTGAAGGTTTATGTATCTCAAAAATGTTTGAAAACTTCTTCCTAGTTGTAAACAACTTTCTTGTTGCACAACTTGAAAGTTAGAGTTCTCCTTACTATTCTTAACATGAACAAGTATTCTTCTGGGAAGGATTAGGGAAATCCTTTTTTCATGCATGTTTTTAAAAGGATTTAAACCTGTATGTATTTTCATCTTGCTCAGAAGCAACCAGGATTTTTTCATTTTGTTATGGTTTTCTCCTTCATGGAGCTTTAACGATATCCTTTATTGAGCTCCTCTGCAGAGACATGTCAGAGCAAGGTTTAATAATTCCCTTATTCTGCCCTTTTTATCTTTTATATGTGTTTGAAGCTCTATTAGCTTTTCTGAAGTTCATGTATTCATGGAGCAGGACTTTTGGGCTTAATTAAATACAGTATCAAAGGTATCTGTAGAGACTTTAAATTGTGTAGATCACAACTGCTGATACAAAAAGGCTACAAAACCTGTTGATTTTGTCCAGCTGACATAAGGAATAGATTTCAGTTCTCAGACTAAGTGTATACGTGTTCTGTGTGTTTAAACTGCTGTTGTATGAAGTGAAGAACTGATACAGCTCTCCAGTTTATCAGCTGAAGTATGTACATGCACTTGGTCAGTAGAAAAGTCTCTAGATGCCACTGACTGTACTGACAACGTTTTCTTTAACTGCGAGATGACATTTATCCTGCTGACAGGTAAAAATACCTGCATATATCTGTTTAAATGTAGTTGTTATTGTCTGCAAGATGAATGGCAAGCAACCTTCCCAGAATTATGTTGTTACTACATTAATGGCTTAGGCAGCCTCCGAACTCCACTGTGTATAGGAATCACGAGGTTCTGCACTTCTCATTTTCCCAAATCCATTACTGCATACACAAAGCAAGCAATGCTTAAACCAGAGTGACCTTGTTATTTCTCCTTTTTCAAATTCAAATATACCTCATGTCATTATTTCAGTGTAGAATCATAAGTTTTATTTTGGAGTCAGGAAAGGAAGCTTTATGTTCCTTTAGAAAGGTGAGGGGGGTATTTTTTGTATTTTTTTTCCTGCCAAGTGTCTAGAGGTATGTCATATGATTCTTTGTACCAGTCTGTCTTCATCAGGCTGTGACCAGTCTTGGCTAAAGAAACCTGTTTTGGAAACTAGTGTGTGTTCTCATTATTACTGTGGCAAAGTCACCTTGAAAAAAGTTTTGTGGGTTTTTTGTTTGTTTTTTTTTTCTTAAGGTGGAGAATATTTCGTTTTATATTTGTGAAACCTTTTTTTTTTTCTCTTCCTGGTAAGCAGAATGTCCCCCACTGCCCTAAAACTCATAAAGTAATAAAGGAATAAAATTATATCTTTTATAGGGAAACTATGAGCCAAATGGTAAGCTTTTAATAAGATTTTGGGAACTATTTTATCCAGCTGAAATGATACGAAGCTTCTGTACTTGAACAGTTCTATAGCGTGCTTATAATCTGTGAGAAGGTTACCAATCTCCGTAGGAACTCTATGGATGAGATTTCCAACCCTTATCAGTAAACCAGAAAATCCCATCATCTGGATTGCTTTGCAAATCACAGTCTGTACAATCCTGGAGTGATTTCTGTGGAAAGCTGTTAACTTAAATATGAGAACAGTCATCAGGGTTATCTCTGGTTTTTAAGATAAACTCTCAATACTTCAGTCTTTTACCTCACCTTCTTCAAAGGTCTAAGCAACAGTATTTGTTCCTAAATAAAATAAGACAGCAGACTTACCTTCTAGTGTCTCACACTGTGCTAGATTGACATAGTCTGCACTGGTCAAGATCCCGGCTTTGAACCCTCGGACCAGACCCTCCAAGTAGCCATGGTCCACATTGAAGTAAAACTCTGAGTATCCCGGCATGGAGAAAAGGAGATTTAATCTCTCTGTTGGATACTTGATGGTACTGAATATCTGCCACCAACTGTTTTCCTCCTCTTTGAAGGAGTGACAAATAGTGACTGATTTCCTGCCAGCCTATGATTGTGTTTTACCAGCTGGTTTCTTCCTGTTTCTTGCCGCGAGTGTAATTCCAGTATATTGATGCTTACACAACAGCCAGCCCGCAAATCCGACTCCCTCCTGTCAAAGCCGGTAAATGAACCTATTATTGTTGAAAGAGAAGGCAAAAAGGAAGTATAAGATTTAACCATTGCTTACAAAAGTGCTCTGTACTGACTAGAGAATTAAAAAGCATATTGCAAAGCTTGATAGCATTTTCATTAATTTCTTATAAACAGGAAGTTATCCATGATTACCTGCTGAAAAACTCTTTCTGCACTAAAATGGTAGGCTGTGGTAGAGCATGGCCTATTTTAGTAACTTAGAGGGTTTCTCAGTGTCTCTGTATACCTGTTGAACTTTCATATTTTTGATTGACGGAATTTTTCTCCTGCTCATCTTTGTCAAGAGATGCGCATATGAATTATAAGATCCTGGCCATTACATCATGCCCATAGGTGAAAGGTCTTTGAGGGGTTTGACTTTCAATTAGCCTTTAAAATGAATATCCAGAACTTCCTTCAAAACTATAGCTTGTCCAAGTTTCAATCAAAATACTCTGCCTATATTCACTAAGATGTAGAAATAACTCATATTTTTCAACTTACTAAATGAAGATTATGAAAATAGGAATCCTAATTTCAATAATGCAGGTTTAGAGCATTTATAGACTTCCTGATTTTGATTCAATTTATATTCAAAACTGCTAAATTTAACAGTGAGTTTTGTACCAAATGAAGTCTTTCACATTTAGGTGCCCCAAAGCTAACAGTTCAAAGTGGCTATGTTTCTGTAGTCAACACCAAACATCCTTTATTCTCCCTGAATTCGGTGTTGTATGCTACACATGTCTGCAAGCCTCGCTGGAAGGCAAAGTCCTCTCGCACACTGGGTGACATTTAGATCTGTAGTTAACCGGAGCTCAGGAACATTGCAATGAGGTGTCTGCAGACTGCCGCATGGTTAGAGGCTTAGCAACAGCAACAGCAACTACAACAACTTTCTGCCATTCACGTCTCAATGCTTAGGCTCAGTTTTCAGTGCTTTGAGCATGCTGGGGGTATTGTGTCTGCTGAAGACCTGGGTTTTTCTATTGATCTCCTATGCCGAAATGTGGCCATCAGTGAGCATCGAGTTGGCAGCCATAGGGACAAGGCTATGACTGGGAGACTTTCACCCTTGTCCTGGGAGCTGAGGGACTGATGACAGCTTGGATCTCACTGGGTGATTCCTGTCCATACTGCCTCAGTCCTGGCCACAACAAGGCTCTGCAGCCTGTGCAAGGAGGTGCAAGGTGCCCGGGGCGTTTGCTGCCCAAGCAGCCACTGGCTCTCTCCTCTAGGATGAAGGTCACTAGCTAGCTGGCTTCTCAGCTGTCTGGCCACCAGCCACCTGGCAAGCCAGGTTCAGCCATGGGAGTAATTTTGCTGCACCTTGAGGGGCAAATTAAAATTGTCTGAGGCTGGTTATTACCACCCTTGTAAGCAGCTGCAGGGGAAACAATGACAGCATTTAGACTTAAAAACACAATTAATCATGTTTATATACACAAACTGTAATTACTTGAGAGTTCAAATGATGCCTAGATTATTGAAGTCTGCTGCTTCTAAATTAGGCTAACAGATTGCAGTCAGACAGTTCATAGCATCGCAGAGTTAACCCAGATAAAGAATGAGACACATTAGGCCTATTAGACAATAGAAATAAACCAGCTCCCTCACCCACACAAACAATTTGTCTCCCAAGTCTACCTGCCAGCAATGCTCAGAACCTCCTCATGCAAGAAGTTGTCAGAAGTTTGTTGATGTTCCAAAACCTAGGGAGATTTTCAGGGTACATTACCACTGTCTGTGCTTCCTTATTGACACATGAAGATAGCCACATTTTAGCTTAAACCTTTAGCATCATTCTAACACGCTTCACTCCACAGCCTCTGATACTGAAGTTTTCAAGGGAAAGAAACAAGAAGCAGTAACAGGAGAGACCAATCACTGTGTACACTAAGAGCAATGTTTGTTTTTCACCAACCCA
Organism: Laterallus jamaicensis coturniculus; assembly: GCA_022605575.1. Lineage (NCBI taxonomy): Eukaryota > Metazoa > Chordata > Aves > Gruiformes > Rallidae > Laterallus > Laterallus jamaicensis. The sequence continues at coordinate 63,656,325 of JAKCOX010000002.1, read as the reverse complement.
TCTCTGAAGTGTGTGTTACATAAACAAGTAATGTCTTGCAGCAGCTGAACTGAGGCCTCCCCCAGCTGCAATCACAGCATATCAGAACGTGGCACATATCCAGCTGGTGGCAGTCCAAGGTTATGCTGTCGACGAGCTTCCAAAGCTTCAAGCAGCAAAGCCAGTACAGAAATGGCTTCACAGTAGGTCCTAAATTTAGTAAGGTTTGGGGTCATGTGAATACTGCTTGGCAGGTGCAAATACCACCACTGGTGATCCTCCGGTGAGAAAGTGTTGCCATGAAGTCCATAAACACTGTCAGGACCATCACTTCAAGCATTATCACTCAGCAAAGACTCATGAAATCTGTGTATTTTTGAATTATTTCAGGAAATAGGAAAATCAGACTGAAGTCTTGAGTCATTTTATCTGTTGGAGGCAAGGTCTCCGAGGACACAATCCAGGTTAAGAGGCTACATTCAACAACAGCAAGAAATGCCCAGTTCTCTGTTTTTTTGTTACAATAAAAATTGATTCAAGGTGACAGCTTTAGCATGCACTTAGACATGATCCATACATTTAGCTAATGCACTAATTTTTTATATAAAACACCCAAGAGAAGAAGTTTGGTATTTATTGTTACAATGTCTTATAATGAGTGACTTGTACCGTATGATTTCTTTAAAATTTCGTAGTGGGTAAGGTCTTATTAAAAGCCTATAGTCCTTTATATAAATTAATATATTTGTACAGAGCTGTGAATTGCCTTTTACAAGTTACCATGTGAAAAAATAGGATACTCTCATCAGCTAAGTTTATGGAGTGCACAGGCTGAGATATTTTTAAAAGAATTCTTTAGCAGTAAGCTAAACGAATACTGGTAGCACGTTTGGGAGTAGAAGTTAATTCAGGTTAAGCAGAATTAGCAACACAAAAATGTTCTGGTCAAAGAGCAGAATTTAACCTTTGATACTGACAATTTTTGAGAAACCGTGAAGCAAAATGTTTATATTGTTTAACCACAAGATGTCATCGTAGCACTGCTGTGAACCACTTCACTTTCTTTCGGGAAAAGAAACTTGGAAAGAAACATTAAAAAAAAAAGTTCTGGCTTTTAAATTTTTTTTTTCAGCTAGTCTGAAGTTAGTGATGTAAACCACACGTATTGACACCTTCCTTAGGAGTGAGAAACAAAATGTTTCCATTTACCTGCATTTTGGTAGTATGCACGGATTTTCTTTGAGCTTCCTCTTTTCTTTTTTTTTTCTTTTTTTTTCTTTTTTTTTTTCTTTTTTTTTTTCGTTTTTTTCCCCTTTTTTTGCATTTTTAACAGTGCTGACAGCTCGTAGCCACGAGGTTAATACTGATGAACAAATGACAAAGAATCAGCAGTGGAGTGAGTAAGTGGGGTTGTACCAGTGGAATGTCAAGTAAATCACATGAATTCAAAGTTACTCTTTTTCATTAGAAATACTTAAAGAGGCTAATTTTATTTTAATTTTTTTCCAATCTTGGAATCTCATTTAGAACTCTATTTATAACAGCCTTAGCCAGGCATATCTTACCTCTTGTGGGGTTTTTTTATCCAGGAGTAAAATCCACTCAAGTCTTGACTGTGCAACTGCTTACACATATAATTAGCACTGCATGTGCCAGATTCATGTGGGTGAAACTGATTTCTTCATCTGTGTGTGTATTTTTTCGGTTTTGTTTGAATGTGGGAGATTATTGATCTAAAACTGACTCTGTACTTCCTATCCCGTTAGTGGTAAATGCACCTCCCTTATTTATAAATCTGGTGTGTGGGGTTTTTTTAAATAATCTGTTCTTTCAGCAGTTACCTCCCCCCCCAAAAATATGGCTTTTTAGATCACCTCGGTGAAAATTATTATGAGCTCTGCACCATCTAAATTAAAAAAAAAATCTAATGTAAATTAACAGTATTTAAACTGATTTAGAGACTTTGGGAATGCAATGTTTCGAGTGATTTTGGTTTTGGTTTTGATGTTATTACGTATCTTTGCACTGACATGGAAAGCCAACTGCATAAAAATTCCTTAAACTCTGTAAATTCTGAAATGTTCTGCTGGAAATTACTGATGGGTGTGACCTATTCCTAAGAATCCTTCCAAAACATGTTGTTGAAATCCCTTATATTCTGAAATAATTCTGATTGCAATATGTAAACAGTGATTCAGCCTCTCTGAGCTGTTGAGTACCTGGAACTCTTGTAAGGTAAGTATCAAACACATGGCCACGAAATAACAACTCAAATACTTTTATATCTGTGACAGCTTAAAAATAAAATATATTAAATATATTGAATAATATGTTTTCATAAAAGTTATGAAAATTGAGGCTGATAATATGCTATATCTGTACAGACACAGTCAAGCTACTATGCTTTCTACCTATTTGTAATGCATCATAAAGATGTACTCCCATGCTGATCTTATTGGTAGTTAAGTGCTGATAAAAGGTTGTACCCAGCTGACACAGTCAGGGCTAACTGCCCCCCAGCCGAGCTACACTGTTTTTGCTGAGAGTCTTCACAGCAATTATGTGCCACCAACTCCCCTGTCTATCATTTGATTAGATTTGATTGAAATTACATAACACGTCTTTTACTCCTGTTCCTTGTTAGAAGTGTCATTTTGATAGTGGGTTCACAAACATCACTCCCTGATGTTACAAAAAATATCAAAGAACTTCCTTTTTCTCCTCCCTTGCTTTGAAGAATAATCCAGCAGCTTTGTAGGTCAGCAAGTCTTTTGTTTTTCGGGTCTTTGTTCAAGGAATTACATACCAGTGTAATAAGGAGGTTTTTATCAGAGACTTAAAGTGGTAAGTCTGTGGAGGGAAGCCAGGAGAAAAACATTATCAGTAGGTCTAAACCTAGAGAAAAGCAGATTTGAGAGAATTAACAAAGCTCTGGAATGCTTTCAGAAGTGATGCTGAAATTGTACAAAATTTATGTATGAGCCCACAGAGTTGGGCTACTTTGGTGTGAATAATTTGCACTTTTGGGCACTGACATTCACATGAACTCGTCAGCTTTCTGCTCGGACTCTGAGCTAATGTTCTGGCTAATTCTAATGAGGTCCACAAGAATTCAGATCCTGAGTATATCTTTAATGTCCTTAAGCTTTTCTCTGAAAAGAACTGGAAAAACAGATTTTTGCTGTACTCTGAAATGGTCATTCCTTTTAAGGGTAGAGTTGCAAAACATTAACCTTTGGATATAATTTGATACATTATATGCAACAAATCTTGTTTCAGATAAAGTTGAAAAAGGTATTGTCAAAATTCAAGTTTAAACATTGAACATATGGATAATTACTCTTAGTGACATAATGGCCTTTGATGTTTCTGAGCTCCTTCAGTTTTAAACATTGATATAAGGAATTTACAAAATGCCAAACATTCTTATGATTCAGGGTTTTTTTTTTCATTTTGCTAGCTTCCACCTATCTAAATTCTTCTTCCTGAAAACAGATTCCAGAAAACAGGATAAAAACTTGAATTATAAAATCGATTGATTCTGATTAAGACTTGACAGAAAAGCTGTAGCGTGAAACCTATTAAATATTCAGATCCAGAATGAAAGAGAATAGAATTAGGAGCATTAAATTCTTACTTTCAGCTCTCTTCATATTATGCCGTTGTTTTAAACTTGATTTTATATCTACCGAATAGAAACATGTCCCCAATTACCTTGGGTCCTTGTTAAATAATTACTAAATAGTAAAGAGCAGTCACATATTCCAGACAATGAAGAGAGACCTCCCATTATTTTGCCCCGCATGAAACCTAGTGTTTTGCACCAGTTCTCACAGCACTTCGTATTACTTTATATTTTACAAACTTTATGTGCAAATGGACAAGGTACAGAGCATCATGTAGAAACAATAATGCACACAAATGCAAGATGAGTGTCTTCACATGGGTTAACAATGGCTGTAATATTTGAAATAAAAAAAAAAAAAGTTATCCATAGGACGTACTAGATAACGTCCAAAATGAATGGTTGGGTAGTTTTTTGGGTTTTGGTTTGGGGGGATGTTGGTGGGGTTTTTTTGGTTGGTTTATATTTGTTTGGGTTTTGCTTGTTTGTTTTGTCCTTCTTTTTTTTTTTTTTCATCATGTTATGCCATGTAGAAGAAACATCGCAAAATGTAATTGGAAAATCAACCAGCTGTGGAAAGGGAGCATATGGGGAAGATAAAAAACATCTTTCTGGAGGGCATGGTTTTCTAGTATTTTTAGTTCTGTTAGTTTCCTTACTGATTAATAGGTGAAGATAGTATGCTTTTGTTGAAAATTGTGAGGATAACTTCAAAAAGGGACATAGGGTACCAAAGGACAGAAAGATCATAAAAAATTCTCCAGAACAACTGAAAGAAGAAAATATGAAACTATTTGAACTAGAGATCAGAGAGGATTTTATCACAAGAGGAAGCAACCAGGGGGATGGACACTGGGATGACTTCAGTTATTATTTGGGATGGTAAAAATCTACATTTTATTTCTTGTAGCCCTCATTATAGCTCTTTTGTTTCTTCAGTCTCAAAAGGTTGAGAATAGAGTCTTAAGCCTCTGATGGAATGCAGAATCAGAACTCTATTTCTATAGGGGGATGAATAGAATTTAACTCGAGGATGCATATCATTTTTTGGCTACTCGAATCGGTCAGATTGAAAAAGTACTTAGTTCAGCTTCAGACATAAGCCTGATGTGATACAAATTTTTCACTAGATGGAGCACTAGTATCCTTCTTAAAATGTTGGCTGTTCACTGAACTGCTCTGCCAGAAATTTTAAATATGCAAGGACATTCTGGGCCAGATCAGTATATATTGTAAACGGGGCATTTGAACTTGGGACAATATTTTTATTAAATTTCTTTTTTTTTCAGTTTCTGATAAATATTTTACTAACTCAGATACCACTCAGGAATTATTAAAATGTAAAATTATTAATTTTAGTACTTTCTTATCCACCTGTTCATGAATAGTATATAACTGATGGAAAAAAGTAACAGAAAACGGTCCAGATAGCAATTTAATACTAATACCTTTTTTTATTTGTTTATTTAATACATATAATAAGAAAGGAAATGAAATTCTGGGTCATTTTTTATGTAGATAATTGTCACAGTTCTCAAAAATTTTATTTTACATAAATGCAAATTTTTGCAGTTTCATTATGTTTTTTGTTAAAATCTCTTTGCATGGAAGATTACTTTAAAAGATAATGATACTTAAGAAATAAATTTTAAAGCCTTTAAATCACAGTCTATCTTCTCAAGATTTGTCCTTCAAGAAATACTGGTGGTTAGATTTATAATTTTTGACATAGCATTTATGTCAAAGAGATCCTTCTCTTGATACCTGCATGAATAAGGATTCTTTATCAAAAGACTTATTTGTCTTCTCTACGGGACTGTATTTTCGGAGAAAGATGGCAACATTCTTTTACAAGAAAATGTCAGGGTGATAGATTTTTCTTTTTAGTTAGTACTCAATGGTATTTATTTATTTTACATTATAATCCATATATTTCAGTTCAAAGCTTGATTGGCTCCTGTTATGTTATCCCATTTTTTTGGCTTTAGGGGTACAAGGTAGTACCTGAACATGTGTTATTCTGATGATTCATTAAATTATTGTTATTTTTCAGTCATAGCTGCTGGGAGGGCGGGTAAAATACATCCTAACTTGAGAAAAAAAGCTCATAGAAGCTATCACACAATCACAGAATCACAGAGTTGTAGGGGTTGGAAGGGACCTCAAGAGATCATCGGGTCCAATCCCCCTGCCAAAGCAGGCTCCCAAGCTCATACTGCACAGATAGGTGTCCAGACGAGTCTTGAATATCTCCAGAGAAGGAGACTCCACCACCTCCCTGGGCAGCCTGTCCCAGGGCTCTGTCACCCTCACTGTGAAAAAGTTCCTCCACATGTTGGTGCGGAACTTCCTGTGCTCCAATTTGCAGCCATTGCCCCTTGTCTTGTCTCCACAGACCACAGAAAAGGGGCAGGTCAATTCCCCCTGCACCCCGTATTTATAAACATTGATTAGGTCCCCCCCTCAGTCTTCTTTTCTCCAGGCTGAACAGCCCCAGCTCTCTCAGCCTTTCCTCATAAGATAGATGTTCCAGGCCCTTAATCATCTTCGTAGCCGTTCTCTGGACTCTCTCCAGAAGGTCCCTGTCTTTTTTATACCAGGGAGCCCAGAACTGAACACAATACTCCAGGTGGGGCCTGACCAGGGCAGAGTAGAGGGGGAGGATCACCTCCTTAGACCTGTTGACCACACTCCTCCTGATGCACCCCAGGATCCCATTGGCTCTCTTAGCCACCCGGGCACACTGCTGGCTCATGGCCAACCTGTCATCAACGAGGACCCCCAGGTCCTTCTCCACAGAGCTCTTCTCCAGCATGTCAACCCCCAGCCTGTACTGATGCATGCGGTTGTTCCTATCCAGGTGCAAGACTTTACACTTGCACTTGTTGAATTTCATTAGATTTCTCCCAGCCCAGCTCTCCAGCCTATCCAGGTCTCGCTGAATGGCAGCACAGTGTTCCTAGCCTTCCTAGTTGCATCCCTACAGGCCCTGACAACATCCCTATATTCTTTCGAGGTGCTCAGACCCTGTTTCCACAGTTTATAAACCTTTGGCTTCCCTTTGAGTTTACTCATGAGCTCCCTGCTCGCCCATGCAGGTTTTCTGCCTCTCCTTTCCCTATATTCTGTTACATTTTAATAAATGCCTTACTAGCTCTTTAAGCTCTTTTGTTGATAGATTTTTCTATCAGATTAGATATTAGAAATAAATTTTTACTGAAAGAGTTGTCAGGGCCTGGAACAGGCTGCCCAGGGAAGTGGTTCAGTCACCTTAGAATCATAGAATCATAGAATGGCAAGGGTTGGAAGGGACCCCAAGGATCATAGAGCTCCAACCCCCCTGACACAGGCAGGGACACCAACCTCAGACCTGGATCTACACAAAGTTGCCCAGGGCCCCATCCAACCTGGCCTTGAACGCTTCCAGGTATGGGGCATCCACCACCTCTCTGGGCAGCCTGTTCCAGGACCTCACCACTCTTTCTGTAAAAAACATTCCTCCCTAATATCCAACCTAAACCTTCCCTCCTTTAGCTTTAATCCATTCCCCCTTGTCCTGCCATTGTCTGCCCTTTTAAAAAGTTGATTCCCCTCCTGTTTGTATGCTCCCTTCAGGTACTGGAAGGCTGCAATGATGTCCCCCCGCAGCCTTCTTTTCTCCAGGCTGAACAAGCCCAGCTCCCTCAACCTCTCCTTCCCTGGATGTGTTTAAAAAAAGGGTAGATGAGGTACTTAGGGATATGGTTTAACATAGGACGGGAATGGTTGGACTTGATGATCTTAAAGGTCTCTTTCAACCTTGTGATTCTGTCATTCTCTTTCTGACACACTGAAGTCTCATTCATAAATTCATCTTAGTCTTCAGAAAATGACAGAGTTGGTTTTAAACAATTACTTTGTATTTCTGAAATCTGTATGTAGAGTCCCTTTATTCATTCCTGGTTAAACAAAACTGTACGTCAACACTCTACAGCACGATCAGCGGCTGAGCTGCCAGAGCACACCATCCTAAGGATTTAAACACTAGGGGAAAAAAACAAGTGTTATTCAGGATAAAACGTCTTAAACATTTTCCTGCAAAACCCAAATGAGCATGTGAATCATGGGGGAGGTTAGTTCAGGATGGTGACTACATTTTTATCTTTTCCAGTAGAGAGTCATGCACCATGCAAAAATCTGTAATAGCAGTAGTAATGCAAATAGAGTAATTATTCTGGTTCTCCCTCCTTTACTGAAAAGTAGACGCTAAACCTTCTTTAATTACAGGGCCTGATTAACCATATGGCAAGGAATCCATGGAGGAGCTGTAAGACACAGTACAAAAACTTTTTGCCCCTTTACCTGGGCAGTTCGGATCTGATTCTGCTTGAATAAGTACAAATGTGGATTTCCAGTGGTAGGAATATTGAATGAAAAATCCAAAAGTTTGCATCTCTGACCTTCTTGATCACAGTGCATTATGGTATAATGAGGTATAATGAGTGATGAAACTTTTCACAGCCTCATGGACAGGCTGACTGCCAGCAAAAAAGAGATCAGAGTTTCATGTACAGAAAGAAACTGTGGAACTTGATTTACTTGTCTCTTTCGAAATATCATCGTTTTCATACTTTAAAAGGTAAAGGAGCTGATGTGGGCACAACAGTAAGTTGTAATAAATATGTATGAAAATCTTAATATACTTTGAGAGTAAAGGATCAGATCCACAATATGAGTAACCAACACATTCCTGCCTGTGTATATAAAATCAGATTCCTCAACTCAGACATTAAATTTATAACAAAATGTAATAGTTTTATGCAAACAGCCACAGAAGGCAGGTAAAAGACTTGTTTAAAAATAATACTGTGAAATGCCTCGTTAATTCCCAAATGTCAGTGAGTTCTCTATATTATCTTGAGCAAATTACATTTACAGTTCCTTGCTTTTGATCTTATGAACAAAAGCAAAATACAGTGAAGTTTTAAGCTGGTACTGTACATACAGTCTTTGTACTCCAGTTGGTGCATGTGTGAACAAATGATTAGATATGGATAGAAATTCAATTACAGAGAAGATAATTTACCAGTGGTGGAAAAAAAAAATTTAAAAAAATAGTTGAGTTGGCCTTCTCAAAAAAACTTCTTTAACTTCTACTTCTCTTCATCTTCTGCTACTGTAATTTCAGGTAAATCTACTTATTCCCAAGAGTGTGTAAATATGAAACAAGTGTAACCAAAACATGCTGGTTATTGTCTGGAGTTTAAAATTAAATTCATATAAAGTATGGATTTTTTTCTGCATACTTTGGTAATTTCAGTACACTAATTTTCTACAAGATACTTGATTTAAGGAACTTGACTTGACTATGACCCAGAGAGTTTCCAAGTGATATTCAAAGGATGATGCTTCTCAATTATTTTAAAATATTCATGGCTATATGACAAAACAGCATGCCGAAAATTAACAGGATGAGATCTCAAATTTTTGTAATTTTTGCCATTTTTTTTATGTTTTCCTTCCTCTTCGTTCCCTTCTGCAAAGCAAATAAATCTTAAGAGTATCGCTTCAGGACTTTTCTGCTCAGTTCATGTTCTCTGGCAGGCTTCTGTTCACTGGTTTTCTTCTAATTCATGATGCTGTACACTAATGCCTGTAAGGATTCTACAGAGAGCTGTCTTTCTACTCCTCTGAAGTTTATATCACATCCAAGTGAGTCCATAATTGTTTCTGGTTTTCAAGGTTCTGAAATAGAACGGAATTTGTCCCACTTCGTCTGGCTTGTGTAGTATCTGTTCGTATCTGCCAAAGAACATTAGTCCTGTTCATTTTTAAGTGAGTCTCCATGGGCATAGCAATGCAGATTGACCTCCCTGCCAGTTCACTGACTCCTTAACTCAGGTTCAATTTGAAATTCCCAAAGTTAGCTGTAACTCAAAAAACACGTTGCCAGAATATCCTTAACTACAAAAATATTTCTTTGTGCTTGGACTAAAATTCCAGGTAGACTTTACTGCAGGGCTGTGATTTTATATCAGATTCATCTGATCTTTAAAAGCTGCGTTTTTCTCCTCAAAGTTTTTATGTGTGACAGTTGTCGAGGACTGCAATTAAAAGTACTCGGGCAAGCATGGTATTAATTAGAATCGATCGCCTCTTTCCCCTAAAGAGACTTTTAGCTTAACAGTATATTTTGAATGAGCTGGTTCTTAATTTCATTGTTGTGCTTTGTGATTTAAAAAGAAGAATTTATCATAAAGATACAAATAAGCACTTTAAATAATCCCTTCAAAGTCAGTCTGTTCACTGTATGTCAGCAGTCAATTATTTAAGCCTGAGTATTTATACATTTAAAAGAATTAATTTGAATTTCATGAGTTGAATATATTTTTTTAATTTATTGAGTAATTAGAAATTAAACTATGAAATGTAAAGGTGAGGATTTAAAATTGCAAATTGAAAGGGTTTGTACCAATTTTGGTGGGAAAAACACATTGCTTTCTAAGTTGTTCTTCAGAAAAACAAACTGGGCTGTACAATAGTTTCAGAATTATTTTGGATAACTATTTCAGATACCCTAACGAAGGGCACAGAATCAAAACTTTGGAGAAGATGAACCAGATAATCCATTAAATATTTCACAACTCTAATGTATATATATAACTCAGATTTTCCAAACTAGTTACTCATTTTTCCACTTCACAAACCTAGTTTATCTGTAGGTACTGAGCGCTATAAAGACCTTGAAAATTTGATCCATGGACAATGGTTCCTTGGCTAAAGGAGACTATAACACAATTGACTCCTAAATAACATTGGTGAGACTGGTGTCCTAATTTCCACATGTCTCTGGAAAATGTGCCTCCGGGTGTCTGGGATGGAGTGACCTCAAATTAGTGGCCTTTTCTGGATATTTGTGTGTGTGTGTGTGTGTGTGTGTGTGTGTTACATCTGCCTTATCAATCAAATCAAAAGATAAACTACTGAGTAAACTGTAGGAAGGCTAAGTTGGCACCATTTCATATCACTTAAGTTACTGCTAATAGTAATGCCTGAAGTACTACTAAGGATAAAAATTTTTAAAAAATGAGATGAGAAGAAATGTTGATTGACATAGGAATGCTGTGTGTTTGAGGTTCATCTGTATCATCTCCTGTAAAGAGAATACATGTTATGAAAGCAGCACAGTCATCTCACAGAAATCAGGCATGCCATCCCTGAGCAAACATCTGCATACAAACACAGAAGTACATACATAGAGTATTTCTGTAGAGTGAATATATTCAACTCCTGCAGGACTTGCTCAGAGGAGGGGGTGGTTTGTTCTACAATTCTCATTCTCTTCTTCTAGCTCTGGAGATGATGACACATTCTCCCTTTCTGTTAAGAGAGAGAAAAATATTGGATCCAGTTAACACAAATACTGGTAAGTTTGTTATGTAAAATTTCTAGTTATTATTATAAAAAACATGAGTTTTTAATACATATTTTAAATATATATATTGTTGGGGGGTTAGGATTTTAGCTTTTTATAGGAAAGTTAACTTTTCAAAGGGGAAAAGCACAGTTTAGCTGTGTAGAATAAAAACATTTAGGCTTTTGCACCTAACCTTGACTGTCATCTACAAATTAGTGTATTTGTAGATGTACTCACCTACCTTTTAGCATCCTGACTATCAAGGCAACATTTTCTATGGGCAGACTGTGGCTTATGGTACTATTTTGTTATGAAATTACTTATATAGTATTACAATAAATGCTTATTAGACCTCCGGTCATTCTTATTTGCCCTTCTTTGGATTCTCTCCAGTTACTGCTTGAAGTGCTGCAGAACTTAAGCAAATGCTTTGGCTATGTCTGAGCTAAAATGGATCAAGGGAAGATTAAGTGTGTTCCAAAGTGAAATTCTGGATTTTATAAATGGTAACCTTCTGATAAGACTGTTTTATGGTGATATTATACACTTATTGGCATTTATGTTTCAAATCTTTGGAGAATATTTAGACTCAAATATAGACCTTTGACCTTATAATATTCACGAGATAAATTAATGTTGTTTCCTTCTCCATTCTAGAGCTGTGCTGAAGTTCATGTAAACATAACTTAGCTTCACTACTGAGTACCTGCAGTAGAGCACAAGCAGCAGGGGCCTCAGCTGCTGACTTTGATTTTAGCACTTGATCTAAACAATTGCTCGTCCTACTTGTATTGTGCTGTGGGTATGCTCTCATGTCTTGTTCCAAGGTATAGTAAGCTAAGAAGAAACCCAACTCATCAGGACAGGACTCCCCAATTGATTCTTCCTGGTTTTGAGATTAGGCATTAAAAAAATAAGAAAAAAAATTCCAGGTGAGAAGCATGTGCAAGAATTTTTGTAACCCTGCATGTATGGCATAATTTTTTTTTCAGCAAACAATGATTACTTCACTGTTTACATTAAATTATGTTTATTTAAAGTGAATTTCAGTGAGAATCTAAAATCTTTTTTTCTGTCTTTTAAATGTAGATTGTTCTTTGGGCTATCTATTCTGTCATTTGGACCAGCAGCACACAAACTAAAGTTTCAGTTTTCTGTATGATTGAAATGAAACCCATTTTAGCCTATGCGCATCCTGGGAAGAAAAAAACAAAAAAGGGAAATTAGGAACTTAATTAGGAAATTACTGTTATTAGAATCATTAATGATTTAGTCTATAAAATCTAAATTAACTCAAAATCTATATGCCTTGCTTCAGATTACAAGTTACAGACAAACAGTCTGACATTATTCCCTGTGGATGGGAGTATTACAAATATTTTGCATAGTCAGATTCCAGCACTGCTGAAGAACTAGACAGGCCATAGATCTCATTTAGTTGCCATATTCTTGGAAAGATAAAAATAATTCTCTGAAATCTGTCTTTCTATTTCCAAAAGTTGAATAGACTGTACTTTGGATTAATCTAAATGTATTCCAGATTAGGTTTTTTCCTTAATTATCTTTAGATAATTATAGTTTTAGTCACCGCCAACGCACTAAATCACATATTACAGCATAATTGCATTAAAAATACATAATTTATTGTTTTAATTTTTGATTGAATGCATAACGTCTTTTCCATAACATTATGGAAATCCTGTGACTTGTGGTGACTTGCCTTCAGAACTGTCTTCCCAGGTTAACTTGGCACATAAACTTGGCTTCAGTAATACAAGCAGAAGAAAATTGCATTATTTCTTGCTGTCAACCTTATGGTTTAATTGCAAAGATGGGGGAATATTAGGGTATATTGCCTATAAGTTTATACAGAGGCTGAAAATAATATACTTAGCACTGAAATGGCCACTTCATTTTCTCACAGTTCTAAAGTAAGTAACTCTTAGCAACCTACTTTTACAATGAGAGAAAATGGTCTGTAGAAAGCTAAAGACCTTGATGAGTTCACATGGGAATGATTCACATATTTCGTGTATATATGTGTCTTTCCACCTGTAACTAAGTATGTATTTTACCACCATCATTGAAGGTACGTGCCAGCAACCTAAGTTTCATTAAACACTAAACTTCAAAAACATCTGGAAAATATGAGGGGGACATTATTCTACATTTCTGACTCTAATGGACTATTTCAGGTAGATGGCTCTGGGATAACAATTAATTAAATTTAGAAGTGTAACCAAAAGCACTGCAAAAGCAAATGAGACCTTGACTGAATCTGTGCAGCTCTGAATAAATTAAGCTGGTATGAGCTGGAAAACAAAGAAGTGAACCTTGTTATGCAACTACTGTTAGCTTCACACTTTTTGTAACATTCTGGGGGCAGGAGACCAGAGTGCAATAGAATCCCTAGGGAAAATCAGTAGTTGATCTTTGACAAGGAGAAAGTCAAAGAGATTAGCCTAGGGCTGTGTGATAAACAAGGCCATTGACAGTTTATGTTTGCAATCTAATTTAGAAAGCAATAAATAATTAAGATAATAGTCCCCAGTGGCTGGGAAGAGGGAAACCCCTGAAACGATGTCCAGACACCTACAAGACAGAGCATGATGTGCAACAGTCATGTGTTAGAAGCAAGCTGTCAGACAGGAACCCAGACATGGGGTGGTCAGAGTGCCTATCCCCCTGTTTTGTGGTACAGATGACTGGCCCAGAAGAGCTGGTGTCTGATTTGTAAGTGTGTGATGTGAGTGCATGTGGCTGAATAGAAATCTTGGAGGAGAAATCATTGCTCAGCTGCTACATCCATACTGTTACATCTCCCACCATCCTTGGAGATTTTAAAAACTCAGATGGAGGAAGCTGATCTAATGTCAGATTAAGCTCTGCTTTAAGCAGGGTTTCAGAATAGATAGTCTCCAGAAGTCTATTCCAACCTAAGAGCTTTTGTGATGTCATGACTACAACTTATTCACCAAGGAAGAGAACGAAATACTAAAATTCATGCAATTTACATGAAATCAGTTTAACCTGAAAAAAGAAAATACTTTTTGCATACCTTTCACAAAAGAAATGTCAGTAAATGGCCAAATGGCAAAATTCATCTCAGATTCCAAATCGGCAGATTCTAAATTGGCTTCTATGCTGAGTAGAACAATTTAAAGGATCAGAGATCAGTATTTAAAGAGTGCTTTTTGAGAGACTGAAGTACTGTTATTATTTTCCCTTGTTACCTTTTCTGTTTATGAAGTTAACAGTTGTGCTGCCTTACATGCGTTTTCATACACAGCAGCGTCTTCAGGTTTCCTGAAGTGACAGCATCAGTAGATAAAGGGAAGGCGACCGATGTCATCTACTTGGACTTGTGCAAGGCCTTTGACACAGTCCCCACCACATCCTTATCTCTAAACTGGAGAGATGTGGATTTCATGGGTGGACCATCCAGTGGATAAGAAACTGGTTAACAGACCGTAGCCAAATGGTGGTGGTCAATGGGTCTATGTCCAGGTGGAGGCTGGTGACAAGTGGTGTCCCCCAGGGGTCTGTCTTGGGACTGGTTCTCTTTAACATCTTTATCAATGACATCGATGATGGGATTGAGTGCATCCTCAGCAAGTTTGCAGATGACACCAAGCTGAGTGGTCTGGTTGACACCCTAGAAGGAAAGGAAGCCATCCAGAGGAATCTTGACAGGCTGGAAAGATGGGCCCAGGTGAACCTAATGAGGTTCAACACTGCGAAGTGTAAGGTCTTGCACTTGGGCCAGAAGGATCCCAGACATAGATACAGACTGGGAGAAGAGCTTCTTGAGAGTAGCCCTGCTGAGAAGGACCTGGGTGTCATATTGGATGAGAAACTTAACATGAGCCAGCAGTGTGCTCTTGCAGCTCACAAGGCTAATGGTATCCTGGGCTCCATCAGAAGATGGGTGGCCAGCAGGGACAGGGAGGTGATTGTCCCTCTCTACTCTGCCCTCATGAGGCCCCTGGAGTACTGTGTCCAGATCTGGGGCCCCCAATAGAAGAAAGATGTAGAACTGTTGGAGAGAGTTCAGAGGAGGGCCACAAAGATGATTAGAGGGCTGGAGCACCTGCCCTACAAGGAGAGGCTGAGGGAGCTGGGCTTGTTCAGCCTGGAGAAAAGAAGGCTGCGGGGGGACCTCGTCGCAGCCTTCCAGTACCTGAAGGGAGCATACAAACAGGAGGGGAATCAACTTTTTAAAAGGTCAGACAATGGCAGGACAAGGGGGAATGGATTAAAGCTAAAGGAAGGAAGGTTTAGATTGGATATTAGGGGGAAGTTTTTTACGGAAAGAGTGGTGAGGTCCTGGAACAGGCTGCCCAGAGAGGTGGTGGATGCCCCATCCCTGGAAGTGTTCAAGGCCAGGTTGGATGGGGCCCTGGGCAACCTTGTGTAGATCCAGGCCTGAGGTTGGTGTCCCTGCCTGCGTCAGGGGGGTTGGAGCTCTATGATCCTTGGGGTCCCTTCCAACCCTTGCCATTCTATGATTCTATGATTCTATGATTCTATGATTCTATGATTCCTCTTCACTACATCTCTTGTCATCCACTCCGAACACTTTTGCAAGACATTGGATGGAAAGGTACCATGCAGGACACGGAGAGCGGATCCAGCACATCCTGCATATGTCAGACAAACTGCACATAAACTGCCAGAAGAACCCAATGCATTCTGATTGTGTTGGGCCTTGTGCTTATATACAAGTGACGGATGCTCAGCAAGTCCAGAGAAATCTGAGCCTCTCATGCAGAGTCATCATAGGTCTATGAATGTCTCTGCATCTCAGCTTTTTGGCAACTTTGTAGAACCATCAGAGTGACTCCATTCTGGAGGGTTTGGCTTTACCTGCAAATTAAGTCCTTTTTTTTTTAATTTTCTACTCAGAGAAAATTTCCAGGTGAAACAAAACCAGAATCATCTTAAGAAAACTTGTTGCATATATTTAATTTCTTGCTTATTCCTAAACATGCCAGCTTCCCACACTACTCTCTCCTACAATTTACATTAAGGTAGGATCATGTTTTGCACTGAGGATTCTATCAGGTGATTGCATTTTCCAGAATCCCAGAAGATAAATTGGCTTCCCTCATCAGTAAACTGAGGGGATGCGAATAACTTTGGATCCAAAATCCAAAGGGGAAGTGATTGGTTAGAAAACAAATCTTACCTTGGACTCTGTGCATATTACTGTTTAGCAAAGCAAAATGCCACATAGCAGTGTGTAGGTTTTCAAGTAAACAATCTGAGTCAATATTAAAGATTTTAACTGAAACCTGTTTTAAATCATTGTCATAGTTCAATCAGCAAAATTACCAATTTCTAGTCCTAATTATACCCAAGTTCTGACAGCACTGCTGTCTGGGAGACAAAAGTGTCTTGTTATTAGAAGATCTATCCACTGTGAATGATTTAATTTTCTGCTCCTGAAATCATCTTATATTACGTCGCTCATAAGAAAGTGACTGCAGACAGAGGGTTATTATGTGGACAAGCCCCTGTGAATGAAAACTGAATGGCCAAACTCTCATTTGCCTGCCTAAAGATGCTGTTGTATTTTAGGTTCACTTCATTTGGGAAAGTTTGATGGTAACAAAGGATGACAATCTTTGCTGAAGCATGTCCGGTGTAGAGAGGTCCAACTTCTAACTCCCTCATCTAGCCTAACAGAGAAAAATGTTAAATCCTGCTCAACAATGGCAAGATTGGGATTCCTTGAGGAAAGACTGTAAATTAGGTCTTCACAAAGTGTTAATGGATGTGCCTTATGCCTGACTGGTGTTCATCTGCTTTTCAAACTGCTGGCAGTCCCTTCACTAACATACATTTGGTTTTGGTTCCTATGCATTCCTTTGTGGCAAGGAAGCGATTAGTAAAGGCTTAGCTGGTGCGTGGTTGGTTCTGTAGAGGTGAGGTGAGTGCAGAACGCGGCTTCTTAGTAAAGGACATCTCTGGAAACAGAGAGAGTGCTTTCAAAGAGTTTGCTACATTGTGTGTGAAGCAGTAGCAAAGGTTTCTCTGCTGGTGAAAACCTTGGGCCTGCAAAGAAATGGTATTGCTGAAATTTAGTTGAGACTGAAGCTGTGCAGGCACCAGTTCTGCAAGTCACGTGGGAGCTTATAGGAAACACGACTTCCATACATTTTGTTATATAAAACAACCATGCACACTTATGAGCTACTGTTACAACTAGAAACTAATACCTGGAGGCTAATTGGCTAATTCTTCCCAGATCCACTCTGTGCGTGCTTCATCTAAGAGTCAAGTGATACCATATTTCTGATAAAGGATAATCATAGAATGCTTTAGGTCGGAAAGGGTCTGAAAGATCAATTTGTTCCAACCCTCCACTAGACCAGGTTGCCTAAAGCCCCATCCAACCTGGCCTTGAACACTGCCAGGGATGGAACTTCCTCAACCTCTCTGGGCAACCTGTTGCAGTGCCTCATCACTCTCATAAAGAATTTCTTTCTAACATCTAATCTAAACCTACCCTCTTTCAGCTTGAAGCCATTGCCTCTTGTCCTATCTCTACACTCTCAGGTGAACTGTCCCTTTCCCACTTTCCTGCAGGACCCCTTTAAGTATTGGTAGACTGCAATTAGGTCTCCTTGGCACCTTCTCTTCTCCAGGATGAACAAGCCCAAGAGGAAAAGACTCCAAGTGCTTCTATAATGCTTGTGACAGGACACTTTAAAATGTGATTTATTAGAGACCATTAAGAAATGATGAAATTATAGTCTACTTTTAATATCTTATACCAAAAATTGATAATTTGGAAAGATTGGTTTTGATCAAATTTATATTTATGTTACAAATTATGTGGCAGCATATGTTTAGGCAGAAGTAATACATATAGAATAGCAACAACCTTTGTCTGTCTTTAGCACACTCAACCAGTTATACATACTAGAAAGGACTGTAACTAACAATTCACTTTCTGGGCATCTTCAAACAGCAGCCTTCTTTTTCTGGTTTTCAAGATTGCTGCAATAGGGCAGATTGCTGCCTGTACCAGAACAGTAGGAAATTAGTGCTAGCAGTGATAGGTTGCTGCTGAAAACTGTGGAAGTGGTTGGTATCATTGACAGTTTGCCATCGGTTTGATTTTGTATTAAAAGCTTGGGGTGGCATTGCAGTAATTCAGAATATTCTGCCAGTGAATCAGTGTTCCTCCTGTATAATGCTGTGAGCAGATTTATGTTGTCTGGCATTAGGATGTTGCATGTTAAAAAGTGCATGGCTATGTATTTTCAATATTTGAGATGTCAGCATACGTCGATTTAACAGAAACATTATTTTTCCTATGCTTTCTTTTAAGAGGCATTTTGAATCTTTCAGACTTCTGTATTAATTGCTTTATTTCTATTAAATCCTACTGAGACATTGCAATTTGTTTTTTATTGAACAGAAGCTTACAAACCAATCACATATACTATAAAACAGAAAACAAGAATATTCATTCTTAGTGTGAAATCGGTTTAAGAAGTTTCATCAAATTTCCTTCATTCATCTCTAGTGGCACTCCAAAGCAGATCCTAATTGGGAATGTACGTGCCGTTCATCACACAGTGATGCAGATGCAGTATCTAGGTCTCCAAAACATGTGACTCCAGTGAATACTGTACGGGTCAGTTGTCATTTAATTTCTGTTTCACTAATAATCATAAAGAACCCCATAGGGCATTAACAGGCACTAACAAAGCATTGGCTTTTGCAATTCCACTCACAAATCTGAATGAAAATGTCTCATAATTGAATTTATCTATGTCAAATCTAGGCTTGGGTTTCCTGTGTTTTCCTAGTGACATTCCTCCATGCTTCCAACAATGTGGCAGTTTCTATAGAGTGCATTTGTTTGTGCAGACAGGCAGCTCCCTGATGACACTTCTCTTTTGTCCTGGCAAAACAAAGAGGGATATATTACTCTACCCAATACAAAGGACTAATTCTACTAAGTCAGCTTGTAGGCTCATTAGTGGAAATAGCAGTTTGCAAAATTTAATTAACAAAGATTTGCAATCACTTTTTCTAAATATTATTGATTATTCATTTTCTTTATTGCAAAAAATCTTACATAAACTAACTGCTAAAAATACATGTGTTTATAAATATACAGTTTTCATTGTGATATCTTTAATATGAAGGACGCTGTGACGGTAGAAATTTTCAAAATAATTTCCCTGCATGTGAATTCAAAAGGTTTGTTATCACAATTCAGTGGGATTCTCTTTATAAGCACAATACATAAAAATGGGTTTAGGGACATGAGCGTATGCACATTTTTAAGACATCATTTAAGATTATTAATAGCTAATATTGATAGCTATCTGATTAAAAATGCATGAAGAGAGAGCAGACATGGAACTAAAATAATTACATTACCTCTAGTCCATCTAGTGAATGGATTAATGTTTTAGGATTCATGATATACAGATTCCAGTTACTACCTGGTACTTCTAAATACTTATGTGCAAACTAAATTGCATGAAAGTGCTATTTGCTCTTTTGTCAAACCTGAGATAAAAGTTACTAAACATGCTGCTCTGCAGCATACCAGTGGTCCCAGCTCTGTACAAAACAAAGTACTTCAGATGTTTTTAATATTTGAAAAACTCCTGTTTGCAAGTGTTTAAAAACTGCACCTGAGACAAGCATGGGATAGGGAAGGCAGAACTTCACTTCAAGATGAAGAAAAATTCAAAACATAAATGCATCTGCAGTGTCCATTAAAAAGCTTTTTACGTTTGTGAATTACTAAGTCCTCACGGTATATATGCTCTTTTGGAAACAACATGGTTACTTGAATCAGGACTGGAGCTTCTAAACGGGCTTTAGAATGGTGGGAGTCCTGAGAGCCCTGGAGAATACAAGCTCCTCACCAAGATGTTTGCAGAATTTTCCTGTCTACAGTGTGATGTTGCAGCTCATGCTCCTCTGTAAACATATAGCTTTGCAAAGTGATGCCTATGGATAGACAGAGTTTATATGAAAGATTTCTTGGGTTTCATTGTTAATGTAGCTGAGAGTAAACACCTTTGAAACCATGATAACCAACGATAAAGTTATTTGCTGAATTTTGAATATATTAATAGCTTTTAATATACACAGTTTTCAGTCTCTTTCATTTATCTTTTAATCCTCCATGGTGATTAATATCTCTTAAAATGATTTTCTGTTAAGATAGTTGTATGCCGTTGCTTGCCTGATCGTGCAGTTCGAAGCATAAACAGCGCATGTTCATTAGCATACAGCTCCCAGTGTAGGCGGGAGGTTTAGTAATTGTACCTGAAGGATCAAGGTCACAATTTATGGCTCAAAGCAGAGGGCACAGATGTGCAGAACCACTGAAGCCTGCACCTGGATGTTGTCAGTTCCCAAACGTACATAAAAAACAAGATTCATGTCCAAATCGTTTTGATAAAAATAATTTTATCAAAATTCTTTTGCCTCCTACATTGTATTTAGATAGGCAGCATAATTGTCCTTCATTCACAAAGTAGGCTTTAGGGCATACCCATGGTACTGCAGGCAAATAATTTGGCATAATCCCAGCTCCTGTTTCTTGCTGCTGGTATTTCCCACACTGCTCTGAACGTAAGAGACTATATTTTTCCATTATGGAAACATTACTGCAACTTTCAGATTTTCCTCAGAAAATAATTTGTGTTTTAAGCGAGTTTGTATAGAAGTATAAAGCCTTTCATTGACAGGAAATGTTATTTTGCTGCAGGAAGAAAAATAGATTTTTACACTAATGGCTTTTTTATGAGTTCCCAATACTTTAAGTTTTTTCAGTATTATTATGATATTAAATTGTATTTTCTGTGAGAATATTGATATTCGTATGTGCTCGGCATTTTATTTAGTGTCTTTTTCACTGTAAGTCAACTAAACATGAATCAAAACTGAAATAAAATAAGGCCACTGCTGAAAATATTTTGAAACCTCAGCTACAATGTCTCAACACTTTTATCTTTCAAATTTGAGCAACTGGGTTAACTGACAGAACATGAGCAAGCAGTCAAAGAGTATTTTTAAACCTTAAACTCATTTACATTTCTTCTGTTCAGATCCAAACTGAGTAAGGGTTTCCAAAGTGCCTGTGGGTTTTTGGATATTAGTAACTCTGGAGTCCTCTCATCTGCTTCCCTTCACCTTACCTGGTCCAAAAATAGTAACCATGCCTCTCATTGCAAAGTTTGCACAAAGATTTACCTCTGTGGGAAGGGCAGCAAGATGATCCCAGGTTCAAATCAACTTCATTTGGTGAATCTAAAATACAAAATATGAAGGGACAGAATAGAAGAGCTGAGAATTTGCAAGTCTGAACCTTGTCTCCTACAGAAGTCCAGCCAGATGCTTGCAGTTAGTGTGAAATCTCTGTGTGTGGTGCCACATCTCTCTTTTTTTTTTCCAGTGGGAAGTGCTGAGCATTTAAATGTAATGAATTCCAAGACTTCCTAACATATCTGCTGGAAAAAAAAAATCTATAAAAATACATCTTCCGGTTTTGATTTCTTATTCTTAGGCAAAGCAGCAGATGAAGGGATCCGGTAAAATGGGAAGAGGTGGGAATGTAACTCTATCCTGCAGCTTTATATTCCATTGTATTAAAACACCAAAAAATCATTTGTAAGCAAAACATTGAAGTTTTAACATGTTGCACTAATATATTAATGTGCAATTTCCCTTAATTGTAATATACTTAATAACAACAAATTATACGTGTATTTCTGTGACAGTTCTTTTACATATATAATATAAAGTCCTTATCATGCAAGTAAGAAAGTGGAGTCTATGTCCCCATTTTTTCAACAGTGGAAAAGCAGCTGCTTTATCAATCAATCAATCACAGGGGTGTACAACATGTCATATTAAATTATTAACATTTCACAATATCATACATTTACTCCATTTTCTCATTCATAAGTACTAATACAATCACTTACCATAAAAAATTAAACTTTAATAAAAGAGGAAAGTATTGTGATAATACTTCAGGTATTCACTTGTTAAAACCAGAACACACACAGAAATATGTGTAAGCTTTTTCATAGATATTATAAAATTCCTGACTGAGATTCAGTATTCCTTAAATATGAATTGCCCCTGTTTTGAAGTTCAGGTAATTACAGAACTCTGCCCAATTTAACTGGGGAAGAATTAAAATTTTTCCTCCCCAGACCTGAGCTCTGCTATGGAGGATACACTTTTTACAGAAAATTAATGAAAATTCAATTCCCCACAGCACCAAGTCTTGTTGGTCCAGGAAGCAAAACTGGAGTATTCTTATAGGAGGAAGACACTGCAAAGGGGTACATAGGCACAAATCCTCCTGGATGCTGCTCCATAGCTATTGGCATTACTGCTACCACAGGTGGCTGGCTGGAAAGGCAGAGAGGACTTCGAGAAGCACACAGGGGAAAGCTGTTCATGCCTGGGAGGGACTGAGGGCAGGAGGAGACAGAGACTGCCACAGGCATGACTGTCTTCTGCTCTGCATCTTTGACATTATTCAGACTTAGGCAGAATGCTTTTGCTTTGATTATGATTTTACATCCTCCCTCCATTCCATTTAAGTAATACCACTCGGCTGTTACAAAGCTTATTTCTTCATGAAGTTTGCAATGAATAGCCTATTCCAAATGCCATGTTAGTGAAAAAGTGTTGAAACATAATTAAATAACAGTACTTAATAATATTTTTTTAAAATTCTAGTTGTGCTGCAAAACAGCTTTGTGTCCAGGCAATCTTTTGTTCAAAAGAAATAATTACTCTGAACCAAAGTTTTAACTCAGAGTTCTGTCTTTAATCAGCAGCGGTGAGACCTATTATTACAATGAAGTTAAAACAAAGTAATAGAAATCTTGGATAAAAGTACCTGAGTATCAGTTGTGATGGTAGTAAGATAAGGTCTTAGCATGGATGATGCTAAGAAGTTCTGTCCATGTTGGACAACAACTGCAGTGGTAGCACTGGTGCCAAATTTGGTTGGTTGGTTTTTGGCCTTGTGATCTTTTCCCATTCTCTTTTATTTGGCAATAGAAAAAGGCATAATTCTGATGGCACACTTTTGTAGCACTAAGTTTATGCATGTGTACTCTGTTTTTTATATCTTACTTCTAAGTTTGTGGACAAATACAAGAAGAAAACAATGACAAAACATCTACCAAGGTGATCAGATATGTAAATTCTGCATTTGCAGCTGAAACAGGGGCTGTTCAGCTCACAACAACCCTGTTGTGCAATGAAATTCTCTCTCACTGTATTTGTATTTCAGATCAATAAGTGCCCTGTAGCCAAGGTTACCATGACGCATCACCAAAGCCAGGGGAGAAACAGAATCTCAGAGCTGAAGTTAGTTAGAAACTGGACAGATTTGTGGTTTATTGCCTACCATGAGATATAATCTACAACATGGTGGACCATTTACTTTCTTTTGTATGTGTGTATCTATAAAAGAAAATAGGGATGAAAATATCATGTGTTAGATTCAGGCAGGGATAGGGTAGAGCTAATCACATTGCCAGTTTTGAATTATTCTTTCTTTTAGAATTCTGTTTTTCTATTCATACTTGTTCCCTGATGTTCTTTTAATTTACCATTTTTTGTCCCTTTTTCCTTGTAGACTGTCTGAGGTTTTCCTGTTTTCAGTGTGACAGAGCTGAATCTCTCAGTACATTGGATCTCTGATCCCTTTTTTTTAGCAACTGAAACAAGACTCAATGTTTCACTTCAACCACTTTCTTCTAACAACATGTTGTGCAACTGCTTTTGTTGCCCAAGTTCCAGAGTGCACCTCTAAGTGGAACCACATTACTCTTCTAATCTGGAAACCATGAGGGCCAATAGTGGCATTCATGCTAAAAAAACTACCTACCTTAAGTGCTTGCAAATTTTCAACTTGTATTTCTGCCTCTCAGAAGGCAGGGCTGTAGTTTTTTATGTGACCACTGAATTATACTTTCCACAGGTTTCATTTTATGTTGAACATTGACTTTTCAGGCTGGGACGTTTAAAATTGTTCCCAGGAACTTTTCAATGCAGCATTTCAGTTCAGTACTTTTTTTTTGAAAGCAGAAGCAGATTTCTCTGAGGGCAGACGTTACATGTTGGAAGAGCTTGGAAGACACTTTTTTACTGAAGAGGAACATGTGGTGCAAAAGTATTCAGCGCTTTTTTAGAAACATGGTGAAGATCTCTCCTTTGCCTCTCCTTTTTCATCAGTTGTTGGAAGAACATCTTGCTTTCTATGAGACCACATCTACAGTAGTTTCATATTAATTTTTCTCAGTCATGGGTGTTCTCTTTCACTTGCAACATTTTTTACCTGATTCTTAGGGGTTGCAGAAAGAAGAACAATGCAAAAAGACCAATATAACTGTGTACCCAGATAGTGTATAAGGCAGAAAGCAAGAATATTCAAAATGTCTGTTTCTTGGAGCTTGACTGAATGGAGGCCATCACCCAAACTTTACTAAGAAATTATTTCAATGCCAGGTCTAGGTCTAGGCAGTAGAAATAACCACTCCTTGATCAGATTAATTTCTAGCTTTGGTATCTAAATTTTAATCTGTAGTAATTCTGTGATACTCTGCTCTGATGCTGCACCCAGCATTTCTTCTTTTGCTTCCCCCTCTTCTCATTACAATCCTTAAGAACTGGAAAGTCATCCAGCTTTCAAGGAACTGGAAAACACTATCATCACTGCAGTGGTTTAGAGCACTGCTGCCCAGCCTTCACAAAATCTGCAGGCAATCTACATCGTCTGTTTTAGGAGAAACCAACTGTTCTTGGAAATAGAAGGAAAAGTGTTTCTTTGCAGATTTTGGATGTCAGTACTCTATCAAGAATAGAGAACAAAACAAGCCACAGGTAGAGGTTAGTCTGAGCGAACAGGGATGCCTGTACCAGGAGAACACCTCTGAATGCCATGGGAATACAGGCTAAGGTTTTTTATCTGCTGTGCTGAAATGAGATCAGAAAGTCCTTAGAGGTAAGGAGTTTTAGAGGAAAAGGAATGAGGAAACAGATGTAAACAGAGCCAGTCTTATGTCCATAATTTTAATTCCTGAAAACTGGCATAAGTTTAACTGTGCTGCCAAGACATCGGAAACATAGATGACCTATGTATGTGTACCAACACATAGATATGTATGCACATAGAAAATAGAGCTAACTACCTGCATTAATGCATTTTATCATGACCATAATCATGATGCACCAGATCATGCACCTGTATGAAAAAGGTCTGTGATACTGAAGTGCTTTTCTCCAAGTGGAAAACATCCTATTGCTGCTACAAATAATACCCCGTGGGTCTGACCCAGCACAAAAATTAAGGGTGAAGATGCTGTTGTCCCTCTCCAAGTTCCTGATCTTTCCCATGGTATCCTGAGAAGGACCATGCCAGAAATACTTTTGCTCTTCTGGGTAACCTTGTGTAGATCCAGGCATGGAGATTGGTGGCCCTGCCTGTGGCAGGGGGTTGGAACTCTATGATCCTTGGGGTCCCTTCCAACCCAGACCATTCTATGATTCTATGATTCTTCCAGCTATGGTGCGGACTCTCTGATTCAGTTGTTTCTCCCAGGGGCAGTAGGTGGCACTTTTCAGCCACTTTACTTGGCAGAAACCACCTAAGAAGATACACGTGCTGCTTATAAAAGCAAGCGCCAGAACACCTAGAAAAATATTTGGCAAGCATGGAGTTTAGAAGAAAATTCTGCACTTTACTTTCTAATCGGCACCATCACAGGATACTGAGGTCTGGAGAGAAGATGAGAGTTTAAGTTCAGGAGGGTTTTTTTTCCTCATAACAGTAATTTCAGCACAAATGAAAGCCAAAAATGTCCCCCCAAACATAAATAAAATATCTAATTCAGTTGCCTTTATTAAGCAAGCTGTACCATTATTTAAATCTTGCCAGTTTTATTCCATTTGGTGTACAGCAGCAGGAAACCTACTGATACTTGTTTGCTACCAGTGCTATCACCTGGAAAATAAATTTAAAATATGGGATAGTAGAGTAAGTATTTATGCAATGTGAAGCATAATAGTGATATGGTTTTACCTATTTAAAAACAGTTTAGTGCAATGTATTTTGTCAGGAAAAGAAAGGTACACTTTGTTCCTAGTTCTAATTACCAGTGCGTGGAGATGTTGAGTCTATAACGATATGGGGGTGGGGGGAGCAAAAAGAAAAAAAAAAAAAAAAAAAAAGAAAAAAGTGGCAAAGTATCAGTTTTTATTTTTTAGGAAAACAGGAATGTCATGTTTTCAGGTCAATTCAATTGTTGAAAATGATTAGTTTGTATCTAAATAGGTTCCATTTTATGTGTTTGTGCAGGTTTAAATGTTTGATAAAATACACTCCTTCTGAAGGTCATTGTAAGTAACATTGGTCTCTAAATCCTTTTAGTTATACTGGAGGAAACATCCTCAGTTATGTACTGTAATGACACTGTGAAGCACTGACTGTTCCCATGTACCCCATTAAAAAACATGCTCTGAACTGCAGTATTTTGTAAAGGGTTACTCCAAGGTGAAGTCAAACAGACTTAATAGTCACTTTTTTTTCTTCCAGGCTCATCCTGCTTCCACAGGATATCTTCATATGGGATATCCGGCACTATACTAGAAAACGAGCTTTGTAGTTCAACATGTGATGATGTTTCAACTCAAAGAGTAGGGATTTCCTGAATGGAACTTGCAAAACTATTGAGAAAGGTACCGCTCCATCTTTCCCTGCTCAGTTGAAATGTTATCGCTGTCACACTTCTGCTGTGACTTCCCTTTGATTCAAGAACTTACAACTAAATATGGCTCCTATTCTTTTGTCCTAGGGTCACCTAGGACTGTCTCTCACAAGCTACTTTTGGAAATCAAGTTCTGCATTAACATTGCTGCGAGAGAGAAAAAACCCTTCCACCTAAATGTGTTTGAGGGGAGACAATGCTTTACAGATTTTACTGGAACGTGACTAAGGGTGAGCCGACTGTGGTGACTTCAGCATGGCACTGCCATGCATAGGCTAGGTTCTAACCAGCTGTGTTGGGCACCAATTATGAATTCTGTACCAGCAGTTACCTGACAGCAAGTATCGTGAAGACTGAGATTTCATGTCAGAGATACTGTGAAATAACCTTCCAGATGTAACACAGTAAATCGTTTGCATTGATACATAAATCTCCAGCTTCAGGCTGCCTTTGATATCTGACTCAGCTCAATGTTTTTTAATAAATGAAGCTTTTTTCGATGAATTTTATTCAATTTTATTTGAGACAGCTTTTCTCCAGTAGGAAAAGTTGAGATAACTGATGTTTTATAAATACTGTGACATAAAATGTTGTACTTTTCACACACAAAACAGCATCTCTGAACTGCTTCTGGTCCAGAAGGGAGGCATGAAGCCCCTTCTGGAGATAAATCTAGGAATAAAATAACATTGAAAATCAAAGGAGAGCTATTACTTTTATGGTACATCTTAGCCTCCCCATCCCCTTGTTGATGCAAACACTTCAAGGTTCCACTGAACATTATTATTTTTCTCGCTTTCTCCTCTCTGAACTCTTTTTAAACTCCCCTGTCCTCTACAAATGTCAGCATCTCTTCTTTCAGATGTCTGCCTCATCAACATAACCTAGTTAAACTCAGTGCAGATTTTTTCTATTTTTACTTTTATTTTCCCCCTTTCTTTTATATCTATCCTAAACTGAAGGTTGTGGTTCTCTTGAAATGTACCTGTCTGTTTGGTTGGATTTTTCTTCCAATTGCATCACCTGCCTAAAAGAAAGATATCTCGCTTCAAAATCATGTCTTGCTAATGGAGTCACAACAATCTGTTGTCTTCTCATAGATTAACAGAAGACGGTAGCATTATTGTATTATGCCAATCTGTATGGACACTATACCTGTATTCTGGAGATTTTACTTTGTGTTACCACAAGTTATTTAAAGAGAACAAAAAATAAAGATAAAAGTTGTTTCCATGCATAGTTTCATTTAAAACTGTAAAATTATGTGATTTCAAGTTGATTAAATGGCAGATCTTCTCATTCTGTAGACATGACCAAATACGTCACAAATAGTAATTATCTGCCCCTATAAACTAAGTCTGAGTTAATTTCTCTGTGTAAGCTTCACTTATCTAGTGCCAGCAGTCAACATCATCCACCCTTAAACCTAGGCAAAACCTAGGTTAAGTTCAGTTTTCTCAAAGCTGAGTGGATCTCAGATTTTGTGGGATTTTGACCTATTCTTAGGAACACTGAGTATAAAACAGGATTTGCGCAGATCTAGTTCTTCCTATTGGGGGGAGGAGAGGGGAGGTTGAAAAGGACCACAGGACAGCAGACTGCAGATCGCAATATGCCTGGAGCATCTTGCACTTTGATATTAGAAGTCATAATGTTTGTTAGCCTGAGCTTCTCTGTCCATGCTAGCAACCAACTGGGCCGTACTGCTGCCCACCCAGCTCTTCCTGATGCCACTGCAAAGCTGCAGTAGGTCATCTCTCTGCGAAAAGCATCATGTGATTTTATAGCAATGTATGGCAATGTATGAATGCCTTGTATTTGCCATCACCAATTCCTACGTTTCAGCTTTCCTCTCTTCAGAGCTGAGAAAGTATCTTGAGTTAATTCTTCATGGCTTCACATCAGATGAGAGTAACTTATCACTCATAAAACTGCTGAACATCTTTCCTTACACTTATCAGATCATTTCCCGAAAGAGAAGAGGGAAAACGGAGATGAATAAATGTGTCAGTACATGGCCCAAGGGAAAGGTTATTACTGCCCCCAGTTTGCCAAAGTTCACTAGAGCCAAAACAGAGTGTGTAATAAACTTTTATGGGAATTTTGTTTGTTCTTCTGCTCTTACAGAAGGTTCCTACATCTTCGACATGGGCCAAAGCCATGGACTTTGGAACAAGGATTGAGCCTCCCCCACAACACACACTTTCTGTGTGCCATGAGCCATGCTTCGAGGTGGTGGATTCAAGCATTTTCGAATGCACATGATTAAAAGGTGCATGTGCCAGGAGTTTATCTCTTTTTTTCCATTACTAAAATCCATCACTAGTGAATATGTTTGAGCAAAGTCTCTTGTGATTGATGTGAAAACATTTTAAATTAAATTGCTTTTTTTGTGGAAATATTTCTAGTCATCTATAATGAAGAAGTCTAAACCCAGAAATTATTCTGCACTGATCCACTGTGCAGTCCTTCCTTCCTTCCTCCCTCTTTTCCTCCCTGTGATTCTTGCCATTGATCTTATTTTAGCAGCAGGAATCTGACAACGATCTGTAGCTCCTTCTGAATTTTTAATATCTAAGGCAAAAAAATAGTACTGGCATTGCAGCTTCAGACATACAGTAGGTTTTCACCATTGCTTATCTCTATCTGGTATCTAGATACATTAAGCTACATAAAGGTTGTTAAGATGCTGTTTTGTACTTTCTGAACTGCAGCACTGAAGTGTGTCTGCAGGAATATATCTGCAACATGGCAGGCAATCTGTATTTTAATCTTCCAAGGCTGTTGGTGAGCACTAGTGTTAAAAGTGGCAAAAGTAATTTTTACTGGACACATGGCTCATTGACAATTTCTTCAGAGACTTCAGGTCACAGACTGATAATTTACTGGTCCCTGAGAAACTGAGTGTATTGACTGAACTGATGTAAACTGAACTTTAATGACTGGGTACAATATTGCAATTATCCAGGCAGTTAATTTCATGGGGCACTGCTGAGAATAATGTAGGTTATGTAACATGCAAGAGTTTTGCTGTTAAAATTAATGTCTACAGCTCACTGCCATTTGATGAAGGGTCACTGTAGACATATTGTGGCCAGAAGGCAAGGAGGAAGATGCTATTAAGTAATATATACTAAGCTCCAGAGACTAGTGCATAATTATTTGAAGTCATAAGAATGTCATCATTGCTAACAAAGTGTTTGGCAACTAAAGAAGGAAAAAAAACCCCAAAAATCCTGAGAGCCTGTGCAGAACTCTTACAATTTAGAAAGTCAGCTGAGTGTGTACTTGATGTCCATCAGGTTTGTCTGGGCAGCTCTGCCGGCTTTCATCATGAGGCACAGTGGGGAATGTGGAACCAAAGCTCAGCCCCAGCCAGCCCTGCTGCTAAAGCAGCCAGCGAGACAGAAGCCCTTTGAGATATGGATTAAAAACCCAAACCTGATGTTCTAAGTGACCTTAAGGCTGTACCTATGAGAGTGCACACGGTCAATGGCTGCATGTGTTGCCTGTTAATGTTTTCTTCAAAACCTTATTGAATAACATTTACAGCCACCATTAAGGAGAGCTGTGCAAGTTCATTGCTATAATTAGAAGGCCAAATGCAAACCTATTTGAGAGTTGTCTTACATGTTTGTTATTTAAGTGATGACTGGTTTTACTAATTACAACTAAACCAGATTAATATTCCATTAGAGAGAAAGCCACACATCTTAGCCAAGTGATAGAAAGATTAGAAGGTGACCCGTAGTTGCAGTAATGTAGCTAGACTAGTTCATTTCATTCTGCTGAATTTGTCATTTGTCTCTGAGCTTGTGTTTTAGCTTAGAATCTTGTTCTAACCAATTTTTCACTCTTTATCACATACTCTCAAATCTCTTCCCTTTCCCTGGCTATTCGTGGTGTGTGCAGTTCTCTCTGAGGTGTGTGTTTGCACCTGAGATGATTTTGTTTAATAAACATATCCAAAGTAAACTCAGTTTAGTGAAAAGAGTGATAGAGCAAGGAATGGGTAGGTTAATTGATAACTGGGTCTATTGCAACTCGACAGTATCTTGAAATTTGTGGCTGAACTGGACAACATGGATATGGCTGTTGGAAAGACTGTATTAGATTATTCTAGAAAGGATTTTATGGGCTCAGTATTTTGAAAATACTCGTTCACCATCATTTTGCTCATGGAAGCTTTTTAAGAAAAAGCATCTTTGAGGGGATCTCTTGGAAGTCCTGTCTGATATTAAAGGTCACCAAAGTCAGAGCTAAAAATGCAAAGCCACCTTCTAGAATGACAAAGAAAATTAATCTGTTGTGGCTGGGTGTGCTAATTTTCCTTTTGCTGAACACTAGAGAATCCATGTTCCAGCATCCCATTGACTGTTCCCTTTGGCAGCTGGCTAGAGTGTAAATCCATGTCTGGGGCCTACAGTACCAACTTCTAAGCACTGCAGAACTCCACTATAGGACTGTACTTTAGATGATAAATGTATTTAAACAGGATGGAGCTCTTTACATGACAATGAATCAGACCAGCACATTTTGGTCTGTTTCAGAAATCCACAAAAGCCCCAAAACTCCCTTTTATTTGCTACAATCTGTTTTCATATTCAGACACATCTTTCTGTCTCTAATAGTTCATGGTTTTGTTGTTAACCCTGCTAGGGATTCTGTGGAGACCTACACCCTCCTTCTTCTCCCCCCCCCTCACTCCAACTGTTTCAATTCCAACCTTTATAGATCTTTATAGGCAAATAAATGAAAGGCCATTACAAGCCCAGTCAGACACCAAGGCAGGTCCAGACTCCAACTCATTCTGTTGCCTTCTGGCAAATTTAGTACACTGAAAGTCCAGTTGCATTAAGAAATTCACAGCTTGTAAAAAAAAATGAAATAGTAAATTTTGCAAGTGCAAGTACAATCTGGTACATCACTGTTGGCCAGAGGCTGAATCCTCTAATTATGGAGGTAATCCTGAGGAGTATGACACTGAGGTATCCTTTTGGAGTCCCCTTTCCTAACCAAAGTCTTTGGAGTTGCAGATGGGCTTCAGAAGAGGAACTGAACATTGAGCTTTGAAGAAGAGAAGGAAAAAATGGTGGGCGACAGCCATGTCATCCCGTACTGCTTCTAATTCATTAACATGACTTTTTGAACAGTAATGGGATAGTTGCTTAGCACTGGTTTTGACAAAGATCCAGTAGGACGTAAAGCTATCAAAGTCAAGCTTCTTTAAAGATCACAGTTCACTGAGCAACTTAAAAGCTTCAGTAAAACAAAGCACATGCAGCCCTCTGTTCTGGTGCTCTGTACAAGATAATCTTCAAATAGTCTCTGCAGAAATAATGGCTTATTATAACAACTATTCACATGTAGTAAATGGACAATACTGTAGCTAAGGTAAAATGCAAAATGTTTTATTTGTGGAGAGGAAACTTAACAATTAGCTTTGTCAAGGCAGCTGGTTCAGAGTCTCATTACAGGAAACTTTGTGTGTGATGAAAGGTTCAGCTACGACACCTAGATGCTTAGGACATATGTATGTTTGTCCTAACAGCAAGCTGAATGCCCAAGTCTAGGAAGCATGTGAGTCCCAGCATGGCATTGCTTTTGTTTAAGTGGGTGAAAATGCAAACTAAAAATACACAATTTCCAGAACATCTAGAACATGGAGCAGATGTTTGAATTTGGAGCACAATATGGTGCACACAGATTGTAATGAATTGGCAAATATTTAAAGGAACACCTCATAGGAATGTGTGTTTTGTTGATTCACAATTAAATTATTAGATACTATGCAATGTAGATTAATATATGTAATTAACAGTTATGTCTGTTTATGACATGTGAAAAGTCACCTGAGCAACCAGGAGTCATTCATCTCTGCTGGCTGGTGCTGTGCCTCACAGCTGCACGGATTTTATCAGGGTCAAACTGCAATAATCAATTCACAACCTGGATTTTAAAAGGGCAAGTGTCCAAAGGAATGTGTTCAGTGCTTTGTCGCTTTCAAACCTGATGAGAGCTCCAGCCTACAGAACTGGGTGAATAATTAGATGAGAACTGTTGAACAGAA
The DNA here is from genome assembly GCA_022605575.1 of Laterallus jamaicensis coturniculus. Classification (NCBI taxonomy): domain Eukaryota; kingdom Metazoa; phylum Chordata; class Aves; order Gruiformes; family Rallidae; genus Laterallus; species Laterallus jamaicensis. The sequence goes on along the minus strand of JAKCOX010000002.1, from coordinate 63,623,476 downwards.
GAGGGTAGCGGAGGTGAAATATGTATGCAGGTATCGAGGTAAGAGAGTGCTGAATAATATTCTGTCAGGTTTAGAAGAAGCATACATCAGTTTGAGGATCTTCAGAAGAGGTAAACAGATGTCGCGATGCAGATGAGCCTGGGAGAGTCTCGCACTTTGGCTGTTTAGGGAACTGCACAAAAATTAGATCATGGTTCAAACATGGGTGTTATTGCTTAGTGCAATGTGCACCAGGCTAGATCGTGTAGATGCTGCCTTAGCCTCTGCTGTTGATTTTCTGTCTGAGCATATAACTTATTGGCCTCTGTGTTTCTCTGGAGGAAATAAACCTACTTTTTGCATACTTATAAGCCTAGTAGCAAATGACAAAAAGGAGTAAATAAAATGTGGAAAACTTAAAATCCGTTCCAGGGTAGTGAGGAAACTGCATACACTTTTGCTCATGGCCCATTCATTAGTCAGGGTTCAGTTTTATTTCTCTTGAAATCAGGGAAGCATATCCACTCTTTGGTAGGTGCATATAGATAGGATCTGACATGTTTATTTAAAAGTCAATCAGAACTGCAGTCTTACACAGAATTGAGAGTCTCAGAGCCTGATGCTCTGGAAATAACTTACTATTCTGTTACGGTTTTGTGCAGTTTTGAGCAAAAGAGATCCACTGAAGTATTTGCCACTGCTGTGCTAAGTATGGTCCTTTCATTCACGTGTAACGTAAACATCATAGCATGTGCTATTGTAGCCAGAAGGGAACAACTAGTATATGGATCCAATATTTTATATAAGACAGAGAAATAAAAGGTCTTATATTGAGCTGCACTATTCTTTTCAAGCAGTTTTGTTGCATTATTACTTGACTTCCCATTTAAATCCTCAGTCATTCTGGCATCTTCCAACTACGTAGGTTCAGAATGTACAGTAATGCCCTTGTAGCTTTGCCATCAGTTTAACAAATGTTTTAACTTCAACAATAGCTGATTATCTTCTAGTTCCTTATCATCAGTTACAATCCATAGTACTGTTTCACATTCCAGAAGGCATCAGTTAAACATTCTTTTGTTGGAGGAAAGAACAAGTATAAAGTATAAAGTACAGAAAAGTCAACAAAGTGCAAGTAGATTCTACTTTTTCTGGTTAACCCCATGAAAGTCTGAGAAGAAAAGATTAGTTCAGAAGGGCTGGGAAACCAAACTACCCTTTATCCCTTTCTCTAGGCTGAGTTAATATCTACAGGCCAAGGTTCAGCACAGTGGTGCAGCAGGAAGGAGTTGGCACTGGAGTGATAAGGCAGGCAGTTGAATTGTGAGGTTTGCAAACGAAGAAATGTGTGGTCAGTAAGTGCATCTAACAGAAAAAAAAAAAAGATATTATACTCATAATCTTCAATGTAAAGAACTAAAAGCTGTGTTAAAAGAGCATCGCCTGTACTCCTGTAGTCAAGTTTCCTTCTGCATTACTTTTTTAAGGCTACACTGAGGATAACTAGCACTTCATAACGACTTTGTTACCTGAAAAAAAGCTCAGTTTCTGTTTAAATAATTGAACAAATTACATTTTTTGGCAGAGAGAAGAGCATACTAATAACAGAGGAAAAATATTTAAATGCCAAGGTATATTAACATTAACAGATATTATTAAATTAATACTAATAGAGATAAACATAATGGAAAGAAAACTTTAAATGCAGCATTTTAAATGCAGGTCACCAAGCCAGAGAGTCTGTGACTTGCACTTGTTTCAAAGAATCATAGAATCATAGAATGCCTTGGATTGGAAGGCACCTCAAAGATTCTCTAGTTCCCACCACCCTGCCATGAGCAGGGACACCCTCACTAGACCAGGTTGCCCAAAGCCCCATCCAACCTGGCCTTAATCACCTCCAGTGATAGAATTTCCACAACCTCTCTGGGCAACCTGTTCCGGTGCCTTACCACCCTCATAATAAAGAATTTCTTCTTAACATCTAACCTAAACCTGCCCTCTTTCAGCTTCAAGCCATTACCCCTTGTCCTATCACTACACTCCGTGGTGAACAATCCCTCTCCATATTTCCTGTAGGACCTCTTTAACTTCTAGCCTTCTCTTCTAGAAGATTGCTAGCCCCTCCAATTCTGGGCATCATCAGTTTTTTAAACTATAAAACATAGCAGAGTAGAAAATAAAGAGTATGTTTTAATATTTAAACTTAAATATATATTCAACTGCATTATTCTCCAGTAAAATTACAGGATATTTTATACATCATACAAATCTGTACAGGTTGAACATGAATTTTCCTTTAGAAAGGAATGGCTGTTGTATTGTTTGATATATTTAAAGAAGGCCTGCAGTTCAGGTATGCACTGATTTTATCTAATCAACACCCTTCCCTGCTGCCTGTCTGCTCTCCTCAGCTTCCTCAAACTCTTAAAGGTACAGTACCAATTTGGAAGCACGCCAAAACTGAAGCTGGGGATGCTGTGGCCCGACATGATGGGCAAATGTACAATCTCTGGTCACAGAAGTAGGATACCCAGAGACTTTTATAAACAGGAACCAATATCAATGAAACTGCCTTCTGAATTCCTTTCAAAAGTATGAGATGTCAGAAAAATAACATTTCTATTTGGCATATGAGTTGACAAATCCAGAGTAAAAAAGTCAATCCCAGTGTAAGCAGCATAAAGATAGCAAACTTTTTTTTAATGAGATGACCAGAAGTAAGCTGGAGACAAAAAGGTGATTAAGACTAAAGTCCCTTCAAAAAGTGGGCAGAAGTAGCGGAAGCTTTTGGGGAGAAGGAATAAATGTTTTGAGAAGCAATAAATGATGAGGGAAGATCATAAATCACGTTTGGCAGTCTAGATGTTGTATATTATGGATGGACTTGATTTCTCACTTTGCTGCAGAGTATCTTTGGATTTTTTCTTCACAGTTTCAGCAGCCTATAAAAGTAATCTTTCCGCTTTTTCAAATGGGCTCAGTAGCTCCTCAAAACACAGTGCTGAGATAATTATTCAGCAATCAGTAGGTTCCACAATACAACATATTTATACTTTAATTTCACATGTGCCTTAAGAGTCATATTCAATTTTCTAAAAAAGCAGATACCCTGAAGTTAGTTCATGCTCCTTCAGAAGTTCTCCATAGGCATGAAAACTCACCGTGACTTTACTCAAGTCCCATTATAATATAACTACCATTTGCCAGAGAGCTACTTCCTTTGTAACACATATTTTCAGTTATGTTCAGTTAGGACTAGCCTTGCTGTCAGGTCAGAATAGAAGACCCTTTAAACAATACCAAAGTTTGACTGACAGCAGAAACATTCTTGGATTTTGGATTAACAATCACATGAGCAATAGAACAGGAATTTGCAAGAGGTTGGAGTTTTTTTGAGGATTAGTTTAGAATAAAGCAGATGGCAGGATAGATATGGGCCGGTAGCAGGGAGCAGTAGAGTTCAGCAGACCTGTTATCTTTAGGATGACAAAACTAAAAATAGTTTTTACTGTCAGGGAGGATACAATGATCAGATGTCAATGGTGATGACCCTGGGAACAGGGATAAGATGGAGTGTAAGTTGTGTGGATAGAGGCAAGCAGAAACAGAAAATAACAAGCATGGGATCCAAAGCCAAGGTGTCACATACACTGACACTTACAGGTTCTCCTGTGATCTCCACTTACCTTGTTGAGCTATGTACAAGCCTCAGAGCTCTCCTGTACTCTTCTAGCACAGAACTTCAGGACATTTCATGAGTTAAGACTCTTATTACTACAAAAAAACAAGTTATGACATTTTCATGTTAGACTTTATAGACTTAAAATTGGCCATGGAGGTGAACATCAGTAAAAGGTTCAAGAAAATATTTGTCACAATCTGAAAAATGTTCTATATCTTTGTGTTTTACTTGCAATCTCTTACAGTAAAGTCTTCTGGGTAGTCATTTATTTGGTTCTCTTTTTAGATTAACATGTATTCACTGAATAATTTTAAAAGGCAATAAACCTTTGGATATTATGAAATGAGTACTGGGTTGTTACTCTCCTATATTTTTTCAGCCTTGAAAATATTTCATAGTGAAGAACAAACTTAATTCTTTTCTCAAGGCTTTTCTTGAAGCTTTTCATCCTTACCTTTCTTCTCTGTTTGGACTTCTATATTTTCACCAATGCCATGTGCTTCCTACTCAATTGTAAATTACTCTATTGCTCTGTACCTATTCCTTTTCTTCCTTAAAAACAGGAATGCAGAGCCAGAAGCGGTAGAAAGCAGAATGAAGAAGCAAGCGAATCATCTCCAGTACAAGGGTGCTGGTATAGACATGGATCCATCATTACTAGTTATAAACTTGGAGGGAAAGCTCTCTGTGTAAAGCTCAATCATTATTAACTAAATGTATCTGAAAGCAAGATTACAATCAGAATTCGAAGTAACTTTTTGAAACTTTTAGATTAACAAATTCTCCAAAGTGGGGTTTCTAAAATGCAATTCAGCTGCCTGTCATTTCTCATTCATTTCCCAAACACCAGGGTAGAGACAAGCACGTGGAAATTATGGTTTTTAAATATTAAGGAGGAGAAGCAAAGAAGTATTTTGACAGCCACTGAAGTGAATTTGGATGCTTGAATTGAGCTTCTCAGCAGTATAAAATTAACTTTAAAAAACCAAAAATGATATAAGGAGCCAGAGCCATGAGGTTTCGGTGAAACTTTCTGAGACAGTAGTATTAGAATAACCCTAGCTTTAATCAATTCACTAAATGCATAAAATATATATTTTTAAGCTCTCTACAACTAGTGCTGTCCCAGAATTACTGGACAAGGTTTACTCAGAGCAGATGGCATGAGAGAGCAGCATGTTTTGAAAAGGATGAAGGTTTATCTGCACAGACATGAGCCATGCTGTGCCTTTTGCCAGAATCAAAGTCCATGCCCTGTTCCTCTTTAGCATATACCTAATGGCTGTTCTGTGGGTAACCTTCATACTTTCCTGCCACTAAATGCAGACGTGAAAGTCACAAGAAGATTTCTCTCAAATGGGCAATGAATTACATCCCTAATAAAGGAAAGGAGGGAGAACACAATTGGAAGCTGAGACATTGTTATCTCTCAATGCTAAGCACTTTACTCAGAATGTCTAGAGCTACCACAGATATCATTATTTCTGTGGCTAAAACCTAAGTTAGGTATCTGTATATCCAAAGAACTTGTCATTTCCAGGCTGCTGAAATTTCTGCCACCTTGAAAAATGGGCACCAACTTTATGTGACTAAAGAACGAGTCATAGATCCAAGATGTGAAATAGCAGCTCTGCCAGAAAACAGTGAAGGGCATTGGATTTAAAATACCTAACACGTATGATTCTGTAATACTTTATTTGACCCCAGCTGCCACATAATGCCAACAGGAATATCAAGAGGGAGGACATATTCTGAAGAACACTAATCTCAGCAATTACTTGCACTGGGGGTCTTCTCCCAGGGCATAACCATCTGCAAAATTCACTGATCACAAAGTTTGACTGGGCATCACAGAGTGACTTTGATGCAGACCTCTGTCTTCACCTCAGAGACTTTATATTCTCTGCTTTTCAAACTTCAGGGCTGGCGTAGAAGCAACTAGTGTTACTTAGCCAGTCAAAGATTATCCAACTTTTCAAACCTCTCTTACACTGAGAAGCTTTAACTTAACACATTTCAGGGTAATTATACCAACCTTAGTGTTTTAGATCACTGAGACCACCAATCAGAATAGCTGACATATCCTGATGCTACAAAATAAACAAAAGAGCGGCTCTGGGTCCCATACATGCAAATTCAAAGCAAATGGCTTCTGTGTAGTAAATGAGTGCTCTCGTATTATTTAAAAGAAATTTAAAACTTGTATTTACATTAAAGTTCAGTAGCTGAACTTTTTGGGAGACTACACTTTTTTGACGGCTGAAGCACGAAGTTGTTGAAAGTATGCATGTTAAGCAGAAAAGTGTGTCTAGTGAAACTGTCAGTCTGAAGGATTCAGAAATATTTGTTTTGTTTAGTTTTGCTCTTGGGAAAGGTCTAATCCTGTCAAATATGCATAACAGAAGTGTGATATTCTGTTGAATTTCATGTTTGAAAACTGTCTTTCAACTCAAAGGGCTGAAGTATAAATGAGTGTCAGAATTCCTCTCTATCAAAGCGAGAGAGAAAAAGCATTTATATCATTTGATACACTGAATATAGAATACTGGTCTTGATTGTAACTTCTGAAATTCTGGACTTGCACTTATTTGGGAACAGGCTTATGCCTAATGTATTTTAAAGTAACAAACTGATATTTCCTATATATCAACATGAATTTCACATCACCTAGGGAGCTAGTTGGAGAAAGATGAAGTTTCTAAACCAGACTCTCAGCAGAAATATTAGCAAGCTGGTTTGTACTTCCCAAGATCTTCTATTTCTTATTTCTCATGACCGAATAGACTGACATAAGATACTTTCTCTGGAAATGTGAGCCTTATACTGCCAGAGGTTTTATACCTCTCTCTCTCTCTCAAACTCTCTTAGTTATTACACAATTCCATAAATTTTCATAGCTCCTGGGAAAAATATATACCAAATGAAACAGCAATATACAAAATGAAACAGACAATCTACTCTTCAAAGCACAAAATCCATGAATATCTGTATGCATAATTAAACATAAGGATGAGACCTCACTGATTTGCCTCAGACTATATATGTTCTTTCAGATCAGGACAGGGACCCTAAAAAGCTTAAGCATGGCAAACATATGAAAATGAGGATATGAAGCAAAGGAAACCTATGTACACAGAGACTTATACAGACTCATACTCTTATAGATATTTTGAAGTTTATTCTGATTGAACGACTTGTTCATTTTATGTAGCCTAACTTCGGATTGTTACCTGATGAAAAAAAACCCAGTGAAAAATTGTAAGCTATGATGAGAGAAAAACTGACCGGATTTTAAAAAGAATTAGAAAGGACGCTGGAGTAACAGGAAAAGGTAATTACTTATTTTGCTTATGATCTGGTGGGGAATACTTGATGGAATCAACACTGATAGCAAGAAACTAATAATGAAATTTTGAACATGAATACATAATGTCATAATACATTCAGGAAGGGAAGACAGCTCCCACACATTTGGAGCAGTATTAATTATGCCTTTGAAAGCAGAGCAATCCCTTATAAGCTGCCAAACACTTAACAGATCATTATCAAAGTGAATTCCACAACTGCGTACAAACTTTTACTGAAGTACTATGAAATAAGACAACATTTTGTTAATTATAGAATGTGTTAGGATGGAATGGACCTTTAAAGGCCATCTAGTCCAGCCCTCTTACAGTAAGCAGGAATATCTTTACTAGATCAAGTTGCTCTGAGCCCCATCAAGCCTGGCCTTGAATATCTTCAGAGATGGGGCTTCCACTACCTCTCTGGGCAATCTATTCCAGTGCCTCACCACACTCGTAGTGAAGATTTTTTTTTCTAATATCCAAACCAAATCTATCCCCTTCCATTTAAAAAACATTCTCCCTTGTCCTATCACTACCTGCCCTTCTAAAAAGTCCCTCCCCAGCTTTCTTGTAGACACTTTCAGGTACTGGAAGGCCACTATAAGATCTCCCTGGTGTCTTCTTTTCTCCAAGCTGAAAAACCCCCATTCTCTCAGCCTGTCTTCGTAGGAGAGGTGTTCCAGCCCTTCGATCATTTTTGTGTAATATTGCAGATAATACTACCTGCAATTATATTGCAGATAGCAAATGGAAGAGCCTTACCTGATGTAGGAAAAGAAGTTTATGTGAGAGAAACGGGAGTAAGAAGTCCCAACCATCCAAAAGCAACCCAGTCCCTTTCCTGGTATCACTGTGTTGTGGTTTTACGTGGCAAGATTCTGGTGGAGAAGCGGGAGCTGCAGTGGTAGGTAGTTTCTGCCCTAAAATTCTGTGAATCTGGATCTGTGAGATATATGGAAGATGCTGTGACCTGCATTGGAGCAAGCTCCTGGCAAGACCTGCAGCCTGTGGAGAGAGAGAGCGGCCCACGCTGGAGCAGATTTGCAGGAGGTACTTGTGACCCCACAAGGGACCAGGCTGGAGCAGTCTGGGCCTGAGACTGAGAGACATTCTATGATTTATGACTGCACTGCATAGAAGTGACCCATGCTGGGACAGCTGGTGAGGAGCTGAAGCCCCGTGGGAAAGGACTTACGTTGGAGATGTTGGAGATGTTCGTGGATAACTGTATCCTGTGGGTGGGGCCCCACACTGGAGCAAGTGGTGTGAGGAATGCCTCCCGCACACACCTCCCCACCCCCTCACCATCTGGTGAGGAACTGATCGAAAGCCCCATTCCCATCTCACCCTATGACACCTGGGGGAGGAAGGGAAAGAAGTCATGAATAAAGTTAAGTCGTCTCCTAAGAAAGAAGGGGCCAGGGGAGGAGTTTTAAGATCTGGTGGTACTTCTGTGTGTGCACGTGAGAGAGAGAGAGAGAGAGAGAGAGAGAGAGAGAGAGAGAGAGAGAGAGAGAGAGAGAGAGAAAGAAATTTGATTTATTTTTTTTTAGTTCCATGTTGAGTCTGTTTTGCCCATGACACTGATTGCTGAATGATCTCTCCTTGTCCTTATCCCAACTCCTAAGCCTCTGAATATATATTTTCTCCCTGTCCAGCTGAAAAGCGGAGTGATAGAGCAGCTTTGGTGGGCATCTGGCCTCCAGCTAGGGTTAAAGTCCCCCACTGATTCTAATGGATTGTTTAGTAACATTCCTAAAAGTATACCTATAAGGTGTATGAAAGAGCAGATAATATAGCACTAATTTTGTAAAGAAGTGAAAAATACCTTTTAGTTGATGTGGGATTCAGGAATGAATGTGTCGTGGCCCTTCCTGTCGGCAGTAGCACAGATACTGGGATAACTACTGTAAGTAACCACATGTAAGTGGTTACTTACAGTAGTTAGACCTGAAACCATGTAAAGGTAACTAAAACTCAGCTCCAGAGAAAAAGTTTCAAAGAAAGAAGTGACAAAACCCTCTGCTAGCTAAAGGACAGTGAATGAAAAACAAGAAGAAATAGTCATGTAAAAAAACCAAACCACCTCAAAACCCTGAGGTAATTGTAAAATACATATCACCTCTAGTGACAACTGGTAACACTACAATAGTTAATGGGTCTCTTAAAAGCCAACAGGCAGAGATAAAATGACTTAGAAATAAGAAAGCAGTGATCTAAAATTTTCAAACTGCGTGGAGCAGGTAAATGTCAAGGGAAACATTGACAAGGAGAAAAAACTTTAACACATGGCAAAAGACATCCTGTTTTACAAAGAATTTAAAATTCAAAATTAAGAGTGGGAAAGAAAAAAAGGTCAATTCCTATGAAAAATGTGGAAAATCTGTGACTCATTCTACCACTGATTAAATTCTAGAAAATGCAAATATGTATTTCTGCCATCTTAAAAAAGGTCCTAGTAAATGACTCATTTCTGCCTAGATTTTTTCAGTGCCTGAACTGCCCGTACTGCTCCACATGGGCCTGAGATGACAGCAGATTTCCAGTCGTTAACTATTTTTTGTCAGATTAAGAAAGAACCAACAAAAGAAAAGAAACGCCACACCATTCAGTGATGCTCAAGAACTTCTTTCTCTGTCATTTGGAGGAGAACAGATGTCTCCATCAGGTGACTCCTTGAGTCCTTTCTGTCATGTTCTGCAAGTACTCAGCTGGGGAAAGCACGACTGTCAGTGGATGTCCCTCAGAGATGTGTTATTTCCAAGCAGAGAACAGAAAAACTAGTGATAGACAGATTGGCTGGAGACAGGTGATGGCAGGAAGCTGGGCAGTTCCCCCATGCCATGTTATGCCTCAGTTTCTATCACCCCGTAGAGCTCTGCTCCCACAAGCCAGTCACAGAAATGTATTTAAGAAGATTGGTGGTGTGGCTTGCATTCTTTAAGGACCATAAATACTCATGTGTCAGTTCACTTACAAAGGATACACCACACCTAAGCCAAACCTTCATAATAACACATGGCAGAGACATCTTCTAATGGTGGTCTGCTAGGAAGGAAACACTTATACAAGCAAGCTCTTTCATATTTGACATCTAAATCACTTGGATGTTGCCTTGACAAAATGTTCCCTAAGTTGTCTGGAGGTGTCCCAAGTCATAGGTGGCATGTGGACAGTAAAACAGTTGAGTTTTCTGGAGGCAGCATTTGTACTTCTTGTGCCTGTGCTTGTTTGTTAGAAAATACTAAAACACTTTCTTCTACAGAAGAATCAATAATACAAATGGAGTAAAAAAATAGTGATATCCAATCTAAGCAGTTAATAGGTTTGGGAATCACAAGAAAGATGGACGTTGAATAAAAGTGAGAAAAGAACAAAATGATAAAATTGGCAGGTTTTGCTTAGTAAGAAGCTGTCTTGGCTTTCTACCCGGGCTGTTATTTCTGTGTCTCTGCAGACTGGGGTGACATACACAGAGAATCTTGTGTGTCACCCTGACTAGACATTGGAGGAGGCCTGGCACTGATTCATGCCTAAGAAGTTTAATGAGAGACTAGATCTATTTTTCATTTTCTTCAGATAAAATGTATAGAAACCTGGGTACCTGTGAGACCCACAGAGGTCGTGTAGCAAGTATGAAACATGACACAGTTATTAGTTTGGAATTTTTTTACCAAAATGCATATCTTAACCAACTGTGCATAGCTGGCATTTAAATTTCACAGTTACTGGAAACTCCAGTGTAGAAATCGATGGCAACTTCAAAGACAATGCTCCCAGCAAAGACTTATTTTATCAATTAATTAAACCTAAATGGGTCTGTGCAGTTTTAAAATTCAATACTGCAGCTGAATCCTTCCTAAGGGTAAAACAGCATGAATTGAGCAGGTGGAAGTTTCCTTGAGAGAGTGCATTAGCTATTCTGAAAGCAAAATAAAATGTTCTTTCCTTGACAGCAGCAGCCTTCATTTGTCCCATGCCTTGCAGTACATAGTGCTATGGACAACTGTATCTCAAGCTGTGGTGCACCTACAAAAAGAGTGTGTCCAGCCAAAACATTGAGATAAATGGAAGGAAAATGAGGTGTTGACCCTGCTGTACTTCAGAGCAACATGGAAGTAAAGTGTACCCTTGCTGTGAGACTCTGAAACAAGTGGTGACTCTGTCCCCACTTTTACTGCTCGAGAAATAATGGCTCTTGGTAGTCAATGAAGAGCAGAGAGTGCACTATGGCCATGTGAACCATCATCTCCTCACACTATTCCGTGTAATTGCTGGACGAGTGGCTAAGACAAGGATGCCCTCTCCTTCCTATTCAGACTCTTCCTGTTTGGTTTTTTTTCTTTGAGAAATAGGAGGCATAGAAGAATTTATGAAATCATGATGCAGACAAAAGAAGCTTTGACAGGACATGTTGTGCAGATCAGTTTGAATTGAATGGAGTGCGCTCCAGGCCAGTTGTTTCTTTCTAGATTTACAAACTACAGAAGATCTCAGACTATAGTCATGTATTTCTTACATGTTTAAAAATTTTCTCTGTGAGCAAATTGTATCTGTTTTGGACCTTAAACTCAGACAGGGTGGGTGGTCCTGGATGGAAACCCTGTGCCTGGAAGGAAAGGTTGAGGGTGTTTTCCTTAGCTTAACCTGAAGTCTTTGGATCTGGTTTGAGACTTGGAACAAGAGCTGATGAGATTAATTAGAGGACAAATTCAGGCAACTGCACTAACAGTCTTATTGGTGCTAGGTTAATAGATCTGGGTAGTATGCACAGCTCTACTCACAATATTCCTATGTATCTATTTCTCTTCACGCAGTAAAGAGAGAATTCAGGCAACTGCACTAACAGTCTTATTGGTGCTAGGTTAATAGATCTGGGTAGTATGCACAGCTCTACCCACAATATGCCTATGCATCTATTTCTCTTCATGCAGTTAAGAGAGAGACGTGCCACACCATGGTTAACACTCTTCTAGAAATACACACAGGTGAGAGTTTAAAGAAGTTAACAGTAAAACAGAAGAACAATGTGACAGATTAAAAGACATATAATGTGAATATTCTTTTTTAAAAGAAAAAACAATGGGATTAGATAGACAAATAATTAAATGGTCTTTGTGGTGAAGAACAGAAAGACATTATTAGCATTTTGATGCAAAATTATCAAGGAGAGAAATGAAAATGAATGAAAGATTGGAGTCATATGTCTTGTTTATACTAAAATACCTCACAGTTATTCCACAAGTAAATGTAGTACAGGTGGCAGATTTACAAAGAAAATATAAAAATAAATTAATTTTAATAAAGAAAGTCTGTTAATTGAATTGTTTTGAAAGTGTTGAATAACTCATTTAGCAACATACAAATCTCATGAACAAATAAATATGCATGCAACTTTATTTGCCCAGGTAAAGAGTGAATTGCCTTGCCTATGAAAGAAATAATATTGCTGAGGGGAAAATGAATTTAAAAATATAGAATGAAGCAAAAGCTTATATAAGATTGAGTGGAAACTCCAGTATCTCTTGGTAGAACAAACTGTGGTTTGAAATATGTCATATCAAACCATAAGAATGGTGGCCTGGGTGATATTTAGTTTAAAATTTTTATGGAGCATTTGCTTGTCCCATAGCAAATTGTGAGTTCACTCTTTTATCCTTTAGAGTAAAAAGGCTAACATGGAGAAATTTCCTGTTTCTCATGCTTTTGTTCTTTCTTTCACTCTATTTTATAGTCTAACAACAATTGTTACTGTTGTTGTCATTTTCTTTCACAGTTCTTTTCTGGGGACAAATACACTTCCAAGGAAACATATCTCTTCCACTTCTGTGAGATGGAAGTAAAGATGCATTTGGTTCGTTTGGGTTAAAAGCTAGTAGCAGGCAGTTGTCTTTTCCTTCCATCCTTGCTAAAAGAGGATGGAAGGAGACATTGTAAGTTACGAAATGCCAATACTGTAGTGTTGTAACAGAATATAATACATACCACATGGCATCACACAGTACCCTCTGCTTAAGCAACAGTTGTACATGCTACTTAGGTGAGAAAATAAACCACAGGATTGCATTGTTCAGCAGCTAAAGGTATCAATATAGACAGAGTGTTGAAATTTCTTCATGCCATCCATACCAGGAATACTAACAGCATGGAAGCTGACATACTAGAGCATGTCATTGGCCATTTTGAGTTTTTGTGTCTTCTCTGCCAGCAATCAGCACCAGAAACTTTGGAGGAAATTCTTCAGGGAAACTCTGAGGAGGGATAAACACTCCTGTCTACCTTTATCTAACATAGCCTGGTTTTACGACTGATTAATGAAGATTTTGTTTTATTTTATTTCATTTTGTTTGAGGCAGTTGTGTTTATCTTTTCTAATTTAATAGAGTGTCTTTTAATAGTGTGATCTCATTAGCTATGAAAATGTCTAATGCATTAGAATTTGCTTTCATGTCTTTTTCCATTTGTTTTAATCTAGTTATCATAGGCAGACATGAAATGTAACACCCCCTCATTAAAATAAATGTAATGTTGTGACATAAACTGACAGAAGCAAGTAAGTCCCAAGATAGTGTTCTTCTCAGCCTCCTCTCTTCATTCTGCCAAGATAAGATATAAAACAAGATTCCTCACTCAGAGCGTGTAGAAGCAGCAGGGTTAAAATAAAGAGAAGTCAGAAGAGTTTTGATACTTTTAATCCTATTCATCACCCTGGAACTCCATCAATAATCCTGGCACATCATTTCAGGATACCTACAGAGATAAAAATTATTGTGATTAGGGTGACAGAACGGTTTCTTTAATATTTCCTCAGAATTTTCCTGGTCTCTGATAGAGGTGGGATTTTACAATGGTGACAAACTAACCAAACAGCAAAACCACACTCAAATCAGAAAGAAAGCAAAAAGGAACTATTTATGCCTGTTAAATCTCTTCAATGACATTTTGTTTTGTCAATACAATTACATGGCTTATTCTCATACTTCAAATGTACTTTTAAAATAGTCATAGGAAACTCTGCAAACTGATTTTTGTTTCTGATGGCACCATGGAGAAGACCATTCTGTTGTGCCTCCAAATGTAAAAGGCATGCATAGCTAAATAGCAGAAAAAACACTTATTACTATTTGATGAGAAGCATTATTTCTAGATATATCAAGCATGTCCAGAAATATAATTTTCCAGAAATCTCAAACATGTCACTGTAGGAAGAAAGTACATATTTGTAGAGGCTGTGCTTTGATATTTACCTATGACATTTCCCTGGTAAATTGAGTTGGAATATATTTTCCAAAGTAAGGTAGCATTTCAGTTCTGTTTGATGTGTAAACATACTGACATAAAACATACCTACTTCTGTTTTAAGCAAGTTTCACATCCTGGAGACTGACTGAGCTTTTGGGAAATGAGTTATACAGAAATTCACAGCTTCAAAATAAAATGTGTATGTGGAATTTGGGGGGCAGACAGGCACATTACAAATGCTAGTCACCAGGAAAGGAGATGAATGACAGTTATTAACATCATGGGATCTAAAATCAAGCTGTATCTGCAGTGAATGTTAGAGAGACTCTGTGAAACCCTAGACATTTTAGACACTGATGCTATCTAGACCTTTGTAATTTATTTTTATCAGAGGGAAAATTACAGTAAATCACTGTACAGGCAAGGTCCCTGGAAGGATCTGGGATAGGTTACAAAGCAAAACTGTGGTCCCAGCTACAAACAATTTGCTTACCTCAGCTTTGAAGATCTTCATCACAAGTTTAAAGCTAATTATATCCTTGACAAATTACGAGAAATTAAAATAAGACTTTGGATTGGCTGCCAGACCAGGCAATTAAATCTCTAAAAAAGCTTGTGGCAGCATCTTTTCTTAAACCCTTCCCAGCAGACATTGCCATAAAGAAGCATTGTTTTACATTAATTTTAAAAAGGCAGGTTATAATAAACATAATGACACCACAAATGGTTCGAAATTTAGGACATTCCCTTTAGTCTGAGTAACATCATGTCTGACTTTTTGTCCTTTTTTTTTTTTCCTGAAACATTCAGTACTTCCTGCATTTGTACTGGGAATCTGGGTAGTTTCAGTTGCCCTGCCTGGTACCTGGAGCTCAATACAGAAGTAGAAGCCAAGTAGGGCAAAGCCTCACCCAGTTTGAAACGCCCAGAAGTCTTCATTCAGTTCCAGCTTAGGAAAGTTTTAGAGGACTAAAGCAGATCTTTGACCTGAGTTACACGTGCTACTCCTCAAAGGTTAAAACTCAAGTGTGTTCCACTTCCTTCTCACTCCCAGCAGTGTACAAAGGTGGAGCCATTCTACCTTCGGCTATCCCAAGGCCAGCAGGGTCTGTGTCAACTGATGTGTGCTGCTGCATCTTCCCCTAAATTTGGAAGATTAATGGGGTCTGACAGGAGACTCTGGGAACAAAAGTATGGCTCTGTGATTTTGACAATGTCTAAGAGATTATGAGGAGTTGTTCTGACTGCCTGTCCCCATTCATCTCTAGTACTGTGGTTTTGTTATGGCACTTCAGGATGTTTGTGCAAGATGATATCCTATGCTTTAGTACATGAGGTGTCTGGCTGTGCCTCTCACAGGTGCCTGTCTTAGCAAAAGGATCAGTCCTAAGTGAATGGAGGTGCCTTCTGGCAACCCTGGGGAAGGGGCTGTGGCTGAAGGGGAGAAGGGGAGGCTGAGGACACACACTTTCACTCTATCCTACTGACTATCTCAAACTGGGTCTTCTCCCCACCCCCAGCCTGACTCCATCCAGGGGCACCATATGCACTACAGTGAGTTGCAGCATTGGCTGTGCCATAGCCGTTTGTTAGATCTAAGCACTATCTCTAATCACAAACTCATATCCAGAGTTCTGCATTTTATGGGAGTAAAGAAACCAGAATGGTTGTACGATAACACAGAGCAAACACAAGGTAGCCGGGGCACCGTATGTTGCTGGGATGACCCGCCTCTGTGGAGGAGGGAGACAGGAGGTGGCACTGAAGCATCACTTTCCCCAGGGGTAGGAAAGAAGATGCAGACAAATGGGGCCAAAACCTTTCAACCTTTTTCCCACTATGTCATAGGCAAGTTTTGCAACTGAGCTGGAAGCTGTGCCCTGATATTTTTATAATTCATCTTTAGAAACATAAATGAGCCAAACCCCAAAACACTGAGTGTTTGAAGTGGTTTGGTTTTTAGTGTTGGCATGGGTTTAATGTTTGCAAATTTAAGTGCTTGTTTCTGCCTGATGGAACCTTAAGCAGCCTCAAGGAAAGTTGATCTAAGATCCTTCTAACTAGATTGCAGCCAGAAACTCCAGGAGATGCTTTGAGTACACTTGTGCCTGTGCAGTCCCAACCCAAATCCCACATCAGGCATGTTCAGATAAGTTTGGAAAAGCTTTGCAGTGACTCATCAGAGCTTTCTGTGCTTAGCAGGATAAAAATCCAGCTCCTTCAGTGGATCTTTTCTTTACAAGGTTTATGTAAAGCTTTACCTCAGAGCTGAAAATATTTTGGCAAAAAGCAGAGAACAGTAAACCCTGCTGTTCTACATTTGCTGATGCAACATTGTTCTCCTCCCACTGATGGAAGCTTGATTTAAACCTGACTATTGAATTAAATGTAAGGGGGTTTTATTCATCAAATATCTTCTGATAATGGATGCTTTCAT
This sequence comes from Laterallus jamaicensis coturniculus, assembly GCA_022605575.1. Taxonomy (NCBI): domain Eukaryota; kingdom Metazoa; phylum Chordata; class Aves; order Gruiformes; family Rallidae; genus Laterallus; species Laterallus jamaicensis. The sequence goes on along the minus strand of JAKCOX010000002.1, from coordinate 63,606,786 downwards.
GTTAAATTTCGTAATCTCCATGGTGAAAATTAAAACCTTTACTTGAAAACAACAGAGGTCAAACACTCCAAATGAGGGAAAAAATTTGATATACTTTCCTTCCTCCCTTCCTCCCTCCCTTCCTTCCTTCCTTCCCTCCTTCCCTGGTAAGCAGCCATCACTACTTTCAGAGTGGATAGAATGACAGGCAGAGCAGCACTGCCTTTATCTAAAAACACTTTTCATCCCAGCTGAGTTTTAGCCTGCAATGCTGTAGTTTTGAAAGAAAAGGTTGCCTGCCAGCTGAAACTGATATTTTTATATATAATGTATGCTAGAATATAGGTCTTTCTACAATTCCCTCTATTTTTAAAAACAGCTATTAAGTCTGTCAGTCCTGTAATAAGGGATTAAAGAGAAATTGCATGGGCAGACAGGGCTGATGCAATGTGTTGATGAGCGGTCCTGGTGAGTCCTACCTATATAATAGGGACAAGAATATGTTCGAACCTTGACTCAGCAGGATAATGTACAGAGAATTCAGTCACCATCCATTTCAGCCTTAAGTATGGTTGCTGAGATTTTAATCATTACTCCTAATTATGGCTCTGCAATGTGATTATCAGCCCATGATATGTGAAACAAACAGGCCACATTCCCTTTCAAGTGTCACTATAGAGCTATCAGAAGTGAGCAACTTTCAATTGCTAATGCTGAAAAAACTTGAAGCAAAAATCTGGAAACAAAGGAAGGTAGGTCCTGTGATAGTCCCCTAAGTCCCTTTACATGAGTCTGAAATTCCTGCACTCCACTCCACATTGTCAGTATGTCCACAAGGCTTCCAAAGCTAAGACCTGGGTGATGTGCTTGAAAGGGATGATTTAGGTCAGTTGAGAAAAGCATAGAATCATAGACTGATAGGTTTTGGAAAGGACCTTAAAGACCATCAAGTTACAACCCCCTTGCCATGGACACAGGGACACATCTCACTAGACCAGGCTGCTCAAGGCCACATCCAACCTGGCCTTGAACACCTCCAGGGAGGGGGCATCCACCACCTCCCCTGGCAACCTGTTCCAGAGCCTCACCAACCTCACAGCAAATACTTTTTTCCTAATATCCAATCTAAATCTACCACCTTCCACTTTAAAACCATTCCCCCTCGTCCTATCACTACCTACCCTTCTAAAAAGTCCCTCCCCAGCTTTCTTGTAGGCACTTTTCAGGTACCGGAAGGCCACTATAAGATCTCCCCGGAGCCTTCTTTTGTCCAGGCTGAACAACCCCAACTCTCTCAACCTGTCTTCATAGGAGAGGTGCTCCAGCTTTCTAATCATCTTTGCAGCCCTCCTCTGGACCTGTTCCAACACTATGGAAAATACTTTTACATATATAATATTTTTGAGTCCAATTATCTTTAAATAGCTGTGAAAGGCAGAGAAAGAAGTGCAGAGAAAAGGAAATTTTAAGTCTTTATAAATTCCTTGGTAGTGCATCAGACCTGCTCTGAGGGAAGCAGTTGTATGATGGCTATAGATGGATTTTTTTGGAGCAGAGGTTCTCAGCCTCTTTTTAGTCTGGAAACTTTTCTCCTGTATAGACAGATTTTTTACCAACATGAGCAGAAAGGTGTGATTATGGCCAAGCTCCTTGTAATCTGGAGAGTAGTGATTTTCAGTTTTCATTCTGTTTCCCTTATTATGCAAAATACTCTGTATGTTAAATTACTCATACAACATAGAGGTTGTGTGTGATTCCCTACAAGCTTATACAGGCAATCCTTCTTTGTCACAAAGAATTTCCTTTGCAAAGAGTCAAAATACAGACAAAAGACAAGCAGAAGATTTGTCAATTTACTGCTCATAGGATTGCTCTGGATACTTGACTGAAAACTTCTCTTATTCTTCCATGTTTGAATACTCAAACTCCTGCATAGAAAGCAAGTAAACTGAAGGTAATCAAGTAGTCACGTTTACCTGGGAGGTTCTTGGGGATTCCCATCAGGAACTGTTCTGTGCTCCAACTGTTGCACTACTGGAAGGAGTAAATATTGTCAATTTTAATTTATGGGAATGGGATTGTAGTCCTCAATCATGCAAGAACATACTGTGAACAGAGCTTGCAGATGCCAAAGAGTACTCTCCCATGAAAAGCATTTGAACATCCAGAAGAAAGGGCTGAGGCCTACAGAAAGCCAAGGCAGTAATATCAGACACAACTCCTGACAGTTCAGAAGCAGGATTAGAAATCTGCTGGGAGCAGAAAAGCTGCGCATGAGTGTTGCTGTCAACTGTGTGTCTCTGCTGAGGAGAGCAAAACCCCTGGAGCTGCTCGCGGGGAGGGACTGACCAGGAGTACTCTGAGTGGAATGGGAAACCAGAGAAAGAAATCCAGCTATGGTTCATTGATTTGAGCTGTAAATGGCACAAATGGACTAACAGAGTGCTGGGTTTCCTACAGCCCCTGGACTGATGACTGTAGGAGCTACTGCAGAGCCAATAAACACTGTCCCTTCAGACTGGTTAAGGAGGGTGCCTGTACCATAACCAAATCACAGAATAGCAGACTGATTTGGGTTGGAAGGAACATCAAAGACCATCTAGTTCCAACAACCCCACTGCCGTAGGCAGGGACATCCTCCACTAGATCAGGTTGCCCAGAGTCTCATCCAACGTGACCTTAAACACTTGTAAGAATGGGGCTTCCACAACCTTTCTGAGAAACCTGTGTGCCTCACCACCCTCACAGTAAAGAATTTCTTCCTAACCTCTAAACTAAACCTACCCTCTCAGCTTAAAGCCATTCCCCCTTGTCCTATCATTACACTCCCTGATAAACAGTCCCTCTCCATCTTTCCCAATAAGCCACCTTTAAGTACTGGTAGGCCCCAATTAGGTCTCCCTGAAGCCTTCTCTTCTCCACGCTGAACAATCCCAGCTCTCTCAGCCTGTCTTCATAGGAGAGGAGATCCAGTCCCCTGAGTAACTTCATGGCCCTCCTCTGGACTTGCTCCAACAGCTCTATGCCTTTTTCTGTACTGGAGACCCAAGAGCTGGACGCAGTACTCCAGGTGGGGTCTCATGAGAGCAACTTCAGGTTCCTTAGCTCTTCTCAAATGTCTCAAAATGCTCTGTCCCAAGGCACTGGGGAATCTGGGGGGCTAATGAGAGAGCAAGCTGCTGCAGAGATAGTTACCAGTGCAAGAGTGGATGGTGGAACAATACGTGTTTTAATTACAAAGGCACCTCTCTAGGTTTTAATTGAATACTCAGTGATTTTTGGATATTCCTCTTGTCCCAGCACAATCATCTGTTACACTCATTCTTAGTTGACACAATTAAAATGTTAGGATTTACACACTAATGTAACTGATAGCAAAACCTAGATTCATGCACTCACATGAAATGCCTACTTTAGGCAGTGAAATACTTAGGATTTTATTTAACTACTAAAAGTTGCTGTTGAAACAAGAATCTAGGGGCTTACTGGTAAGCTAAGAACCTATATTAGAAATACATAAATTCAACATGGTTATGAAAATAGGACATAATTAAAATCCACTCTAAATGCATTGTGGGTTTTTGTTTGTTTGGCAAAATTGATTTCTTTATTGCATTGTCCTCTCTCTGTACTTTTTCTGCAGTACTTATGTTAAGATCCTTACCTCTCTGTTATTTCTGGAAATTTTCAGTCAGTGACATGGAAATGATAGATAACTCCCTGCTTTTAAATGCTAATACCGCCCCCCGCCCCTCCCCTGCCCCCCACCCCCCAAAAAAAAAGGAAAAAAATTGTCCACAGACAGATATTTTGGTTTTGTCAAGCTAAATAAAATTTTCTGGATCATGGTGTAACACAGACAACATATATCACTTGTTCTGGAGTGAAATGCATCTATGCAGAACCTTTGCACTGCAGTTAACTGATTTTAACAATAAGCAGTAGATGGCAAGGGTGGGGGTTGTTTTGTGGGTACAGAAAAATGAAGGAAAAGCTTCACATGTTTAAGGCTATAAATGAGGGCTTCACATAATCTTCACAGGAGGACCAGCTGTTCATAAAATCCTTTACCCTTAGATGACTTATGAAAGGCTGTTTACCTAGTGATTGGTCAGTGGTGTCTCATATTTTGACAGATGATCAAGAATGAATTTTGTAGCAACAACTAAAGATGTTCATTCCAGTGCTGAGATGCCTTCGGGCGTTTGAGCCATCAACGATAGTAATTGTGTTACACAGGGTCTTCAGAAGACACATGCTCTTCTCGAACAAAAGCTGAAGACCAGGTGAGAAACTATCTTTGGGCAATCAAATTGTGCCCAGTTGTGTTGCTATCAATGATATTGTGCATTTTTACTGAATTTTTTAATGCTGGAAGGGGATATACAGCAGACATTCCCCTGAGTGTGAACAAGATGGTACAACCTTACTTGTAAACTCTAGTCTGTTGGGATTTCTGAATGGTGGTTAAAATCTGAGGATAATGACACTGAAATCCATCTTGCAATTAGAGAAATACATTTTATTTGGCTTAAGGGGAGAAGAAAATCCCAAATTTACAATGCAGCACATACTGTTGTCTCTATGCCTGGGTTTTTCTCTTTGAATACAGTAAAACCCAATGTCCCTCATATCAGCTTTTTTAATATTTCACCACACTGTATTCAAGCAGGCTCAAGCAAACAGATCTGCAGGTCCATGAGTGCTGCTCCCTCTGGAATGACATTTACTAGCACAGCAGGTCTCCAAGGCTGCTCCCTGAGTAACGCAGAGAACAGATGCTGTGTGATCTCAATGGGGTTAGCTGTGGTAAAACCATTTTATGTGAAAGAGCAAACATACAGTAGATCCATATTCTGGTTTGCCTACTGGTTAACTTGTTTGTAGCCTGTATTGGGAAGCACCTGTTTGAGAACTTCACAGGCATAAACTCTTCTGTGTACCCTGAAAGTGATAGTCAGTCCTGCTGATCGCTTACAATTAGATTGTTAGACTTGCCAGTCCAACTGCTCCCAAAGTCTCATGCATATGTATGTTCACCAGTCTATTTCACATATCTAACCTAACATACATAGAAAAGTCAAAACGGTCTCTAGATGCAATTAAGGCCAGGCAAAGCATCAGTGAGAGCTGCTTTGATAATCTCTTCCTCCTTTACTTGCGAGGCAGAAATGAGAGGAAAGTTTGATGAATTGGGCCAGCCAGCACTTAGGCAGGTGTTCTCCTCTTAGGGATGTGATGTCATCAGAGGAAGGTAGCAGACTTTCCAGCTCTTTTCTGCTATAAAAGGTATTCTTGCTTTCCTGAGCCTTGAAGGGCTCATATAAGGTTTCATAGCTCCTTCAGTCAAAAACTTAGGGTCATATCCACCTTTGTCACCAGATAAAATCTACCTGGGACTATCTGTAGTGAACTGGCACACAGACACATAGTCCTTCAGTCTGCTGAACACTGGGACAATGCCCTACATCAGAGAGATAACCTGGGGTAAGCAGGGGCTGCAGCTACAAAGAGCAGTCAGTCTTTAGCCTTAATCTGCCATTAGCTGTCAGAGAGAGGTAGAGAGTTCTGGCATGTAGCAAACAAATCCCTCCTGGTCTGCAGAAAAAAACATCACTCCCTGGAGTAGTTGATGGCTTTGTATCAATCTATCTGCACAAGGACAAGGAATATTCACGTTGAAAATGTTCTTCTGTGCTTTTCTGTACCATCCATCTCTCTCCATAAAACATTTCTGAATTTTCTGAAGTGCATCAAAACACTTCAATACTCAGAGTTTCATTACTAATATTTGTTATTAGAAAATAATAGCAAATTTATTATACATTGCTACTAAAATGCACTAGTTAGCCATGCAAGCAGTCACTGGACATGGCCAGCAACAAGAGGTAGCAGAATAAGTTTTTTTAATAAGCTTTAGATTTTTATTTGTAGGCTGTGATGAAGTGATGTATTAAATGTGCCTTCTGTCCACACTTTTTTCCATGCATTTGAGGGACCAGTTCCTGAGGTAACCACATTTTACATGGTCTTAATAGTTTGCAGACACTTCTATGATTTTTTCGCTTACATTCTGTATACAGGAAGTAGAATTTCATGACATTTAAAATAAGCACAAGGATTTTTGTTTTGCCATTAAATAACTAAATATTTGCTATCAGATATTCGTGATAGATAAGGTAGATAAGATTTTACTGTTTCAAAATATGTCTTTGTGCTTGGGAACATCTCAAATGGGCAATTAGAAAATGCATGATGCTCGTTAAAAATGTATTCTTTTCCACACAAAGGGAACACCAATTTCTTACATAAATGCAAGTTAAATATAACAATTTCTACAGTCACTGGTAAATGTGTCAGCTTAGTAGATAGACCAATAGCTGATCTTCTGGATACTTTGCAGTTTGGCTCTAGCTAGTCTGAGAATGACCTTTATTTCACCTCTCTAATCCTATATACAAATAAAGATAGAAATATGCTTTGAGATCAGCAATGTATCAGAAGGAGGTATTACATCTATGGTAGAAAATTACATCTTACTAAGAAGCAAACCAAAAGGAAATACTATCACCCATCTTGGGGTCTAAGGGCTAGAGTGCTTTTTGGCCACACTGGTTGTTTGGGTGACAGGTCTGCTCATCAGGAATTATGATGCACGATGGTGTAGCTGGTAGTCTGAGTAATGCATTTGAAGGAAGCCCAGATGGCCAAATGCTGCCCTTTATTTCTTTTTGAAGGAATATGTGGTCTGAAAATAGATTAGAAACAGTGACAGATGTAGAAATAAGTCCTTCTGTGGCATAAACAACCCTAACCCTAATAATTTCCCAAGGGTTTTTGTTCTTTTTTGACCCTTATCTACTTTTGTGTGGAATTAAAATGCCATGTGTGTCGAGATGATCTATGATTATAGTATTCAAGATCCAATTAAACAAAACGGATCAGCAACATCTTAAACTGTCTTAAGTATACAAACCTCACTAGCTTAATGGGTGTAAACTGTATATTAATACTTTGGGTATTTATTCAAACCAGACATACCAATATCAGGTTTTTATCAATCAATAATATAATATAAACCCTAGTTTGTATTTCATTAGACTCAAGCTGGAATTCTAGCCATGGTGGCCCTCCTTTTCCACTGTTTCACTTTGATCCGTTTTCTTCAAAGAAAGTACCAGTAGTAATACATACTGGTTCCAAACTATGGGAAGCTATTTTTTTGCTTAATAATGGGGGTTGGTTGATGTTTTAGACAGCCTATGAGTTGTCCATTTAAGGACATTTTAGCAGAGTCCAGTAACTCTCCACTTGCTGGCAGCACAGTCACAATCAATTATACTATCTGTAATATTCCATTCTGAGTAGCAGCCACCATACAGATTTTCATATAAGAATTTCTATTAGTTTTATTGCTAAATGTAGGAAATATAAAAACAAACCAGTCCCCTTTGCATTCTCTATCTGCAAGTGTAACTAGACGATATGGTTATTTTGACTGTGATCAAGGAGAATCTCATGGAAAATCACTTATTTTCCATATGAAGATCTCAGATACTCTTAGGGCTGTTATAGTGAGTGTATTTGTAGGACTTTTGTTAGAAATCCCCCAGACCTGACCTCCCTTTGTGCTTTAGTATCAAGAGGAATTGTGGATACTCCCCCAGTAATAACTGAAGCAAGGTGTCTACAGGCACACACACACACAAATAAAGTCCGTGAGGTATTATTTTGCATCAAATCTTACATTAGGCCAATAGTAACAGACAGAAAAAACAAATAGGGAATTTTTCAAACAGGTCAACTAATTAGATACCTTTGGTTCAACTAGGCAATTTAGGCTTTTGTGTGACAGACTCTTTTCTGGTTCAATCACTTATGGTAAATTTTCCTTGGATTTCAAAGACCCATGTAAACAATACCATTCTTCCTGAAATCAGATTAGTAAGGCCTGACTGTTAAACCAATGTGGAGCCCAATATGCTTTAATTAAATTCTGAATGTCGTCTGTTTTAAAACGCAAATAACATCTAACCAATCCAAAATGGAATTATATCTTTCACTAGAAAACCTATCCTTTAATTCAGAAAGCCTAATTCTATGCTTTCAGCTACTGCTTTCCTCTATCTGATATCAAGTATTTGAGGTGCCCATGCTGTCTCAGTACTGATTAGTATCTTTTATGTGTGGGGGATATCTGTCTGCTTGCCAGCTAGTCAGGAAGTCGACATCTGCAGCTCCTAAAATGAATATTCACTGGCAGTATGCACAGTGCACAGAACCCTAGGACATCAGTGATGCTTGAAAATACTTCTGATGTGTGATAGCAAAATGGGTAAGTTTAAAATACGTTAAAAACACATCATTTTAATAGTAATCATCCTCCAAACATACTGAGAAAAAATACAATATGTTGAATTTTTGTTTTGTTTTGTTTTGGGTTTTTTCTTTTAAATTAAGGTACTAGCAGGAAGACCTGTCACTGGAGGCAACCTAAGCTCCATGGGCTGGAGCAGAGTATAGTCACAAAGCTGTTGGAATATGTTTTGTAAGTTTTTGATAGAGAAACTTATTGGCTGCAAGTTCTTCTGAGATTCTGAATTGTGTGTGCAGCAAATGCTGCCATCTCAGAGTTTTGGTACTGCTTTCAGTTTTTACTGTGTGCCTGGAAAAGAAAGTTAAGGGTCTGTGAAACCTGCAAGGATGTGGATTCTGAGTTTTGGAGGAAGGGTTACAAACCATACCAGTATGTGTGTATCAAAAAGCCTTTTGGAAAAAAAATGTCAATTTCAGATGAAAAAGTTGTTTCCTATACACTTCAAAAAACACCAGCGTGAAAGGTGGATTTCATCTTCTCTATGTTTATGGAGAGACACGGGTAGCCTACTCTCTAAGGGAGACTGTCTCTTGCAGAGGAATTCCCAATGACCAGTTTAAGACAAGATGCTTCTGTTGTATACGGTTAAATGAGATGACATGAATTAAGCAATACTACTTTATGAAGAAATATGGATTAAGGTACTATAAAGACTGAAAGGTCTTTTGTGCTCCACTGTGTTTGACCTCATAAGCATAGGAATTCCTCGAGCCAGTTTCTGTTTGAGCTAGAGCATATCTTTTAAAATCTATTCAATTAGATTTTAAAATAACATAGATAGGGAATCAAGTACATTCTTTATGTGCTTAGTGGTTTCACTGTTTAATTTCCATTGTTTTGAGTCTTCTTTTATATTTACAGCCCAGAAACAGCTTCCAGCATTTTGACCTTGCATTGACCTGCAAACTGAAGACCCTATGACTATCAAATATATCCTCACTATGAAAGAAATCCCAAATTCATTTCCTTATCTTCTCCTTATTTCTAGTCCTTTGTGGTTTTGCAATGAGAACCTGAGGTTTTCTAGTTGGATTCAAAATAAGACTTTTGATTAATGAAGCCCTCAAATTGTTGGTATTTTACTATTTCACGTCTCCCTTCTTTTCATATCCTGCACAGCACAGCTCAGGTTCAGTTCCCTTCAGGGCGATCAGCCCACATCCTCTGTATACCTGAACACATGCAGAGAAGAATTTCTGAAACGTCTTTAGTACATGAGGAAAGGTGGTTTTGGTGCTCTACAGTTAATTTAAATAGACTTCAAACTACTATTATAGGAAACATGGAGACTTAGGCTCTGTGCATGTGTGTATATGTATGCATGTAAATAATAGCCTTCTCTATAAGAATAAGGGAATTGCAGGGACATAACCTCCTTCCTGCATGTTTTCTTCAGGGAGAACTCCCTGTCTGGGAACAGTGATATTTTTGTCTGGCTGTGGACTTCATTTTCAGATATTAAACATATAATTTACAGATCTTTTTTGTATTTCTAATTATTTTAGAGCAGAGCTTGATCACAACACAATTTTTCTTGCACTTTCCCTCAATGTGCTATGCTTTTGTGCTAGAAAACCCCACTACAGAAGGCAAATCTGTCAAATTGACTTGCAGTTTCAGTGTCCTTGTTATCTCCTACTGTCATCAAAACCATGAAGGATTTTCTCTGCTGCTATATTGGTCAAGGTGCAATCCAAGTCTCATGATGTTTCCTTCCTTAGCCAAGTTTATAGGAATTTTGTTAAACAAAAGTCATCCTTGCTGAAAAATATTGCCAGACAACCATAGCAAGCTCTCCAGAAAAAGCAACTTGAATGTTTTGCCTTAAACAAGTTTTATTTGTTCTTTTTCTGTGTCTATGTGTCTCCATGTGTATTTGCACTTTACATATGTACACAAACTTTGGAGACTCAGTGGTTCTTTGATGTTTAGCTAACTGGCTGGACAGTGTGTCCTCAAGTACATTAATAAATTAAAATGGAGCAAAACTCCCCAGATCTAAATATAACTTAGGAGAAGTTTGAAACCATGTCTTAATTTCTTGATATAACACAAAATCACAGAATTGTAGGGGTTAGAAGGAACCTCAAGAACTCATCGGATTCAACCCCCTTGCCAAAGCAGGTTTCTTAGGGCAGATCACACAGGTAGGCATCCAGACAGGTCTTGAATATCTCCAGAGAAAGAGACTCCACAACCCCTCTGGGCAGCCCATTCCAGGACTCTGTCACCCTTATTGTGAAAAAGCTCTTCTGCATATTAGTGTGGTACTTCCTGTGCTCCAACTAGCAGCCATTGCCCCTTGTGCTGTCCCCACAGACCACTGAATAGAAGTTGGCTATTAATAAGGTCCCCTCTTAGCCTTCTTTTCTCAAGGCTGAACAGCCCCAGCTCTCTCAGCCTTTCCTCACAGGGGAGATTCTCCAGGCCTTTAATCATCTTCGTAGCCCTCCTCTGGACTCTTTCCAGGAGATCTCTGTCCTTTTTATACCAGGGAGCCCAGAACTGGACACAATACTCCAGGTGGGGCCTGACCAGGGCAGAGTAGAGGGGGAGGATCACCTCCTTTGACCTGCTGGCCACACTCTTCTTGATGCACCCCAGGATCCCATTGGCTCTCTTAGCCACCAGGGCACACTGCTGGCTCATAGCCAACCTGTCATCAACCAGGACCCCCAGGTCCTTCTCCACAGAGCTCTTCTCCAGCAGGTCATCCCCAAGTCTGTACTGATACAAGTGGTTATTCCTTCCCAGGTGCAAGACTCTACACTTGCTTTTGTTGAACCTCATTTGATTTCTTACTGCCCAGCTCTCCAGCCTGTCCAGGTCTCACTGGATGGCAGGACAGTGGTCCTGCTTGTCAGCCACTCCTCCCACCTTTGTATCATCAGGGTACTTGCTGAGGGTGGACACTATCCCCTCATCAAGGTTGCTAATGAAGATGTTAAACAAGATCAGACCCAACACTGAGCCCTGGGGAACACCACTAGTCACAGGTCTCCAGCTCAACTCTGCTCCACTGATCACCACCCTCTGAGCTTGGTCTGACCACCAGTTCTCAACACACCTCTCTGTCCTCTCATCTATCCCATACTTTCTCAGCTTTTCTATCAGGATGTCATGAGAGACAGTATTGAAAGCCTTGCTGAAGTCAAGGTAGATGACATCCACTGCTCTCCCTCCACCTACCTAGCCAGTGATGACATCATAGAAGGCTACAAGATTGGTCGAGCATGACCTGTAACAAAAGTCCATTATTATAGCAAACTAAGGAAACGTTGGGTTGCATTTTAGCACTGGCATAGAACAGCCACAGCCATTCTCTTAACTAACACATAGTGAAGCTCCATTTCAATTGCCAACTAAGACAGCTTTTGTCTTATCCTTGAATCATCACCAGAACTCTGGGAGAGTATAAACTGGACCTGCTAAAACATGCCATAATACATTAATTTACTTCTAGAGACATAACTTTAAAAAATAAAATTTTGAATTACCTAACTCCCTACTTGCAATTTTGTTTTAAACAGTGTTCTCACTCTTTCTTTACATGGTATTTACACTCCCTGTGATGGACCTTGCTTGACTATTACACAGTAAAGGTCCAAATTTACCAAACAATTTTCAAAATGCCAAAGACATTGGCAATGTTGTTCATAAAATGACTAAAACTGTTTCCATCACTTTGGAGTCAAAACAAGTAAGTTGTAAATAATGGTTATTGTGTTTCCCTGCTTTTAACCCAAGCTGACTTAGAAAACCCCATTTCTTTAATAGTGGGATATAAAAAATAAGTAGCAAATAAACAACTTCATGTTATAATACTTCAGAAATTAGTCATCACAGTGCCTGTCCCACTAATGATGAAGGGTAACAACACTGGTTGCATGAAGGACAAGTATACTACTACACAGTGTTTCAGGGAAGAGTCTATAAGAACAGTAAACTTATAGTGGATAGTATTATGCAGCAAGCACTACCGTTCTCAAGAACATAACATATTGAACTAATCCTTTGTGGCCCTCAAACTGAACTGGAGTCAACGCTACTATGATTTTCAAGACAAAGCAACAACAAAGGCTGGCTTTAGCTCTTAATTAATAAGCGTTGTGTGTTATATCTAAAGAAAGATTACTGCAGTGTGTTTGGCAAGAGTAAGGCCTAGTTCTTTACTTGAAAATCACCTTGGCTTTTATCTACCATGCTTTGAAAATATGTGAAGGGAACATATTTTGAAAAGTCCCATGTGTTCCTCCCCCCTGACTTCTGGAAGCATAATATGTGAAAACATAAAAGTTGAAAGCCTGAGGCTTGCTTAGCCTAGAAAAGAAAAAAGTATGGGATACAAAAGGTCCTTTATATATATAAAGGTTTGTTCATAGAATAGATGCAATCAACAGTTCAAAATGTTTGTTGAGGAAGAAACTAATGAAATAATCTAACTTTCAGAAAGTACTTTGTATATTCTAAAAATGTCTGAAAATTCTGAATTATTAAACATGAAAACTTTGAAGTACTGGCACTGGAATGCTATAAATGGAAGCTTTAAAGAAAATCTGAGATAAATATCTGTCTGGGATAATTTAAGTGTATTTGGCTTTGCATCTTAGGAGTGGAACCACCTTAAAGAGCTCTCAGGCTGCATCAGCACTGCTGTCTGATACAAGTGAGAGGCTCACATCTGCTTCCCAATGGCACCAAGCAATTATGTGGTCACGGATGGGATTGGTTATTTACTTAACACAGACAGGTAAAGCACAGAACACATTTCCCATTCAATCAATTTTTCTGAAGACAAGAAATCAATTACGAATATTTTGTAATGATTACACAGTTAATAGAAAATTATGGCATTTCTTTACCATCTCTAGAATTTATCTTAGCTGCAGAGATACAGAAGTTAACTCATTCCCATTGAAATTTGAAGAAAGTATTCTTGTTCAGAATATGAATCCAAATGACAAGATTGATCAGGTTTTTATCTATAAACCCATTTTTGCACCTGTTCATGTCCTCTCTTCAATATTCCCTTTTTAACAAGGTGAATTCCAATTATTTGACTCTTTAGATTACCTCTTAGTCCTGACATGCCTGCTCTTCTTCGCAACAAAATGTGACAAAATAAATATTTGTGAGATCATTCTCTTCTAAAGCATATCCATGATATTCATATCAAAAACAGTAGTACAAATCTGAAATGAAGAGCAGGGTCACGAACCTTGTGTTTTATTAACAGATGATCTAAATCTGTGTTTCTCCACTTATAAAAGGAGACAATAAGTGGTAGCAGGATTTGTAATAGCAATGAAATCTTTCTTTGTATAAAAGCAAGCTTATAATATAGAAGACCTGCATTTCTTTTATTTTAAATGTAGATTCTTTAATTGTTTCTTACACTGTAAAATAAAAATACAAAATCTCTAAAAAATACACAGAGTGATGTAAGATTACAGCGAAAAGTACTTTCTTCATCTGTGCTTTTCTGTTTCTCTGGCAATCAGCTTCATTTCCAGTCTCTGTATCCTACTCAGTATAGTTTTGTTTCTCTTGGATAACCACTGAGTGACAGGAATGTCATGTTGGGCAGTAAACCAGTGCAAACTGCAATATGCTGTCAGGACTAAACTGGAATCAGAGCAGTAGCTGATATAATGAACTCAGTAGTAGAAATATATAAATATATATATACAATGAAGTTACTATACAATAGTTGACAGCAGTCTACCTGCTGAAAGCTGTTTGAGGGGATGTTTGCACTATGTACTGTATGTCCATTACAGACAACTTTCTAGGGACCTGCACAAAGAAAGCAAAAAATGAGGAAATGCCACTCTCCAAGAACAGGTTTGACTGCTTATTTTGTCATGTAAACTTTGTCTCTAATTCCACTGACTTAAAAAGAATCCCATAATGCACCTCTTGCAGGTTTTGGGTAATTGTCTGCCTGTTTTTTAAATGGAATGTACAATTCAAAATTTAAATACATCTACCTTGCCTATCTGTGCAGTTACTGAATATGAAAATGCCTACTCTCCCTACTCTTCCTACCTGTAAAATGGCTGAGCCCCATTGAAATAAGTGACCATTCAAATGGTAAGTTTTGAACCAAATGAAAAGGATTGAAGGTTACCTGTGTGAAAACTATTTATGTGAGAAGGAAACAAGCTTCTCAGCATTGTACACTGGATACACTTTCCTGACTGTTGGTTCTATTTTCTCATGGAGTCTTTTGGTTGTAATTGATATGTCCCACATCATAGTGGTCACACTCTCAGACTGCTAAGCTGCTACAGACACCGTTCTGCTACCCACAAACTAGTGAAATGCACTGGCTAGGCTTGCTGAGTGGAATTCACTACACTCTGGTTTTGAGTTTTGTCATGTGCATCAGCATAAACTCAGTGTGACATCAACTGTCCCTCGCAATTCCTTCTCTGTCCCTACCAACCAAACCTAGATAGTTAAATCTCATACCTTCTGGAGCAACAGTCACTTTGGTGGTCTACAGGGTGAAAAACAGAATGGCCATATGCATAAAACATTGTCCAGGGAGGTGGTTGCATCACCATCCCTGGATGTGTTTTTAAAAAGGTAGTTAAGGTACTTAGGGATATGGTTTAGCATAGGATAGGAATGGTTGGACTTGATGATCTTAAAGGTCTTTTCCAACCTTGTGATTCTGTGATCGAGCTGGCATAAGCTCACTCTCCTGGTTCAACCGTGACCTAAAATAAGAACACCCCAAACAAAGTTAAAGCTTAATTTAATTCTCTCAAGCTTTTTACCTGTTTAGTAGCATTTATCCCTGTGCAGCCAACAAAAAGGTGACAAAACACTGTATTGTGTGCTCTGATTATTCTGACAGAAAAGTGGTTATAGATTTATGCCTGATCCAGATTAAATTTGTACCGGCAAGTGGTCTGCTAATTCAAAAGTCAGATATTAATTAGTATCGAAGTAGGGCTGCAGAGTTCACGACTACCTGCCACTTTCTTTATTGACTATTCCTTGGAATGTAGGGGTTAGCCTGATTGGATTACTGGTTAATAGGAGCAGGTGACTACGGAGGAATCAGCTCATTAACTGTTATGGGTGATGTTAAGCATGCATTCCAGTGACATAATTAAACTCTGTACTAAGGAGGTTATTAATGGAAGTAATGGGAGATGGCTCGTTAAATAATAACTGTGTTTACTTTCAAGCTTATTGCCAGTGTGGGGTTTTTTTTCATTGATGTCATTAACAGGTGTGCTGTGATGGTGTATTCTGTTTCATAGACTCAGGACAGCAGAATTACAGAGCACAATGTTCCAGCTGACAGTAAAATGTTGGTGACAGCTAGACATTACTTTATCTTCATAAATTAATTTGGTTGGCATTGGTTGAAATCAGCTGCAGTCAGAGGAAATGAATATTTTTCTCTCTAAAACATTTTTAGTTCAAACATGCTTAAATAGATTGCAGGAATCTCCACAGCATTAATTGTCCTTTGTGTCCGTTTTAAATAAATGTCAGTTTTACAGATGAAAAAAACCTAATAAACATCCTCAAAGTGTAGTACACCTGATCATAAGAACCATTTTAAAGTACAAATTGTGGCATATGACAATGAACTGTTTGTTTGAGGCATACGTGCTTGAAAGAAAACGACTTACTACTCTAAGAGGAATTATTTTCCTCTCATCTTGCTTAAAATAAAAATAAAACCCCAAGTTTCAAACTTTCTTTTTATATCTATCCAGGTTATAAAAATGTTGACACTGCAATGCTGTGTCTGAGTACTGCTTAAACATCTGGATAAGATTGCCATATCCCAGTAAAATTGGAACACCTGAAGCTGTTATTTAGGTACTCTGTCCCAAGAAAATGGACACATTCCATATTCCAGAATGGAAATATCCCATGAAGGGAAAGGGAAAGAAATATGTTGTCTGTCAGTCCCTGCTTCAATCCCAACATTTGCTTCTTGCACTGGGCTCAGCCATTCAGCAGACTCCCGGCTGCTGTCATCCAACAGTCACTGCCTCCACCAGACAGTATGATGAACCTCTTAAAGAATTTATATTGCTCTGGGCTGTTGCAAAGTCAATAACTAAAGGAAGAAAACCTGTTAGGAATCCTGAGGTTTTGGGGGTGAAGTTCTTCTAGGTTGGCAAGTGATATGACTTTTTGGATGATGGTGAAAATCACTGGCTGTGACCCAGGGAGCAGCCCTCCAGCATCTCTCAACTGTTGCCGCTGGAGTCAACACATCTGACAGATCTGAGTTACTTCCAACTTTCAGGTGTCTGTGAATAAAAGCTATGGGTACCAACTGATAGCAGCGCTGAAATTATAAAAACAGGCCAAGAGACATATGGCAAACATGAGGGTGATAACTGTACAGAAAAACTTAGCACATTGTTTACATTGCTCTTGTCACGAGAAGACTGCTCAGAATTACAAGGCTGACCTAGTTTAGGGTTTGACATTCTTGCTAAATGCTTCAGGGCAGGTACTTTTTAAAGAAAGATAGTTCTGTTCTGCCAAGGTCCATCTACAACATACTGGCTGCCAGTACTAATATTTCTTTTAAAAAGATATTTGAAGGACAGGTCATCTGTACTATTATAACAGAAAATGTGAAGGAAAATGTGTGTAGGGTTGAGGGAGAGGAATTGTATGGCAATGCTATAGAAATAATGCTGCATATTTTGTGAAGTTTACTGCTATATCTTTTATATAAATCAACATTTTTCTTCATCTGGAGTGACTGAATTTAAGTAACTGAATAGGAACTAAAGGTCTTTGCCACATTTTTTGTCTTCTGAAAATACTGATTTCCAACTAGTTCCATTAAAATCAACACCCATAAAAGCCAGGGAATGGATTTCATCAATATTTTTGACATATCTGTTTTAATTTACAATAGCAATTATTTACAACAAAATTATTTGCATCCTAAAACCTGATTTTAAAGCAGAGATGCACTTCCCCTTATTTGCATTGTTCACATTAGGAACAGCCTTGTATCAATAATATAAAAACCTTTGTGCTTAGTGAACTTTATGTATTTATTTGTCTCATTTTGTTTCTTTTGGGTATTCAGGAGTAGCTGTGGGAAAACACAGATCAAGCAGTATTAAGCCAAGCTTTGTTCTGCAATTTCTCAATTAGTCTGGCAGGTTTTGACTGGAGAGGGAGCTGAAAAAGCATGTAAGACTAAATAGCATAAATTCCAGCTTTAACTCGGAATTCTCTGCTGAACCTGATCCAGTTTTCTCTGAAATCATTGCAAAAGTTCTCATTGATTTCTCTGAAAGCTGGATCAGACCTTCTCAGACCCTTCAGTTAAATCCCCTGAGACAAATTCTTTGTTCTGCTGGATGTCCCTAGTCCCGTGGAACTAATGAGTTCAACAGCTGTAGCTAAACGATAAAGTTTACCCTCTATTTTCTTTATATAGTTAAGTTAGAGTAATAATTCCCATTGCCCTTGTGTAAAGGGAAGGAGGGAAAAACATGAAAGGGAGAGGTTATAGTTCATTTTTTATTATGAGGTAAACAAGAGAGAGGAACAACATTTCAGACATAAGACTTGTATTTTGACCTTGACAACTCAAACACTGTCATCCTGCTCTGTATTCTGAAAATTAATTCAGCAGGGGTTCATTTGTTTCACACTTCTGACCTTAATTTAACTGTAAATATTTTGCTCATAATTTTGATTACTGAATTAGTAAATCTGCCTCTACAATATGTTCCCAGTATGCAATTGTTCCACTTCATACCCAGGCATAGCTGAGATCCACCCTGGTAAGCAAAGCCTGTTCTGACATCTAAGGAGCTGTGTCACGTTGCCCATATGTTCCTTACTACTAAGGAGGTCACCTCACTTTATAGGAAATTTAAAACATCCATTAGAAATGGAATTTGAGTAGTTTTAGTAAACAAAACTCCATTTAAAAAAATGAAATTATATTCTGAACCAGCATGTGTATGCTTTGTAATCTTCAGTGTACTATCATCAAAATAACCCTTTTAACCTTTATTTTTCCTTGAAATAGCCTACAAGCTGGTTGCTAAGCATGTACAAGTCTCCTATGTTGCTCTATTGTTATTAACATAAGCGATAAAAAGGAAATAGCAAAAAGTAATTTTCAATAGGCTTTTAATTTTCATGTTCTATTTTTCCTCATGACCTGACCTCTCCATAGAGGAGAACACGCCAGCTGAAGTCAACATAGAAAGCTGATCTGACTAAATGGTGTGAATTCTGTTTCTGTCACAGTGGGTTATTTCAGACTGGAACACCAAAACCATTTCAGAGCTCTGTAAACCTTCCTATTATCTCTGTAATTCCTGCTGATGTTAATCAAAACTATTGTTCTATTTGCAAAGTACTTAATACCATTTTGATTATCATTCATTTTATTTAGCCCATGCCATCTGTTTTATTTAATGATCCTCACATGGCCATTCAAAATAATGTCTCAAATGTTATTTGTAGAATGTCAATTTAGATCAGAATATAAAAGACTAGTAGCATTTTTGGTAATGTATAATATATTAATACGCAATAAATTCTGAGGCATTATATTAAATATTGTAAGTGCTTTTAGGGGTAAAACCGGAGAGAGAAAAGTGAGGCAACAACAGCGAGCTTTCAACCCTATGGATTTTTTAGAAAGTTGAAGCTGTCCAGCAAAGAAAGTTGTTCCTGAGAAATACTTCAAATGTCAGAACTGTATTATGAGTATGTTTGTGTGGCTACAGGGAAATTAATAAAGGTAGAAACATTACATGTAAGGTTGAATCTTAGAAAGAATATTCTGCTTAAGTTCTGGTTTTAGCAGTGCTGGGACCAACAAACTAACAAGCTACTACATCAGCTAATGCTAAGCTGTTATATGCACTCATTACTACATGCTATTACAATTATGCCTTTGAGTAGAAATCTACAGCAATCTAGGTCAAATTATTGACACAGAAGTTGACCCAGCAATTCCTTCTGTTATGGCTTCCAAATAGTTGGTTTGATGAGAAATAATAGTGGTGAACAAAGCACACTTTGAGGAAAGATAAAGAGTTTAGAGATGCAGAAAATATGAGCACTTGCTGTCATTGAGAATGTGAGTGGAACATTTAATTCAAGTTTTTTTCACTGACCTCAGCCACAGACGGAGGACATCATACAAAAGCATATTGGCAGTAGAAGCACTGGAATATGAATGCCTAGAAGGTCCTACAGTAGAAGTAATGATGATAAAAAGCTTTGTTGTTCAACTTATTTGTCTTAAAGTCAATGCTGACATCTGCAAATATGGCAAAACAAAAGCTCAGTGATGGAGCGGGTAGATAAATAAACATATGCAGACAGCTCTGGGATAGATAGTCTTCAAAAATGTTCTGGTACATTCTAGTAAGTGTCCTCACGAGTATTTATGAAATACAAAATTATCATACTCGTTGACTGAGCTCAGTAAAGATGTCAAGAATTTCAACTGTCCATGAAAAAAAAGTGTCCAAAGCACAACTTTGTGAAAAGGCCCAGGAAAAGTGTTAATGAAGAAAAATTACTGTTCTAAGGAGCCAGTTTTATTTAAAAAAAGAAACCCACCAAGCAAACCAGAGAAAGCACCATTATACTTTGCCTGACATAAAATCAGGGGGTGTCCGTCAGATTTAGCTAAATAAAAACAAAACCAGCAGTCATTCCATGCCACGGATTTAAATCATGTGGCACTATTGTTTTCAACCTGCTGTAGAAATGTGCTCAAAAGAACTATGGGGTCAATGTTCATCTCTATTGTTAAAGCTGTTTTTTCACAGATTTGCTTTCTATTTATGTTCTGTCTTCTTCTGGCTCAGAGCCAGCCAGCAACCGGCCCACTGTTCCCTCCCACATACATAAGATTAAAAATTGTCTGAATTTGTTCTCTCCCTTTGGAAAATGCAATCATCAGGGCCCATAGCCTTGCCATTATGGGAAAATTCAAAGCTGAGTAATTAAGTAACTCACAATACAAATATTTTGATTATTAAAATATGCATTGTTTCGTTCCAGTTCCAAAAGCTGATGCAATATCTGGAAGCATGATATTTCCATTGAACTAGGCATCCCTACCTGAATCCTAAGCAACAGAGTTCATAATCTATGCCTCATAAAAGATTTTGTTCCTGTAAACTCGCTTCTGCCAAAAATCTGTGTAACCTCTTCTTTGCAGGCACCAACCTTTGTCTCAACAAATCTCCACACCTCCCACCCATTTCACATCAACCCAAAACAAGCCCCGCAGCTGAACTGGCTCCTGTTCCCACCCCACCGTAAACCAAATGACCTCTCCTTCCCAGTTATTCCATGTAGTGACTTGTTGAGCTTCCTTCTTCAGACATTTGATATTGACTGAGGAATGAGGAAAGAGAGAAGGTTGCTTTTGACAGCAGTTTACCAGAAAAATTAAAAAGTAGCAATGTTGGCAGGATTGCTAAGGGTTGTGATTTCAAAGATATCTTGTAGTCCCTGTGACACAGTAGAGGGCTGTCGTTCCTTGTGGAGTGATCATGAATTGAATGACCCTCATTCTGCCGTGCATGACCTTCATCCTGACATTCATGACTCTCACCAATTTCAGACCTGTGCTGTCCGGATCTGAGGGAGGACTCTGTGGAGTAATTTTCCGCTGACACTTAAATGTATCCAGGCTGTTGGAAAGGGCAGAATAATCTATTGTTCTCATGCTTGCATTTCCCTAACAGAGAAAAATTAACGGTGTCAGATTTAGAGCTAGGCAGCTAAAGTAAATCATGAGACCATAATCAGGAGGAGGGTGTGCTGCCATCAGAATATAGTACAGAATATATTCCTGTCTAATGCTGAACTTTGGAAAACGAACTGCAGCAGACAGTTTGTAAATACGCTGGATACTGAGTGCTGCAAGGTTAGCGTTGGAGTGTCAGCTTTAGTGGGCTGGCCACCTTCCAGTCTGGATAATTACATGCTGCTTACTCAAACAAGCCTACAGTTTCACTTGCACATGGTATTTCTCTTTTCCTGTCCTGAAATACAGTACAGAGCTGCTGTGAGTTCATTAATAATAGAGCACCTCAAGAGCAGGCAATCCTCCATTCTGTCATACTGTTTGCAAATTGTCTTAGAGCAATGTAGGTGTGTATAAAATGAGCAGCCGGGCACAGTTAGACCCTGGCATAAGTGGACTCTCTGAGTGCCAATGACTCAAACCAAGGTTACTTTGGTTCCTTATACTCTTTAGAATGTCGTTAATTTTCCTTGCTCTGCTCTGAGTTCTCTCTCTAATCCTGTGTCAGGATAAAACAGTAATAATCTTGTTCACATGTCTGTGAGCTTTTGTGCTGTAACTTCAGAAGTTTGGATTTTCTTCTGCCATGTGCTCTGAGGATTAGAGAGCAAGGGGTCCAGTTTGAGACTAGAACAACTATATGCTACTGCTCACAAATCCAGTAGATGCCTAAAATCTATTACAGTTAAATGATAACATAATGTTCCCCGATGGAGATTAATTTAATTTTTCGGTGCAGCTGCAATTTGCATCTAGGACAGCAGAGCAGCACTTGATCCTTGACAATTATGCCCACTGACGACATCCAGAGAACTGAAAGCAAGTTCAGGTTATTTATTGCTCCTCATCGTCCTCCCACGTTATAGACTGTTAAGTTTTATCTTAGACTTCTTGTACACATGCAGATTTATTCCTAGACTATTTGGATATTGTCTTAGAACTACACTAAGACCTCCTCTGATTTCGTGGCAGTAGGTAATCTACAAACCTGTAAAGCAATTGATGCGCACTGTTTCAGCTTGATATGCATGAGGAAGAACCAAAAAAATAAGTCTGAAAAGTAGACGGATAAACAGCAAATAGAAGAGTAGCAGAGGTGGAAATGAAATAGTGAAATGGCGGTGATTATAATTATTATTCTTGATGCTACAGATGAGAAGTAGGAACAGGGACAGTGCAGGCAGAGTGTGACAGGTAGAGGACTATTAGGTAAAAAGCAAGCCACGCTTTTCTAGGACATGATGCAAGGAGATCACCTGTCTGCTAAGGTGATCTGTGATGGGTATGTTCAGCATGTCAATGAAAATGTCAGTGACTTCTTAACCCTGGAGGCCAGGAAAGATGTGTCTTACACTGACGCACATAGTGATTCCTTTAATTCCCCATAGTGGAAATCATGGCATTGGCCTCCATGGCATGTGTTTTGGATGGTGACAAACCCTATGTTCTTCTGGAGGCTAAGGTGGACCTCTTATTTTTTCTTTCCACGGGTGAGTATTCTTATCTTACTGACAGGAAGTTTAACATGAAAACTCCTGCATTTCCTACTTTCCTTCAGCAGAGAACTGGTATGCCTCCAACCTCTGTAATCAGTACCTTGCTGGATTCAGCTCTGTCTGGAACCTAAGGGCAATGAAGGCAAAGATGCATGTAAATCATGGCCACTGGGAAACCAGTATTGACATCCCTGCTAGGGCTTTGAATGTGCAGGCTGCCCGAAGGGGTGGAGGTACCAGAAGGCAGCTTTTGCACTCATTCCCTGCAGTGCTCTCTGTAATATATTTCCATCTTAAATTTCTGTGACACTCTGGATAGTTTTGGATGTACAAAATGTTCTTCAATCTCATTGCCTCCTTTCCACAATGCAAAAACTGCAATCCCTTTGAATCTATTAGAATAATTTCATTTCTAGGTGAGAAAAAATATATATGTATATACATTTCTATATTTTATACAGTATTTCACTTATGAGACTAGAGCTAAATAACCCTACTATATTAATGTGGCTACATTGCACTCTTTCTATTAAAATTCAATTGTGTGTGAGTTTACTATTGTCTTTATCCAAATACAAAGAATGCAGTTCTTGAGAAAACTCAGCATTATAGAAACAATTTGTTGTACTAAGTGGAGGGAAGCCTAGGTTGTGTTGACACTTTTTTGTGTTCACAAAACTCTGGTCATAACTAACGGCTAGTATCACTGAGAGTCAGTTAAGAAGACAACATAAGTTATCTAACTCAGAGAAAAACTCAGAGTTTTGCTTGACTTCTTCCTAAGAGAATAGTCTACTCCGTGAGGTTCCCAAATGGAGCAGTCAAAAATCACAAATGAAAATTCAGTAACTGGCCCACAAAGAGAAAACGTGCGCTTCCCTGGAGGATGATCAGCATCTGGCATGATCAGAGCTTTAGTTGTTCTCTTTTGTCCTGGAAATTATAAGAAAACTGGAGAGGCAAAAAAAAAATTCTGGATATTGATCAGTAAAACTACATTCTTTCAAAACATATGTCTATTTTTGATGTCAGTCTAGATGCAGATCTAGTCTCAGATGAACCAGCATAAAACAACATTTCAAGTCCATGTTCATGTACAATTATGACAATTTTTTAGCAGAGATTCCCAGACACTATCCTTAGTTAGTAGAGAACAGTGGTAAAAAGGAGGGAAAGTTCTTAGGAAGAAATTCCTAAGAGTGATGAGGCAGTGGAACAGGCTGCCAGAGAAGCTGTGGTTGCCCCATCCCTTGCAGTGTTCAAGTCCAGGTTGGATGGGGCTTTGGGCAGCCTGGTTTAGTGGAGGGTGTCCCTACCCATGGCAGGGGGATTGGAACTAGATGGTCTTTGAGTTCTCTTCCAACCCAAACTATTGCAAGGTTCTATGATCTTCTTTTTATGACTGAAAACAGGCACGACTGAATGTAGAGTATTACAGGTTACCTGTCTTATTGTACATCTTCATGTGAACTGTGCCAGAAAATGAGTGGTTTAAAACTACAGCAGTCCACCAAGTCTTCCCATGGCATAGCTCTCTGCTTCTTTTTTGCTTACACATCTATGAGTTCACTGTAAACTGCTTTTGAAGAAATTTATCAGTTGGTTTTACAAATGGAAATTGTAAGGCTATAAAGCTACCGCTTGGTTTTGCACCGCTATAAATAGTAGCACATATAGAAACTTGGGTGGCTCTCAGTAAGAAGCAGCGTCTCTGCACCATTAAAATAACCAATAAAATAATGCAGAGAACCTTTTTTCAATAGAAACTAAGGAATTTTGTTGTTTGCATTTTCCCTCATCAGCGTGGGAATATATGGAATTTACAGGCCGAGATACAGCACTGTCCTCTCCCTGTGTTTAATTTTAATGTCAAATATATCATGAAGTTATATAGCACAGAAAAAGGTATCTTTTAATATGTACTTTTTTTTTTCCTACTAATACCCTTCAGCTAATCCTCCTGGCTTCGATTCAACAAAGCCCTTAAAAAAGAAGACGATTTATTTAAAGTTAAATTGTTCCCTGAGACAGCTTTTGTAACTGACTGTGATTCATGGGTCTTATGGCTGAGCAGAGAAACCAGAGCATGTTGTGCGACACACATTCTGGGTACATCCACTATCTTCCCACTCAAATTAAACTTCGGTAAAGTAGGAATTTATCAACATTTGCTTTATTGCTTTAGATTTGAGTAATAACTGATGTGAGAAAGTATGAATTCACTGTTCCAGTCACATCTCTACTCCAGCCCACAGAGGAACAGAGATCTCTAAATGTCAGGCAGGCTGTGTTTTTTCCCTGATAAGGCTACTCTGTGATGTTGCTGTGAATTACCTGTGCTATTTCCCAGAACAAAATATTTTTTCAGTTGAAAATATACCTGGGCTCCTGCAAAGGAAACGTACTGCAGATCCTTTAATGGAACAAAAGGGTGAAAACATGGCCTGAGGAATAAGCTACAAGCACAAGCCTTTGCAGACAGCAATTTTAAAGAAAAAACAAACGCACACAAGATAAAGGTTTACTGCTAAGACATGGTATAAAAATATTTTATAAGTTTCCATGCGATTTTTTAGTTGGTCATTGTGGCGCTGAGCAGCCCCTCACAGCAGCGCGCATGCGAGTCATTTTCTGTTTATCTCAGGCACACATTTACCAGGGGAAGCTTACTCCTTGCTTAATCATTATGATGACAAAGTTTACATTTCTCAGGCTGAAATTTGCACCCATCCAGAAGTTGCATAACAGGTGATTACAGAAACCATCTTGGCATCGTGCTGTGGCAGGGCCGTGTGTGCTAGATAGATCCAGGACTGTCAACCGTCTCTGGCCCCTTTCACCCATCCCACCCAGACTCTTCATCCCTTTCGATGGTGTACCTGGGACTCATTGGCAAGCTGCATGGCATTGATTTTTAATTGCCTCTATATGTACAAACTTGGACTTCATTATTAAAGAACACGATGCCACAGGCCCCCAGAATTAATATCCCCTTTTAATTTCTAATGAAAGAAGTTAAAACTCTCTAGCTAGGTGGGTGCCAGCTTTTTGGCTGTGGCAGTAATAGGGTGACCATTGCAGTTGCCTCTGGATATTTTCTGGAAGGCCAACACTAAGGCCCTAATTCAAATTCCATCAAAACCAGTGTGTACTTTTAGATTGTTTTAATCAGAGTTCAGTGCTTTCCCCAATATCTGCTACTCCTGCAATCCTTGAAAAGAAGCATAGCGGAGAATTCAGACGCTGATATCCTGCACCTGCATGCAGAAGAAACACTACTGCAGGGAAAAAAATCCTTACATTGAGATTGTGCTTTTGGAAACAGCTATATATTTTCATTTATTTGGAACATCTGGTAGCATTCTGGTAAATTTTCTTTGGAGTAGTGAAGAACTGTAAACATATTCCTCTCTTTTTGCCTCCTTTATGGGAGTGCCCTGTGTAAAGAAGTGAAAGTAGATCTGAGCCAACAATGCAGATGCAGAAAGCCAAACCCTTGCCACTTGATAACTGTTTAGCCTGGTATATCTTTTCTAGGCAGGAATAGGTCTTTATTCATGAGTAACTACAAGCATGCCAGTCCTATAATTTTCCTCAAAAACCTTTTGGCAGAACAAAGGACAAGCAAGAAATGTACACAGGGGTGTGGGACTAAACATCTAGTTATAGCAATATAGAGACCAAAAAGTAAAATTAGATTTAATTATGGAGACATCTTGAAGAGTTGATTTTTTTCTTTTTTTTTTTTAAATTTTGAATTCATGTTTATCACTGCCATTCAAAATTTAGATTTACCTCCTTAAAAGATAGTTTTCATTCTGAAGCCTCTCATTACAACTAAAGATAAATAAAGTTTTGTATCTAAGATGATACAAAAGACAGCTCCTCGTGGAGCTCAAAAAATTAAGAGTTTTTAACACTGTATGATCTCAAAAAGAAGGTTTTGTTAATTAAGTACAACCAATTGTTTCTTTAGCTCTCATCAGGCCATGGATTTTTGCCAAATAAATGTAAAATGTGTGGGAGTTCTTTGCATAAGTGGTTCATAACTTAATACATTAATATGTAATAAAAGATTCGTCACTGCAACAGGTTTTCATTAAAGGCCAAATTTATATGTCAATTATTCCGGTGCAACAACTTTTACATCAAATGATGTAATTGATAACAAGGTAGCACAAGACATGCACTTTTCACTGGGTGAATTAGAAGACTGATCTAGCTGGAGTGAGAAACTTAAGAAATAAGCTCTTACCCAGAGCAATTCCCCAAAGATTAAAGTATCAGTAGGCAGCATTACCATTCTCAGCATGTTTGCAACAGTTTTCCTCCTGTTTCATTGATCTAATGTCTTTGTCATTTAATTAGCCTTCCTGGAAAAAAGTCCTGTTATGACAGACTAAGCACAGAAGTGAAGCAGGGGACTGAGTCCTATATATATCAGCACACATCAGGGAATGGGATGAATGATAAACACGGAACTATTTCATTTAGTGTTTTAAAGTAATGTCTGGTTTAATTAATTTCAGTGTTTAGATGCCAAATACATTGGATTTTAACTTTATCTGAGAAGGAGAGGAGATTCAAACACACATCCAAGTCTCAAATATACACATTTATATGTGTTACATACCTATCACAGTGCAAGAGGCTATGAATGCAATTGGTATGGGCACTCTCTGGAGTTCTTTATGGACACGAGAACATATCTAACTGTGTGTCAGCAAGTAAAATCAGATCAGCTGTATTTGCTGTTTGGCAACCACAAACTTTAGGGAAATATATATAGGTATATATTTTGCAGGATTAACTTCTTTGAAAATTTACTATCAGACATAGATATTTGCTTCCTAGAAAAAGTGAGCTGTTCTCAACCCCAAATTAAGCACATGTGAAAAAAATCCCCCAAATATTCAATGTTGTTTTAACTTTTATGCCTGGATTCAGTCCACCTAATTTTAGGTACTTAGCTAAGAGCTGAAAGCAATTTCCAGCTGGCCTCATCTCCCTGGTCAGTGCAGGGTTGGACACCCTTTTTTATCTTGTGTGACATGACCTCTCTGAAGCTGGTGGCAAAATGCCAGCATTCCTTCTTTGTAATGACAAAATACAATGGGTGATATCCTGGCAAAATCATTGGGAATTTTTCTCTTGACCTAAGTGATGTTAGAATTTCACTCCAGCTCTCCTAGGAACAGCGGGACATAGGATCTGTCTGTGTGGTTTGGCTCATTGCCATGCACATCTATGTAGGTGGTCAGTCTCCCTCTGACTATTGCCAACACAGGTGGGAAGGAAAGTCAGAAGATTCTCCAGCGCAGCCTCCCGCCCCAGCTCAGGCAGCACCAGCTCTGAGCTCAGATCAGGATGCTCAGGGCTGTGCCCCATCAGGGCTTAGAAACTTCCAAGGATGAAGTCAGTACAGCCTCCCTAGACAACCTGCACCCCTGCCCAGCTGTCTCCAAAGGGAAGGGGTCTCCTTATGCCCATTCTGAACCTCACCACTTTGAGCTTCCGCCCATAGTCTCATCTCCTCCCACCACGGATTGTTGTGAAGAGTCTGGCTCAACATCTCAGTCCCTGCCCTCTGGGTGTTGGGGCTGCTGTGATTCATACCCAAGCCATCATATCTCCAGGTGGAATAAGCCCAGCTTCCACAGCAATTCCTCACAAGGCAAGTGGTCCAGCCCTAAATACCTTGAGGATCCTCTGCTCAACTTCTCCAGCTTATCAGTGTCTCGGGAGCCCCAAACTGGTAAGGCCTAATAAGCACTGACTTCTAAGGAATGGAAAACCAGTCAAGGCTGCTATAATGATTGATTATGTTGCTAAATCTGTGTTCAAAACAACTTCTTGAATTTCAAATTTATCTTGCCAAAAATATTTAAAATTTATCAGACTGAGTCTACACAGTACTGTGTCATAACAATCAATAATTGTATTTTTAAAGAGTCAACGTTTTTCTACATGACTATTGGAAAACCCCCCGGTAAATGCTATTCAGATGTCTTGGTAGATTTTCTCTCTGTAAATATTAAACAGTGATTTACAAATAAAAACTCTGTGCCCTGCATTTTGATGTCAGAAACCTGCCTCACTGGGAAATCTTTAAAGTTTTGCTCTACTTTGACCATTAGTGAGCACAAAAAGCAACAATATTGCTACTTTTAACATCAACACCAACCAAAGAAACCCAAAAAAAACCAACCCAAACAAAAAAAAAACCACCCAAAAACCAAACTCACCCGTATTTTGAAGACACTTCTGTCTAAAACTCATAAAATACATCATTCCTGAACTAGCATCCGCCACTGTGGGATACACACACTTCCATACATACACAGGTTCAGCCTCACAACCTGTAACTGAGGCAGAATTATTATTCATTTCAAAAAGGACAAAGATTAAATACATCATTCCACTGATTGAACTTCTAGAATAAACTTGACTAATTCTGAGTTAAGTTCAAGTAGTGGTAATGGAAATTAATTAGACAAACAGATATGGGAACCAGCAAATCCTGCCCTATCCCATATCTGCAAAAGCAGTTGTCTTTTTGCTTCCAGCCACTTCACTTGGGTTACTCTCCCACAGAGGAACTCCAGTTCACAGTTTATAGCACAAATATGTAGTGGTAAACTAGTTAGGTTTGAGGAAGAAGTGTGAACATTTTGTCATGGTCTGCCCACTCACATTCAACATCCTTTGAAGATTTGTAAATTTTCTTTTGCTGGGAGTGTTTCTTGTCTGTTCATTGCTTTATGTGTTTACCCTGCAAGGAAGAGAAGTACACACAGAAAGAATAATCCTTAGAATGGCAGAGTTAAAGCACACTGATGTTTTTTAACCTTCCATCTCTATTTCTCAGAATGACAAAGATACTGATAACTGGGCAACTATAGAGGACATGTTTTTCATTTATTCATTTAAATATATTTATAAGTCATATATATTTTTTTCTGTGGCTTGGCATTTTTTCAGTGAAAGGAAACACAGGTAAGAACTAGATCAAGAGATCAGGAGACAAAAATGCTTTCTTCACAGAATATGAAACGGGCAAGGGTAGTTGCCTCTTTTTAGCTGTGTTGCTTTACTCCAAATTAGGATATGTGGTAGTTCAGCACCTTTTCTCTTTGTTCTTGGAGTTGCTGGGAGGTTTCTTGGTGACTTTCGGCTGTTACTGTCTTCATATGCAGCAAGCAGCACAGATGTTAAACTGTGACACAAAACCCTCATATATTCAGGACTGAGTCACGCTGATGGAAACAGTAAACTGATTCTGTCCATTTTGTGAAGACATTTTCTTACATTTTCAGACTCATATGATCAGTAGATGCAGTGATACCCCTCAGTATTAGCTGTCTTCATAAATCAGCATAATCTGTGGTGCAACATAGATGACTGTGACTCAAATACGAAATCCACAGATTTCCCCAAAGACAGCAGACAGCAGCATTTCACAGCCTCTAGCACTGACAGGCACAGAACAAATTTTTGAGGTGAGAGGACTGGGAGGGACAGCTTAATCACCAGGAAGGGTCTGCAGCGGTCACAGCACTTCCATTCCACATTTGTTGCTACTTCTCAAAAATCACAAAAGCGTTTTAACTCCTTTTCATAAGTTGTTGACTTACAGTCTCTAGAGCACCACTTGTATAGGGCAGAAGGAAGTGAGATCTTGGGCATGGTGAAAATGCCTGAAATTGGAATCATTAGTAAATGTGATAGAAGTCAGTAAACAATACAGTACAGAAATGTAGTGTTATTTTTCCATGGGAAGTAGTGGAATTTACAGTCATTGATTATTCAGATGTATGCACAACAATACAAAAAAGGAAATGGTTAACTGTACAGCAGCTCTGCATTTCCTTTTTTTCAAGCTCATGATTTTCTATCCCTGCATCACATGATACAAGGCTGATCTTACAGCTCAGCTTGTTGAAAACTTGTTTTGAAGTCTTCCATGAAAACAAGGTGAATGAGATGTAAACCCCTTCAGCAAACTCTTAATTTGAATGTAGTACTTTAAAATCTCCAATACTGCCAACAGTAGGTGTTACTGTAATGCTTACTTTTCATCTGCATTATTCCTTTAACAGAAGAGTTCATCCTTCATTATAGAGCATTAAAAAGACCCTACTTATAACAATGATACTTCATAATTTGCAGGTACTCGTTATTTACTTCAATAACTAACTCCTATTCAGAGTTGCTGTCATTAACTGTGACAGCACCTGTTATCCCATAAATTTTTCTGATGGGGCAGATATAATTACACAAAAGCTGAAAGCTATAAACATTTTAATAGGTGTTACAGTATTAGAAACATTAAAAGACCTAGCAAGTACCTATGAGTGCTGTTAAAAATCTCTGCCAAATTTTGATTGCTTAAGAAAAGAAAGTTGAAGGCTATGGAAAAACAATATGGCTCTAATGTTAAATTAAATTCTCATTTGTTGTATGTATCTTCCATATCACCAATCCATCAGCCTGTCATCTCTGAAAAGCCATCTGTGCTGTGCTTTATATTAGCCAACATGATGGTGACCCTCATAGTCACATCTTCATTTCCTCTCAACTTTATTGTTACAGCCTCAGCATTTGTTATTTTAATGAATTGATTTACTTACTTTGAAAACACCGATTTTGGTCTAAGGCTGCTAATGGTTTCTTTTGAATTAACACACTGTATAAAGTGTGAATGTCACCATTCTTCCAGGTATCAGTTCACAAAACTCAGACTTTTTTCAAATTCAAAAGCACACTGCTTACTTAACTTACAAAAAAACCCCCAAAAACCAAAAAAATATAAAATTAAAATCCCCCATATCTCAAATTAAAAAAATGCTATAGCTCATGAACTAAATTGATTTCCTTTCACCTTCTACTAGATCAGTTTATCTCAGAAGAAGTTAACCCAACCTGAGGAGCCATTTCATAGTTACCATTTCACAGCCGAGAATTGCACTGTCCTTCAATCCCTGCTCTTTATGTTGGCTGTCTAAGGGCTGGCATTGTCTGTTTTTTAAACTTTACCACTAAGACATGACAAAAGCAACAAATCTTCTCTAACAAGTTTCTATGCTTTTTTTCTGTAGTAGCCCCAAGGGTTTTTTCAGCTGCAAACTACTGTTTTCATGTTTATTTCATCATGTAGGTCAAGCTTGACAATTCCACAGTTAATCTCCTCCCTCTTCAAACCTGTCCTAGTCCCTCCCTAAACTTGTTTCCGCAGCTCTAATAAGTGGGTTTAGCCTCCCAGTCTTCTACCTCAATTCGGCTCTCAGCACCCAAATGGCTAAAAGCCTATTTTCGTGTCTTTCAAAAAGCACTGCTCTCCCTCGTCTATGACTGTCAGAAGCATACACATGCTCTTGAGTAGCACAACTTCCCACTCCCTGAGTCACATAACTTCCCTGAACTCAATCACTCATGGAAAGCTTTTCTGAATGCGTTTGCCTTCTTACCCTACATGCAGTCCTTACTTGCACATCCCAATTGTATTTAGACATGTAGGTTTCCAAAGTCTATTTTTATGTAGGATGCAATGATTCATGGTCCACAATTCCTTTAGTATTCAATACTTCTGTGTTCTGTAGGAAGCTTGTCTGTTGGATTTCCTTGGTTTTTAGATTATTATCCTGAAAAGTTACCAAAACTCCTTGTTAAAAAAAATGCTGTTATAGGATTGTTATTTGACCATAAGACTGAATATGTTATTTGAGACTGAAATGGAGTCCCTTTGTTTGGATGTGATCCACATTATTAAAATAGAGAACCCCTGGTTTATGCAAAACTGTCTTGGATGCATCTCTGTGTATATACATATATGTACCTCCAACAGCAAATACAGAAACCACACATCCTATGAGAAAAAATTCTAAAATTTATTTGAGCACACAGTGTACCAAAACTTTGTCATTTTCTTGAAGTTACCAGTAAGTGGACAAAATCCTTATGCTGTAGGTGGGTGAACAGATGTAAGAGCGAAGCAATGCCCAGAAAGCTTTTCCAAACTACATTACCATCCTGACAGCAGTCTTGATATAGGCACAGACTGAACAGCTTTACAAAGCTTGCTTGAGCGCAGAGCTCCTTCCTTTGTGGTATGGTATAAAGAAAGAACCACAGGAAACTTCTTCACTCACAGCCTCCTACTTTCTTCCTTTGTGGACTGGCAAATCCAGATATTCAAATCCAAACCCCTCATAAATTTCAAATGAGCTTTCCAGATCCACTGCACTTTTCTTTTTCTAGTCTGTTTTGTTTTTCAACTAGAACATTTTACCACTCCGCTTTTGGAACACTTGGTGCTAAACCCACAGTGAAATGTAGAGGAGTTAAAAGCAGAAATAATCCACACTGTGTATTAACAGGCAGAACCTGGATTAATACAGATTGAGTCTCAAATAACTTATTACCCAGTGTTTGATCCAGATTGTGAAACATTTACTTTCCCTGACAAGGATTTACTGATGTGGGTAGAAGCTGATGCAGATCTAAAGAAACAGGTCTTACTCCTTACTTCCTTTCATTTTGAATATGTGCAAAACAGAAGGGCTTTATAATTCTCTTTATGTATTTGAGCATGCCAAATTAGGGACACATTTTGACAGCCATGATGTTTTATATCTCCTATCATTAATATCCCTAATGCAGCCATTGGAATTTCTTGCAGACTACAGTAGTGAATGTTAAAGTATATACTCCAGTGTGAACCTTCCCAGTGTGAATCCATGTAATTCGTCCTCCATAGCTTTTTTTTCAGTAGAACACAACTGATAGAAAAATACATGAAAGTGGTGACAATTGGCAAAAAAGAACCCCCACTCAAACTTACAGAATTATAATGCATATTCAAAGCAATTTGTTTATATTATTTACTCAACTGTACATATTTAATATGTTTTTTCTTTTTATTTTTTTAAGACTGTAGTATCTTAAAAGGTTGCATGTACGGGGGTAGAATTTCATACGGTACAAGTATGTATAGCATGATTACACACCAGTATTACAGTAACATACGTTCATGTGAGAGGGACACAAGTGAATGTGCAGTTGTATATAGACAAGCAACTTTCTCACACAGATTATACGGAGCTAACTATATAATCATTTAATAAAACACAGAAAAGAAGAAAAAAACCCCCAAACTAAAGTAATTGGTCTCCAATCATTGTACAAGTGCTAGTTTTATTTTATTGCTCCCCTCCAGTCTTTCCATTCTTATATCTGTGTGTTCTTTTATTAAAAAAACCCAGAAGCTTCACAGCTGCAACAAACCAATGTTGCTACAACAACAAAAACCTAGTAAGTAACAGGAAAGAATTCCCAAATGTTTTACTTACCCATATACATGTAATACATCAACACTGAAATGTAGCTGCTTTCCAAGGACACAGACAATTTTTTATCAACATCCAACAATATATAACAGTTTAACGTGGGACACTGAAGACTCTTCCATCAGGCATGAATTCTATGGGAATTTTAATTTCCCAAGGTAAAAGTTCATCACTGAAAAATTAAAGAGCAATGGGATGTTTAACAGCCTGAAGTTTTGAGAGTAACGTAATATATTCAGTAAGGAAATGCAGGGGCTTTTGGTGCTGACTTATGCAAGATGTCATTGTGTGGTCACATTCTCTACTTCCTGCCACATCCTGAGAAGTACTCCATCCAAGTATTGCTTTTCTAGTGAAATCTGAATTAAGGTATTCCACAGTTATTTCTGAGCTATATGTGGAAAGCTGAGCACTGAATATAGTTTCTTGCTGCGGAAAGAGTATTCTAGCTAGACAAAAAAATGCTCTTATCTCCCTTGGTTTAGGGCAGAACTTCCACCTTTTATCGGAATACATTTCTTCAGAACTGCAAGTGTTGAGAGTAAAACCTTGTGGTCTACAGAGATCATTAACAGCAATGACGCTGGTATAGTAAACAGAAGTGACTGAAGCTATTAAAATAAAAGGAAATAATTCAATCAGTGGGATCTGTAGAGAGCTGGACACTTTCATCTAAATTAGCTGGACACTTTTATCTAAATCAGCATGACTTATGAATCAGCTTTCAAACTCTGAAAATTGTGGAGCATTCCCATTACCAGGCAGTCATTTCATGTTTCTCAGTGAAAGCAAGAAGACATGCTTATTTTTACCCCAAAATATTTATTTGCTATCTTCATTTTGAATTGCTATATGTGGAAATGAATCTCAAGTGACTTGTATGTGCAGGGTCAGGGTGGGGGGAATGCACATCTATGTAGGTGTGCATGTGCATATATTTGTGCGTGTAACTAAGCGCTAACCTAATAGCCAGTTCTAACCAAGTGTGTCACAAGAGTAGCTGTTTCTTAAAAAAGTATACCCTTAAAAGTTTCAGCAAAAGGAAAGAGGTTGCTAGTGGAGAGGAGAGCTGTCCCTGTAGGAAAGAAAACTGCCATTGCTTGAGAATTTGCTTTTCATAGTGGGCTTCAAGGGCAAAACATGATTCTGAGAAAAACCACAAGAACTGACTATGATTTAGGAAATGGGCCCACAGTGAGAAAATAAGGAAATACAAATGTTACAGCTTTTCAGAAAGAAGGTGACTCTGACTTAATACCGTTTTAGCTGTTCAGCTCATGTAATTTTAGTAGCCTAAAAGGTAGGCCTCCAATTCAACTGCCCACATTTTCTCTATAGTTAATGGAGTGGGAAAGACCTCTTCCTTTTTATCCAGCCCTGGTTTAGGTGTTCATGAAATGAACAGTGTATGTCCTTTCACTACCTAGAAGAGGAAGCTACATAAGTATTTTAAATTAGAAGACAACTTTTAGAGAACAAAGCTTGGGAGACAGGGTGATTTCCACACTTGGTTTTAAGAGAAGAAAATTCTTGATCACTGTTTCACCTGACATGGTGAAATTCACTGGTTTAGGCTAATAAAGCTAATAAATTGCAAGTTGGTGTAGTTAGCACCTGGGAGACACTGTTGGAGTTCATGGTGAATCTTCTGTGAGCTAGAGAAGCCTGTAATGCTTTTTTTCTGATGGGCAAGATGCTGTATTTCAGATGGAAGTTATACTTCAGTTTCAAGCTATTTAACGCAAGGGAGTAATTATTCTGTGAAATCTACAGCTATGTTCTTTGGTAAGTTGTTTATGATGGGCCGACATGACCTTTTGGACAAATTATTAACTACTACAGTAATTATTTTTATAGAAAAAGTAATGCAGGTAGTCTGAACCTACGTATTTTGGAAGAATATGTCTCAGATTTGCCAAAGTCCCAAGATGACAGCTGCAGACTGAAGCATTAGGTCAATATTTTTCCTCTCACAGTATCAGAATTCATCTAGTTTGAAAGCAGTTGTGTTTTTGTGGAGAGTTACTCCTGCTGCTCTCCTGCCCAGCAAAAGAGAGGGTAAGAAATGCTCTGAATGCTGACAAATCTTGCCTAAAATAGGATAGCATGGATAGCCAGGAAAGCTGCATCCTAGGCCCATGCTGTAATTTGTCAGGGAGGAAGAAAATGTTGAGCAACTGCCACAAAGGTAAACCTTGAAAGAAGAAAAAAAACATAACATTCAGTTTGGATTTCGTTATCAAAATTTGTTTTGTAGAACTAAGGTGGCAAAAGCAAACACACGCCTATGTATCTAGCTAGAGCTTTAGTTTATTCAGTAGCAGCTCTACAGCATTGTCACATAGCAAAAGTGAAATATATTTTATTTTTAATAATTCCTTAATGATAGCCAAGGGGAGAAATTTAGAATTAACAAGAACCTCACCACACTTCCGACCATGTCAGGATGCCCCTTTTGAGTATTTGAGTTGCAGTGTGGATGTTTTATGTAGTTGTTGGAAATTGTTAAAGGCCTCTCAGACTTATGTGTATGTGCTATTAAAGCATTATTTTTGAATGCTGCTTGCCCTGGACAGGTTCAGTCTCATTGCAGGCTAACCTAAGAAAATGCATTAAAATGTTAATTTCCTTTTAATTAGTAAGGAAAGAGCTCCTTTCCTTACTAATTTTATTTTTAAAAAAAACAGGTTCCATTAAGGAAGCAGCAGTAATCACAAACAGCTATTTTACCTTGACTATCAGCAGCATAATGCTGCTGAAAGGTGTGGAGCTGGCAAATATTGCATGACTCAGCTTGATATCTCTATCACACTCCTAATAACAATAGATTGACCTTAAGGAAATGCCATTACAGAGAGCAGTGAAAATCAGGCAGAGCAATAGAAAGGAAAGCTGGAGAGGAGCAAATAATACTTTGAAACAGAGAACCCTCCCTGCCCTCCTTTAATTTTGTTTGTCTTAAGGACTACACTTAAGGACTACACTGCACTTTCCTGCAGAGATACCTCAGCTTTCTGCTCCTTGGGAGCAAATATAGAAAATAAAAATTTTTTAAAAGCCCAAACAAACAAACAAAAAACAAACCCAAAACCAACCAAAAAACCCAACCAACCAACCAAAAAAAAACCCCAAAAGCCCAAACTAACCAATATTAGTGGATCTTTAAGTACAGTTCTCATGTCTTTGAGGGCCAGAGGACAGCATCACTTTGGATTCAGAATGCATGTCAGATTAAATCTGCCTGCTGTTACTGAACTGAAATTTTGACAACTTTTCACTGGTTTTTGTTGGTAAGAGGAATGACTAGTGCCGCTTAGCCCTGAGAAACAAGATGATCTCCAAACAATTCTCATCCTCTAGCAAAGTCCTATGCAAGACAGAATTGCAGCTATTCTCCACACACTTGCCTTCTCCATATTGCCCCAGCTTCAAAAAAGCCTGTTGAGACGATCCCACTACTCAAGCTCATGGTTTGCAGGGCTTGCAAATGGTCTTTCACACCATGACTAGGGAACTACAATTTCTCATTAAACGCTGAGTGGTCACGTAATGTGAGCGCTGTGCATTCCCTGTCTTCCTTTACACATCCTAATACCCCTGAGACAAGAGGAGTAGAAAGCTGCAGTGATGGGTTATAATATTTATTGTCTCTCTGTGGTCCAAAGCTTGAATAGGACCTCTTGAATTCCTCTGTCTCCAAAGTCCTCATTGGGGCAGTTCTGCTCCATTCCATGCTGTCCAAATGACACCTGCATGATATGAAAGCCAAATATATTTAATTTAAGTCTCAACACTGTTAAGGTAAATTATCACATTTACTATTTAAAATATCTAAGGATATTATCTGGTGATACTGATGAATGATCTTTCACAAGGCTTGGAGATCTTTGAACACAGAATTTCATTCAGATTTTGATGAAGTTTGTACCTTCTGCTCATGCAGACTTAAAATTTGCAAGAAAGCAAATGTAGTGCAAATACATAGAAAAAATATAACTATCACAGCAAGAACTGTTCAAATCAGCTTCACTTTGGCAATAAAAAAAAACCCAACCACCAAATAAATGTTTTGGTCTTCATGATTATTAAAAGTTATTTATTAAAAATAACTTTATTTCTAAAGAACAACTAAATATAGACACCATCCGTAAGGCTTGTAAATATGACAACTTGTAAATGACCTGAAAATACCCCTATCACCAGCTAAAACGGAGTTTGAAAGGCAAACAAAACTTTACAGGGAAACGCAGTGCAGTCAATACTTTGGGGTTTTTAATGAAATGTTGGATGATGCTTTAAGATTGTCAATGACAACTGATGATGTAATGGAAGGAGGGGAGAAGGTAGTTGAGGCATGGGGACATAATAATATCCTCTATACTTTGGCTGGGTAAACTATCCAAATAGACTCCCTAAACTCCCTGAATAACCAATGAAGATCTGGAAGTTTTAAATGGGACATAGATTAGGAATTTAGTTTACATCCCTTGCATCACTTTCTGGAGAAATCTCTTCATTGCTTACATTGCTTAAGGAGACCAACTGACTAATTTATTTGTCTAAATTCAGTATACTTTCCACATCTGCATCATCCTCTTGAAGCAGAAACTCCCACATCCTTTAAACTATTGAGCAAATTAAGTGCAGCTCTCAAGTTGATGTGCAGATTACTAATGTGATCCTTAGTTTAGGAAGCCTTTGCCCTGCATGAACACTGGCAGAGGTTTACTTAGTGGAAAGCACTGTTTTGAAGTCGTTAGTCCTAATTGTATTGATTTATAGAGTGACTCATTGCCATAAGCAAGCCTCCTAAGTAAGCATCTCACCTCCCACATGTACTGTTCACTCCTGGATGAATAGATAAATAGAAATGATATCTTGGTGCAGGACCAGAGCTACCATCATGTATATTTCTTCACCAGCTCACACAGTTACACTACTTCTACACCAGTTCATGTGAGCAAAAATCATGCACAGGATTGCCATAATGATTGTACTAATGTTTTCCTGATATAACAGAATTGCATAAAATGCAGAAGGAAACCATTTAATCCATACAGATATCAGAGAAGTTAGGCTTATGTAAAACAATGGCTGTGGTACAAACAGCAGATATTGGCACCTGGAAGTTCTTATGTGATCTGGAAATACAGCGACCATTCTGAGTACAGTGGAAACTCTGTGCTGCTTGAAAATATATGGTCATTCATTCAAGATCTCCATCTTACTTCTTTGGTAGCACAATATTCCCTGGTTGGCATGCTGGATAAGCAGGAGGAGCCATAGCTATACTAATGACTAAAAATTTGATATGGTGAACAACAGAAAGGGAGCTGTCTTGACATTACAAGAAGTCATAAAAATATTAGGTAACATGGAGTGTCTTTGTTTTACTTTGAATTTTTTTACTGGATGTTGACAATTAAATGCAGCACTGGATAATAATAATAGGAAACAAACTCAGATTAGACATTGTTGGTGCAGAGACAGCAGAGGAAATTAGTTGAGACATAGTTATATAAATGGCTCATCAGGTAGCAACTTACAAAGAAACATGAATAAATTTGGAGGCAAGAACAACAGGATCTTTGTCATACTCCTCACTGAACTTGCTGAGAACAAAAACTATGTACATTAACTTTTGATATTTAGAGAAACATCTAGGTCTTCTTGGAAACTAATGAATCCTGCAGGTTTCTGTGATTTCCTGGTGGATATTGTTGGAATTATATCTGATTTCAGCTTCCACTCAGGAAGTGACTCCTCTACCTAACTGATGCTATCACACCTCAGAGTGGGCTTTTGCTTCCTCTCCGTAATGCAGAAGAGGTCTTCATCTCTGTTTTGTTAGTGGTGCTCACTGACCATTGTATTTCTCAGTGATGACTGATGAACTAAATTAGCTGTGCCATAGCTTTGGACACGCTTAAAGATATTTTTTTTAAGTTCTTAAATGAATATACAGAAAAGCCAAAAGCATTTACTGAGTGTGTCAGAAGTTGTTTGGCTGTTTGGGCATTGCACGGTCAGATCTGATTAGGAAGCCTTACCCCACTACTTGGAAAATACAGGCAAGATGCTCAGAGTCAGTGTCTCCCTGCTAGCATTTACTCAGTTTAGTGCATTTGCTTCTTTGTAGTGTTGTGAAATGAGATCAATAACTGTACCTTTTAAGAAAATGCAGTGGTTAATAATGTATGCAGATACAGATGGTTATCCAGGAATGTGCCAAAATGGATTAATGTTTCCATTTGTTTTCAGGAATGTTACACATTTTAATAGAGTTAGCTAATCCTTTCTGTTTCCTCAGCCTCTAAACAAGTGCCTGTATATTATTAAATATGGCATCATAGAAATATAGTATCTTTAAGGCTGGAAGAGACCAGTCCAGTACCACCATGTCAACTATGCCATGTGCTCGAGTGCCACACCTACATCTTTTTTGAACACTTAAAAAGACCTATCAGACACATCAAGTGTGACTTAACCTGCTCCTCTACTAACAAAACTAGAAGTGATTTCTTGAGAGGGACAAGCAACTGTTTCTCATTCACTGAGATCTTAAAAGCAGCTCACCCTGGGGTGCCTTCCTCCTTGACCCAAAATTTGCCTGTGAAATTGCCTTAGCATCATGCTATTATTGCAAAACTGAGCACGTCTTTTCTTATTCTCCTCTTAGTTGTGCCAATAATTAGCTGACATGAGACAACAGTTTAGCAGGTAATCATGCCTGTGGGTATTGCTTGTGGCCAACTGCAATTTTCAAAGGAAATATCTTTCTTCTTTGCTATTCTGCTGACAAGGTCCAATTCAAAGATAGTTACATGTATTTTTCTTACACTGATCAGGGTGTTACAGATGGCTATGAAGATTTCCCAATCTCGTATTAACTATTCATTGTTAATGTTAAGACGGTGTCTCATGATGATCCTGGCTACTCTATAAATGTGAGTCAGCATCCCACGCATAAAGAGCAAGAGGCATAGCTCCTGTTTTATACAGAGAACTTCTGATCAAGTCTCTCCAGGTTTCTGGAAGCTTAGAGATCTCTGTCCACAGCAGTTCCTTCTTATTCTTGACATAGGCTAGGTAAAGTCGACCTTTGCTGTGAATCCTGCAAATCAGCAGGTCCAGGTATTCATTCTGTATGTAGAGGGCTGAAATCTCTTACCTTCTGATCAAATTTGAAGGGAAGAAGCCAGCGAGTCTAGCTGGAGGCCTGTATCTAGTGGAGGGGTCGGTACTGGGACCTGTACTATTCAATATATTGATGACCTGGATGAGGGAATAGAGTGTAGTCAGCAAGTTTGCTGATGACACAATACCAGGTAGGGCACTGACACACCAGAAGGCTCTGCTGCCATTCAGCAAGACTTAGACAGACTGGAGAGCTGGGCAGGGAGAAGTTTAATCAGATTTAACAAGGGCAAGTGTAGGGTCTTACATCTACGGAAGAACAACCCCAGGTGCCAGTATAGGATGGGGACTGGCCTGTTGAAGAGCAGCATAGGTGAGAGGGACCTGGGGTCCTGGTGGACAGCAGGATGACCATGAGCCAGCAATGTGCCCTCATGAGTAAGAAGGCCAGTGACATTCTGGGATGTATTAGAAGGGGTGTGGCTATTAGGTCAAGAGAGGTCCTTCTCCTCCTATACTCTGCCCAGCTGAGATCACACCTGGAATATTGTGTTCAGTTCTGGACCCCTCAGAGTTCCAGAAGGACATAGAACTGCTTGAAAGAGTCCAGTGCAGGGCCACTAAAATGATTAGGGGTTGAACTAGATTATCTTTTGAGGTCCCTTCCAATTCCTAATGTTCTGTGATTCTGTGAACTTGGTGGGCTTTATTGTCATTTCAACCTTTTGGGTCATCCCTATTCTAGGTGTTAATTTCTCTTTCAGTCTTGAAATAATTATACCCAGCATTTGTGAAGTATATATCATTCCGGAGGGAATATCCATTATATTGTCTATGCAATAAAGTATTTTCTAGAATAGGTGCATATTCTAGAATAGGAATTTACAGTCTACCCTCTCAAAATCCTTACATTTTGGGAATTATTACTTAGCAGGTTTTAGCAGGCAAGAAAAGCAAATTCCCATATGCTATGGCAGAATTACAAACATTTCTGGTAGTAACACTACTGTATGGGTCCACATGTCTATCAGAAAAATTGTAAAATGTTGTAACATAAGACTACTACTAGGGTTCAATTAGTAGGCTTTCTGCACTGGTAAATAAACTCAGAGCAAAAATTAGTGTGTTCTCCTTAAACAATTGGATAATGTGGAGCAGAGTTTGTAAACTATGGTCTCAGAATAGTTGGTATCATGTTTAAAGTCACAAAACATCACAAAATATCACAAAAAGGCTTTTTCACTTCTGAAGACCTTTTTAACAATGTGCATTCAGATGGGTAAGAGTCATTACTGTTTGTGATTTTTTTCTGTTATTGTTTTGATCAGTTATCACCAAGAAGACATCTATTCCTGCATTATTCATGAACTGTTTAATGTTCACCTGTTTAATACTCACCATTCAAAATTCAATATTCATTTAATGTTTAACATATCCACCGTACACCTTTAGCAGATGGATTTATTCAGAGCAGGGTGCTGAGTAGTGACAACATCCTGTTTCAGTAAATGGGTTGGAGAAAGGAGAAGCAGAGCTGATATTCTGCTGTGACATCAATGACACCAAAACAGGTGCCATCTGGATAAAGCTTCAAAGTAGAACAATTCCTCTAAGTGTGTTGCATTTTTGCACGCTTATATTACACATCATATATAAGCAGCAATCAAGCTGAGAAGAATTTCCTGAACTAGCCTGTTTTTCATTGATTCCCTCTTGAAAAACTGCTTTCAGGAATGATGCCTGGTTTAGGGTTTTGAGATGTGTGAATCAAAAGGAACTCTTTTTGTTTGTTTTGCTCATGCTTTGACTAAAATAAGCATTTCTTTCCTCAGAATAGATCAGTTAAAAAAAATAAATGCACATTCTTTAGCAAACACAGACTAGCCAAGAATCCAGTTGTTAAGAAAAAAAAACCCAACAACAACATAGGGAGTTAAAGAAGAGGCAGAAAGATCAAGATAAGAGAAACAGTGCAGTGTTGTGTGGAGTGGGTCCCATGCCTCTCACACCCACATGGAATCATTTCCTATAAAGTAGAAAGGTTTCAGCCATGGTTTCCCAACAAAGGAGGCAAAGCTTGTTTTGGTGGCTCATGAGCTGCTCAGTGCTACTGAGCTGTTAGACCTAAGGAAGGAAGAT
The DNA here is from genome assembly GCA_022605575.1 of Laterallus jamaicensis coturniculus. NCBI lineage: Eukaryota > Metazoa > Chordata > Aves > Gruiformes > Rallidae > Laterallus > Laterallus jamaicensis. The sequence goes on along the minus strand of JAKCOX010000002.1, from coordinate 63,563,514 downwards.
GGAACCTGCAAGGCCCCTGCATGGGTCAAACAGTTAGAGAAATAAAGCACGTGGGAAAGGAAGCAGGAGTCAAAGGAAGCAGGAACAGGCAGGGGGGGCTCTGTTTACTCTTCCAAGTGACTGAAAACACTCAGCACATGCCACTGAGAATGTTAGTCTATTTTATTTAAGTGAATATTTGTTTAGGTGAAGATTAAAGGAAGACATTTCAGATCTATGGGAACACGGTCCTGTGATGCGTTATTACACGTTGAGCATCACTGTTTCTTTGAAACAATGCTGGAGGTCTGAAAAAATGACAGGAAGAACAGTTACATAAAACATTTCTAAATGCAGTTTAAAACTCCACATGGCCATGTGCTTCCAATCCCTCAATCAAAAAGATTCGGTCCAGTAGCTGTAAATACTGTGTTTTCCGATTTTAAGATTCTCCTGCTGATTCTTGAAAGCTGAAATAATTTAAAGGGACATTTGTGAGCTCCAGTGAGCAACTTCCAAAAGCACTCAGAAAGAAGTACCCCAGGCTTTATCACTGCCTTCCACACACAACTTCTTCTACAGAGAAGAAAGCTTTTTTTCTGTATGCAGCAGCTGCTAATGGCATCTAGTGAGGATCAAGGGAAAAATTCGTTCTTTCCCACATGTTTTTCCCAATGCTGGTAGAAAAGGCCATCTTGTCTGTGGTTTTTATTAAGAACTCATCCATACATATCTTTAGAATAGCTACTTTCTGTCGTCTTCTGACCCGTTGCACTGCTCAGACACAGAGCTCTATGTTCAAATTTTCACCATCTGTCTGGCCAGAGAGCATCAGAGAAACTTGTGTTTCTGTCTTAGCTTAATGTGAGCACAAGTGATTCTAGTGACTAGAATCTAGATTAAAAAAAAATAACATCAAAACTGGGGACATTATTTGTTTACGCAGTTTAAAGCATGCTACCAAGTGAACATTCCTTATAATTTATCTGCTAAAATTTATATTAGCAGTGTGAAGCTATAAAAAGAATGTCTTCTAGGATCATTTCAGCTTTTTTTTTTTTAATGGTTATCTGTGGTTTTCTTTTTCTAAATATTAGCAAAGGAAGGCAGGACTGAGCATGACTCATGAAGGGGGAGCTAAAAAAAAAGAGTGAGCCAAGTTTTCAAAAGCATTTCCTGATGATAAATGCTCGGCTTGTGATTACTGATTACTGACTTCCAGAGCTCAAAATGAAGAATCCCCAAATCGTTACCTGTTGTATTTCTGGATACTGTTTCCTGCTTTATCTGCATAAGCAATGAGAAATTACACAGGAGGCAATGCAGAGAGAAACCCTAAACCCCCAGCCCTAGCAGGGTCAGCAGAAAGCATGTAATTTGCCCTTGCAGCAGTCAGTGAGGAGAGCTGACAGTGAGAGGCCAAAAGATTAATGTTGATGAGCTGTGCATGTTGAGAGCTGCACAGGATCTTTCTGAATGCCTTTTCATCCCATAGGCACATAACTCTGGCTAAATACCCTTTTACAGCGCAAAGGAGGCTCTTCAAAACTCTCTGCTGAGCCCAGACACTGAACTCCCACTGTGTTCAGGTGGATTTGGTGTTTCTGAACAGGGCATCAGTTCCCTTTCTTTTCCTGTACACAGGAGGATACAGAATTTAGTTAAGTGACCTCAAAATGCTTGTCATTGGAAGTATGGTATAGGGAAAGGGGTGACTTGTGCCCTCCCTGTCCTGCATTGGAGCACATCTGTATTGAGCAGGGGGCTGGGGAGCCTACTTGGAGTGATCTAGATGATTACCCCTACCAGTGAGCTCTGCAATAACAGATAAACTATGTAATATTACCTGTGGTTTCATACACAACTTATTTCTATTGCTCTTTCTAAATTTTTAATCAAGTCTCTACACAGCATTGGCTGGTAATGCAATGCCTCAGAGAAAAGTTCTTGCAGACACCATAGCTCTTGCAGACACCATAGCGTGTATGTCATGCAATTTTTTTAATTTTTTTTTTTTAAACTTCTAAAAGCAATTATGAACAGACATTTTGGTCTCAAAGACTTCATCTGTGCATACTCTCTATATCTGAATTTGTAATCCTCAGTTTTTGACTGAGTTCCACAAAGATCATAATCCTGTTTTATTAACACAGATCCTTGGAATTCAGACTCTAACTATGTTGTTGCTATTGTAAAAGCCAATCAGATCAGATGAGACTCCAACCAGTGGAGAACAAGCAGTAGGAGACCAAGCATTTCTGCTAATTTGCTAGAAATCAAATACTGCACCTTGTTACACATGATTATGAAGTTGTGTTGTTTTATGTTGTATGTGCTACATTGTTGAATTTCTGGGATTGCAAATCTAGTTTTTCATTGTATTGAACTTTGTCTTGACACATTCAGGGAATGTAAACTGTCATTGTTCAGGATGACTTTAAACTCACAAAGTAACTGCCTGGCACACAAATGGATCAGGATTTCTGCAAGGGTGTTCATGCTTAAGATGGTCCTCCTTGTGCCAATCTTGAGGGCCTGGCAAGCCTACACTTGGCTGACTTTTAAGATTTTGCCTTGCTTAGCTGTACACACATTATAGCAGTTATCATAGAATCATAGATGGTTTAGGTTGGAAGGGAACTCAAAGGTCCTCTAGTTCCCGCCCCCCTGCCATGGGTAGGGACCCCCTCACTAGACAGGTTGCCCAAAGCCCCATCCAACCTGGCCTGGGACACTGCCAAGGAGGGGGTTGCCACAGCTTCTCTGGGCAACCTGTGCCAGGGACTCACTGCCCTCCTAGGAGAGAATTTCTTCCTAATATCTAATCTAAATCTACCCTCTTTCAGCTTAAAGACAATACCTCTTCTCCTATCCCTACACACCCTTGTAAACTGTCCCTCCAGCTTTATTATAATCCCCCTTCTGATACTGGAAAGCTGAACAAGCCCAACTCTCTCAGCTTGGCTTCATAGGAGACGTGCTCCAGCCTTCTGATCATCTTTGTGGCCCTTCTCTGGAATTGGTCAAACAGCTCCCTGTTTCTCTTGTGTTGGGGACCCTGGATCTGGATGCAGCACTCCAGGTGGGGTCTCAGCAGAGCCCAGTAGAGGGGCAGAAACACCTCCCTTGACCTACTGGTCATGCTGTTTGTGATGCAGCCCAGGATATGGTTGTCTTTCTGGACTGCAAGCACATACAGGCTGTTAAAGCGTGTAGAAATATTAATGCTGAATCTTAAAAGTAAAGTGCGTGTAATAGCTACGTATGAAGACAGAACATTGATTCAGGCAACATTAATACCACCTTCAACAAAACAAGGTCAAAAGCCTTTTTAAAAGGATTCTTATTTTTTCCTTTCATTTAAGCAGGTAAGGACATGATTTAGCTGACACTCTGACATGGGTATTTCATCCAACCCCAAAACTGTGTTATTTCATGTTGAAACACAGCAAGAATTAATGTGTCAGTTCTTAATTATATTTTCACTTGTTTCTGGGGTTTTTATTTGACATATCTGGCTTTCTTTTTTATTCCTAGGTTAAAATCCCATGCTTGTGTGATTTTTGTGTAAAATCCCAAGGCCTGTGTGAGTGAAGTCTCTGCCTCTCAAAGTTTAACCTGCTGCCTCTGGGACAAAAATAAGAATTATTAGGTGGTACAGCTGGGCAGCACAGACAACCCTTTGCAGGTACGTATAGAGGTGGTACACAAGAAATACCAAAGAGTAGGTCAGCTGGCAAAAACAACTAAACAGCCTCAAGACTCTTATAGGGCTGCCTGCAAGAGGGTCTGAGTCAGAAATCAAGTGAAAACAATAGCGCTTTGCATTTTGCTTCATCAAACAAGTATTTGAGTGGGAATTTAGGGTATCCTCTTGATCTCCTGGTCATAGCAGATGTGCAGTTTTGGGGCAATATGGGGGCAGTCCTGGGTTTTCTCTGAGAGGCAGGGGTGAGGAGCACTTACAAGGAAAAGCACACATTCTCTGGCACCAGCTGTTTGCAGTTCTCAGTGCTTCATGGGAGTGGAAATGAGTCCAGGCATTTTGATAGCATGAACAGTAAGTTAGGATAGGACAGTGCAAAACTGAAGAGTATTTCTGGCTATTTGTCTCAGCTACATTTGCTGCTTCGGTGAATAAAAGTCATGTAGTGAATAAAAGTCATGTAGAAATGTGGATATTATGACCCATGTGGATATTATGACCCTAGTACTTCGCCTTTTCTTCGCTATAGGTACACCCTAGATCTTTGTAAGGATGTATGACACCATGCATGTTTCAGGTCACTTGTACTGCACGCTCCTGCCCGCTGAAATAGCTGTAATAACAGTGATAACTCATTCTGTCTCAAGAGAGAGACTGCTGCTTCAGAGATCTTAGCAGGACAGTTTGTTCCCCTCCTACAGTGTCCTGCTGTTCACGTCTGCTCCGCTTTTATATTTAAGCAGTCAAACCGCAGGTTATCCCTGGAGCTGAAATTAACTTCATTTTGTCCACTACCTGACATCACATTGCATGGAGTGTTATAAAAGATAAGGAGTGGGAAGGCTTCTGTCCTACTGGCCTATAAATAAAATGTTGGTGTGTTAGGGCAGGATAGGTTTTTTGCCCTCGGTATGATAAAATTATACAGACTAGCCCCAGTAAGAGTGCCTTATCATAGATGTGCAGTGGCACAGAGGTAACAACCCATCAGAAGGAACAGATGAGCAATAGTCTTGCAAAAAAATGTTAAATTTGGGGAAAAAAAAAATGTTGTCAATTATGCTTTATATCTCTAGCATACACTAGATGTAGCATGGGCATACATGCACACACTCCAACCCAAGGTTCAAAGCAGGTCATTCCTAGTAACAGAATCGTTAACTCCAGTACCTTAAATAACTCTGTAATTTTACTTTCTTCAGGGCATTTTAAAGAAAACACTTGCTTTTTTTACTTGATTCTCTCACCAATATGAGCAAGACTTGCAGATTTAGAATAATATATTTCTCCCTTAGATTGTGCTCTAGTGAGAGTTATTCTGCACTGGATTCCCATGTAAAGCACAATGAAGGAGGAAAAATAGATCTACATTTATACATTATATATAACATATGCTTTATTACAATCCTGTACTTAAGCTCCAATACTCTACACCAAATGAGAACTGCCTAAAATGGGAGCAGCTACAATAATGCAGCTGAAGGAATTAATGAACCTCTGTAATTACACAGCATTCAAGAAGTCACAAATTTGAGCCTATTGAGCAACATGGCCAGTGTCTACTCAAGTGATGTCCTCAGGATAGTAGGTAAATTAAAGAACACTGGCTTTTTTCCAGCCAAGAACTTTTTCTAGCAAATAGAAGATTTTTTTTTGCTAATGGCAAAAGGTACAAGGAATATTGGCTGTTGTTAAATTTACTTCAATTAAATATAATTCAACTGCTGGCCAAACTAGCTGACCTGACCAGAAGAAGGAACAAATAACTTAACAGACCACACACTGTTCAGTGTTATTGATCCAGTACCTCATGCTCAGAGCTATGAACTCATTCACCCAGGGCAATTTTATAGTTACAGAAAAGCTCGTAGAATTAATAAATGACTCTCTCTTTTTCCTCTGTTCAGTACTCCCAGCACAGTCCCTTTATACACAGGCAAGTGCTACTTGACTTGAAATGTAAAGAAATGCCATCTCACAGCTGCCTGTACCCAGGCAGTTTGCCATGAAGAGAAGCAGGCCAAAGCAAAGGTTTCATCATCAGGCAGCAGTTTACTTGTTGCAATGTGTGACAAACATGTAGAAGCCCCCTTGAGCATCAGTACCTTCAGTGCTACTGCTGTCTTAAGTGAAGTAGGTACACATGTGCTTCACAGTGCAAAAGATGTTGTGCAATTTAGAGTAAAAAAATTTAAAGAGCCAACTTGAGATAATTTGTAATGGGTTTATAATGCACAGCAGTTACATAACCATAGGCCTTGAAGGGATTTTTAAAAAGCATACCCTCCCCTCCAGTTGCCAGGATTTAATTATTAAACCTGAGTTTCTTTAATGTGATGATTCCCATCACTTTCACCATGACTCTAGACCTGCTGACAAGGTATTTTTAACTACCAGAATAAATCCTGATACTGCTACTAAGACCTGGCTGCAAATAGAACAGGGTAAAATATTAATTCTTTCATGCTGGGAAAATTCATAATAATATTTAAAAACAAAAAAGCACACATTTTTAAAGAGGTGGGCCTACATCAGATTTTAATGACAGAAGTATGAGTAACAAAAGCTCCATTCAGTTTATGCAACCAAACTTTTCCATAAGCTGCAACTGAAAACCTGTATCTGAATCTGAGGGCCCTTTTAACAGTGAAGTTTTATTGACATTGGAACACCAACATTTCCAACAGAAATTACATTTTTTAAACATATTTTTGTGTATATATATTAGAATATCTGGTAGGAGGATATCCTCCCTCCTAATAATAGACAGTCTAAATATTTGCCTGTCTCTAAAAGAAACACGAAATCTATCACCATAAAATAATTCACTTCTACTAAACACAATATGCTCTTTTAAAGCTTTGTAATGCCAAGTCCTTTCCCAAAACATCACAGTTGTCAATAATGCTATACACACCATTATTTCTCACAATAGTGAAACACTGAACTTTTCCCACTTGGCTCTTTTGTTTGTAGACTTGTCAGCATCAGGAGGCTTTTGTTTTTAACATGTGGTTGAATATTTTGTAGCCTGTATGTTTTGTACAGCATTATTTATAAGGCTTTCATCTGTCAGGCACTATAGGGGCTTTATCAATACCAGAAAATGCCTTCTTCAATTGATAATTCACAAAATGTTGTGTTTCTGATACCTCTGGTAGTTATAAGCTGTGGAGCATTTGAAAAACTTGGGAAATTGTGGTTTTCTTCCTTACAGCATAGCATTAAAAGTTCTGTCATGTGCTGACTGTAATGGACTGTTGCAGTCCTTAACATAACGTTATGCTTCATGTCATGCACTAGAAATCAGACATTACATTTCCCATTCATCTGCAAGTTTCACTGATATCATCGTATATGTTCTGAATAAAATTTCTATTTTTCCATTAATCTAGCTTATTTCATGCCTGTAAGGGTGTCAGACTGTGCTGCTGTATGAAATAAGCAAAAGAGGTAATGGTCCTAAATACATAACATTAAGTAAAAATATGATCTTATGTTTATTTTACTTGCATTTGTTAATAAGAGAAAAATCAATTATCCCATTAATGCTATTATTCAGCTGATAAGAAGGAAAAGTCAAGCACATGAAATACAGCTGAGAGGGGTCAGGTTCTATTTGCTCTTGTAGCCCAATCTGAGCTCTAGGAGTGATTGGCAGCACCCCACAAGCAGCGAGTACATGGGCTGGCCTGTGGCTGTGACGGAAGAGGCCAGGGCAGCAAGTCTGGTGAACTCATAGATGTGAGCTCTTTTCCATTGCAAGATCCAGATACCCTTTGGAAATTACTGGCCCCTGACTGAATTCACCATTTGGTCACAAAGCGTAGGTTGAAGACAGGGAGAGGAGATCTTTCCAGCAGGGTCATGACCCTGGAAGGAGAGCCAGCTTCATCCAGCTTTCATGTGGGTCTTAAATTTGTGGTGTACTGTTTACCTTCCCACCTTCATGAACCCGTTTTGTTGGTATAGAGTGCAAGTGCTCTGAGGCAGACAATTACCTGTCCGTATGAAGTGCCTACCATGACACAACCAATCTCATTACCTGGGTTGCTAAACACAGCAGCAGCAGCCTGCTACTGGAGGTGCAATATTAACTGATACAGAAATCATCCCGCAATGCGTACGCTGAGAAATATGCAGCAGCAACAAGGTCTTTCATTCTGTTGAGGGAAGGTGTGTGCGTGCTCTATTTATATTCTTCTCTGATATTCTGGACTCTGCCCATTCATTAGCATTCAGGTTTTCTGCTTCTAGAGAACAGCTGAATGAGACACGTTTCTCCTTTTAATCTTTTTGCTGCTAACGTGCAGAAAGTAAGGTTCTTGTGTACATATTTTGCGTGGCAGAAGAGATAAGAACCAGCAGATAAAGTTCAAAACGTCAGTCCAACAAGGTTCAACCTGTCCTCCATTTGAGTAAGGGACTTATCAAGAACAGGGAGGAGTAAAGAGCGCAGCTGGCATTCCAGATAATATTCTTAACCTTATAGGACCTTTCAAAATATATTGCAAACATGACACAGATTATTTCTTTCTCATGTTTACTTCATTTTTTATGGTGACGGGGTGTGGGAGAGGGTAGTATCAGTGACTGACATGCCCTTCTATTTAGGACTATTACAAAAATGAGGAGGTTAGAAGGGTCCAGTTATGACCGACCTCTCTATATCTGGAGTTCCTCCCATTGCAAACCACTCATAATGATGTCTCCGTATCTGTCTGACTACAGAGACTTCTCTGTTTCCTGTGACAATAATCTCCTGAAACAGGGCAGGAAAAAACAAACCTCAAAGAGGTGCTGCAGTCCTATCACTTATCTTTATCCCTTGGGTTGACACTCACTGCAGAGAGCATGGAGATTGCAGCTGTGCTCCTGAGAATAGTCATGCTAGAAAGCAGGAGGCTCCTTGCCCCCATTAGCTATGTTGGTTATTATCCAGCCAGTGTGTCGCTCAGGGGATAGAACATCACAGATATGATTTCAGAAGTGAGGAGTTCAGTTTTGTAGCACACTGCAAAATATTCCCAAGTGACATTGCAGAATGCAAAGTGTTTTAAGGCAGGCTTAGTGGCAACAGTGTCCTGTCTAACAGTCAAACCCAAATCAATGTCAGCATTGATAATTAGTCAGAGCTGGGTAAGAGTGGAACACTAAGCAGCTGTTGGAATACCGTTTTTTTTTCCTTTTTTAATTAAATGGTTGACTTGTCCTTTTGATGGAATGGGAGACTGATTTTTGTAAAGATTGTATCAACATTTGTGGCTATATTTGAGACAAAGGTCACTACTTGAAAAGGTAAATCTTCCCTTTGCATAGCAACAGTACTTTAAGTCAATTGACCACGTGCTTATCAAGGGTGAGTGCACTGGTGCATTTCCATGTCATAATAGTACCTATTATGCCAGTGACTGAAAGACTGAAGTACATCATGAAAGTTTACTACATGAAATTGCTCATACCATAATAATTGTCTAGGGAGTTACACTGAAAAATGGATGTTGCTGCACAAATTTTTAGTTCCTCTCTTTAAATCACCAGCATGCCCCTGTGTATTTTTTTCATATACTACCAAGTTATACAGACTTTCGAAAGAGAATCATAATTGTAGGCAAGACTGAAAAACAAAATCCATCACAGCCTTTTCCTTTTAGTAACTTCTGGATTGTTTTTTTCCAGTCAAGCTGACATTTAAATTTTAAATAGAACTTTGTTCAAAATCACCAAGGTATGAAATAGTTGTCTTGCAGGGAACAAAAATAGCTTAGTACATACTGTCAAGGGAGAAACAGGAGTTTCTGTTATAAAAAAATTGTCTTTTGTATTATTTGGATGTTGACCTCTCTTGTGTGATCTCAGACTTCTTACTTAACTAGATTCTCAGAAACTTATCATGCTGACTCACTACTGGAAACTGCAAATAGCTCTTATATCTTCAATCTGATATTCATTTTACATGGCAATCAACTATGTCTTTATATTACCAGTGCGGTTAATTAAATTTTGGTGTTTCAACACCAGTGAACAACTAGGAAAACTGTAATGTCTTGGGCTCCTCAGTATAAGAGAGAGGAGGTCAAACTTCAGACAGCAGAGATCCACACAAATTCATTCGAGGAGGAATTAAGAGACCCAGATTTGTTCAATACGTAGAAGAGAAGGCACTTTGTCTTCAGTGACTGATGGCGAGTTACAGAAAAGAGAGTCAGACTCTTCTCAGAGATGCACAGAGAAAAGGTGGGAAACAGTGGACTCAGGCTGCTGGAAGACAAATCCTAGCTGAATAGAGAGAAAAAATAAATCCCTGTGAGATTTGTGATGCATTGGAAGAGGTTGTTCAAAGGGCTATGGAACCTCCACTCTCCAAGGTTTTCAAGTCATGACTGGGCACAGCCCTGAACAACATAGTCTAACTTCAGATTTAGTCCTGCTTTGAGGTTGGCTTAGATATGTGATTCTGATAGCTACCTGAGTAAAACACTCTCTTCTTGGTTATACTGCCATTCACCAAGACTTAGACAGGCTGGAGAGCTGGGCAGGGAGAAATTTAATCAGATTTAACAGAGGCAAGTGTAGAGCCTTGCATCTAGGGAAGAACAACCCCAGGTGCCAGTATAGGTTGGTGACTGGCCTGTTGGAGAGCAGCATAGGTGAGAGGGACCTGGGGTCCTGGTGGACAGCAGGATGACCATAAGCCAGCTACTCTGCCCTTGTAAGACCACACCTGGAATATTGTGTCCAGTTCTGGACCCCTCAGTCAGACATCAAACTCCTTGCAAAAGTCCAGTGCAGGGCCACCAAGATGATGGAGTGGAACACTTTCCTTATGAGGAGAAGCTGAAGGAGCTGGGCATGTTTAGCTTGGAGAAGAGGGAACTGAAGGTTGACATTATTAATGTTTATAAATATGTAAAGGGAGAGAGTCAGGAGATCGGAGCCAGGCTCTTCTCAATGATAGCCAGCAATAGGACAATGGGCAATGAGTGCAAGCTGGAGCATAGGAAGTTCCATGTGAATATAAGGAGGAACTTTTTCCCTGTGAGGGTAACAGAGCACTGGAACAGGCTGCCCAGAGAGGTTGTGGAATCTCCCTCTCTGGAGATATTCAAAACACACCTGGATGCGTTGCTATGTGGTTTAGTGTATGTGATCCTGCTCTGGCAGGGGGCTCAGCATAGGCGATCTTTCGAGGTCCCTTCCAACTCCTAATGTTCTGTGATTCTGTGATTCTTACACTGTCAGCTTTGATACTTCATGAGACCTTCAGTATATTTCATATCTGGTTTCTAATGATGACTCATTACAGCAGTATATGGACAAGTGTCCTTTACTTCAGGCTAGCCCAAAAAGCATCCAAAATAGGGCTTACACAGCGCCAAGCTCTCTTACATCAGATAGGAGCTTAATTGCTCATGCCGTATCTCTGTCAGACAAAGTCACTGGAAGGGTAATGCTATGTCAAGTAGAAATCTGATCCAGCTTCAGAAGAAGAAAAGAAACCAAAACAATGCTGACTTTCTAAGTACTAGCAGGGCAAAAGATGAGTCACACAGTAAATGCTTTTGCCATCAGGTTACATAACACAATTTTTACCACTTTTCTATGGCCCAGGAAACATCTCAGCCTTACCCTCAGCACATATACTTAAATATGCACACGTATGCTTACATGCATATATATGTGTGTGTGTGTGTGCATACATATATATTTACATACATATACCTGTCCATATAAGAAACGCACACACAAAGAGATATGGTGTGAGAGTTGATCCCTGTGGTATTAAGCTTTGCAGCATGTCTGTAAATGGCAAGCTGAATTCCATCTTTTTTTACACCAATTTAATTTCCTTTGTCCATATTCCTGGAAAAACACTGTTTTCTGAAATTCTATAGTCTGATAAACACAGCCCATAGTCTTCTGTCAATAAAAATGAACCTAGCAGGACCTGCCTAATCTGTTCTCGTAACACAAGCCAAATATGGGCAGCAGCCTTGCATATCACTGCTTCAATTGGTGGTAGAATACTTAGACCTCAAGCCTGAGTATAAAGATTGCCTATGAATAATGTCAGTGGCTTTAATTACATTACTCTCCCTATGAAAAATGTGCAATTTGGCACTATGGTGAATTTGTTTCAGCTTCCCACCACTGACTGTGCTTAGGGCGTTTTTGCATTGTGAACAGTATGAGTCTGAAGCCTCATTAGTTTCATTATAGCCCTGCTGGTTTTGTGCATTTAAAGCTCCGGAGTGGGTGCCAAAAGACAGTTTTCGAGGAGTCTGCGCACCTTTCCCTCATTGTGAAGCTGGAGTCAGTCTGATCCCCCAAGGAAATATGATGTCTTTCTTTTGACATGGTCTATGTAGAATGGTAGTCATTCAAAATTCTGAAAAATTAGAATTATTTTTAGAAATCCAATGTCCTCATCTTAGTTAACTATTGACAATTTTGTTAGGATTTTTTGTTTGTTTGTCACGGGGGAAATCCTGGTACCTCTCCTGCCCTTTTCCTGGAAATAGAGAACAGGATCTGAAGGAAAAATATTTCCACCAAGGTTTCCCAGGTAATGTGTGGCTCGTTACATTTTTCACCATTGGATTTTTTTATTTTCACTTGCATTTCTTAAGTTTGTGTACAGCACATTTGCTATATATTCACAACATCTTGCCTCAATTTCAGGGGAAAAAAAATTACAAATTTAGACTTGTTTTCTAATGGCAGCCTGTAATGAAGTGTAGCCTAACAGTTGCAGCGAATACAGCAGTCTGATCTCCAGCACATTTGAACTCTATTACTTTCAAGCCAATATATGTTCTGGCATATGAGGGTGCTGTCGTAACACTAGCTCTTCTTGGAATGACAGCAGGGCTAAGGGACAGAAATCCTTCCCCCAACTCCAGGCACACAGAAGTGCCACATTGGATGTCACCTTGGTCCACCCTGTGTAGGCGGACAGTCTGCAACTCACTAGTGAGAAAAGCTTTTGCTTGCTTTCCTACCACCACTTTGCACATCAGAAAGCAGCGCCTGTTGCCAGGTTAGCAGAGGAAATAGCACTACTCTCAGCCAGTATTCAATGGGTGAAAAAAGCCCTCTCTTTTAGCTCAGTCCCAGAACAGCTGACCCATGGTGGTCTGTGTCAAAAGCGTTTCTAGTCTGATTTATCCATAGCCACTGGGCGTTTTCCCTGCTTGGTAGGATACCAGTGTGCAGGATGGGAATGCTTTCTTTTAATATACCGGTATCTGATCCTCAAAGTGCAGCTGTCAGCAGCCATGGTGAACTCTACCCTACTTCCATGAACCCTGTGAATTTCCTGGGTTTGCTGCAAAAGGCTAAACAAGGGTGAAGTGGAGCAGAAAGGGGCAGACTCTCAAACTTTAAGGAAGTGTAAGTGTGATGTCTATGACGTTTGGCAGAAACTTCAGTGGGGTTTGCCCAAAACTGATAGCTCTCCCACAGCAAGAACCTATCCATTAAGTATGGCAGATGACTTCAGCACAGGAAAGATGCAGTGGAAGAAATTAAAGACAGTTTCCTTTCATCTGGATCCAAGAATCTGTGATTATTGCCTGCCTGTGAACTGAAAAAATAACATAGAACATAGTAAACACTTGGGTGTTAGGGAAGTTCTGCAGTTCTCCAGCATCAGGAAGAAAATTAAAACCTTCAACTGAAGTAATACAAATCTTTTTCCATCACCAACAGTGAAACAGATGGTGAATTTCCAGCTGGTTAAAAAGTCTATGCCATAAGCTAACTACCTAGCACAGATAGGAGATGCTGTTTCATTTTCCCCCAAGACAGAGGGTGAGATCAGAAAGAGCCCAGAAGGTTCTGCAGGACCCTGGAGCCCCAGCATGGAATGAGGAAGGTACCTGGAAGCACAACTTCCAGCTCTACCACTTCAAATGCCGAAAGCATTTGTTCAAGCTAAGAGTTATCTAAAACTAATCAGCTGAAGCCTTTAGGAAATAGCCTTCACTGAAACAGCTTACCTTGACTTCACTGGCAAAACATAGACCTGGCTGCTGGCGACATGTTCTGGTGACTGGATCCCATTTTCTGGATCCTCAGCACCAAATGGTGCAGTTCAGAGTATCATTGCAAAAAAAAAGAAACATAAAAGAATTTTATTTGTTGCTTACTAAATTCCAGTTATGAATTTAAGTTGAAATATGTTTACAGGGATTCCACCAAATTGAAACAAATCATGACTGAATAGAGTCATAGTTAATTAGACAGAAAAAACAATAAAAATGGGATTAATCAAACATACCACTTTCCCAAAAATTACTCTCTACTGTGATTATACTAACATGAGAAATTTTGTGCTACAGTGCTGACCAGCAAAGAAAACTTTCCATAATGATGTAATACCAAATCCTGGTATTGTCAGTTGCTAAAGATGCCTATGAAATACTCTTTTGTAGCCATGAAACTGTTAATCACTCACTGGTGAAATACTCGAAACATTTGTCTCAGCTGAATTTAAGATGTTTCTGAGCCTCTTTTCAGACCTCAATGTTCCTAGGTTTAAGTGAGCTATGAACATTTTAATATAGCCCAACCCATAGAAACACTGGCCTTTCATTCAGTCAGTCTGCAAGTCCTGACTCCTTGTGAGTAGAGCATATCACACGTAGGACATCAATACAACAGTTAACTCTCCATCCGCACAGCCATAGGTAGAGAGTATAGAAATCTCTTGGTAGAGACCACTAACCTGGTCTACAAGTACTGTTATGTTTCTCTTCCTGTGCTGTCTGTGACACTTGCTCCTCCATAGCTAAGTCAGTAAGAACATCTCAGTGATACAGAATTAACCCCAGATATCCACTGGGATTTATGAAAACCAACTTTGATTTTAATGTGTTTTGAATGGAGACTTCATCTTGTAGTGCTGCAATGTTATCTGCTGGGTTTTTTGTCTGTTTCCTAGAGAGCAGCTGTAACAGTGACTAGAACAGTGCTACGTTTTTTTCTTTAAATTTCCCCCCCTCCCCTCCCATTGGAAATGTGTAGGTTTCAGGCAAATGGGATTGTTATCACTATAAAACTTTGAGGCAACTCCCAGTGACTTGGATGAGCCTTCTAACACGTACACGGTGGAAACGAAGCTTTTTTTTGTTGGGTGGTTCTTGTACTCAGCGCCTTCATTTTAATCTTCAAAGGCCTTAATTAACTCAATTGCATAAACAGCACATCTCTCTCTTCTCTGTGAGGTTTCTTGGTAACAGTTCTACTCCTCAGAAGTGCCAAACCCACTGGCTTTTAACACGTAAGATGCGAAAGTAGAAAACAAAATCTTCTCAGCTTCTTCTTCAAATCTCTTCAGCAGTGGGAAATAGGAATGGACACAAACTAGTCCACTTTGCAGGCAAAATATCAACTACATTTCTGCAACTGGTTACATACATTCCCACAAGAATAAAGCCAGTGATAAATACATACAGGAAATGTGTGTGGGGAAGTGGGAATAGAAAGTGTCGGCAGAGAAGGGGAGGACTTGAGGAAGCGGGCCATAACTGCTGTGAAGCATAAGCATCAGCCTCCCACAGTGCTTCCGAGGACAGCATGAAAAGCCAACAGTGAGGAATGACTGCAAAAAAAGTGGAAGATCCTTGGGTGAAAAAAGCACAGCAAGCAGATGGGGAAAGGGTCACAAACATCTGGAAGGGTAGGACTTGTACCCTAGCCCAAAACCTGGACCTCACAAACTCTTACAGTTGTGATATTCATTCAAAGGTGCTAGCACAGTGGATGAAGACTATAGTATAAGAATGCAGAACGAGTGATTGCTTTTTTTGAGGTCATATGAAAAATAGCTATTTTACAGCTATTTTTATTCTTCTGCATCTAACTCTCTACTTTTTAAGGAAGATAAAAATAGAGCCTAATAATATGTAGTTGATACCCATAGGTGTAAAGTTCACACAGAGAGTTCATAAACTGAGAAACTGGCTAGATATTTGCACATGGAGTTATAAATATTTGTGTGTCTCTCTTCATTCAATGTGTGTACACACTGTTAAATGTAAGACCCTTCAATTTGTAGAACTGAAATGATAAAAAGGGCAAAGTCAATGTTTAGGAAATATGGAGGAAAAGAACACAAGAAGAGTTGCTGGATACCTACACTTTATTTGCATTATGCATGAATAACTATCACAACATCTCTGCCATATGAGTACTATATGCACAGCTAATAAAATTAATCCCAATTACTTGTATAGTGTAAATTTTCAGAGCTTCTCTAAAGGCAGGGTAGCATGGATGATGTAGTAAATTCTTCTATTCTCTTTTATTTTCCTGCTTTCTTACAGCTTTAATGTCTTTCACTTGTGTCTGCCTATGCATCAATCACTTTTGTCTCTAGGTGTGTTAGTGAATCTCTTCTGTCACCCAGTAAAATGCTAATGTGGCTGGATTATCTTCTTGAAATGTGAAACCAAGGGAACACAGGTGGAAAAGATTCTTCTTCTAGGGAAAATTTACACCAAATCTTTGTTCTCTAAAATGAGGCCTCCTGAGAAGAAAACACAGCAAATTTACACAAATAGGTTGGTTTACAACACAATAAAGACTCGTTCCCTTCCCACAGTGCTGCAGGTATCCCATGACAATGTGGGATTGTAAAGACACTTGCAGATGTCCAAGACCTAGTCACCTGCTGCCTTTGCTTCTTGAATAAAATCTTTACTCCTCTGTCACCAGCTATTTCTGCACTCTATGGACTCTGCTTTAAAGTACAGAAAGTGAGTAATGTTTCTTTTCCTAAGGGAATCAACCATCAGTTCAGGTAGCATCCAGCCTTGTCTGATCCGCATGAGCTACAGAAGCAGAGGCCTCAAGAAGGATCTCTTCCCACAGTGGGGATGTTGGCAAAGCTCGTGTTGCACCAGGCATGGGTGAAGTGTCCCTCTTCTCCACTGCTCTGCAGGTGATGCTGGTCTTGCTTCTCAAGCAGGTTTTCCAAGAGGTGTTTGTCCATCACCAGTTCTAAAGCTGAGATCATGTGAAGGTGTCTTTATTTTTATGTACGAGTACCTGAGTGCTTTGTGCTTTCATCAATCCTTCCATATTTTCAAACAGGCCTAATTTCCTAGTGTTTGTTTTTCTTGCTACCTGGTATGCTAGGCCTGGTCCTCTGGGTAGGCTAAACTGAATTTTTAAATTGTTAAAACATCTGATAATGTCCACGCTGAGAATGAGACAACAGCTTTGCAGTGTGTATGCGTCAGCCCTCAAATCAGGGCAATTGGATTTAATTTCTAAACACAGGAAAAGGCAAAGAAACTTACAAAGATCCTGAGCTGGTTTTGTGCTAAGTTTCATTGGAAAAATGAACAAGTAAGGATTTGAATAAAAGCTAGGCAGTTGCATGATGATAGACCTTGAAACTTTGCCAGGCAATAGATGCATAATGCTATGCTTCAGAAAATCAATACTTATACTTTATATAGTTCTAAAAGTATTCTGTTTGCTTCTATAGCGATAACATAATTTTAACTGGGAAACAAACCAGATACTTAGCATTGCAGTTTAATAGATAAGCAAATACTTTTCCCCTGTTTTGTCCTTTGCTGTTCTTCAAGTATTAAAAGACATCATACCGTATAGCTTAAAAAGCATCTATTTTTATTTCACAAAGCAAGTAGAACATTTCATCTGAGAGTTAAATCTAAAAGCTGTAGTGATTCTATTTGGGAAAGAAAAAATTTGAAGGGGTACAAGAAAATCTTGGGTGAAACTCAAGCCCTATAGAATCCTATTGCAAAATCCCTACTGATTTAGTTGATTTCCTAAAGCCCATACACAGCAATCACAGCACAAAGACAGCAGACACTGCACCATCTCCAGATGTAAAAAAGATATCTTAGTGGGATTGAGTGCACCCTCAGCAGGACAAGACCAAGCTATGTGATGCAATCAGCATGCTGGAGGGAAGGGATGCCATCCATGACAACCTTGAGAGGTGGGCCTATGTGAAATTCAAGGATGCCACCACATGCACGGTCCTGCCCAAGGTTCAGCTCAATCCCAAGCACAAGTACAGGCTGGGTGGAGAATGGATTGAGGGCAGCCATGATGAAGGGGACTTGGGGGTGCTGGTGGATGACAAGCTCAACATGACCCGGCAGTATGTGCTTACAGTCCAGAAAGACAACCATATCCTGGGCTGCATCACAAACAGCATGACCAGTAGGTCAAGGGAGGTGTTTCTGCCCCTCTACTGGGCTCTGCTGAGACCCCACCTGGAGCGCTGCATCCAGATCCAGGGTCCCCAGCATAAGAGAAACAGGGAGCTGTTTGACCAATTCCAGAGAAGGGCCACAAAGATGATCAGAAGGCTGGAGCACGTCTCCTATGAAGCCAAGCTGAGAGAGTTGGGCTTGTTCAGCACGGAGTGAGAAAGCTCCAGGGAGACCTTATAGCAGCTTTCCAGTATCTGAAGGGGGATTATAATAAAGCAGGAGAGGGACTGTTTACAAGGGCATGTGGGGATAGAAGAGGTATTGTCTTTAAGCTGAAGAGGGTAGATTTAGATTACATATTAGGAAGAAATTCTTTACTGTGAGAGTGGTGAGTCCCTGGCACAGGTTGCCTGGAGAAGCTGTGGCAACCCCCTCCTTGACAGTGTCCCAGGCCAGGTTGGATGGGGCTTTGGGCAACCTGGTCTGGTAGAGGGTGTCCCTGCTCATGGCAGGGGGGTGGGAACTAGAGGATCTTTGAGTTCCCTTCCAACATAAACCATTCTATGAGTGTATGCTTTTATGAGTCTTTGAAAATAGTAAAAACTCAATATTCAGGATACAATCAAGTTTAGCTTCAGCTGAACTCTAGCTGACATCCAGGACATGGTTTATTTAGAAGAGGAAAATGATACATATGACAGTATTTAAGTGTGGTGTGAAGAACAGCCAAAATATAGTCTCTATTTAAATCAAAATGCCAGTCTTTCTCTTTAATTTGATGCATAAAAAGAATACTCTATAATCTTCCCAGGCTATAGGAGTTCAAGAATGACCTTCTAGCCTGATCAGTTGTAAAGTAATCTTCTGAAATACTTACCCTGCCATAAGGATAGCAACCATGGTAATGGCAGGGAACTGAGGGGAAAGAATACCATAAAAACTGGCAAGGCAAAATTAGTAGGGAAAAGTAGAGTTAATTTTGGACAGTGCCAGTGGACTTTTATGTGCTTGCATCCATAACGCTCGAGTTCTTCATATCCCAGAAATAACAGGAAAAAAATGCCTGTTTTATATGCTTTCTAAGGTGCTGCAAGAGAATAAAGAGGAAATAAAAAAATCTTTTGATAGAAACTACCCCAGGCATACTATTTAGCTTAAGGAATAGGGAAGGTTACAAATCCTTCAGACCCGGAGGTACTTCACAGTTCCAGCTCACATGAATGACAAAGGTCTATTGACTTCAGTATTGTGGTCTTCGATCTTGAATAAGCTTTTCATTGTGTTTCAGAGGGGATCTGATGGCATCTGGAATAGCAGAATCTCCCTTTTCTGCTCTGCAGAACACTGCCTTTTTTGAGCATCCTGACAATTAAATTGAGAAAGCTGCCTGGGTATTGGGTAAATCTTATGCAGAAAAATATTTTCTTAAATTAAAAACGACCTCCCAGTGGAAACAGGCTTTGTGCAAAAATAATGTAAGGTTTTTATTTTTATTTTTGCCCTTAGTTTTATGGCAAAATTACTGGTACTTGCATGTTTGCAGGGGAATATTGAGATTTCAAGGACTTTTAAAAATTATTCAACAGGATAAATTGATAGGTTTTTCTGTAAATAAATCGGGAAAAAAAGCAGGGAAAGATTGTCTGTTTGGAACTGTGTAGAATAGAACTGAGCTTGAAGTTTCAAAAGGATAATTCCTTGCATGCTGGTGAAGGCTTGTTCATTAAGGCTTGATTCTCATGGAAGTTAATAATACACCTATTAACTTTAAGCACATAACCAATGTCACTGCAGTCCCAGTTAAAATTAAACCCATGCCTCACTGCTTGGCTGAACCAGGGCCTAAGGCTAACTGGATCTTCAGTGCTATTCTTGGAGGAACCATCAGAGTCAGCACCCGATGGCGAGTGAAGGAGGGCAGCAGCTCATCTTACAACCGAGGTGGCCGAGGGTCAGTCAGGGTCTCTGGCAGGGAGGAAGAGGTCAGCTGGATTCCAGCACAAAGGGAAAAAGGAAAATGGTCACAGCACTTATCTGAGAGGAAGGGGCAGTGGGCAGTGGGAATTAGATGGATTTGTATGTAGTGCAGCAGAGAGAAGGAGCACAGCAGAGTCCTCTGAGTACCGGAAATAACCTCCAGGTCATATGTTCATCTGGTTTTCAAATCACACTGACCTTGGTGTGTTTAAGGAAACAAGAAAAGAAAATCTAAATCAAAAGAAAATCTAAATTTTTGCTGTAAGAAATAGTGTACTGGCTGTATTTTCTGAAAATTGTCATCATTATCTTAAAGTACATTCTAAATGCCTGTAAGCACCACTGAAAAGCTGTTTTACCTGAGGAGTTAAATGTCAGATTTATGCTACAAAGACAGCTCCTGATCCTTCAGCATTTAATTAATTTTAATTATTTTAGTAACATCATTGCTGAGTATTTATTTGCACCCAGAAGGATAACCACGTGTGTGAATGCTTGTGGTGTGAGGCACTTTAAAATGTTCTGACCATAAAAAAGGTGTTGGAGGGTCAGGTCTAATTCTACAAGGGTGGTGAACATTTCTTAGTGTGTGTCAAAGAGTAACTGGATAGCTTTAAACAGAAGCAATTTCCAGGAGTCAATCCTCTTGTTCTTTTGTATTTTTCTTCAGTGAAATGATCCCTGCTTCTCTTTCAGCACTCTAATTATCATAAACCTCAGAAATCATTTTGCAATTAACGAAAGTCTGGATTCTTCATGTTCACTGAGCAAAACCTAACATAAACACTCACTGCAAACTCTTTCCAAGGTAACAAATAGTGCCAGCCTAATTTATATCTGTTTAATATCTGACATGCATCTGTAACAGGCGAGTTTCTGTTCTCACAGTTGTCTTTCTGTTGCTGAAACTTGTACACTGGAAACTCGACAGTCATCATAGGTCTGAAGTAAATGAAAAGCAATCTGCAGTAACTGCTTTACCAAAGCCTTTTGTCTGAAGCAGCCAAGAGCAATAAGTCATGGTCTTTCTTTAGATTTTGGACAGAGAGGAATCTCATTAGGTTGCTCTGGCCCTTTTCATCTCTGAAGCTCAAAAAGTTAAACCAGAAAGGGAGGAGTATCTTCCTGCCAGAGCACAGATCAGAGAGGTTGCCTGCAGCAGCAAAATACTCAGTAGGTGTTTTCATGAATGGTCATGAGGAGGGAGGGAGGGAAGGACAAGTGTGCCACGGTTTCCCCAGGGTACATGAGTGCTCCTCCGGGGACACAAAGTCTCTCTAATCCTGCCGTGCGTGAGTCAGCACTACAGCCCGTGGGAAACTTCTTCTCTTGTTTGCAGCTCACTATGTAAATTGGACACTTTGCTAAAAAAAAATAAAATAAAATAGAGTTTGCATATTTATAAGTGCAAACTTCTGCAGATGTTTGGTTTGTTTGGGTTTTCTTTAAGGTTTACTGTAGATGTGAACACGACGTTGTGACGTGCGTCGGGAATGAGGAAGAGAAAAATTATTTACTCCATCTGTTTTGTACTGAGAAGGAAGAGAAGATGACTTTTAAGAAGATTATAGTCCAGTATACTTAGTTTCCAGAGCTTTCCTCAGACGCATAGTATAAACAGCATCCCTGAGAGAACTTCCAGGTTGAAGAAAAAAGCAGCATGAATGTGACAGACCCTCCAACTCCCTGCCTTTTCTCTAGTGCTCTGAGCATGCAGCCATGGATTGCTGTGCCTAAGTGACCCAGTAGTCCGTTTTACTCACAGTGAGCACAGCCCTACGTTTGCCTGTGAAGAAAACAGGAGATAAAATAGCTATCTGAATTATTCTACATATATCAGCCAGTTTGTGGCAGATCTGGCCATGCGCTGGGTCCTGCACTTTGGTCTCAATAACCCCAGGCAGTGTTACAGGCTTGGGACAGAGTGGCTGGAGAGGTCCCTGGAGGAGAAGGAACCTGGGGGTGTTAGTGGACAGCCGGCTGAACATGAGCTGGCAGTGTGCCCAGGTGGCCAAGAAGGCCACAGTATCCTGGCCTTTATGAGGAATGGTATGACCAGCAGGAGCAGGGAAGTGATTATCCCATTATATTCAGCATTGGTGAGGCAGCACCTTGACCTCAGAAGATCATCTAGTCCAACTCCCCTGCCAGAGCAGGATCACCTAGACTAAATCACACAGGAATGCATCCAGATGGGTTTTGAATGTCTCCACAGAAGGAGACTCCACAGCCTCTCTGGGCAGCAGAGTGCTCTTTCCAGTGCTCTTTCACCCTCACAGTGAAAAAGTTCTTCCTTATACTCACATGGAACTTCCTATGATCCAGCTTACACCCTTTGACCTATCACTGGCCATCACTGAGAAGAGCCTGGCTCCATCCTCCTGACTCTCAAACTTTACATATTTATAAACGTTAATAAGGTCACCCCTCAGTCTCCTCTTCTCCAAGCTCCCTCAGCCTCTCCTCATAAAGATGTTCCACTCCTTCCAACATCTTGGTGACTCCTGTGCTTTTTGGTCTTAAGAAAAGAAGGCTGAAGGGAGACCTTATCGCTCTATACAACTGCCTGCAAGGAGGGTGCAGAGAGGTGGGGGTAGGTCTCTTCTCTCAGGTAACAAGCAATAGGACAAGAGGAAATGGTTTCAAATTGCACCAGGGGAGATTTAGGTTAGATATCAGGAAGAATTTCTTTACTGAAAGGGCAGTCAAATATTGGAACAGGCTGCCCAGGGAAGTGGTGGAGTCTCCATCCCTGGAGGTATTTAAAAGGTGTGTAGATGTTGTGCTTGAGGACATAGTCTAGAGGTGGACTAGGCAGGGTTAGACTTGATGATCTTGAAGGCCTCTTCCAACCCAAGTGATTCTATGATTCTATGATCAAATTTTTACCTTCTGAGTCCTAATGGTATGCAGTTTCCATCCCACCTGGCCTTTGGTATACAGTATCTGTCAACTGGTCCCCTTACCAGGGAGCTATGGGAAATGCTCCAGGAATTTGCTTCTCCCCATGTGCTGTGTCGGATTATTTTTACTGATGACTAGCTACAATTCCAGTAGGATATGTATCTCCTTATGTTTACTTCCTTACCCATATTATATTGGCTTGTAATGGCATTAATGCAGTAAGGCATTCTATCCATCACTAAATTATGCATGCAGTCAGTAGCTGTTCTGATTAGCTCTACACAGATATGGGTTGAATTACAATGGAAAGCTGCCTCCGAATGTTTAGTAAATGACAACTTTATTAGCGTTATTTACACTTGAAAACAAAGGGCTTTCAGAATGAAACCTTGTGGGTTTTCCCTGGAAAAATAGCTTTATACAAAACCAGAATTAGTCATGTGAACAGCCATGAGAAGTCAGCCACAAAGCTATTCCATCACTGCACTTCTGGTCTATCACACACAGTCTGCCCTCACTTCAGATTTACAAATAGCATGTCCTCACAGCACACAGATTAGTTTGCACCTTCTGCCCATTTCTTTTAAAATTGACTTTAATGCAATTTGCAAATGCTTCTTCTCTACAGAAGCAGACTTTGGGATTTTGAAGAGCTACCCGTCCATGTGTACATGTCTGATCAAGGATTCTATGAAGCAATAGCTGGCAAAACTCAGAAATTCATGAGTGTTAGAGCCTAATACAAAATTCAAAGTATTTTTCCTTCTAGCTCTATGCAACCCATTCCTGCATTCTGTGCTGTGCCTCTGTCATGATTTGGAATATGCCACAGGAATACAGCATACACAGGCCAAGTATTAAATGAAAACAATTTATTATATCAGTATCACTGAGAATAACAGCTTGAAAAGAAACAAATTCTGATAATACTGTTAGTAGCAGCAACACCAGTGGATCTTCTAGGCAGTTAAAGTTCTTGTCTAAAATTATTTTGGAAAATTGGTCTCTGGAGAAAATGAAAAATGTCCAGTGGGATTAAACTATAATATGGGAATTGAAAAGCTTTGGTGTTTAAACCTTTCCCTTATCATTCTCCTTTGTCACCTTTGGTTTTCAAAGCAGCAATGAAATTCTAAGGTAATATATTGAAAAGGAGAAAAAGGGAGATTTCTTACTGAAAAGTGAATGTAGTGAATATTATTTTGTTTCAAAGTTGCCCTAGCAGAACCAAAGAAATGCAGCCATCTGAAATGGCTGAATGGGCACAGACTGGGATTTTTGACAGAATCAGAGACCTCAAAGGATCTAGTCAACCCCCTACCAGAGCAGGATCACCTAGATTAGGTCACACAGGAACACATCCAGGTGGGTTTTGAATATCTCCAGAGAAGGAGACTCCACAACCTCTCTGTGCAGCCTGTCCCAGTGCTCCATCACCCTCACAGTGAAAAAGCTTTTCCTTATGTTCACATGGAACTTCCTATGCTCCAGCTTGCACCCATTGCCCCTTGTCCTGTCATTGGACATCACTGAGAAAAGCCTGGCTCCATCCTCCTGACACCATTTACACATTTAAAGGCATTATTGAGGTCTGAAGGTGTAGTCCCTTTTTGGGCTGCAGAGTGGTCTGAGGGAAGCAAGTCATGAGTCAGCTACTCAGTACATCAACACCATGTCAGCTGCTGAGGGTTCAGATCATTAAGTGCTGATCCAGGTGTTTCAGTGAAGATGCTGTTGTTTAATAGAATTGCTTAAAGCTGAGTGTTCTGTGTGGTAAATATCATGACTACTGATACTCAGGATTTGTGGGATTTTTACTTGTATGGGTGAGCCGTTGCTATTCTTCAGCAGAGGAATTAGGAAATTACATAAAGGTAAAACACTATTGCAATATAAATAATAACATATCATGAGCTTCCATAAATCATTTTATCTATCAGATAGTGCAAGTGGCGGCTGTCATGCAATGTAAACTTCTGACAACATAGTCCAGTCCTTTTTCCTGGGTTCACTTCTCTTTCTAGAACTGTGACCCTCTCTTGTTCTCAGCCTGAGACCTGACAATCCTTCTTTTATTTTGGGCTCCATTCTGGTACTTCTACCTTCTCGCTGCCCAATCATCAGCATTGCCACCCAAATATAGACATAAATACCTATCTGTCACAGCCATTGAATTCATACTGACAGATTAGATACAGTATTTGTTTCCCCTTCTTCTGTTTGGACCTTAACCAACACTGTCCCAAATTTCAGACTCTCTTTGCTTATATTTAGCAAACCTCACCTGTCAGGATTTGAAGTGGATGTAAGCTGCCAGATAATTGGAAAACTTTGTGCTTCTTTGGATTAAAGAATAACAATATTACAGAAGGTTGCCAAAGAAAGAAAATGGACAAAAAGTAATTTTCATATTTTATTAGCACCAGTCCAATGGCCTCTTATGTGGCCATTTAATTTGTGGTTACAAAACATGTGACTGTTTGAGCATTCAGATACATATGGCTAATGTCGGTTCTGGCTATTCCATTCAGTATTAGTATAACATCATAAGTAATTTACAACAAAACATCTTTTTTTGCCTAAGTTAACATTAGTCAGAGCTGTGGATGCCCAATGTCAGTAGTGAAATGAAAAAGACGAAACATACTTCTCTGTATCTACCAAGAAAGTGAAATCTAAAGGCCTTTTATTTTACTACAGTGTTGTGCATTTAATGGTAAGGAGCTAAGGGTCCAGATTCTCTCCTGGTGTAAAGCAAGTAAAAGGCTGAAAGTCATGAATTTGCTTTACTCTAGACTGGCCAAGGTTGCAGCCACAACTCTTAAGGAAATGCATTGCAAATGTTGCTTATGTTGCTTATAATGTATTTTTCATCCCATTCTTAACAAGCAACTTCATTTTCCAGGCTTGGATCTCCACCATCCCAGAACAGAACTCTTACGTCTCTATCAGCATGTGCTGTGTGGCAGAAAAAAATGTTGCAAAACCACATAAAGCCTAGGTTTAAGGGTGACAATATTTGCATCATAGACTCATAGAATGGTTTGGCTTGGAAAGGACCTTGAAGTCCATCTAGTTCCACCCCTCTGCCATGGGCAGGGACACCCTTCACTAGACCAGGTTGCCCAAAGCCCATCCAACCTGGCCTGGGACACTTCCAGAGGGCAACCACAGCTTCTCCAAGCAACTCATGACAGGGCCTCAACACCCTCACAGTACAGAATTTCTTTCTAATGAAGAATTTTTTCCTCATGCATGCAGTAGAATGTCAGTCCATCAGATAAGCAATGCTGCCTCATCCTGTCTGACCTCTTCCAGTGTCTCATCTGTACCTCCTAGGGCTACACCAGCTTATTACTTGGGTTAGAGTAGGCACCTCAAATAGACACGTACACTCCTCCCACTCCCATTTACTTCTTTTAAGGACACCGGGGGTATAAAAGATTCACACAACCTGTTTTCTACTGTTTGGTCATTAGTGCAAAGCCAAACTGTCCCACCATTTGTCTCCTGGACAGATCAGGGTGTCTGATCTACCAGCCATGATGGACAGGAGAAAGTGGTGGGGAAATCAGCATGTACAAGCATCCAAACTACCAGAGTGTGGGTAGCTGAAGCTGGTCTGGGTCACACTGCTCTAGTCCTCCTCACTTATCAGCACTGTGCTGACTGAGCCACTTCACTGCATGAACTGGCAGGCAGCTGGCCAGAGGAAGGTGGACTTGCATGGGGTTAGCAGGGTGAAGGGGCTGAGGGAACATGGGACAGGAGCGTGTGGGGTGGTGGGCCAAGAGCAGGAGGAACTGGAACAGCGAGCAGTAAGACCAGTGTAGGCTGATGGAGGAACAATGTGCAAATAACCAAATCCTTATGAACAGATGTTTGCATAGTTAATAAACCTTCCACAGTTTCCTTTAAATTATCTTTTCTTTTGTATCCTGGATCGTGTTTATCAGAAGCTTTTTTTTTAAAATTATTTTTAGACTGAGAAATTAAAGATGGTGAGTCAGACAGTGTTCAGCTCCATGTGTTATGCTGAGCTGCCACAGAGGACAGCCCATTTTTCGCAGAACAGCAACACATTTTACAGGTTTTCTTAAGGTTTATTTTCAATTCTGTTGTTTTCTTGCTGTGAAAAGATACTGCTATAACAAGACTGCATTGGCAGTGGGAAATACAACAGGGTCATATCGAGGGGACTTTTATTACATCATAATGATGTATATAGATAGATACACAAAACACAATTCTGCCAGAAGACAAATCCCATTCTTAAACCCTACAGTGCATTATTAGGCTTGCAGCACATATGAGCTGAGGAAGATGTGCCAATCCGTGTTAAAATGTCTTACAAAATACCTGATAGTGAGAAATCTTTATGACTTATTTTTTAACTGAATAATAGGTTAGATTTTAAAATAGGTCACATTCATCGGCTGGCTGTAGCTGGCTTTATGAACCCTACAGCATGGCTCTTAATAATATTGGTATATATAGCTATAAAACTCCCCCCTAGGATTTCTATATACTATACTTTTAACTGTCTTTGGCTCATCCTATTTGTAGGTAGACATTATTTATTGAGTTGAGATCAAAATTATTAGGGAGGCATGAAAACACACTCAAACATATAGAACATGTGGGGGTTTTTCAATCATTTTTAAATTATTTTGTTCTCTCTGTTTCTCTTTGCTTCCTGCCAGAAAATACAGGTGATTCAGGTAATTTTCAGACTATATACTTGAATTTGTCTGCTTGATTACATAGCTTTTCTAGATTAACATAGACACATTTCTAACTTTTATTTTAACTTTAACGAAAAAAAAAAAGATTCCATAAGAGTTGAATGTTGGTTTATCATTTGAATTCTTGAATTCAAGGATGAGAACTTAATTAATTTTTTTCACATGACTAAGACATAGTTCTTTGTGAGAATTTCATCAATCAGTGCATTTCTCTTCCAAGATTACCGGCTATCATACAGTAATATTTTTGCCACAATTTTTTCTCACCTTTTTCTTGGTCATCAAATATTCTTCCATATATTGAAAATATTACTAGGGTCAGAATACTTCTTAGTCACAAAACTAAATAGTGTAGGTTTCTCAGGCATTACTGTATTGTTATTTTAAATCTATTTTAAATGTAAAATGTTTAAATTTTTTTTTTTTTTACTAATTATACTGTGTTTTTCTTGCATTCATTTGGAAATCACAGTGTGTATATGTTCTTGGTGACTAATTCTGTCTCACTGCAGACTCTGGAATCAGAAATGAGTTCTTCCTGAAACCTCTGAGTTAGTGAATGTCTAAAATTATTTTTTTTCTTTAAGAATTTTCCATTTGAGAAGGTGACTAATGATGTCCTGTGGCACCAGATGTTTGAACAATTTCTTTAAGCTTATCCAAAATAAGAGGATACAAGTTGATGTGTCTGATATCAACGAACTAATTTGCCTTTATAGATAAATAAGTTACAAGTAGCCAAGTATTCATTTAGCCTTAATAAAGTTTTTTAATAATAAAATTTGTTTTTTGGTTTTCATAACACTTCATGTGAGTAATTTCCAGCACAGTGGGGGGCTCCATTCCTAAGAGAGAAGAGCAAGTCTGTTCTAGAAGGAAAGAGCAGAGACATGTATATACTCATACTCGTCATCTTTATAGAGGGTCATGTGAGTAATTTCCAGCGCAGTGGGGGGCTCCATTCCTAAGAGAGGAGAGCAAGTCTGTTCTAGAAGGAAAGAGCAGGGACATGTATATACTTGTCATCTTTATAGTGGGTTCTATTTTAGCTTAGACTACAAAGTTAAATGATCGACAACTTTATTTAGTGTCCAAGAACATGTTTGAGTTTTCCTTTAGTTATAGGATAGCAGAAAAAAATTGCAGTTACAGTAGATCACAGTATGAATAAGTATGAGTAAAAAAAAATCTGGCACTGTAGCTAAGCAGGCAAATCTTACTCTGGATTGCATTCACAAGAACTGAAAATAATGTGGGAAGTAATTATTCCTTCTACTTGATCCCAGTAAGATAAGTAAGATTTTTCTCCCTTCTATTGCTATAAAATGTTATAACAAAGATGATGACTATAAATGGTTTTTTAGGGTCAACGGGGTGAGAAGAAAAACATAAATTATGTTAAATTTCACCAAAAATTATCTCACTGAGTAAAAGAGAACGCTTCTGTTTGGTTGTTAAAGCACTGAAAGTGTTCTCCTATGGAAGTTGTGAAGTCTCCTACACTGGAGTTTTTTAGGATAGGTTAGACAAACATCTGTCAGGAACGATCTTAGTATAGACCACTGACCAGCTTCAGTCCAAAGGACTGGAGCAGACCGTCTTCCAAGGTTTCGTTTCTGCTATTTTATGGATCTGAGTTTACCACTAGCTGGGTCTCATCTTGTTACACTTCCTCTTGCATAAACCTCTTTCTTACTGTAAAAACTTCATGTTTATAATACTGTGGCTGTACAGGGATTCAATGAGCTTCCTGTTATTTGAGTAATCTTCTCACTCCTGAATTTCTGGGGACAAATTTCCAGTACTCCCCTCTAACTGCATGTCACAAGTCTTTGCTGAGATAAAGTCAAAAGGAAGCAGCAACTCAGAACCCTGATGTCTAGTGCAAATGCTGACTCTTGCCTCTCTTCTGGCTGTGCTCCTACTGTCGGTATCCCAACTCATCCTTTGGCAGCAGGATCAAAAAATATGTGCTATTTTCAGAGCTTCTCCTGTAACACTGTCATGTCAGAAAGTATAAAACTGCTAGCTAAACTCCTTAAGGCATTTGGGAAGGGTTCTTGGAAGCGTCAGTGCTTGTTTACATGCGTTACTGTGCTACAGTGCCTCCTCCTAGTACCTAGTACCTAGTACCTAGTGTCATAGTCTGAGTGCTGCCTGCAAGGCTCTCTGTGACCTGGTCTATCAGGCTGCCTTACACAGCTTGTAGGGACAGCCTTGGCACATCTGCCCTATCTCGTAACACGTGTCTTACTTTGAAGGTGCAGAGAAAAACAGCTCAGAGGAACCTGCAGTAATTCCATGGAGAGGTGACCCCTGGAATGCACCCCCTTGCTGCCTGCATACAATCCTTGGCATCTCATTGGAATGCTGAGCATAAGAATACTACGGTCACCAGAGGACTTATGACTCTCAATATGAAAAGTAGAGAAGAAATTAACTGGGACTTCAGCTTCTCTTTGCTACTTTAGTCCTCAAAATGAAAAATTTTATTTTGTCCTATTTTAGAGTCATCCAAGTCTAAAGTCACTTATGTGCTCATTAGCAAAGTCCCTAAAGTTTTACCTTTGAGTATGCTGGAATTGCCTTATTTTAGCAATATCCGACTCTCAGGAGCCCTTATAGCTTTGCAAATGAAGTCATCTCCATCTCTCTTGCTCAATTGACAAGCATTGTCTGTCCACATCTATTAGAAAAGACCCCGCACAAAATATAGAGACTGGTGATAGTTGCCATACCTCACACCTCTGGTGACCTTCATCTGTTTGAGCCCTGACAGGAGGAACCAGGCCCAGAATACATTTTCTAAGTGAGTACCTGATAGTAGGCTAGAGCAGAGTTCTCTTAACTTCCACTTTCCAGGGAATAATTAAATATTCATTAGGTCAGAGGAAGGAAAGAAGAGCAAGATAAGATTCACAATGATTGGCTAAGCCTTAGGTTTCTTGTGGAACAGAGTACTTCTTTTCAAATATTTAAATTTTTAATTGGAGGAGAGAACAGAAAGTGAGATTCTTCTCCCAGATGAGAATCATAAAAAAGCAGTGAGTTATAGTGACATGTTCACTCTTGTCTCTTTTCTAGGGCACAATGAATATTTGATGAGTCTACAAGGATGGATATAGCTTCTACAAGAGCTACTAAGAACCTTCTCTTTTCCACCCCAGGGTAACAATGGCTCCAGTGGTTAGGGATCAGCAAATGTAGGTTCAAACACCTTGTAGCAGAGGAATGATTCTATCCTAGTAGCACTTTTTTTGTATAAATACCTATGTCCAGCTATGGAAGAGAGCCACTGCTAAGGCCATGCTTGTAAGTGAGAGGTACTGGCAGAAGGGCCTCACACCAAGACCAAGTTGGGTGGCTTGACATCAATAAGTGAGTGTCACAGGCTAGAGATGTGATCTAAATCTTACGAGTTTCTGTTGGCTAACATGTGCCACCTGCTTAGTTTTCTGGCTTGGGGGAATGATATGCCTAAAGTGTGCATTATTTGCGTGCATCACGTGAAGCAGTGCTGAGGTATGGGTCCTTGGGTCCTTTAATATTGAACTAGAACTTCCTTTTGAGCCTACCTTTGGATTTCACATTTTCTGCCTCCACTGTAGATGGCTGCATTTCAGGAAGGAAAGACATTGTTGAATTGTTGCTATTTTGTATTGTTGCTAAGATGCCAAGGTTTCTGGACATCTTCCAGAGGTGAGTGTTAGCTCAGTGGGTCAGTTGCCAAGAAAACTCTGCTGCTTGTACACACAGGTTTTACCCTTGTGATTCATGGTGTCATTATTTCAAAGGATGTAGCCATCATGAGAGATTATGGCCAGACATGCACTGCCCTTCAGGTAACATGAAGCTGAAATCTTGAATGGGAGCTGGTATTTATATTCTAGTCAAAGAAGATGTAGGTATCAAGTTCTCAGGTGAGCCCTCTCAGTAGATGTTATATGGAACCGAATGACTAACTGATCTGAAAGCGTTTGAGCTGGTGGTTTGAGGGTTATGTATAGAAGACGTTTCTCAACAGTCACAAAATTATGTGGCCACAAATGGACAAGTCCACATGGGAGAAGACCATATGCAGTTATGCACATGAAAGGAACTCTTTTCTAACCATGACTCTGAGTATTCGGATACAGAGCTAGGCATCTGTAGTGTCTATTTGGCTTTTCAGGGGAAGAGGAGACAACAAGGTCCTTGTCAAAATGAAAAAAAAATATATAATGAAAGGAAAATGTTTGTATAAAAAACCCCTCCATCTTTCCTTTAGAAAATGAGTTTGAACAAAGCATTTCAGCTCTTCAGAACAAACTGAAAGTGAGGGATTTAGTTCCATGTGAAAATATTGTATCAAAGAGAAGAATATTATCTTTAATTTCTCCCCCACCATGCCATTTCTGACTCCCTGCCAGAGTTTGAGAAACAGTCGGCATCATCAGGGTGAATCATCTGTGCTGCATACAGCCCTTTTTGGCAAACTGCAACCAACCAGCTCCTGGGACTGTTTCAGTTTGCACGTTTATCTCTACTTGGAGGCCCTAGCTAAAATAAGGAGCACCACATCTGCAATATGCATTTGTTCTGCTTCTTAACAAAATAAGAGTAGATTAATATAAAATAATCTTTGAGGGCTGGAAGTCAGTATGTTTGGAGAGTGAGGATATCTAAAGAAGAATCTTTTAAACTTTCCGAAGGCTGGTGAAGACCACAAGGCAAAAGTGTGTTCAGCAGAGGAATGTATGTGGAAACTTGCTGGACTCCTCACAGGAAACAAAAAAAAATGTTTATATATTTGGAGTCAGAGGTTAAATCAAGGGTGAACACGCTCTCGTGGAGTTTATTCCTCAATTCTTATTCTGGTAGTTTACTCACTTCTCACGTATGCCACGCTTCATTTTCTACTACTCAGTTTTTTGCAGAGTCCCTAACCTTTCACCATTTCTCTCTTAAGGATATTGAATTTATCCCAGCACTAGACGCTGACATTCTAGGAATTTTATAGTATGAAATATGCCATCTACTTAGTGAAGTAACTGTAGTGTGAAAAAAATGTCATGTTTTCTAAGAGGCTGTTGAGCAGTGTGCAGCTAAATCTGGCAAAGAACTGAATGATTGCTTTTTCCATTGATGTCAGCTCTCAGGACATAGCCTTATAAATGGGAAGCTGTCTGAAGAAGTATTGCAGACTTTCAGTGAGTGGGTAGATCTAAAATAGATTAAGAAATTAATGACATAAGGGAACACATAGCTTAAAAGGATGATGTTTATAATGTATCTTGATACTTCGTTACATATCCAGACCCACTCTACTAAGTGTATTGGGTGTTTTTGCAATGTTTATAACAAAAGCTTTGCTACATGAATAATACAACTCAGAATTATGTTAATTGTACTGATAGGCAGGTAATTTTGAGGTTCTATTTGCTACCCTAATAAATGGATAATCAGTGCGAGTACAGCTCTAGTCACTCTTCTGTAACTCTCTGAGATTACCTGATCTAGAGAGATGAGATGACATTAATTCTGTTGCTTCCAGTGGCATCCCATTGAATTAGTCTGCTCCCTTCTTGACAGGCTGCTTTCTATATATTTCCCCTACAACAGAACACACTGGTCTCTGAAATGCCAATCCTATGTAAAATTATATGAAATCTCTGTAACCTGTAATCGGTTCATTCATTAAGTGAAAGTCACCTTGAAAGGGTTTGAATGCCCTCACATATGCATTTGATTCCCTAATTCAGTGATTATTGGTTGTAATAACATCAAGGGAAATACATAAGATGAAAAGTGTTAATGATGGTTGATAAGGGGATGTTTCCAGCAGGAGTCTGATCAAAAGAATCTAAGTCAGTTCCCATTTAAGACCAGGAATAAATTGCAGAGCTCTTTTTAGCGATTCCAGTTTGTGACTCACTACTCACTGTGCAAAGCTGTGTAAGCTCTGAGATATCTTTCTGTTTCACCCAGCAATAGAACTAGCCTGGGAACTAAAGAGCAGCAGGATGCAGGATGCAGAGAACTATCAACTATAAAAAAAAAAACCCTCGCAATTTATGTAACTTTTTAAAAAAAATAAACTGAAGCACCGAAAAGACAAAGGTTTCACTTTTTTCTTTTTTTTTTTTTCTTTTTAGAGTCTGATGGTTTTCCTTAATTTCTTCTCCAAATGAAACTGCAGAAAATGTAGCCATGGTTCAGCTTGTAGGTTGAAAAATATGTGCTGACTTACTGCTTTGCCCTAATACTCATTTTCTTTTACTCGGAAGAGGGCTGAGATCTTTTGTTCCCCCAAAGAAAGGATTCTGGATCATCTGGGATGATGTTCTTATGGAAATATTCAAATATACAATTATTATGTTATATGTCCTTACATGCTCTCAGAGCTTGCTAAGTCATATGATACTCTGTTCTGTGAGAAAACCAGCCATTGATCTTCCCTTCCCCCATTTCGTGGGAGACTCCAAAGAGTCAGTTGAAAAACGTGCAAAGGCTGTGGGCAATTCAGATCGAATACAGGGATGAGGTAAGATATTTTGTAATTTATGCATTGCTGATTGGATCTAGGTTATGCTAGATGGCTAGATCCTGTGAGTTTTTGATAGTCACTGTCTTGAACAAAATCCAGCTACTTTGTGGCAGTGTCTAGAGGAAAGCAGCCAGAGCCTCCCTGGTCTCTTTATTGAGGGGGTTTACATGTGCTGGTTAGGCACTTGGAATAAAACTTTTCAGATTCCTTGAAACTCTCTGGCTTTATGTCAGAGCAGGAGGGAAAAGGGGGTCTTGAGGGCAGCTGCACATGTGAGTGCCTCACATCTCTCTCATGAGGAGCAGCATCCATGGGTTTCCCATTCCTGGAAAAGCGTGGAGTTAACAAACCTCTGGCACCTTCACCTAAAAATCAAAAAATAACTATGCCTCTTATGTGTCCCTGACAGAAATCCCCATGTCATTCTTCCCCAAATTTTGAAAATATTTGGAATATTCCGCCCCACAAGAGCCAGATAGGGAGGTGATTCTCATCACTCATTGCGATGTCAATGTAACCGCTTTCTTTATCTCTGAGTACTGTAAAGAAGAATGCCCAAGTCATAAAGTCTTTGCTTCTCCTTCCGAATTCCTCAAGAAGGAAAGCTACTCCTGTAATCAATTTTTACCAATCATATATTTTCACCTCTGCTTTTTGCTGCTTAAGAAAGTGGCAACTATGTCTGCATTTTTGGAAGAAATACATAATTCAAAGTCAATATATCATTGAAGATATATTAAGATATAGGTGGCCTGATCTAAGCATTTCTTTGGGAAATATTTCATTCCTTGACTATGATTTGAATCTCCTGGGTGGTCTGTACAGTAATACACAATGCAGCTGAACATGTCAATTGTCTCAAACTCCAGAGGATCTCTGCCACTGGACTGACAACCAGAAAATTTCAAACAAGAAGGCTTTTCCAGGAGAATGTTACCTAGAGATCTTGTGAGGGGCTCTCAAATTCAGCAGAATGACCCAGTGTTGTCAATAAACTTTTACCTAAAAATTATTATCCACACTGCACAGAAGACACCTTAACTAGGGAAAGTCACTTCAATGTTTTTGTACTATTAGACCCTGGCAGTTGCATTATAATGGGTTTCTTAATAAACACTCTTATTAACTGGTTCATGTAGTTTGTGATAGTGCTCCAGTATATATTTCTACCACCTGTATTTAATTTTTTTTTCTCCTGCAGGAAAAAAAGAAGCCAACCAAACTTACAGAATTATATTTAAAAATTAGTTTCTTATCTTGCTTCTTCAGTGCATTTCTGTGTTCCACTGAATAGAGACAGATATGATCAGAGTATTTCTTTCTTTGTTTATAATGTCCTTGGAGATATACACAGTGAATGCAACGTGACAACAAGGTCACAATGGTGTTATTCTGGTGAGAGAATAAACTTGGGGTGCTAAGTGGATGTCACGGAAAAAATCTGATTAAAGTCATCATAAAAATCGATTTTACAATGGAATTTTTTTTCAATTTCTGCTGCAAAAGAAATAATATAAGTAGTGGTTGTTGAAAAGTTGGTGCCATGAATCTGTGCAGACAAAAAAGAAAAAATAAATCTCTCTGTCTTGGCTTGGTTTGCAGAGCTATGCAAGGAAAAGGAATGAGCAAGGCATGTTTTTGCCCCCAGCGCACACTCAAAAGGGGCTTCTAAGAAATGTTACCTCCAGTCATGTTCAAAAGGACCAAGGAGGTGATAGATTCTTGATTGCAATCATCCCCATTTCACCAGGCTAAACTCCCTACTGTACAATGACAGGAACTGTCCTGGAGAAAACCTCAGTAACACTGGGATTTGGGTAAACTTCAGCTTGTAACCGTGCTCCCTGAGATGAGCACAGTGAGACTTGAATCCAGCTGGGTTCAGGTGTAACAGATCTGGAGAGAAAAGGTTGTTGTTAATCTGATATCACGGCATGAAAGGGGCTGTGCAAGTGGTAGAGAAGGGGCCTGATTTTGAGGGAGCAACTCATCAGGAAAGGATGAAGATGGGTCTGCACAGGCTGGAGTGTGAATGTACTCCAAGGTGGATGTTCTTAGTCCACACCTGGTGCCCTTGTTTTATCCCATTGGGAAACCCGCCAGCTTCCTACAGGTTAGGCATAGCCTACAGGTTGGTTTACTCCACTTTGAAGCCAGACTACCTGTGCTTTCCAGGAGCTAAAAACAGTCAGATGGAGTGAGTTCATTTGTTTAGACACTACACCTTGAGGTTGTTCACATGGGGGTAGAGGGCTATTAGAGGAGGCAGACTACATGTAAATTTAACTTCTCTCTCAGTGAACTGTCTCTGGATTAGAGACGTTCCTCAATGAAACTGATAAAGTAGATTTTTTTTTTAGAAACTCAGTTTATTTGGTGTTTTACTGAAAAAAAAACCCTTTGCTTTTTTCTTGGAAATATCTATTAATTACTTGTCCTAAACAGATGTGCATCTTTCAGGCATACTGGTTCCCTTCCCCCATATCAGACTGTGAACTCTCATTGACCCAGCCCTTCCCATTAACAAAAATGACTCTTTGACCTGAGTTATAAAGCAGTTGACCTTTCCACCTCAACATCCCTCATTCATATGCAATTCTTCCAGGATATCTACATGACACAGACCATCTTTATGGTGAATACAAAGAGCAGTTAGATTTAACTACCTAACAACGACTTTGTTTTAAAACCTCTCAGCAATTGAAATGTATTTTAACAATGTGAAAAATATGGCATTTCTGGGCATCTCTGCAAAACGAGGTGATTAGGATGACTGTGTGCATAAAGGAAACTGAGATGGTAGGCAGCCATCTTCACCTCAGGACCGGTGAAAACCTTAGGGTGAAGACACATGCAGGACTGTGAAAAATGTCCCTTCTAAAGAAGGAAACTTTAAAAAAAACACAGCACGCAGAGCATCCCACTCCCTCTGCACTTGTGTAATGCAAACTTTGTCCCTTGGTACAATAATGAAACTCAAGAGACCATAATTATATTTAGTTTCTTTACAGTTTTCCCAGAAGAAGAGTTATGGACATGTGCAATCCTGTCTTCAAAGCCGGAGCCACGTCTTGCAGTTTTAATGTAGTGTCAGGGTTGATGGACCTCTTAACACTGCTGCTTTTGGGAAGGGCTTCTTTCTTTCACTGCAGTAACCCTTACAATAAACATTCACTTCTAAAAAAGGCATCCCAAAATGACTGTGTTTTGCACACTTGGTTTACACAGATGTAAATAATAACAAAGATAGAAGAGAGGGAAAGAAGCTCCTGCAGCCTGCAGGTTCCTTATGATTCCCAGAGACATCTTACACAGAAAAAATTGCTGCATGAAGTGGGCCAGCAAATAACATTAGTTCTCCTTTTGGCATCTGATATTTTGTGCCGCCATATGTTGATCCCACATGCTGAGACTTGTTTCTTTCATCTAATGCTACCTTTTTTCCCCACTGCTGCTTTTGTAGAAGATGAGAGAAAATGGTTGATTGCAATTTTTCTGTGAGGCTCTGTTTGCTGCAATGGCATCGTTACACATCTCATTAAATAGTCAAGGTCAAAGTAGCAACTAAGATATCCTGTACGTGGTTCTCTGTGGGTGGCTAAATAAATGAAGATCTCAATAAATATTTGATGCTTTCTGAGAGAGAAGTAGCCTCCTTTGTTCTTACGGAAGGTCCTGAGCTAGCACCAATGTTTAAGGAAGCAGCCAGCCCATAAGGTATGTTGAAAGGCAATTATATTGAATCCTAATGCTTTAACAGTGGCAGACCTTCATTTAATGACAACACTTTTATTCATATGATTTGTAGTTTCTGATTCATGAAGTAATCTTACTTTGATAGGAGTGTTCCTCTTTGCAGAGACAAAATTTCCTCACACACACACACATATTTTCTACATGTGCCCTTTCATGGCTGAGCATCAGTTCCTGCTAGCACTCATGTCATTCATGAGTAATTACCCATAAAGGGTTGCAGACCTTTCTCCACCTAAAATCCCTGTGGAGACATGTCTATGGTTATGGCATCTCCTCTCTGTCCTCAAGGGTCCCAAGAGGAGCAATCAGTTATTTGGGAAATCCCTTGCCTTAAGGGAATTCTCAGGTAGCAGAGATCTGGCAAAATCATGTCTCTGCCAAAGGGTCACAGGTTTTTGTCTCAGTAGGAGCCACTGTGGCCATGCTTGAGGAGTGATGCCTAGAGTCTTGCCATATTTTAAGGTGTCTGGTTGTTATGTTTCCCAGAGGGTTTTGTTGTAACTGTCTGGATGTAGGTGTTAAATCAACCATGTGTCAAGGGAGTGAAATGGGAGTATACAGTCATCTGTTATTGGGCTCTTTTTTGTGCTTTTTGGTGGGTTTTTTTTAGGGAGGTGAACTTTCCCCCATGCTCCCACAGAATACTTCATCCAGTATTTCTAGTCCACAAAGATAATGGATATAGAGGGTCTGTTCACTGGCAGATTACCTCAGGAGAGATGACACAGCTGTCTTTAGGATGTAAATGCTCCAAATTTCAAACCAGGACAAAGGATGCTAATTTGATTGAGTGCCAGGCTGACCTTTGTAGCGAGACTGCCTAAAGCAGACAATAAGCTTTCCAAGGTCACTAAAAATGACTAATTAAAACTCTAGACCGGGAGTATAGGGACCCTAAAAGTGTAAATCATGATATAAAACATATGGCAAGACAGATGATGAGTTTGCAAAACATCTGAAGCATATTTATATGAATGCCCAATATATTAGGAGTTTAAAAACAAATGTGCATGTCACTAGAAAATATGTTGGTTATTGAATGGCATTTGTGTGTGTTTGATCTGAAATCCGTAGCGTTGTACCTTTCATTCCATGATTACTCCACTTCTAGAAGTAGACACTTTCGTGCTGATTTATATAAGACTTGCAAATACCTGGTGAGCTATGGTAGACAGCATGGGCTTGTGTATCTTCCTTTATGTGCTGAGTCAAAGAAGAAAAGTTGCATTGACAGTATCATGAAATGTCTGTATCCAGTAATTGTCAGTTTTGGTAAATGAATAAAATACTATGAGTGTTATTCTCCTGACAATTGCAATAGCAGCTCTGTTTCCTTCTGAACACCCGTACGGTCTCTGTCAATAAAACACTGCATTTCTTTCTCACTTCTGCAGTTGGCAGTTTCCTATTCCAATGAACCACAGAGTCTCAGTCTCCATTCTGCTACATCTCATACTGGCTTCAGAAAGTATTGCATGGCTGAAACTCCATCTGGCAAAACCAAAATTAATTATTAGCATAATCAAACTAATAAGCACTTCCAGAAGGCTGTAATGGATAAATGTATCCCAGTAAATTCACTGTAAGCCCTTGAGTGACACTTTTGTTTATAACTAGATGAAAATAGCTTCCAGCATTTTACATTCATTCATTTAATCCATAATAAGAAAATCTGCTTTGTTTGAAGCTTCTAATGAACATCCCTTTTTTCTTGGTCTGAATATGGGGGGAAGCATGATCATCATTACAGAGCTGTTTGCTTGGACTGATAAAAAACTCTGTATACTTAGGCCCTATGTATTGGTTCATGTTTTGGATTTTTACCTGCAAAAGATTGACAGAGAAAAAAGACCCATAAATTAAGTTTTCCATGCTACTATAGTTTGCTACTGTGAATAAACTTGCAAAACCTTGAGATGCTGCTAGCCAAGTCTCAGCCTGACAGCTGTAGTTTCTAGAGCTAGGAGTTGTAGCATCATTCTCACCACTGTTGCATATGAAAGATAAATAGAGAGAAATGCAGGCAAAACCAGGTTGATTAACTTTGTATTGTTGGGGGTTTTGATGGGGTTTTTTTCTGTAGAAAATTTAAGTAAATCCTTGGCAGCATACCTGAGATTTTTAATGATTTCTGCAGTGATATATTTCTGAAAACTGCCACTTACTTTCAGGTCTCAGAAACAGAGTGAACTCAAGTTGTTTCACAGCCTCCCTGGTGTGTAGGTTGCAAAGAAACTGTCTCTGCAAGAAGGAGGCTGAATCAGAAGCAATACCAGGCAGCCTGCAACAGACCTTTAGCAACGAGAGACGTCTTCTACCATTTGCCAACCAGCAGAGAAAGTGTGAAGATGACTAACATGATTCAAAGCCCTTTTAAAAACCCTCGCATGTCTCATCATGTTCAATTTTACAGAGTAATTTACTCCCACCACAACTTTTTGCTACATTCAAATGAAAACCTGGAAACTGGTGTTAAGTTAGTGTAGTACTAATGGAAGGTACTAGACCTAATCTTGGAAAGCTTCATTCTCCATCTGTTCTGAATGGGATTCTGTGGGTATTTTGAGAAACTTATTTTATATTCACCTCAAGAAAGCAGGAGCTTAACCTCTCTCCATGTTCATTCACGGGAAGGACACAAGTCTACTTACTCTAATGAATTCGTGATTAAAATCTCAGTCCCCATCCTACCTCAGGAATTGTCACCATGGATCTGAATTAATGTCAAATGAAATTGTAGGCAGTAGCCTGCATTGATGAAGAATAGCCTGCAAAAGAGTAAGATGAGAAAAAAATGTTTTCTATTGCCTATTTGAGCAACAATCATTTTTGTTTTTTTCTCTTACCACTTTTTTTCTGTTTGTATTGGATTGAAGTTAGTAACTTTAAGCAGGGCCTACAAGACTCCATTGCCCATGACCAAACCCCAGTACAGTAGTTACTCTAGCCCGTGAATTTTCTAAAAGATAAGGAAAATTAGAATGTAAAAAAAAGAAGTAGTAACCTATTTTGTTATCAACTAAACACACTGGGCAATATAATGCTATCTGGTTTTAGAACAGATTTCCTACCAGAGTCAATGGAGACCTCTTAAAACTGATAATGTGTTACACTCCTTTGTACTTTTATTCTCAATTTCTGGGATGAATACCATCAAATACCGAGGAACTGTCGAAATCTAGTCTCCTGAGTTTTTCAGAACACTGATAATGTTTTATCTTTATGGCCAAAAAGAATAATCTCAGGGTAGAGAATTTCCTGTCAGTTACCTTGGGAAAGAAATTGCCATCTATTTTTCTTTCATTGGCTCTTCTGTGCTAAGTGTGTTATATTTGAGAG
The DNA here is from genome assembly GCA_022605575.1 of Laterallus jamaicensis coturniculus. Lineage (NCBI taxonomy): Eukaryota > Metazoa > Chordata > Aves > Gruiformes > Rallidae > Laterallus > Laterallus jamaicensis. Next base: position 63,522,381 of record JAKCOX010000002.1, on the reverse strand, counting down.
CTTTTATTGTATAACTGATGTATTGAAACATTTATATTTGTCTTTATATAGTGTATGCTATTCTTTTATTGCTTTCAGCATGATGATGAAACCATGGCCTAGCCCATAATAAGCTGAGGTGAGGAACACTAAACTGAAAAAAAAAAGAGAATTAAAGTGCATAATGTCCCTTAAAAGTTCAGATGCTCCAAGCTTTCTTCAGCACACATGTATAGATGAACACTTAAAATATTTCAGTGTAAGAAAATATCAGGATTGGCACTGTCATAGAGCCCCAATTGGAACAACCCATTATGCTTGTAAAGATAAACCACAAGTGACCGGGTTTTCATTTGGTCTTGTGAATCTGCTAAAACCAGCTTGAGTGTTCTCAAAAAAAGGGATAAGCAACATGTCTTGTGACACTTGATCTCCTATGAAACAAAGCACATAGCACTTAAACAGTGACAGAAGACTTGCTGGTGCATGGTCATAGCCACTGGTGTCCACTTATCAGAGGCCACGGTTGCTTCAATTCCAGGGTCTACCTTTAAGTGCTATGAATAATCACAGAGTCAAGCATCATCTTCCTCTGCATTAGCTCATTATTTGCCATACACAGATCAAATGTTTAATGTATTTACACTGTCTGGGTTAGGTTTGTCTCATGGTTATTTTGCCATCAGTGAATTTACCAGAGATTTTTTCTATGCCGGAGAACTAAGAACAAAATCTCAGGTAAATCTACTTCTGCCTGACATCCCCTTGGGAATTAGATTAGAACTAGCTACAGAGTATCTTTTTTTTCTTTTTTTCTTGATGCTGTGTTCTCAGGAAGATATTTACATGTGGTCTGGATGTAAGACTCACAGATGACCGACCAGTGAGGGTAGGTGAAAAAAAGCACTGAAAAAAATATTGCCAGACATTGTTGACAACAATGACCCCTGCCAGAACACCAGCAGGCACAAAGCCACCATCATAAAAGGGACTTTAAGGTGTTATGCATTCCCTGGACCACGCTTTAAAACCCAAATACACAGAGCACCACAAATGGCTCCCTGCAAAGGAATTCTGTGGCACTGGTGTAGTTCATGGCAATGAGAAAAAAACTAGATTTTGTGTGCACAGAGCCCTGCAGAACATAGTGGGGTAGGGCTAGATAAAGGACCTTTCATTGAGACATGGGAACAGAGGTAGACAGGCTCTAATTTGGTCACAGTATTTTTATTTGGGGAAATTCCATTGCTACAAATCCCCGTTGTATGCCGGTTTTTGCTGTTAAATCTATTTTTATTAACATGCAAAACGAAATAATCCAGAGGCCCCAGTGTACTCTACCCAGTGTTCCACATACACATGCAATATTTTCAGATTTGCTGAAAGAAGAATAATACACGCGTTTCTGGAAAGCTCTCTTGCCCAGCTCCGTCCTGCAGTGATTAATCACAGCTGAATTTATAGCACACGTACTGCTCACCATGCCACATTTGTCGGCGCTGCATATCCAGCCTGGGCTTGTTGCAGCAGGTTTCACTTACATCTGAAAATGCCTCGCAAGAACTGGAGATAGTGAGGATATTTTCAATCTGACAAAAGCCTGCAGAGGTTCTGAGTCATGGGCTCCATGTGGCTGGTGGTGTATACAGCAGCATGCGGGAGGAAAGCTCTGCGATGGGAAGCTGAGAGTTTAAGGGGAGGCAGCATGAGCTGAGCCACGGTCTGGGTCTAATGCAGAGTCCTTCAGCTGTTCAAACAGCCCAGAGCTCTCATTCTCTCAAGCACTTCTCTATTGCTCTTGTAATTAGTAGCTCATTTCTGACTGCTGGGAATAAAAAATAATCTCATAGATAATTTATGAGCCTTGGGGTTTATTTCTGAATGTACAGAGTACATCTTTGAAGACCACTTTTATTTCTGTGTTTGCTTTTACTTCCTCCATTGTAAAATGCAGGTAGTAGTTAGCTATTCCAACTGTTTGGATTTTATCCACACTGCTGCCCAGAGCAGTAAAGAAACTCAGACCAGAAAAGAGATCACAGCAAAACAGACAGAAATAATTTTCTGCTAAGCATGTCAAAGGAGCAAGTTGCTGTCTCTCAGCTGCTCTGCTGTAGGATGCTTTTATAATGCCTTGGCAGTAGCTTTTTCCTTGTCACACAGAGTGCAACTGCTGCTTCACAGTGCCCGGCGATCCCAGGCTCTGTGTGTTCAAGGTAGGGAACAGAAGATGGGAAATCTATGTTGAAAGCATGTGGTAGGTCTGGGTCACTGTACTGGGGTCCTATCTGAGGACAGAGGTAAATGTTGGAGGCTGTGGGAGCTGGAAAAGGGAGGCTTGTTGTATGAAACCTGAAGTAAGGTGCAGGGAGGAAAGAGTCAGTGGTACCTGCTGAATGAATTTACTCATGAATTTCAGTGACAGAAAGACCAAGGTGTTCAAAAAGGCCTGAAAAGTGTGGGTGACAGTTATTTGTCTCTTGAATACCTCTCTTTCCTACTGGAACCTTGACATTTAGTCAACTTCAAATATACCTCAGAAATATTTTCCTGCTAAATTAAAAGGAAGGTGCTGGAGGGTTTTCTAACTCCAAGACGGAGTGATACTTTGATGGTGTCACTGCAGGTTGTGCATAGCAGAACAGTTTTCTCTTTGTCACATTTTGCAGTGCTGTCAACATTCACAAGTTAATTTCCAATTGAAAAATACTATATCTAAAAACCACTTAAAAGGAAATGATTTTTTCCTATTTTAGGAGAAAATACTATTGGGATTATAAAGAATGAAAATGCCCTCTTTACATTTGATTAGTTTTCTTTCTTTGCATTTACTTGTATGTCTTTAGCAGTCTTTATTTGGAAAGTTCAGACAAATGTAGGTCAAAATCCTCTTATTGATTGGGACCCGTCACTGTGAATTCACAGTAATAACACTGGGGCTCTGTGGAGGCGCAAATATCTGCTGGCCTACATGGCCTTGCAGAAATAACAGGTTTAGTCAGTTCTTTTCCTCTCATTATTGTCTACCCTCTACTTACACTGTAAAGTATGTTTTAACAATTTTTTTCTCAGCTGGCAGAACAATCAGAGAATAGGTTCTGAAATTGGATGGCAGAAGAGGAATAATTTCTTCAGATGCCCATAATTAGCTAGGTCACAAGATCTGCATAGAGTATGTACCTATTTCTGTCAATACCCTGCTACCTTAAAGTTAGGCTCTTCAGGTTATTCCTGAATCATTCATTAAATGCAGATTAGACTTGCTGTCTTACCTAATCAAGCTTGCGGGCTGTGAACTTCCTAAGAGTCTGGTGTCATTAGCTCTTCAGTCACTGGGAGTGCAATGACTAGGAGTGATGGCTGCCTATGACAGGCCTTCTTTTTACTTGGTTCCCTATCCCTCTTGGGCAATTAGCTTCATGTGAGCCCTTGAAACATCTTTTAATAAAGTTTTTTTCCAGTCCTAGTAGGAATCCCTACCTCCTGTAAGCAATCAGAAGCAAATATTTGGTGTCTGAAGTGCACAGGATTTTTCTGGGAGCAGACATATGACCCAGTTTTTTCCTTATTATTATTAGTATGGAACACTGCAAAAGGTACAGTTCTGATCAAAGTGCACAAAGTTGAAGACAAAGATAAAGCAGCTACTGACTCAATCCAAAATATTTTGCTTGGCTTGATGCGCATTATTTGTTTTGGGTGATAACTGGTATATTGTTTTTCTATTTCATATCCTCTCAAAGACAAATGGTCTTAGAATGACAAAAAACAAACACTTTTCCAAAAGTTTATATTATTGAAAGCAAAACATGATGAAGGAAGAAAGGCTTTTCCTTCTCATGAACTGGGGTTGACATTTATCATACAGTCAGCTATATTGCAGTAGCAATATACCTCGGGGTCCAATAAAACATTAGTCATATATATTTTTATTATCATATATCTTGATTAAACACACTATGCTGGTTGAATGACAGGTCAGGTCATCATTACACTAACTTAATTATTCCACAGAATGAAAATCATCTCAATATTCCACAAGCTTAGACTTTTTTTCTCATTTGCAATTTTCCTTTCTGAAAGGCAAAGACATTTTCACTGTCCCCTCTCTTCCTTTAGCATAGATAGCTGCTCAGTGCTTGCAAAATCCTCTGAGAATTGAGAATGGATTTTCATGTGGGAATGATCTGACATTTCCATTTACCTGAGGACTTTACAAGGATTAGGTAACTAGATGGAAATAGACCTTTACTAAACAGAAATTAAGTGCTGGATCCTGCAGATCTCTTAAGAGCCATGGTCAGCTTTCTTCACATGAACAGTCCCACCAGCCCAGGTTGTGCCATGTCTGGAGTGACAAATGTAGACAGAGATTTCAACAAGGGTACATTTACACTATTACCTGTTAGACTGGCGGCTTGGAAGATATTCTGAAAAATCAAGGTCTCAGCATGGAAATCGAGGCCCTACAGGGATCATCTTCAGTGGTGATCTCTCTATTGACTCTCTAGGGCAGTCTGGCAGCCTTGAAAAGCAGGAGTCTGCGCTACTCATTGTTTTCTTTTCCTTTAGCCACTACAGTGGTTGTAAATTTAAAACTGACACCTGGAGTATGAGGCCTGAGTACAACCCTCAATGCACGTGCTATGCGGCTGGCAGTAGTCCTTGTTTCTTGTTCACTTTTCTGGGGAACCTCTATAATGCTGGAGGAAAAATGAAGACCATTCCCTCTAGCCATCTTTACTTCAGGTCATTCCTTCATCTTACCCCATCCCCCTTTTTCTTCATGATAAATCCATAAACTGAAATCCAAAGTAACAGGACATCTGGCCTTTCAGGTATGCAGCCTCCTAACTCTACTTCTCATGGAAGAATGGCCTTTTCTGTGCAGGGAGTGTGTCAAGCCAATTGAAGTTCGATTAATGGATGGGACTGCTCATGTCACTAATTAGTCACATCAGAGTTTTCACCATCAGGCTTTAATTTTTTTTAAATTTTTTTTTCCTGCTTCCCCCACACCCTTGATGATGTGACAAGTTCTTCTCCAGAGAGAAATGCAGAAGACAATGTTCAAGAAGTCATAGCAGGGGCATTTTACTCATTCTGGGATTACTGCACTTTATTTCCGTAGGTTTTATTATTCATTAAGTGCTTGTTTATGTCTCTCAAATAATTTCAGACACTTCAGTTTCAAAACGCCATCTGGGTATGATTTCCATTACTAGTCAAAAAGCATTTAAGAGAATCTGATGCACTTCTACAGAGAGTAGGAGGAAATTATGTTTACCACCCTCTTTTAGGCTGATCTGCAAAATGCTGTCCTTTCAAACCTCTCCCAGAAACATTCTGAGTGAGGATGGTAAATTTTTTTCAGCTTTGTTTATCTTTTTTTCCCCCCCTGCAAAATTGTTATTATTCAATATTTCTGTCCACGTACTCAGAGCACCATTATTAATGGCTAAAACAACAAAATGACATGTTCAGTGCAAGTATCTAGAAGCCTTTCAGTTTTTATTTTGATTCAAGGAATATATTATTTGACTGTCATTTGAGAATAATGTAATTGGATTATTTATAGTGACTTTTAGATGAAATACAATTACTAAAGTGGTAAAGAGATGCCTCATCCAAATTACGTCCTGCATCACCTGATATAAATATCATCCTATTAAGAAGTCTTGTGTTGTCTTTCTTGTATCAAGCTCAAGTCAGCTGGTTGAAGATGTATTTAGGCAGAAGAAAGAGGAAGATCCTCCCTGGCCTTTGAACAGCTCAAAAAAAGTATTCTGCTACCACACAGTTTTGCAAAAGCAGGATCATTGGTTATCCTTCCTCCTTAGGTGGAAGAGATAAGGTGGAAAGATAAGGTGCACTGTGTTGTTTAATATGCTGCAGTGCATTGACATCCTCACTGGACAAAACAGACTCTATTCTGAAATAAGGAGCAACATAGCTACGTGATATTAGCACTGAGCCCTGCTGACAATCCAGGTCCATCAGCTCAGGCAACATAGCTGCATTGCTTTGAGCTCTGAACTAAAGTGAACATGCTGAAGAGCTCAAAGTTGGATCAAGATGAGAGCTTATGGAATCACTGCACTATAATCCACACTGGGATGGGGATATACCCAAAAAAGTTTTGGTTTGTGGCTTGAAACAACAAGTAGCAAGATCTGCTGTCTAAAATAGTCAGGGATCCCTGTAAAGTTCTGTCATCAGAGTTTTGTGGCTTGAGCAACCCATCGATGGCAGCACTGACCTTTGCAATCATACTGAAAGAGGAAGGAGGACAGCAGTAGAGCATCCAGTTGCTAAATAGACTTAAAATATATCAAACACTCATTGTAAGCAACTGTCACCAGGTGCTATGTGACTGTATGAGATGCTGTGGTTGGAAGAGGAAGTGACTGGTTGACATTAGAGGGTGTATGGGAATTTTTCAATAAAGCCTCTGCCTGTACTTTCATCACTGCTTGTGTCTTTAGTATTAGATCTGACACAGCCGTTGCTTGCAGGGCTTTTCTTTGAAGAATTAGAAAATCCTAAAGCTGTCGTGTAGTGAGTGATACTCTTCTATAAACTAGCTGGACTTCTATAAATGTTGCTGACTCCATGCAGGGCATTATTATCTAATCTCACTGGGAACATCTCTAATCACAGTCTACCCGCCCATGTCAATCTAGGGCACATCCAACCCTTAGAAATAGCAGTGGAGAAATCATAAAATGTTCTAACACATGGAGTTGGCAGACAAGTGCGAGACAAGATCACAAACTGTGCAAAATGAACAGTCTGCAAGTGAACGTGCTTCTCTTTCCCCCATCAAAGTGCTGACTATCTTACCATGACTTCACATTAACATGCTAGCCTTCTTTTTTTTTTCTTCTAAATAAATTTCCCTATAATCAGAGCTGCCTACTTGACAGTAACAAAATTATCTGAAGAGGGTAAAACATAAACCCCTCCCTGTTCCATGACTAGAGCAGTCTTTTTTTTTTTTTTTTTCAATTTTCCAGTTGAAATAGGTCTGAGTGTGAGGTTTGAATGGGTGTTGTTTTTAGGTCTGCTGTGGAACAATTGCGAAACCTAACTATAACCTCTTCATGTGAGTGAATAGTAAAGGAGAATAGCAGTCAGGAAGAACTGGATGGTGCTATTCACTTTTATCTTAATCAAAGTCACCATTCAGGAAATGGGTTATGAATGTCAGGGAAATGGCTTTCTTAATTTCTGGTTTGGCCTCAATAGAAATGTCCTCCATGAAAAGGCTATCCATTGCACAAGTCTAACTGCAAAGTGTGAATTTGCAATAAACCCGTGTAACATTTTATGCTGGGTAAGGCTTTTTGGTGACAATTTTAGGGGCTGTTCTAAGTTTGTTCACTTAAAATGAAAGGGAAAAAAAAAAAAAGAAAAATTAAGAACTGGAGTTCCTTTGTAGACCACACAGGTGAGATGTAGAGCAAGCTCTTCCTGGACTCCATATATATAATATATGAACATCAGTCTGGCTGAATATGAAAGTACTTCACGTTCAGCAAAGGCAAACGTATGGCACTGGCAGCATTCCAGGTAAACAGGCTCATGCAAACAAGGGATAAATACACGACTGATGTTGGTTGCCTTTGCTGTTACTTATTATTTATGGAGCAACCTTGAAGTATGATGGAGTAGGAGATAGGAACCTTTTTATTGCGACAGAGGTTAGAACTGCACAGGCATTCCAGGCTTTTACCCTAGCCATTAGGCAGAATTCTGCATTCTCTATCACATACCAGCCTGAATGCTATTGAAGCCGTACAGGTACCAATGGGATTACCACTCCTCACAGTCTTAGTACTTAGTAGCCAGATTATCATAGTTGTCAAAACATGGGTTTAAAATCTGAGGCTCTCATATTTTATTTTTTAATTTCAGGAGTGTCATAACACGTAGTCATTATGCAAAGAAGAGGGTTGCAACCTTTGAGAGCAAGTTGTGGCATATGTGCATGATAACAGTGTTTGTGACTACTAACAAGCACTTTGTTTCAGCAAACAGATGCTACCTGCTGAAATAAGTGGGTCATAAATAAGTCCCCATCCTTGGAGATAGTCAGATGCCAACTGGGCATGGTCCTGGGCAACCTGCTCTAGGTGGCCCTACTTGAACATAAGGGTTAGACATCCAACAACCCTTTCCAACCTCAGCCATACCATGGTTTTATATTTGCCCTTTAACTTGCTTCAGCAGCTTTAAACAGCAACGTATTTTATTTATAATTGTGATTTTAGAGGTGCAACCTCCCATGAGATTTCTCACTTTCACTCTTACTGTTCTCTCCCACATTCTACTAGAGGGGATGGGGGCCGGGGGAGGCAAGTGAATGGCTGCACGGTGCTTAGCTGCTGGCTGGGGTTAAATGACAACAGGTATGCATGTACAGCATTCAGGCCTGCAAGTGAGAATCAGAAAAGTATTCAAACCACTTAACATGAAGAATCTGAACTAGTCAGCATAGGTAACACCTTCATAGCTCCACTCAGAAATGGTGAAGTTAGTACAAATGGTGCATCAAAAAGGAACATTACTTTTTTCTGTTCTGGTTTTTCAGGTTTTGGCTCTTTGGGGGATTTTGAGGAGGTTGAGGGTGTGTTTTAGATGGGGAAGCTTTTGGAAGGGGCAGATTTGACACCTTCTTTAGTATGTTAGGATACACTATAAGAAGGCTTAATTCCCATCTCATGTATTTCACAATCCCTGGAGTTTCAGAACCTAGCCTATTCAAATGATACCTTATAAATTAGAAAGTGATAACTGATGGAGTGGGAAACTCAAAATTACCTTAAGAACTAGGACCAGAATCAAATGAGATGAAGGATTTGAAGATGGCTTTTCTCATGACAACCAGGAACCTTAGAAGGATGGTAGGCCCTTGTGGCATTGTCTGGATCCTGTTTATTTAGAAGAGATTTTTATTCAGGTATCTACTGCATGTGTGTTCATGAAAACACAATCAGCGGGTGAGGGTCTAGCAATAGAAGTTATTGGAAGCTATTATCTGCTAAACAATGTTTCTGTTGAAATCATTCATATAAGATAATACCATGAGGCTGAAACTCAAAACACTCATGGAAGAGTCTTGACAGATCTGGTCTAGTTGGAGAAGCAGACTGCATAGACGTTCTGAAATAAAGATGAGGTGCCTTGTTCTGGGCAGCATTTAAGCAAAGAGTTTGGAGAAGCTCACTCTTCAGTATGATATTGTACAAAATTCTTGAGGGGATCTTTTCTTACAGTCAGCTTGGATGATAACGTGTACCAATTGCTCAACATTAACACTTCCTTCTGCTATCAGCAAGTTACAGAGAAAACTTACAAACACATCCATATAGGCGTGCATTCCTCTTCAGTGTCAAAGCCAATTCCCAATATATGGTATGTTTAGCAACTATGTTTAACATAAACAAATTAGCAACTCCATTCTGGAATTAAAACAGCAGCATGGAAGCAAAAATATAAGTATAGATTTATTAGAGAAGTTATCTAAAATACAATATTATTTTCCTCTTTAAATTAGATCATATATTATTTCAGTGAAAAGATATTTTGCATTATTTCTATGGTAATAACTTGGAAAGATAATACTTACTTCTGGATATTTTTAATTAAAAAAAATTCCAACACTACCATTAAGACATAATCAAGATTGTTGATAGCATGAGTAAAAGTGTAAAACAGTCTTAAAAATATTTACATGTCAGTTTTTTAAAATCTAAGTCTAATTCTCAATATTCATTTTGCTTTACTTTCTCAAAATACTTTTTTCCCCCTAAATCATACCTTTATTCTGTATTCCTGTGCTTTTCACAAAGCTTCAAGTTATCATTAGTTATGTGTTCTATCACACCCGTGGATGAGGTTTCTTGAAATGGCTTATTTTGCTATCACCATACCCTCTCCCAACATATTGTCATGTCAAAGTATCAGTCACAGTAATAGTCACCAAAATGCACACAGCCACTACACCCCCAACCCCACACCTTAAGAACCCTTCCCTACTTGGCAGAGAGCCTTTTGTATTTCATTAGCCAGCCTTTTAGACGCAGAGCAAAAGAAAGAATGGATCTGGGAGACAAGATGTTGCCAGGGCACACATGGCAAAGGTTTGATTTGTGCTTAGCAAAAGGGGCTCCTCACAAACACAGCAATTTCTAACACACTCGGCACTGAGGTTACTGGAAGGAAGCTCTGACTTCTCTGCTCTTCAAAGGTTGACACGGGCGCCAGTTGTCCACCATATGGCACACGGGCTCATTCTCAGCACTGAAGCAAAGGCCACGGAGTTTGCACATCTGTGGGAAAAGGCACAAACATCTCAGAGGCATGCTCATTTCAGCAGGATTAATCAAGTTACACACCTTAGGACCAAGCCAGAGGTCCAACTCAAAGCTTTCCATCACCTATGGCCTAGAGATGGCATGACCATTCACATGTTTCTGCACTTCATCCGCATCATATCTAGCCCTTGACACAATCTCCCCTGTCCACAAAATATCCCAGCAAGAAGAACTAAGAAAGCACAGAAAACAAAGACCTAGGCACACATATTCTGCAAAGCTGTTTGTCCTTGATCCAGATCTGAATTGAAACCCTTTCAGAAACTTTCACAAGTCATATGTTTTACCTCCTTTGAAAGTTGGATTTTTAACCCAGTTGAAATTTAAAAAAAATTAAAAAGACCATATCTTTGACTCAAATTACAGCAGCCAAATTAGAGATCATCTTGATTTTCAAGTACTGAGAGAAAACTGCTCCACATCAACCAGAGCATCCTGTAAGGTTACAGTGCTTGTTCCTGAAGTAAAATAGGGGTTTGCATGGTCTGCTGTAAGAGAAGCACCCTAATGTCCAAGAGGGCATCTCCAAAACAAAGAAAGACTGTGCCAAAACAGTAACCAGCCCCCAGTGCAATCTCAGAGACAGCTAGAACTGCTGACAGAAGTATGAAGGTGGAATACAGGAATTTATGAGTCAGGCTGCAGGCCAGGCTTTGCCTCAGGCAAGGAGGAAGGCCCTCAGCAGTGAGAAGCTCAGGAGAGGGCTCTACCTCCAGGACCTACCAGAACAAAAATCAGAGCTCAACCTCTGTCAAGCACTGCTGTGTCACTACTGCAAGTGACACCAGGCTCACTACACCCTTCTGAAATACAGAGTTTTCCTCTACCTCCAGAAAACCTGCTCAACTCAAGCCCAGTGTCACTACTCTGCTTTATGGTTTCTCATTTCGATAGCTTTGGAATGAAAAGGCAAGCTGCCACACACAGTTTTGATCTCAAATTCATCTTTGAAGTGCCGACGGTAATATGGAGGTTGCATGTAGGCAAAACAAGTGGTGTCTTTTACCACTTGTAGGTGGTTAAAGTAGGTGTAGTAGGAAAAACAGCTCTATATTTGGTAGATGCACTGCTTCCCTGCAACCTTACCGTATTTGCAAACCTTGGATTATCAATTAGCAATACCAGTAGTTTACAACAAGTAAATACTGTCAACTTTAATGGTCCCTAGCAGTTTATTAATGGTAATTATTGCTATAATTATTACTTCTATAGTTGTTAATTGTAATTTATTTTATCTTTTATTATGTTAGGTTCCACAGCAACTCAGTTGTACTTTTTTCACATCAGCTGAGTAAAATGCCAAGAATTATGTGTCTGCCATTGATAAAAGGAATTTAAGAGTTTGAAGGGTAAACTAAAGCCCTTCAGGGCTAGTTTATATTTATAGGCTCTAGATTCTATTTATATCTCCCAAGCACACAGATGCAAACCCAAGGATGGAGTTTTGCCTCCATGTAATTTCATTAATGGATTGAACAGAAAGCTAAGGCCAGGAGTGGTTTAATTGGCACAAACTCTTTCCTACTAGGGAGACACTCCTCCTCAAGTTGCTCAACAGAAGCTATTTTTTCAGGCAGCATACGTCTGGAATCTGCAAGTTTTCTTTCTTCCAAACAACGCAGTTTTGTTAGGATTGTCACTATTCAGCGTGGGATTTCCCAGTCTGTTCTGTGCTGAACAGAACTTGTGAAGTGAGCTGTGTCCTGGAAATGCTGGAAAAATCAACAATCTAACTACAGATCTACTGTGTAAGACTGCAGATACAGAATACATGCTCTCCAGATGCTGGGTGAATCCCGTATTTTCAGGGCAAGTATACCTAGATAGGCAACTTGTGCATGTGCAGCAAACCTGCTGATGCTCACAATATGTGGTAGACTAACTCTGCACGTGCAAATGGTCCTTTCATGCATGCTACAAAATTTCTCAGATTTTTACCACATGGCAGCTCTAATCACATACTTGTAAAGTGTGATTAAATTCTTAACCCCTGCCAAATTTTCCCTGGATTATGTCCATATGGGTAACAGCCTCACATTTTACAGCAAATTCTACCCTCACTCCCAGAAGCAGAGTCCTACCAGAAGAGGATAAACGCTTCAGATAGGTATTTTTGACATGCAATGCTAGCTGATACCCTACAGCTCTGCAGTAACATATACCCTCCTTTCAAAGATCACCAAGAAGGCTGAACAAAAGCAAATGCCTTCTGCATTCATCTACTGGCACAATCCACTGGAGACCTACCTGCTCAGGGCTGACAGTGATGGGCTCCTTCAGAACATGCCAGATGACACATTCCAGCAGTGGGGGGGTGGTCAGGGAGCCAGGGTACGTCCAGTAGTCTTTACATGCTGGAAGTAGTCCAGTGGGGTCAAAGTTTGTGAAAGAAGCTTGCTTCCCCTACAATAAAGAAAGTAGGTGGGAAAACATCAGGGGAGAGACCACATACACACACTGGGCCTACAGTAGTCAAGTCTCCTACAGGGAGCTCCACATTCAGACAAAGGCAGAAATGTAGCTTGGCACGCTGTGCTGAGTGCCTCTGACAATACATTTGGAATTAAAGCCTTTCAGCAATGTATTTCTTGTAAGACTTTCAAGACATTGTTTCTCATTTCAAATTGTGAATTTATGTTCCTTGCTCCTAGAGATATGATCTGACCCTGCTCAAAGGAACAATGACATTTCAGATGCCAAGTACATTGATGGCACTAGAAACAGAGGATCCGGGATACCCCGTTAGAAGAGTTTACTGCAATAAATGGAAACATCCATTTACCTCAAAGGGAGCCAGATGACAAAGATGACAACAGTCTCATTCTTCACCTTTCCTGTCCAGGTTTTTCATTGCCATAGGCCTTTACCACTATGAAGGTACCTAATTACTCAGCACGTTCTTTTAGGTTCTCATAACTCAGCTCATTAAGATCACACATATGCTTCACACAGTACATAAAATATAGAAAGGCTTTTTTTTATCCCACTAGAGAGTAATATATCCTGTTCAAGCTTTTTTATCTGGAGTTCCTCTATAAATAGCTAAGAGAAGCACGCCCTCCTGGAGGAAAAAAAAAAAATTATCCCACAGATGCAGAGATGATGGGAAACACCTTTTGCATCTGCCACCACTGACCAGCAAGGAGACCTAGGAGGGTGGTTTAGATTAGGAAGATGAATCCTTCCCTACAGGTGTAAATGCAGTTAAAAGACAAAGGTAGTCAAATATACAAAATTGTCTCAGTTTCTACTACTCCTTACTCTACCACAACTTCATTCAAATCCCTTTTGTGTTTGGGATTACAAGAGCATCAGTGCTGACAGCAGGAAGGTTTGTTTTACTTTCATACATGTGGCAGACTGGACAGAATTTTAAAAATACACTTTCTGAAGACAACAGCACAGCATAGGTATGACTCATGTCAATCCACACAGACAGCAAATATTACCTTGGTTTGGATGGAGTTCAGAGCATCCACGACTTTCTGTATTTCAGGCCTGGCATTTCCTACCTGTAGCACAACACATATGAACAGAAAATAACAATGCACTCCCATGTCACGTTCAGTTTTCTCTTACAGTTCTCAAGGAAACATTTTATAGTACATTTTCCCAGCACCATTTCATTATGTAACAGCAAAAGCGACTGGTAAAATCATGCCAGTTGACAGTCAGCACAAATGGGTCAGCCAAGGACACTGGACAGAATAAAATTCATTTGATTTACAGTGTGTGGATTTATTTTTGGACTTGAGCTGTTCTTTTTTCATAAGAGTCACCCTCCTAATAAAATACAGTGAGGCCAGGAAAGAATGCACACTGCTGGGGCACAGTCGGCTTTTCCAAATAGCTGTGAAGATAGTTCAACTAAGACAAAATGCTCTGGACAAATTTAACAGTGACAGGAAAATTGGAGTTACTTAGGCTGCTCCACTGCAGATTCTCACACACACACAACTTTGTCAGTGATGCTCATCACCTTTCACTGACAGGAGCTAACAGCAGCATCACTGTCATGATGAAGGCAAGCATGTGCTATACTATGCATTCATACCCCACGGCTGGTGTGCAATTTTTACATACAGAAAGCTAAAAATCTGGAGCACTATCTAATTTACTTTGGGTTTATGCAGCATAACATAATGCAGCCTTATTCTATATTTTAGGCTCTTCGGTCATCCCATCCCCCCCTCCCCCAGTGTAATGAACATACTGCACTCATCCAAATAATAGAAAAGCAAAAGTTTAACTAACCTTCATGAAGACGCCTACCACAGCCAAACCATCAGGATGCTTCACAGCTTCAGCAAATTTACCATATTTTACGTTCCAGTGAACAATATGGAGCTGGGAGCAAGAAAACAAGCAGCACTGTGAACATGATATTCCATCCACAATATTTTACAAATGAGGATTCAGGGAAGTAATTTATTAAACATTAAGAGCAGATGGTGTTTTACTTCTAGATTTAAAAACTTTTATGTACAGTTAAGAATTTGTTGAATCATTCATCTACTTTCAAGTTTCATTTATGCAAAGAGATTTCTGTCATGCATTTTATTTTGCTTCTCACTCTTATTCCCAGACGAGTTTTAAATGCAAACTGTGGCTCTATCATTCTGTTTTTAGCCTGGTGAAACTCCTGTTATCCTGGAATTCTTATCAGCACTGAAAGACATGATTTTCTAGTGTCATGAGATACTAATTACAGATATGACCTGCAATCTGGAGTGTCCTTTTCTGGAAAACCATTGAAAAGAATATGAAATTAATTTCGAGGTCATGTTATCCAAGAAATTGCTTTCCTTTCTATTTCCATGTTTTTTTTCTAATTTATCTGATTATTGCCCCAGATCTGGAAGTTGAGTTGAGCAAGCAGTTATGGTACTGCAAACAGGTGTGAGGCAATGGCAAGTTTCTCAGATAAGACAAAAGCTATTTTATAGCTCAGGAAAAACCAGCAGAGCTGATGAACTTGTGGGGCCATTTCTTTCACCCAGCAATGCATAACACAGGTTCATTCAGTTGATATGCATTTATGAAAGAGTTAAAAGTCTGTCACAACATCCAGAGGTAGGTTTCTAAACAGGACACAAAGAAAGGTGGGATGAAAGGTACTACAGTCATCCCATTTCTGTAGTGAGACTATAACATGGGGTTTTAGGGGAAACGTGAAGTCACAAGGCGATTACACAGAGTAACTTGCATGGTCTCACTTTGCTGTCTGCTCCTTTCACAGCTCCCCTTCCTACTTTGCTACCAAAAGATGGAAGGGGCTGCCCCCAAAATACTCTGTTGTTTACAGAAATGTCTCCGATGTTAAAAACTCAAGCCAGGAAATGGGGCTGTGTGTGAACAAAGGTATGGTGATTCTACTTCTATTTTCAAGAGTCACAGAGAAAGCAGAGGAAAACCAGGAATAAGTAACATAAGTTTTTCTGCTTCTGTAGTAAAAACAAACCTACAGCAGTCCTCCAGTTTTGTTCTCTGTTTTTGAAAAGAGTAGGTCCTGGTGTGGCATGGTACCAATATACGCCCCGCCCATCAATCTCTTGTTTCATTAAGAACTGTAGAGAAGCTACAACATGGTTGAATTTTTTTTAAAAGCAATAAAAACACATCATTGTACATGAAAGATTGGAGAAGGTAAAGCGTGCCCTACCTCTGCATCATACTTCACACCATCCACAGTGTGCTCAGACCCTTGGCCCTCACAGGATCCCCAGTGAATGTGAAACTGTGCCAGCCGGTAGACTCCATCCAGAGCTCCTCCTTGCAGCACTGCAAAGCAAAGAGCTTCTGTTAGCATCTCCCATAACCTTTGCACTTCAAAACAGGAGTGTCCATCTCAAGCCTTCCAAGTTCATTGCTCTGCATGCTGCCATGCTACCCCAGATCATCCTCAATGGTACACTGCTGCAATACGCCAAAATCAATAATGAATACATAAAACCGTAAGTGGCTTTACAGGGAGTGCCTCAACAGCCATTGAACAGGCATGCTAACATTACAAGTGATGAGGGGAAAGCTAAGGGTGTAACTTTTCTGTCACCAAATACATGCAAGAAGGCCAAGAACAGCCTTTGTAAGAGGTCCATGGAGAATGTGGTTCTATGAGAGTACACTTGAAGACCAATCACCTTTCACTTACTAACGTACTCTGTCCCTTCATTTTAGACACTTTATCCATTTAGGCCTTAATCCTGCAAATCCTGTGGTGGATTGGATTGAGTAAAATGCTTTTGGTTCCAAATTAAACTTAAACACCTGCTAAGCCACAGGTTGCAGCAAGGTAGAGCAGAGATGCGACTTCAAGTTGCTTAATCTCTCCCATCCCCAGCTCCTCAAGGACATGTTTATAAAAAATGGTGGTGAAAATGGCAATGTCTGCAGAGGTAGATTTATTTCTGGTTTTATTTTTAATATGCATCAGAAACGAGACATTTACTTATGCTCTCCACTGACATTACTCCCACCGTGGGACTGCTGTAGGTGGAGCGCCCAGCCACACTTTCAATTATACAGCCACGAGCTCCCCTGAGCTCCCTTACTCTGCTCATTAGTTTTAACCTTGCACTTAAACTGTGACCAATCACCATTACAATATGCAGGATCAAGCCCTATTACTGCAAAATGCTCAAGGCACAGACAATGCCTCCTCCAGTGCAGCATTAAGGCATGGAACAATAACAAATAGTTCTATTAAATAGAGCTATTTATCTCAGTTATTAGGCAAGGCTTCACACTGGTCATGGTTTCATTTTGTGGTGGTTTACTGGGGTTCTTTTGCTAAGCATCTCAAATTTACAATTAAAACGATAAGATGTTAATATTTAAAAGTAGAAAAAATTAACATGTAATTTGAAGTAGTATAAATCTTGGAGATAAATTCATATATAAACATATACACACAAGAAAGTGACAGAAGAGTGTTAACATCCGATATTACAGGAAAGTGTGCTCTGTGTATGTGTCACAAAATGATTCAGTGGAGTAAAGATGCTTTCCTCAAGTCTGCAATTAGTCTAGACAAATACGTGCATGTGTGAAAATATACATCAAATGGGGATAGGAAAAGGTCACTGTCTGTTCAGGTTTGAATAATTCTGTTCATATGCAAGCATAAGTAACAGCCACCTGGAAATGGGGTGAGAAGGATTTGACTAAAAAACAGGAATACATAAAAATTAAATGTAAGATACATATAAACACATTAGCTTCCACTGTGTGCCTTACACATGCAAAATTTGGGTTCTGTGGACAAATTTAGCATGTGCCTGGGGCTCCTTCAGTAAATATATTTATAAGTCTCCCAACATCTATTTCCATTTGAAAAATCTCAATATATGTTCCACTGGAGTCTTTGCAATTTCCAATACTAAAGCCAACACTGAACAGTCAACAGACCAAGACTCACCCTACCTACTGCCAAGCTATGCAATACAAAGAATAGCTACTTAAAGTAATTAAATGGGAACATATCTTTCTCTGCTTTTACATTTCTACATGTGCTGGCTGCCAGTAAGTGCAACTGCTTCAAGCACAGGACTACAAGTTGGAATACTACTTTTCAGAAGAGAGACTGTGAATGTGTGTTAGTTCCTTTTGAAAATGAAGGAAGAGGTTGCAAAGTCTTTACAGATGCGAAATTACTTAAAGCAAAACACAATATCATGTTTCATTAAAAAATTATGCCATGGAGTTGCAATGCTTCAGTTTCAAATCCTTTGGCTAATGGACTTGCTGTTCTTCGCAGGCACAGGCGGACTGAGGTCTCACCATGCCTCAATCTCAGAAAGCACTAGCGCAGCACAGGTTAATCTGACATTATTAATCAATGGAGAGCATGCTGAAAAGCAGAACCATGCAGTCTTCTTAAATCCATTTGCAGTGTTATTTCTCTACACAAAGTTTGCTATAGTCTCATAAAGCTCAGAAGATGCAGAAAAATCTCTTTTTGGTTTTTGCTTACTTTTCTCGCTCTGTGGTTCTTAAATCCAGCACTAGCTTATTTTGACTCACAGCAGAGCATTCAAAGAAAGTAATAATTAGATTAGTGTAAATGAATACAAATTCAGCAGGTTTAATTACAGAAACAGTGCTTCTTATTCTAGCCTACATTATTTTTTTAATGCTTGTCAGCCTTTCCAAAGAAGGAAAAATTAAAATGTAAAGTAGAAATGTTAAGAGCTTCAAACTTTTTAAACCATGAATAAGTGCTAACAGCTTTTGCAAAGTAAAAGTTGATCAAGAATCAGCTGTGAACACCAGGACCTTCCCTGTCCCGTGTGACAGGAACACTGAGTCATGCCACACTGATCATAAGATGCCCAGCCTCTCCATCCCCTTTTTTTGGGAATGGGGAAAATTCTGACCCATATTTAAGCATCTCCTTATTAGCTCCTGTCCTTTTGAAATCAGTGTTAGCGTACACCATCCCGGTAATGTGTATGTTGCTGGGCTCTCTGTTATACAGCACACCTTCAGATGCAGGGTGAAGATAGCACCAACCAACCTGGAAAACACTTCCTTTTCTTACAGATTAATCCCACTCAACACAATCTGCATCAGCAACCTGGTCTCCATAGATGTGAGACAGCCTAAGAGCTGACAGGTTGAAAAGGCAACTTTATTTTTCTATTTGACAGTTATTTGATATGTTACAGTGAGGCTCTGGGACCTACTCGGATTAAGAACCAGTAACCATTTTCAACCTTCTACCTTTTACTGGAGAAGTTAGGCTAGTAGCATCTAGTCATCATATTACACTGTTATTAAACGATCTCATAACATTTTCTAAATTAGGTGAGCATAAGCATTAGAAGTGCTAATTCAGAAAGTTAAATAACCAGAGGAGCTATTCCATTTATGTCTGTGGGATTTCTTGGATACAGAAAGTGAACTTGAGCTGTCTCCATTAGACTCTCTTAGGATGTCTGGAAACACACGGAAACCAAAGGGCATTTTGCTGCATCTGGGACAGCCGTTTACTGAGACAACTTCACTGCTCTATTTAAAGACAAGTCAGTGGGTAGTTACCCTTCCCCTGCAGAACAGAACAACTTTGTAAAAAGATACTGTGGACCACTTCATACCTTTTTTTCAGGACATGGTAGCATCCACATCTGAATTTTTGCAGGAATACTGTGGGATTACTGTTAGTTACCGCCTATAGCGGACCTTCTCTCTATACAGAGCAGGAGGCTAATAAATCTCATCAAGGCCTGTCAAAGAAATCATCGAAATGGCTAACTACAAGATTGTTTCATGAGCTAGAATTAATTCCTTCCTGCAATATGAATTGTGGTAGCAAGAAAAATGCTACTCTGAAGCCTGTTACTTTGAGAAAATGCAGAATGAGAAAGTGTTCTTCAAATGGAAATCGCTCACAGCAAAGCTCCTTCCAGTAGCTGAAATAATGGGCCCACTACAGCACAGCAGACCTCCAGGGCTCCAAACTTAAGAAATTTAGTTCTACTTGCGATTCCAACAAAGAGAAACATGGCAGCAGAATATGTCAAACATCAAACTTTGATGACAGCCCACTTTGTGTGATTTTTCTACCATCCTACAGTAGATACAGATGCTTATACAATGTTGTAGGTATGTATGTAAATATATGCATAGCATACACATTAGTGCTAATGTTTTATAAGCTTTTGTGTATACACAGCCATCTGTGTGATAGAAAACAGGCCTTGAGGAGACAAAGTAGATGAAGCATTACTTGAGAAAAAAGAAATCTTGAGCACCATGCACTATTAATGGCACAAAAAAAGGCTCTTATGAGGACACTCAGGGATTAGCCTTGTGTTCTTATGCAAGGTTGGGCTTCCCTGTCTGACAGACTGAAGAGTTCAGTTAGGGTGAGCTGCCACTTCTGTGAAACGTGGAATAGAGCGCGTCACATTTCGTAAGATGTTTCCTTCTTTATGTTATCTCTTTCAGACATTCCTCCTAGGACGCTGTATCATAACATGCAAGAGAGCAAGATGGCACACAACCATCTAAATGTATACATCATACTTGCAGAAAACATCTGTAATGGGTTTCACCATGAGAAAACCTACGTAATTGCTATCTTATAAAGAAAAAAACCCAACCTACTCTGACCTTGCTAGAGGGTTAGCCAGATAAGGCAACAAGGATGTTCCACAGAGATAGACAAGGATGAAACATCTGCCAAAATGCAGCAGGTCTGCAGACACGTACTGGCAGTAGGTCAGTGATTCTGATTCACCTCAGTCGAACTACTTCACCCAGGCTGGAGAGCAGCCAGAGAGACACTGACCTGCTTAAGGATACGAAGTCATTTAGATTCCAAACTTTCCTCCTACTCCCTGGGAGCAGTGGAGTTTATTTCTCATGTAGTCTCTTAAATGGAGATTCTCTAAGCATCCTAAGGTACTGTAGAGAGTACGAGATCAGCCTTCAAAGTTACAGACCACATGAGCTGACAATGACTTTGTAAGAACCTACTTGGAAGCATCATAATTCTCTTAAAGGCAACAATCAGTTTAATTTCTGATATTAATAGCTATAATATTAATCTCAATGACTGCTTACAGTACTGAAAATTGCATTCTGGACAAGATGCTCATGCTAAATTGAGATCTAATGAAGGAAGAACAAACAAGGTGTGACCACTGCCTCTAAGTATGCAGCAGTCCCTCATGCCTATAAGTAAATGAACAAACATATCAACTGGGAAGAATAGTTGGTAATACCTGGCCTGCAGCTTCGTTACATCTTAAAAACAACTTTTCCACGTGGCCCTAGCTGATAGAAGCTGACCAGTTTTTCCTGGTTTTACACTAAAAGCACCTCTAGAGGAGGAATTTGGAAGAAGTTGGAAGTTGCTAGAATTCCTAAACACATAATTAATCCCAAATTTCTACTCAGAAGCTACATCAAGTTTTTTCATTTTGTTTTTATTGGGTTTTTTAACATGCAAGTGCAGGGCATCTTTGGGCTCTAAAGAAATGAAGGACTGAAACGTGCAGGACTGAGTCCAGACCCTCTCATCTTGCTTTCCTGGAACCTCTAGAACTACTCTCGATTTACCTGCTGATGTAGGTTTTGCTGTTCCTGGTGATCCCAGCTCCCTAGAAAACTGACTTGATGATCATACAGCCTCTGAGACCTCTGACTTTGTAGCCCAGCCAGTGAACAAAAGTACTTGTGACACATGGGCAGGCACCTGAATACTATGAGCTATTGGCAATTAGTTCCTTGGTATCTGTTTCAGAGAGTCCAGCACATGGCTTAGGGTAGAGTATTGTGCACATTCAATCCATGACTGTATACTGGTAACATGCAATATTATTCTGACATAGAATCATGGTTTTGGTTGGAAAAGACCTTCAAGATCATGAAGTCCAACCGTCTAATGCTAATGAATAGCTAATGTTACTTCTTCAGAGCTGAGAAGCCTAAAAATAGCCCAGTGGCAGTGACATGGAATACAAATTGTGCCTTAAGGACAGCAGAACTGCGTGTTTCTTCCTCAATTTACCCACTGAGGCAGAAGTGTAGAAAAAGAGCAACAGTGGCATTATTTTCAGAGTAGCTCCCTGCCAACCAAACAGTGCCAACACACTGGCTATTGAATAACAAATCTAACAAAATACATTGGTTTATCTCCAGCAAGTCATAATTCAAGACAGCCAAAGCTTCCTCATTAATATTTCCAAGTATAGGAAGAATCAGGTAAAATACTTGATTCTAACTACTTAAAGTCTCCCAAGGGGTACTAGTATCAAGATCAAATACAGTAAATACACTATTTTCACAGACTAGTTTGGGTTGAAGTGACCTCAAAAACCACTTAGTCCCCCCACCACCCACCATGGGCAGCCCACAGCCTCTACTAGACCAGGTTGCTCAAAGGCCCATCCAACCCGGCCTTGAACACTGCCAGGAAGGGGTCATCCAGAGCTTCCCTCGGGCAACCTGTGCCAGGACATCATCATCCTCATAGTAAAGAATTTAGTCCTTATATCTAATCTAAATCCACCCTCTTTCAGCCTAAAACCACTACCCCTTGTCCTATCACTACATGTCCTTGTCAACAGCCCCTCCTCTCCAGCTTTCCTGCAGGCCCCTTTTAGGTACTGGAATGCCACTACACTGTTTTCATATGAGAGGTGCTCCAGTCCTTTGATCATCTTTGTGGCCCTCCTCTGGACTTGCTCCAACATGTCCATGTCTTTCTTGTACTGGGGACCTGAGGTGGGGTCTCACCAGAGCAGAGGGGGTAAATCACCTCCCCTGACCTGCTGGTCACACTGTGATGCAGCCCAGGATATGGTTGGTTTTCTGAGCTGTAAGTACACACTGACAGCTCATGTTGAGCTTCACATCAATCAATCAACACCCCCAACAGTGTTTCATTTCCCTAGATCCCACCATACTCTAATTTCTACTATGATTTAATACTTGCAAAAACATATTTACTTGAAAGTCAGTTTTGGATTTCAGTATTATCTCTACCTCAGCAGCAAGGAAGAAAAAGGAAACGATTAGAAGACCTGTCCACAAGCAGAAGTTACCAGCACATTTAGTAATATCTGTAGACCCTTACACTATAGTTGCAATTCTCTTCTTCCAGGTGCTAAAATAAAATATTGCAGCATTCTTGTTATGGAATAAATTAATTACTCATTGCCTTCTGCCATCTATAAGCTCATCAAACGCATGGCCAGAAAAGACAAGAGTACAGTGCCTACTGCTGTGAGCATTTCCCATTTGAATTTCAGATTTTAGTTCAATTCTGAAAAGTTTTCTAGGAAACTTCCATAGAGAATGTGTTGTAAGTATATTACTGAATCTTCTTTCAGGTTCCTGAGGCTTTCTTGAGCAAAGTCACTTCCTGTGGCTTTCCAGCCCTGAGAAGTTGCTGCTTACTTCTGTCTTTTAAAGTGAGTGAAACAACACACTTCCTTACAGCAGACTACAATATAGAGTGTTTAACATGATAAATGGAGTACCTTTAATGAGATACTCCTTTGCTATGAAGTCCCTAGAATAAAGTACATTATTAGGATTTAATGGTTATCAGCACCATTTGCTTCACTTGAACCTGACCGTCCATGTACAAGAGTGGATGAACCTGAGTTTGGCTTTTTATTCCTAGTGATGCTTTTATCATAATGAATTTTTACTTTGCTCTACAGAAATTTTAAAGATGAATACCTACAAATATTTCACCTTTTATTATTATTAAAAGACAGTGGACATGAGACCCATGAAAGCAACTGCAAGATTGGAAAGATAAAGAGACTGGGGAATAACTGGAAGAGGAAGTTCACTTTCTACATACAAGTCCTAGAAAACATTCTGCACGACTGCAAAGAAACAAGACAAAAGATACCCTTTCTTCTTGAGGAGATGATCATGGGATTTCAGCAAACAAAAAACTGTTTCTAAACATGGGAATGATAGCTTGTGATTTCCTTTCCACACACCATTCCTACCAACTAGCACCTGTGAAATACGAAGGGGACTCACTTTGGGAATTGACTGAGCTTTTAAAAGTATATTCTGGACTATACCAGCTGTCTGTAACCCACGAAATTCAAAGGCTGTACTAGAAGAACCAAAATTAAAGATTTGGGGGTAAGGGTTTCTCTAAGCATGATTAGTAATATCTAAGCACATCTAAGGAAATTAACAAGAAATTAGACCAGAGTTGGGTTACAAAGCTATCACAAGGATTTTAACATAACTTCTATGCTAAAACATCATTGTAACAAACAATTGTATAACTCAGATATCATTGCAATCTCAGAATTATGTCTGTAAAGCTCCACCTAGTAGTAAAGAGAGCTTCTGAGAATAGAGAAGAAAAAAAACACTTCTGTGAAGATATCTTAGTCACATGAATTGCACATATATTATTTTTGTTTAAAAATTTAAACTTTTATTTTACATCCTTACTATGCTAAAGAATATAGATGAGACATCATCTTAAGAAATTCTATTTTTTCTTTTAGATGTTTTGTTTTTCCACAAATATGGGCAGAAGCTTTATACTACATATTCTCATATGTATACTTGTTACATTATGTGTGTACATTTTGGGGGAAGAGCCTTTTATTTTGGGGGAAAATATTCTGCATCACAACTTTGATCATTCCAATATCTACTTGTTGTTACTTATGCTCTACAGTACACTTAGTCTGCTTTGATTCAGAAAATATGAGTTAACAGCTATTTCCAGAGTTTTACCCAAACATTCGGGTTGGACCCGATGATCTCTCAAGGTTGATCTCTCAAGGTCCCTTCCAACCCCTAAGATTCTGTGATTCTAAGATTCTGTGATTCACCTTTCCCTTTCTTCCTTATTTTTATTATACTATTGCTACCTGTAGTTCTCATTGCAAGAACACATTTTGCACACTGTCATCAACAGACATGAGTACCTAGCACTGCTGTTTGATTTAATTCAGTGCAGTTAGTTACAAACCCGAAGATTCTTAATGAATGGATCTACTTCTCTGTGTGCAACTACTCACTTCTTAAAGATTATTCACAAACAAGGACCTTATTACTTCATTTTGCGCCTACTACCATAGATAATTCATTCCTGCATATGAGACAGCTCATAGGAGCAAGGAATACAGCCTGTGGGAAGCATTTACAGGATTTTATTTTGTTGTCTTCTATAAAACATACCAGCACATCAGTCTCTCTAAGCTTCTCCATGTGACTGTTGGTGTGACATCTAGCCAAGAATTTGGTATATACATTATAGCTAGTCTCAAATGCAGAAATAGGAGTGAATTGAGCACAGTCAAGTCAAAGACAGCTCTATTTAGTGTAAGGAAAGTAGGTTACCTAGTTAACTGCATACAAATGAAGCCATTAAGTGTGCTGCCAGGTAGGTGCTATGCGCTGTAATTCTCAATCAGAAGCATGATACCGAAGGATCCACCCTTACCTGGCTTCAAAGATCTGTTCAATGGGGTTTTTTTCCTAAAGAATAATCAATTTCTGATTCACTAATACAGCTTCTGAGAATATTTCTACTTGCATCTCCTATCCTCCCACTCTGAAAGCTGTGTCACTGCATATCTGTCAGAGGATCCCTGTCACAGATGTTCTGGTTCTGCACCGACTTTTCTCATAAAAAGCCTTTTCCTATAGACATTTCTTTAGATTAGTGCATGTTCCTGCCATCTTTTTACCTCTTAAGTTACCAAATAGACCCAGTTTTCACAGTCTTTCCAAACTTAGGCATGCACAAAGTGAACACCTAACAATTTTTGAACACTTAACAGTTTTGTTATACTGTGAGGACCTGAACCTGCTTGCTCTGGGCTCAGCGCGAGCAGGGTAACCGTGAGAGCTGACTAGCACAGATCTGGGAAAAACATGATCCCTTTTTTTGTACACTGAATCATTTACCTTATCCCCCCTGATACCGTTAAAATGAACATGCATTCAGCTCCTGTACCTCCTCAGTGCTTCAGAAAAGTAAACACTAAGAACACTAAGAAGTCAGAATGCCTTCCCCCCCCTTTTTTTTTAATAATACAAGTATCAGTGTAGATGCCCTGTGTAAACTATACAGAGCTATGTGTGTTTATGACTGAACACTTACAGCTGACCACTTAATCTTGTTCAGTTGAAAGACTGTAATTAAAATATGAAGTCAAATTCTTAGTGTGAGGCTGAATGTCTGTTATGCTGTTATACTGCATTACCTGCAAAAACTTCACATTTTCAGTAGGCATGGATCATTTGTTTTCAGCAGCATTCCCTAAATGACTTTGCCAAGAAAACACTTAGGAAAAATAGGGCATTTGCTCAAGCAAGTTAAATCAGGCAGTGTCTAGAGAAGGCAGTGACTTACAATGGGATTGTTTTTGCTAAATTAAAAATAGAGGCACATTCATTGTAGCAGGGTGATGATTTCTGCAAATTTAGCCAGCAGAGAAACTACAATTAAAGGCAACCTACAGCTGTTGTTATAACTGTGGCTTGGATTCTGCCTGCCCATCAATACTGGGTTGATTTCAGTAAGGGTTACTAAAAGGTTTGCAAGATTCAGGACTTAATTTCACCATACAGTACAGAGAAGAGCAAAACACCACGGAACATCTGCCTGCTAGCAAACTTCATGGCTATGCATCAGATACATAATTTTCATCTAAAAAGCCCAGCATTGAGAAATGTCAGGAATATTTTTTTTTTTATTACAGAAGAACAAAGAGGTATTTTCTAATCATTCCTCTGTGCTAACCTGCAAGCATATCGGCTTCAGAAATATGAAACAATATTTTGATAACCAGCAAAACTATTTCCAAACTATTTCTACTTCAAGTTGTTAACTGTAATCCTTTGTTATTTTACAGCAAATTTCTTCCTTTGATGTATTTTGCCTCTTCTTTTAACCATTTGGTCTGTATGATGAGCTATGCCTAAAATTGTTCTTATCAACTAATCAATCTTTTATTATCTTTCCTCCACAGCTGAGCCCTTATCCAAATCCTTCCGATTTAAACAAAAAAACCAAGCAATAGACTTTTCTGGAGTTTACAGTAGGGCAGGTCAAAACTGCCCAGAAAGGCTTGGTTTGTTGTTTCAGATTTTTGAATTTTTTTAATGGGAACTCATTTTCCCTTCAGTCTAAATGAACCACGAAAGAAGTTGAATTAAGGGCTAACTCCTGACTTTACTGAAGTCATAACACTTCGGTGCTTTGTCGGCTTTAAAAAGCCCCTCCGGCCTCAGCAGACATTTCTGTAGCAATGTTAGCAGCAGTTTCTCCCATCTCTACCCCCACATCACGAAGATGAGATCTCACCTGACTTGTCAGAAGAATCATCATACTCCACGTTGAAGGAGTGCCCGTTGTTGACGATGTTCCTGGCCGTGCCAGCATCGTAACTGAAGCTGAGGGGCTTCAGAGAGGAGTCGTACTTGGCGGACTTGCTGCTGATGGCAACTGGAGACTGGCGCTCTCCATTGGCGATGGGGAAGTGTTCATGCCAGTGAGCGGGTCCTGCAAGACAGCGTAAAGTAGCTCAGTGGGAAAAGACACGAAGCTCGGGGGATTCAAATGATAACCCTCACTCTAAAATCCAGGATGTTTCAACACTAGCATCAGTAGACCATCTCTGGATCATCTAGCATCTATCTAGATCATCTCTGCGGGCTGCCGGTGCTGGGAACACAGACGAGGGGAAATACCACCTGGGGACAAGGGCAGGGACCGGGCAGCCCTGAGCGCTGGGGTTCTACCGGGGCGCCCTCCCAGAGTCCGCCCCGTCCCGCCGGAGCAGCGCGCCTTTCCCCCCTCCCCACGCCGCTTCCTTGCGCTGCAACCGAAGTAGAGGAATGACAGGAGGAAAACAGAAGATGCTCCAGGCAAGTGGCGCGGCGCGCCGGACGCGCTGCTCAGGCGCAGGTGGCATCTCAAGGTTAAAAGAAGAAGAAAAAATCCCTAAGAAAAACAAAACAGAAGGAAAAAAGAAAAAAACCGCCACGGAACTCGCTCCCGCTCAGAGCAAGGGCTCGGCGCGACGCGCAGCGGGCACGTCCCGGGCGCCGCTGCCGGGGACCCGCCGCAGGTGCCCCGCGGTGCCGGTCGGAGCCCCGCACCCGCCGGCACTCACCGTCCTGGCTGCCGTATCCCCAGTGATGGGACATGGTGCGCGGTCCGGCCGTGTCCGCGGAGGCTGTCGCAGAGCCGTGGCCGCCGCGGGCTGTCAGGGGCTTTTATAGGCTCCCGCCAACTCCATGCCCTTCTCCGCGGCCGGAGGAAGGGGAGGGGAGCGCGGGCGGGGGCGGAGGGAGACTCCGCTGGGGGCGGAGAGAGCGGTCTCTTCTTATAATCCGCGATCCGCCGCGGAACTGTGGCGGGCTCGGCCGGCAGCGCCCCCGGGAGCCGGGCGGCGCGGAGCGGCCGGGGCCCTCCTTCCCTCTCCCGCATTGCGCACCTGCGGACGCCCGGCCGCTGCGCGGGGCGCTGCGGAGCGCTGTGACCTTGGGAAGGTGCCGGCGGGCCGGGGCAGCGCGGCCGGAGCCGGTGTCGGGCGGGCAGCGGGCGCACGCCTGCGTCCGTGTGAGAGTGCGAGTGTGTGTGTGTGTGTGTGTGTGCGCGCGCGTGTGTGTGTGTGTGCGTGTACGTGCGTGTGCGGGGGAGCGGCACTGCGATCTCCTGCTGCTCCCTGCTGGGGGTGGAGGGGAAGGCTCCGCAGCCAGGGCAGTTATTTAGGCGGATTAAGGCGGGGGGGGAAGAGGGGGGAACCTGCGCCGTGCCACGCCGCGAGGGGTGTTGCGTGGGTGCCGGGTTTTGGAGGGGATTAAAGGGGATTCCGAGGCGGGGATCGGCGCGCTTAGCGAGGGGGTATGCTCGCGCTTCAGAAAAATGAGGACGTTGTCACTTACCCCTTGACAGTGATTTTGGGTGGTGGTTGGGTTTCTGCCCTGGCCGCGTTCGGAGGCGGGAGCGAGCAGAGCCGGGTTTATATTCGCCCTTCGCATTTCGGGAATAAAGTACCTGCCGTGAGAGCAGCTCAGCTGCCGCTCCCGGGGGCGGACACGCGGGAGTGACATTGAGCAATACATATTTTAGATGTCTTTGTATTGCTCAACGCTGGGGGGTTTTATCGCAGGGCAGGAGGGACCAGACCTCGCCAAGCCCCTCGCCACCGGGCGAATCGTGGGTACGCGCCCGGGCTCCTCGTCCTGCGCTGTCCCCCTGAGGAAACTCGTACCCGAGTGGGTCCGCAGATGATGCTTTTCAATGCTTTTCTGAGTCCTCTTGGCCTGAGCGAATTTTGATATGGGAATGGTGTTAGTTTACAATATTACTTTATCCTGTTTTCCTATTAAGGAGTTTTATTAAAATATGGGTTTAATTTTATTCTGTTGTGATTTAACCACAGAGGTCCACATTCTGCTGTCAGAGAGTTTATTGTAAATCTAGAATAACACCACCCAAATGACTCCATCATGTACATTCAGCATTGTGAAATTTATGTCATTTGTGTTTATTTGTTGGGGGGGGGTGTGTGTGTGGACAGAAGGAAGTCTATTCACACAGTGTGGTTACTGTTGCTAATAAAGGAACCGAGCAGGGAATTGCTTATAAAAACCTAGAGGCATTTCTCAGACCCCTTTGAGTGTAAGCAGAAAGCATTTAAAGCTTATTGCTGATTGACACAGTGTGTGTCCTCTCACGTTCACGTGCCTCAATTCAAGATGACTGAGAGACCAGAAAATGGAAATGCCAAGGCAAAACTCTACGTACAGAAGTAATTTAGAAGTGGCTGTGGTGTATGTGGTGTAGAACAGCAAATGGAAATACATGTGTTAGAAATAGATTAGGAATTCCTTGTTTGCTCATTATAGGTACTTTCCAGCAATCACTTTTAAATCTGCCAGT
Source organism: Laterallus jamaicensis coturniculus (assembly GCA_022605575.1). Classification (NCBI taxonomy): domain Eukaryota; kingdom Metazoa; phylum Chordata; class Aves; order Gruiformes; family Rallidae; genus Laterallus; species Laterallus jamaicensis. The sequence goes on along the minus strand of JAKCOX010000002.1, from coordinate 63,492,627 downwards.
TGGAATGTGCACGTGCATGGACACCCTCTCAGAAACGCACAGACAGATAAATCCAGATAGGTAAGGATCCTTGAAGAATGAAGTAGAAAATACGCTTTTATGTTGTAGGAAGATTTCTGTATATTTTAGACAGCTTCCTTCCATTTAATCTTACTTTAAAAAAAAAAATCAATTCAGCCTGATTCCTCTGCACGCTCATATGTCAAGTTTCCACTGACGTCAAAGGGAGTACCACATAAAGGACAAGTACAGGATTAAGCACGACACAATGTTTGGCATGGTAGGCTTCCTAAAAGATCTACTTAGGGTTCTTACCCAGGGAAAGGAAGTCACTCAACAGCACTGACTTCAGAGAGCTGGGGGTTTGATTATATGAAACTTCATTTTATCACATTATTTCTATCAGCTTTTGCTACATGCAAAGCACACACAGACATATATCTACAAATGGAAGGTCCATAGTTCTTACAAATGCCCACTTTCTTTGATCATTCAGCCGTTAGTACTTGCAGGCTTAAGCCTCTGCAAAGAAGCTGTTATTTAGAGTCTAGCATTGATTGTTGATCATCAGTTCCAGCCTCTTCTGTCTCCTAGACGAGACTCCACTAACCTAGGGCTATGGTTTTATGGCAAAATGCAATGTCTTGGACAAAGCTGTAAGCTAGCCTTGAGAAGGGCTACAAAGATGATCAAGAGGCTGGAGCACCTCTCCTATGAAGACAGGCTGTGAGAGTTGGGCTTGTTGAGCCTGGAGAAGAGAAGGCTCTGGAGTGATCTAATTGTGGTGTACCAATACTTAAAGGGGTCCTACAGGAAAATGGGAGAGGAACTGTTCACCAGGGACTGTAGTGATAGGACCAAAGGCAACGGCTTTAAGTTGAAAGAGGGTGGGTTCAGGTTAGATATTAGGAAGAAATTATTTACTATGAGGGTGGTGAAGCACTGGAACAGGCTGCTTGGGGAGGCTGTGGAAGCCCCATCCCTGGAGGCATTTAAGGCCAGGTTGGATGGGGCTTTCGGCAGCCTGGTCTAGTGGAGGGAGTCCCTGCCCATGGCAGGGGGGTGGGACCTAGATGATCTTTGAGGTCCCTTTCAACCCAAAGCATTCTATGATTCTAAGTTGGATATTGGAAACAGTATAGTCTGGATAATTCTGCATGATGGTGAAGCTGCTTAGCATTGACAAAAACCAAGGCATGATAGCAGTAGCAAGAGGATGTAACACACATCAGCTCAAGCATCTCGCACAGATCCACACTGTGCTCTGCAAACCTGCCCCTCTCCGCCACAGCTCCGATGAAGTCGGTGGAATGACGCATACCCATAAGGCCTATTTGCACATACAGAATGTGTAGGAGCCGTTCCTAAAGCAAATGTTCACAAATCCTTTGGTGACAGCAGCATTATAAATACATTTCAAGCAATACAAATACAGGGATCAGATTAGGTAATTACTGTAGCCATTTGATTACTCATGACTCTGACATTAAAACTTTGGGTAGAAAAGATGCCAGTGTAATCTTGTCTCCAATTTCTGTCATTACTGGTACCACATATTGTGAGGGGTTTTAGGAACATAATTCCAGATGCCTTTCTTCATCTCTCCGCTATCTCATTAAGTTAGACCACACCCGAATGAGGTAAACACATGCATGCTTCTAGATGTGGTGGTACTTTTGAATCATATTAATAAATACAAATATAACCTGCATCGATAAATGCTTCAATAAATGCAAACTGTTTGCTTCTCTGATATCTCCACACCGTTTATGGTACTCAGCCTTGGGCAAAGGACAGCGCAAAGCCTGTACATTATTTAGGCTCCATTTGAATACTGTTTTGAAGGTTTAACATGTCACAGCACACTTGTTGACATGGGAAAGAAAGATCTTATTTGTGCATGACTTATGAAGTTAACTAAAATACATTGTTATGATCATAATTATTATTTTTGAAGCTTTGCAACTGTCAGTACAGATAGAAAAATGACACAGAACTTCCATATTAAAGGCTTTTTCTCTTTAGCAGTCAACTGCCAATTGCTGGCTGCAGCAATAGTGACACATCAAACATGCATCAACACGCAAGATGGTTTCAGCAGAAATGCATACAATGACCATATTGTTAATCCACCTTGTAACGTTCCTGTTAAGTGCTGGGCAAGATCCAGAAGAACCCTGCATCACTGACTCCTTCTATCTATTCTGTGAAAGTTAAATACAAATGTGAAAATAAAAATATTATTTGGTCCTTCAGTGAGGTCAGGTCAGAGCTCTCCCTTGTATTACAAACCCAACACTTTTCTACTGATTTCTAATGAAAGAATAATACAAGTATCAACCTTTCAAGCTTCATGACATATCAGTACAGTAGAAAAAGCCTGTCTGCCTCTCTGCTGACTTCTGGCCATTGCTGATACAGCTTTGAAATACACATTTTGATACACTCTGAAATATACCGTGTTTAAGTAATCTGGTGTGTAAAACCGAAGAAACCTGACTACAGAAATAAACTGCTTCTGGACTAAAGCTATCTGTCCTGATTCAGTGAAACTACATCCATATGACAAAGCTCTATGCGGTGTAAATCTAATTTCAGCAAAGGCATTTTAGTCTTTGCTTTAGATAATTCCTGCAAATTTAGGGAAATATTTGTGTACACCCCTTCTCATTCCAGGGTAACCTGCTTCTTCACCAACTGTATTCCATGACGTTTTCGACTGTCTCACCATCTGGTCTTTTCTTGTCTGGTCTTTTCTTGTCTGGTCTTTACAGCTCCATATGCTATTTCCTTATTTATGTGATGTCATGCTTTCCTCTTTACACGTGAATGTGTCAGTGGTCATCACTCTGATTTCTCACCTATGTACCTTTTAGCAAATATGCTCCATTAGCCTTGCAAATTATCTTCTTGTGACTTCTGCAGTTGTTGGTGTACCATGTAGTGAACTAGGAGCAACTCACACTGGAAGTGTTACCAGGGCGTACATAAGGCGATGGCAGGAGAAGCTCACCAGCATGACTCAGTACAACACTACACAAACAAAGGATTTAAAAGTGGTTTATAAACCAATCAAATCCATCAACTTCCATCTGTTTGCTAGGCAAGTCAATTCCTATTCCTCTGAGGACAAAATCTTGGCAACAGATGCCAGCATTGTTTGGAAGACACAGGAGATAACTCACATGGTCACTGTAGAATTCCCGCCCACCCAGGTCAGCAAGTTAGAGATTTCTCCTTTAGAAAGCTCCCAGCAGCCAAGAGGTTTTGCTTCTGAAATCCTCAGTGGATTTGCCTTGCCCAATGCAGAGCCCTCACAGTGAGGAGGCTATGCAGAACAACACCATCAGTTAGCTTTTTAGGCAGAACAAGCTCTGGAAATTCCAGCTTCATGTTACTCTCTCTACCTAGACTGCAGAGATGCTAACGTACTTGACAAAGTAGTCAACTGGGATTTTTACACAGAGTAGGACCACTGTGTATAAATGACATGCCTTGGCTCAAGTAGAGAAAAGCAGGCTTCTGCCAGCAACTGATGGAATCTGGGAATCCCAGACTTGCAAAGGTTTTCTCTGGCCCCACAATATCAACCCATCCACAGGGTGTAAGTGCCTCAGCAGTACTATCTCCCAGATTGTATTCTGCATATGATCATCTTAGTCTGCTTTTTCCTCAGTTTTTTAGAGACTCCTTGTGTTCTGAAAAGCATAGGAAATGGCTCTCTAAGTGAGCAACAGTGGTTGCTTTTCAGTCCAAATATCACAATGTGGCAACCACAGAATTTACAGGGTGAGCTGGTCCTGCACAACACTGTTGTGCAGCCTTGTCAAGTAAAATCCTGTGATGTGGAAATGATGAACCATGTTGAGGCAATGATTGGCTTTTTATGTATTTATGTCAAGCTGTAACATCCAAACTCTTAATTCAATGTTTTCTTCTTCAAAATAAATCTGTTTGTGTCACCAAAATCCCAAAGTACATACACTGCTCAGGACTGGGAGAATATGCTTACCCTGAATGGAATGGAGAACAGAGCCTCACTGCAAGGGAGGATTTAGGCAGAGGCAGTAAGTCAAAATGTGGTTAGATTATTTGCTCTATACACCCCAAGATGTGAACTCTGATATCTGGAAAGAAAGTTACACCTTGTTAGAACATAAAACATTTTTATTGTACAGGTACATTAAGTGTTGGTCCTGATGAAAATGAATAGATTTTCCTCTAGTCAATAGTTCAAGTAGCGTGTAAGTGCAAGTAGGTGGACTCGCCAAATATTTGAGCTGCAGGAACTTTAGAGTTGTCAGCATGGGTTGGAAGGGAATTCTCAAAAACAGAACAGAAAATTCTCAAGGAAACATATGTATCTCTCCCACAACAAAGGAAAAGGTGAGGAATCAGTTTATGAAACTGAACTACAGAGAAGAGAAACATAAACAAAAAGGGAGGAGCAACAAAGAATAAATGCTGAGAGATAGCTGCGAAAAAATTATCTAACCATACCTCTAAGTACAAATAAGAGAAAATATGTTTTGTGAGAAAGTTTAGTGTTTACCTTGGTATCAACTATTATCATACAAACATTCATACACTTGAGTAATTCTGAGAGTAATTCCATTGGGTTCTCTGATGAGTTTACCTTTTGACCTGCTACACACAAATCAACAAAATTACCTGCACTTAAAAATAACCCCCCAAACAAACACCATAGCCCCTTCACCTACATGTCAGTTAAAAACATAAAATATAGGAAGCAATGAGATTGAACTTGTGTGACAAGCTCTTACATTTATTTCAAATATTTAAAAAAGCCAGTGTGAGGTATTCTATTTTTATTATTAGAAGCTGTGGCATACTCTGCTTTTGTTTGCTGAATGTCACTGAAAATGGTATTCAAACAGATACCCCATTCTAAGATTTGTATTTTATGACATCCTACACTAAACTCTTTATTTGAACACAGGAATGAATGTTGCTTTTCACCCTAAGAGAGAAGGTGGTGTGCTCTACTGCTCTCTTTACAGGAACTTTCTATCCCAGTTAGAAACAAGGTGTAAAAAAAATAATGCTCATGGATTGGGAAAAACAATACTGGGTATGTAGAGGGACTGTGACTGCTGTCTGCAGAGCTGTGACCAAGAAGAGATTGCACAGGACCTCTGTGAGCTGCCCACAGCACAGGAGTTAGGATGGAAAGCAATGGCTTTTGGAAATGGCTTCAGAGATGGATGGTGTCTGAGCACTGTGCACAACTGCCAAGCAGCACGTCACACGGCAATACATACTCAGTGATTTTTGTTAGTTTCTCTTGCTAAAGTTTCACATACAAATCAGCAGGAAATTGCAGAGCAAAACCCATTAATAACAACAGCCTTTCACCTAGCTTTGTCCAAAAGCTGGTGCCACGAACCAGTGAGTTCTGCGGTTGATGGCTGTAAACAAGAGTGATGGAGGTGAACCCCAGCCTTCGATCCAGAGCCTGCGGCTCGGGCCTCTGACTCTAATGAAAAACTGCAGATTGGACTGGGCAATCCTAGCAGCTGTGTGAATCTGTCACCGTATTGGATGTGGTTTCAAAGTAGTAATGAAACCTGCCAAGGTTTGCAAATGCTTCATAAATCAATGAAATAGCCATAGAATGCAAACCTTTTTTTTTTTTTCCTGGTAAATAATTAAGCTTTGATTTGACAAAGCGTTTGTTGGTTTGTTTCTGTCTAGAAGTAACTTACAGTAAGATACTGAGAAATCTATTATGCTATATACTTCCATGTTAATGACACCTTCTGCACTCCCTAGAAGTTCTCCCATGGGCTGAGTTACTGGGCAAAGGACCCTAAGAATTTTTTAGGATTAAGTTTAAGTCTGCATTGTAACAGGAACTGAACCTCAAGCTTATTTCTCAGAACTAATCTTTCTATCCCTACGCTATTACCTGCCCAATCACCCTCTTCTTCCTGGTTAAAAAAAGAACATTATCATCCTATTTATGTCAGCATTGTATTAGATGCCTTAGTGATAAGTAAACAACCTACTTAGAAAGAATGTTCAAAGAAAGATTGCTTTGAAACCTTTCCTGGTATATTTATGTACTGGTTTTCAGATTTCAAAGGCTACACAAGTCAACAGGAAGCACACAAGTCACCATATGTAGCTTTGTTTACTTTTCCTCTCATCCACTTCATCTTCCTTTCTCTCATTCCAGAAATGTATGAGACATGTACTTACATGCAGAGATATAACTTTTCAGGTTGTTATACGAATCTAATGTTGGGTGCATTTTTAACTCTGTTTTCAGGAGGGGAGAGCTACACTGCATTCAGCAGTGATGAACACTGACTTTGCTCCTGAAAAATGAAAATAAACTGACCTGCTTTGTTTTTAGCTCTCCTTTTTTTTTTTTTTTTTTTCCTGGTAAAATACTTTGGTCTCTGGCAATGGAAAATTTGGCATTGGAAAATCTGGCAGTGAAGTATGGTTGATTTAAAAAATAATTTCTATCTTCCAAAACTGAAAAACGAAAGCTCATTATGGTCACTATGTACGGTTACAGCTTTGTATTTACTCAGCGAATGTTTAAGCCTAAATTGGTGGTTTTAAATAGCTTAGTACAACAGCTGCTATTCATCTCCTAAAGTTCAAATCAGTTCAACCTTTTCACTGGCATGTGGAATCAAAGCAAACTGTAAGACCAGTTTTCAACATAGACTGTGAAAAAGCAAAGCAAAGGTGCTTTCATATCATTTTTCTGAATTTTGACCCATGGGGCTGCTGCTGCTGGCTTCCTCACCTACTGACATAAAGCACCAGGATGACTATTTCAGGTATGATACCTCACAAGCAATTTAAATTTTGGGTAACACTTGCTGTCAGGAAGTTATTGAAAACTTCAGTCCCTGTGAGCAGATAGTATCATAGCCATATTTAAGGCTTTGTGTTGAAATGCACATTGCTCACACTCTGCTCTTTTCGTTTCTATTAAAATGTTCTACCTGCTCATCCATCCTGGTAAACCAGTGATGCAGATTTCACAGTGCTGTTTCTCCTTGTCTGGGATGAAACTTACTGTGCAGTTACACTGCAGACAGCCAGGCTAACTAATGACATGAGAGCATCACCCTACAACATGCCCTGAAAATGATTAAAATACACCAGTGCCAGAAGTTAGCTTTGCCAGGGCTCTTCTGTGGAAAAGATGGGTTTAGGTGAAGTGAAAGAGGCTACTTGCTACTATCAGAGGAAAAAGGCAATTATACCCAGAAATAAGCAGTGGGGTGACAATATTTTCAAACAGTACAAGAAAATGTAGAAAAGGATGACTGTTCATGGCTTTTCAGGTTTTTAACATTTTAAGATATTATATGAGTTAACAACCATTAAAAATAATTAAAAGATGCATATCAGAAACTCTTCAGAGTTTCAGATGCTCTACAAAGTCAGTGTGTGTCAACTGCTTCTACAAAGTTCCCTTTGTTCTTCATAGCTGTACAAGCTGTATATTTTTATTTTTCAGAAGTAGAAAATGGAGGAAAATTAAGACTTATTACAAAATTCATTTCTGGTTTACAACCAGAGGAAGACCCTACTTGTAGGCAGAATGCAAGGACTTGGTCACCAACAAGAATGAATACAAAGTAAAGGTTTTTAATTTGGATTGATCTGAACTAATAAAGATTGAAAATTATAATGTTATCTGAACACCTCTAATTCATGCTATTTTGATTTATGAGATATCTCACAAACCCCACAACTTTGTCATTTCAGAAAATCAAGGTTCAGTAATGTAGCTACTGTTTTCATACTTCATAGTTTTTAATGATATTTCTCACATGCAGCTCTGAAAATTTCTATTCAGTAAACATTAGCATTACTCAATCTTCTTAAGGATTCTGATCAGATTATTATTCTCCCAGAATTGATATGCTACAGAAAACTGGTTGAATAATGCAGCTCATCGTAAAAAGCCTTTCAAAATGTACAAATAACTGCACAGTATGTACCAAATTGTCTGCTATTAAAGATACCAACCACAAATAAATGATGAGCAGCTACTACCTATTTTATATCAAAACATTGTATAAACTGTATGTGCCTTTAAATTCTAGGTATCTTTCTATAAAGGGACATAAACTCTTTCCCAACACTTGCTCTGACCTGAATATTCTTTCAAAGAATGGAACTCAGGCCAAATTCAGACCTGAGGAATTAATTACATCTCACTGCCAGAGTTCAGAGAAGAAATAGGCCTGATCCCCTGAAAGAAAACATATGCATTTCTTGGAAATAAATTACTAGCACCAAGAACAGCTGTACCATCATCTTCTTGGGCTTGTGGTTTACAAAAGCTGATTTCCACATTTCATTCCATTATCAACCACACGGCTTCTGGTAGTCATGATTTTGTCTGTCAGCAATTCCCTGGGAAAGAGGTTTGGCTGACCAGCTAAACTATGCATATGGCTTTGTCAGAATTTGCAGCTGACGTTTCTTTGAATAAGTTTAATTTTAACATGTAAATTGTTGGTTACAAAAATGGTGAAAACCCCTGTATAATAACTTCACAGCAGTGGAGACACTTAGCACAACGATGTATTGACCCAGAAAAAGGTCCATGATAGCGCTGTATAAGCTCTTTCAGTGGCAGTGATGTGTTGCAATTGCCAGTGCTGGAGAGAAATCATGCAGAAAGGGATGAAGGCAGAAGGATGGTAGCGTGAGGATAAAGCTGTATACAGCCAACCTAGAATACAGGGTGCTGTTATAAAATTTAATAAAAAGACAGCAACACTGTTTTGTGACCTCTCAGACAATTTTGTATTGTGATTTAGGGCTACTGAGCAACCTTCTCCAATGGAAAAGAATTAAAAGTAGCTTGTTGTCCTAGAAGACATCACGTTCTGCGTCTGCTGAATCCTTCCTTGCTGTGGTCAAAGGTAAGCACAACAGCAGTCACTTCCAGCTACCATGGGGAATTTCTATACACAGAGGAGAAAATTATGGAACTGCTTTCCAGAATGCAAAGTAACACTGGAAGGGTCACTGACAGTTGCTGCAGCAAATACCAACAGCTGGCAAGGCTGACTGCACATCGACGCAGGGTGTGCTTTATCTGAAGAAAGTGCTCAGGTGACGATTGTCACTTAGCGCAGAGATGAGGTTTTACAGTGTGAAGTGGAAGCATCCGAGCTGATTTGCTGGCAGTAACAAGGGCAGTCAGCTTCTGTTTGAAAAGGAAAGAAGCACTCCTCAGACTGCCTTATCTCAGTCAGACATGCCTGCTGGCAGACTGGATGAAAGTCATTTTGTCAATGAATCCAGATCAAGTTGCATGAGAAGAAAGATCTCTGTGGGAGAGCACCAGTGTTGCTGCATTCATATGCTGCCAATTTTAAGAAATCCAAACCAGTTTCCAGGCAAACACTAGAACAATTTCCACACCATTTATCACAATACAAATTTCAGAAAAGGAAGAAGAAAAAAGAAGACTTTTACATGAGCTTATTACAACCTCTGATGCAATCAGAAACACAGATTTTGAAGATTCCTGGAAAGTCTGGTCCAAGACCAGGTATTAATTTTGAAACATCTCCATGATGAGAGGCAAGGTAGAGCAAAAGTCAGTGAAGCCTTTTCAAGCACTTTGTCATTTCAAGGAACATAAAAAGAGGATGCATCTTAGAGCATCTAAGCTCCTGCTTCGAACATGGGGCATGATAATCTGTACACCCAAAGTATGTCCTCAGACTCAGCTCAAACTGCAAGAGTTTGCTTTTTTCATATAGCTTTGTAGGAGGGATTAAAAGAAACTGTTCATGCTAATGATTCCCCTATTGAGAGCAAGGTTCATAGAATCATAGAATATTCTGAGTTGGAAGGGACCCATAAGAACCATCAAGTCCATTCTATGCCTACGCTCACTTTGGAACAGCTCTGAAAAAATCACTAAGATTTTTTTGTCTTAAAATTTTGGGAAAGAGTGTATCTTTTCTATCCATCAACAGAATTGAATTTTAAGTCATTAATGTGTTCACTTACATTGTAAACACCTTGAATGAGAATGCCATTAGAGACACACAGGCAATCTCCTGCAAAAGGAAAGAACCATTATTTCTGATGGTCTCCCAAACTCTCACAGTGAGAATGTGGTCATCGCATACTAGACTAAAACTTTACTAAGCTATTGTATCCACCTCTCTGCCAGACAAGTATAAAACCTGGCTGTTTAACAGAAGATAACTTTTTTTACAATCAACATGGGATAATGTCTAAGGTGATAGAACAGGCTGACCTATGATGAAATCTGGTAGCATTGTCATCAAGACATTATTTGTAATAATTCCACGATGACAGGCAAAACACATAACACATTTGACACTCGAAGGACTAAGGATCTCTTGTTACGGAAAGTAAGAAAGTGGAAAGAAGATCTGTAGCTGATAAGAAAGAGCTCCAAGAATCTGTGAGCCGCAAGCCAAACTGTCATTTGACTGGTCATGAGACCTGTGTCAGATCCTTTGAAAAGCTAAGAACAGAAAGAATTCTGGGGATAGTTCACATATGGCGGCAGCTTCTCACTGTGGACAAGCCTCGGCTGTGTGTGTTGCATGCTCACCAAGCACTGCTGTGACTAACTGGAGTCATCAGCTTGCTCACTTCTTCCCACAGCTATAGGCTACTTGGAGATCTTGTGCTAGCGTAGGCTCATTGTTAGTCAGATGGCACACGCCTCTAGCATGGAAACTGTGTTTGGATTGCTTGCAGGTTACAAGGAACTTACATGCCAAGGTATGGCCATCTCTATCCCAAAAGACATATCTGACTAGGTGCAGTTAACATCAGTTCATATCCATTATTTGCTGCACACGGGAGTAATGGAGACTAGGATGAGGCAAAAGCCCCTCTGAGCTGGGGCAGCTTGCTTTTGGATTGGAAAATATGTAAGACAAATGACTAATGGATAGCATCAGCAGAACAACAGCTGCAAACAGAAGCACTCTGAACACCATTGCAAGTTGTGCAATACAGGGCGTTTATTGAGTATAGACCTGCCCAATCATTTGTGCACTCACTGACCTTGGTAATTCACCCTCTCTGCTTCATGATTCTTCTTTACAAATTATGTGCAACAACAACAGTCTGACATTTCACTGCAGTAAAGGTTCTGGGAAAAAGGTTGCCCAGGATCCACTGTGTAGTTAAACTGTTCCAGACCCAAGAAGCTACTACTAAATTGAAGGACACTCTGGCCAGTGTATGGTGCTTTCCTAACAAATTCCTGATTTGTCAAATTGTATAATTTGCCCATTTACAATAATATTCCAGTGGCAGCATCAGACCTACACCAGTAGTAAACTGTCTTTATCATTACTCGTAGAAGCAGCTGTAATCATGCTCACCAAGAACTGCAATAATGCTAAGTTCGGAACCCATGTGTTTTTAATATTTCTATTATATAATGAAAATACTCTCTATTAAGGGAAGAAAACACAGTGACATTTCAAAACCTGAACAGTCTTATGTACAAGGCATTTCAAAACTACTCCTTTAGATAAGTGTATTGGAATAAACCTAATTTTAAATGAGGCTTTTATGCATTATCTGTGTAGGTTTTTTTGTCAAAAAACTTGCTTAATGATAACTAAACTGAATTTTCCCTGAAAGAATCACTCCTCTCCTTTCCAAGAGATCAGCAACCAACAACACCCTTAAATCCTTCCCACTTCTGTGTTTGACACTATCTTGTGCAAGCATGAGATGGTGGGTGTGGTTAGCTCAGAGTTAGGTATATGGGATAATTGTATCTCAGTCTGCATTAGAATTCTAGTCACTGAAAAAGTAGATTTTATTCAATTACTTGAGTGCAGGCATTTCATATAAACTCGTGTCCCCTGACATAACAGAGTTAGGAAAAGTGAGCCTAACCTACCCTTGCTAGCTTTAGGTTTGGTCAGAACTGAGACAGACTCAGGAAAGGAATTTGTATCATCAAACTCTATTTGCTCTACCTGTTCTACCACCTGCATAGTACTATTTCCATGCCAGCATCAAACCTATAGAAATGCTAGGCTGTATTTATTCATCGTTATATACCAGGAAGAGTTTATGTAATAGCAGCAGCACATGACTGCAATGACCTAATTAAAAGGGAATTATTTTTTCCTTAAGAAGACAGTTAAGAGATGATAGGGTATCCTTTAGTGCTAGTAAAACACTAAATAAACTTGACTGCATGGCATCTGGCTATGAAACAAACTAAATATTTTGTTTGACTACAAGGTATTTAATAGCTTGCGGATGTGGTATTGAGCTGAGGCATCTTCTATTTTATGTTAATATTTATTCAGGGGATGGACAGGGTTTTTAGCTTAAGCTAAATATAAAAATCAGAATGATGAAAGTAATAGCATAGACACAAAATGTAACATTAATTATCTTTTCTCTTAACTGGCTCCTACTTTAATTTCCAGGATTCATGAGCTACCAGCTTTTTCACAACACTGCCAGTATTAGTATTTAGTGTTTTCTGTATTGTCCTTCAAGATTTTTCTATCAATAAATTATAGTTACTTCAGTAAACATTTTTCACCAAAAAAAATACCCACTTTTCTTCTGAAGCATCTCACTCCCACTTTTGATTCAGTCTTTCTGAACTCCTGACATGCTTTATCCTCATTCTACAATCTAGAAGGGGCAATTTTGAAGCAGACATTTTCCTTTCTCCAAATTCTCCACTACATTGTTATCTATTTCCCCTGAGAATGCTTCTCTTCCCTTTCCTACTTCAACTCCTTCTGTGGCTTATTCATCAAAACCATCCAGCCTTTTTTGCCTTTGTTTTCTGCAAACATTCAGCAGTTCATTTTACTGTTCTTCACTGTGATTTGATAAATTTCTGCTAATATCAGTTCATCCCTTACTTTTCAAGCATTTGAGTTTGGCTTTTAATCTTCCTGGCTGTTTCCCAGAGAGGTCAGTTAGAACTGAATGTGCATTTCTCACATTTTCTACAGCGCACATGCAGCTTTTGAATCTTCTGGGATAACATCTAAACTCTTCAAATAAAAGACTTATCTACACTGCAAGCACTTTTCCTGTTAAATGATATCTATATTCCACGCCCAAAACTAAGATTTCAAAGCCTTTATATGTCTCTTGATAGCAGCCTGAGTTAGTGGACTTATGGAGCAATAAGGTCTGAATTAGCAAAATATGAGAATATAGCTAAATTAGAAAACTAAAACTTGGGGATTTTTCCCTTTACTTTCTCAGGTTAAATGTAACAGAGAGAGGAATAACCAGGATCAAGCAGACTACTCATATTTCTGTGTCTTCCAGGCCTTGTATGAACTGACATTCCTCTGGTTTTTGAAAACCTTTCTGAAAGCCATACCATACTGATATGTTAACTTGTTTCTCCTCAAAGACTTTCACCATTAAGTTTTGCCCTCTCAAATCAAAGACTCCCAATCTGACACTCATTGACATTGGAAGTATACTAGATAGTATACTAGAAGTAGGTAGGTGGAGAGACCAGCCCTGGAAGGATTGTATTAGCAGAACATCCAGGCGTCATTGTGTTATGATCTTGCAAAACCAGGTCTAGTTGAGTTTCTACAGGTTGCTTAATCAGTAACATTAGCAGATCAGCACACAGCAGCATGAGTCATCAGTCAAATGTTTGTCTCTTACACACATCATGAGCCCTGCTACAACCTTTTATTAAGGTCCTATCTGGTGCATGGAGCACAAAACTCTCTCACTGTTTTGCTATTGTTCTCTGGAAAGTTTGACTTACAGGTGGAGGATATTTCTGAACAGCAGACTACAATAATGTGAGACCAGAGTGCCTCTAACAAGGAACAATACGCCTAGTAAGGTTTTTTTTCCCCACATCCTTCTCCAAAATGGACATCACACAATTTTAGAGTGTACGATTGAAATTATAGATGATCTGGGAGAAGAAGAACTACCAGACTGTGAAAGCTCCATAAGCTGTAGCATTAATGGAGTCAAGCTTCCTGCTTCCACAAAAGTTCTGTTATTTCTCTACAAAGTTTTGGACACAAAAGGGATAAGAACATATCTAATGGCTATTTTCATGAAGCTTATTGTTTTCCTTATGAAATGCTTAGTTTTAGCTAAGAAGAAAAGATAGGTAAGGTCCATCCAATGCTTCTTTTCCTTTCCTTACCCTGCTGATGCATCCTAAGCTATATGCTTTCCTACCACAAAGTGAAAGCAAACAAAAAAAATTAGCACCCAATCCCTTCCTGCATTATACTACCACTGTTGCAATTTGACATGAATAAGTACTTTGTAGGTGAAGACAGCAATGTTGTAAAACTGGTGAGAGCCAGCACATGCAGAAAAACTCAGACCATGTCATGGAAGTCTGTTTAATGTGTCACAGTCTTCAGTTCTACAGTTATCAAGCATCACGGTCTTGAGTTGCATGGAAAATGTCCAAGGAGACAGGATAAGTAGAAACAAGATAGTGTTCATAAAGTGTTTACAAACTCATAAATCACCATGGCTGGAATGCTCCTTGTGACCCACTCTTACAAAACCCTACAGTCTGCAGGTTTTACTCCTTGTTCCTCTCTGCAGATCCAAGCACCCTGGCTTTTCAGCCCCAAGACTGCTGCAGACCATACTGAGACTGTCACATATTGCCACATGCAGGATTTAGATGTCCCCAGGGTTGCTGGGTAGCCCGAAATTCCATCATTTGAGGAAGGGAGGTACAAACTGTGAAACAATGAGCTCATGTGCTCAAGCCCACGCTGCACTATACAAGGCGTGCTAAACATTTTATTAGCAGGCAAAAATAAAGAAGGGCTCTGCAGACAGGCCACAAATTATTGCTATTATGTAACTGCTATTGGGCAGGCTGCCTGCAAGCCTTTGCGGAACCTCAGTTTCATGAACTTAGGGTTAATTGTTTCAGTCTTGAAATGACTAGTATGTCCTGTTCTGCTTGTAGTATTTCACTGGCTACTCTTGCTATATTTATTTGCTTAGGATCTTTTGTTTTCTGGTATAGTTTTAAGCTCATAAAGAATTAAGGGTAAGAGCTTAATGAAAATTTACGGAAATATCAGTGCCTTGGATTATAAATCTAGAGGGTACCATCACTATGCAAAGTCTGTGAAAGAATTCAACACAAATTGATTGTAACAGGAAAAAACCCAACAAACCTCAAAATAAAAGACAAACCTGATAAAGTCTTTTTTCTATAAATGCAAAGACAATGCAAAGAATGCAAAGACATACCTAGCTATAGTTACAGTAGTTTCATTTTCTAGGCTTCTTATGTAACTTGAAATCTAAGCAACACAGAGATAGAAGGATGTATCAGGTGACCACTGTCAGTGCAAATACACATGTATTAGCATTCAGTCACTCACAGACTTCACCTTGTGCTGACACCTCTTATGTTCCATGTCTCTGTTTCTTGGCCTTGAACAAATACTGAATAGTGTAGGCTATCTTGGGTGCACTGAACAACTATTGGTGTACAGACCCCGTCAAATCAGATAACCTAAAAATAACACATCATAGACTCTCTTCTCATAACAAAGAAAGAAGAACCAGTGATAACAAGTTTACTGACGCACAAAGTCACAGATGTAGGGGAGGCAGAGAGGACACTGTATAGGTTAAAAAGTCATCACAAGCAATCATGTTATATAAAAATAGGCATTAAATGCAACAGTTCTATAAGGAGCTCCAACTCTTAATTTTATGGCATGCCAACGTTTGCTGCAGATGACAGAAAAAAGCAGTGACTTGGCTGGGTGCAGCCTGGTTCGCTCTAGTTTTCCTCCTGCCTGCGCTGAGAGACCTCACAGATGAGAGCTGGGTTGAACATTTCTCCCTGGGCAGTGCAGAGATCCCCTGAGGACAGCTCCTGTGACCACTTACAACTGGTGCTAGGGTCTGCTAGGGAGGTACTGGAGGGAAACGCTTCCTACAATTTACTAGGGGCACTCCTCAATTTACATCAAGTTTAAATTGATCAGTATTATTCAAAGGAAATGTTGAATTATTCCTGTTGTTTTAGAAATCATTCTTCCACTGGTTGGGGATTCATCTTGATTCCTTTTTCCTTCCTTAGACCCCTAAAGAAGAAAGAATTTGGAGAAATGTGACAGATACAACCATCTCTTTTCTCCCTGAAGCCCAGTAGAATCTGCCATTGCAGACCATGGCCACTGCAAGCCTGGCCCTGCAAGCCCTACAGCCCTAGTTTCAGACCCATGGCTCCTCTGTGGCTTTTTGGCCTGGTACCTGTACCAGAAAAGACTTGATCCTCTTCTGCTGATTAAGGCTTGACATTTTAATTCCTGGCACCGAACAACAGTGAGCCTTTCTGCTGCTTCTGAAAGTCTTGATAAGGTTTGTTTCTGGTTTCATCATGGAAATTTAATTACTTGGATAGAGTGTGCATAGCGCAGTCGCACAGATTAGGAGAGCACCTCTGAAGGGCTACAGGGAAATGCACAATAGAGCTGACCCAAGAAGACCCCAAAACAATGGAGCTCAAAAGCACAGCGTATTCAGAAGGCACAAGCTCAGTGGCGTTTGCCTGCGTTCTGCCTGCGTTATTACTGACGTTCAGATGTGCATATAAACAGGGTTTATGCTCTACTGCAGCAGGGCTGACTGTATGGAGCCGTGTCAGTGACGACACCTCTATAGTGATGAGAAGTTCCTCTGAAAGGTGAAGGCAAACGACTGTGTTTATGCAATTAAATCCAACTTGTTTATGGCGGGGGAAGGAAAGATTATGTCAAACATAAACAGGTTGCAAAACCCTGTACACAGCCCCCGCAATTCCCTCCCTAGTGGGTTCAAATCCCCATTAATCCGCTCACTCCTTTCAGCTCACAGCCCAGCTCCGTGTCCCTGAGCCCCGCACTTCTCGGCCTGTATGCACCTGCCACAGCGGGTGCTCAGCCCCGTGCGCCCGGAGCCCGCCAGCTCCCCGCTTCCCAGGCTGGGCCGGCGGGAGCCGCCAGAGCCTGCGGCCGGGGTTACGCACACTCCTGCTGGCTCCCCGGGGCGGCTGCGATCAGGTGGCACAGTCCGGCACCGGGTAACCCGTGCCACGTAACGGGAGCTGGTGTAAGTGCGGGAGACAGAGAACGTCCGGGCCTAAAGCTGCCAATGCCCTCATTCCCTTCTCCGTGTGCACCGAAATACGCTCGGACTGCGGGAAAAAGGTGCTGCCCACAGCGTGATGGTCAGGAGCGCCGGCACAGGCAGACAGACTGACGGTGGGGTGCTGTAACTCCGAACTTAGGGCTGCCTGGGCGGGAGCCGGGCGGCACCACCGGCTCCAACGGCCCGACTCAGCGGGACGGCTGCGAGGAGCCGAGGGCAGCGGCACAGACCGGGCCGGGCCGGGCCGAGCCGAGCCGTCAGCGACTCCCGGTGCTGCCGCCTGGCGGGCGGTGCGCACCTCTGCCCCGGGCACGAGGCCCTCCCGCTGCGGGGCCGCCAGGGAACGGCCGCGGCCTCCGCCCGGCCGGCGCCTTCTCCGGCGCCGGTGCTGAGCGTTGCGGCACCACAGCGCGGACACCTCTTTGTGCGGGAAGTGCGGCTCTGCCCCGCGCCCGGTCATGGCGGCTCTGCTTTGGGCTCAGTCCGCAGCAAACGCCGCCTCCCGCCCATGCTCGTGCTAGGAAGGGCTGGGCCTGTATTTCTGAAACTCAAAACCCCGCCACAGAAACAAGTACAAACGAAGGGCCAGGAATGGCTTTGTGAGGACGGGGACTTGCCCAAGGTTGTCCTGCCCGCCGCTGTGCGACAGGCCCCGTTTCCAGCCAGACGGGGGTGACACTTCCCTGAGAAAACACCAGGCTCTTTCACCCCACCAGTGCACCTACCCTTACCCGAATAACGGTCTTCAAAATCACCCCTTCGGGCAGAGTCAGGAGACTCTCCGATGCTGTCGTTTGGAAGGAGATGCCTGGTGGAGCTGGAAGCTGGATGTTCATGTCGATATCCTGCCCATCCACACTGCAGTGGGACGTAACTTCACTAACAGCCCTGGGAGATGCACCCAACCTGTGCAAGGCTCAGCACGGGGGACACAATTCCACCGTGAGAAAGAGCCACAGCAGGGAAATGCAGGTTCAGTACTGAACGGTAGAGGCTATGTTCTGGTGAAGAATCCTTTCCACAGCCCTCTGTGAGGATCCCCGCAGGACACGGTGTGTTTCAGGGTCTTCCATTAGGCATGTTTATGTGCAGATGACAGTTTATAAGACTAAATTATCATGCATCACTTATCAAAATTGTAATTGCCACAGCCAGCCTGTGGGTTGGGTTGCTACGTGGCACTGAGGGACTGGCTGGTGTGAAGACAGTGCTCCTGGAGCTCCTGTTGCACAGCCCTGAGCACCTGTCCCCATGTCACCACCCTACAACAGGGTCGGCATCATTTCAATGTCTAAAGCAAAGTCCTGAGCACGGAAAATCTTGCCACCATCACTAAAAATCATCTGGGGCCTGACATAGATGGTATGTCCTCGGACGGCAAGGACTGTATATTTGTTGTATGTCTGTGCAGCGCCTAAGTACCTCCTATAGCTGGGCTATACCTCAAGACTGAAGCCATTGGCACCATACACAGAGATAAATAAAAGAATGACAGATAACTATCTCTGAAACACTGAAACCAAATACATGGGGGTGACAATGCCAGCTCATCATTATTAAATGGTAAAATCCTAGAATAAAGGAAAACCTGCCAAAATCAATGAGCAATTTCTCATTTATAGGTTTTTTTTACAAGAATGAAGAGCTTTGAGCTGCCTTTGGCTAACACCACTCTTCACATGGCCTTTCCAGATCACACTTGGAAGATTACTGTTCATGTGGGTTACACCATACCCAGTAGCAGATACATTGTTTTTGAATAAAGCAACGTGAGCTCAAATCTACACAATTATGGATAAGGAAATTATTATTCTACCACCTCCTTCAAATATATTGATCTTTAAAACTGAGTTGTCATTAATCACTGCCTAATGAGAAAGGCTTTAGTTAATCAAAACCTATTAGCACAATGTCTGAACCTTACCTATTAATATAGTATTACTAAATTAACTTTGCTTTTTTTCCTATCCAGTCATGCTAAGCCATTCAGTTCCCCTCTATGTGGCTCAGAACTGGAACCTGAAATTGACTTGTCCACCCCTCAGGAAAGAGCCCTGATCAGCAGTTTAGACAGTCAGGAAAAGGGTTTCTCTTAATTTCTTCTTTTCAAACTCTTCCCTGTGGAGACACTCAATTAAACTTTAATTTTCCCCAGAGGGGAAAAAAAATGAGGAGAGGGTGACTTCTACTGGGTGAAAGTGGGAAAGTCTCTGGTCTGATGAGCATATAATTATATATGCAAAACAGAGCAGTTTTTTTACAAGGAAAAGAAATCATTCTAGGGCACCCCAGGTGCAACAAATCAGCTTTCCACCAGTTTATCTCTCACTGGAAATATTTTGCTTATTGAAAGAACTGGAAGATATACATGCAGCATTAATTGTGTGCTCTCTGGGCTTTTTGTGCAGGACTAACAACATTCAGAGCTTGGCACACATGCCACAGTAAGAGGACAGTACCCCATCTTTTTAGACACTGTCTAACCATATGTAGAGGAGTCTGCCTCATTGATAACAATGGAAATGGGACAGATAAGAGAAAACATAATGGTGACTCCAGCTGATTCAAATTTTCCATGGAGCACTTATTCACACTGAAAAGTGTATGGAAAGACTGATTTGGAACTTTTATTTTGAATTTATCAGATTGGCTTGGCCAAGAACTGAAACAGAACTTCAAAACAAGATAAAATGTTTCAGTTTTACTTTATTCCCCCCTACTTGCTTAATTCTGAAATATTTTGGCTAGTTGTATATTTTTTTTAGAATTGAGTAGAGATCAAGATAATTTCAGGAAACATATGCCCCTATTATACCTGTCCTCCTGAAACAAGCTGAAAAGTCTTTTTCAGACAGCAACTGAATGTCGTTTTGGCTTCAGTGAGAAAATTTTAAAAGCTGTGGTTTCTGTTAAGTTTTTAATTATTATTTCAGTTAAGCTATGGAACTTAAAACTCAATTGTTTACAGAGCTGTAAATGAAGATGGCAGTGCTTTAGTATTCCACAAATCAGCAGTAGCAGCCCATCAGTGTTTAGTATGCATCACAGAAGAAATTATCTTTCAGGAGAGCTTAGGCAGAAAGCAATGCAGTGACTGCCTGGAATTTGGCAAGGGAAGGCATGGAAGACCTGGGTGGGTGTTTGATGTGGGACAGGATCAACCAGAAAGCAGACAAAAGGCTAATCCTTTTCACCCTGAAGAAAGGATTGAATCAAGCTGAACTGTCACAGTCTTCCCAGGGCAAAGCCCATGGCCAGTGGGTTGATGATAAAGTCCCCTCAGATTCAATGGAAAAACAGGGCCATGGGCAAGGCAGCAAATGTTTGCAAGTGAGCATCAAATAAGCATCTGGAAGACTGGAAACTATCCCAGCTGAGACTGCAGGGCAGAACAAGAAATTACCCCAAAACATCCTCTTGTATGAGGTTCCCAGTGCTTTTCCCAAGTCACGGAGTGGTGTCTCAGCTCTACCAGCTGGTGGGTTTGTGCTCATGGAGCTGAAGAACCAGCCAGCCAAGCCTCCAGCCAGGGGTGTGTTGCCTTTGGCACCCTCTGCATGACCACTACAAGGTGTAGGACAGGCAGCACAGGCCTCAGTGCTGCCCTCACACCTGCAGTGTCATCGGAAGGGATATTTTTCCCTTTTGCATTTGATGGGGAGCAGGTCTGAGGTAGGTGTGGTAGGAGCACTCAGCCCTGGTGCTTGATGGGCAAGTGCCTTCCATTTTCTTTTTATATTCCAACTCAGTTGTGCATGAATGAAATCTGCTGGCAAGAACAGCAGGAGAACAGGTGCATCTTATCACTTTTCTTGCCTCTGCCACAAAGGTGCTGGGGCACAATCATGCCCCTGGTAGCTCAGGAGTCACAGCTCAGCTGGGAAATCCAGCCAATACAAATAAATCAGCACCTACAGTGCGACATTCAGAAAGCATTGATGGAACCATAAAGGCAGGAATAGGCATGATGCAGTTCCTGTTTTTTGGGAAATATAATTCAAAAGTATTTGGTTCTAGCACAGAAGAGAGAACTCTTACCAAGCAGTGAGTTGCAGTATAGTTTGGGTCCTTCTAACCATGTGTAATAACCTCAGAGAACTGTAAGCTTACAGAGATTTACTGGGCCCATCTACTGTGCAGTAGGGCTCAACAGAGAGCCCCTGCATAGCTATGATGTGATCTTTTCCAAAACCTGAGAAGCATCATCCCTCAATTCCCCTTGCTACAGATCACATGCTGTCCCTCAGGCAGAACTACCCACCCAGCCAGGACTGTCCTACTTTCAGGACTTAATCCCCTCTTTCTGCAAAACACAGCTGAGCTGGCTGGTGAGAGCAGTGTGCAGTGAGCCATCCTGGAGTGCCTTCCTTTCCAGTGGGAAGCACAGAAAGAAGTACAAAGGCACCAGACTAGATGCCTTCTGCGTAAGGTCTAGGCGGTTTTCTTTTGTAACAAAACACTGTTTTCTCTAAATTATCACAGCTGAAATATGACTTTTCTAAGAAGTGGCAATATTATCTAAACCTACTTGGAACAAATCCTTGCTGCTTATTTGGGATTTAGACAACACAAGCCAGCATTAGGATTGCCAACTGGCATGAATCAAAAAGTGGGACTTTGCATCTTTAGTTAAACATCAGATCAAATAGCTAAAAATAGTGATTCATCTGACCCTTCCAGGGTGTCTGCTTGCCCCTGACCAAGCAATGCTTCAACAAGTACACAACTCAAACTGCAACATTTGGAGCGGTGTTTTTCTCCCGACGCACATTTCCTCCCAAAGGCAAGCACAGGCTTCCTACCTGGGGCCGTCTTGGTGCATCACAGAAATACTTCAGATACTCTGAGCAGTGCTCAGAGCGTGGAGAGATTGACAAGCAGAGCCTGTTACACACCTGGGCTGCTGCTTCTTCTCAGCCGCCTTCGCTTTCTTCAGTTGCTGATCCCCAAAAGCTCCTTTTCTCTCTCCTCTTTCCTAGTTTGCTTGCACTCCTCTCGTCACGGCTCTGCTTTCTCTTCCTTTTTCTGTGCTTTTTGGCCTCCTGGGGAGAGCCAGCAGACCCTTCCATTCAGCATCAGGTAGGTAAAGCCATGGTAAACTGGAATCAAGCCTTCTTTTAATCAAAGCTCACTCATTTACCTTCTCTCTGCTCACAAGGCCTTTGTGTGTTCAAGGCACAAGAGGGAGTCTGCCACGCTTTCTGGAGTGGCCAGAGGCAAAGCTAGAGGCACACAAAATGAAAATGTGGAAGCTAACATGTGCCAAGGGACTCCCTGGAGCAGTAAGCCACTGCTTGCCCAATTTCCACCTTAGCTCTTAGAAGCAGATCGCTTGGGTTGGTTTGCATGACCCCATTTCTCACAGTGCCCTGCCCCAAAAGAGACTTGCATCGAGTGGGGTCTCAGCTCAACATTTCTGGACAGCTACTGGCAGAGCAGCTCTAGCAGGTCACAGCACAAAGTGCAAAGGCAAACCTCTTAGCTTTTGCAGAGCTGCAGACCTTGCTTGCCTTTCCATCACAATGCTGTAGTCCACAGGAGGAAGGAAGTCCTTTCCTACAAGACTCAAATGCATAGGGCTTTTCTGAAGAAGGACAACTGCTTCTCTCTTGTGTCAGTAACAACATCTACTTCCCACACTTGGCTGCTTGCTTTCTGTTCTGGAGGCAGAACTTCAGGGAATTCAGACCTGCTTGAGAAACAATCTCTCAATTTTTTTTCTTACTATGTATCATTCTGGGGGGAAAACCCAGAAGAGATGTAATGCCAGCAAGAGGAATTGTCACAGTGTTTGTGGACTTCGCATTCCTCTCCTGTTTCTGCTTCTACCAGTGTATCTTCCCCTGCTCTTTGAGAGCAGAGACGGTGGTGCATCCAGAAGTGTTTCTGCCTGTCAAACTGAATCTGCTTCTCCTTTGTGGCCATCTTGCTCTTCCAAGTGCAGCTCTAGAAAGCAAAGGCATGTGCCTTTCTGGAGTGCCATGACTTCTTGGAACTGAAAAACAACAAAAGCAAACCCATGCCCTCTACCAGTTGGGGTTTTTTTTTCCCTCTGATGTCCTGGGGTTTTTTTTTTTTGCCATGTCCTCTGTGCTAAATGGAAATTATTTGGAAAAAGACATCTCAGTCAGCAGGTTTCAGAAGTCAGCTGAGGTCCAAGGGCTTGAGCTCATCCTGAAGCATAATCTATTTTTGCCCTGAGAGATAGTGACCAAACAGAGGCCATGGGATAAGCAGGCCTGACAGAACAACACTGTTCTGTCAGTACCAGCAGAAGTGACATCAAGGTAAGAGCATCACTCTCATAACATCTGCTTGATGTGCAAGTGAAAGGCAGATGCAGGAGAGTGGCGGTGACATTTGCTTTGTGAATCTTGCTGCTCTGAATGTGTGGGAAGCCTTTCAGTAGGAAAGCAGCTCTGTCAAGCCTTGAGCTCTATTTGCACAGATGACCACCAGGAACACCCTAAAGAACTGGACCAGAAGCTCCAGCCTGTGCAAAGTGCAGTCCATCCTCACACTTGTAGAGCTGTCCATGGGTGCTACTGATTCCTCAGCTGAAGGCCTGGAAAGCCCACATATTTCCTCCTCAAAGATTTCCCCGCAGATCTTGATGATATACTCCACCCGGCCTGTCATCTACACACATCAAGCCATGAGTTTCAACCCAGGTGGCTGAAAACATACCAAACAGCCTTTCCCATTCCTCACCTTTGTTTTTTGCATGGAACACATCAGCTCTGGGGATGCTCTTTCAAGCAACTACTCCACAAACATTTGCTCAAGAGAGGAGCAGCACTGTACCTCTGAACAGCAAAGCTATGTCAAGCCTGGAAGACTGTATCCAGCTGGTAAATACAGCACACACACAGAATCACAGAATGGTAGGGGTTGGAAGGGACCTCTGGAGATCATCTATTCCAACTCCTCTGCCAGAGCAGGGTCACTTGGAGCAGGCTGCACAGGGTCGTGTCCAGGCAGGTATTGAATGTCTCCAGAGATGGAGACTCCACAGCCTCTCTGAGCAGCCTATACCAGTGCTCTGCCATCCTCACAGTAAAGAGGTTCCTCCTCCTGTTTAGGTGGAAGTTCCTATACTCAAGTTTGTGCCTGTTGCCTCTTGTCCTGTCACTGGGCACCACTGAGAAAAGACTGACCCCATCCTCCTGACAGCTCCCCATCAAGTACTTATAAGCATTGATAAGATTCTCTATCAGTCTTCTCTTTTCTAGGCTAAAAGGTCCCAAGTCCCTCAACCTCTCTTCAAAAGGTGTTCTAGCTGGTCTACCTTCCCAGATACCTCCAGCTGAGCTTCCAACAGGAGCAGGTTGTCCTTGGCTGGGCTCAGCATGCTTGGCCCAATGTGGATGGTCAGATTGCTGGAGCTTATCTAGATGGTAGAACAGTCTTATCTGATGAGGTGGAGCAGGGGGAGCAACCCCTTGAGGAGACAGGCAACTTGCTGTCTCCCTGAGGGAATGGGAACATAATGTTGACCTTACCTACAGGAGAGCCAGGATTGCCTAGAGCACAAGCCAGTGGCTGTGCTGAGTAGCTTTCCATGTGCTCTCAGCAGGCTTTCAGTGCTCCTGCATGTCAGGAAGCAGGCATGGCATTGCTTCTCCGCTCCTGACTTTAGCCAAGCCCACTCAAGGGAAGGCTCCACAGCCACATGTTTTCCTACAGCAGAGGGATGAACTATGCCAGTTTCCCTTGAAATCCAACCACAGAAAAGCAATGGCAAGCTGGAAGAAAACACAGCTTTTACAAGGAGACAGTTCCTTTGCAGGCAAGTCCCCAGCCTCCAGTGATTCCCCCTGGAGCAAGCAGACCACTTGCCACACTTGTTCTTTCAGTTCTGCCACTTTCTACTTGGTTGGCTCCTATAGAACGTGCATCCACTCCTCATACAGGTCAGCCAAGCAGAGCTTGGAGGGGAGGTTGCAGGGGAAATCTTGCAATGCCAAGTGCTCCAGGTGAGACTTTGAACACTCCCACCACCACCACAAGCAGGAACCCTGGGGTTCTTGCTTACAATGAGGCAGTTTGGGACAGGGAGGGAGAGGATGAACAGAGTCCAGGGATGGAGTTTCCTCAGAACTCTGTATGTTTGCTGTTTTTTTGGTTTGGTTTGGGTGGGTTTTTTTTTTGTTTTTTGGGCTTTTTTAAACTCCACTGTTTCTGTGTTCTTCTTCGTATACTGCCCAGTAGAAGGTAGTGAAAAAAAAATGCTCTCATGAAAAAAGTAGAGAAGTTTGCCCTTGCAGTCTTCAGGGTAAAGTTAACACAAGCTATTGCATGGCTGGGTTTATCAGCATTGCCCCTGCTCATTTGGGTGTAGGGCTGCCTGGAAGGCACTTACCCGTTTCTCATTTGTGGGACTGAAGTGTTTGATATTGCATGCAGGTGTGATGTCATCAGCTTCTGGCTGCAAAACACCAATCTGTTTAGAGCCCTATTTCTGACTCAGCTATCTACGTCGCATAGCATCAGCTACAAATTTATCTGTGGCTCAGACGAAAGCAGAGTCATTACTGAGTCACTGGTGCCTCAGGGACAAAAATGTCAACATCCTGTCATCTTGCCCACCTTAGGATATTCATTTGAGAATGGAATAAATTTAGAATACAGTAGATAACTGCTGACTTTTCGGTCCCATTTTCTGCAGCATGCTTTTCATCTCAGCTGGAATTCAGGTAGTGCTCTTTTTTCATTACCAGTAGTAGGTTTGAAAGAGAAACTGATCATTCATCTGGTAGCTAGCCAGAGCTGTGCAGAGTGCGCAGAACAACACATGGCCTGATACAGAGAGGAAAATTACAACTTTGCTGGATATTCAATAACTGTCACTGTCAAATTTATTTAGGGTTTCATTATTTCAGAGACAGCTATCCATCATTCATATTTACACATATGGTGGCAACAGCTTCAGTCTCGAGGCATAGCCCAGCTGTGGGGAGGTACTTAGGCACTGCACACACACAACAATTATACAACCCTTGCCACCCAAGGATGTAACATCTATGCCAGGCCCTGGATGATTTTTAGTAGCAAGGTGTTAAGTGCTGGATGGATTTAAAGTGCTGCTGGCAAGATTTTCCATATTCAGGACTTTGCTTTAGACATTGACCCTGTTGTAGGGTGGTGACATGGGGGCAGATGCTCAGGGCTGTGCAACAGGAGCCCCAGGAACACTGTCTTCACACCAGCCGATCTTTCCATGCCACGTAGCACCCTGACCCACAGGCTGGCTGTGGCAGTTCCACCTCAGTGTCTGTCACTGGTGGCAGCATCAGGAGCATGTTTCTGTGAATACAGAAGACGGTGGCTGCCCATGGGTGCTGCGCTGTGACAGAGTAAATCTTCTGTCTTTGCTCATTGCTGAAGAGAGGGACTTGCTCGGTGACTCTGCCTTAACCCGCCCTATGGGAGAAGAGTGGAGTTTTCTTCTCCTATTTCCTTTCCTTATGTCTTGGACTTGGGTGGAAAGCAAGAAAATATTCTAGCTAAGGCAGTTCTGTCAACTCCATCCTTGGTTTCTGAGATGGGCGCCCTAACTGCATTGTTAAGGCATCTGTTCACCAAGGATATTCTCCAAGAGACTCCTGCTCTGAGACTGATCTCACACTGGTTTTTTCCTTGTCTCAGTGACTTGTAGTTATTCTACTGCAACCTGTCAATTTTTAGATAGGTGTGACTGGAATTGGTCCACTGGGTCAGTCATTTGGCTGGTGCTAAATGGTGACTGATAGATGAGAAGCAGCACAAGAGACAGTTGTACAGGGTTGTGAAATGTGTCAAATATTTGCTCATAGTTGATGAAATTGGAGAGAGCGGATCAAAATAGAGATGTAATAGAGGTAGTTAAACAAACAAAAAGCCCATCTTCGCAGCAGCATTCAGCATGCCAGTGGGTGTAGAGAAACGTTTTGGCCATGATAGTGAATCTCCAGCCCGTTGACATTGTCCCCTCAGAGTGAAATGCCATGTTTTAAAGAAGCTTTGCTCGCTGTTCTTGCCAAGAAAATATTCTGTGAAGCGTGCCAAAGGTGATGCTTTTTCAGAGTGCAATGTCCAAGTAAAGAGTACAGTCTCTGCCTTACACAGGCCACTAAAAGAAGAAATCCTCCTCCTGGCCTGTCAGGGCAATGAGCACTGTATGTCTCATGGCAGCTCCTGCGTCCTACACAAAATAACCGCCTCCAGAGTCTCCAGGCCACTTCTAATAACAGGATTTCATCTGCTTTGTAAATGCTGTTAGTCTTGGTCAGTGATAATAAAGAGCCTGAAAGAACTATCTCTCTTATAAGCCCCTTTTAAGTACTGGAAGACTGCTATAATGTCTCCCCAGAGCCTTCTCATCTCCAGACTGAACAACCTCACTCTCTCAGCCTGTGTTCACAGGAGAGGTGCTCCAGCCCTCCGCTGGACTTGCTCCAATAGCCCCCTGGCTTTCTTTGTACTGGGTGACACAGGAGAAGTCAGAGATCACTCAGATCTGTTTAGTAGTTTATTGGGTTTTATTTACTAAATTTAGTTATGACTGCTGTTTTTTGCAGGGATAGAGTTAATTTTCTTCACAGTAGCTAGTATGGGGCTGTGTTTTGTTTTTGTGCTGAAAACAGTCTTGATAGTACAGAGGTGATTTTGTCACTGCTGAGTAGTGTTTACACAAAGCCAAGGGCTTTTCTGCTCCTCACACCACCCGTGTATGGAGGTGTACAAGGAGTAAAGATGGGACACAGCAGGGACAGCTGACCCAGACTGGCCAAAGGGATACCATAACATCTGACATGCTCAGCATATACAGCTGTGGGAAGCAGAAGGAAGGGGGGATGTTCAGAGTGATGTTTACTTGTTTTCTTAAGTAACCATCACGTGTGATGGAAACCTGTTTCCTGGGGATGGCTGAACACCTGCCTGCCCATGGGAAGTGGGGAATGAATTCCTTGCTTTGCTTGCATATGTAGTTTTTTCTTGATTTATTTATCTGTCTTTATCTCAACCCATCCCAATGCAGGAGGAGTGAGTGAGCACTGCCTGGTACTCAGTTGCTCACTGGAATTAAACCACAGCAGTATGTAAAATATTTAATAAGTAAAGATGATTTGGGGGTCAATACTCTAATATTTGCTACACTTAAGATTAGTACGGGACACAAAAAACATTGCTTAAGCTTACTATACATACCTTAAATGTTAGATGCCTGCAAAAAACACCACTTACAAACCCATCAATGTCAAGTGTCAGGTGAGAGATCTCTGAGCCTTGATGGATAACCTTGAGAGGTGTCCCTACTCAAGGGGAGATCACTGCCATCAGCCAGCTGCTGTAGAGGGAGAGCTCAATAAACACTGATGACTGAAGATATTTATAGTGTAAAGTGGTGGATTTGTAGTCAGATTTTCTGCTGTGTTAATGCAGTTTTGCCTGCTTGAACAGCCCAGCCTCCAGCCAGACTATTTCTTTGGGTTTGGTGATGATTTCTCACTGATAGCCTCACACTATAGGATTAACTATGGTTGAGTCTGCTTGCTGAACATTTGTGTGGATCAAAGTTCAGTTAGTTCAAACAGAAGGAGCACATCCATTCCACTGCAGAGCCCAGAGCTCATAAGAGCTAGTGAAAGGGAGAGAATCATCTCCCTTTACCTGCTGTCCACACTTCTTTTGATGCAGCCTGGGATATGGTTGGCTTCCTGGGCTGTGAGCACACATTGCTGGGTCATGTCTAGTTTTTCATCCACCTCTAGAACTGGAGTTTACCAAAGATGTCAAGAGCAACAAGAAAGAGTTCTTCAGATATGTAAGCAGTAAGCAGAAGCGTAGAGAAGGCATTAGGCCCATTGCTAAATACAGCAGGGAAACCAATTACTAATAATGCTGATGAGGCAGAGGTTCCCAAAACCATTCTTTGCCTCTGCCTTTACTGGCACAGCTGGAGCCCAGATCAAGTAGTTAAAACACAGCATGTGTCAACCCAGCAGTAGCAGTGAAAGGGCTGGTCTGTAGCCTCTTACAAGGGTTCAACCCACATAAATCTATGGACCTGGACAGAATCTGCTCCAGGATGTTAAGTGGCTCACATTGATGCAAGGCCACTGCCTGCAGTCTTTGAAAAGTCCTGGAGAAGTGGGGACATGCTTGATGACTGAAAGAGGGAAAATGTCATACCCATCTACAGGGAGGGCCCAAAAGAAAACCTGGGAAAGTACAAGCCTGTTAGTCTTACTTCAGTCCCTGGTAGAGTAATTGAACAATCACAAACCAACTGAAGCAGGTGATTTGGAACAGCCCATGCAGATTTAGCAATGGCCTGTCAAACCTGATCATCTTCTACAACAAAATAACATCTTCTGTTGACATGGCCAGAGAGTGGATGTTGTTTACTTGGACTTCAGCAAAGCATTTAAAAGTTTTTCCTACATCCTTCTCCCAGACAAACTGTCAGAATATGTACTGGATGGGTAGTCCATGAGATGGGCAGGAAATTGGCTCACATGCCACACTTAGAGGGTGGTGATCAATGTTTTTTACTCAGGCTGGCAGTCTGTCACTGGCGGGTTTCCCCAGGGATTGATACTGGGCCCCATGCTGTTCAACAGATCATCTCAACAGCGGGATTAAAAGCACCCTAAAGGTTGTTGATGACACCAGAGACCTGGACAGGCAGAAGAGCGGGCTGGCAAGAACGCTATGAAGTTTAACAAAGACAAGTGCAAAGTTTAACAAAGACAAGTGCAAAATCTTGTATCTGGGATTAAAATAACCAAAGAGCCCAGTATGGGCTACGATCCTGTCCCGGGGACATGATTTGATAGCAAGTCAAAAGCATCATTTTTTTCTGCCTTTGCTAACCTTTTTGTCTCAGGCAATGAGAATGGAAATGTTATTTGGAAATTTCATGTGAGCCAGGCCACCTTCTGTTGTTGATTGCCCTCATATTCCCCAGCATCCATAATTATTGTACAAGTGTTTTTTCAAGGCACATTCCTGCTTAGTCCTTCCACTGTCCTTTTATAGACTTTCTGCCCATGAATTTGTCTAACTCCTGTGGCAGTACGCTCCAGAAGTTATGAATATTCATAGAATTTTACATATACCAACAATAAACACAAACCAATAATTGTTCAGTGAGATTAGCAGTGTTTATGACAGCAAAATAATTGCAAATTTCCCTTTGGACCATCTGTTACTTTGCAATATTATGACCTGTTTCTGTTGCCTAGTTCATTCCAGCCACAATGTGATCAATGGTATGATCTGGATAGAAACCCAACAAAAACAAAGCTAATGCAGCTGACAGGTTTTGGGGTGGGCCCACCTTAATCACAGAATCATCTGGGTTGGAAGGGACCTCAAGAGATCATTGGGCCCAACCCCCCTGCCAAAGCAGGCTCCCTAGCTCATACTGCATAGATAGGTGTCCAGACGAGGGCTCTGTCACCCTCACTGTGAAAAAGTTCTTCCGCATGTTGGTGCGGAACTTCCTGTGCTCCAACTTGCAGCCATTGCCCCTTGTCCTGTCTCCACAGACCACTGAAAAGGGGCTGGCCATTTCCCCCTGCATCCCATGCTTAAGATATTGATAAACATTAATAAGGTCCCCCCTTAGTCTTTTCTCCAGGCTGAACAGCCCCATCTCACTCAGCCTTTCCTCACAGGATAGATGCTCCAGGCCCTTAATCATCTTCGTAGCCGTTCTCTGGACTCTTTCCAGGAGATCCCTGTCTTTTTTATACCTGGGAGCCCAGAACTGGACACAATACTCCAAGTGGGGCCTGACCAGGGCAGAGTAGAGGGGGAGGATCACCTCCTTCGACCTGCTGGCCACACTCCTCCTGATGCACCCCAGGATCCCATTGGCTCTCTTAGCCACCAGGGCACACTGCTGGCTCATAGCCAACCTGCCATCTACAGGGACTCCCAGGTCCTTCTCTGCAGACCTCCTCTCCAGCAGGTCATCCCCCAGCCTGTACTGATACAAGTGGTTAAATGAGGTTGTTATCTGAGCATCCAGAAGAAGCACTTGAAGTAGAAGGCAGGTTTTTTTTAAAAGGATTAATTAAGGTGAAACAACAAAGGCAAGATTTCTTTGTGTGGCTTTCCATACTGTTTGGCAGCAGTAGAAGGATGTTAGTTGTAGACATGAAAATCTCTATCAATTCTTAAAGTGTTAAAACCCCCACTAGACACTACTTATGCAGACTGAGGTGACAGTCCACAGTTTAAACTAAACAACATTCTTTGACATATAAAATGTTGTCTTTGTACTGCTCCTTTACAATACAGAAAAGGAGTTGCAGAGTTAAAAATGTTACTTAGGTACAACTAAAATCTAGAAATGAACAAGCATTTGTGTCACCACAATCCTGGTGTAATAATAAACACCTAGGGGACACTTTGTCTCCCAAAGTTATAATAAAAATTAGATAGTGAAGTTAAAGCAAATAGAAATGCCAAGGGAGCTACCAAATGCAACTCTGCATGTTTCCCCTTGTATGGCCCTAGCTGCACTGGGATCATAATTCACCAAAGCAGGAACAAAGGATCATAATTCACTTCATCATTGAAAGGAACACATGACCTTGTGTCCTATGGCAATGGGGTAAATTTTGGC
Organism: Laterallus jamaicensis coturniculus; assembly: GCA_022605575.1. Taxonomy (NCBI): domain Eukaryota; kingdom Metazoa; phylum Chordata; class Aves; order Gruiformes; family Rallidae; genus Laterallus; species Laterallus jamaicensis. The sequence continues at coordinate 63,460,847 of JAKCOX010000002.1, read as the reverse complement.
CACCAATCACATGCAAGCAAATGATAGAAATGACTAGCTGCATATAAATTTTGCTGTTGATAACAAGTGCAAACAATGATACAAATTACTTGTGTGGGTAATCATTCTGTATGTGTTTACTCATGCCTCATGAGCTCCTAGTAATTTTTTTTCAGACAGAAGCAATAAAAGTTTTCTTGTGATTTTTGTGACCTATGTTTAACAGTAATGCTTTGCATGGCTATAAAACACCAAAATCCCTTATTACAAACTTGACTTTGGTATTACATTATGTCATGTAGTTTTATAGCTTTACAATGATTGTTTCACAGGTGGTAGTTCAGACTGATGTGCAAAACTGGGAATTGCATGTGTCTCCCTAGAACATTTGTGGTTCAGTATATCTGTCATTGTATTCTCAGATGTGCCCGATTTCTGACATAGGGGAGGGAAAAAAAGCAAAAATATCCTGTTTAGTCAATGAGATACAAATAATCTGGTCTACAGGATGATTCAATCTATTCTGTTGTTTGGGGTTTTATTTTTGGAGAAAAAAGAAAGATTGTTCACACCTACCTGGGAAGTGCTACTACTGTCTCAGTGTAGAGATATGAGGCTGAACATTTACCTCCTGCAAAGTTTTCAACTACAGCCCATGAGGAAGATACGGGAACTACAGTTTGCTCCCAGGAGCTGCCTGTGATGAACCACCTTCTAAATTGTGCCCAGAATTAAAATATTTTCTTTCCTTACAGCCCCCAAGTATTCCTGTAGTAAAATTACTGATCTTAGTTATGCTAGTTCAATGCTCAAAAGAAAACCATATAATCTGCAAAACATGAAAAGCTTCCTCAGACACACAAAGTCCAAGGCCAGAAAGTCTTTCTAAAATACATGTGCAGGCACACCCAATCAAAGGCACACATACAAATGCTATGATAGAATTTTTCAAGCAAATGGAACTATTGAAAACATTTTAAATAGATGTTGATGAATTCAGCAATGCTTAGAAACAGCAATCATGGAATCATTAAGACTGGAAGGGATTTCTTCAGATCATCTAGTCCAAGCCCCCTGCTCAAGCAGGACCAGCTAGAACAGCTTGTCCAGGATCATGTCCAGTCAGGTTTTGAATGTCTACAAGGATGGAGACTCCACAACCTTTCTGAGTCACTTGTCCCAGAGTTACATCACTCTCACATTAAGAATTGTTTTGTTGTGTTCACAGAAAACTTTTTGTGTTTTAATTTGTGCCAGTTGCATCTTGCTCTGTCAGTGGCACTCCTGAGAAAAGCCTGTTTCCCTCTTCATTCCCTCCTATCAAGTATTTTTACACATGGATGAGATTCTCCCCGAGCATTCTTTTCTCTAGGCTGAAAAGTACCAGTTCTCTTAGCTTCTCCACATATGGAAGATGCTCCAGAAATGCACAGAGACCTCCAACTTGAACAAGAGCTATAGGCTTTGTTTCCCTCCCCCAGGCCCACAATTAACTCTAATGCAAATGCTAACCCAAGCATTATAAGATGCAAAAAGACTGTAAGCTTTTTCAACAGTGCCAAGATAAAGGTTCTTGTTAAGGGTGAAGGTGAAGGCTGGGAGAGAGACAAAGCATAGAGCTGTCATTCGAGTGGGAGCAAAAAGTGGCTGCCAATGGAAGAGGTAATCTGCAAAAGTAGGTCTCCCTCGTGAACTTTTTCACCAGGACTGTGTATAGTGGAATTTTGGTCTCAGATTCAGTCAAGGACAAAGTCTAGGGTTAAGGTTAGGGATAAGTTTGGGACAAAAACAAAGTATAGAGCAGCTCTTGGATGGAGGCTGCAAAGGGACTGTCAATTGAAGAGGCAAGCCGCAAAATACTCCTTGGAGAACTTTTCCTCTTAGGTTGCGTCTCAGTGTCTTGGTCTAAAGGCTCAGATCAGATCAAAGTCTAGGCTTAGGGTTAGAGTTGGGCCAGGAGAGAGAAACTAAGGAGATGCCCTTGGATTGGGACTGCAAAGAGGCTGCCAATGTAGAGATTACAGGCTACAAAAAGATTTTTTCTTGGATTAGTTTTTCAGGAGGGACATCTTTACCACTCCGGTTAAAAGCTCAGCTGTGCCCAAGGTCTAGGGTTAGGGAGAGGGTTAAGGTTAGGAAACACACTAATTCCGAAGTTGCAGCCTCCCACTTCTCTCAGTAGCCCCTTTTCAGTCCCTTCTGATGACAGCACTACATTTGGTCCCTCTTTCAACCCTAACCCTCAACCTAAGCCATGATCCTCCTGACAGCTGCCTCCTCCAAATCTACTATTTTCTGCCTCTCCACTCTGTATTCAGGCCCTCACCATCCCGGGTCTGCTGGTGATGGTTTACAGCAGCTGTCTCTGTGTCCGGGGCTCTGCTGTGAGGGCTCCTGGGGCTCCCAGTGCTGGTCTGCTCCGAGCCACAGTCCGTGTCACAGTCAGTGGGCACGGTTAGGCAACATGGCCGTCAGTAGAGGGCAGAACAGTCCACGGGAATTCAGGGGCAAGTGCGAGGACACAAGGGAAGAAAGTCACTGATTAAAACATTAAAGATGCTTTATTTACAAGCTACACAAGAAATGTTTACCATTTTTCAAGGTCTGGTTATATTTCTGAAGCAACACCCCTTCCAGGAGGGGATGTTTGCTGTGATGGATGCCACAAGAAGTGAGGCAGAAAATCAGTGTTTACAGGACAGTGATGAACAAAGATGATGAATGCCCTGAAGTTCTGCCTCCAGAACAGAAAGCAAGCAGCCAAGTTTGGGAAGTAGTGTTGCTGACATAAGAGAGAAGCAGTTGTCCTTCTTCAGAAAAGCCCTATGCATTTGAGTCTTGTAGGAAAGGACTTCCTTCCTCCTGTGGACTACAGCATTGCGATGGAAAGGCAAGCAAGGTCTGCAGCTCTGCAAAAGCTAAGAGTAGGGCTGATGGAGGTTTGCCTTTGCACTTTGCGCCGTGACCTGCTAGAGCTGCTCTGCCAGTAGCTGTCCAGAAAAGTTGAGCTGAGACCCCACTCGATGAAGTCTCTTTTGGGGCAGGGCACTGTGAGAAATGGGGTCATGCAAACCAACCCAAGCGATCTGCTTCTAAGAGCTAAGGTGGACATTGGGCAAGCAGTGGCTTACTGCTCCAGGGAGTCCCTTGGCACATGTTAGCTTCCACATTTTCATTTTGTGTGCCTCTAGCTTTGCCTCTGGCCACTCCAGAAAGCGTGGCAGACTCCCTCTTGTGCCTTGAACACACAAAGGCCTTGTGAGCAGAGAGAAGGTAAATGAGTGAGCTTTGATTAAAAGAAGGCTTGATTCCAGTTTACCATGGCTTTACCTACCTGATGCTGAATGGAAGGGTCTGCTGGCTCTCCCCAGGAGGCCAAAAAGCACAGAAAAAGGAAGAGAAAGCAGAGCCGTGACGAGAGGAGTGCAAGCAAACTAGGAAAGAAGAGGAGAGAGAAAAGGAGCTTTTGGGGATCAGCAACTGAAGAAAGCGAAGGCGGCTGAGAAGAAGCAGCAGCCCAGGTGTGTAACAGGCTCTGCTTGTCCATCTCTCCACGCTCTGAGCACTGCTCAGAGTATCTGAAGTATTTCTGTGATGCACCAAGACGGCCCCAGGTAGGAAGCCTGTGCTTGCCTTTGGGAGGAAATGTGCGTCGGGAGAAAAACACCGCTCCAAATGTTGCAGTTTGAGTGGTGTACTTGTTGAAGCACTGCTTGTACAGGGGCAAGAGTTTTCAGAGATCAGCAATTAAAACTGAAAATACAACAAAATCATGCTTAATCCTGCCTTTCTGCTGTATCTGTGCTTTCTAACACCACTGTAGATGTCTTAGATTTTACTGGCTGGATTCCCAGCTAAGCCATGACTCCTAGGGCTACTAAGGGTGCAATGTGACCCCAGCACCTTTTTGTCAGAGGCAAAGGGAGGTGAGGTGTCCATGCCCTGTCACTTTTGATGGTGCATTTCATTCATACAAGATTAAACCATAATGAAAATGGCACCATAGGGCACCTGCCCACTGTTGCTGAGCACTCCCCACACCGGCCTCAGATACACCCATGTGTGAAAGGGTAATAATCCCTTGTTCAGCATTTGGGTGTGATGCAGTGAGGCTTGTGCTGTCTGTCCTCTGCCTTGTATTCTGGGTGTAGAGGGTGTAAGAGGCATCCCACCCCAGAACGAGTCTTGGCTGGCTGGCTCATGAGCTCCATGAACAGAGGGATCCATGATCAAACTGCAGCTTCCAAAGTCTAGGTTAATAATGTCCTACCAAATACAGTAAGTTTCCTTTGCCCACCAGCATTTTTCAACATAAAAAGATAAAAAATGCTATCAAATAAGATCATTAATAATAATAATCTTAAAGGAAGATTTTCCATCAGCTAAAAGCAAAGTCTCCAGTCTCTTTATCAGGGCTGACAACTAATCTATGATGGAAGAGCTTTTCAAGTGCCTAACTTTTCTCTCACTAACTTTATTTTAAGAAAAATAACATAATGAAGATTTATTTGGAACTCTTGGTATATTTTTCTTAAAGCCAGACAAAAAAAGGAACATGATATTTGTTTTACTTTTACTGTAGCACTTTGTCTGACAGCTTAACATGAGAGCAGGCATAAGAACAGTTCATTTGTCTATGTATAAGATATTTTTCTAAAAGTATCAGAAAACAATTTTATTTCCAAATTATCAAACATAGTCTGATTGGTCAACATGGATCCCATGTCTAAAAACAGTTTGGAAATGGTGTTCCTATAGCTGGGCAGTATTCTTTCCCAGAATCTACTTCTAAATGTTTTTAATAGTTACCTCTGATGTCTTTCTCTCTTTCTTTCTTTCTTTCTTTCTTTCTTTCTTTCTTTCTTTCTTTCTTTCTTTCTTTCTTTCTTTCTTTCTTTCTTTCTTTCTTTCTTTCTTTCTTTCTTTCTTTCTTTTCTTTCTTTCTTTCTTTCTTTCTTTCTTTCTTTCTTTCTTTCTTTCTTTCTTCTTTCTTTCTTTCTTTCTTTCTTTCTTTCTTTCTTTCTTTCTTTCTTTCTTTCTTTCTTTCTTTCTTTCTTTCTTTCTTTCTTCTCTTTCTTTCTTTCTTTCTTTCTTTCTTTCTTTCTTTCTTCTTTCTTCTTTCTTTCTTTCTTTCTTTCTTTCTTCTTCTTCTTTCTTTCCTTCTTCTTTCTTTCCTTCTTTCTTTCCTTCTTTCTTCTCTCTCTTTCTTCCTCTCTCTTTCTCTCTCTCTTTCTCTCTCTCTTTCTCTCTTTCTCTCTTTCTCTCTCTCTTTCTCTCTCTCTCTCTCCTCTCTCTTTCTCTCTTCTCTCTTCTCTCTTTCTCTCTCTTTCTCTCTTTCTCTTTCTTTCTTTCTCTCTTTTTCTTTCTTTCTTTCTCTCTTTTTCTCTCTCTTTCTTTCTCTCTTTCTTTCTCCTCTTTCTTTCTCTCTTTCTCTCTTTCCTTCTCTCTTTCCTTCTCTCTCTCTCTTTCTCTCTCTCTCTTTCTCTCTTTCTCCCTTTCTCTCTGTCTTCTCTTTCTCTCTCTCTGTCTCTCTTTCCTTCTCTCTCTCTTTTTGCTCAATAAATCTTTGAAAACTCTCAACCCTCAAATTCTGCCTCCTGACAATCAGTTCTGGAGCAGTGGCCAAGGAAAAGCAATACAGATTGAGTGGCATTTAAGCAAGCTACTAGCTCCCCCCCTCCCCCCAAAAAAAAACCCCACCCTGTTTTATGTGTGTACCTCATAGCCTTGTAGCTGGATATTTTAGTAGACTTTTGAATGTTATGAGAAAAACAGTGACCCACAGGGTTGCCAAGATGGCTCTGAGAGTGTCATATTGTGACCCCTGTAATGGACTGGATCAGATTAAGGGTTGGAAGAGGTGTGTGCTCTGACATTCAATCAGAGCATTCAGACAAAAGTTAGATATGCAAAATACCTTTTGAATTTAGTGAAACAGTTCATGATTATTAATGCTTTCTGACTTGAGATCACACATCCAAAACCTTGTGACCCCTGTGAAAAACGTAGAGTCTTCCTCATCCCTTCCCAGATATACACCAGAAGAGAAACACCAGGCATAGATATTAGGCCACTGGCAGGGCCATAGAAGTGTTATGGTGCCAAGGTGCCCATCACAAAGCAACACTGACATTCTGACAAATGGATGAAATTAATGCTGCTTTATCTGAAGTCACTTTGATGTGTTCCAAATGTCAGGCACACTAGGTAAGTTTGCCAAGACCCCAAGACAAATTAATAAAATGTCAGATTCCCTCTTCATCATATGTTGGCCTAAGGTCTTTTTTCCAGTTGATTTCCACTAGAGTTACTGGTTTCTTTAGTTTCAACTGGACTTGGTCCTGTGGGATATTTCTGTAGAATGATAATGAACTGCTTAGGTTTTTTTTTTAATTTTAACAGATTTGTTGAAGGGATACTACCCCTGCAACATTAGGTGAGGGTCTGCTCATCACCAGCCTCCCCAGCTCGCAGCAGCCTCGTGCCTGCCTTTGTGCCAGTGGGTCTGGGTAGATGTATGTATCTACCTCTATCTAGATTAAGTGAGAGGACTCAGAGAGCCTGGGAGTGCATAAAATGGAAAATATTTGGACAAATTAATGAGCAGTTGCTGCAATGAGTCATCAAAGTATGCATGCTGTCACAGGGTGGAATCTATATTCTGCTGGGTAACTGGCTATTTGGATTGTGAATCCCTAAGATTTTTTCAATGGCATCCGTTAGATAGCCTTACATTGTGCTGCACTGGGTGGCTTATCTTCTCTACCCACATTTGGGAGCCCCATGTCTTACTGCAAGTGAGAGCCCCAACTTCTGGCTGGAGCTTTGCAGGAGCCTCCTGCACACTGCGAACCCACCAGCAGATCTGTGGGAGCTCCAGGGCTGCAGTGAGTACTGTGGCAAACTGGGATCATGAGGGAAGCTGTGCTCAGCCCTTGGGCCTGATTCAGAGCTTCCTCTGGGGTAATATGGGTCCCAGTGGAAATGAGCATGGAAATAACCTCATCCTTGTGGAGCTCATGGCAGGGCTAGCTGCTTTTCTTCTGTTGCTCCTACCTTTTACTGGCAAGGGTTCAGAGAGAGACAAACAGCCTATCTGCATCTTTATGGGTCTGTGACAGTACTTTTTGAGTGGCAGTTCCCTACCTGACCATGGACAAGAGAAATAATGGCATCAGCTACAGTTCAGTCTCCCATACAGCAGATGGAGTTTTCTGTTTTGAAATGCAGCAACTTTCTGGCAGAAAAATGAGAGATGGAATAAACCCAACCAACACACCAGTGCCAAGCACCCATGAAAGTTGGCTTCTGGATCCAAGTGTTGGAGAGCTCTGGCAGGCCCACCTATTGCAGAAACAGATGTGAGTAATTAATAATCAACTCAGGCTAGCTCCCACATCCTAGATAAAATGCTTGAAGATTAATCACAAGGTTATGAATCACTTTTTCTTTGTTACCTGACCTCTTGTGAGATTCCAGCCACATGTGGGAGGAATATCAAGACTGTGATACACAAAGAAACTACATGATGGAAATCTCACTGCCACCATGAAGTGTTTGGTGGTGGAACTGGCAATGATTAGGGCTCAAAGTGGTGCAACAAAAGTTCTGAACACAAAAAAAATCTGTTAATTGGTAAAAGTCAAGATGTAAATAAGTCTTATGTGCTCCAATATGTGAATCAATAACAGTGCTACTAACGGGTCCCAGGCAGTTTCATACATGCCCAGACCTGTTGGTTCATGATTCAGGTCTCTCTCATTTTCCTCCAGGTTCCAGTCACATAAGTATTATCTGAATTCAGGCAAAGCAGTGCTCTGAGCTAATATACATCTGCTCCTTTATGGCTAAATGTCAATGCCCATTTAAAAAAAAAAAAATATATATATAAAGTCATTGCAACCTTCCCTCACATATCTGAGTGTAGATCCTTTGAAATCACTCAAACCTGAATGAACTACCACAGCAAAGTGTTTAACCTACAAAACACATTGGCATCATTGGGATGAAATGTGCAGCTTAAAGATAATTCACTAACAGTACATTTCAGTGCTTGTGGCCAAGCAGTTACTGGTAGGCATCTTTAAAAATAAATTATTATCATTGAGTATACAGTAATTGCTTTTGTGTAAGTGCTAAAAATATAGCAAGAATGGGTTGAAATTTCTCTATAACCATGGCTTCTACCGTTGTCCTGGGAATTTTGCATCTCTTCAAGATAACTTCTGTTCTAGTCTAAACTTTACAGTCTCCATAAACTTTACAGATTTTTCAGATGATTTTTTTTTTTTACTGTGGAAAAGAATCCTGTTGTCAGTTACTAATAAAATCTTGCCATTAAGTACATGGCTACAATCACAACATATGTAATGACCCCCTAAATCACAGGCAAGAGAAGGGCAATGTGCTGAAGAGTGTTATCCTTACTAACATTGCTCTTTACTTACCTGCTTTCATTAGCATTTGTTGAGCTATCTATATGCAGGTGCTGATACTTTTTCATGGTTAATAAGCTTCCATGAAAAACTTCATTAAGGGATTGATGAGGGTGCAAAGTAAAACACTCGCTAGCCTGTGGTATCTAAGGTAACACTGCCCATGCAGTCAGTTTTGCACTTTTCATTTGAGAGGCTGGAAATAGTGGTGTAGTCATGTCCTGGGTTTCTTTCACAGCCTTAATGAGAAAAATGGCACAAAACTGCTTGTGCTCAGTGATGAAAACAATATTCAACAGTCACTTTTATCCCCTTTGTCCAATGTCCAGTGGCACAGCTGTCAAGCATGTGCACACCCAGGTAAATCAAGGAAAGCTGGGGAAAATCAATAACAAATTGGGTGGGGAGTACCACTTCATTTATCCACTAGGCCCCACACTAAGTACAGTATTCCCTGTCAGTGTTTCAGCCAGAAAAAAACATCCACCATCCATGATGGCAGTGAGGCAGAAATACTGATAAACCAGTTTACCAGTTTCCAGAGGAGACTCTCCAGTGGAGCATCTGAGTTTATTAATGCCCTGGAGAAGCGTCCCTTGGATCTTACACAGGGAAGAAAGGGAATGTCCATCTATTTGTGGCTGGCCCACCTTTTCATGTCCTCAGCTTCCTAACCTGAGAGCTGCTGGTGTGTCCAAACCTCCACAAAAGGGGAATAGGAGCTGGGACATGTGCTTTGGAGAGTGCTGGTGTTAGCAGCTGTGCATGCTGTCTTGTACATCAGCATCCCCTTGCTATAGCACTGTGTAACTGTATCTGATATTATCCAAAGCCTGCAATGGTTAAGTAACATCATCCAGCATTTCATCATTGCCAAGGGTTTCTGGGAGTTGTTCTCTCTTCAGAGTCAGGGGATGATCACCCTCACCACAGGTAGCTGTACATTTAAACCACTTATTTCTACTGTACTCTGGAGATACTTCAATCTGACATCAGACACTCTGACCCTGCTGATGTAAACTTTGCATCTAAGCATTATGGGCAGTTGGATCTAGATAGTCTGTTGTACTGGTTTGGGCTCTGATAGAGTTAATTTCATCATAACAGCAGGTAATGAGACTATGCTTTGGATTTGTGACCAAACATCATTGATGACACAGGGGTGTTACAGCTGTTGCTGAGCAGGACAAAGTCAAGGCCTCTTTTGCTTCTCATGCCACCCCACCAGTGAGGGCATTGGAGGTGCACAAGGATTTGGGAGGGGATACAGCTGGGACAGCTGACCCATACTGACCAAAGGAATATTCTGTACCATTTGACAGCAAGCTCAGCATATAAAGCTACAGGGATGAAGAAGGAAGGATATTCAAAGTTATGGTGTTTGTCTTTTCAAGTAGCCATAATACATGAAGCTTCACTATGAATGTCTTTGGCATTGGATCAAATGCAAGCTAGGAGAGGCCTTATGAGATGATTTCTGGGACCTAGAATCAGAGAAGTGGTTGGGAAGACATCTGTGATTGTATATTCTTAGTCAAAACTTGGCAGTTCCAATTGAATTTTTAAACAGCAAGAAGCTTTTGTCCATCACCTCCTGACTCCAGATCACATCCCATGCTCACTGAGGAGGAGCTCAGGATTCCTACTGGACACAAACACACACTGCTCAGTGAGACCAAAGCAGATAGTCAGAGGCATGAGAAACACTACTGCTACATGAAACAGACAATTCCCAAGTGCTACACAGCTGGAGAGGGAGAACATCTGAAGCAGCAGCAGCTCTGCCTGCCCATTCTGCAGTTAGATATAAGTTCTGTGTAAGTGCTTGACAATATGAAGAACAAAGCCCAGTCAGTCAGTAATGAGAAGGGGTCTCTCCCAATCCAGTTGAAGGCACTGCTTGCTGCAAAGACTTGTAACAGAGACAGTTGCCACCACCAAACAGTGACCAGCAATCCTGTCTGGGAGATTTCATTAGTCATCTGACCACTATCCTATGCCAAGATCCAAATAAATTAGGTTTTTTCCTTTTTAGCACACGGCCAGTTGTCTGTGCAGCACACCTCTTGCTAACACACCACTGGGAGCTGCCAAGCAGCAGTTTTTGGACTAGCAGAGGCAGCATCAGGATAATCCTGGTGGTTCCCTGTGTCTCTGTGTGTAAGGAAGAGACATAGGACCTCATCTGCACGACTGTCCTTCCAGCCAGCTCAGAGTTTTGAATGTAGCAGGTGAATGAGAGCTATTATCTTTTCCTTCCCCCACTCTGTTTCCTGATCCTGCTACACCAGATGCCTGGTGATTGTTGGAGGGAATTCAGTATTGCAACTTATGCGTTGTTGTAATTATCCGAGTTTGAATCTCCTTCTCTCAATCTCTTTTTCCATCTCAAGTTGTAGAATCTTTGAATTAGAAGGGAAGGCAGGTGTAGCTGTTGCTCAGTACTTTGTTGTGTACCTGTGACTTTAAGTAAGTAAATACAATTATTATAAAAGATACTAGAGACATACTTGTATGAACTTTTTTAATTGCAATCATGTGACCCACATGGAGTGAGATGACAAATGTGGCCATACCAATGTGGTAATTCTGCTGGCAATAACATGATCTCTCATTGCTATGTTGATAAGTGTCTGAGAAGAAAATTTATGCCTGGGGTTTGTTATGCCATGCACTAAATAAATCATTGTACGTGTCAGTACCAGGTTAAAAAAGATGACTGAATTATAGTTAACCATTTATATGATCTCATTCTTTTCCATCTGGTGATCACATAAATGCTTTGCTAAATAGATTTTTTTAAAAAAATGAATGCAAGCAATATATAATCATTTGTTATCCCTAGCCCTGTCCTCTGGAGGACTTAGATCTTTGTATTCCATTGGTGAACCTTTGCATCCCACTGCTGGTCGATCCATAGTAACATGGAACATATACAAGTCCCTATATGTCTTTAAAAACATGTGTCCAGCTTGTCTACATGATTTTCAGAAATTTTATAAATTACTTACAGGAAGGGAGATATAGAAATATTCCATAAAGGCAGTTAGCCATTTTTAGGCACCTAACATTACAGAAACTGGCTAATCCTATGTCTTCATTTTGGGGTTTGTTGGGGGGGGAGGTTGTGGGTTTTGTGTGTGTGTGTGTGGTTTTGCTTTGTTTTGTTTTAATCTAGGAGTCACTGGAAATTCGCCTTCTCCCAACAGTGCAGATTGGCTTCCTCATGTTTGGCAGATTGCACCCATCAGCATTTTCCAAAAGAAAAGAACACTAATGGAAGAAGAGATGAAATGGGTTGTATGGACCAGAACAATACAGAAGGGAGTGATCAAATACAGACTGTCCAGGAGGTGTTTGTGTGCAACTCACAACAGCTGAAGTTGAAGTATAGAGGAGCTCTGAGATATACAGAAGTTTTACTTCATATACAGCCTCTACCCACAGATGACTTTCTCTGGGATGCTTTACTAGGAAAGCAAAGAATGCAAACTGAATGAAACACTTCCTCAAGATGCACTTTATAAAATCCTTAATTTACACTCAATAACACCCAGGAAATGTTTATAGATGTTGAGGGGAAAAAACCCAAATAAGATGAGTGTGCCCGTGATCCCCAGGCTTTGTATAAAAAGCCTTCTGCTTCATTTGTAATGACTGCCTTTGAAACAAAACCACACAGAGCTCGTGCAGGGTGCAGGCTGTCTCTTCCCTTAGGTGATTATTGCCATGCTCTCAGATGCACTCACTTGATTGGTGTGCTTGCTGAAACTCAAGGCTACCATCAAGAATGAAAATGTGATCCGAGCTGTCTGCACAAACGTGCTGTGGCACAGCCTCCCTGCAGTAATGCAGGAGTGAAAGATTGACCTCCTCTTGTTTGTTTTTATCAACTCCAGACTCAGTCACTGAGAAATTCCAGTGAACTGGTGACTCTCCTCTCCCAAGCTGAAGCTTAAGTTTGACAGATGTGGACCTTCAGTTGCAGTCTGAAGGGAATACAGAGTCATGTTGGAACAGCTCAAAGGAAGGAAATAGAAAATGAGGGAGGCTAAGAACTGGGATGAAATATCAAGGCTAGGAGTGAAAGCAAAGCTCTCACTCCTTCACAATCCTTAGTACCAAACAATTTGTCAAAACAGGCTTAAGAGCATGATGTTTACTGAGACTAAAAGAAAAATAACATTTTCTAAACTTAAGAAACAACTAAAAATCCTAATCCATTCCTATAACTTTGGTATCCGTGTCTTCTGTCAGGGAGGAGTATATTTTGTAAACTTCAGTGCAACACCTGTTAGGAATATAGAATGTATATGTAAGTATAAAAATAAACTTTTTTTCAGAATAGTATGGCAATTTCTGTGTCCATTTTTGAATGCAGAAGGCAGAAATATATCAGAACTGAGACAGTTCTAGCATAGCTGGTAAAGCAGAAGTCAATCCACATTCCCTACTTGCTATGGAAAATCACTCAGTGCCGTGTGCCCCTGAAGAACCTAAAAACAGAAAAGCAAAACTCCCATTATTTCTAAATGTGAAATGATTTCTAGAGATGAAACTGCCCACTGTTTGTGTTACTATTTTAGACAAGCGTAGTCATATGGTGGATGTCCTTGAAATCCATTGCACATTGAGAGCTCACCACTGGAGTGTGGAGGAGAACACTCCTATAAGTCCTGAAATGGCTATTCTGCTCAAAGGCCTTCACTTGGACTGTGCTCAGGAGACAGGGGTTACAGTCCACAAAGTAACTGTGTGCTAATATATAGATTTTATTCATCCTGATGATAGAAACAATTATAAATGCATATGTCACCAAGACACATAGGCCAGAAGATCCATCAGCTAAGAGCTTGTAGTAGCTTGAAACAAATGCAATTCTAGTTTGTAAGGAGAGATTATTTCAAATCAGATCAAAGATAAATGTTCTTCTTTTATATTTCTTATACATAAACACCAAATAAAACTGAGCCAAATATAGGTGCCTAGGTACAAAATTTAAATGAAAAGAATGGCAAAGAACAAATAGAGAGGCTATCATATGTAGACTGACATTTGCCTTGATACCTAAAATTTCAACAGTGTGCAAATTAATATATACAACCTAGGCTCAGAATTCTGTTATATTTCTTGCTAGACCAAAGAAGCCACATAGTAAGCAATTTTTTTTCAGCAAACCTAATACAGAGGGCAGAACAAAACCTTCTCCAAATGCAGATTTTTGCCACTGTTCTTTAATGGTGCACATATGAGACCTTGCAGTTTTCCAGGTAGAGAGCTTTCAGACAAAACTTTGGCCAGCCAAAGTTAACGTGCTCAAAGCTAGGTCTCAGGAGGTTCTTTGTCCTCAAAGAATTGAAGCTGTTGAGTTCCTGAAGAAAAAATTGAAGTGCTCAGAGGACTAGAAAGAGAAGGTAAAAAAGGAAACTCAACTCCCTTACCAGGACAGGTAGCCTAACAGTTAGGAATTTCCCATGGATATGAGGAGACCCATGTCCCAGTTCCCAAAGATGTTGCCTTCATTATGGTCAGTGACAGCTTAGTATAAGTCATTCCTTGGGCCAAGTGTTGGCATGACTCCAGAAGCCTTCTGCTGGGAAGCTGTTCCAGCTTCCAGATGAAAAGAAGAACCTGCCAAAGGCCATGAAGTGCCTTAGTGGCTTACTAGTGGACTCTACTCTCAGGATGAATAATTGTGCAATGCAAGACTAGTATCAATGCTAGTCTGAGAGCAATGTTACACTCTGTAAAAGCACTGTGGGAAACACATCCTGGTCTGGCTGGACAGAGCAATGCACTGAAGTGTCTGAGGTGAAACCCATAGGTCTGCCAGAATAAACAAAGGAATATATGCCAGTTATGCAGCTTGTATGTAGAGCAAATATACACTTAATCTTCTAGTGAATCACCTTTTTCACACAAAGATCATAAGTGATCCCCAGCAGAACAGCTGCTCAGACACATTGGGCTCTGGCCTTGGAAACCTCCCACACCAATGTCATGAGTAAAATGCTATAAAAGAGCTGGTCTGCCAGATTGGAGGGTCAAATAGCAGCCTGTAAGTGCTTGTAATAGGTGAGAGTGTGACTACTGATATTCATTCCTCTTTCTTAAAGCCTTATGGAAAAGCAAATATTTAGGAGAAAATTTTTATGAGAAAGTAAAAAATAGGTGGCCTTCACAAGAAATTAATCATTACCTTCTCTGCTTCTCTTTCATATTGCTGGAGTATAGGCTTCAGCTAGGAATTTGCCTTGACCTTATCTTTTTTAATTATGAAAACAAAACCAAAAATGAGAAGTGTCAGCTCCTGAAACACTGATCTAGAAAGACCTGCATATGAGCAGAGTCTCTTCTAAAGTCTACAGACTCATTATTAGTGAGTGACTTTATAACCTTGTAAGCAATAGAAACATTTTTGAAATAATGAAATTTCATGTGAACTGGTTCATATTTCCCTGTTCTTTGTAATGGCCATTTTGATCTTTAAGGTCTGGCAAGTCAAGTTGGTTTGTTTACCAAAAACAAACGTTCTTGTGTGTGTCCATATGTGCATGTATCTGGCAGTTGGCCCCTCCTAGACATGTCTGACTCTATTGGATAAATTTGATACAGGAAGAATTTATCTCAGAATTTTTATTTCCTGCAGGTTGCATGGAGCAGTTCAGAAGAAGGGAGAGGACTTATGTATGCCCCACATGGGGAAGGGCTACAAGCCTTCTTGGAGTTCAGGGAATCAACCTAGGGACTGCACCTCCAGGCACAGCTCTGGTGGACACACAGCTTCCGTGGTTTCGCTGCTCAGACGTTCGTTTCAGAGACAGACTGGAACAGTAATTCCCAATGACAACTCTCATAGGTCACAGAAGCTCCTGAAATTTGTGCACAGTGGATGTTACCCTGATTTACTGCAAAATGAGTTATTCATGAACAACCCAAGAGCATTCTCTTTCACCTGACTTGTACAAAAACGTAATCAATACCAAAGCAATTGGGAAATGTAGCAAGGTTGGCTTGTCACCATGGGGCAGCATTGACAAAAAGTCTGTTTGTCTGTCTCTGATTTTGCCTTTATCATTAAATGGGCAAAATAAAGACACAGCATTTTAAACTTTATATACTGGTTAAGACAGTATTTTTCCTAGGGTATTTCTGCAAGTGTCTCTTCAGATCTTCTTTCTGAAGCATATTATAAATTATTTTTGAACTGAGACCGACTTTAGCCACTCATAATGAAGACTACTAGAAATACCAACGTGCATGCCAGGAGCTATCATTAGCTGAGTGACCAAACTAGTAAATTTAAGTAGAAACTAGATAGGCCAAGAGTTCACAGTTACTTTGCAACCCTTTGCTTCTTTCATCAAATCCATCAAGGATTTAAAACAGCAATTTATGTATTAAGGCAACTTCCAGAAGAAACATGATAGCAAAGGTCAGAGCATTTCAATCAGGAACAAGACCACTGATGGAAGGTTTATGAACCTGCAATTAAGTAACTGACTTACCTCACAGTATTTCAGGTCCAGGCACACAACACTGATTAGAGAAAGTAGCCCCTTCTCAGCTAATGGCATTGCTATGTTTAACATTTGAATGGGAAGGATGGCAGAAGTAATTTAGAGTTGAGATTTGCAAAACTGGCTGAATGGACATGAGATTTTTTAATATTCCCCCTTGTATATGATTTGCCTGGGAATACAAAAAAGGGCAGTCAGAAAGGAAATAGCAGAAGAGTAAGGATTTCTGCCTTGAATGGAAGGTGATGCCTCAGAACATGATCCCATACGGTAATGCCAAGTGGTAATACCCCAAGAAATGTGGTTTGAAGATTTTATAAGATGTAATTTGAGAGAACAATAAAATCTAATTAAAGAACAGGTTAGGACTGGCAGAGAAACTGGAATTGGGGGAGGGAAGGAAAGTTAAGAAGAGCAGTTCCAAAATGAAATGGAATAAAAACCCAGCACCATTGGTGTTTAGATCTGACACTGTTGGAAACTGTGATATTCCATTTCTGCTGTTGGTTTTAAAATTAAAGTTTAAAATAATCAGTTTGGCACAACCAGGCTAGATTCGAAAAAGGTTAAATGTTCCGTTTTACTTCCCATAAACTGTATCTGTGTAATGATCATAAGGTAAAGATTTTGATGGTATAACATAAAACATGATTTGAGAAGGTGGGGTTTTGGGGGTTGGGTTTTTTTTTTTTTTCTTTCCCAAAGTATTTGAAATAGAAGTGACATGAAAATCAGGTGATGTACTGCTAATGTGATATCTTGTGTCTGAAGAAATGACATGTGGAGATCTTCACCTCCTCTCTGCACATGGAAGATAACAAGGAGTCTGTGAGTGTCAGGCACGTTAAATGCTGGAAATAGCTGTTGTGCTTATCTGCAACACAAAGCAAAGTCATCCATATGTAGGGCACTCATATACACCATTTCTGTGACTCTGAAAAGGAAACTGTTTAGCCAGAGCTGACAGTTGCTTCTGCTCTGTGCTTCTGTGAATATTCTTGCCTGACATTAGCCGACAAAGAAGCGAGTTCAGAACTACTTAGTATTTCAAGCGTCGAGCTGTACAAACACATAGCATCCTCCTCAGAGGCTTAGCTGGCTGACCTCCCAAAGCCTCATAGAACAAGGTAATGTTGTACAGCCTCCTCATCTGATCCGTTAGTCTCTAAAGGTCAGGTAATGTTCTAATGAACTATAACACAGGCAAAAACATAGGAAATATTTAAAGTATTAATGGGGCATAGCACCTTCCCACGTCACAGTATCTAACTGCCCTTAGCCCTGCTAAAGATAATGGGGCTTCTCACTTGAGTAAGAAAGGGAGGACATGGACTTATAAATTTTATATAAACAGCATGGCCCAGAAAACTGTACGAGGGAATGGAAAATTACTACTATTCATATGACAAAAGCCACAACTTTTAGTTGTTTAGGATACCTAGTGTGTAAATGAGTGCAGAGAAGCATGCTACACTGTGTCAGATGGTGAAATGCCATTGCCAAGGTATCAGGTTATAGCAAAAACCTCAGATGGGTGCCAAATTATGGAAAATATCACTGACATGTATGGAAACCCCAGCAACAGCCAAATACTTTCTCGAATATCTACCAGAGCAAAAAGGGCTCGTGTCTGGATCTGCAGGGCCCCTCTGCAGAAACATTGCTAACTTTCTACAGTAACTACCTGGGACATGTCAGACTGCACATTTCCTTGGGTTTTGCTCCTTCCTGCAGCATGGTGAGAGGTACCTTAATGCTCAAAAGCACTGGAGTAGGTCTGTAATATTATAGACCTAATGAGTTCTAAAAGATGCTCATACATTAATACATGTGGTCATTGATAGGGATATTCTTAGTCTAATTATGCAAGTGAAAAATCCACATACCTGGCACTGTTTTCATGCACCAAATTACCCTGGTGAGTAAAACACCTGTGCTGACAGAGAAAGTCTGTTAACATAAGAATAAAAAGAAACAGTGCCAGTCATCACAGGATCATAAAAAGGTAGGGGTTAGAAGGGACCTCTAGAGATCATCTAGTCCAGCTCCTCTGCCAGAGCAGGGTCACTTGAAGCAGGCTGCACAGGGTCGTGTCCAGGCAGGTTTTGAATGTCTCCAGAGATGGAGACTGCACAGCTTCTCTGGGCAGCCTATACCAGTGCTCTGCCACCTCACAGTAAAGAAATTCCCCCTCCTGTTTAGGTGGAAGTTCCTATACTCAAGTTTGTGCCCGTTGCCTCTTGTCCTGTCACTGGGCACCACTGAGAAAAGACTGACCCCATCCTCCTGATACCCACCCCTCAAGTATTTATATGCATTGATAAGACCTAACCCCTCGGTGTTCCCAAGTCCCTCAGCCTCTCTTCAAAGGAGAGATGTTCTAGTCCCCTAATCATATTCACCTGTCAAATGAATCAGGTAAATACAGGACAGGACTTCTGCAGTACAACCATTATGTACACATAATGCATGGCAACATTTAATGTCAGAAACCCTAAGACTATTCCAGTTTTATTCAAGTAATTCACTTGCACTGAAGTTCAAATCTTCACCCAGGAATGAGAGTCTGAATCAGCCTCTCATTTTAAATATTCAGGCACAGTCTAACTGGGAAAAAAAACCCAAAGCAAAAACAAACTGAAAAACCCCACAAGAATGGAAATTCTACCTGAACTGTCTGATCAAAGAGAGTCTGGACACATCTATTGTGAACTTTCATCAGACTGAGATTTTTTTTCTCTCCTGAGATATGTTTGGCTCTGGAAGTCTAGAGATGATGTTCAACCTTGGGCCCGGCTCTGGAAGTCTAGAGATGATGTTCAACCTTGGGCCCAGAACACAACAATATTCAAACACCTGAAGTTAGTTTCAATAAAAACAAAGAATGTTGTGATAAAAAAGTCCAATAAGATTTAGAGAATCAGAGGTGGTGTCAGGAAACAGTATTAGCATTATCAACTTGATAGTAGGAGAAAAGTCTTAACCTGGAAGCACATCTACAGATAAGGAAATATTTGCCTCTCATGATTTAAGCAAAGTCAAAGATAAGATAAATATGGAATAATGCACAACAGTGAATTCTGCCTTAGCTAAAAATTTTAGAAGTTTAGTGCTCTGCTTCCCCTTCAAAATCAGTATTATATCGACAAGAGAAGCAGTATTCCCTATGGTCTTCCACAGGAAATTCTCCTTTATATTTGCTTGGGAAGAGAAGCCATCTCCAAGAAAGTTGGTCAGGAGTGCACACATCCCGTGATTCCCACTCCTGAATAAGCTCAGTGATGCTGTCCTTGCCAAATTTTGTCTTTATCCAGTTTCATGTATCACCTGACTTGGAAATCCCAGAAAAGTTCAAGACTCCAGAAGAGGCAGTACTGAGGCACACACCCCTCCCACCCCTCCTACTCTGAAACTCTAGCATATTGTCAGGAGTAAATGTAGGGAGATGCTCAGCCTCTCAGTGAGCATTCCTGTCATGTATTTCCCACCAGCTGACCGTTTCACAGGCTCCCACCAGAAAGTACCTGCACTTGTCTCTCTGCATGTTCTACCATTAGCTGCATGTGGATACAGAGATTCATAGAATGAATCATAGAATCATAGAATCATAGAATGGCATGGGTTGGAAGGGACCCCAAGGATCATAGAGCTCCAAGCCCCCTGACACAGGCAGGGCTACCAACCTCAGGCCTGGATCTACACAAGGTTGCCCAGGGCCCCATCCAACCTGGCCTTGAACACTTCCAGTGACGGGGCATCCACCACCTCTCTGGGCAGCCTGTTCTAGCACCTCACCACTCTCTCTGTAAAAAACTTGCCCCTAATATCCAATCTAAACCTTCCCTCCTTTAGCTTTAATCCATTCCCCCTTGTCCTGCCATTATCTGCCCTTTTAAAAAGTTGATTCCCCTCCTGTTTATAATCTCCCTTCAGGTACTGGAAGGCTGCAACGAGGTCCCCCCGCAGCCTTCTCTTCTCCAGGCTGAACAAGCCCAGCTCCCTCAGCCTCTCCTTGTAGGGCAGGTGCTCCAGCCCTCTAATCATCCTTGTGGCCCTCCTCTGAACCCTCTCCAACAGTTCTACATCCTTCTTGTATTGGGGGCCCCAGATCTGGACACAGTACTCCAGGTGGGGCCTCACAAGGGCAGAGTAGAGAGGGACAATCACCTCCCTGTCCCTGCTGGCCACAAATATCCCTTGCTTTCATGCCCTGTAAACAAATAAATTCTCCTGGTAGGAAAGTTATTATTATAATGGGAGAAAAACAAGTCTTAAAACATTACTGCTCTTGTTCCCATCTCTCTCCAATACCTACATTCAGGTTTAAAATTTGGTTGGAAAGACTCGTTCTGAGGACATGGAAGGACATTTAGGCTACATGTTAGAAAATAAAATCATTCTCCCTTCGTCCTAACGGAAGCTCTCACAACAGATTTACCAAGTATATGCAGAAGACCATAGTTCAGAAATGTCATTCTCTGGTGGTAAAAAGATGATTAGAGATTAATAAGCCATAAATCAACTGTATCAGGAAACAGTGGAGATGCATACCCTTCCAAAACCACAGCCATCAGACACACATAATATACCCTGAATCAGAAAAGGCAATTAATACATCAGAGCATAATTATTTTTTTCCCCTTGCAATTACCAGATAATTATGGAAATCCAAAAAGAAGAAAGATAATGTAAAGGTCTGTTACCATCATTTCTGGGCGACATGGCTGATTTTCAGTCAGTACATTGAGCGTAAAGAAGGTATATGTAGTTCTAAAAGCTTTTCTACAAAATCATGGCTCTTTTCCACATTTATATTGAACACATATTCCTTATTTCCTACCTAGTATTTCTTGGATGTGTTGTTGTCAAGTATTACTGGTATATGGCTATATATTTTTAAAGTGTGAATCATCTATACTTCCCAAAGGTGCTTCTCAGAAGAAAAACTTGTCTTTTCCACTCCAGAACTGCCAAGTAAATAAATAAAAACACATCTGCAGAAAACCATAGGATTTAACCTGTGTTTATTAGTTCTCAGTAAGAGATGTCGTATAATTTGTCACTTGGAAGATGCTTTTTATCTCCTCCAGCTTCTGTAAGGGCTTCATTGCACTCTCTAGCCTTTTTCCTTCTCCCTTACACATCTCTCATATAAGCAAATCCACTATTATCTTTAAATATCCATTCAGATGGGTAATGCACATGCAGACATGCCTTCAGTCCAAATAAATGACCTGGCCTTTTCCCAGGTTTCTGACTATTAACTTCAAGGTCGCCATAGGGAAAAATGGTCTCTCAACACCCTTCTTTGCTTGGGCAAGAGGGCTAATACCAGCTACCAATAATAATTCAGGCCTATGACCCAGATCTCATCCGAACTACATGTAAATCTTTCCAATTACTTCTGTTAAGACACCAAGGCACTAAATCTCTTCATCCAACCAGCTATCAATTAGTTAAGGTTCTTGGAGTCTCATACCCTCATTGCTATAGCATCCTTTCCTCTGGCATTGGTAAACACAGCCTTTCCATTGTTGGCTAAAATCCTTTTCTTGTTCTGTCTTTTAGAGTGTGTCATCACCCCTTTGAACCTCTGTCACACTGATCACACACAACTTGCTTTGAGTTTCAAGGTCCTTCACAGTCTTTGTTCTCTTGACCTGTTATCTGAAACAGAATCAAAAAGCCAACTCTTGTCTCTGATCAGCAAGTGCCCATTTACATTTTCAAGCAAACATGAATTTGATGATTGGACTCAATGATCTTGAAAACCTTTTCCAACCAAAACTATTCTGTGATTAGACATCCCTTCATGCCTGGGAGAAGCTCCAAAAAACCACTATGAAAACTCCTTTAAATCTGGCCAGATAGGCTTCTATTTTCTAATTCCACAGCTTGCTCTGATGGCCAAGACTGCCCATTGTCTGCTTTCATGCCTTTGTTGTCTCTCCCTTTAAATGCACCATGATTTGATGGGTTTTTTAGATAAGGTATTACCTGAATTTTCTCTATGTTTCAACATAATTTAACACAACAGTTTTCTGGTCCATGGCCAAGCTGTGACACTATGTCTATGTTAGCAAGCAGTGTGAACCAGCAGAAGCTGATCTGAAGTACACAACTAATGCAGACAAATCCTTAATGTCACAGGAAAAAGGGAAAAAGTACCTGTTACTATTTATACACTTGGGAAGTTGACTGCTCAGTCATGAAGGTCTATTCTTCTGGGCTGATTATTCTCTCTCATATCAATTTGTGTTGTTAAATAATGCACTGAAGAAAAGGGAGATTTGGGTGACACAGCAGAAGCAACACCACATTGTTTTACAGTAAAATGCTTTTTAATAAACTACTGGAATCACAGTCTACTCATACACAAATATTGCTCCAATGTCTGTATTAATTGAAGAATGCCTGCAATCCTCATATTTTAATGCTTTTCTATAATATCAGCATTTTATATGAATTATGTCTCAGAGCTCCCTTGCCAGCAGACTTTAAACATTTGGGGAATCACAAACCATCACATAACTGGAATGCTTAATGAAGGATTAGGGTTTTAATGAGTAAAAGTATTGTTATGTTCTTTGCAGTAGTTTTTTTTTAGGGGGGTTTGTACTAATGTCAAATCCCAATGAGTAAAAATGACTGTGAGCTCTCTGATGTTTGGAAGTTGACTTGAGCTCTTTTAGTCTTGTGTCAGATTTCATAACAGAAAACCCTACCCAACCTGCAAAGGTCCCAAGTGGGATCGCTACCCTAATCAGTATCGGGCACCTCTGAGAATCCCTAGTCCCTGAGGGAAGAATGCTCCCCTATGATGACAGCATAAATCTGTGGCACATCAGATGTGCAAAATGGCCTTTCTCACAGTCAGGGCTTTTGTGGATGCCTTTGAAGCTGACTACTGAGAGCCTTTAGGGGAACTATTTTAATCCTCCCTGTTTCTTTTACCGAAAAATTGTCTTTTTGCAGGCTTTACTAAAATAAAGAAACAAAAGGAATAACCTTCCCATGTTTTATCAGACCAATCCTGCAGATCACTTCACAATAGAAAAGGTGATGGCAAAAAAATAAAAGTTAAGTATACGAGATCATAAAGAATTCTGATTCAATGGGCTGTCAACCTGTCCTCCTTCCATACTTTCTTACGATATCATTAAGTTATAGAACTGTCTCTTCAATTAGGAAATTAATATTTCTGTTAGAGTTATAGATCTCCTTAAATGTTGACAATAGCATTCCTGTACTAATGGTCTGGATAAAAACGAACCGGATCTGGTGTTGGTTTTCAGACCATAACAATGTGCTTTCCTCTGCTATCAGACTGGACTGATAATCAGGTTTCTGACTCATTAACAGTACAATACTTACTGGAAAACTTGGTGTGAAACAGAATTAAGTGATCTCCTGAACTTACTTGACAAGTTAATGGTGTGAGGGAGAGAGAAAATCCCTTTCTGAAACCAAACGATTAACTTAAACCCAGAGATGAAAGCAGAGGGCCTTTATGTCAGTGATGGTTCACAGGCTGTTGGGAAGCATTTGGTTTGTCAGAAATTCCAGGGTGGCCTTCATGACAAAGTTCAACTCTTGACATAGGGGCTGCTAGATAATCTAAAGCCAGTCTGTGTACAGAAGTACTGCAGAAGGCTCTGCTCTGAGACCAATACATACAGTCTCCTCTTGTTCTCCAGTGTTATATGTGTATCATGGTTACTTGGGTCAAGAAAGTTGTCTCCCTCTTCTCTCCAGTAAAATAATTTCATGGGTTGATGGTAAGCAGAAAATCAACAAAACTTTCTGAAAACCCTTTTTGTCTTTTTCCTAGTCCATGTCCTGGCTGACTGTATCCACACTGAGTGCATCTTCTTGCAGCATTCTGATACTCTCGGTGATCACTCTCAGTGATCACAGGACAGCCACAAAACTGATTTCAATTCACTGTGACCTTCAGGAATTGCAAGACCTCCCTACCATATGCCATAATCGTTGGAATATCATCCAGTACAGAAGGTCCTGGGGCTAGAGGTTTCCAAGTGTTTCCAGTATAAACTTGCCAATATGGTTCTGCAGATTTCTGCAGCCATTATCTGTATTTTCTCTATGTAAAGAATCCCAGACTCTAGATATTACCCAGCCCCACAACTGAAGAGTAAGATGTGTGTGCTGGCATTAAGAGAATTAAACCCAGGGAAAAAAAACCCAACCTTTTACACACACCTTTTCCCATAGGAGTAAAAGGAAAAAATGCTGGTCTAATTAATAATCTAATGAATGAGACTGCCTCATTATAAAACCTGTGTGTTTCAGCCAGCCATGCGCACTGTGCAACTAGGGAACCATCTCATCTATTTAGGTACATGTGAGTGTCAATCCAAGCTGCCCTCTGCTTGCATGTGGGACCACAAAGTCTCTGTCTTGCTGTCACACACAAAGAATGAAAGCCACAGCCTTCTCTCTTCTCAAAGGTCTCGATTTACTCAGGTTCCCTCAAGTGGTCTTTAATCACTCCCATGCCTTCGGTGCAGCCACGCCACCACTTACCAACGAGATACACTACTTGTTTTCAAGAGGCAGAATTTGGCCCTTTCATGACTCAGGAGTCCTCACCAACCAGTAGTGGATTCTGACTACATCAGTTCTGCACGTCTCACTGTGATCGCCTGTAATTGTTTGCTGTCTGCCCAGTTTTCACCAGTTCTTCCCTGAGACCTTCCACCCAAGCAGTTCTTTGCCCTCCTTCTCCCTCCTCAGCCTGACCAGACATCACCTTTAGCACTTTCAAAGTCAATGCTGTGATTTGCAGGCTGGAGAGTGGAAAAGGTAATTAATGGCCCCAGTGATCTTAGAAAGAAGCAAAGCTGCTCGGAACTCATCAGTTTCTTTTCTTTTTGGAAAAAGAGGGGAAGGGAGCTGTTTTTGCAGTTGCTTTATGCTGGAGGACAGCCAGGTGTGGTGGCAGGGAGCCAACCAGAGGCAGGTTTGATAAAAGTGAGACTAGCTTCACTAGGACGCTTTTTCTCCTGTGAGCCTGAAACTAGTTATAATCTCAGTCAGAATGCTACCCACATTGACAAAATCCAGTAGCAGAATGTGTGTTTACATAGCACACGTGTGTTTCATGGATGTATTGACATGCAGATACACAGACAGTAAGCTGTGACTACACAGAGGCATAGGTCTCTTTTGTGGGGAACAGGTTTTGAGACAAAGAAGTGAGACATTATCCCAAATAACCCAGGCTTCATCATGTTCAGTTAGAGGCATGAAGCATCCTCTCCCAAAATGGCCAGGGCTTACCTGCACGTCCTTCTCCAGGGGTGGCTTTCCCCAGCCAGCAGATGGATTAGAGCTCAGCCCTGGCGAGCTGTCACTGCTGCCACATGGCTGGTGGACAGTGCAGAACTTCTGTGTCAGTCATTTCTTGTCATCCCAAATCTTCCCTACAGCGTGCTTTATTACAGGGAGCAGAAAAATGCATGGCAGCCTGACTCTAGCCATAAGTACTATGGTTTTGATGAAACAGTTTCACAGAATAACTCTGCTTTTCCTTTCAGCAAAACACCACAACTCCCAGAATTCAGGGCGTGGGGTTAGCCAGTTGTATTTTACAGCACTGCTTAGGCTATCACTGCACAGTCTCATTCATTTACATTTTCAGGATTCCTTCACTGTGGGAATTTGCACTTTCTTTCTATTAAATCTGAAACTTGGCTAAAATAATTCAGAATTTTTCTGATGGTCTTAACAGCCATGCACACAGCTTGCAAAACACCATCTTGTTTAATGTAAAAGAAGAGCTCTAAAGGTCTGCCCATTGTTGTATAGATGACTCCAATGAAATTCCCAGTGCATAAATTTGGATATAGAATAAATCACATTCAATCAAATGTAGCCTGGATCTAAAGCAGACTTGATGAGACTGAATTCTTCAAAAACATCCATCACCTGAATAATTTTGACTCTTCTTCCCCACTAAAATCCATGTCTGCTTTTATAGAAACCTTTAGATTGGTATCTACAAGCTGCTCATTGGTCGCTTCATGTTTGCTGCATGCTGGTAAGATAAGGATATAGCTTCCCTGATCAGCATGATGCTGGGGCTAGGGAAGATCTTCCCAATAAGCAACATGACAAAATGTTGTCAGAACAATTTTAGGTGGGCAGATCTTACCTAGAATTGATGGAAATTCATCTTCACTGTTGATAAGCATAATCATGTCTTTGGTGCTACAGCAGCTACGATTTCATCCCCCACACACCTTCAGACTCATGTTCAAGACTGCCAGTGACTTGGACACAGGTACAGACATCTTTAAAACATTCCAAGTTTCAGGAAGAATTACAGCACTGCAGAGCTAAGCCGGGTCAAATTATTTTTGACATCTGCAGCAGATGAAAAGTAACTTGGAGAAGAGGCTGTCCCTGAGCTGTGCAATGGGGCTGCATGTCTCATGTCTGCTCTTCTGTTGCAGAGGGACTGCTCCTAATTAGCGCTGACACCACCGAGTGTAGCCAGGCACACATGGTATGTGAAGTCAAAATATTGTAGCAACTCATTGTTTCCTACCCCGCCCAGATGAAAATTTGATGTCTTCCCTTTCTAGCAGGTACTTCAGAACCCAGAGCTCCCTGCTCTCACTGTGTGTAGAACTATACCCCACCATGTGAGATGTGTGGGAAGTTATTCCTCCGGTGACCTGTGGTGACTTGAATTCAGTCACACCGGTGATTAATCCTTCTTGTACTTACAGAAAGCTGCAAGCTGAAGGCAAGGGGGACTCTGTAAAATAACAGAGAGCACAGCCAGAGAGAAAAGAAAATTGCTTCAGACATGAACGCATTCTAAACACTGACTCACATCACCCCACACTTCCTCCTTTGCTGCCTTCAAAACTCTTCCTAATCTCCTCAAACCTTGAGTTTACAGCTCAATTCACAGTGCCACTGCAGTGCCCCCCTCCCTTCTTTGGCTTTTTGTTTTCTTTCTACTCCTACACTTTCCATTTTTTCCCTGATGCCTGATGAGCCATTGTTTTCTCAATCGGACATCATTACTACAGCCAGTCCCTTAAACACTGGAAGAGGGTCTGTAAAACCACCACCACAATCATATTCACACACTTTCTCCTATCTGCAACTGAGTCAACACAGTCCAGAGCCTAATTTAGTCTACTTTTTACTAATTACAGATACAGATACTATGAAACCAACTGCATGAAAAAGTCAAACAGTTCCTTTAGAGAGGTTACTTCCATTGTAAGTTTAAAACTTGGCTCTAGAGAATGAGGCTGACCTCAGTTTTCTTTCCACAACCCAGACAGCTCATTTGCAAAGTGTGACTGGGAAACTGCCATGTTTTACAATAGAGCCAGAGGTTGCATGTCAAGACCTTGCAGAATCATAAATTGCAAGGAAGATAAAGCCTGTTCCTAGCTCTAAGATACGCAACTTAGTTTCATAAATCACATTACAAAATAATTTATATTCTAATCCACAGCAAATTACATGGTTCAGAAAAACAATTTTTGCTTCAAAATCCTTTTTTCTAATGAAGCAACACATAAGCAAATGAATTTGGCTGCAGAATTGGCTGGGGAAAAAGAAACAGAAAGCAGAAGGGTGGTTAAAGTACTTTCTCCTATTCTCATGCCTTTTTCACCTGAAGGCAGGAAGCACTGGGGAGTCCATGGAACCCCTGCCCTGCATGGTCAGTGCATTCCTGTTCAGGGCACACTTCCTGATGTTGTTTTGGATAGTTACTTAGAAGATGTGATGCAGAAAGGGTTATGGATTAAACCTTCCTCTGCGGTACAAAGAGCAATCCAGCAGCACATTCTTGTTCCAGCACATAACACGGTATTGGGCACAACACTACGTTCTGAACTTTCCTGTGACAACCCCACTGGGAAGAAACTACATTTAATTAAGAACTCAAAAGCTACTTGTCTTCAAACACAGGGACCTGCAGAGGCTTTACTAAGTAGAAATACAGACATGTAAGACAATCTGTGTCAAAGGGAGCACTATGTGCATGCAATGTAAACAGGTGTTAACTCATCTGAGTCATGTCACAAATGAATCATTTTACAAATGAAAAGCGCAAACACGAACAGCACAACACAATCCACTTGGGAAATTAGTGGGTAAATACCAACAATGACTAAGTTAAGCATCCTCTCCAAAACACTACCACTTTAAAGGAAGAAAGTAACCTGAGGATGTGGTCCAGAAACTTTCACAGTGGGGGACCTGGAGAGAGGTCCCCATCCCACCACCAAGCTCAGCAACATCCACCTGCCCTAGAAAACAGCAGCTGAAAGTCCAGTCACTTTCCAGAGCAGCAGCTGCATTGTATTTCCAGAGCTCAGTATACATCACCATTCAGATGGGTGGTTTTAGATACAGATTTATTTTTTTTTTTGCCATTGTGCAATCAGCTTACAAAGGAGTTGATTCATCTGACATTACAAGAAAGCCACTGTCAGAATAGGGTGATCTCCCTAAAAGAGCAGATGTGGATGTCTCAGTGACATAGCATATTTGAGATGTTATTTTCTTGTTTGTGGTCACAGGAAATAATTATCAGTACTCGTCCAGTTCAAACAGACATTTGAAAAAGATACCATCCATCAGATTTCCATGAAGGTGCATTACAGAGGATACTGGCCAGTCCTTCAAAATTTTCTTATTTTTACAAGTTTCTAAAATCGGGAAAAAAAAACCCCAAACATATAGAACAAAAATTCTTTAGTAAATGAATTTATTATTGTTGGATTTTATCATGCAGAAATACTGTTATTTTAAGTATAGGCTTACAATCCTGTATCATTAATCACTATGTCAAAAGAAGGAGCAAAAACCTCCTGGTCAACTGCATTTTGATCAGGAGAGTCAAACTGTGGCTTCAGATTTTATGCACACATATCATGGACAGCAAGATCAAATACACTGGCACATTTAAAGTGAGATTGCCTCAAAAAAACAGTAAAAAGATTAAGGAGTCTTGCAGTCTTAATACCCATTTTACACAGAAAAGCTACTTGCATACATGGAGAAAATACATATCGAGGATGCAAAGAGATCAAGTTCCCAAAAACCATGTTGCTTTGATTGCTACAATGTTAAAATGCAACTTAATTTTTTAATATGTAAAACCAGTCGCAACACAAACAAAACTTTATTTTTTCCGATTCCATAGTTTTAAACATGTAAATCAGTGAATACTATTTTCAGAAGAGGTCTCAGTTTCACCTTTCCATTGTTTTACTAAGTTAAAAACTAATTCCTCAATGGTAGTGAATCACTTTTCTATCCTTTCATATTTAATGTCAGTATCAAATACCAACAGAGTGTTCTCAATTAATTCCAAGAATGTCTTGTGCATTACCTGTTAAAGCTCAGAGCAGAATATGGATGATGCTGAAAACAACTACTGAAAATACAGGTTTATATTGAAAACAATTACTTCTCTTAACTGCAACCTCTTTAACATGGAATAAGGCAAGCATCAAGAGACATGTGGACAATTGGAAATGGTTTTCTAGATGTTAGCAGTATCTTCTTTCTTCATTTTCACTACTAACAAAAGCTAATGTTGCAGAAGCTATGAAATGCCAAACAGATTGTCTACTTCTATTTAATTATAAGATTTGCCTAAGTAGATGTTATCCTCTGAATGTGAAATTCACATTTCATGACTCAAAGTTTCAGCCTCCAGACCTACAGCCGGAGTTCTGTCTAAATGCACCAGAGGACACAAGCCAAAACCATGTCTTAGTTCTAGAGGTCGCCTCAGTCAGGGGCACCCCAGCCGAGCCAGGTCCTAGAGGAATGATGCGCTCACCATCCTGAAATACCGAGGCTGAGTCGGGCGCCAGTTGTCAACCAGGGGGAGATCAGGCTCATTCTCGGGATTCTTGGAGAGGCTGCGGAGCTTTGCCATCTGAAGGAGAGCAAAAAAGGAAGTGTCCTGATGGAAATCTCTTGGATCAAATGCACTGCCTACCAGTTACAGGAAGCTGGGGAGAAAGTGTCCTTCAAAGCTGTGAAGACGTTCTTCACCCCATCACCACAGGAACTGAACTCACATGCTTTTTGTAGCAGTAACATTCTTAGCAATAATCAAGACAGAAAAAAATGGGTCCTATCTGAACAGGACTGTGAAAAGTGCTGTCATGTATGTACTGTGTACAGAACCATGTACAGTCACAGGAACTGTGGGAAGTCTTTGGAAAATGCAATGAGAACAGCCTATGCCCTAATAAACCTCTCCTACCCTAACCCTGCTTCAGTGTCTGATTGTTAAGAAGCTTCTGGAATGACAAGCTATTAAGGCTAAATTATAAAGTGCTTGTTCATGTTGTGGTGGGTCTGTATCAGAGGATATATTCTGCTGCAGCAACACAAAAGTCCATTATTAACAGGAACGTAAATCTGATAATGACTTGGTTAAGGTTTAAAATGGTTTATAAACACGGTCTGTGGCCTCTCTTTGGCCATGTATTTTTTTAACCAAGGTATGGTTTTTTTGAGGGTTCCCCGTGCTCTTCAAAACTGTATAATGCTCTTCCTCTACTGCTTTTTGATTTACAAAGGATACAACACATATACCCACTTACAGATACATTCTGTTTATCTGTTGACACTGCCATGTACAACATCAGACAAAAAGCGTATCAGCTGGGGTTCAGAAACTTGATACTTCCCTGTTTGAATGCTTTACCATGAAAAGGATGCATACATTGTCCCATATGTACACTTGAAAATACATCCCCATGCATGGCGCACACCAACTTTGTTCTCAACTAACTTTAACATGCTGATGTACTTACCTTTTACAGAACAGAGTTCAAGTCCAATAGAAGCAGCACTTCTCTCTGGGCTGTCAAAGCTGGGTTCACTGTGACTACACTAATTCCAGTTTATGGATTGAGCTATCTCAGGCATTTCAACATCAATTGTCACTACATGGCTCAGGAAAGCCAGCTATCTCAGTGTGCCTCAACAGTGGTGGGCTCATTTATAACTAGTGTAATATGCATCAGATGGATTATTCATCTAAAATTAAGTTTCAGATGAGGCTTTGGATAACCCAATCTAGTGGAGGGTGTCCCTGGAAGATCTTTGAGGTCCGTTCCAACCCAAACTGTTCTGTGATTGTATGACAGTGTAGTTTGTGTGGGAACAGTAGGAGATGAAAAGAGCTCATCAGTTTGGTTAATACTGTGGGAGAAGAGATTGGTTGGTTTTATTATTATTTGTAGAAAATCTGCACTACTCAGTAAAAAAAGAGAAAAAAAGCATATATTCAGGCTATCGCTACATAAAGGTGAAAAAATTAGCCTACAATAGGATAGAGTTATTCTACAGTTAAATTCCTGTCCTTTCATTAACAGTAATCTGAGCAGCCAGGCCACCCGCTCTACATCTCCCCGGGATCTCTGGTGAATTGGCTCTTCCTGGGGAGCACTGATGCAGCGTGGCTGCACTTACCCTTGCGCCTAATGCCTCATTGCCATCTGGCTGCACAAGCATCCCAGCCATCCGCTGTAAATGCACACACGCTTAACATAATTACTATTAATGAGGCTGTGGAGGCAGCACACTTTCTAGGATTAGAAGTAACACAATCCTCTTTTATGAATACATTATTTAGACTGCAGGCACTTGGGAGTGAGAAATGTGTTTCTATTGTGTTTGTGTAGAGTGCCTCACATACACTGCCAATTCTGCCTCAAAAGTGGGTATCCCATCTATATGTAGTAGTTTCCTTTTTACCTTCAATGATCTATTTTTTCCACATTAGGGCCAGTTAGAGAACAGCCTGTGTTTCCCAAAACTCACTAACTTAAGCTGAAAAAAACCCCATGACCCAAATACAGCAGTGATCAAAAAAGTCTTCTCATGCACCTGGATCAATGTGATTAGTTATTCCTTTAAAATTGCATTTTAAATCAGAGATACTCAGTAATTGCTACACTTTTCCCAAGAAAATCTGTAGCTGATCTGCTGTAATATAAACATCTAAACAGATTTATTTTGTGGACACCAGATGATATTTGTATTTTTCACGCAAGTACCAGGTACAAAATAGCCCACATATATTAATTTTTGGGTGGGCAGGGATACAGGAGGCAGATCAATTCAGTAAGATGTGAAAATTAAGATCAAAGTTATATGAATAAATTACCATGCTTCATCTCTTGCCAACTAAGGTTCCCACCATACCTGAGTTCTCATCTTTAAGACAGAGAGCTACATAAATACAAAGTGCTAGAAAATAGATTTTTTTGGTGATAGATGCACATCAATCATTACAATGGAACATCTTATCACCTTGAGAACCTAAAATGAATAGTTATGTGTCTACATATAATATGTACATAATATGTCAGCTCCTTGATTAATGTTCATTTTCCCACTACTGTAGAATCTTGAAATTTGTAACATTGTAACAATATAGTCTGCTGAGCAGAGGAATGTGAAAACTGACTTCTGTCACATGAGTAGAATCACAGAGAGAAAAGTGATGAAAGGGGGCATTCAAATATCTATAAATGGGACTGAGGGGGAATGAGGATTAACATGAAATACTCCTTTGTGGTAAGTGAAAAGAGAAGACTTTCAAATTAACAAATTATAGTTATTTGATGCTGTTCCTGTTTGTGAAAATGTATCTGGTATACCTTCCAGTAACAGGAATCATGCACCTGATACACCACTTCTGTAACTTTCTTGGTTATGTGATGCCATCTAGAATATGGGGCAGACAGAATCACCAATCCCATTAATTTTGCATTGTGGCTAAAGGATGGCTTTGAAAGAAACAAGCTATGAGAGACACACTTGCGAAGTGGAATGGTCAGAAAGATGGAAATACTCATCTGCGTTAGGTGAGAACATGAGACTCCAGCTTCATTCAGTGTGCAACACAGGCAAAGCACCTGACTGTCCCACTGCACTTCGTTGCAGATGGTCACTGTTTAAAGGCAGCTGTATTTCATAATGTTGTCAAACATTCATAATGATGAGCAATGAACCTTTTACATGAGGAAGCTTAAGACAATCTAAGTAGTTGAAAAAATCTTACATAATCCAAGTTGTTGGTGTAGACCTAACACTAGCTTTAGGTAAATGTGTCAGTGTTCAGATTTAAATGGTTACAGGAGAAACTGCTTAACGGTTTGGGCTTTCCTTCATTGGCACCTGGTATAATGCAGTTTTCAGTTCTGTGTAAAATGAAA
Source organism: Laterallus jamaicensis coturniculus (assembly GCA_022605575.1). Taxonomy (NCBI): domain Eukaryota; kingdom Metazoa; phylum Chordata; class Aves; order Gruiformes; family Rallidae; genus Laterallus; species Laterallus jamaicensis. Next base: position 63,427,664 of record JAKCOX010000002.1, on the reverse strand, counting down.
GGTGTGAGCCACACCCAGGGACAGCCTTTGCTACTAGCTAATGTGGGAACACAGGGACTGGGAAACAAAAAGAAATCTACTCTTTTCTTGGTGTCACAAGAGGTATCTTGCCCACAGGAGCAAGAATTCTCAAATATAGTAAGTACTGCTGGGTGTCAGTAACACTCCAAACTGCTATAAACTCTTACCATCTACACGGCGTTTTTACCTTACTGATTTACAAAGCTCTCTAGTGTCTGAATTTGAACAACTATGATGTGGGCTAGGAAACAATAAGCTGTTCCAAGTAGATGTCATCATCTCTGTTCAATTAGTTTATGTAGGAGTCATACAGAGACAGATAAAGAGATGTGTCTAACAGGTTGATTGCACGTATTGGGTTGTAGACTGCAGTCCTTTGGAGTTTTTAACAGGTTCCCTATGGAGTCCTGATGTAGTTTCTAAGGCATTCAGTTCTTCCATGTCCTTTCAATCATGCAATTTCTAACAGAATTAAATGAGCATTTTACTTGTCAAAAGCATAATACCAGGCTATGGCATATAACTAAAAAGAAATGGGTAAAATATTATCAACTGGAAGTTTACCTGGTCTGAGCTGACTATGATAGGCTCTCTAAGAACAATCCAGGTGATGCACTCTTCGCAAGGTGGAGTAGTGAAAGACCCGTGGTATGTCCAGTAGTCATGAGATTTAGGAAAAAGAATTGAAGGATCGAAGTTTGGAAAAGGAGCTACTTTCCCCTTAAAAAACAAGAACAAAAACAACACAACCAAACCATACAGAAAACTCTAATCAAGGTAAAGATGCAGCTCTGGTATTTTAAGTAACAGTGACTCAGATACTTCAAAGGTATGAACTAAAGAAACTAAGCACACAACAGATAATGATGCAGTGTAAAGTTCAGTGGGCTGAATGGCCTTCATAGATGGTCATGACACAAGAGAAGCATGACAAAACATAAAAGTCCATGATGCTATCACCTGTACCTGAGCCAACTCATGTCAGGCAGCATCCAGTACCAATGTGCTTCACTCATTTCTGTGCAGAAATACTCTTCTTCTGGCCTCCCTTCTTATGGAAACTCTGTCTATCTATTGAATATTGGATTATAATGAAGTGAGACAAGATTTATATTTGTGCTAATAACAAACAAGATTGCCGTGAAATGTACAACCTATGGTGAGAGCCTTATCACATGTTATCTGAGGCACAGTGGCATTTCCAGAGGTCCATTAGGCAGTATATTCCAAGACTGAATGGACCAATTTCCAAAGGTACCTTTCTTTAGTCACTGACCACTAAGAGAGTAAGACTCTGAGCCCAGTTCTTACATGAGTAAAATTTAGTGAGATTACTCTTATTTTCACAAAATTATAGGACCCGCTAAAGCCAAAGAAGGCTCATATGTAAATGGAATAGATTACTTTTCCTGTTAAGAAAAAGCTACCCATGGTTTTATTCACAAGTACATTCTTGCAATGTTGCAGGGCAACAGTTTTATCATTTAAAAACTGGAAAGTCACAGAATCACAGAATTGTAGGGGTTGGAAGGGACCTCAAGAGATCATCGTGTCCAACCCCCCGGCCAAAGCAGGCTCCCTAGCTCATACTGCACAGATAGGCGTCCAGACGAGACTTGAATATCTCCAGAGAAGGAGACTCCACCACCTCCCTGGGCAGCCTGTCCCAGGGCTCTGTCACCCTCACTGTGAAAAAGTTCCTCCGCATGTTGGTGCAGAACTTCCTATGCTCTAACTTGCAGCCATTGCCCCTTGTCCTGTCTCCACTGACCACTGGAAAGGGGCTGGCTAGCTCCCCCTGCATCCCATGCTTAAGATAGTTGTAAACACCAATTAGGTCTCCCCTTAATCTTCTTTTATCCAGACTGCACAGTCCCAGCTTATTCAGCCTGTCCTCATAGGGGAGATGCTCCAGGCCCTTAATCATCTTCGTAGCCCTTCTCTGGACTCTCTCCAGGACATCCCTGTCTTTTTTATACCAGGGAGCTCAGAACTGGACACAGTACTCCAGGTAGGGCCTGACCAGGGCAGAGTAGAGGGGGAGGATCACCTCCTTTGACCTGCTGGCCACGCTCCTCCTGATGCACCCCAGGATCCCATTGGCTTTCTTAGCTACCAGGGCACACTGCTGGCTCATGGCCAACCTGTCATCCACCAGGTTTCCAGGGTCCTTCTCCACTAGGCTCTTCTCCAGCAGGTCATCCCCCAGCCTGATACATGCGGTTGTTCCTCCCCAGGTGCAAGACTTTACACTTGCTTTTGTTGAATTTCATCTGTTTTCTCCCTGCCCAGCTCTCCAGCCTGTCCAGGTCTCTCTGGATGGCAGCGCAGTGTTCCTGTGTGTCAGCCACCCCTCCCAGCTTTGTATCATCGGCGTACTTGCTGAGGGTGGATGCTATTCCCTCATCAAGGTCATCTTGCTATTTTTTTTCCTCAGAATTTGCAGGCCTACAATAGCTGTCTTCCGACAGTGAAAACCCCAACATCGTTACCTTTGTTTTGATAGCATTTATTTCTTCAAGAATTCTCTTCATCTCTGGTTTGGGAGTCTTCCCTACCTGTAAAGAAGAAATCATGAGCTAACGAAAGAGTTTGCTTGATCAGTTTTCTTTTTAATTTTTTTTTAAAATATGTACTTCTAAACATTTATCAACCATAAAATCACAATGCATTAATGCAACCTATTACCCTTACCAACTTAGTAAGCTATGCCTTCTGTCTGTACCCCAACAGATAATATGACCCAAATGAGGAAATTATAGCAGTACAGAAACTCTGCATCACAGGTAATTTCACAACACAGCTACTCCTGTTGACACTGAATTTTAGCTGAACAAATCTAAATATGTTTACCTTAATGATTCTATGATTTCATTATTAGCTTTACCATTTATAATTGCTGATCTCAACACAAACATCCATCTTTCTATCTCTAGTCACTATTAACTAAACAAGAGAGAGAAAAGACCAATATTCCAGGCTAAGACTGTATGCTCCAAAAGGATTTTAAAAAAGGATGAGTTACATATATTTGTGAGTTAGTTTTGCTGGCAAGAAAATTAAGGAAAAGCCTAGGAACGGTATGGTATCTGTCCTTGAAATCAGTCCAAGATTAGCATAGAAGACAGCTGCTATTGGTCAGAGGGACACTTCTGATATTGTGTCCCCAAAACAGGGGCAAATATATTTGCATTTACAGCTTCCACCAAATACATAGTGACACAATACCTGCTGGGACAAGTGTGTGTAATATTGGATACCATTTGAAATAACATGACTCATGCTCTAAAACTTGAAAAGCATGCATTACTGAAAGTCAAACCCCTCTGTGTGCTATGATCCTAGCAAATACATTCAGAGTATTTTACTTCTTTAACCCTGTAAGAATAGAAATCTATATAGTAGTAGTAATACAAAGAAAGGTTGCATGCTTCTACTTACTTGTAAAAATATGGCCAAAACGGCTATTCCATCAGTTCTTCTCACAGCATCAAGGTAATTACTGTATTTGGGGTTCCAGTGTAATAAATGCAACTGGAAATGAAGAAAAAGTGTAAAAAAAATCCATTACTGAATAGCAAGCCATCAGAGGCTGAATTTAGTGTCCACATATGTGAGTGAGTTTGGAGCAATGAAGAATGAAGATTAGGCTTTCCAAAAAAAAAGAAAAAAAAGGGACATCAATTCATACATTAATTATATCAGCCTTATATTTGCACTTAGACTTCTATTTGGTTTAAAATAAACTATAAATATCTTAATACAGAAATTGCAAAACAAAAAAAGAACAGAAATCTCAGTTGAAGTTGAAGAACAGAGAAAAGATGCTTAAATAAGCAGGTAGAACATGCAGTTCAGAAGTCATCTACGATATGTGATCTATTTCCAGTCAGCCTTCAAATTACAGCAATTCTAGCAAAGAATTCATACAAATGTAAACTCTGTATATTATTAGACTAAAGGTTTCATCTTCCCTTACAGTTCCGTAGTGGTAGAAAATCAAGATAACACATTCTTCCCCTTTCTGTCACTACAATTTTATACTTCCACTACAATACTGTACTTTCAGAATACTGTTTCAGTAAGCTTGCTTTGCTTCTCAGTAATTCAGTCATGCTGCCTTCTGTCTCAAGCCATGCTAATTACATGCTGGCTTGAGAAGATGGGAACTTTTGTTTCATGTAGGATTTTTTCTTTTCTTACACTGTGAGAACTACTTCAAGCTGGTTCACATTTCTAAGAATCAATGGCAGTAAGAAGAAAATGTCACAGATAAATAAATAGAAAGAACTCATTGAGAAGCAGAGGAATGGCAAATTTTGTCCCAGTTGAACAATAATGACAAATGTTACCTTCCACCCTGTTTTAATGCAAAAAGTGATGAGTCTTACCTCTCCTGCATATCTCACTCCGTTCACAACATGCTCAGAGCCATGGTCATCAGATGAACCCCAATGAAAGTGAAGCTGACGCAGCCTGTAGACTCCTGGAAGTGGCCCACCTCTCAGCACTGCAATTGATAATCTGCATCAGCATTAGACTCTGGTATCTTCCAAGGATTTAAACATAAATGTATGTATTTTAAAAATATATGCATACATATTTACTGTAAAGTTGTTCTATGTCTGAGAGTACTGAGTAGTTCTTGGAAATCTGCACTGATTTTAGCAGCACTTCAGGCAATCATCTTCACCTACATGTACTTACAGGCAAATGAAAATTATTTGTGTCTAGGCTTCCATTATAAATAGAGACCATAGTTTTTATTTAGCTGCATAAATATGCATCTAGTACCTTCTGGGATATGCCAAATACATCTGAGCAGGACTGAAAGATGTGATACAAGACCTGGAGAAGAAGTGTATTTTTCTAAAGCAGTATCTAGAAGCATGGTGAAACACACTAGGTTATCAAAGAAGTCATGAGGTGCCTAAGTTTGGAGTAACTGAAGTAAGACTAATTAGAACAGTTGAGCCTCTAGAGTAATTCTGCTTGCCTTAAGGTAGACGCTCGGCTGATGGTGACATGAATTGCTCCACTGATTGTGACTCTGTTGACTACAGTGGGAGTTTAGAGACATAATTCACCTACGTTAAAAGCCTGTGTAAGACATCAAAATTAATGTGTCTTAATCTCCCCCTGAATTCCTTCTAATATCTACCTGTATCAAAGCACACAAAACCAGCCATGATTAGGATGAACTACTGAAGTGCTACATGATAAACAAATTCCCACAAAATGCTACAGATTGTGTCTCTTACTGCAGGCTATGACTTATTTGTTTAAAACGTTATGAAATTACTGATGGCCCTTCTGCTATAGTGGCTGCTCCCTCTGGCTGTGAGAGAGGAGAAAGTAACAGCAAATGAGCCAGAAAAACAATCACTGAGAAGATAAACTATTTTCCTGAAGAGAACTTCAGCCTGTGATGAACAATACTCTGTATTCTAAATATTCTTAAAATTTTTACATTATGTACAAAATTAAGGTTATGTACTTGAAAGAATATAGCAATAAAAAGGGAAGAACATTCACATTCACCAAATACTAATGTTCAGTTCTCATTCACTTTATTTGGAAACAAGTTACAGCGTTCCTATAAACTATTAATCAGTTCAAGAACAGGTCTCTATATGCTAGAGAAAAATATCCTTCAATCTGAAAAGAAGAGGAATTAGATCCATGATCATCTCAAGAAATTAAGTACTACGAGTATTCTTTATTAAATGTTAAGAGCAAACTTACTCTCAACAAATTCCCTTTACTTGCTCCCATAGACATTCAGTTCTATGGTCAATACAGACAAGGTAACAGTAGTAGCTGACAAGGCCATCAATTCTCCATTAAAATAGATCTGTAAAACCAAATAATCCAGTTTAAGGTAAAAATGTGTCATTATTTCCACTGATGGGCCATCAGCAGGCATTTTCGATTGGGTGTTAGGTAAAGCTCTGTATCACCTCAGTGCCAACACATTCCTGCTTCACTCTTCTATAAATAGACAGTAGCTTTTACTTAGCACACTTTCAGCAGACAGAATGATTCAAAGACTGAGATGCCTATAAACCACCATCTCATGAAGGACAGAATGGTGTTTTCTTTCTCTTATTTGCACGTGTGTAGTCCAAAACATAGAAATACATGAAATGATGTCAGTAAATGAAACTTCCCTAGGCTTAAAAAAGGTAAACTAAACTGTTTCAAGAATTCTCCAGTATCTAAAACATAATACAGTCCAAAACTATGTTTGTGTAGGTCAAAGTTAGTAAAAGATATCTTTTTTTAATAAAAAAACCTAAATTCTGAAGGTCCCTTTATCCTCTTGGATTTTTGTTTTCTGAAAAAACTAACACCAACAAATATGTACCTATATACCAGCTAGAAAAAGAATATGAGGTAAAAGTTTATAAAAGAAACTATAGTATCTTTAAATTGTTTTTCAGTGGTGTTAAAATACAGCTTTATTTTTATATGTGTACATATTTCTGTGTATCAGGGAATTATTCTAACAAGTATTACATATGAAATCTTCACCTCAAATACATGAGACTCTCAGTTTTAAGGCTTTTGTAGCTGTTTTCTTACCACAAAACACAAGAAGATGTTTTTCTAGAAGCCCCATGACTCACTCTGAACTTCTACCTATGAACACTGCATGTAACAAAACCCAGTATCTTTAAAGAAGGAGCCTGCAGGCTCACTACCCAATCTATGGGCAGCCAGCTTTTGTCTATTCCTCTGAAAGACTGCATAGTCCTTTCCACGTGGCTAGCTGAATGGTGGACTTACTCCTGAATACAGGAAGTGTGGTATTTCTGTTCCTGTTTCTGCTTTACAGGAAGTAACAGGGTGGACACGGCAGACTTACCAAAAGGTAACTCTCTTAAGCTTGCTGTCATTCAAGTATCATGGCCCAGCTGTAGGAATATGCAAACCACCCCCAGAAGACAAGGGAGAAAAGTATCCACTCCTTCTTGGTGCCTTATCATTGCATGCTCCCACCCATTGCTCAGTCACTGGCTCTTTCTATATGGGTTTGCATCTCACTGTCCACCAGGGCCTGACACCAGACATAAAAATGTCATGTTGGTCTGAAGTGCTTCCTCAAATTCCATGTCTTTCCATCCATGCTGAAGAGCAGTCTAGAACACAGAGCAAACCGACATGGACACACACACCTTTTATCTGGTCCACTGTAAACTAAGCAGCATGAGACAGAATTGGCTGATAAAATGAATGTGTTTTTTTTCTTCTCTCAGAGTAATTGCTGAAGCAGACATTTGCCCCAGAGCAGGTGTTGCACTGGAGGATGTAACTAAAGCGAGAAAAAACTCTGTTACCTCCCTCTGCGTGCTTATGCAGCAAAATGAAGGTGTGACACACTTTGAGTCAAGATGGCCACTCCACCTTAGTTAGCAGGGTGTCCTTAACAACAGGAATGTGACAAGAAGGTTTTGAAATGAGCCCATCCACTTGCTGAGCAGCTTAGGTAGGAGTCTGGCTGTTAATCGTCGCTAATGTCAACTGTCATCTGTCTCATTAAAGTAAAACTAGCAAAGTTATGCCTATACAAATGCCTTCCCTTTTTGGTGTGAAGGCGTACTGTGACAGTCAGGTGGAAAAACACAAGGAGTACTAAACAGACTCATGAGATGAGCTGTGTTTATGAACATGAGAAGAACTAGCTGTTCTTAGAAGATTTATGATCCTCACATCCTGCCAAATCTATAAAATGAATGGGTAAACCACAGTGAAATTAAATTAGTACGGTATTACTGCCTGACAACTGAAAAAGATACATTACCTTTGTTACGCTGCTTTATAACAGCATCTAACAGTGCACTATAAAACCCACAGCTTTTTTATGTCAGTGCTACATTTTAGATGTTAAAAAACCCTCTGCTCAGAAGAGGATCTCTGTGCTGAAACACTCTGGATAACTGCAGGGATAAAATATATTTCCTAAAAGCCTTAGGAATGTTTTACACAGTTCTCATGAAAATTTTCTTAAAGCAAACACTGAAGAGATAAGTAGAAGAATTACTTTTGTTTGTATTTGAACTTCGCACTCTTACAGGGATAGGCTGGGAAAAAGAGAAGCATCTGACAGAAGTCTGTCAGCATGGTATCCCACCCTCACCTGCACTGCAACACACCTTTTCCACTTTTGCACCTGTTGATCAGAGCTTGTTCACATCATCTTTGTCATCTAAAGCAGGGCTGAAATCCCCATCTCCAGGGGCAGCAAAGTGACAGTCCACTTTGTAAAGGCAGCCTCAGCGGGCCCTTGACTGTTGAAGCATTTTCATCTCTAACAATCACATGGAGGTTCAGTTAACAGAAACTCATCTCTTAAATCCCCTGTACGCAAGCTCTGCAGGGCTCATATTAACACTCATTACCTTCATACAGACACTACAAATGATAGAAGTGTTAAAGAATTTAACTTTGCTGCCTTTTCTGGCATGCAGGATAGGTGTCAAGTGGCATGTGCTACAGCTACACAAGCACTGAGATTTAGCGGTGCTATTCTTGTAACGCAGACTGACTTGTTCCAGTGTAAGTACAGTACACAAAATGCTAAGTAACCAACCAAAAGGTGAGTGTCTATGGACAAACTTCCCTCAGTGTTATTTAAAGTTTAAATAATTAAACGTAGCGGTGGCAGGGTGCCAAAGCACCCAATTTCTAGTATGGGTTTTATCGTGGCCATCACAAGGTGGCACAACTACCTAGGTGGTTTTGATTTTAGCTCCTAGCTCTTTCCTGGATTTTGGGGCTCCAGCCTCCACCTGCAATGGTTTTACAGAGCTGAAGGTCCTTCTTCCACATAGGTATGGTAAGACTGACAATGGAGTCCACAATCCATCGACTTGGATGGACAGGCTCCTAAAGCAATTATCTGTTATCACAGCCTTCAGTTTTATAGGAGATTTTTATAGTCAATCAGACTTTATAAATACCTGGAAATAAATTCTCCAATTTCTTCCTCTAGACAACTCCAAAAATAACAGCAATAAGGTATTTTTCAATATAACATGTGAATTACATTGGATATCACTTTTTCCAGAAGCTTCTCCCTAATCATTTGAGTTCAAGAAACTGTCCTAATGTGCATATTCAAAGTATTCCCTACAGAGAAAACACAATGTAATTAAAACTTGGAGACATGCAAACTAATTCATTTTATCACTCACCTTTGCCATTTATTCAGCGATCTATTTCACTTACCACTAATCTAAATCTAGATATGACTACAAATTTGGGTATGACCACTCTAACTGAAAAAGTCAGTAAAATAAAGGAAGTCCTTAGTTTTCTGGTTAACTCAGAAATAATTCGGAGACAGATATAGATAGGATAGACAGGACAGTCTTTGTTCCTAAGGAACAAAAGCTTCATTCCTGTATGGTTGCTATCACATATGTATGTATTCTGCAGCTGGCAGTTCCTTTACACAAAAATTAAGTCACTGTACATATCCTAAAAAACTTAAAACATGCTCAAGTCAGTAGGAGTATGCACAGTGGAATTCGTCCTGCAATTAGCATTATATTAGAGAAGGAACACCACCCACAGACTCTGCAGGCATTGGTATAACAAAGGAGACATAATAATAAACACTGACTCTTTCTTGCCTTCAAAGAGTTGAGAAATACACCTACTTTTTTTCCAGTGAGTCACTTTTTATTTCTGAGATCAGGACACAACAGTTACTGAGCAGTTCATCTGAAAAAAATATTCAGAACGTTCCAAAACTTTCTGCTCTTTGTGACCGCAGTGTTGGATCTGCGTTGTAGATTGCTGTGTCTGGATACTCCCTCCTGTGCAAAATCTGAGTAATTATAGCAGAAATTACTTTGACATAAATACAGAAGTTTTAACCCTTGATATAATTCAAAAAAATATAAGAGTTGGTAAAAGTAAGTAATGTAATGTAAGTAATGGTAATGGAGGTCTTGTCATGTGTCACAGCAATGTCTCTACCGGTGTGTCTTGTTATCTGACATCAGTAATAATTTTATTCAAATAACACTGAAGATTCCTATTTTGATAGAAAATTAATCTAATTCTTGACAGCAAAATCATTTGTTGAGTTTTGATAATGTATTAACTAGTCCAGCTCACGTACATTTTGATCCTCAGCATTCATGAAACCTAGCTCATTAGTTAAAAACCCGGTCAATTAAATCCATTCCCATGGACATTTAAGATTAATCAACCTCTTAGTATAATTCCTCCTACCCATTACAGCTGTCAATCCCAGCTATATTGTAATATAAATTGGAACTTTTACTGCAGTTAAGAAACTAATCTGTACACTGTGGAAGACAGACTTTTCAATATTTAACTTAAATTGACATTTCCTTTTCTTACCACCCCATGTACTATAAATAATAACACAGTTCTATTGACCTTGATACCAGACTGAAAAGTGAGGTATGCATTTGATTTTTCATTTTTATCTCAGTACTAATGCAATTTCATACTTCTTTCAGTAATGTTTTCTCCTTTGAAATATAGCCAACAGTATTAACATAAAATGTCAGTGGTTCTGCCAACATAAACTAAATATTTCTAGCACCTGTTAAACAGAACAGGCTTATGTCTTCAAAATACATAACCCATTAAGTCTTAAAAGCTGTGTGTTACATATACAGTACATTGTATGTTGTCATAACTACGAGTGGATAAAAGATTTTGGACATTAAATCTGAAACACTGGAATTTCTCATCCCTATAAGCCTCATTAAGACAAAATCTCATGAATGCCAAAAGCAATTTTAACTGATTAAATACTGTGACTTTGTGCAACATCTGTTCATCACTTCACTGATCAGAAATTACAAGGGTACAGTTTTCAAATATGTGACTTTCAGCCATATACAAAGTTAAAGAAGTTCTGGTAGGCATCTCAAATAGCCTTGCATGGAGGAACTCAGTCCTCATAGAGAAAGCCTGGATGTCTTGCTCCTGGGAAGCAACACAACTGCAATGGCTTTTGCAAGGTCAGAAATTCACCATACACCTTAATTTATCCTGCACCAGGCTTCTTTGCAGCTCTCTCTGTTCCCTAGGATTTCACCTATGGACTTTAAAAGTAGTCCCACTGGTTGAGCAGGGCCCTGGATCACAGAAACCTGTACATCACATGCAGGCAGAACACAGAGACCTTCTGACAGCCATGAGTGTTCAGAACACACTGTCTTCCAATGAACTTGAGAAACAGCCACTGATACATAATGACAGCTTGAGGTGAGAACAAAACTAACCTGATCTATCGAAAGAATCATCGAATACAACTCTGCAGGTCTTCCCATTATTGAGGATGGTCTTAGCTGCACCAGGATCATAGCTAGCAAACCATGGTAGTAGGGAACGATCGTAATGCACTTCTTTGTTATTGATTTCAATAGGTGACTGATGGCGTCCTTTGGCAATTGGGTAATTTTTGTGCCACTGATCTGGTCCTAGAAAAAATACAGAGAAACAGCATGAAAATCTTTTCCAGCAAGGTATGAATTATACTTGTGTTACAATAAATGCAAGTCTGGCTTTCCTTAGCTATAGAACATCAATTACATTTCATAACAAGTAGATTACCATTTATCTGGTTGTTAGTCATGCCTTTTCAAGAGTTTCATTGTATAAAAAGCAATTAGAGTATTCTAGCTAGAATACTGGAGAATGCAAGTCATTCAATTGAACCTAAAATCTCATAGCAACCTCAGGTCTTTACTTACTAGGAGACTAACAACACACCAAGGAAGGAAACTAGAGGTGTATCACAGAATTGTAGGAGCTGGAAGGGACCTCAAGAGATCATTGAGTCTAACTCCTAAAGTATACTCCAAATCCAGCAGTGACTAGAAATATGATGGGATATACCCTAGTCATTCAAATGTGGCACCATGTACCCATCTGGAGAGAGAAATAGCCACAGATACCTAACGGAGACAGGGATTTGGAACGCAGATTTAATTATCCTCTTGGTTTTATCAAGGACTTCATGGAGCAAGGCCATGCTGTTTTTCCAGCAGCCAAGGAGCAAGCAGGAACAGCAGGCCTCCAGGTTTCCAGCCTCCACAGGCCAGAGGGATAGCAGCTCTATTGCAGCCAGCACTGTTCTCCCTGCACCAAGGATAGCCTAAAGCTGGATTTATAAGCCTGCCAAATTTAAAGTTATATTAAGAATATGGAAACTGACTTTATTTGGCTTAAGTGACCTCTGCTGCTGCCTCCTCTTCTACCTGCTTCACCTCTTCTACGTCGGCGAGCGGTGGCCTGTTCCATGCGGCCGCGCTGCCGCTGCACAGACCCGGCCAGCCCGGAGCCCGGATTCCCCCTCTGAATGCCCGCTCAGAAGGGGGGGCCCTCCGGTTTTGCCTGGGGTTCGCTCCCAGACCCGCTGTCAGCGGGGACGGTAGCCGCAGAGGAGCCGGGCCGGGTCGGGCCGGGCCGGGCCGCGGCCCCGCGCACCCACTCACCGTTGTCGCCGTCGTAGCCCCACGGGTAGTAGTTGGGGTTGATCATGGTGCTGCTGCTGCGTCCCGGCACCGCGCCTCAGACTGTCCAAGCTGCTCTGGCAGGACAGCGGCCTCGTCTCACGGCGGCTATTTATAGACTCCCGCCAACTCCATGCCCTTCCCCACCGCCGGCTGGCCGAGAGACACGGAGACACGGCAGGGCCCCGGCCGCCGGGGGCGGGGAGAGTCGCGCTGTCTCACACTCCTCTCACGCCGCTGCCCCGACCGCTCCAGCTGTGGGGCACCCCCGCCACCGGACCGCCGCTCCCAGCCTCTCCGGCACTCGGCTCAGGGAAGCTGAGAACTGCCCGCAGGGAAAGAGGGGTGCGGGGAAAGAGGGGTGCGGGGATCTCACTGTCCGTGGGGGGCGCAAAGGTTGACCCCGGCGCGGGGCAGCACGGCGTGTCTCCTCAGCTGTCCTGGCGTCCCGGGGCTGCCGAGAATGGAGCCCGCCGGGACAGTGCCGGGAAGGCCTGCCGAGGGGAAGCGGGCCGCTGCCGCCTGCCCCGGCGCCGAGGAAGTGGGACTAAGTGGGAATATGGAAAATACCGAGTGTCCCGACCTAGCTGCAGGAAACGTAGAAATATTTTTCACATTCAAGTAAGATGCACACACACAGAGACAGACACTTAAAACAAGAAGCTTAACTCGGGGGGGGGGAGGGGTCAGAAATTAGATTTACAGGTTACAGGCTGGGCTTTTCACTGTTGCTTCCAGAAAGCCTGTCTTCCATAAGGCCACAGCAGGTTAGGAGAGGCTAGGTCCCCCCGAGGGGACAGCTTTGGAGATGTGTTTCCCACTCGATGTGCCACATATCCCTGATCCAGAGGTCAGCTGGGGCTGAGGGGACGAGTCCAACAGCTTCTGTGTGCAAACGGCTATCACAGGTTCACACCCTTCCCTATGAAATTTCCACATAGACGCTGGGGTTCCAGCACTGCTCCCTGCTGCGCTGTTTCCCACAGTCTTCGTAAACAGCTCCCCTGAAAAATTTCAGTAGCATTAATTGTCCCTGTCCGTCAAAAACCTGCTGTTTCCTACTGCAAGGGTTCCTGGAAACTGGAAATCATTAAACTAGTCGAAGATCTAGTTCCTGCCAGCTCCAGGATGGCATCAAATAATTTGTCATCAAATTAAGCATAGAATCTGTTTGTTTTGATTCAGCTCTATTTGTCCTTTCATGTAGCAGGGTGTTATGCATTGAATTGCACTTAAAATTGTAAGCATGCTTGTTAGTGTGCATGCATTCCTTATGTGAATCCCATGTGACACAGAGAAATCAAACGACTCTTAAAAAAATATTTGTTATTCTGACACACGGGGAACTATCAGGCGAGTTAGAGAAGACAGACATTAGCACCAGTGTATAAAATGGCTGAAGGACTGACTAGGCAAAAGACAAATTCACTAGAAGATGAATTACTGTGATTCAAATGTTACTAGACTTTCTGAATGTTAGTAGTATGTTCTAAAGATTAGTAGATGTTCTAAATGTTAGTGGACTTTCTGTTAGTAGACTTTCTGAAGTGAGATTTATTATTTTTTTTGTTAGTAATTAAGTGGGACAAAAGTACAAGTTGATTAGATAAAAATGGCACAGGTTGGAAGTGTGGGGTTGATAAACAGAAAAGTCCAGTGCACCTGAACACTGTCAACTACTGTGGGTGAAATGTAGTAGCAGAAAGTGCAATGAGGTTGTCCTGCATCATGGTCTGGGCTGGTACATTTTTTTCTGATCTGAAGTGGAAGTGAAAGAGAAGGAGGAAGAGTGGTATTCATGGGTCGTAAAATGTCAATAAGCATTACCAGATGGGGACTGCTCACAAAAAATCAGGCACAAGCCAGTGGCATGTCACTGGAGCTGGAGATACTCTGGCATGACCTCCTCTGAAACAGGTCTGTCATCCTTGTAAAGCTGAATTAGGATGAATTGGAACAGGTGCAAGGGAGACCGGGGAACCGAAGAGCCTCTTTTATACTGGGAGACTATAAAAGCTTAGCTTTGCTTAGCTGTGCTTTGCATAGCAAACAAATGGTAAGAGAGGAAGTGACAGCTGTCTGTATATACGCATCATCAGAGAGGTAAACACCAAGAAATTGGATGAGTTATTGAAGCAAAAGAGAAATGTCAGCCAAGGAACAATTACATATACATGTGACATGAACAATTTACGGCAAGATAAGAGATGGAGGTTTGGAACCACACAAGGTATTCCAACAACTTTGCAATATTAAAAGTGGAGACATGAACAAGGAACACAAGAGCTATGTATTTATGCTCTACAGAACACATATTTCACACCTCTCTGTCAATTTCACTTCCATTTCTCACCACCTTCTCATCACCATGACCCACAGAAAATCCTCCTGATTCAAAGCATCTCCCAGTGACTCAGTACACCTGCCAGTCTTCCAAATGAAGTTGTAGTGTAAACATGAGCATAGACTGTCTGTAGTAGCCCAGGACCATGCATCCCTATCTCTAATCAAACATTTACTTAGATGGAAACAAAGGTCTCAACATTTTCCAGTTTCTCAGTTTATTTATATAAGCAGATGCATTTTGCTCCTGAAAACAAAATCAGTTTTAAAACAGAGAAATCAAAATGAGAAAATGCATCTGGGAAGAGGAAAGGAAAAGAAATAAGAAATTGAGTTCTTGTTCCTCCTCTCTCATGCATTTATCAGTTGGCCTCACCTTCCACATATGAATCTTCCCTATTCTTCTCTTTTTTCCAATATGTGCCCTGCACCCACTAACAGAACTTCCTCAACCAGCCAGAAGGATGGTGAGAAGACAAAGTCCTAGGCAATCTAATCTAACCTAATCCTTTAAAATGCACTCTGATTTAAACGTGGGCTGTTCTAGATGAGCTTATTCCAGAACAAATTTTAAAAAGTAATTATATCACATTAAAACTCCCACAAATCAAATTTGAGGGTTTATCACAATTTCATATCCACATGTGAAGGAATCATGTCAGTGACATAACAACCACAAGACAAGAAGTTTATAAACCTGGTAGGCCGTAAGCCAGTTTTGTGCATAAAGGCACCACTTACATGTGCAAAGTCCTAGAGGACTCCCATTTGGAGGAGATTCATCAATACCAAAAGGATCTGCAATGGAGGGAGTATGGAAACTAGCAAACACCATGGGTAGGCAAAGAGTATTTTGAAAGAAAAGTAGTGAATGATATGAACTAAGCTGGAGCTCATCATGGACTATTAGAATGTCACCTTGGCTATCAAGATTGTTTTCAGTATCACTGCTAATTCATGTAAAGCTAGTTTCCTTTAACATTCCTCTCACTATCTGTAACTGCACTCAGAGAAACATTTAATGCTGTTCACTGATAGTTACATATTCACATTTAAAAATTAGTATTTTCATGATAACAGTAAAGAAAGAGGGGGAAAAAATCAAACCCACCCACAATATGTTTACTTTCATTGTTTCAGAGCCGTTAGCAATTTCTAAGGAGCAAGCTACAGCCTCACCTGATTTTCCTCATAGTCACATGTAATAGAAACCACTGTATCCTTTATACTCACTTAAATGGACAAATTTAAGGGTGTACTTTACTGCCTGGAGAGGAAGACTCAGTAGATACTTAAATTTCTGTCCTGAGCTCTAAGACACATACAGCATTTTTCGAGACTCATTGTTTGTTCTGCACTCCCTGGTATTTAAACAATCTAACAGGGACAATGGAAGGAAGAAAGAAGCAGTCTAACAAAAAGTTGTATCCTTAAACACTTTAAATCTGTAAATCAAATAAGTAAATTACTTTCAAGGGAAAAAAGATGTCTGCTTCCACTGAACTTTTTTTCTCTGGGATTTGACAATCATCAAGAGCACCAAATTAGACAGGTGACTTCCTCCTTTCTTCTTCCTCTCTGATCCTCTTATTTTTCCAAGTGTCCTTACCCCTTCCCTCTGGATTTTCCTCCTTTCTCCCAGACTGAGTACACTGTGTCTCATAACACCTCTCTCCAGATGAAATATTCACTTCCTTCTCAGAAATGTCATGCACAGAGTCTCTTAAAAACACCAGCCTTACTAGCAGATCTCTTCCAGTAAAAGAAAGCCTTTAAATGTTTTTGCTGGGCTTTCCAGTATTGAACGTGGTTAAGTTCCCTGCATGTTACAGAGAAGTGTTTTAAGCAAGTGCACAGGTAATACAGATAGCATAGAAGACAACAGTCACGATTAAACTTGGTCTAAAGTGGAGGTTGAAGTAAAGAAAGCTTTCTCAGAGCAAAGTGATGTTCACCATTGGACAATAACATATCTCAATCTGCCACAGCCCACATTGTGATATACTCAGCTGTGTTTCCAATTCAGAGAGTACCCGATTCAGTGAAATACATTTTCAGGCAATATGTCAATAAATGTTTTTAATGTCTGGATAAGTTATAGAGGAAAAATAAGCAGACATATCATGCATATTAACATATATTCTAAGGCACTTGAACAAATGTTTCCACCCCAAATACTGTTTAAATAAGAAAAACGCTCAGATACATGTCTTCCATGTTAAATTTTGATTAATCGTTCAGGATTTTTATTCCTATACCAAAAGTTTCCCTATATGAAGCACTAAGACTGGCCTTACTTCTTAAGATAGATACTTTTTAATTTGACAACAAAACATCACTCTTTTGGATCCCAGTGAGGCTCCTTTTAAATTTTTTTTTTCTTTTTCTTTTTTAAATGTATATTATCCTCACACATATTTATAGGTTGTATTACACTGCAGAGTTATTACTGTTGGCATTTTCTCTTTATCTAACAGCAGTCAGAGGACCTATCCCAATAGATATTGTATGAACATTTAATAAGGCCTTCTTCAAGAGTCTGAGAGACAGATGGGAAGCAGGCAGGAGCACTGAGAGTAGCTCACTATTCTGAAGCAGAATAGTGAGACAGGCAGGATTCCTGGATTCTTGATGATTCACCCCAATCACTAGAACCTTGACTTCCAAAATGTTTTGTTGTCAGAATTTCTTGATGAGATACAGAAGTTGATTTCAGGGCAAACTACAGGTGACAATATGGTGGGTCCCATATGTGTGTTCTAACTAACAAATCTACTACTACTTCATATAGCGGTAAAGTCAGGTTTACAAAAAATACAAAAAAAATCAGACAGACTAGGTCTTTAATCTAAAATAAATTTTAAGAATAACAGTTGAGGTCAGAAATGAAAAGCAATCAAGAAGTGAGGTTAAAATTGACCAAACAACATCTATCATTTTTAAAAAAGTAAACAGGCAAATTCAACAAGCAGAATCCTACAGACTTCCCAGTTAGATAGCCCTTACGGTGTTACTGTACTACCCAGATGGGGTATATGTAGAAATGTAAGCCTCCATTCAAGAGTGGAACAATCTGCTCATGTGTGCTCTGGCACTGAGGCTTAGAACAGTAAGAATTTGACCTCATCTTTTCAGAAAAGGAAAATCCAAACAAATTGTGAAATTCCAACAGTTTTGTGTCTCCTCTCACTAATGTATCGTTTATATTAAGTTTGCATTGACCTTAAACTAAAAATCTAAAGTGAAAAGGACTAGTCAAATGTTAAACAGGTGATTACATTTACCAGGATAATTTTCTAAAGCTTACACAAACCATTTATTCTTAATCCTTGATATTAAGGACAAATCTCTCAGCCTTAGGATCCCAACACACATAAGGAAATCTGAAGAGAAACCCGCACTCTTCATAAACATAAACAGCAGTCCCACTTCCCAGCCTAAAATGCCCCAGCTCTCAGCCTTTCTCTGACTATGTTCACAGTAGTTTTGTCTTCAACAGAAGACATTTATGTTCCAAATGCCTTTAAATATTACATTAAATGGCTTAGGTGCAAGACCAACCCGAGCACCTTTAGAATTATGGACCAGATCCTGCCCCTTACGTACCTTTTTAGAAGGACTGAAATACGTCAGAACTGAAATAGTTCTGCAGTATAGCTACTGAGAGGCAAAGTCCTAGGACAGCAAGCGCAGCATGAATCCACATTCCCTACATGTCATGGAGAACTACACAACAAAAGCATCTTCTGTGTCAGTAAACTAAAAACTCTGGGGAACACAGTGGGAGGGTAGATCTGCAATTGTGAGGATCCATCAGCCAAAGCCTTGATGCTACTGACTGTGATGGGGACAAAGATACAAAAACGACTACCAGAAATAGATAAGAGGTCGTGTTTGCTCATGTTTCATAACCCATTTCCAGAAAGTGTAGGAGGTTGCTATTTCCAGCGATTCTAACATTGTCAAATCCCAGAGTCATCTAACAAATGACTTTGTTTAGGCTTTGCTCAAGGGACCGGGAATTAGTGCAGGGTCCTTGACTAATTAGCAGACTATCACCTCCATATATTGTTCCCATCCTTTAAGATTATTCGCTTCTTACAGATGTGTATGGCAAAAGATCCTAAACCCAATAGTGCACAGTCTCATTTTGAACAAGTGTGAGAATAACTGCAGTTCAAAGAGGCAAAGGCACATAGCTGGCGAAGAGATTTAGGTTGGGCAGTTATATTTACTTCTCATACATAACTTTGGACTTTACACTTCAGCTAGACATTTTTCCACGTAACACTAATCACCATTAAAACTAGGGCTTTGTCAGAAGCCCTTCATTTCATGAAAAAATGATTTGAAGCTTATTCTGAATCTAGGTCCAGTGTGTGCACAGAAATATTTTAATAAATGGCTAGGCACGGCCAACGTAACAATCTAAGAATGACTGTATTTCTCTGTAGTATAGCTGTGTCCTCACACCTGGATCTAGATGTATGCATTTCCAAACCTCAACAAATCAGAATGTATAAATTTTGCTTTCATTGTAAATATAAAGGTATGTTTAATCTTCCAAGATATTCACATGCTTCACAGAAATCTCAGCAACTAAGAAGCTTTCACCCCTAACTACAGAAATTTCCCATATTGGCATTTTGCTGAGAACATGAGAAGGAAGCTATGAAGCTGTGGCGCTAGCTAGCGACACAGAGGGTCAAATTACAGAGCCAGTGAAAAGTCTTTTAATGTATAACCATAGAAACTAATGTAATTGCCACCCTCCTGCTTTCATACAAAAGAGTAAGGCTTGAGAAATTGCTGTGGTACTTTTGTGATTCCTGTTATGAGGTCTAAGAAGAATCAGCTCCCGCTGCATTAGGTTATTACAGAATTCTCATCCAAAGACTCTTGTTCCTTTGCTTGTTTTCTTTTCAGAACTAAGTGAAGAAAGAAATATAAAGAGTGGTTGAGAAAATCCACTATTCAAACAGAAAAATTCCTTCTTCCATTACGAGGCAGATCAATAGCAATTACAGATAAGATCATACTTAACTTTCGTCGCATGCTGCCACTATATGATGCCATATAGGCATTCCTCAAGCCCAGTTTTGGCTTAATCCTATAAACACTGATATACGCAGCATTAATTCAACCATTTTTTTTCCCAGGCAGCAAGTCTTTCTATTTCTCTTTGCCTCTTCCTCCTCATCCCTACATTGTTTGCACAAGGCAGAACAAGGCAATGGAAAAGCATTGCACTCAGGACCTGAGCCTTTGCCAAAAGGCGATGCTTACTAAGGTCACGCTTGCTTCTCTAGGGTTGCATCTACATTTGTAATGCTGAATTGCTTCTGTGAAAGACTGAGAATGCTAACTTACCCATTTACATCTGTTTCATCCCCAAAATAAACTTTTAATATAATATTTACATAATGGAATACAGACCAGAAGGAACAAGAATACTGTGGGAGAGTTATCCAACCTACCTGGGGTTCCTGAATTGTAAGAAATGAAACTATGGTAGGAGTTTCATACCATCTTTAGAGATTGCATCCAGAACCTTTAAATGTGAAGTTTGGTGGTAAGCAAATGTGACAGCTTCAGCAGGGAGAATTTGAAAGATTAAATTTCTCTGGACATTTTGCAGATCACTCGAAGAGAGCAGACTAGTCATACTTCACAAGAATGGCTATGGGCTGCTTCTGAAGAAAGCTGGCAAAGTTATCTGTAATTTTACTTGAAAAAAGGATGATGCACAAATACTTCAGTTGTTTGACTTTTATTGAACATAACACTCTACCCCAAAAACTTGAAAATCAGCTTGTCAAAACCAGAAATTTGCTTAAGAAATATTAAGTAGAAAATATTTTCCCATTTATAATTTCATTATTGTGACTCAGTATAGTGGTGTATTGATTATAAAATGTAGATAGAAATGATACCACAATGATTTCATATTTTATCTTCAAAAGTAATTGAAAATATTGCTGCCAGCAATGACACAATCTATTAAAGGAGTGAATGAAGCTGTTTTTCAGAAAAGATACAGTCCAAAAGTGTCATATTAGTCTCATATCTATACATGAAAAGCATCCAAAGGGGATAAAATCCCAGTATTTTTAGCTACTAGGGCAGCCCTCTTACTGAACTGTTGGTCAGCTACAATGCTAGAGGCATTTGCAGAGTAGGCAAGTTATTCACATATGCAATAGAATAAAAATCTTTAGGGAGATGTGCTGACAAAAGTGAGGCATTTTAGTGCATGCCACTTTATACATATATATGTATATAAGTATATATATATTTATACAAAAGCTTGTCTAAAACTAGCCAAGAAAGATCCAGCCTGAGAACTGCAGCATATTACAAAAATGTGTTTGAATTGGCACCACATAAGCCAGTTAGCTACATGTTATGATGTCACCTTGATGACATTTCTCTGTGTGGAAGCAACGTGGTAACTATGGAACGGGTAGCACCACAGCACTCTGGCAGCTTAAATACCTCTGCAGTTTACTGCAGATCAAATAAACAGCCAGCTGGTCACACCCAGCTATAAACTGAATGTTTTCCCTATTCATGTTCTCAATTAGGCACATTTATTGATACATTACTGACTGATTTATTGGCTGAGCAGGAAAAAAGAAGAGGGAAATAGAAGGAAGAAAAGTGATATTGTGTGACACAGAGCAAGGGATACACAGAGTCCTTGCTGTAAGGAGAATGGAAGGTGAGTTTGGGAAAAGGATAACAGAGACTGAGGCAAGCAGAAAAGAAAATGGGGGCTGAATAGGAGGAGGCAGAAGTGAAGAAAAAGATGGAAAAATATTTGTGGCACAAGAATTATTTGCATGATAGAAGATAAGCTGGTTGCCAGGAGTCCATGGAATGGAAAGGAGAAAGGGAAGGCAGCTGACAATGTCTGTGAGTGGAGAAAAGGACCAATGGCAAGGTCAGTAAGTGTGTGCAGTAAAAGCAGTAATGCAGTGGCACAATTCTCCAGTACACACAGAGTCCCCACCAGAAATTTTGTACATCTACGTATGATCAGAAAGAAAGCAAGTCAGAGATGATGCTAATTTAAATGAAATTGGGGTAGCTACTTATTCAGATACTACAAACAAGATTTGGTGGACTACAGTATCCATTATTGTCCTGGAGTGGAATTTCATTTGTTTATTGACAAAACGTCCATGACCTGAACAGTGGCACAGATACACTCTTAGCAAGTTCAAGGATGAAATCATGGGCTGCCATCCAGAGGAGCCCAGACAGGCTGAAGAAATGGGCTGACGGGCACCTCATGAAGTTCCACAGAGGACCTGCGAAATCCTGCACTTGGAGAGGAACAGCCCCACGCACTGGGACGGGCTGGGGGCCGGCTGGCCAGCAGTCAGCTTTGTGCAAAAGGACACAGAGATCCTGGTGGACAGCAAATGGAACATGAGTCAGTGGTGTGCCCTTACTGTGGCACACACTGAGCTGCACTGACAAGACCGTAGCCAGAGGGTTGACGGGATTGATAATTTCTCTGTCTTCAGCACTCGTGCGACTGCTTCTGGAGTCCAGTTTTGATCCTGCTAGAACAAGAAAGACATGGAATAGGTGTTGTGAATGCAGTAGAGGGCCAGCAAGACAGTGGTTTGGAGCAGCACTGGATTCCTTCAGCTGGTGGAGTGGGTGAAGATGTGCCTGCTTTAATGCTGTTTCACCTCAGTGCCTGACTGCAGAATGATTGCACTGTATTACAGAACAGTTTGGAAAGATTGTCTAGCATCCAGTACAAATATTGATATAGCATACCTACTATTTTAATGAGGACTTTGCAGAAAACAATGCAGTAAAACAGAAGCTGCAGAAAGCATTGTATTGCTTTGCAGCCGATTGCGCACAGCACGCCTGGCAGTGTGCAAAAAACATTCACACAGTGCTTTTCACTGAGCATGCCATAGTTGGTGTGACATGTCACAGCAAAGGAGATGGGTTGTCATATGCCTTCACTGAAATCTGTGCCAGACTATGGAAAACATGGTAGGCATGAGTGGAAACCTATCAACAGCCAGATCTTCGACTGGCAAAATAAAAACACCCAACATGCTGAGTTAAATTATGTTGCTATTATGTCACAAACCCCATTTTTTTCCTCAGTGTCAAAGAGCAGAATCTGATCGTTGCAGACTAATACTCAATAGGTCTATAAAATACCTTTCTGCCACGATTTATTCTATTTTTATGTCTGCTCATTTACAAAATCCCCGAGCTGCTATGATATCCTCTGCTCCATGACTTACATTATTTAAAAGGTTGCATGAACAAAAATCTATACTCAAACAAGAAAAAATTGCAAGTTTTGTTACTATCAGTAGTTTTGTCACATTCTTAGGTAGATGAACTAGAAAAAACCCCAACCAACCAATAAGTAAACACGTGTAGGTGAATGCTAAAAATGTGTTGGCCCTCTTGGCTGGAACGCTGGGTAAAACACTTGCTGTCTTTCAACATATGTTCCCATCTACCCACTTTGCAATGCAGTGCAGCCACAATGCATAATTGTGAGCTCATTTGGATACTTTCTGAATGCCACCCAGCCATTTCTGTCGACTGCATTGTTTTGCCTGCTACCTCTCAATTCCTTTCAAAGCCCTGGAAAATATTTGTGTCCGCGTGCACCCGTGTGCTCACACACACACGCACAACACCCATGTTTAATTGTCAGAGCCAACAGGTTTGCTTTGTTGACTGTACAGCAGAGTAGGTTGAAGAACCAAAACATGCTCAAGAGGTATATTATTAGATGGGACGAGGACCACATGAGGTTCAGGATAACAACTTGTGTCACTACAGCAGTGGCAATGGCAATGCAAGATAAACCAGGAACATGCAATTCTGTAGAAAGATCTCAGCTGCAAAAGTGTACTTCGTGCTCTTGAGATGGGTCAACCAGACTGCTGCTCAGTGCAGGGAGCTCATAAAGCACTCTAGAAAGTTTGACAGTTCTTCATCAGCCTGCTTGTACAGAAAAACTCAAGTCCACAACACAGTTTGTAGCCTGCAGTGACCATCTCCTGTGCAAAGAGAAGCATGCTTTTCTAAGTCAGACATAGGTAAGCAGGAAAGCATCATCAGAAGAAAGACTGATAACGGAAGGGCTCCCAAAATCCAGCAAATGCTGTAGGAGATCCTGATGCTAGTTAAGCAGTAAGATAGATAGCCAGTGAGACAGACTAGCAAAATACTCTGTAGTATTTCAGTAGTAAAATACATTTAGATAGAGAAGCACAAGGAGGAGCCATGTCCATGCCAGACCTGACTCTGGATATATAATGCTGTGCCATACATTATTTTGGAAACATAAGCGAGACGGGTTTCTGGGCTGTGGCCAGTGTAATTATGTACATAGAGTTGGATTCAGCTTCTGTTAGGGTGAAGACTGTTCCATTTCCTTCCCCAGATGCAACCAGGAGCATATTCTGGAGTTGAGTGTAAATAACAAAGTTTTGCATGCTTTGACTACATACCCATATAGTAATGGGGAAAACAGAATCAGATTGTATATTCCAGCAAACACTAACAGGATAGATGGATTACACAGAGATTCCCAGTGGCAGGAGTAGATGGGAAAGCTTTCTGCAGGTAATACTGCCTTGTGCCCTACCCATCTGGGCTGTCTGGCAAAGCTCCACATCCTAGTTTGTGATTATGTGAATGTTCTCACATATTCCCTCCACCATTTCCAACTAGGGAATCTTGACATTTTTTGTGCATTAGACAGACCAGACAGTGAGTCAGAAGCTGAGGCAAGGCGGCATTCAACAGCTTGTCTTCTTCTGGCTGGCTATAAGCAGGCATTGGTATGATGCTTATTTACTGGTCACGAATTTTCCCCTATGCATGCACAAATGGAAACATTTACTCCTTTTCCTGCCACATAAAGTATCTTGAGTTGCCTTGCTGGCATGGAAACACACGCACTTGCATTCATGATTTCTATCTGGGCAACAAGCTTTTCAAGATGTCTTTTATTCAACAGCTCAGTCACAGTAAATATGGCCAAGTGGAGAGGCTGCTCACCTGAACAGGTACATTATGAGCCAGACCTTACAGTCCTCTGAGATCAAGATACAAACACAAGTATGGGAAATTAATCGACTGTTTAACTTGAAGTTTTATGGTTCTATGTGCAGCGTTGCCTAAACATTACTGTGTGCCATCCCAGGCAAATCTGAATCATGGACTTATCTCCTGATGAAAGTTATTTCAATGCAGCAAGAAAAAAACCCCGAAAAACCTAATGTATCATTGCTTTAGTTCAGCATTTAGAGAACTACAGAGCAATAGAATAACAAAGCATATTTAAAAATGGCTAACCCTTCAGTCAGATCCTGGGACTAGTGACATCCTTGGCAGAGAATAACTAGGACAGCCAAGCTCAGCAAAGTAGCGTGACCAGCAGATTTTGTCACATTTCCAAAAATGACCATTTGATAGTAATGCTCACTTTTATTAAATTTATCTAATACAATTTTAATTAGGTTATACTATTAAATATTAATCATTAAAAGTTCAAATTGATTGGAATAGAAGGCAGCACAAAGCAAATCTCAGTGCAACTCAGATCATATCTCTGGGTAAAAGGTCACAGCAGGGTCCAGCAAGAAGCTGCTTTTATAAAGAGCTGCCAGGCAAGAGTCTGTCTGCATTAGAACTTCGCTCCCCATCACCTCTAAGAGGAGGAGACTATACCTGTACACACAGCATGTACTACGATTCTTGGGTTTTAAGGCCACAGGAAACACAGTGAGGAATTCTAGTTTGCAATGTTAAAAATATTCTATGGGTACAATGGCATTGAGATAGACTGGTGATGGACACAAGTATAAGAATGTAATTATTCTCACTGGTAATTATTTTAACTGTTAATACTGTACCATATTCTCTTTGATCCAAGTCCTAGCACAATTGCTACTTTAAAGGCAGAGGGTGTGTTCCATACCCTCAACTTTATTCAGATTGCACTGACTCAATGCCTTTTTCAGAAATTTTCAGTGTAAGTTAGAGCAAAGCACTCTAAGGCATTAGGCATGGAAAGTTTTGTTCCTAAACTTGCACCCCTTACCTTTCCCAACAGAGACAATGAAATCAGTGTCTCAATTATAGATCTTACACACTGTTGGGCAACAGATCAACTTTCACCTGTTTATTCAAGGGTCAGTAGCACTTGTTTAGCTATAAATTTAGGAATGCTGCAGACATCAATGCTGTCTGTTGCTCAGTGATGTCTGACAAGAAAAAATATTCCTTGATTATACGCCTTCTCCAATGGAGATTTATTATACAGACAATGCACTAAACTGTGGGGGTTCTTAAATTAGGGCTTAATGGCTGGCAGCCTGCAGTGTTAAGAGAGAAAGAAATAAAGCACTGTTCTCTGAAAGAAGTGAACTTAAATGGAAATGTCTTCAGTTTTTAATTCAGAGGAGAAATTATCATAACCATGAGGGATGATTGAGACATCATGTGCAGAGAGGAAACTGATATGTAGATTGGTACAGCTAGTCAAACTATCACTAGCAGGCAGGACAACTTGTCCGACAGTCCTGATCTCCTAATTACTCAAATCAGCAACCAATTTGGTGCATATCAGGGATGGATTTTAATCTGTAGCTTCTCATGCCATGGGGATGGGTTTCTTTGGAATTTAAGAAACTATTAGAGATCTTTAGGAATGGGATTAGATGGGATTTTTTGAGCTGCTGGAGCAAATCCAATGGAGGGACACAAGGATGATCAGAGCTGGAGCACCTCTCCTATGAAGACAAGCTGAGAGAGTTGGGGTTGTTCAGTCTGGAGAAGGCTCCAGGGAGATCTTAGAGCAGCCTTCTAGTATTTAAAGAGGGCCCATAGGAAAGATGGAGAGGGATTCTATCAGGGAGAGTAGTGATAGGACAAGGGGTGATGGCTTTAAACTAGAAGGCAGATTTACATTAGACATTAGGAAACAATTTTCACATTGAGGATGGTGAGGCCCTGGCACAGGTTGCCCAGAGAAGCTGTGACTGCCCCCTCCCTGGCAGTGTCCAAGGCCAGGTTGGATGGGCTTTTGGGCAACCTGGTCTAGTGGAGGGTGTCCCTGCCCATGGCAGGGGCTTGGAACTAGATGGTCATTGAGGTCCTTTCCAATCCAAACCTGTCTCTGATTCTATGATCCTACCTGTACTTTTCTCAGCGTGTAGAAACAAAATGACTTACATACTGGGGCTTTGCTTGCACATACATGCAGGCAAAATTAAAAAAAAGGTTTATTTAATAGAAATGGATACCAGTTCTTAACTATCCATTTTTATTTAAATATAGGATCTTACAGCTTAAGCATAACTTGGATAAACTGCATTTTTAAATACTTATTTAATTACTCATGCTGTACTCGCAGCATCTTCACTGTGCAGCATCCAGGGCCTCCTGCTAGTGGTTTCAGAAATGAGCGTGTTGAGGAACTGGCTCCACCGTGTGGGCTTGGGAAAATGTACTTCACATGTCCAGCAAGAAGTGTCCCTTCACTTCAGTTTTCAGAGGGAATGCTTGCATTGTCTGTGGGATGAAAGTAGGATGACTAGCAGGAATGTCAGGGGGGGGAAAAAATTGAAAGAATTAAAAAATCTTAATTCATTAAAGCTTTATAATTGCCACAATACAGGTCTGGGAGAACTGGCTTGTGGTCTTACTTCCAGCAAGGACGCAAGTCTAATTCCAAGACATTTTGAGTTCTTCAACAGTTTTCTGACAGAACTTCTGTGAGTTATTATTAACAATAAAAGAGTGCCAGTGAGCTACTCAGATTCACCAAAGGCATGTTTTTTCCTAACACCTTCTACATGTTTTAGTTACTGATGGCATGCCAGAATGGCAAAGGCATCAGTTAATTAAACCTCTGGCCTGGAGAACCAGTGGTGCGATCAGGAACACTTTAAGAATTCCCCTACAGATACCATTCCATGTAAGGGCCTCTGCTTCTGCTAAGCCAAGGTATAGTTCAGTAGTACAACCACTTCTTCTGCATAGCTGATGGCATCATCACTTCCAACCTTCCTGTTAGATTTTCTTCTAGAAAGGCAGTATGGCATCTCCAGAGAGATCTTGTTAAATTCAGGTAATGAAAGTGTTGCAATTTATTGTACTAATCTTTTGGTTTTCTGAAGCAGAGACAACTCCTTTGACTGGATGGAGTTTGCTCTACTGTTGTACTTAATTTTCATTCCCATATATATATTCCTGTCAATCCTAAAATCTTCATTTTCATCCATGTTCTTCAGTAATCCTTATTGAATGTCAGGTATTCACTTAGACCACAGACTCAGGTAATCTTTGCCTCATCCTGATTGCATAGAAACTGTGATTCTTCTCCATCTTCTTTTTTTGTGGCTGATTTTCCATCCACCAGGTACTTTTTGAAAAGTAGAAATTGACATGCCTTCTGACAGGCTTCACTTTATGATCTCTGATATTAAAGATACACTTTCCTTGACTAATGATTTGCCTTTTCATTTCTTACTGTCACTTATTTCCAGCAGCCTTTTTGGTCATTATTCATCAGTAAGTGCAGAACTCCTTTTCCGTGTTTCCAGAGATTTTTAGAAGTTTTTGCTTTAAAGAACAGCAAGTGCTTTCCTCATCTAAGTACATGGACTTCCTCAGTTCAGTTAACCTGTATTTACACAAATACTGCATGCTTGCCCTTTTGAAATTAAAAGATTCAGTTTTATCCATTCTTCTTTTAATCTGAATAGAAGCAACTGGCAATAATCAGTGCTAGATTCATTTCAAGGACAAGCAGATTTGTTCATTGAAATCCAAACTATAATTGCATAGCACATAATCTCCTGTTGGATTCATGATTAACTGATAAAGAAATCTGGCATTTGTTACATACGGCATTAAGTGGATTCTACACCCTCTTGCAAGTATTGTGCTGGCCAGTCCAAATACAGAAAGCTAATGTTTTCTATAATAACACTACTCTGTTGCTGTTTGTTTTCCTCGTAATATCACAAGGTCTCCATCTGTATCCTAATCTGCTGCTGTGTTTTAATGAATGCAAAATGTTACAGCCTTTCCGTCGCTCCCTCACAACTAACTCTGAACTGGCCCCATTCCATTTTATTGCACATTTTTGCAAATATGTACAGCAAATATACAAGTACAAACATATACAGCAGCCCTGAACTGAAAAAAGGTCCTATAGAAAATATGTTCTTGAAGAAAAGGTGAGTCTAGTTTGATCCGTAATTCATCATTAGAAGTATATTACCTATACTATTTGGGAGGGTGGGGTGGGAGGAATGTTAACTATGTTCTATTAAATCCTTGGCTTTGGGAAAAATTTAATTCCTGAATACATGCTTTGTGCTGCAGTGCTGACAAAGGTAAGTGCCAGAATTCACTGAGCCAAAAGGCAGATAGATGAGGGGGGAACACGCTCTGTACAGCTACTACCTTTGCTGAGGCACGGGACAAAATGCCCCAGGAAGAAATGGATATTGCTTTATTGTTACTTATTATTTTGTTCCACTGACCAACAACATGAACATTCTTTAACTCTGATTACTCTGCAGGTAAACAACAGCAAGGAGATCTAGGAGAGTCCATCTTTGAGATACAGCAAAAGAATATGTATACTTTTCATTTTAGTAGCAGAAATGCCTCATCGCAGATGGTCATATACCGAGGGTCATACCAGGAATTCACAGATCAGTTATGAATTTGCACCTGACTGAAAGATGGGCACAGCTGGTGGGAAACGTATTGCAGTTAATAAAAAAGCTCTGAAACTGTAGGAATAAGCTTTTAGTTTTCTGGTAATAGCTCTTATAGGGTGTGGGAGGCTGGGAGGGTTTCAGTCTCTGTCAAAAGCTATTAGGTGGTAATTAATTTCAATCATTTGTCTGCCTTACTGGAATTAATATATACATTACATATATTAAAGTAGTCAAGGATTTTGTGCACCACACTGATTACAGTAATTTTTCCTTTTTTTTTTTTAATTCATCAGTTCCCAGAGGCTTTTTTTTCTCTACTTAAGATAGATAAGGCAGCAGGATGAGAGTCCACATAACATATTCTTAGTTTGTTACCAAGGTAATCAGTACTGAGCTACGCTATTCATCAAGGACCAAAGGCAATGCAATGAAACCACGGATGCTTTACTCTTCAAGTGAAAAACAAAAGTGTAAAGTGTATTTGCAATGAGACTGATGCTTCTGCGTAGTAATAGTTTGAAAACAGAATGGAATCAGAGCAGATGCATGGTGGAGTAATATAAACTTCAGGCTGCATTTTCCTTTGTGCCAACACACAAAGCGTGTGTTAGCTGCTGGAACAAAAACTGCTATGCCAGTAGCTGATAAATTTCTGTCGATTCTGCCTTTCAAAAGCAGTAGGAGAAACAAACAAAGCAAAGTGCACACAGTTTCTGATTTTGTGGGCAATGAAGTTATCCTTTTTCTTTAACAAGTTTAATTCACTTGCTTAAAGAGTATAACTCAGGAAATTTCAGAATGATGTAACACTTCAGCTAAATGATCCATATGCTTCCTGCAAGAAACCAAAATTCATCTCCAAGTTAGTGATACGCAAGATCAGGCATAAATGTATGAGTTTTGGGAACATGAAAAAGAATGTCTCTGAAAACAGAGAAGTGATACTGTTCTGATGTCTAGTGTTTTTGAGGTTCTACCAGCTAAAAAGGCAATTACTACAGCGTCTATCTACCTAGGTATTACATGCAAACGTATCAAAGACAAGAGTAACAAGGTTTTCTAGTATTTTCTTGTTCTTTCTGTCATTACTCAGCATTAGAAATAAAACCAGAAATCAAATTTTTATGTAAGTCAATTTATTGGTTCTCTGAAGACACAAAAGCTGTTATTTCAAGTGCAGGCAACTAATCCTGTTTTACTGCCCCAATAAGAAGAGATTAAAACATCACAGTCAGTGGCTTTTAGGTAGAAAGACTCAGACTTGTCTCAGTTATTTGTGTTGAAGTTTTCTTAACACCAAGATCAACTGTGTATGGATATGAAAACAAATTTTACATGTAAGACATAGTACAGTAGAAAAAAATGTTGCTTATGAGCTTTCTGCAGAAACATTTTTATGTGTTGAGATGATGAACAGAAGATCTAAGAGACTCTTAAAATCAATATCATTGCAAGTGCTGCACTCGTAACATCAAAAGCTGATTTTCTGATAAGATTAAGCCAATGCCAAAATATTTGTAAACAGGATTCAATCAATGCTTTTAATTTCTGCTGACATGAACTTGGCTTTTAAAATGAAACTGCTTTATACTAAGTAAAATAACTTCTAGTCAACTGAAATATTAATCCTCAATGGGAATTCGTCAGTTCTTCAAACACTTCTAAATGAATACAGAGGATCAAACTCTGCCTTCAGTTTCATTCCTGAATTCTCACTGAATTGTGCTGGCAATAACAGCAGAAATTTTCCAGAGTTGCCCATTCGTTAGTTCCCTGTTGGAGCACGATTTTTCTAGTAAAGGTGAAAAGTGACATAGTGCAGAACTGGGAAACGCCTGTTCCAGCCATTTGTACCTCTGCTCTTTTTTCAGACTCTAACGTAGCCTTTGTAAGTGTCGCTGTAAACATGTTCGTAGCAGCATCTCCAGAAGAACGCCCTCTGCCACCTACTGATGAGTTAGAGGAATAGACAGAATCCAGAAGCTCAGTTTGCAGGAGGCTTCACGCACCACCTCGGACCTCGCCATGTCCGGTATCTACAACACTGAATAATCACCCTGATGGTGAATATCAGGGGCAGATCTTTACTCACATAGTCTGCATGGGGGTTCAACCTAGATGGCACTTGTGTTACGCTGTTTAGGAAGCGTGCTGAAATGATAGAGTTTACATGATGAAGGACAGATTTACAAGTTTCTGGCTGCCAGCAATTCCTTGCTCAGATCGTATGTGCAAGCTGATGCATCTCCCCAGAAAGCAGCAGAGCTAAACAGACTCCACTTAGAATCTCTAACTACACAGAGTCATAATAAACAAACACTTCTTGGCTGATGTCACCTGGATTTTTCAGTAATGGGAAAGACAAATTACATGTATGAATCATGCATAAAGCCATCTTCATATGCAACAAAATCCCTAATAGATGACATTGTTAGTATGCAGACTAAGACATCAAAATACACAAAACCAGGCAGACCAAAACTAAAATCCATCACCCTGAGAGGTAACGAAGCAGAAGAAAGGCACTTCCCCCTCAGCAATCCTAAGGCAGAAATACAAGGTAACATGAGACCAGCAGCACCCTACAGCTGAATGGGTGAAGTAACAGCAGAAATGAAGTAAGAAAAGATCAATGGGCAGCAGCAGAACGTGGCGAAGACAGCATGAGCTGAAATGACAGTAAAGTGTCTTTTCTTCTACACACACAGAACCTGATAATGCCTGATTGTATCCTCAAAATACTAATCTAATCTTGGACAAGTTCTGAACATGAGAGGGAAGGAAAAATCCCGTATGTTAAAGTAGAACTTACTCTCTGGATGTTCGCTCTGGAGATGGGATATCTGAGGAAGATCACTACTAGAGATGCTGTAGGAGCAGGCGTTTTACCTCCTGTTCATGCACTACTGACCCACTGTTCTGTCTGCTTTCCTGAATCACTGGTTCATTTTTCTGCCTTTACTATATTTCCTTCAAAATTAATTTTAAATATTGAAACTGAGCCCATTTTTTTTCTCCCAAACTCACATGGCAGAGACGTGAGACTACCACAAATGCTGATTCATATGTGGCCAAGAATCACATGTATCTCACATTTCCTTATTAAGGTTAGTATTTGACACAGTATTTATTTTCTGCTTTCAAAGTAAGATTCAGTTTTACCACTCAGAATTTCAAGCTGAGAAACACAGATCTGGATCCAGAGGAAAAGCAGTAGACAGCAAAAACTAACTATGCTTTGGGGTGCAGGGATTTTCTCACTCATTCAGCAGAGTGAGACTTGAGACTTCACTTGAATGAGGCTTTCACTATTCTGCCCTTCACAGGTTGGGGTGGACGCCAGTTATCCACCAGTGGGTTCATAGGTTCATTCTCACCATTCTTGGAAAGGCTACGGAGCTTTGCCATCTGCAAGGAAGAAAAAAGAAGGTGTTCATGTGATTGACTAGGATGCAGCATGGACCTTAATGCCTAGAGCAAACTCTGAGACAGAAAAGGCAAGTTCTTTTATAATGATAAGCATACTGGTAGAGATTATTGGCAGAGATCACTGCAGCCCTATGGCAAGCACTGTTTCTGTGGACCTTTACACCCTTCATCCACAGATCAGGGCTTCTTTTGCATTTTTCCTTGACCCACACTCAGAATGTGGAGAAAGAGCAGGGGCTTCCCGTGACCCTGCTGGAGCTGGACTGCAGCCAAGCCACTGGTGAAATTGTGGCTCTCTGTGAAGGAGGACGCATGTCCCAAGCCCATGCTAGCAATTCAGATAGAAAAAGCTGGTTTGCAGCAGTTCACATTTTGTTCCTAAAGACAGAGAAATGTACACCAACTAGATTAAGTTCAGCCATTACTTCAGCACTTAGCCATTGCTCTCCACATTCATTTAAAACCAGTGTCACTTTGTTAATTGTTACCCTTCCATCTAAATGCAAAATAAATCTGTTCTGAAAACAGAAATCTGTTCTGAAAAAGGCAATCCCCTGACTTGAACTGCTAAAGCAGAAAATAGCATAAATAACCAAAAGTTTTAACATAAGAACCAAAAAGAATACCTTACCCAGGCTGGGTCTCTTCTTTTTCCTGTGTAAGTGGTAAGTGCACATTCGAGCTATATGGATACAGTTTTGATTTGCATTAATATTCAGATTTGCAGGCTCCAGCTGTTTTGATCCTTCTGACTGCATTTAGAAAGTCAAGATCTGGACTAGCAATTTCTTAAACTGGGAAACCAGTTGTATGTCTCCCTTGGCACTAAATGCTGAAGCACAGAGAATGAACTGGGGCTGCTGTGATAGCTGAATTTTGTGGCTCGGAGGTGTTTCTACCTAGATTGATTTTCAGGAACCCAAGAACACCTTGGGAAGAAGACACTTTCAACTGAAGCTATTCTGTGAGGTCTCTGGGAAGACACCCTGATTCTCCAGGTCAGTTTTACAGTCCATTTCCATAGTCCATTGTGCAGGAAATTTCTCACAGTCCTCAGCTAAAGCTTTCTTCATCAAAAAAATCTAACAGAGGGCTTGCAAATCATCCCACTGACGTGCTGACACACTGTTGAGTGCTGGTAAAGAAGCAGCAGAACAAGCTGGAGTTTACCTGGTCTGAGCTGACTTCAATCGGCTCCCTCAAGAGAATCCAAGTGATGCACTCCTCACAGGGTGGTGTAGTGAACGAACCGTGGTAGGTCCAGTAGTCATGAGATTTGGGGAAAAGAATTGAAGGATCGAAGTGCTGAAAAGGAGCCTCTTTCCCCTTAGAGAAACATAAAATAATTCTCTGCAGTAACTTTAGAGATGTGCATCTTAAAAGATATCACATCTACGTTGTTGTTATTATTAAGGAAGTAATTAAATACCAAGATTGATGCAAGAGATCAATTTCCTTTTCTTCCTGTCAAACATCTGCCCTGCAATTAATAATCACTGACATTCTGATTCCGTTAATAAATTAAATTACAAACTGAATGTGTTGCACTAAAGCAATTTCATCTTTGCATTTTCCTGCTCTGGAATTATCAGAATTTTATTTTATTTTGGGTCACTTGGGATAAAAGTTAAAAGGTTGTGACACGGCAGGCACTGGTACCCTTTCTACCCAAAGAACAGTGGCCAGGAATTTGTCCCAGACTTGTTACAGTCTTCTCCTTTACCTAAAGGAATTTAAAGCTGCATCTCCTCCCAAAACTGTGCTCCAATTACACTGTCATGGTGACGCTCTCAATCTTTTTGTTGGCACTGTTACATTTTGTGTAAAAAAGTAAACTATTTCCTGGAAAGGTACTAGATTCTTCCTGGAAGGGTACTGGATTCTGAGTGTCTGACAATTAAAGGTTATTATCACCAGACAAGGGAGAACAGCCAGCACAAATAAGGAATCCTGGTAAAATGTATGCGATGTCGGGAAGAGATAAATAAGAGAGAAAATACAAGACGTTGTTGTTTGCCTATGTACCTATCTTTCTCTGCTTTTCTTCAGCTGTTGCTTTTTTCAGAACCACTCAGAATATCTATACAGAAGAATCAGACTTCTGTTTTTCTGCTGTTAGAAGTCATAAAATCTCTAGTCAGACAGTCTCAGATGGAATTTAACGGAGTGGATATCACTGCCATCCTGTCATCAATGTATGACACAGTGTTTCATAGGGCGATTGATCAAATTTTTATTAACTGTGGCAAAGTTTTTCTCTCTGTAAGTGGCCAAAAAATGATATAGAGATTGTAAGAGAAAGCTGAATTTGTATCAAGACAGATAAAAATTGACACAGCAGGGGGAGAGATGAATAGTGGAAAAAAACCCTAAAGAACTTTAGATCCCTCAGCAGAATGAACTGAATTGTAGCTGAAGACTAAGAAAATGCTGAAAAATGCTGAAAAAATGAAACTAATATGACTCTGAGAAAGGAGTGAAGAGATTTCAAGCTCAGGCCCACACATCAATGGCAGTACATACTAAAATTAAATGCAAGAAATTTTGCTTGATTTGGAAGAAAGTGCTTATAAAAGTTTAAAAATTCAGTCCTAGTGACATGGTTGTATGTTTGATGTCAAATTAAAAAAGGACTTTTAGCAACAATAGAATCAAAAAGCTTATCCTGAAGTAAAATTACTAACCTATACCTAGAGGCGATGTTTATGTTCAATATTATTAAATGACAATGGATGCAGCATCACAATTCTCTACAAAGAACTCTTTTCTGCAGTTTTAGGTATACTAAATACTGTTAGGTATCAGAAATATGCCAAAAGTGAATCTGATTTCTGCTTCTGCTGCTTTTCAACTCTATTATATCACAAGAAATGTTTGGATACCTTGGTCTTAATTTTATCAATTTCTTCAAGAATTCTCTTCATTTCTGGTTTGGGAGTTTTTCCAACCTGTAATGCAAAGTGCAAGTACTGTACTTTTTCATCTTGTATTTGAAAGAAATTCAGTACATCCCATCTGCCAAGTCAGACAGCAGTACTCAGAGCATCCAGCACAGACTGACACAGAATTATGTGCGCTTCAAGAACATCCGGAATAGCTCAAGTTACTCAAGTAGTGGGCTGTGCAATCCAAAAAAGTGATGAAGGTCTCTACAAGGCATCTCCCACTGTCTGAGGAACAAACTGTGTGCTGAGACAGTGTCATTTACAACCTCCAAGGCCTAGCCCTTGGCTCCTGGCTTGAAAGTAACCCACAACCACCATGAGATGTATTAACACTCAGCCACATGAGGCAGAGCTGGAGTTCCTGCAAACCCTTCGAGCATTCTGCAGTGTATATGCTGGCCAGCTAGCAGGGAAAATGTTTGCAAGTGTCCCAGGCTTGAAGTTGTGTGTCTCTTGTTCAATACCACCCATGATACGTTCAGAGGAGGGCCACAAAGATGATTAGAGGGCTGGAGCACCTGCCCTACAAGGAGAGGCTGAGGGAGCTGGGCTTGTTCAGCCTGGAGAAGAGAAGGCTGCGGGGGGACCTCATTGCAGCCTTCCAGTACCTGAAGGGAGCATACAAACAGGAGGGGAATCAACTTTTTAAAAGGGCAGATAATGGAAGGACAAGGGGGAATGGTTTAAAGCTGAAGGAGGGAAGGTTTAGATTGGATATTAGGGGCAAGTTTTTTACAGAAAGAGTGGTGAGGTGCTGGAACAGGCTGCCCAGAGAAGTAGTGGATGCCCCGTCCCTGGAAGTGTTCAAGGCCAGGTTGGATGGGGCCCTGGGCAACCTTGTGTAGATCCAGGCCTGAGGTTGGTGGCCCTGCCTGTGTCAGGGGGGTTGGAGCTCTATGATCCTTGGGGTCCCTTCCAACCCATGCCATTCTATGATTCTATGATATGTGCCACTGGTGTCATGAATGGTGTCAGAAGTCAGCTCTGAATGAGTTAGTGAATGGAATCTGGAGGGCCCAAGGACATACATGACTTCAGTCTGTACGCTGCTTCAAATGTTTTCCTGTAAAATTATACAGTGCAGGGAAAAACGATGGCAACTTTTTTCCTGGCACTAGAGAAAGATGAAACATATAGAAAATGATAAAGACTGAATATCTGACACTTACTTTCAGAAAAACGCCCACAACAGCCACACCATCAGGTTGTTTCAAAGCTCCGGCAAAATTACCATGTTTTGGATTCCAGTGCACCATATGTAACTAAAAATCAATGAAACCTCAGTTAAAAATGCAAGAAATTGCCAACAGCAGAATCTTACAAACTTATAAATTGAGAAAAGTTTCCAGAACACAGCAAGTAAAGGGAAGCACATGAAAAAGCACACTATGTGTAAGTGTAGCCTAATGCTGTTCCCACACTTCCATATGCTCACACGTACATGGCATTTAACTGAAGCATAAAAAGAACAAAAAAAGAGTTTATCACACAGTACATTTAAAAATTAACCAGACAATGCAACTACAAACATGCACACATGCAGCACATGAGAGACCTACTAGCATGCCCCTCATCTCAAGTAGATTTTTAGTCCTTCAGGTTATCACAGAATCATAGGGGTTGGAAGGGACCTCCAGAGATCGTCGGGTCCAGCTGTCTGATCAAGGGTTTACATGGAGCTGTATGTAGCTCATACATTATTGTTTTGAGTCCCTCACTACTCCTGACACATTGTACTGGAAAGGAGTGGTGATAGTAACCTGGCATTTCTTCTTTATTTCTACTTTCATTAATGCTGTGTTTTCAGGATAGATTTCAAGTTTTTACATCTCCTAGAAAATCTCTGGCTCCTGCGTATAGCTGCAAATGCTGCAGCCAACAGTGTGGATTGTCAAAGTAAGTAGCATCTGGAATGCAGCTCCACACAATAAAAACAGGAATCTGCTTAATCTTTTGAAGGCAAATTTTTAACTTTTAAAATTTTTTTAAACACAGTAACATTTACTTAAAATAACAACAAAATAAATTGCCCTGGATATAAATTAATATAGAATACTAACAAGTTTGGCTGTGGCTAAGGAACAGGGGAAAAGCAACTCCAAACAATCACCCACAGTCATCTCTACAATGTCTGTGCATGCTGACCCTTCAAAATAACTGCCCAAATTTTTTCCTATGATAAATACGTGTCCAAAGCCCCTGTAAGCTCTGTGCCTTGGGGGTATAGGTGAAAGGTAGGAAGAGATGACTGCAGGGTTTTTGTGGGCGTAGGCATATATTTTGAGCCTATTCTCACATAAGATGGAGGAAGGAAGCAACATTTGCTAGCAATTTGCTAGCTTCAATAGTGAATTCACTATTACTTATTACCTGAAGAAAGTCTTCAGGGCCTAGAGCAGCAACTGTCTTTAGCAAATTTCAACAACACTACTACCGTAGTTTATATTTTAAAAAATCCTCAAAAATCTGTTTTCTGCCATTCCCCAAAACAAACACAGAGATTGTAGAGCACAGATGTTCAGAAGCTCGGAGATACTCTTCACTGTTCTGAATCAGTTTCAAGGTGGATCTAATTTTGAATGTCAGTTCATCAAATGTGCTTTTAGCGAGTCCTTCTATTAGCTAGCAATGCTTTCTGAGACTTTGTAATCCAAGCTATACCAGAAAGAGCCAGAAGTCAAAAAACATCAGTAGAAAACGGATCATCCTATTTTTAAAACATTCTAAAATACCAGCAAAAACTGGTGCTTGAAGAAGAAAATTCTGTGTTAGGACATACTTGCAGGGATACGTTTGTTGGCAGATGCAACACTGCACGCTGACAAACATTCCCAAGTTTCACACACAGATTTTAGAGAAAAATTCATAGCTAAAAACTTAGAAAAGGGGGAATGGTTAATCTGACCAGGTACACAATCAGCCAAAGTCCAGTTAGTACTGAGTATTGCTATTAAAAGTAAGTCCTACCTCTGCTGCGTATTTCACCCCATCTATAACATGCTCAGAGCCATGGTCATCAGAGGAACCCCAGTGAAAGTGCAGCTGGCGCAGCCTGTAGGCTCCCGTGAGCGGCCCACCTCTCAGCACTGCAATCGACAACCGGCATCAGCACCAGCAGACTGACAGACACACTCAGCCGGTGGGGACCCACACTTCAGAAGTGTGCAGCAGCTCTCCTAAACCCAGCTGACTGCAGTAAGGGTCACAGCACTCACCAGCTTACAAGACTGGGGCTGAATTCTGTTACCAGTGAGGAAGAGTCTTGCTTGATGTGAGAAGTGTGGAAGCTGCTGTGAGTTAAGGACGGAATCAAACCCCCGCTGGCCAGCAAACCCCTCTTCCCCTGGCAAAAGAGTAGTGCTGACAGGTCTGCTGTGAAATGGTTGGGGATAGGACTGCAAAAGGGACCCAAAGGTGCTTTGGAGTGTACCTCTAGCACACGGCTGGCAAACCTTTTACAGTTCAGAAAACTAAGCTAAGGCATAGTATGCTGCTTCAGCAAAAAACTCAACCAAACACAAAAGGATCTATTTCTTGAAAGTCAGGAAAGAGAAGAGAGCTTTGGTCAAATGGGTTAGAAAAGTGTTCTTGGGCACAAAAGCTATAGGCTACATTTAACATTACCACAGAAGAAACAAATAAAGAAGCTATTAACTCTGCTGTTCCTAGCCAAATAATGCCGACCATGCATCAATCTGATAGTACATCAACTCTGGCTTTCAAAACACCATACCTGCTCTTTCAGTTTTGGGGGTTCTTTTGAACTGGGACTGCTTACGAAGATAAGCTCTCAAATATATTTTTTTATTCATTATCTAAGGCAGGAATGAGATGTGTTTCCTTACACAGAAAGCTGATAATGCAGGTCACAACTGCAGTGTCAGAAGACCATGCTTAAATACCATTCAAGTTTGAACTTCTACCAATAGCTTTGAAGGTCAAAGTTAACATTGAAATTATATTTAAATCCTCTTGCACCCAATGGTCTCAAATTAATTCTTGATATCATACATGTTGGAATACCTACACAGAGCAAGAGGTTTAACTTTGCAGTTTCTCTTTTTAGTTGGAAGGTGTCTCAGCCATTGGGGGGCAGAAACAAAGCACTCTGTTGAGTTTCAGGCATGCATTTCCTCATATTTTTTGAGTTTGCTCATACTGAAATTATCATAACTAACTCAGTACTCAATGACTAACTTCAATGGAAAATTTGTCACATTACTGTTGTTATTTCAATTTTGAATGTAGGTAAACTTGGGCATACAAAACTCCTCACAGGTGTTTGCTGCCATTTCACACTGATCAATGGGAGGCAGGAACTTTCAGTAGCTGAATTTATGTGATCGACCTACATTTAAAGGTAAATCAGTATCAGAAATGGAAACTCATTTAGCAGTCATTTCTGACAGATGGCCCATTCCAGAGCTCAAATACTGTGATGCACTTGGAAAGAACACTTTGTAACAGTATACAGATCTCTCTAGCATAAAAATCTATCTTATTAACATTATTATATTTTTTTCCATGTGATTAGATCAGAAAAAGGCTATCTTCAAGTTAGGCTACTTTTGCAAAATAAAACTGCTACTTATCAGCTGCTGCCACCACATAAGCCAACTAATGAAGGCAATGTTTATTAAATGCTTTTGCATGGGGATTTCCAGGGCTGTCAAACACTATACTTAATTCCAATCAGGCACATCCCCATGAAAGGCTTGAGTTCTGAACTACAGTCCTGCAGCCTGCAGCATGTTAGTAACAACAGTAGAGAGTGAATGTGCACACTGGGTGTCCAGAGGAACAACATCCAGAGATGACGGGGAGGGGAGAGGTGGGGGGAGGATTTAGAAGAAGGGCTGCACCAAGGGCCGTGATCTGCTTGGACAAATCAGGGTCTTCCTCTGACAGAGATCTCTGAGCAGGTATGTTCTTGAGCAGCCAGTGCCCCAACAATGCAGCTTTAGGAAGCTGCAAAGAAAAGAAGACAGAGCAGAACTGCCTGCAAAGATTCATAATCAATTTACTTGCCATGCTTTCAGTCATGGCATTGACTATATGCAGTGCTTGTAGAAGAGTATTCTGTGCTGTAACAAAAATGCAATTTGTCCGAGGCCACTGTGTAGAAACTGCAGTAATA
The DNA here is from genome assembly GCA_022605575.1 of Laterallus jamaicensis coturniculus. Lineage (NCBI taxonomy): Eukaryota > Metazoa > Chordata > Aves > Gruiformes > Rallidae > Laterallus > Laterallus jamaicensis. The sequence goes on along the minus strand of JAKCOX010000002.1, from coordinate 63,386,539 downwards.
AATTCTAAAGCACCATACAAATACATAACAAAGTAAATGATCCCTGCCCTAAATAGTTTACATTCCATCTGTGAGATGTGAAACAATAACAGGTAGTTGTAATGGTAAATACAGGAGTCCAAGGAAACAGTGAGCTCATCATAATAAACAAGAGAGTGGTCTTTCACTGCATTGCAGATAAATTGAATTAATAGTATAGCTTATCAAGAACAAAATCCCAATACAAAGGCCATCAAAGCAGATACGGAAAAATAAAATGGAAAGTAACTTTGTTTTCCATTAATTAGATTGCTTTCCTTCCTGACAAAGGACTGATCAATACTGCATGCAATATTGGGACTTTATCGTTCATTCTGACTGCTGTTGCCTGTCTGCATTCAGGGCCATACACTGACACAGCTCAAACAGTTTAACTTGGTTCAAGACTGCTATCCCTCAATTAAATAACAAAGCCCTTTTATAGGTTTCCAGAAGCCATGAAATGCTATTGTCATAAATGTAATTTTCATAGACTTTTCAGTCTCTGGAGGATCTTAAGACTTCCCACACAAAGAGGAGAATTCAAGATCACGATTGGAGGAAACATTTGAGTGCCCAACACCCCTCTGGGAAACACCACCCCCTCACACAAACCCTGAGGATATGATGCCTGCGTTGGAGGAGGTGTCTTGGGGAATACAAGTCCACCTTCCAGCTGGGTCTGTATTTCAGGGGTGCAGCTACAGCTTCCCTGTCACACCTGTGGTAGACCTAACCAAGGCTGGATCCACCAGGATAAACTCTGGGACCACCTTTTTTATGCACCCAAATGGGTTTTCTCGGCCAGCCCACGCAGGCCAGGTATCGCAAGATGCGTTTTCACTCCCAGGGCATTGCAAACCTCAGCTCCTAACAACCCCCAAAAGCCAAACCCAAAAACCGACCTGATCGATCAAACGTGTCATCGAAGACGACGCGGCAGGTGCGCCCGTTGTTCAGGATGGTTTTCGCTGCCCCGGGATCGTAACTGGCGTGCCAAGGGGCGAGGGAAGAGTCGTGCTGCACCTCTTTGCTGTCGATCTCAATGGGCGACTGCTTGTCCCCCTTGGCCATGGGGTAGTTTTCATGCCAGCGCTCAGGTCCTGGGGGGGAAAGGGAAGGAGATGTTTCCCCTGCCCAGCCCCGTCTGGCCCGGTGGCCTCGCACTCCCACTCACCGTTCTCGCTGTCGTAGCCCCACACGGACTGGGCCATGGTGTCGCTGCCCGCGCCCCGTCCCTCGTCCCCCGCAGCAGCTCCGTCGGCGAGGCGACCTCCTCCCTTCCTCCCTCCTTCCTTCCCGCTCCGGGGGGCTTTTTATAGAGCGCTGCGGGTCCGCGTCCTCCCCTGAGGGGTGGCCAGGGGGAGGGCGGTGGCGGTGGGGAGAGGCGGGGGGGGCAAAGCCATTTTCTCCCCCCGGACTAGGCAGGGGGATGCTGGCAGGACCCGCGACTCCTTTTGTCTCTCTGGTCAGGGAACGCCTCAGTCCGCCCTGCCCCGCAAGCGGGAAAGAGGCGGCTGCGCCGCCAGGGAGCCCGACGAGGGCGGGCTGGTGCTGGTGCTGGTGCTGCCGCCGCAGCACCTCGCAGCCCGCTCGGAGGGACCTGCTGCAGAGGCACGGGGAGCCAGCCGGCACGGAACGCAGTACCCCAGCCCGGCCCAGCCTGCGCGGTTTTCCCGGCTGCGGGCAGCGTCGCGGGCGTGAGGTCCGGCCGGATGATTTTGGGCGAGCCCCCGAGGCGGGCAGGCGGCTCACAAATACTCTTAAATGCTCCGAAAGACACTGTGCCTGCCCGAAAGGACATCTCCAAACCCATGCCGTTAGCAAAGCTAGCCTCAGCCAGCCCCACATGAGGCCGTTCCTGGCTATTTGGTTAAATTGGGGTTTGATGTTACCCAGTTGGTTCTCCCTCTCGCAGGGAGCTTTACAGCAAGCACATTTCTCACGTTAGACACTTAGTTGTTGCTGCTTCCATCAGGAAAGCAGCTGTTTTTCAGAGGATGGGGAGTTAGCAATCGGTACAGTTGTGTTAGTTGGCTTTGTTTCTGCGTCTATATTGGATACTCAAAGGTTTCCTTTCAAATGCCAGCTCTGCTGCAGTCTCCTTTGGCTTTGTCAGTCCGTGTTATTGCCGTTGCAACTGTATCTACCTCGAGCTAAATACCACCTCAAACTTCATACCTCGAGCTAAATAATATCCCAAGCTAAATATTTGGGGGTCGGCCAAGAAGCATTGCGAACCACGGAGATTTCCAACATAGTTGCGGTGAACTTGCTCAAATGCTCCTTGTACACTTCAGCAATGGAAAGAAATCTGCAGCTTTGAGAGTCTGTAAACCCTGTGTATTGGTGAGGTACAGGGGAAAGCTGCAGTACACAGAGTCAGTGATTGATTTGGTTGTATTTCATGTCCCAAAACTAGCTCAGAAACAACAATTCCCCTTCTACCATGCCTATATAGCTAAGTTAATAAGTAACTAAACATGGACTTTATTTAGGGTAACTACAATGATTTCATTAGACTTCTTTAGCAAATTTTTCTTCCTCTGAGGTTATACATAAGTTGACATCCCCCCGCCCCCTTGAGAGAAAGGTAGGACAAGATCTCTCACTTAGGAATCTGAGAAGATTTATATAGAGATGTATATGCTATCCTTACATGGAGAAGATATGTCAGTTGAAAACTCACTAAACCTTAGAAATGCCTACAATATTGTAACAGGTGTGCCTCTTACCATCTTTGAAGATACAAAAGTGTGCTCATTGTCCAAGTGTCCTTAAAAAATTTAGTTCCTCCTATTTTCCTTGGGAAGAACTCAATTAAGAAAATATTAGGAAGTCTTTTGGGTACAATGGTACAAGAAATGGCATCTTTTCAGAAGAGAACTCTGAAACAAAAGAAAATGTAGTATTTTACTCTGTCATCAATCAAGTGGATAATGAACAGGCATGCACAATTGACACCTGTTGCAATTTTAATTCAGAAAGCTTAGACATTAATCCTTTTGAAATTATTTCTACCTCATCTTTCTAGAGAGAAAGATGTGTGAGCTCATGAAATGCTAATTGGATCAGCTCATTTTCTGTCTGTATAAATGGACAGCTTTAAGAGGACTTATTTATTGAAGGCTCAGAAAAACTCAATCATAGAATAATTAAGGTTGGAAACGACCTCTAAGATCACCAAGTCCAACCACCCCCCTCACACCTTTATTACTTACTTAACCATGTCCCTAAGTACATAATAAAATCTTTCCTTAAACTCCCAGAGTGATGGTGACTCCACCACCTCCCTGAGCAACCTGTTACAATGCCTGACCATTGTTTCTGAGAAGAAATTTCTCCTCCTGAACCTCCCCTGGTGCAACTTGCAGCCATTCCCTCTGGTCCTATCATTAGAAGATATATATACCTTTGTATATACAAGGAATGCTTATTGGAGCCATCTGTGGAGCTAAGGGACATGATTTCTATTGCACAGAAAAAGGTGCAAGTCAGTTATTTCCCTGGTGTTTCAATTCATTGCTCTACATGAGAATTTACATAATGTTCTCTTATTAAGTCTGGAGTTTGCATGAGAAGGTTTTGGTAGTGGGGGTCTGCAGGGGTAGCTTCTGTGAGAAGCTGCTAGAAACTTCCCCATGTCCAACACAGCTAGTTATCAGCCGGTGCTGAGATGGTCTCTGGCCAAGGCTGAGCCCATCAACAGCGGTGGTGGCACCTCTGGAAGATAAACTAAGAAGGCAAAAAAACCCCAACCAGTCCAGCAGCCAGAGAGAGCAGTGAGAAGATAAAAGCTCTGCAGACAGCAGACACCAGGGTCAATGAAGAAGGAGGAGGTGTCCAGGTGCCAGAACAGCAGAGATTCCTCTGCAGCCCATGTGGAAGACCATGGTAAGGCAAGCTGTCCTGCAGCTCATGGCGGCTGATGGTGGAACAGATATTGACCTGCAGCCCATGGAGGACCCCACACTGGAGCAGGTGGATGCACCTGAAGCAGGCTGTGATCCCGTGGGAAGCCCACGCTGTAGCATGCTCCTGGCAGGACCTGTGGCCCTGTTGAGAGAGGAGGCCACACTGGAGCAGGTTTGCTGACTGGATTTGTGACCCCATGGGGGACCCATGCTGGAGCAGTCTGTTCCTGCACCCCATGGAAGGGACCCACACTAAGGCAGTTCATGAAGAACTACAGTGTGTGGGAAGGACTCACATTGTAGAAGTTGGTGGAAGACTGTCTCCACACTTAAAATGGGGAAGAGCGTGAGGAGTCCTCCCCTTGAGGAGGAAGGAGTGACAGAGACAACATGTGATGGCCTGGCCCCAATCTCTATTCCCTGTCTTCTGTGCTGCTGTGGGGAGGAGGTAGAGAAACTGAGAGTGAAGCTAAGCCTGGGTAGAAGGGAGTGGTGGAGAAAAAGTATTTTTAAAATTTGGGTTTATTTGTCATTATTCTATTTTCATTTCTTTGGTAATGAACAAAACTGTTTTCCCCTATTCCAGTCTGTTTTGCCCCTGATGTTAATTGCTGAATGATCTTTCCCTGTCCTTACCACAAGCCTATTTTCTCTCCCCTGTCTAGCTGAGGAGGGCGATGATAGGCTTTGGTGGGCACCTGGCCTCTAGCCAGGGTCAACCCACCACACATGCCTACAGCAGAAGTCTTGGTATTTAAGCTCTCCAGTGATGAGGTCCTGTTGCACTCAGAAGAGCAGCTCTTTGTCAGCTTCTGCATGTTGTGGCTTTTAGGCACTGACTTGCACGTAAGTGACAAATGCTAGGATCAACAGTGTGGGTTCTTGGAGTCAGCCCCAGGCACTGAGTCATATCACTGTATCTCACTGACTTTGTGGTGGTGGTATTCATTTCCTCTTGCTTTCATCATCAAAGGTAGAGCAAAAAGAAAATGTAGTAGCTTTATCCACATTGAGAGATAATCATAATGAAATTACTTTTGCATCCCTTAGGGCCTCTCTTCACATTTATCTGTTTTGTCTGATATTGGCTCAGAAATGCATTATTATCTAACCTGCATAACATCACTTTCTCTAGGAAGCAAATACTTCTGTCATGGAAAAGCCATTCTAAGTAAGAAAAGGCCAGTTTTAAACATTTAAGAGTGGTATCACCTAACACATTCACAGCTGCATTTGCAGAGTTTTCTTTATTTACTTCTAAGTCTCTGACATGTTTAGAAAGCCAACAGGCATCTGAAATAGCAAGGATGAGAGCATAACAAGATCAACCTATATCGTTCACAAAAAGTTCCAGGATTACTTCGAACCCAGCTACAGTAGCTTCACCCACAGCACCACAGTATGTCACTAATGAAAACATTCTCACAGTATCTTCAAAAAAGAAATTACATTTTACCTATTGTTCAAGTGGAGGATTGAGTTACAACATCTTTAGAGATGGCATTCATACAAGTCATCCCACATCTCTTACACACCTTAAAAAACTCTGGATGACGTTGTTTACCTGTGAGTACATAGGACTGCAAACCAACAGGGAGTCCATAGAGCCCTCCTTACTCTACACTTTAATGAGCAGATCACACTCTCTCAGGACATATCTGTGTGCAGTAATAGCTGGTAGCTGAGTAAGATGTAGCAAAAGACATCTGTTTCATCAGAAAGATAAGGTTTGGGGAATCAGGAAAGGAAAAGTAAGAGGCAAATTGGGGAATTGAATCAAACCAATCAAAGTGAATTGCTAATTTCAGCAGCATCTTTAATGTCTGTGGCTAAAAAGTATTTGTAAAGTCATTATCTGTGGTTTTAGTTGCAGAAGGGAAGCTGTGCATTTGTTGCAAGTGTTCTTATTCTGTTCTTAAAAGAAGTGATCTGAGCATTGACTGGAGATTGCCAGTTGAAGTATGGATGAATAAATTCTAAATCTGGCTTCTCTAACTCTGTCCTTTTAGAATGGTCCATGAATACAGCAACTATAACGCAAGGACTTAAGTAAAAAGCAAGTGATGTAGCATGAAAAGTGATGTCATTAAAGAACTCAGATGGTGTTTTGGCTTTGAAGGATGCCTGCCAGCCAACTTCCTATCACTGCTCCAGCTGTAAATACGTAATATCAAAAAGTAGCAGAATCCGATCCCAGTGGATATAAGTCAGCAATCTCCCTGCTAAACTGCTTCTCTGTTACAGTAATAAACCCACCCATGCAAAAGAGGGAAGTATGTGCATCATATGCTCCTGTAACTGAAGAGAGATGCAGTGGGATGAAATGAGACCAAAAGTGAGAGGTTTTAGCCTACACAATATTTGCGGTCAGGGTCTGGTCTGAAACTGGCAGCCAGTCACAGGATCACATCTGGGCACCTGGTTACAGCAGTTTACTACAAAAGCTCAACAGAGTAAATAAACCATAGTGGTCCTGGGTGATACCTAACCAGCAAGGTATGCTTCATCCAAAAGAGGATTTTGTACATTTGTCATCTAAATGAAAGATCGAAACCGAGATGCCAGTGACAGTGAACATGCTATAATGGGACACTGTCTGCTGCACTTGCACTTCTGCTAAACAAACAAAAGACATAATCATGCTCATCTTGCTTGTGAAGATACCTCACCTCAAATCAAAGATGCTTTCCTTGAGAATGGAAAACAGGAATAAGCGGAGTCTGGAAAATGGCTCACAGCCAGGGCTTTACCCACAGTGCACCAAGCATGCACAGAGTGATGGAAAAGTGTCCTACAGCAGCTTGGGGCTCTGCCAGCCATGACTGGCTTGGCCAATACCTTGACATAACGAGAACAACCAAAGAGCTGCTCCACCTCAGCAGGCCAGTTTCCAGCAGTCTCCAGAGGCCAGTGTGACAGCTAGGAATGGCTGACTGTAAGGGGACACACAGAAGCAAATATGCCAGCAGGATGTAATTCAAGAATTCCCCTGCTCAAAGCTAAGCTTTCCAGGTTCCACCGTGCTCAGGGCTATTTCCCATGGGTGATTTCATGCAAAGGGCTTTACCGGAGCACAGAACGTGCCCACAATGAGCACACTGTTAAAGGAGCAAAAGCATTTACTCAGTGCCTTTGGCCAATCTAAATATAAATTTTCTTCCACTATATTTAATAGCTTGTGGAAGAAAACAATACAACAGAAAGGAATCTGATAATACACACTATGGAAGGAGCAGCAATGTGTTTTGACATATTGCACATTGCGTGCCAGGCAGTGCAAGAAAGGCATGTCACTCAGAGCTTTTGATTGAGGGATGCCATGGTGGCATGCCACAGCCAAAAAGCCAAATTGTCATATGCCTTCTACTTCACTGAGATGCCATGCTATGGAAAACATTGCAGGTATGAATGGAAACCCCCATTGACGGCCAGATCTCTGAAAGATCTGCCAAAGGAGAAAGAGAAACATATTGGGGCAATTTTGTTGCTTTTATATGAGTTCTTTAGCTGTATTTAACGTTTTTTATGAAAAGTAGAATGTTGAACACCTAGACAAACATTAGGCAGACTTTGAATGCATCTTTCTATTTCAAAAGGCATAGATCTCAGCAGTCTCTAGGACCTTGCTTGCAAAATCCCATTATTGACCTGTTGCAGCTCAGAACATAGACTACCATTTGCAGAACTTAATATTCAGCCCATGAGATATAATAAAAATGGAAAACATAAGGTAGACTTCAGATTTGGCAGAAGAAACTAAAAGGTAAAATAGTTTTCCTTGTGGCAATCTATTAAAATGAGCAGAGGCTTAAAAGTGTATCAGTAGCAAGAAAAAAAAGAGTAAATTTACTAAATGTCACATACAGATCTGATAATACAAAAACATATTGCCTGTTAAAGACACATCTTCCAGACCTGAAAAACTAAACTGCAGGAAGATGACTCTTCTCTTTTCCCATAGGGATTTACTTGTATGGCATTCACACTGAAAGCCAAATCTGACCTGGGCTGTCTACTTTTATACACACTGGCACAGTCTGACTTGAAATAATCCAAGTATGAGACTCTGACCTATACTGTTTGCTTTTATAAGCTCCAGACGTGTCTGTTTGGAAATTCCATCAGTTTGGCAACTCTTTTATATCAAGGTAGAGTTTAATGTATGACCTTCATTTTGCATGGTATTCTGGCAGTAACATCTACCTGGGAACAGTCCTATCCAGACCACAGAAATGCTAAGGTGAAGCTGGAGGAGTTCATAAGGGTTTTACAAAAGACATCTCCATGATATATGTCATGTAGTTTATGATGCAGCAAAACAGAAATATTTCATAGATATTTTCTAATGAGACACATCCTCCTAAAAGGAGGCAGTAGAGACTTCAGCTCTCAATCATCTTCCAGAAATCCCTTGAGATGCCTGTTCCCCGAAGGCCTGAGGAAGTCACTCCTGATGAAGCCAAACCGTTTGTGCACTTGGAAAGGTCAGGGCACAGCATCCTGTTTCTGTCAACACTTGTGCTTCTCTTCAGTGGAACAAGATTTCACTCTGAGACAACAAAAAATAAAAACCACCAACTTTGAAAGCATTGTCCATAGGTCATAAAAAGATACTATGGAAATATAAACATTTATATGTATATAGAAAGTGTAAGGAGTGTGTAGTTAAAGAGGAGTCAGTATAGGGAACCACATACTTGTCAAATGCATGAATTTCACCAACACATATTGAAGAGCAGACATTGCCAGAGAGGGGGAAAAATACATAATAAAAAGCTTTCAGTAACTGAGAAACTATATGAACTATGCTAATGTTCTTAGAACAGTTTAAGAAATGAAAAATGCATTTTTTTAAAAAAAAAACACTCTCAGAAGTAGACTAAGAGAATGATACACAGTGATTCTAAAATACAGTCTACAACACATCTGCTCCTTAAAGTTGCCAGTACAACTAATTGAAATGCAGTGGGTCTAACAGCCCAGCATGACTCAGCAGAGCGGTCTGTCCAGCACACAGGTTTTTGCTGGTTTCGCTGCCTGATTTCCTACCTTTCAGTGTCTTTCTGTTCCTCAGTCTCTTTCTCCACATTTCTTTAACTTCCTCTGTGGTGTTACCCTCCTTTCCTCTACAAATGTGTTGGTTCCTCAATGCATCTTTAAATTATGTATTTAAAAAAACACGAACAAACAAACCCTACTCTTTTTTCTCCTGAATGAATGCTAAGATTAGCTTTGATGATCGATTCTAGACACACTTCATGTGATCCAATCGAACTCTGCCATTCAAATCTCTCAGTCATTTTGGTGAGTTTACTCACATACCCACAGTAGGGCTGTGGTACAGAAATATGTTTCAAATATGGAGCCAAAATACTCAGAGCCTGTCAGAACTAAATTCTTGACTCTTGACCTTAAGGATGTTTCAGTGCCACCTATAAAACCAGTAAAAAGTATCAATTTAATACTTATATTTTGGATATTTTACTTGGGGGTTTTTTATTAGCAAACCCTTTATATCTTGTGGAACTGTTCTTCCTAGACAAGGACAGAATATCTTCAGGCACAAACACTGCACATCTTCCTAACTTGTCTGCAAAGACAACTAGTAAGGGCCTCGATGTGATGCACCACTGGCAACAGCATCGTGCCAAGGAGTGAAGCTAAGAGGTGCTGTCTGGAATCTTCTGCTTCTGTCACTGAATAACGGTTACAGCTTGCAACCACATAAAGAGCTCAGTAATAGTTCAACAGAAACGTTTTTTGTTTTCCTAACTTGGGACCCCCAACCCAGAGCATGCAACTACTGTCTGCTGGTTGTCACATGTGCAACCTGGAACAACAGACTTTGGCCTTCCCAGCAGCGGTGGTTGTATATCCTCCCCAAATGTCACAGGCACAGATCCTAACCACTCTCAGTGTAGGAGACACATAATTCTGACTTCAGAAAGCTGTTGAGAAAGCAAATCATTCTCATTGATTCTTAACATTTGCCTGGTTGTGAGGTTGCTGTCTTTCCCTCAGTTTTAGTGTTTTCAGGAAGCTCCTTTCTACATATATAGTCAAGAAATCATTCTAGACTTTAGAAATGCTTTTGATTTGCTCAGTTACATTCAGTGAAACCCCTGTGTTTGGGATGCACACTGAGGTGCACTCTCTGAGGCCATGAACATTGCACCAGTTCACTACTGCACAACCTTGGTCTGAAGAGCAACTGAGCTAATTTCTTAGTAGATCTTATTGGTTAGTTTTAAGAAATATGCTGGGCTGAAGTGGAGAAATGAAGATTAAATATACAATAATAAAGAGTCACAGATAAGGAAATAACTGTAAGAAGTCTCAAGCTGGTTGGTACTAGTGGTTTCTATACCCAAAAGGTATCTACAATTTCTCAAACATCCCACATGGACACTGCAAAGACTTCCCAGCTATTCAGAACACAAATACCTCCAGGAGAGCACGACTGTAGTGAAAGCGATATGACAAGAAATGAGAAGCCATTAAATCTACCCCTGTCTCCAACACTGATGTCCCCTGAGGACCTGTGTGTGTCAGTCCCTGGACAGAATACACGTTGCTGCAATGGTGCAGAGAGTACCACAGCCTACTCCCCATCTCAGAAGACTCTGTTAAAAAACAGTCATATGATTACCACAAACTTTTTTATTCATTGAGACAGACACACAAATGCTAAATGTTAGCTATCTCCTTGTTACAGGAGTGCCTTTAGTGAAGGGAGGAAATCCAATCTGCTCTGGTGTCCGCACTGCACAGCACCACCAATCCATGCCATTATTTTCCTGTAGAGTTACAGCTTGCAAGTAGCATGCTGGGTGGAAAGAGCAGCAGATTGAACACCCACAGCAACCTGAAATTTATGTTAGTGTTTCTCGGTTTGCATCCCTAAACAGTTGTGTTTGTAAAGGTGGTTTATGTATTCAGTCTTCTGTGTGCTTCTGGCTGGGCATTTTCCAAGTTTTAGCTATGTGCTTTTTGCTAAGATCCTCTACAGAAACTAGAGCAAAGTATTTTAAGGCATTAGCGATGGAAAATATTTTTCTAACCTTGCATCACTATACCTTTCTTGACAGAGGCAATAAACCCAGAGTTTCAATTATAGGTCTTACACACATGATTGGGAAACAGGCCAACAATTTTCATCTGCGTATTCCAGCATCAGGAGCATTTGTTTAGCAATAAATTCAGGGATGCTGTAGGTTATGATCTTCTGTTTGGTCTGGGAGAATACATGCCATGATTAAGCCCTTTCTCAAAACAGTTTAATCTAATTACTTTCCAATTAAACTCCAGAGACTGAAATCTAATAAAATGCAATAAAGTATTCCTGGTTGGAGATGATCAAAAAGGGAGCATAGGCAACTGCACTCATTCTTTGTATTCCAGATGTCTTACATCTTACTACTATGCAAGAAGAAAGAGATTATGTGAGAGGAACATTAGTCATACAAAATATGCCTCTCTCACCTGGCATGTCCAGTATTAGTCTGGACAAAGTACCTCAGGAGGTTATAACTGGATGACATTTATGCCTCAAGTTTTTATCTTTTGATCATTTGAATATACTAACCTGTAAAGGTAAAGCCAACCTATCTTTAAAAGCAGATATGCCTTCATTTCGTAACAAATTTTCATACATAGAGAACATACAGGCTTCTGTAACCAAAATAGGTTTGCAGATGCATACAAGTAACGTCTTAATATTAGATCCCAAGTCATGAAAAAATAAAAAAATACAAATAAATATTAGTGGCACCAGAAGTAGTATTAGAAGTTAAATATTTGACTTGACATCAGATGTCAGCTGCTAAGCAGCAAATTTTTAAAAAAAAGTGAAAAATTTATTTTGCGTTAAAACAATTTAAAATCTACCAATTAACATAATTTCATCATTTTATAACCCTCAATGAGAAATTGTATAACTTTCCTGCCTAAAAAATTTTGTTCAGCTCTGCTCTCAGTTGTACTGCTATGAAACCTGGGGAACTGTATGACGTTCCACATAGACTTAACATTCTAGGTGCAGCAAGCAAATGAAGGTCTGTAAACTCAAATACCTTCTGTCAAAAGCAAGATTTCAGTGACTAAGTTCTTATTTTTTCCAAATCATCCTATCAATCACCCACAGATCCCTGCTTTTCTCAGCTGCGAAGTCCAGTGACTTGTTTTCCTATTCCTTCACCTATGGTGATGTTGGAAGGAAAGGCAGGTAAGGGTTTTTCTCCATCAGCCAACCTGCGCTTGCTTCAGCAATTTATGAATGCTTTTTAAGAGGGATTTTTCCCTCTTGAAACTCAGTCAGAGAGTGAATTGAGTGAAGAATTTCTCATCATCTGTTCACATCAGCCGAAAGGCAGCAGTACAGTTGGTACAACTGCAAGCTGGTATAGCTGTAAAGAGTTAATCCTTGCACATGTTTTCATGGAGTGCTACTAACAGTTTCTTAGAAAACATGTCTCACAAGGGGTAAAGAAAATCCTCACCCTGTAGTGCCACCCTTCTTTTCAAAAGGTTTATATTCTGAACAAGTTTCTCCATTTGCAAAGAATCAGACTCCCCAAGGCAGGGAAGAGTTTTACTGCATCAATAGAAAATTGAATGACTAGATAAGTCTGCAGAGTATTAACAAGAGTTTTCAGTAAAAGAACTAATTATATGTTCTAATGCTCATTTTTTAATTCTGAATTCCAAACTAAGTTCCCCAGTGTGAAAGGACAATTAACCAAGCCTCATAAAATTTACCTTGTTACCAAAAAAAAAAAAAAAAAAAAGCAAAACATAAGATGACCCTTGTCTTGCATTAAAAAAAGCCCCAGTCTTGCATCTTGTGTTCAATAGGTGTTTACCCTTGTCAGGGCTGCCAACTGGAGTGTCAGGGGATGCTGTAAACACAACTAGCACAAGATTGCATGCTTTTATAAATAAATTCAGCTATTTTGCTGCAGTACTCCAGATTTCCCTGAGCTCAACAAAGAAAAATGTTTAAACGATGCCATCATCTGAGTATCCAATGCCTTTTACTTAAGTTTTATATCTACTTCTCTGAGTTTAATAACTGTGTTTAACTATGTCTTTGAGTATAACAAAGCAATAAATTGTAGTCTTGTTAAAGAAATATGTATTTAGATAATATACCCAAACCACAGAAGCAAATACAAAGAATTCCATTTAAATAATTAGATGCATAATCTGTGAAGTCAAGTAACCCTTACCCAACACAAGCTTCATGGTTGAGGGCTTACGCCATCTAATATGGAATAGCAGTGCTCTAATCCTCTAAGTTTTTTTAAAAAACTACCTATCTTAAATCTCCTTGTATCATTATGCACATGACAACACCTTCATTGAGCCCCGCTGACTTTATCAGCTTTGACTGTGGTGTTTGCTTTTGGTAATAATGTCTTCCCTTTATTTGGGTGGTAGTCTTCTGACTAACATCTAATAACACTGGCTATGCACCCTGAAATACTGGAAAGCAGACATTCTGGAGGTGCAGAAGAATTTGATACCCACACAATGTGTTGTCATTCTGTGCACATTTGAGCTGCTTGCTGTATTGGATGTACAGCAAGTTGACTGTGGGTGCAGATCAGTAGTGATGCATGCAGGCAGTAGGTTTGATGTGTTCTGCATTTATTGCTTATGCACTGCACAGATCACATCACAAGGCACAAGGAGCACATCACAAGGCTGTACTAGACTAACTTGTGACCCACTGGAGGTTTTTTTTTTCTTGGGGTAGTTGTTTGCTATTAGGAATGACTTAAACTCCTTCATACATGGCATCGTAGAATCACAGACTTGTTTGGGTTGGAAGGGACCTCGAAGACCATTGTGTTCTAACCTCTCTGCCATGAGCAGATCTTCACTAGACCAGGTTTCCCAAAGCCCCATCCATCCTGGCCTTGGACACTGCCATGGAGGGGGCAGCCACAGCTTCTCTAGGCAACCTGTGCCAGAGCATCCACCTTCACAGTAAAGAATTTCTTCCTTATATCTAATCTAAATCTATGATTTTTAGTTTAAACCCATTACCCCTTGTGCTTTCAGTACATTCCCTTGTGAACAGTCCCTCTCCAACTGTTCTGTTGGCCCCTTTTAGGTACTGGAAGGCCACAATTGCAGTAGGTCTCCCTGGAGCCTTCTCTTCTTCAGACTGAACAACCTCAGCTCTCTCAGCCTGTCTGATAATGCTCAAGCCCTCTTCACATCTTTGTGGGCCTCCTCTGCACTTGCTCCACCAGCTCCGTGTCTTTCTTGTTCTAGTGCTTCCAGAGCTGGATGTAGTAGTCTACATGGAGTCTCACCAGAGCAGAGCAGAGAGGGAGAATCACCTCCCTCAACCTGCTGCTCATGCATACAGTTGGCTTTCTGGGCTGCAAGCTCACATTGATAGCTCATGCTGAACTTTACATCACTCCACACCCCTAAGTCCTTCTCCTCAGGGTTGCTCTCAATCCATACTCTGCCCAGCTTGTAGTTGTGCTTGGGATTGGTCTGACCCATGTGCTGGACCTTGCACTTGGCCTTGTTGAACTTCATGATGTTCTCATCGGCCCACTTCTCAAGCCTGTCAAGGTCCCTCTGGATGGCTTCCCTTCCCTCCAGTATGTCAGCTGTGCCACACGGCTTGGCGTCTTCACTAAACTTGCTGCAGGTGCACTCAATGCCACTGTCCATGTCTCCAACAAAGATATTAAACAGTGCCAGTCCCAGTTCCAACCTCTGCAGAACACAACTTGTCACCAGACTCCATTTGGATATTGAGCCCTAGACCACAACGCTTTGAGTCCAACTGTCCAGCCAATTCTTTATCCACCAAGTGGTCTACCCATCAAATCTATGTCTCTCCAATTTAGAGACAAGGGTGCAAATGGGTAAAAATGCCTAAGGAAGTGTTTATTCCTTCCTTACCCTGCTGCTGAGAGGTTTTCTAATTGCACTATCAATGTAGCAGACTATTGGTCCTCCACTAGAAACATACCTCAAGCTGTGGTTCAGGAAGCCCAAGATCATATGCAAAAGTGCTTCTCTACCAAAGGTTGATATTTTATTAGTCAGTCATATACAGAACCCTGTTGCAGGAGTGATGCTAATCCTGAGTCACTGGTTATCACTAAAATATTGCTGTTTTTCAGAGAGAAGGTACATTAGAAACTGATGTGTCTCCTTCAACGCTCCCCATTATAGCTGCAGTGTCTCAGAGAAGCCAAGTCATATCCCCTGTGGAGAAAACCTCCTTATGGATCACATAATATATGTTTATCATTCCAGAGATCATAACTCTTAGCACTGACTCAGAAAGACTAAGATTTACTAGACAGTCACTTGGATACTCAGTGAGTCCTGTGCTTCTATGGCTTAATAATAAAAGCTTTTGTGTATTTAATGCAATGAGGAAGAAAACTGATAAACTGTCACAATGACATGTTTGTCCTATGTAAGGCAAGATGTTTGCAAGATAGTCTCAGACCTTTTCCAGGCCAGCTGAGCCACCTAGCACACAAGCCCAACCTAGTATAGAATTTAAGTAAATGCAGAATTTTATGGTTATAACCAGCAATTTTGATGGCAGTTGGAGAGCTCACACTTTAAAGATGCTTGTACACTTTAGCTCAGGTGTGTAACATATTTTGTCATAGTGGAGTTTTATTTTAAATAACAGTGGTCTATATCTAAAGTCACATGCAATTTCAGTTTTGAAGAAACTATGAATTTGTTTCAAAAATCAATATAACTTGATCTTGTTATGGCATTAGCTTACCAGATGTTCTTTGGGTGTGCAGGGGTGGACTTGGGAGAATCAAGCCTGGGCTTTCCTGTTTAGTCAATGCATGTCTCAGCAAAGCACTTTCTGTTCTCCTGCATCTCTAGCAGATGGTACAAACTGCCTGTCCTTTGTAAGACAGCATCAACCACACTTCTGATGAGGCTTTTCATGGCTGGTAGTTTTGCTTTTTCTCTTGTGCTTCCTTCTGTTATCCCATGTCGACAGCAAAGGTCAAGTCATATTTGCTAGTCCTCTATAAGAGGAAGGATGTCATGTGCCCCTTCACTTTTTCTCCATAAGGGTCTGAACCATTGCATATTTGTGTATTTTGAAGTAAGATTAATGCAGAACAGACACAGTCATCCTTCATCAGGTTATCATGGTAATACCATGAATACCTGTAAACAGTAAGTAAACCAGTAATGAAACCATTCAAATATAGTAAGTAAACAGTCCTTCAGCTACCAAGGGAAAATTATCTGCTTCAGAGAGTTTACAAGATTGTCCTGAGATAATGGCAGATGATATTGCGTATACAAGATTTGTTTCTCTGTCTGCACTTACTACATGACACTTGATTGCACTATGGTATTGCACTTTGGAATGGAAAAAACCCAACAGTTTAGTTAGGCTTTTAGGAAGCATTAGCTAATTATAGCTTTTATTATCCCTTTCAGTTAGAACTAGTCTCCTGTTTATAATAGCTGAGATCATCCCTATCTAGCAACATCCCACATGGTCACCTGCTGGATACCCTGTTTTTCCTACAAATATGCCTCAGTGAACTCTCAATTCCGGTGGTTTCTCTTTACAAAGGAATAGATTCTGGGCTCTTTGGTGGTTTACTTTAGTCATGTGATTGATTTCACCACAGATAAAAGTTCAGAGAACAGCCACAATCTAAGTGTCTTAATCCACATGTAATGAATTATAAAAATCATTGCACAACAATGTTCAAAATTCCCTAGGCGATGCCCACATCTCTGACTCACTCTTCTTATCTTTAACTCTGGACATATTCTCTATACAACACATTCTTTGATTGCTATATCTGATCATAGAATATAAAGAGAAAAGAAACCAGCTTTGCTGAAACTCAATATAACTCTTCTCTAGCGCTCCAACATTTTTCACAGTGACAGAGGAATGTTTTGCAACATTTCCACCATGTCTCTGGGTGGAATAAATGTACTTCCAGAATGGTTTGCCATGTAAAAAGAAGTGTGGGGTGTATGTACAAGAAGTCATCCACATACAATGTATGCCGATGTTCAATAAGTTAACAGTGAAATAAGGGAAAATAATGTATCTGAAGTCTAACATGGCTAACATGCCTGCAAGAACAGCAGGGGTTTTTTACTAAACAGGCAACAACAGCATCACATGGGCAATTAAGAAAACATCCAGGGCACTGCTGTAAGAAAAATGGTCAACAGAAATTCCATGGTTACTATATTTGGCAGATAGCAACACAAAGGTGAGAGAAGGAAGAACCAACCTTCTGATACCTGAATTAGCATCTCCATCAAAGGATAGAATGATCATTATAAAGGACAGAAATACTTTATTGCTAACATCAAGCAGCACTAAGATAGCCTTGTTCTATGTATCTTCATTAGAGGCAATCAAGGTGTGTGAGGGAGCCACAGGCTAGAACTCTTATCCCACCAGGTTCTCCTCCTACACGTTTCTTTTCCATCTTCCCACATCTTCAGCTCCAGTCTAGCCCTATTTTATTCTGCACCTCTCAGATTTTTTCCCACATCCTAAGTACTTCTTGCAGGTCCTCCATTTCCTGTTGGCATCTTACAGCCTCCCCCCCATACTCTGCACAATTTCTTGCACAGTTTCCAGAATACAGAACCCAAAATATATTTATTTAGAGCTGTTTTCTTGTCACTTCAGAAAGCTGTCAGAGAGTGCTGTGTCTGAGATCAGCTGAGTTGTTTTAATCTCCCACTAAAGAAACACAAGGGTACAGTCATTTTGAACAAGAGCAGGAATTTTTTAAGACACTGCTACTGGGAAGTGTGAAATTGGGGAAAACTGCAAAGAAACACATAGAATGTGAATTCTTCTCAAAAGTAATTTTTTTTTTACCATCTAACCTGCCGGGTAAAGATGTTCTTCAGAGCTGAGGTGAGGTAGCTGGAAGACTCTTCTATGTTCTCCCACATCCCTGCCCTGTCAGCATGCAATGGGATGTGCAATGGCCAGGGAGATTGTGAGGGATAGGGAGATTTTTTCCAGGATTTCTTCTGAATGTCTCTGAAGAGGTATGAGCATGGCTGTGCAGCTGTGACGTAGTGCACCTCTCTTCCTCCAGTAACACTCTTGTTTTCTGTCTGTTGATCACGCTAGGGTTCATCTCACCGGCTCCTTTCCTCCATCTCATTCTGTTCGCATTGTTTCAGGTTTTCAAGGCCATCTCTGTATAGAAAAGGGCTGGAAAATTTTTCTTTTTAAAACTGAGAGGAGGCCTGCAGTCTGCTCTGTTGATCTGAGACTCACATGGTTCTCCCCAATCTTTTGCCAGTACATCAGTTTTGTTGCCTCCATGAGAGGAGCAGGATCACTAGGTAGTACAGAGTGTGATTTCATGGTGGCGGGGAGCATGGAACAAGAGTTTAGTCTAAACTGCAACAGAAACTAGGGGAAACAGGGCAAGCAGGTCCTATTTTTGACATTTTCAGACATGCCATGCTTTTATCAGAAATTTGGAAAAGCTGCTGTTCATTTTTAAAAAGAAAAGATACAATGATTTATTTGTTAAAAACAACTAATTCTTCTTAGTCCTGTTTACCATCACAGAGCTCAGCCACACCCCAGTGGAACTGAGTCGTGAAGATGGTTTCAGACTGATATGTGCATTTTTATGCAAAAACCTTGCTCAATTTCTACACGATTTGCATTAAATCTTGATTGTTTATTACATTCCTGTACTACTGGTTTACATGCTGGGATGTTCAATTAGGATGGCTGCTAGGATCACTTCTGTAAGAACTCTATGCAGAGCTAAGGTGGGAGTGGCTTTAGTGCAAATACACAAGTGGCATATCTGCAGAGTAGGTCTAATGGTTTAGTACTCGTGAATTCTGTGCCATTCTGGAGGCTGCTTTTGTGTCTTAACAAATACGATGCTCAGACAGCGATTGTTAAGTTGCAGTAGGTTTCAAACACACCCTGGTGAAGAAAAAAAGGTACTGACAAGTGCTGCTGTGCACCAGCCAGGCTGCCCACGTGCCACCAAGCAGCTGTATATATTTGGATACTTCTACAGCTCACACTATGCTTGTGGAGCTTAATGTGGAGCATAAAAAGAGAGAACATGGCTAGCACAATAATATCTTCACAATGGACAGCAGTGAAACTACATTTGTGGTACATAAATAAGCTTATTTACACAGGTACATATCTGCATTTCACATTTGTAACAAAACTTGCACCTGCTACTTGTGCAGGTGATATTTCAGCACCTCAGGAGCTCAAAAAGACAGATACTTCTGCAAAACAGCTGACGCTGAAATTAGGATTATATTTTTCCTGTCACTCTGTTATTAAGAACTCTTTTTGAGAAACTGTGACAGAAGAACTGCATCCCTAACTGCCTCACAGAAATTATTCTTCATGACTGTCATCAGGGTGGACTGTAATATTAAAAGGGATGGCAAGTTAAAGTTAGAATAGCCAAGTAAGCCTGATGTGAGTTTCAAGCAGCATTTAATGAAAAGAAGTTCAACAATAATAAAAAGGACAATAACCTTTTCAGGTTATTATACTATTATATAGTGCTGTACACTATTTGTTTTGCTACTTCTGTTTTGATAGAAGAGTTACCACTTTTTCATTCACTTTTCCTGGAGAAACCATGAATTTTAATGGTTTGCCAAAGAAAAGTAGAAAGGGAAGGGAAAGGAAGGGAAAGGGAGGGGAGGGGAGGGGAGGGGAGGGGAGGGGAGGGGAGGGGAGGGGAGGGGAGGGGAGGGGAGGGGAGGGGAGGGGAGGGGAGGGGAGGGGAGGGGAGGGGAGGGGAGGGGAGGGGAGGGGAGGGGAGGGGAGGGGAGGGGAGGAGAGGAGAGGAGAGGAGAGGAGAGGAGAGGAGAGGAGAGGAGAGGAGAGGAGAGGAGAGGAGAGGAGAGGAGAGGAGAGGAGAGGAGAGGAGAGGAGAGGAGAGGAGAGGAGAGGAGAGGAGAGGAGAGGAGAGGAGAGGAGAGGAGAGGAGAGGAGAGGAGAGGAGAGGAGAGGAGAGGAGAGGAGAGGAGAGGAGAGGAGAGGAGAGGAGAGGAGAGGAGAGGAGAGGAGAGGAGAGGAGAGGAGAGGAGAGGAGAGGAGAGGAGAGGAGAGGAGAGGAGAGGAGAGGAGAGGAGAGGAGAGGAGAGGAGAGGAGAGGAGAGGAGAGGAGAGGAGAGGAGAGGAGAGGAGAGGAGAGGAGAGGAGAGGAGAGGAGAGGAGAGGAGAGGAGAGGAGAGGAGAGGAGAGGAGAGGAAAAAGAAGAAAAGAGAAGAAAAGAGAAGGACGGGACTTCTCTGGATTTTTACTGCTCCTGTATTTTGCTGCTTAGTCTCGTAGGAGGCCAAAACCCATAAAAATATTCTCAGCCACCCAGTGCAGCTGACAAAAAAAAAGAAAAAAGAAAAAAAAAAGAAAAAAAAAAAGAATTCTTTCCGTAGCATTTTCTGAAACGTCCTGATATCAGGAATTGGTTTCAGACCGTGGCTCTGCCCCATAAAACCAGTTATGGCAGAAGATGCCTAAGAGTTGCCGCATTTCACCCGTGCTCCATGCCGAAGGCATACCGGCTGTCTCTTCCCTGTGCCTTCCCTGTACCCGTGCAAGCAGCAGAGGGCACAGCTCCCTGCTGAAAGCCCCGGAGCTGGAGGGGTGCGGCACCGCCCCCCTTCCGCTTCGAGTGCTCCTCTCCGTCCGGAGCGGCGGGTTGCTTACCGCCCCGCAGCAGCCGCAGCCAGTAATCCCTCTGGAAGCAGGTATTGCCTGGACTATCTGTCCTGAGGAACCTGCTTCGCTCCTGCTCTCTTGAGGTCCCTTCCAACCCCTACGACTCTGTGTGATTCTGTGTGTGAAGTCACTTCTCTTTCGCTGTTCTAGTCGATTCTGTACAAAAATCATGAGACTTTTGCCACTTCCAGAATGTAGGTTCCCTCACGGACCACTGAGGTAGTTATCTGCATCCTGTTTTATACAGAACTCCAAAAATTGACTCTCTCTGGTTACTTGGGACAAACATCAGCTCCCTACATGCAGCTCCAATTAGTTTGCATGGGATAGCAGTAATGCTTGGCAAAGCCATACACAGACTGATCAGCAGCTCCAACTAAAGGCTCAAAATCCTGAAAATGTAGCGGTCAGGAAACAATGTTCGGCAGTCTCGTGGCACACAAACAGGATTTTCAACTCCTCTGCCCAAGTCCTGGGTTCTGTGAATTCTTTTCAAGGAGAAAGACCACTGAGAAGAGCAAGGTTGCTTTCAGTAGGCTTTGTAAGTTTTGCTGGTAAATGTTTAAGCATCTGAAAATCAAAGGGCTAAAAACCCCTCATGCAGCTCAAGTAAAGTGTATCATCGTAGCAGGCTGCCTCTCTCTTTCATATGTTGTATCTATGAACCAGATTTGTTGCAGATATATATGCTTCTTTCATATTAAGGTACAGAATTAAAAGACTAAAACCCAAACAACATAGAGCTACCCCATCATTTCATAGAATCATAGAATGGCAAGGGTTGGAAGGGACCCCAAGGATCATAGAGCTCCAACCCCCCTGCACAGGCAGGGCCACCAACCTCAGGCCTGGATCTACACAAGGTTGCCCAGGGCCCCATCCAACCTGGCCTTGAACACTTCCAGGGATGGGGCATCCACCACCTATCTGGGCAGCCTATTCCAGGACCTCACCACTCTTTCTGTAAAAAACTTCCCCCTAATATTCAATCTAAACCTTCCCTCCTTCAGCTTTAATCCATTCCCCCTTGTCCTGCCATTATCTGCCCTTTTAAAAAGTTGATTCCCCTCCTGTTTGTATGGTCCCTTCAGGTACTGGAAGGCTGCAATGAGGTCCCCCCACAGCCTTCTCTTCCCCAGACTGAACAAGCCCAGCTCCCTCAGCCTCTCTTTGTAGGGCAGGTGCTCCAGCCCTCTAATCATCCTTGTGGCCCTCCTCTGAACCCTCTCCAACAGTTCTACATCCTTCTTGTATTGGGGGCCCCAGATCTGGACACAGATTTCTGATCTAGATTGTTCAATCTTGTATCAGTATACCTATATATAATAAAAAATGTATTTATTACCATGTCATGCCAACCATGTGAGGTTGATTTTGGTTTTATTTCCCCCTACTAATCTGTTCTTGTTGGTCAAATCCAATGCATTCCCTGAATATGATGTGCATAATGACATTTATGTTTTATTGGTAATTGCTAGAAAATATGGGTTGCGTAGGCTCATGGAACACCTGATAACAAGAAAAAATGATGGATATTTCACTATTTGGACACAACTTTCCTTGTTTCAGACTTGGGGTGTTCTCATTAACTGGGGCAAGGCGCTATAGCACAGATAGTTTTATATTGTATAGATCTCTTTCCAAATAAAAATAGAGATGTATTAACTTTTATCTCTTGAAATTAATTTCTTGGTTAGTATTAATAATATGTAGCCCATAACAGATAAAACTCCTCAGTTAAGCTGCTGGTTTTGCCCTCACAAAGAGGGGCCAGGTTTGATCCTCCCCACAATAACTGGCCGTGCCTGTTTCTCTCCCATTAGCAAAGCCTGGTGCAGGAACAGGTGTGAAGTAATACGAGACAACAGCTCTTTTGCAACTACTGAGGTCCTATTATCTGCTGCCCTTATATCACAGGCCAGCATTTACTGCACCTTATTTTATTTTTACGGCGATCCTTATCTTCTGCACCCTATGCATTACTTAGCACAAGGATAGCCTGAGCCTCCTCAGACCAAGTGACACCTGATAGCTATGCAGCACCTTCCGTCTAGTTCACTCCAAAACTTTCATTACATTGCAACTTTCCTCCTACTAGTGTATTTGCAATAGCTATAAGGCAAGATTATTTAATGCATCATTTAATTTTGACCAGAGTATTACAAATAATTTCTTGATTCTCTAAAAATATTACAAGGGATTGCCATGAGACCTAGTGAAATATTTTTAAAACTTTTTGTAGGCTTGTTTTGGCTTTGTTTTACAAATAAGTTCATTATCAAAATATGCAGTATTTGATATTTAGAAAATGAAAAAATTCCTTTAAAGATTTGTATAATTGAATGTCTTCCATAAAAAGTTTTCTGTTTTTTTTTCCTGGCCAGTGTCCTGAAAATAAGACTATTTTACATTAAATCCTATACTATTCACTTTTAATTTCATACTCCCAAATAAGGTCAATGGGATAAAGTCAGACACATCTATAGTGGTTTGCAGGTTCCAAGTTTTAGACATTATATCTTTGACCACACTCATCTGGAAAGCCAGGGATCCACTTCTATTTATACAGCAAAGGTTTTGCCAGGGATATCACATTACTTTAATCCCAGTTTCCTGGAAAGGTGCTAACACTCTCCCTGCAGCGTGTGGATAGCCTAAAATGTGGAGGCAGTAATCAGTGGTTGATGGAATACAGGCTTGTGTTTTAAGAAGCTCATTACCATCGATGATCCTCAGTCTTCTTATGCCCTGTGCTGCTGGGATATTTATTGTGGTTGCTGTCTCAGCAATCATGTTCTAATGTATTAGTATAAAGTGCCATCTGGGCTACAAGTACTCTGGAAGGTTGTATAAGCACCACAAAAAAATTATTAAATGCTTTAAATCATAGTATTTTAACTGAAATTTATAGATAATTTGCTTTGATCACTCTTGTAATATTAAAAAGATTTTATTTTGGAAAAAAAGTTCGGTTCTCTTTGAGTTCAGAAGTCTTTCCTCCAATCATGAAGTTGTTTTAAAAAGATTTGACATGATTTTTGCCAAGTAGAAGAGGGAAGTGAAGAAGTTGCCCAAATGTCAAGTGCTGTGCAACAAGCAGTGAGTTACCAGCCACCTTTCCTGAGTTGCTGGGATTTTGTACTTGTTCCTGGGTTTTTGTTTCAAGTCAAACCTAATTAATTTCTTTGTCGTCTGAAGTAAGACTGATTGAACAGCCACATTGTAACTTCAGGAATTAAAAAAAGTGGCAAGTGTCTTCAAAGATATACTGGATTCTTTTCTTTGAAAGAGCTCCTTCATAACATGAACCTTATTCTTTGCATTCCTGCAGGAAAAAAAGAAAAAATGGTTTTGACAGGTTTTAATTTAAACTTGTAAAAACCAACAGTTTGGACTTTAATGAAGAAATACTAGTAATTAAATATTTTAGCTACAGTGATAGGCTGATGGTTAAAAGCTGAAGTTCACTTAGGGAGGCATAAAAGGGTATGAGGAGAGGAATCATAAGCCAGTTGTGTTGGGTTTCAAGAAGCAAACCAGTTGTCATGTCAGTCACACGCAGTCTGCTCCATTTAAATCAGAGGTCTAGAATTCCTTTAGAGCCTGGCTGATGAGACAGTAAAAAGGTCACCATTCTGAAATCTTGGCTTATCTTCCAGTAGATCATTTTACTGAATCTCTGCCATGCTCACCTCGCACTGAAGGAATATTTTTCATAGTCAGAAAACTGACATTGATTATCTGATCAAGCAAAAGATACTCTGGCAATTTTTCCATATTATATTCCCATTGCATCTGTCTAACAAGACAAGATTTATATTTCCTTTGGCTATTATTCCTAAAACTTAATTTCTTTCATTGTTAGAAAATTCAAAATTATCTTGCCCCACTCTCTTCTTTGTCACTGAATTTCTTTATACTAAGTTGTCCCCATATTATGCTGGAACACATCATCTGTTTCACTCAAACCACAAACATAATTTCAGATCTCCCTGAATTAGTCCCATCTAACTGTTCACTCATTTTTTTCAATTGCTCAGCCGGTAGTTCTTGATCACTGATGTAAGGCCTTTGATATTATCTAGATAACTAACTCTCAATGACCAACACACAGCATCTAAAGATGACTGATAGCAGAAGAGGAATTGAGGGGTTTTCTGGCTCTTTCCCCTCTCTGGGAGTGTGATCAACCACAGTCAATTTGGTGCTGCAGCTCTCATAGGAGTGATGGATGTATCCAACAATATTGCAAAGGAACAGTGATGACTGACATCAGATCTGGTCAAAAGTCAAGATTCCTGTTCTGCAAGAAACACAGTCTGTTTCAAAACTTTAAAGAATTTATAAATTTTACCAATGGCTGCTAAATCCTCTTCAAAATATATTTGAAAGAGATCTGATTCCCAAAATGAAAAACTCTTGAGCGCACGAACATCTCTGCCCTGATTTACCAGGCTTATTGGTTCTTCCAGGACACCTGACTGGCCTAGGGCACAGGTAGGAAGCTTACATGTCACTAATAAACTTGTAACATGGACTAAACCCCCAAATCTTCTCCTGCAGCAGGAGAGAGGCTGCAAGTTGTTAGCGCCCAGGATGTAGAAGGTGGCTTTTACAGGGCTCCTAGGCTGTCTGCCTTACAACTCAGTTCTCCAGAGCAGCAAGCTGAAGCTTTTTAGTGTCTGGTGCCAGGTTTGGTTTCTGAAGTCTCAAAACTTACTGACACCAACTTTGAGTGTGTTTCAGTGCTAAACATGGCAATAATTTATCACAGTTATTCCAGACCGTTGCAGCCAAGAGAGCAGCAAAGCCTCCTGGTTCCCTTCTCCTCAATAGGGTGCTGAAGGCTTGACATGAGCCTCGTTACTGAGGTCTAAAGACTCCCAACTGGAGGACTACAAGTTAAAACCTGGCCACATCCAGCATACCTAATATTTGTAGCTGATCTATTCAGTTTTGCTCTCTTGGTTTCTCACATAGTTTATACAGCAAAGTTCCCCAAGGATTGTAAATTGTGCACCCTTCACTCCAAACAGCAGTTTAGCAATGTTGAAACACTAATATCATTTTAGTAATCTGGGTAGAAAATTGGTCAGGGACTAAGCAGGTGAAACTCTCTCAGGAGAAGTTTGTGGTGGTAACATTTTCCATCCTGATAAAACATAATTTCTGATGAACAGCAAAAAAAACCCCAGCAAATTGCAATCTGCCTATAACTAAGATGCACCTAAAAACTGACATATTCCTAGGCATCCATCAAACAAGTTTTACAGCTTATAACATTGCTTGCACAATAGTATCTGAAATTCCTGACGTCAGCTGTGGACATCTGCAAAGGCAGATATCAGTAGTTCACTATTACTGAGAATTGTCTTTAAGAAAAACAGAAAAATGTCAACAGGTTCCATTTCTGCAACTCAGGATGACAAGGCAATGCTTACATAGTCTGTGGTAAACCTTATTCTATTTAGAAACAATTACTACAAACATCCAGTTCAAATGGTTACAAATATAACTAATACCACAAGTATTTAGCTATGTTGCAGTACTTGTCAAGCATATGATCCTAAAAATACAATCCTGCTTTTAAGCATGTATGAGACAGAGTTTTAGCCAGGCAAAATCCTATATGCATTAGTTGAGCATAGCTTTAAAACAGAGAATCAGAGCGTGGTGTCTTGTTATTGAAGAAAGAAGTGATTGGATGTAAATATTCTTGAGCTACAAGATAGGACCTGTTTCAGGACAAAGCTTTGGAAGTCGGATTTCAATCAGGCACTAGTAGACACAGTAGTAGATTGCCTTGAAGATTCCCAGCAGTACCAAAATGGCTTAAGACCATTCCCAAACTTCTGAAACTGGTAGGACTTAGTAGACTCTGGATTTTCTTTTGTATTAATGAGAGCATTGCTAGTCGTATTAACATAATATTTAACAATATATTGACCATTCTGTGGCATATTGATGTTGTTATTTGTTTTCCAGCACTAAAAGCTACTGAGATTGTCTGCTTTTTAATGAATGTCCAAATTAATGTTCTAAAATCCACACAGTTGTCATAAATCATTGACGTGACTTTTCAAAAAGGCCAAGCATCCATTGCTTTCTGTGTGCTCTGCACTTTTACACCATAGTTATCCTTGGGCTTGTGAGGATTTAGCATAAAGGTCCTTGAACAACATTTGAACAGTTCAAATGATGTATATTTTAATTTATATTTTAATTTGGCATCATACTCATATCTGTATGTATGTACTGAATCAAAAAGTAAACAGATTGCAAAACACACTGTTTCCTTATTGCAATCCTTTTTCTTATCACAGTTTCACATGCCATTCTGAAATCACACAAAATCATAGAATCATAGAATTCTATAAATCATTAAAGGTTGGTTAGAAAATATTACCATCTTTACTGCTTAAGCAGGCATATAAAAGCCCTGGTGTAGGTTAGACATTCAGAAGAAAATCAAATCAGAGACCTTGTCTTAACAGCTTTCCTCAGAACAGTAGTCTCTTTTTAGAGAAGACAGTCCTTTTCAAGGAGAAAAATAATGGCAAGTTTGAACTGGAGTTATCAAGGCAATAATGGTAAAAACTATCTTTAATAGAAAATCAGTTATTTGCAATGTATTTATTTTTTCTTTCTTTTTCTTATTTCTTCAGAATTATATGAGTTATTAACATATCAGGTATCTGTATTATGTATACAAATGGTTCCAACAGAAAGCGTCATGAATTCACTATTGGTACAGAATATGAAGTATACTATTTATTGTTTGTCTGTTTGGTTATTTGGTTATTTTGCCTAGGGCCTGAGAATTGGCACAAGATATACCCTATTGCCAATGGAGACCGTCAATCTCCTATTGATATTAAAACCCAGGAAGCAAAAAAAGATGCATCTCTGGGGCTCCTCCAGATAGCTTGGAAACCTTCCACATGCAAAGAGATTGTCAATGTTGGACATTCATTCCACGTGAATTTTGAGGATAAGGATGATCAATCAGGTCAGTAAAAAGGGGATCTCGAGGTGGGGTGCGTGAGACACTTTATTTTTCCACTCTCTAATTTATGTAGGAAACAAGAGTAGTTGCCTTTTAGGAGTATTTATATAGATTAGGATATGCTTGCTAATCTTGTTATACTAGTTGGTGACACCCTTTAAGTGTCACAGAAGATCCAAATAATGTTCTTTGAAGTTATGATTTATTGGTAAGTGTTCTTGTGCTGATGTCAAAAGGACCAGTAATTTCCCAGTAGAAAATCTTCAGGATAATCACTGATTTGGGGAAGGTAGGAGAGAGTTTCTCAATACGGGGTGGGAGATTTATATGTATGTAAAGTTACAGTATAACTGTATGTAATCACTCTGGACTAGTTGGACTTTTTTCCCCTCAGAGTCTTATTACCTTGATAGCAAAGAGATTTCTTTGTGCTGATGTATAGTATTGCAGGTGATGTCAGAACTCTAGGTGTGTATTTCTAAGCATCTTACACAATTACAGGTGCCTATCACCATAGTGGGAATCAATACACGCTTGTGTGCTTGTAAGCAAGGAATTGATGGTAATACCAATTATCAGTGTCAATAACATCTGAGTAAACCTGTGGCATCTCATACTTTTCATTCAGAAAACATCAAGTATCAATAACTGTCATTTCTGTGATGAACAACATCTTTAAAATATTGTCATAAATTTAACACAAGATTTAGTGGGAAGTGAACTCCATGAGGCAAGACTGTTTCTTCCACAGTTACTAAATCCAGTTACTGTTTCTGGCAATCTGCAGGTTTCCTGCATTATTTTTCCTTTTGTCTTCTCTCTGGAGTAGGTGTATTCACACATATATTTCACCTGAATTTTGGAACTACATCAAGGAGACATGTAGGTTTACTATAACCAGTGCACCCATATATATACCTAGAATAAAAATCTTAATTTTTGTGGCTTAACTGCACAAACAATCGTTGGGAAAGGCGGGGGGGTGGTGGTGGTGGTGGTGTGTTGTGGGGTTTTGTTTTCCTCTCCAGATGATTAAAAAGAATCTAATACCAAAACTTGTTAACATGTTAACGTATAACATGGAGAAAGCTGCTTGCCCATTATAAAATCTTTAAAATACATAACTCAGCTGTCAGGAAGACTTTATTGATTGATGGTTTTACCTTACTTCATGCATTTTTGCAGTGCTGACTGGCGGACCTCTCACTGGAACTTATAGATTGCGGCAGTTTCATTTCCACTGGGGACAAACCGATAACCAAGGCTCAGAGCACACAGTGGATGGAACGAAATATGCCTCAGAGGTAGAGTCAGTGAAAGAAAAGTCAAAATCAAGTTTTCAAAGTCTGGTCACGTATGTCATCCCCAAGAAAAAAAACCAAAACCCAAACATATGTAGATAGCTTTGCTAGTTATTTTATTTTGCAAAAGCAATAATACCATCTCTATTGCAATTTTGCAAGAGGAAGTTTGTTTTCCTGGTCAGTATCTATAAATACAAATTTAGGTAATCAAATTAAATAATGAAATAGGGCTGAAACGTGCAGGTACAAAAAATAAGTAACATCTGCTAAATGTAAAAAAGTTAAGCTGTACAGGTACATTCACCTTAAAAATAAATCAGCTGCTTTTTAGAGATTTTTATCACCTAGTGCCCCATTACAGTTGTAGCTGAAGCTCTTCACAGGTCCAAGTGTGCTGATCACTGTAAGGTGGGGTTTTAGGGGTTTTTTTAATGGGATTTTTTTTTTTCCTCCTGGCTTTTGAAGAACAGCAAATAAGAAGGAAACCCAGAAGAAATTAATAATGATAAAGCGGTAAAAAAAAAATATAGTAAGGGCCCCAGCAGATGGGGTCCCTCATGTCTTCAGATAAGTAGCAAGGTCTGTCTTACAAAAATTAAAACCCACCTCTAAAGTAACAGGTTTTGTTTGTTATCCAGTGCCTTAGTGTCCTGCTAATAGTCCTCAACATGCCAAAACCCAATTCATGTTCAATCCATGTACTATTATCTTTGGCAGCTTTTTAGATTTTACAGACATTACAACATGACAATCTAATGAGACGGATTATACAGTTTTAATTTGGGCATTAGGAAAACACAGCCAGAAGAGTGTTCTTAACAGGAAATTTTCTGCTGTTAAGAGTCCTAAAGCTATCTCATTTGATACACCCAAGATAAGAAACAGCTGTCCCTTGAGATCTGCTTTCTGCCTAAAAAGATAGTGTTGTGTCTATGCAGCATATGATTAAGTGTTTATTAGTTTGCTTTGAATCAATAGTTTAAAATAATGTTGAAACAGTGAAGATGTTAAGTTGAAAAGACAGCAATATGACTTTACAAAAATATCAGATTTTTAAAAAAAATATGGATTTAAAATTGTGTGCATTATATGGCAATTTTCATGTTCCATCTCTGTGTTTTAGAATCCTCCTTGTATTTAAAAAAAGATTTTATATTTTCTGTGACCATGTTGCTGAAACATTATACAAATAATCCTGGACTAGACTATTACCATAGAGTTACATAGCTGCTAAGGAATAGCTAAGCATATTCATTGGTGAGAAGGCATTTAAGGAAATAATTATGACTTAGAAGCTCTGTAAGATTTTGAAAATTTGTATTTGACACAAAAAATAGCTCAAGATTTAATAAGCAACATACTAGGATGAAGAATAGTTCCTCAAAACCCTATTAGAGCAAATACCATGAAACTGAAAATCTGTTGAAATATCTATGTGCATTATAAACCATTCACAGCCATCAAGTTCATGGTCATACCATCAATTTTTCGCAGTAGAATAGTGAATAAGTATTACACACCATGTGTAATAAAGTGGTTACACTCCTCAAAATGCTATTTAATGTACTGCATTTTTAAGGGTGTGGAAATAAAGGCTCGCACAGGACACTGTTAGCAGTAGAGTTAGGAAAAATATATGTCTCGTGTGATTTTCCGCATCTCTGTGTACTTACCCCTAAATTGCTTTCAGGAATATGTGTAGTCTTGCCTACCTCAAGATAAAGCCTGGGCATGGGTCCTGACAGTGCCAGGGCAATTCATCAGAACACCATCAGTCAGCAGGGATTCGCAGAAACCTCAGTTTCATGGCCAGACCCTAAGAGTGCACGGTGGCGTTTCTAGCCATCCCACTCTAAGGGCGGCACGTCTTTGTAATAGAACCAGCAAAAAAAACCCCACCCTGTCAATTGCTTTTTAGCTTCATCTTGTTCACTGGAATGCAGACAAGTATTCGAGTGTAGCTGAGGCTGTCGACAAGCCGGATGGATTGGCAATTGTCACTGTCTTCCTGAAGGTCAGTTACTGATGTACTGGAAACACAGGCGTCTCTCTTCCCTCTCCTTAGCAAAACCATAGTCAGTGACAAGGACTAGGAAAAATATGTCTTTGTGTTATGTTGATAGAGGTGACTGTCTCTCATCCTGATTTAGCCCCTATTTCCAACTTTGCCCATGCTTCTATACAGGTGTTTTACTCAAATCCCCTTTTTACCCACAGAGCCTTCAAGAAAGGCTGTACTTTAAAGCACAGGTGCCAGTCAGCTTGTGGTGTTTCATCCACCTTCATAGCAGGCAATGCTCACACCTTTTGCATTTGCTTTCCATTCCACTTACAGCAACGTGAACTGTCACAGAAAGACAGCTTGAGTCACGTGTGACTGCTGGCTATCAAACAGAAGAGAAAATTCTAAATCAGAACTCCAAGACATGACATATTTAGCCTCTCAAAACTAGCTGAGGCAGGAAAAAGAATTCCTTATTATTAAGGACTTTGTTATATCAAGGGAATATAATAAAATAATATTGTATATTTTAATATACTGCTAAAATATAATTACTCATAGTTCACATTGAAAAAAAAGATACTGGCAAAAAAACCTCTCTGAAGGCTTCCAAAGCAAATTTCAAGGATAAGCACATATGATCAAAGCAATCGTACACTTCTGAACCACACACTATTTGCACAGTGCTGTTTGCATTACTCTGCAAAGACAGAAGTAAAATTTCCTCTTATTTCCTGAAAACTGTTAAATGTTGTCTTGTTCATGGTGGAGTTGCAAAGCTAAACTAATCAACATTTATAAAGCATATGGTTATTCTTGATTCTATTAGAATAAAACCTGTTACCTGTTTAGGAATTTAAAGGGCTTTTTTATTTACAGATTGGCTTAGGCAATGAAAATCTGAAGGGTGTCTTGAAGGCCTTGGACTCAGTAAAAACTAAGGTAAATATCATCACAGCCTGATCATGATAGTATACAGAGTAATTAAAATCTAACACAGTCTCTCATCTGGCTTCAGAACAATGCAGGGGTTCAGCTGAAGGAGGCTGTTGAAATGTAAGAGCTGAAAGCAGGATCCTGGACATGAGTTTATGGATCCCATAAGATATTTTGTATTGTTGGGGCTTCATCTGGCAGATAGTTGTGGGCTTGTTGTGTAAGAGTCCCTTACACGGCTCCTGATTCCTACCTAATCCTGTGCTTCCGTACATCTGTCTGTCTGTTTTAAATTACCCTTGGTACCCATCATCAGCACAGCCCCACAATAACTAAACTTTTGCTCATTAAAGGAAGGAAGGAAAAAAAAAAAAGGAGAAATAACAGTAGAACCACACTTTTCTTAAGCTGTCTTGTAAAGCAGTGACTATTCCCACTAAGCCTCTCACAAGATAACCAGAGATAGAATCTTATTATCTGAATTTTAGTGAAGCACATCAAAATAACCAATACAGCACCTCCCACATAATTTTAGAAAAGAACGTAGACTTTGACCCTGAACATGAAAACTTATCAACAAGTGTGAATCCTCCCTTTAGCCTCAAAAGACAGATGAAAATTAATTACACACCGAAATGTTTTCTTCCTCAGGAACACAGAGTTCAGTATTAAAAACCAAACAAACAAACCAAACCCACAACAAAAACCCCACAACAAACAAAACCCCAAAACAAAGCAAAACAACAAAAAAAATCCCAAACCCCACAACCTATTAGTCAGCAATGATTGCATTCTTTGGTATCTGATATCATTTGGGGGAAGTTGGTATTTGGTTGGGATTTTTGACTAACACTGCTCATTGCCCGTTGTGCCAGACTGTATGTTTCTCAATGTCAAACTTATCACCAGGGTGAGAAACTCACCTCTGATGCTATGTGAATACACTAATCTCTTGAAATTACCTCCTCTTGGTATAGGAACACATTACCTTGTAGCCTGCAACGTAAATCCTACCTTACTCATGGGTTTCATTAACCCAAAATATCTTCCACAGGGTAAGCAAGCTCCCTTTTCTGATTTTGATCCTTCAAGCCTACTGCCTAAATCCATGGATTACTGGACCTACAATGGGTCTCTGACTCATCCTCCCCTCCATGAGAGTGTCATCTGGATTATCCTTAAAGAGCCAATTACTATCAGCTCAGAGCAGGTATGGTATTACAAGGAACAAGACCCTTCTGGTCTTTTAGCTTCAGGGTTGTTATCACTTTACACTGCATTGCTGCATCTTATTAGGTTTACTTGTCTCATTTTTTTGTGTGCAACAAGTACTTCCTGTACACTGCATTATTGCTCTAAATAATCACCATTCTGCCTCAGCTGGGATAGGCTACTCACATCTTAGAAAGTCTTGTGGGAATTGAGATAAAATGATGGTGGAGTTGCTTCCATTCCCTCTAGAAAGGCGGTTTGCCTACTTAAACTTCTTTGCAGTGCTGTTTCTGCTAAAGCAGAAACAAGGCAGGAAGCTGAATTCTTCCCATCTTCATTCCTACAAGAGTCCTCAAACGAAATTAATATTCTCATCAAATCTCAGCCAAAACTTGCCTGAGCAGGGAGTTCTGTGTGGTGCCACAATATGGTATATAGCCAGAGAATAGTTCTCTATTCAGTGCTATCTGGGAGTGGTTAGGAGCTCTACCAATTGCTGTATTATTGCATTATTTCCTAATAAAGTGTGTAGGGCAAGCTAACAGTCCCTCACTGGCCTTATCAAGGTAGGTATTCTTTCTTTTCTAAACTCTTATGAAATTGTCTTACGCAATTGTCTTGCGAAAGCTGTTTGAATTAACATCTTTCCAGATAAGGTTACTTAACTACTTCTAATCTTTGAAAATAAAAGAAAAAATTGATAGAGTATTTATGAAGATTCTTAATATTTGTTCGAGATGCTATTAACTGGGCTATTCAATGGATAGGGGACAGAAATTAAGTACAAATAGTTTGACATAACTTTGTTTAAACTTTGCTTTTTAAATTAGTTCTAAGCCATTCTATTTACTTTCTCAATTGGTGATATTTTTAATTTAGCAACCCCACGCCTTTTACATTGGTGATAACACAGTGCTGCCAGTGTCTGAAAGTTAATATACGATAGTTGGCTATAGGGAAAAATAGGATACTCAAAGTATCACTCTAGTACATCTGTGGCAGCATAAAACCCCACCAGTGGATTAATTCAATATTAGGAAGCTTATTTTTTTAGAACCCAGAAATTTAGAGGGGAAGTCCAACAATTTCCCAATGACATGCAATATAAAAGTGAAAAGCTGAAGATATCTCTTCCTCCCTGGCCTCATTTAGCTGGCTCAATTCCGCACAATCCTGTCTTCTGCTGAAGGGGAAGCACCTTGTCCCATACTGAGCAATTTCCGTCAACCCCAACCACTGAAAGGCAGAGTGGTAAGACACTAATTCCAGACATCCAAAGCAAATCTGGAGAGCAGTCTGCTCATCAAAAGCAACACATCCAAACAAGGACTATGGAAAAAATGTACCAAATATATGAGAACACGCATCCATTCTTCCCTGCAATACTCCTGTCCTGCCAGAAGCTGCTGTTATCCACCCTGGCATTCAGCTAGTGCTTTTACTGGAATTAATCTGTAGTCTTTTTGTGGTAGGCAATTAATCTGTTTTAATGTATGACATTTAACAGTGAAATGTGCTTTAAAATTTCTAATGAATCTCCACATTCCTTCTGATGTACTAAGTAAATGGTGGTGATGAGAAGCAAAGTAATTGTTCAGAGTGCAATTAATCAGGACTTGGCTTCCCACGAGGAGAGTTTATGCAATAGCGTGAGATGTCTGTTGTTTTTTGCAATGAAATGGCTGTTGCTAATGGCAATTACTGATGGATTATTGTCAATTTGGCTAATAAAAATGGTTTCTTTTTCTAGTTTAGCTGATTGCCTGATTAAAATTAAATTAATAAGGAAAGCACTTTGAAATGAAACCATGCTATGCTAACAGTGTGTTAAAACAAATGGTGTGAGAATTACTATTTTATTTCACCTCCATCTAATAAAGAGTTATTAGACTTCTGTCCATGGAGAAATAAAGCCAGACCTTGATCTGGCTGTACATTTAAGCTGCAGACTTACAGCACTGGTTTCACTATTTCTCAGGCAGAGCAGCACTTAGCTTTGCAAGTGGCTCCAACAGTGACAACTGAATTGTTTAACAGCTGGCAGTGGCAAAGGTCTGAAGAAGATATGGTCACTCTATGAGGGACAACAAAAAATATTAGATTTCCAGTTGACCCTAATATGTAATTTAAGTGTTATTTGACTAAAATGAAGAAGTACCTTCTGTAAACTACATGACTATTATCTGTTGGAGCTTTGCAAATCATGTTGCTACAGATATAGGCTCATTCTATAACATTGGTGCACCTTTGACTATACAGTAAAAGGAACTAAATGTAAACTGTAAATGTAAATATTTACAGTTCTTCACACTTCCTCTGTAAAGTACAGAAAAAATTCAAACCCATGATCCAAAAATATTTAAGACCTGAATTACTTTGAATTCAAAATATCACCACTGCTGCAGCCAGCTGCATTCAGTGGGTCGTGCCCATGGATCTGCCTTTTCAGGTCCCCAGTGTGTGTGTGTGTCTGTCCTGGGTTTGGCTAGGATAGAGTTAATTTTCTTTCTAGCAGCTGGTGTAGTTTGGGTTTTGGGAGTTAGGGTGAGAGCAGCGCTGATAACACACCGATGTTTTTAGTTGTTGCCAAGCAGTCAAGAACTTCTTGGTTTTTCATATTTCCCTGCTAATCAGAAGGTGGGGGGCACCCAGGAAGCTGGGAGGGAACATGGCCAGGGCGGGTGACCCAAAGTGGCCAAAGAGGGTGTTCCATGCCAATTATGTCATTCTCAGCAGGGGAGCTGGTGGTGGGCGGAGCACTTGGCTCCAGGACTCATGGCTTTTGGGCATGATCCAGCTTCTGGACAGCTCTGAGTTGTACAGCCTGAGTTGTGTGGTTTGTGGAGAAAGTGCATTGTGTATCACCAGTTTTGTGTATTTTGCTATGAAAGTCCTATTATTGTTATCTCTATATCTCTCTCTGCTGTCCCAGTAAACCATCCTTATCTCAACCTGTGAGGTTTGGTGGTGGTTTTGGAGGGTTTTTTTGAGGTTCTTTTCCTCCCCCGGCCCAACCTCCCCCCCTCCCCCAAATTCCCCTCACACACACTTAGAGCAGCTGCGTGGACCCTGTCTGGCAGCTGGGGCAAAACCATGACAATGTCCAGCAGACAGATCAATAAAGCCTTGGGCTGTGACTCAACATCACAATACAGTGGCAAAATCATTACAACAGAACCTGTGAAATAAGTAACTAGTTACTTGCTCCAATCAAATTATATTATACCTAATTGGCTTGTGTACCCTTGTAGCCTTGTGCCATTATCCCGTAAAGAATGATGACAAAAGTCAGGACTCCAACTTAATTCAATACAATGCATCTGTAAGAAACACAATAAAGTCATACTAAGACCTCTCTTTATTCTGTTCCAAAGCATAGGCCACATTTATGGCTCGCTTTCCATATGAAATAGGTTTTGAGGTATCACAAGCAATTTACATCTAAAAAAAAAAAAAGAAAAAGAATGCATTTAGTCTGATTCTCCTGGTGTACAGCAGCTAAAATGTAATACTTCAGCTTAGGCTTAGAGCTCCACATTTGTGAACAAGAATGTCCCTTTTGTCAAAAAAGCTTGTTTTCCTAATAATACCAATTCCTGATGCAGAATCATGAACTAAATGGGAGCTCACTCATGAGCATTGGAATGAGGAGCTCAGTACTGAAAAGCAGCCTCCACTTCTGTGCTAATTAAAAAACAGATAAGTCAGATGTTCCTACTGTCCTTGTCAGAAACGCCTAGTCCTATTTCCTTAATAAGGAAAGCTAGTAAAAATGCCCCTTTCTATTCATAAGCTTACAAAAAGTATTACGAAGAAGCCAATCATTCCCTCAGGTAATTGGTACCTTCCTAATGAAACCACACCACTTGTCTCTGCCTTAGTGCAACAACTGCATTATTCCCTTAACTGCTGTGACCAGGAAGGTAATAATTTTCACTCATCTCAGTTATCCAGAGAAAAATTTGATGGTGCTTGTGAGAAAAGTGAGAACAGAGACACAGCTGTATCACTGACTGGTTTCAGAGTAGGCACCATCCTTCTGATGGCAAAAAGAATTATTGAACTTCACAAAGAGATCACAACAGGCACACATTTAAGAAATGGGAATAAATTAGGCTTGTTTTATTCAGTGTCTTTAAAATACTCTCTAACGAGTGTCCTGAGCTGTATGTTACAATTTCTCAGATTCAGAGTGCAGAGCTCAAGTTCAGTCCTTTAGAGACCTTTGCAGGTGCACAAGTCTACCAGGAACCCGGCAGATAAATCTACTGGTTTGTGTCAAATTCATCTCCAGCATGAATACCTTCACCCTGGTCCTTTTTGTGTAACTCCTTCAGAAAATTCTTTAATAAAATGCAAGTGAAAACATCAAGTAGGAACAAATGTGAAAATCAATTGTACCCAATGATGAAAAATGAAGATGAATAAGCAATTCACAGTCTCGGAAATGGTAAGGCAAAGGAAATGTCCTTGACTTGATCAAGGAAAGGCAAGCTCATTTCATAGTATCCCTAGATGTTGACTATCAGTGGAGGAGAGATCTCTTATCTTTATAGCAAAGGAGAACAAAATACAAAGAGGATTTTTAGGTTAGCACATAAAGCTATCACTATATTGACATCTAATGGCACTTGCTAGCAATATGAAAGAGATGGAGAGGAAAATTACCCAGTGCAGTAGTTTGAATAGGTGATTTCTCAATGACAAAGACTTGAAGAAATTACACAGAAGAAAAAAAAAAGTATTTTAAATCTTATTTTAAGAATACCATTTCTGCCTTTTACCAGAATTAATAATTTCACAGAATCACAGAATTGTAGGGGTTGGAAGGGACCTCGAGAGATCATCGGGTCCAACCCCCCTGCCAAAGCAGCTCCCTAGCTCATATTGCACAGATAGGCATCCAGACGAGTCTTGAATATCTCCAGAGAAGGAGACTCCACCACCTCCCTGGGCAGCCTGTCCCAGTGCTCTGTCACCCTCACTGTGAAAAAGTTCCTCCGCATGTTGGTGCAGAACTTCCTATGCTCTAACTTGCAGCCATTGCCCCTTGTCCTATCTCCACTGACCACTGAAAAGGGGCTGGTCAATTCTCCCTGCATCCCATACGTAAGATATTTATAAACATTGATTAGGTCCCCCCTTAGTCTTCTTTTCTCCAGGCTGAACAGCCCCAGCTCTCTCAGCCTTTCCTCATAGGATAGATGTTCCAGGCCCTTAATCATCTTCGTAGCCCTTCTCTGCACTCTCTCAAGGAGAACCCTGTCTTTTTTATACCAGGGAGCCCAGAACTGGACACAGTATTCCAGGTGGGGCCTGACCAGTGCACGCTGCTGACTCATAGCCAACCTGTCATCAACCAGGACCCCCAGGTCCTTCTCCACAGAGCTCTTCTCCAGCTGGTCAACCCCCAGCCTGCACTGATACATGCGGTTATTCCTCCCCAGGTGCAAGACCTTACACTTGTTTTTGTTGAATTTTCTCCCTGCCCAGCTCTCCAGCCTGTCCAGGTCTTGTTGGATGGCAGCGCAGTGTTCCTGTGTGTCAGCCACTCCTCCCAGCTTTGTATCATTGGCGTACTTGCTGAGGGTGGATGCTATTCCCTCATCAAGTTTGTCAATGAAGATACTAAACAGGACTGGACCCAACACCGAGCCCTGGGGAACACCACTAGTCACAGGCCTCCATTCAGATTCTGCTCCACTGATCACGACCCTATTGAGCAGCAAATTTTCTCATTTGCTGCTCAATATTTTATCCTTACATAAAAATATTGGTATCTGTGTGCTGTGCATCAATAGCCAAACCCCACAATAAATCACCTT
Organism: Laterallus jamaicensis coturniculus; assembly: GCA_022605575.1. NCBI lineage: Eukaryota > Metazoa > Chordata > Aves > Gruiformes > Rallidae > Laterallus > Laterallus jamaicensis. The sequence continues at coordinate 63,347,581 of JAKCOX010000002.1, read as the reverse complement.
TAGTCCCAAATGACAGAGAAACCCACAAATGCAAGCTATCCCAGACACATATAGAGACCTTCTGCTAAGCCGCTTCTTACGTCGCAAAGACTTTCAAAATACAGTACCTTGCTAAAATAAAGTTACCTTCTGTAGCTCCATAGCTGTGATAAAGTAGTTAACACTTAGTATATAGTATTTCCTCAGCAAAATGGGCTTTAGATCAGGCTTTAGCAACACCTTCAATCTTAATCTCTGCTGTGTACACTCCTGCATTGGGTTATAAGACAAAATTGGGTTGGTTAATGTTCCATATTCATCTTTTTCTTTCAAAAATCCTTCCTAATTCAACTTTTCCCTCATGTTGTGGGAAGAAGTGTACTGCTATAACCACAAAGGTGTCAACTGTTAATTGTGCTTTGAAAATGCCCAGGGAAAGCCCTGTAGATGACGTAGCCTGAGAAGACCTAGTTTAATGGCTCCTGATACAGTTTAGGGAGTTCACTGTAGGCTCTGTATACCTTTTGGAAAAGGAAAGATCTTGTACAAGAAGTGTCACTTCTTCCATAGGCCTTTCTGGGAATCTTCTACATCTTTAGTGCCATCTGTAACAGGTGCAGCAATGCAAGGCTGCAGGGCTGATCAAGCCCAGTGGCACAGGATGGGAAACATGGAGCTGGGAAGCAGTGAGAGACATTACTGGGCAGTGGAAGAAACCACTTAAAACTAAAGTCAGTCACACTAGACCATGAAGAACATCTCCAAATGTAACACTATGACTTGAAACTTGTCAAAATCAACACTTTAACTAGCTACTTTGATCGAGAGGAGAGGAGAGGAGAGGAGAGGAGAGGAGAGGAGAGGAGAGGAGAGGAGAGGAGAGGAGAGGAGAGGAGAGGAGAGGAGAGGAGAGGAGAGGAGAGGAGAGGAAAGAGCTCAAACAAAATGCATTTAACTCTTGACTGCTTAAACCATTAAGTCTTTCGCAATGCTCTGAGGTAACCAAGAGCTCACACCATAAAAACTTTAAAATCAACAAACTGACTAAATTGTGCTACAAAGTTCACCGTAGTGTAGGAAACATGCACCTGCGATGCCAGTACAATATACTGTGACTGATTTCTTGAAGACTTTAGTGTTGCAGCACTCAGTCAGCCAAATGTGTAAGGTTCCTCTCATAAAGCTGTTAAAGGAGCCTGGGTGACAATCAAGCACCTCCTTCTTTGAGGACCAAGTGCCCTTCATCCCCAAAGCGTCCTGGCAACTACCAGCATCTGAGGAAAGGGTGGTGGTGCCAAAGGACACTGTCCTGACCGTCTTTGTGGAGCCTGCATGGATGCAAAGCCGAGCTGTGCTGTTTTGAGAGCAGTGACCGCAGCAGCACTTTCTGTTCCTGCGGCCTGAAATGAGCACTTCCCTCATCACCAAACTATCTCCACCTGATGATCCCCTTTTAGATATCCATTACGTTCACTGCCTGTTTTGTCTGTGGAGAGCTACTGCTTGCATCTGGATAAATTCATGATATCGAGAGGCTGGAATATCTTCTCCCTATATATTCAATGTATCAGGCAATGTGTAGCCTCTGCTTAACTGCCTCATAAATATGCACCCAGACCCCAGGGCTGAAGTTTAAGAGTGAGCTGGGGAATGCCCTGAGCTTCCTTCTCTTTTCCCACCCTGGGTTTGGGGGGAGAATTGTCTTCATTCCTCACGTACCTGTTGAACAGTTCTTACCCCTCCTCAGGACATCTGCAAGTTTAAATCCATCCAGCTCAAGCAAGAGAAAATCAAGGATGGGCAAGGGGCCTGTCGCATGCCTGGCGGCTCCTGGCGCGTGTCACTCGGCAGGACGGCTGCCGGAGCGACGCCTCAGTAACCAGATATGGCGGGGCAGGGGGGCAGCCGGCGTCTGCCAAAATGCTGCTGCAGAGTATGGCCAGGGAAAGGGCCCACAGCTCGGCTGTGTGTGACCCACACCAGGGCCCAGCTGCTGCCACTTCACTGAATTCTGCCCGCAGCCTGGCTCAGCCCCGCGTGGACCTGCACTGACTTGGTCAGCCTCAGACAGGATAGTTTCCTAGGCAGAATTTTTGACCTTTTGGCCACAAAAACATTAGATCTGCATGGAAATCCTGGTGGTATGAGGATATGCTTTTTTGAGATGCCAGAAATTTTATTTGTGGTGATGATTTGATCTGATCTTATTCTCACTGAAATCTTCAGCAAACTGTCTTCACTGAAGCTGAAGAGGATAAAGCAGTGAATGAGACCAAAATAGTGAGGAAAAAAAAGTGTCTGACATGGTGATATCTAATGCAACAAAACCTTGTCTCTGTCTGGGATATTTGGTTACCAGAGCAATGTAATAGCATGAATAAAAGACCAAATCATGCACTGCCAAGACTTTTATAAATGCTACCTCTGAACATGCCCTGCTGTAAACTCTCCTTCAGCTGGAGGGGTGTTGATCAGGGGAGAGCTGAGGCAGGCAATCTAGACATCTGGGCCACCCCTTTGAGTCAAACTGCTTCCTCATGATAAGGAGACACTAACTCTTGGCACACTAGTGATGTGCCGTCAGGAAACATTTAGATTTACCCTTGAAAAATGTGTTAGGACAGATTTGGTAGCAGTGACACAAAAAGCTGTCAGCAACTGATGCAATAGTACCACCTCTGTCTTATCAGGAGGTTCCCCATCAGAAAGAGCAAGGAGGGGGATATTCGCAGCCACTTCTGTGCAAGAGATTGGGCTTCCCCACAGTCTTTGGGGTAGGCCAGGTCTTCACACCCCCCTTTGTCCCTTATCAAACTGTGAGCTCTTCCCGCAGTCATGACATGTGGTCTAATATCCTTCCACAGAACCTTATTTCTGAATTATCCTCCTGGAACCATTGAGGCTCTTTTTGCAATGCCAAAGTACTTTGGAGGCATGGTCCAATGGAGCTCTGTGTCTTCTGTCTGTGAAAATACATGTTTGCAAATGGAATACCTTGAGTGGTTCCATTCCAACTATCCAGAGTGCTTTCAGCCCTTGAACAAGTCCTGTAGGACCTTATTAGTGTAAAGGGTATCAGGAGGACAGAGCCAGGCTCTTCTCAGTGATGTCCAATGATAGGACACAGGGCAATGGGTGCAAACTGGAGTTTAGGAGGTTCCATATGAACATAAGAAAAAACTTTTCACTGTGAGGTTGACGGAGCACTGGAACAGACTGCCCAGAGAGGCTGTGGAGTCTCCTTCTCTGGAGACATTCAAAATCTGCCTGGATGTGTTCCTGTGTGACCTAGTCTAAGTGATCCTGCTCTGGCAGGAGGTTGGACTAGATGATCTTTCAAGGCCCCTTCCAACCCCTAACATTCTGTAATTCTGTGATTTTGTGATCAACATTAGGCAGGATTTTATACTGCTTCCAGCTGATGATGTTGCATTTTGCATTTCTGTAACACATCTGTCATGGTTTAGCCCCAGTCACCAACTAAGCACCAGGCAGCTGCTCAGTCACTCCACCTGCAACTGGATGGGGGAGAGTCAGAAGAGTGAAAATGAGAAAACTTATGAATCAAGATAAAAACAATTTAATATGACACACAAAAAAGGATGATGATGATAATAGTATACAAAACAAGTGCTGGACAACAAAGAGTCTCATCACCCACAAGTCAATGCTGCATGACCCACAGGAAAGTTTGTAATATAGATTCTCCTGTTATTCAGTCAAGGGGAGAGAAAGGCTCCAGGAAAAACCTCACGACAGCTTTAGATAATTATTGCAAAAGAAAGGTCTGCCAAGATCTGCAAAATGTTTTCCTATTTCACTCATTGTACCCTGCTTCTGGCCTCCTAGGTTTCCCTGGTATGAACATTGCTGACCTATCCTATGATCCTTTAGCCCTCCTTCCAAGTATTTGTTGTATGTGCATTTCTTTCTTCAAGTGACATTTTGACTGATTTGAGCATATCTGATTGATGAGAGGGAGGTGTGGAATAGTTATGTGGCCCAAGCACTTACAAGACCAGGCACTTATCTACAGGAGATCAAGCTCTAGACCTGTTTCTGAAGTCTCATTTCTGCGATACCACATCAAGTTGGGCCATCTGCGATAGGAGGAAAGAATGAATTAAAGTAAATGATTCAATGGGACAATATTGTAAGTATAAAGGAGTATATATTAAAAGGTAATTGTGTTCAAGGCTGTGACATATACAGCATTCATACACATGTTCTTCTGTAGATTATACAGGGATACAATAATTCCAGTGGGGTGGTTAGGCTAATAATAAGATTCAGCAGCTACTCCCAAGCCCTTGCTGCCAAAAGTTATGCTTTGAAATCTCTAAACAGCACAACAGAAGTAACACAGCTTGCCACAGGGCTGGAGATTAACTAGGAGATCCTTTCAGCCCTCAGTCCTGCAAGGAAATGAACAGTTTGTTGGTTGTTGGGTTTTTTTTATGGCTAAACAAGGAGTTAAGTACTAGTTTGAAAATACTGATATGATGTGACTACTGCAAAGCCACAAAGAAAAGTAGTGCAAAGTTAGGAAAAGAACAGAATTGCTGTGTAGTGCTAGCAAGGGTGCCCTGGCTCAGTCCCCTAGAGCAAACCTACCATTAAACCATAGCTTTCCATAAACACCACCCACTGCTCTCCCCAAAAAAGGTCCATGAGCTGCCCTTGGCCGTCCACTCTTCCAGGCTTCAAACTTCAAAGCCTTCGAAAGGCCTCTCTTTTTCTTAAGGAGAAAGAAGAGGGGGTTCAATTTCCTTTTGCCTCTGTCCTCCTTAATCTCACCTGCTTGCTCCTGGGTTTGGCCACAGGTTCAGTTGGTTCTCAGCACACACCTAACAAAGATGGTGGCTGTTTCTGTAGTTAGATCAGCATTCACTTATGTGCTGGCTTCTGTGACACACGAGTCACAGAAATACTGAATATCTGCTGAAAGACAACAGATGAATGAACGGAACAGGCATGAATGCACACATTTTGCAAATAATGAGAAGCGCAAGAGAGGCTTACAATAGGATTCAGAAGATGCGTTTTGGCGCCTATAATGAAACTGAGAGTGAATGTCAGTGGCTAAATTCAGCAGAGAACTCCAGAAAGTGGATGGCAGAGCCTGCCTCTCATTTACGAGACATCTAAATACCACTGTCACGCAGGAATGTTGTGTGCAGTGGTGCCCACGCAGCAACCAGCTTATGGAGACTTAAGTGGTCAGACTGAGTGGGGACAAGGTGTCACACAGCTGCTCCAGTGGGATTCTGAAAGGAGAGAGGTACTGGTGAAGCCCTGGGTCACACTGCTACACATGGCAGTCTTAGCACATCCCAGAAGTGTTAGCGGTGCCCGCACTAGCAACTGGAAACAAACAGGACTTGGTCATGGTTAAGCAGACGCTCTACAGTGAATGTCAGCTAGAGCTCTTTGTGAGAGGGCCTAGACCAGGTGAAATGATGGTCCCCAACAGACCATATGGAGGAAGGTACGCAGGAAGTTCAGCTGTGCAGACTCAGGGCATGTTATTGCTCTTATTCCAGGACCAGGAATTGGGTCCCAGCTTGTTTTATTTGCTGCAATAGGCACAGCTATTAAGCTCACTGCCAAGCACGGCAGATACTTTCAATTTCCCTCCAGAAAAGCAGGGGCTGTTGGTAGTTAACACACGCATTCAGTAAGTGGGTGGCTTTTCCCCGCTCAGCCTGAGCTATCCCTGCTGCCTCTGCAAGCTCCCTGATGGGCAGGGACTGACCCAGCTACACCAGATTTTAACTGGAACTCTTTAGGGGTACAATGGGGTAGTACTTACATTGTGGGTGGGATATCCCTTTCTGTAAACTCAGAAAACTAAGAGATCGCAACAAGGATATGTAACTCAATTACTTCTTTTTAACTATCTAGCCATTCATTTGGCTAGTGGTTTTATGCTTTGTCTGGGTAGCTTTTCCCCTGCCAAACAGGAAAGGTTAAGTCCTAGTGCCAGTAAGAAGCATTAGCTAATGTTTGTACAGTGCCTACCAACACAAAAGTGCTAAGTGCTAGAAGTGGAGCACATCTTAGCACTCAAAGACCTGCATGCTGAATAGTTGACCCAGTGCCCAGACTGGGACAGCTCCTGACTCTGAAGAGGCTGAATATAGCCTTAAGCCATACTAGAAAAGAAGTCCACTACAGACATATAAGTAACAGTGTGCAAAGCACAAGTAACCAGCAATACATGCTTTTCAGAAAACGAGTTTTCTCTCTTTCAATATGAAGCAGTTCAGTCAGTCACGTTTTCCTCTTGCATGAATGAGAGTGCAAGATGCAAGAGAAAATTCTTACTTTTTAATTTTTTTTTTTAATTCCAACCTATTTTAGTAGGACCTCAGTGCAAGTGCCGCTACAAACACCCTTGCACACATTGTTATGCCACAATACACCTGGTAGGGAAAAGTGAAGCACAATCAGGAGACTTCTGTATTATTTAAGCAGTATCAGACCCCGGCAGTGTGCGCACCCGAGTGCTGTTCAGCTCTGATACTCCTGGGTGTTCCCACTTCTGCTATTAGATGGCTCGCTGCAGGGATAGATTATGAAGTTACTTCCTGATTGCCATAACCTGGAGGGGGGGGTGGTGTAGGATGGATATACCCCCTGTACACTCATGCAAAGGGTGAAATCCAGACCAGCAAAAATGACAATTACCCAAGGAATTAAAAGAAGAAAAAAAAAAAAAAGAAAAAAAGACAAAGGCAGACCAGAAAGTAACATTTTGTTACTGCATTTTCCTGTCCATAATTACAACTCCCATCATTATGCAATCGCAAATACATTTTTCCAGTTCACACACATTATACCCGTGCTTGTCTAAACCAAGAACCCTGCCTTGAGCCCTAGCAGTGATATCTAAATACCTCATAACTGTGACAGGCAGGCAGACACATCCTGGAACCTCACACAAAGAGCAGTGAGAGTGGTGCGGGGGCCGAAGTGAGCACCACCATTCCTCTGATCAGTCGGGAAACGGGAGCAGAAAATGGTTTCAAATTACTGGTCAGATTTTCTATATGAATCTTTACTGCTCCCTTTGCAAAAAAAGCCTGCTCAATTATTATTTCCTATGCCCAGCTGTATTTGCTGCATGTGTGAATATGCCCTTGGCTGGAGTTTGCTCCCGGACCTTCAGGCGCAAGGCAGAGTCTCACCTGCTGCCCATGCTCTGCCCAGTAGTTAGCCCTGTGCTCAGGGCAGTCCAGCTAAACCAGAACATGCTGGACCTACAGAGCATGCTTGGCCTGCAAAGCCCAGGCTCCCTGTACACAAATCAGTTAAGTACTCTTTTTTAATTTAAATTCATTATTTATTTTTTAATGCCTGGGGAGACTTCCAGCTAGAAGAAAACAGAAAATCTTGCCTTGCTCCCATAGTCGCTGCTTCTAGCATGTGGCTTTTAGGCATGTGTGGAACTGTGTGATGCTAATTGCTCTTGGAAATCAGCAGAGCATTTAAATGCACAGATTCATCTACAATGATCTGTTCAATCTGAACACCTTTTGCTATGCATCTGAAAGTAATCCTTCTTTGCATAATTTTTGTTTCACTTTTAAGAAAGGGAGTAAGTCCCAACAAACAGCAAATCTTTAATATGTAAATTATATTGCATGCTCTCCTTCCCCAGGCTGAGACTTCAGGACACTGAGGCTGTCCTGTCAGTGTAAAGGTGACATTTGCTTTATTTACAGAGACATCTACTGGCAAAAGCAACTGCAAAGGGCCTGATTTTCTATTATTAGAATGGGGGTTTTTTTGCATTTGTGCTTTTATTTTTGGCATTTTTCTCCATTTTCTTCACATCTCGCCACTCAGTTCTTCACAGTTCAATGTTTTAGATTATTGAAGATCGTTTAGTCTACTGTCATATTTCCAAACCCAATAGCCCTGTCATCAGTCATCCATCCATCTCCTGAGTATATGTCAAACCAGAAAATTTTGTAACACTGTTCACTGGTGCCTGCGAGAGTGCAGGGCATCTCCAACATCCAGGAGACACAGCTTCAGCTGAGGTAGCATCATCTCAACATTGTTTATTTAGCATTTCCACATACCTGCTTGTTGAATGTGGCTATCACTGAACCATCCACACACCAAAACTGAAGCCTCTCTGGGCACAGGACCTTGTCTGCAAATATCAGGAGGCTTGTGGAGTCCAGCGTCAGCTCAACTCCATTGTACTCAGCAGAATCTGCTGTGCTCTGTAGTTGTTCTCCAGCTCTTCCTGAATATTCTATGGTTTATGTGTGCATATGTGTACATAGAAATATATGCACATATATGTACATATTACATTGTGCATCGATTCGTAAACATCTATACTCAGAGAATATAGATAGCTTAATATAGTTTCTAAACATATTTGGAACAATATGTAGGAACAGTAATTACATTAACACCATCAGACTGTGAGCACAGAACAGAGTATTTCAAGGATTCTGTCAGGATACCTGCTGAAAATACTGCACACCATGTTACAGCTACTCAAAGAGTGTTCATTAATAAACAGTGGTTTGCTTTTATTTTGACATGTGTAGTTACATGTCAGCCCGTTCAAAACTAATTCAAACAGATTTGCTGCAGCAGACATTCACAAAGGGCTTTGTTCTGGGGTTTGCTTCTGGCTTTGTTCTTCTTATGAAGGTCTGCTGAACCAGTCATGAAGGTGAGTTAAACTATTTTGACAGATTCAAGGTTTCTTTACGTGCATTGGGCCAACAGGCTGGAAGTTCTTTGCCTAGTCTCTGCAGGCATTTTTATCAGACTTCAAAGTTAATATCTCGTTGAATAACATGGTACCGTGACTCTTGTATTATTTTGTTTGATACAGCAGTAAGATATTTTCCACATTTATATTTGCAGTGGAAAAGGCAACAAATACTACTCAAACAATCTTCAGCAATCTCTGGATTCGTGCTGCCATCTGCAGACCAGGGGATACAGCATTCTTTCAGATATTTACACATAGGTTCATGCTTTCTATGTAATCATGAGAATTTTAAAAGAATTTTGGAATATACGTTTGGATGCTGAGATTCTTGTGATTTCCAGGTAAACTGTTTATTTATTAAATCAAAAAACTACATACAAAGCTGGAGTTTAAACAGGGAAAAGGGCAAGAACAAACTCCCTGAAAAACAGCAGGGATGTCTAACAACAACATCAGACACTCAGAAAAAGCCACCTGCCCACAGACTAAGAAATCCACAAATAAAAGTTATAGAAATAACAGTATCTAAGAGATAAAGTCATGGACCAAATCTCTATTAGGCTAGATCTGTACAAAAAAGAAATAGCAAGACTTAATATGAGATACAAGCACGGTATCATAGAATCACAGAATGGTTTGGGCTGGAAGGGACCTTAAAGATCAAGTTCCAATCCCCTGCCATGGGCAGGGACACCTCTCTCTAGACCAGGCCGCTCAAGGCCCCATCCAACCTGACCTTGGACACTGCCAGGGAGGGGGCATCCACCTCTTTCCCTGGCAACCTATTCCAGTGCTTCACCACCCTCATAGTGAAAAATTTCTTCCTAATATCCAATTTAAATCTACCCCCTTCCACTTTAAAACCATTCCTCCTCATCCTATCACTACATGGCCTTCTAAAAAGTCTTTCCCCCACTTTGTCATAGGCACCTTTCAGGTACTGGAAGGCTGCTGTAAGGTGTCCACAGAGCCTTCTCCAGACTGAACAACCCCAACTCTCTCTGCTTCTCTTCATAGTAGAGGTGCTCCAGCTTCTCTGTACGTGCAAAAGATTGTTGGAAATATAAAATTACAGTATTTTTGTAGGATGCTTTGTAAGTTAAGGCCTTTATCTGAAGTCCTAAAGAGATGCCAAGGAAAAAGAATCAAAGGAAAATTAACATAGGCAAGAAATAGTAATTAAAACCAAAAATGGTACAAGCTCTTTACTCCACTGCTAAAACTGCAAAGCAAGTTCTGGCTGAGTGGGGAACAGCAAAATACAGCAGTTAGGTCAGAAGTTATATATAGCCTGTCTAGCAGCAGAATGATAAAGTAGATGGTCACAATGTTTTTTTTATACTAGTTAACAGACAATAGAAGAAAAAAAACATAGAGCAGCATCCTCTGACATTTGTACTGTCATGTTGAGGCATAGTCTGAGGGTTTTCTCAATTATTTGCAACTTTTAACATCTGAAGGCTAGGCAGGATTTATCTATAGCAATCTGTTCCTTGCCTACCTAGTGATAAGAACGAAAATACCAAATTTCCTTTCCATTAGGTCTATTAAAAAATTATTACATATTTTTCTATTATTTTACTTTATTCATATGCCATATTCCATTTTTTTTTCTGTAAAGTTATTTTGAAAGACTCTATTTGGAAAACTTGTTGATCGATAGGTGGATTTTTTTTCCTGAAATTGATTTCTTGAATTCCTTTAATTCCCAGTTCATGTCTTGAAGGCCAGAAAAGTCCCCTCTTCTGAAGCAACAGAGAGACAAATCTCTGAAGGGACAGAGAAAGCATGGGTACAGCACAGCAAATGGCTGTATAGCAGATGTCTGCCTGATCTTGGCCCACTGTACTCCAGAAGGAAAGACAGCTACATCCAAGTTTTCTCTTTGACATGAAGAAAATCCTTAGCTGATGCTAAATTGTCTTTGTGGCATGAAAGACATCATGAGTATGACTATGAAAGGCTATAAACATGGCAGAGCACACTGCTTCCTCCTGTGCCAAAAACAGGGGAGCTGACCCCAAGGATTGACTGCAGTTTATTTAAGAGAGTAAGTTTATGAGTGACCAGCTGTATACAATTCTTGACAGTTACTATTTTTAGCAAATACCCTATATCTTTTTTGGTCACTGAGCATTTAACTCTTCTTAGTATAAAGGCTCTAAGTGTGTCAGAGGGTACACAGTTGATCAAAGAAACCAGTAGCTGGATGGGGTGATGATGTATTTTAGCCCTGTTTGCTCTAGAATCATCTTAGTACAGCATGGAGTCCACACCTGAGCTTCAATTCCCTGGGAGCACGTCATGTAGTCTGGTTGAGATTTAGCATATCTTGGGCACAAAGTTATTGACTGAGAATGCATCCATATGCTGAGAGCCAGGACCATGTCCATGCTCTCACTTTACAGTTGCATCAGATGGATAATCTGGGAAGCTGTTCCCAAAGGACTTCAGGTGACTGAGCATTTCTAGAATTATTCAGAGGCCACCACTAGCTTTTGGCCCAGATGCAGTATCATGCTACATCAACCTAACATGAACATGGCATCTCCACGTAAGGAGAATTACTGTGAATGATGTCTTATTTGCATAACTAAGAATAGTCAACAGTTCAAAAAAGTGCTGTCAAAACCTTTCTGTACAATTGATTGCATGTCTTGACACTGCCAAGGGCATAAAAAGGTACCTAATACTTCACTGCCCAAAGGCAGACTTCAAATGAGTCGTGACCATTTTTTCCAAAACTAGAGCTGCAGGCACTAGTTATAAAACTGCACCTTTCTCTCTAAAACTTTAATCTCTTCAATAGAAAATACAAGACACAGCCATAAAATCCATGTTTTTATTTTGATAAAATCCTTATAAATACCAAAGCTCTGGATCAAGTCCGCTGCTTTCATTAAGTAAAAAACATGTAACACACTTGTTTCTGATATGAAGCAGTAGCCTTATTGCTTTCTCTTCTGAGACAAACAGGCTTTATAACCTTCCTGCAATCTGTAAACATTTTGTTCTTGTTCTGTAGCTACTCACATATCAGATCCAACACTAAGTCTAAAAAAGAGTATGAAAACATGCAACACACTCCTGCTCTCTCCATGCACACTTTCCAGACATCCTCATTCAGAAAGAACCAACCTGAGATCTTTTCAGCTGCATTTTTCTCCCTATGCCAGAAAACAAAAAGCATCTTTGGCCAATACCTGTACCTGCTGTTTCTGCCAAATGCCTTTTATTTCTCCTATGGTCTACTAGTGTTCTTTCCTTCAGAAAACATTCAGAAGGCATTGAGAGGCCTTGCAGCAATAGTAGCTATATTTTGGGGAGGAAAAAACCAAAAAGAAATCCACTTATCTTAAACTAAACTAAAATACCTATGTCTCTATGTCTAATGTATTGTTGTAAGAAGGTATATAAAGTCAATCCTGATTGTGATTTCCCTCATGCTTCTCCATCTAAGATCAAAAGACCTGTTGAGGTAAAAGGCACAACCTATAAAACCTATTAATAAAATGTTCACAGACAGCAGTCATGGAAGATGAGTTGGTCAGAAGTACCACAGAGATTGCTGGTAGTTGCTGCCCATGAAACCTCTAGCTGCCTCTTTCAGGTATCACTGTTTTTCACTACCTAGTTCTCACAGTCTGAGGATAAATCTTATCTTATACTAAGCTATATGCTATGGCAAGTTCATTAAAAATAATAAATTTGGCTTAAAACAAACAAGTGTATTCAGATAACAAAAGCTCCTGAGAAAAAGATGTGCTCAAGTCAGTTCATAAAGGTGGGCATTTCAGCACATGGCTATTTGAGGGCTGATGATTTATTAGATACTTACTTGATTCTGATCTCTTTGGTTTGCTCTAACTGCTATCTTTGGTCTTGGAATATAAGGACAACCACCTAAGTTCAGCTACGACAGCAGAACTTCCGCCAGTACCTAGGCCACATTACATACCTGAGTAGTGCTGTCTTCCAATGCAAGACCTGAGGTAAACAGCTGCAGTGTGCAACGTGCCTAGTATGAGACAGTGAGGAGCAACAGCTACCCCTGTCTCCTTATTTTAAGTGGTATAAGTCTGATGCTATGTGGATATAGTGTTACAGTCCTTTATTGTTCACCACATGCAACAGATGGGATTCAGGAACGAACAGTTCCCTCTATGTCCTTCCACCTTGCAGTTTTCAGGTTTCAGGGCAATTTCATCACATTAAGTGGCAGAACTCAGGAATATCTAATCCACCTGCCATGATCCTGCACCATACAAAATCCTGACTATATGTTTAAAAAAAAACCCCAAAACAAAACAGAACAAAAATCAGTATGTCATTACTGCTATGAAGCAGTCGGAATAACAGGATCATATAAATACCTGTTTTACTTAAACGCTGTTAGTCATTAGTGCTTTTTTGTAGGAAGGTAAGCATGGCATTGTGGAAGTCAACATTGAAATTGTATCAGCCTTGAAATATTATTTTCTTAAGAATTACAGTGTGAAGTTTTATATGGAAGCTAAATCTTATTCCAGAGACCATAAGAATAATCCCTGAACATCCTTTACTGCCACCAACCTCAGGGATCCCCTTCAGTAATTTGGTGGCAAATTCTTGACAACTTCTTCTTCAGATCTGACTCCTATGATTAGCATTGCCCTCTGTGCATGCAATGCTAAAGCCTCGATGCTCCCAAACCAACACACTCAAACACAGTCAGGCCTGTTAACAACGATGAATCTGCAACAACTCAGGACATACTTGTCTGTGAGAAATGACTGCATGGTAACCAGTACTAAAACAACACATACTTGTTAAAACAACTCACCAAAAAAAAAAAAAAAAAAAATCACAAAGTGTATTAACTACTAACATTCATTCAGCCTTTGGTTTCAGAGGGAGACTACTCTGGCTTTACTCCTTTAATTCCTTCTGACTTCTCGTCCCTTTAAGGGCTGGGGAGGCCGGTAGTTTCTCAGCAAACAGCAGGCGACCTCATCCTCAGCAGTGCTCAGGAGGCTGCGGAATTTGGCTAGCTGCAATCAAAAGAGACATAAGGTTCAGCAGAAAACCCACACACTCACACTAATGAAAAAACATGTAGTAAACACCAAAGATACTAGTCACATTTTTTCCACCAGGAAGAATGAAACTCTGTTTTTCTATAGCAATTTCACCTTTTCTGTCCTTGCAAATGAACAACAGTGACTACTGAGAAACTCTCCCAAAATATGTGTCAGAATGAAATCAGGTATAAAGATTACTTGTTTCCTATATTCACACTTTGTCTTCTATAACCTGATCTAAACCAGAGGTTTTATATTTTTTAGTTTTACAGTTTTTTTCATGTAAAAAATTACATTTCTTATGTGCACCTGTATACATCTTGTCCAAAGACCATATTCACAATTAACCTGGAATACAAAGCTTCTGTAATTAGCACTTTTCCTATATTATACATACACTCAAGTGGAGATTCATATTTTTTCCCTTGTGAAGACACAGAGCAAGCAGTTACTTGTACCTCAGCATAAGCTTCCTGTGAGTTCCTAAGCCCTTTAGATTTATTTTTAATATTCTTAATATCAATTTAATATTTTTTAACCTGAAAAAAAGGAGGTAGCAGTAATATAAACCAAAGTAATATAACCCAGAAGAAGAAAATTAAGAATACAAAAGAAGAATAAAATCAAGGCCAGGGTGGATGGGGCCTTGAGCAGCCTGGTCTAGAAAGGTGTCTCTGCCCATGGCAGGGGGGTGTTGGAACTTGATCTTTAAGGTCCCTTCCAGCCCAAACCATTCTGTGATTCTATGAAAATTAAATGGCAAAACAGTATCAGCCATGGTGATGACTGATCAATTATAATGTTGGATGTTACTGGAAACAAGGAGTTTTAGCTACATTTATAAAAAAATAGTACATTTATATTTTAATACATAAGCTGTAGCTTCAGTCTGTGAAAAATGACTCATAAAGAATCACTGTATTGGATATCGTTTCCAAGGCCATGTCCTCTGTGCCTCTTACACATGGGTGTTTCCATACAGTATTTCACATTTTAGAATGTACTGATAAGAGATTAGACCAAATAAGAACCTTTTAACCTGAACAATGGCTTGTCTTTGGGAAGTTGGCATTTAAACACAAACTGTCAATCCTAGATCCATACACATTGCAGTGAGTCTCACAAAGCCAGACTGAGGGAAGTGGGGAAGAGAGAGATGTGAGAAAAATGCACGTGCTGAGGAAATATTTGACTTCAAATCAGTTACAGAGTTTGAGGTCTCTTGACTAACAAACATGGCATTCAGTGAACTGTTTTAACATTTTGTACAAAGCCTGAAGTTACCATTCCTGCTGAGTATGTGGCCTGGGATATCGAATTTTCTGAGGTACTTGTAATATTGACTAGGAATGAGAGAAATGCTGTGGCACAAAAACCTTGAGGGTTACAGTGCAACCTGTTGCAGGTGATGTACTGATCAACATCCAGTATTAGAAGCTATGATGTCACATACTTCAGTGTCTCCAATGGGAAAAACTCTTTATACCTAAGATGATCAGCCCACTGGGTGTCACTGTTAGAACATTAATATATAGCAATTAGCTTAATTCAACTAGAAATTCAACTAGACTCTTTACAGGGTTTTATATTTTTCCTAAGACGGCCTAACATAAACCCCAGTTTATTATAATAGTATTTACATTTTGTTATTTTAGTAAATTCCATGAGTTTTATGCATCTGGAGTACAAGAAGAAATTGATTGGTCAAATAAAAATGCCAAGGAAGAGGTTTGAGCAAGAAATGCAAATAATCAAGTCAAGTGGAATTGAACTCCAGGATTTCTAAGTGTCACCAGAACTTATTGCTGTAAGTTCCTTGTGGATTATTTTTGATTGTTAATTTTTAGAGTATGCAGATGCTTTTTGAAAAGACAGATAATAAATAGCTGTTACACAAAGAAAGGCAACAAGGAGGCAGGATAAATATGACAGACACATTTTGTGCTTTGAAAATTTGATGAGGTGTGTATGCAGTGCCAAGGTCTGGAAAAAAAATAATTTGGGGGTGTATTTACAATTTCAAGTCTTACAAAAGCAACATTTCTATGTGAAAAATAAAAATAGATACCTGTTCAGAACAAACACTTATGGGCTCTCTCAGAACAATCCAGATGACACTTTCGAGAAGAGGTGGAACAGTAAGAGAGCCAAAGTAAGTCCAGTAGTCCAGGGACTTGGGCAGCAGGCAGCTGGGATCAAAGTTTGTGAATAGTGCTTTTTTACCCTGGAAAGAAGGGAGAGGAAAAAAAAGAAAGCTCATGGTCGTTCTAGATTAAATGTTTTTAGAAATGTATTTCTTACAAAAAGCTAAAAAGCAGGAAAAAACGGGGCAATATTATTTAAAAGCAAGAGGCCAAGATAAATCACACCAAAGGAGGCAGGGCTTGTTCCACTATGAAGTGGGCTGGTAACATCCTGGAAGATCACAGAAGGTGAGCCAATGCCCTTCTGAGGGGGTGACAGCTTTGCTGCCAGCAAGGACACCATCACAGGCACTGTGTCAGCATGGGCTCCCCATAGCTACAAATGGCCACAGCATGGAAGCTGGAGGGAGAGGCAAGAAGATGTCAGATTTTCGATGTGAAATTGATGGGGCAGGTGGAGTAACCCAACAGATCCCTTGTCCTCCCACATGCTCCCCTCCCCATTCGCTTCTCCCCAGCCCACAGGTCACTATTTCTCCCTCTTCCAGCTACCAGGACAGAGATACTCATATGAAACATGATGCTCTGAGTCTGGTTAATCTCTCTCTAACAATAGCTTATTTCTCACCCTATACCTCAGCTAAACAGGGCAGGAAACCGTTCCCTCATCTTTTTCACAGCTTTCCACAAGGTATGTTCTTCTCCTGTTAATAGTCTCATAGCACCAGCTTCATCAGGTTTTGTGAGAAATCGTCTTTCTCTTCTGATCTCTTACTCCATAAAAATGATCCTTTGTCTGCTTAGTTTTCAACTTTAGTTAACAAGAATGCTTCTGAACTGCCCAAAATTAGAGTTAGGTATGGATAGCTATGGAACCAGGCACTAGGGAACAGGAACAAGAAGGAAATAGCAGGTAGGTTACCAAAAAATTCCTCCAAATAACAAAAGCGGTTGCTTTTGTAATTAGCATTCTTTTAGAAGCATTTGCTCACCTTGATTCTGATGGTATCCAAGCGGTCAGTAATCTTCTTCAGCTGAGGGTTGCATTCACCAATCTATTAACACCAGAGAAAAAATAAAGACTTGATGGCCAGAGAAAAATAGCAAGAGATCTTTCTGGAGATATTCAAGTCTCGTCTGGATGCCTATCTATGTAATATGAGATAGGGAGCCTGCTTTGGCAGGGGGGTTGGACCCGATGATCTCTTGAGGTCCCTTCCAACCCCTAAGATTCTGTGATTCTGTGATTCTGTGAATAAATCATCAAAAAGCAAAAGCATAATGAAATTGTTTTATATAACTTTACCTAAGTGACTGTGAGATCTCATGGATTTTGTGAGTATGAACCCGTGACTAGTTGGTCCCCAGAAAGAGTACTGATTGTAAAGAATATCCACTCCCTTGTTCATAGTAATTTTCTGGCTACTCAGGGCAATTATTTCAGCTACAAAAGACTCACAACCTTTACACTGCAGTTCTTTGCAACTGCTGCATGTAATAGCTTACTGACTGCACCAGCACCCTCCAGAAAGCTGCAGTGGCCAAGCAGAACCACAGATAAAGCCCTCTCCTTTGTAATGGAGTGCGCAACTTCTCCATCAGCTTCTTCGTACAGAAGCCAATGAAGCTGTTCTAAGCTCTTGGAACAGCTTCAGAGGCAGAGAGGTATATAACAATTATAAGGCAGTCCTCCAGATTCTGGGATGCTTTGTTTGTTGGGGTTTTCTTTCAGTTTTCAGAAGAGACTCTCAGCTCAGAAAAAAAAACGATTAAAGAAGTGTGTGAACCAAATCAGATCACCCTCCTAAAGAAACCTGGTAGCCAAGCACAAGTTACTGGGATCCATATGGGAGCAGCTGAATTAAGCTCCACATCTTATGTTGTACAGGAGTGCAGACTAGGCAAACTAAAGAGTCTCACTGTCTTGAAAACCTATTATTCTGATATTTTTAATCTCCAAGGAAGAATAGCTTTCTAAATTGGAAAGTAAACTGTATGAAGGAAACAGTATAATTCCATGCTTATGTAAAACAACTATCTCTTTATCAATAATGATAACAACCATCACCATTATCCCTTTGAGCTCATAATACAGGTTTATTAGGAGGGCTGAGGCACTCCTTTCTTACCTTCAGAAATACAGCCATGACTGCTAATCCATCTGACTGACAAGCTGCCTCAACAAAACTGGAATACTTTTCTGAGTTCCAGTGGACCACATGAAGCTGAAAAGCAAGAGACACGGACAGCATCAACTCCCGCTGAACTCAAATCATCACAAATTAATACTACAACTTTACTGGTTATGATACTCTACTTCGCTCTTTTGTATTCAGAGTCATTCCTTTTCCTAAATGCAAGTATTTAATGAGATTGGTAAAAATGTAGTTCACACAAATGGCAGAAGTGGCTGGGATTATTCAAAATTTAGCAGCAATCAGCACAGCACAGTGCCTGGAAAACTGCTGTTGGGTCCCCAGATTTTGAACAGTGAAGCTAAGACATGATATCCCAGCGTTATATAACTAAAGCTTTTAAATCCATTTTTAGCACAGCTGATTTTCAAAAGTAATTGAAAAATCATGAGGATGTCATTAGTCTTTTACTCCTCTTTTTCCTTAATCAAGCTTTCAGTAGCATTAATCAGCCACATAAATAGCTAGAAAACAGGCAGAGGAACATACATTAAACTTCCACTGACCCCCTTTCCCTTGCTTAGTTTAAGCTGAACATAAAATTGTCAACTTTGATACTTGCCAAATGTCATTTTCTATGATTACCAGTAGTTTGGCACTCACAAGCAGCTTGGTTATCTCAAGTCTGAGTATTTGCATTTCTGACACGCGTTATTATGGAACTGTCCTGTGGTAGTTGCTTAAGCAGCTTAAAGACACCATCTAGCCAGGTGGGGAAAGGAAAAGCCTGTGACATCTGGCCCTGTACCACCTCAGTCCCTCCTGCTAAGCCAGGTTTCCTAAATCCTGGCCATGGTCTGCAGTGGGAGCTCCTGGTTTCCGGGAGGTGCCAGAAAATCCCAGCCTTGAGCAACAGTTTGACTGCTAGACTGGAGAGAGCACAAACACAAAGTGCTTATGACTAAGTACTTCACAAACATTAATTACTCTTGGAAGTCCTCAGTGGATTAGTAAATCTTAACTACCCACAGTTTTTAGACAAGAGATGCTCAGAGACATGGCATGGGATTAATTTTGCCTTTTTTTCAGACTTTAAAGCAGCTTCACCTGGGATGAAGCCCTGAAAAAGAAGGCATGCTTTTGGAATACAGCATTTCAAGACTTCTAATGCAAAAGCAATTTAGGAAAGCTGGAACTTGCTTTAAAGGCTTTCAACGGGAATCAACATAAGCTATGTGGTTGAAATAGGAATCTAGGAATGTGAAGATTTTGACTCTAAATCTCAATCCTTGGCTAACCACTGTGAGTTTTAATTTTCTGTATTTGCAAAACAGAACTATTACTTGGTGTTACAGGGTATTATTAATGTTTGTTAAGCACTTGGACTCTTAAGTGCTGAAACATTACTTCCAGCAAGTAAGGAATCCAACTGAAATCAACAATAATACACATATGCTCACGATGAAACATGCTGGCTCAGAGCTTCAGAGATCCTTGAAGGAAAGTTGCTAAAAGATAGTATAAATTAAACCATGAGGAGAACACAGTCCACTAAACCATTCTCAGATGCATTAGTATCCTGGAGCTCATAGTACCTATTGTTAAGTTCACAAAATCTACATTGAACAACTTTGAAACAATTACAGTTTTATGTACACAAAAAGGAAACAGATACTCTCAGTCAGAATTGACTTTTATTGTGGATTTAAAAAAAGAAAAGAACCAATAACAAAAAGCAAAATTCCCACAACTAAAGAAAGCCCTCTCCCACTCCCTCATAGCTTTGCCAAAAAAAAACCCAAATAAAAAACCCAACCAAAAAAAAGCCCCCAAACCCAAACCAACCTCCCTAAAACCCCAAACCCCCAAACAAACAGAGCTGTGAAACACTTTTGGGTACAGCCCCATTCTCAATGGCTTCTGACTTCTCTTTAAGGAATATATGCCGTCTTACCACCGCTCTGTCACTGCAGCTTGTGAAGAGACCTTGATCAGACCAGAATGGAGCCATGGATTCCTTCTTCTTCTTCTTAGTGGGATTAGGGGGCTGAACCTTGAAGTCTTCTTTACCTGTACACTAATTCTTTCTTTGACTTCGTTGCTGCTTTTTCTTTAAATCTTCCATATCTTCCTTATGAAGGTGAGCACTGAAACCATCTTCGCATCTCCTTTAGAAGTATTTTCTTTCATGTGAGCAGTGCTCAGAAGCCTTGATCTTAATTCTGGGTTTCTTATCCCAAAGCCAAAGTGCCTTCTAGACAGCTTCTTGTGTAGGGTTACCCAACCACCAGGTAACGGAATGGTTTTTAGACTGTCTAGAAATTCAGACATATTTTCTCCTTCCATTTGGTTTCATAGATGGGAAACATATATATATTTTCTCAGCTAGAAATTTGGTTTTGGTACTTAATGGTTTTAAAGCACCTCTATTAATTCTTTATATTCCATCTCACCTGGTTCCTGTGGAAAACATAAGCCTTTAAACACTGCAAATGTCACTTTTCCCCATTAGTGTTAGAAAACTGATCTTTTTTTGTCTGACCACTCTCTTACAGCATTTCCAGTTAAAATCTGATCACACCACAGTGCATACATTCAATTTTTTCTTCTTTAGTAATATGCATTTTGTTTGTCCATTACCATATATTTTATATACTTTACACTTCTTTTTAACCCCAGAAAACTCTTCACTGTCTGATCTATTTGCTGTTCGAGATCTCAGCCTCGTCAAAATACTCCCTGTTACTTCCATTTGCAAAGAGGAATCAGCAACTGAATACTTTTCACTGTAGGCTACCCAAGTGTGCTGAAGGAGACAGAACAGGAGACAACTCTCTGTGCCAGAGCAGATGGTGCACTTCCCCCTGTGGCACGCTGCCTCCACTGAAATGCAGTACCTCCACAGACAGCAGGCACCCCACAGATATTAAGGTGAGGTTCTCAAAGGAAGTCATAACCATCTCTCATTGTTAAGCGCACCACAATATTCAATATTCCTATGTCTTGC
Organism: Laterallus jamaicensis coturniculus; assembly: GCA_022605575.1. Taxonomy (NCBI): domain Eukaryota; kingdom Metazoa; phylum Chordata; class Aves; order Gruiformes; family Rallidae; genus Laterallus; species Laterallus jamaicensis. The sequence goes on along the minus strand of JAKCOX010000002.1, from coordinate 63,326,510 downwards.
ATAAATTTTATACTGCGCAGGCCCCAAATCAAGTAATTCTGTGGGTTGTAACTGAAGCTGACTTTGAAAATATTCTCCAAGGAAGAGACAGTGAAAGACTGAACATTAAATCTTGCTCTTATCAAGCTCTTGTCTTCTGCGCACTCCTTTTTTAATCCTCTCCAAAGCTTTCAAATATGCAACACTTCAGGAAGACCTCTTGTCTTTTGGTAAAATTGGGGGAGAATGAAAAGCGGGAAGAGGAGGGGATCCGTTATGCTTACAGTGAAAAATGTAGATGCACAGATGACTCCATGTAAAGCCTTACCTCTGCTGCGTATTTCATCCCATCCACTGCATGCTCAGAGCCGGCTTCATCATTGGATCCCCAGTGGAAGTGAATCTGTCGCAGCCTGTAGGTCCCACTGAGTGGCCCCCCGGTCAGCACTGGAAACCCAAGCAGAGGGAAAGACTTCACTGCAGGAACAGGAGGCACTACACACATCCTCTAACCTCACACCAGCCGTCAGTCTTCGGATGGTCCCACAGTCCCATTTCTTTGAAGTACTACAGGTAAGGGAGGGTTTTCCTCACTTGTCCAGGATATGACGTTCAAAATGGCCTTTATGTGGAGATCACTGGATTATGGCCCACTATAGAGTATGTTGTTAATCACCAGGTTTGTTTTGGGCTGGATATTTATCTGAAGATGGGAAAATATTTCTATTGTGCAAGTGGTTTTCTCCTTTCAATGTATTTAAAAGAATCACTGAGAAATGAAGCTTAAAATATAGGTTTCATGTATAAAGGGGAGGATCAGAGAAATAAAATGGGAAGAGAATTTCTTCTCTGAAATCTGGAGGAATGTAGGTAGACCTTAAAATTTTTTTCAAAGCTCCTTTCATTTGCAACTAGATCCAGTTACATCAGATTGAAACATGAGAAAAAGGAGCATATATTAACATATAAATTGAAGCCAACACAACTTATGAGTTGTACAACTGCAATATTAGCCATAATTAGCCATTTATTTCAACTTAATACAAATACGTGTGGGCCTGTCATTGTTTTGCTTTTGCAAGTGTCTGTCTTCTGCTGATCAGAGTTGGACCCAAAACATCTCTGCACAGAGAACTGGAGGGAGTGAATCACATTCAGAGATATTCTTTATTCAACGCAAAACAAACCACCCCAGTCTTCCAGCTCCTTATCTTCTCTCAGGGTTTGTGAATTACTCTGGGCTGGTTAACTGGCTCATTATAGAGATTTTAAGGGGAATGGATGGGAGCTTCAACCAGTTGGGTTTTTTTAAATTAAGAGCACTGGGGAGAACAATAATAATTTTTTCTCTCTTCTAGGTTTAGTCCAAAACCTAAAGTTTGATAGGAACAAAACATCACCAACTAAAGACAAAAGAATGTATGGAGTTGACTATCTGCTAACACATGTAGCCTGGCTAATGAAAAGGAACTGGAACTCTTCATCTGTGGGGAAAAATATTTGATCTCCTTGAAATTTCAACTCAAATCCATGCTTTTATAGAGCCTATAAACTGAGTGAACAAAGGGGATAGGGAATTGGCACTTGTAAAAAAAAAAAAAATCTCTTCTTTCAAGGACTGAAAACCTGGAGTCCTAGAAATACAGATCAGTGCTCCAATTGGCCGAGGGGAACCAATTACATAGAAATGCATCAGCATTCGATGAAATACTCCTGCTGAAAAATGTGGAAAATGGCCTGATGGCCCATGCCACATCATACAATGATGGTAAAACCTATTCTAACACTAATTAAGAAGAAGGTTAGTCAGAAGCTATCTAAGGCAAACACCATTACCTCAAAGTTTTAAAAGATCTGAGAGAACAGGTCTCTGAAACATCAATAGACCAACTTCGGAGAATGGAGCTAATGAGGTACCAAAGAAGATAAATAGAATTACATAAACAGCTATATACTTGACAGCTCAGTTTCAGTGCTGACCAAAGTGAAGAAATAGTTCATATGGAAACCAGTTAATAATGTATTAAAACATGTTAATGTATGTAGTACCACTTAATTCGATTTTTTCTTTTTTTCTTTTTTTTTTCTTTTTCGTAAAACCACCATATGGCAGGAGTGCTTACTTCACAGTGGTGCCCCAGAGGCCAAATTTTGGCCCTAGAAAATTCAGTATTTTTTGATCAATGACCTGAAAGAAAACAAAAACATTACTGATAAAGTTTGTCAGTGACAAATATTAGGGAAAATAGTGAATAACTCAATTTATAGATACAAAAAGATTTGAGTTCTTTGATAAGTATGGAGTAGTAATGGTCAAAATGAAAAGACGTGTATGTGGACTGAAGAATCTATTCAGTACATAGAAGACTTGAAGTTTCCTGAAGAAAACTAGTGATCACATTTGTTAATTATCTGATCAACATCTATCAGTGCTTTGCCATGACATGAACTGTATCCTTGAAGAAATCGCCTGAGGAAAGCAGTAAGAAGAGGATCATGTTACCATTGCTTTGGTACCAGTGTAAGCCTACAGAAATACTATGTTCAGTCCCTGTCACTTCATGGATGGAGGCAGAAAGTGGAAGAGGTTCTTGGTGCATTTATATTCATATTTATTACTCTAAAAAAATTAAAGACTGAGTTGATTAACTCACACCAGAAATAAAGTGTGATTTTGATATTTTTTTTAATTGTGAGGGTAATTAACAATTAGAATAACTTACCAAAGGCTGTGGTAGGTTCGTCACCGCCGGAAATTTGGAAATCAAGACTGTATGTTTTTCTAAGAGATGTACTTTAGTCCACCCACGCCTACTAGGCTTGAAGCAGAGATTAATTCTGGGAAGTCCCATGGCATCTGACACACACGAGGTCAGACCAGATCACTGATGGTCAGCAGATGGCTTTCAGGCAACATCCAATGTTGCTTATATCACCAGGAAATTTAAGAAGTAAATGAAGACTATCCGGGAAAGCAAAGTATGATGTTGTTCCCATTTGGGTCTCTCCCTGTTGCCACTATAAGCCAGTAGTTCCTCAGGACTAATGGACAGGATGATCACAAAGCCGTTCCCCTCTGGCTTTGACCCTTGTCAATAGACATATGGGCTTGGATCCTCAGCTAGGCCTCATGCAACTGCAAGAGGATTTTACTGATCATAGAAACTCCACTCCTACAGTTTCAAGGCAGGCTGTGCTAGCTTGCCTACCGTCCAAGAGAAGGCTTTAAAGATGAAGGCACTAACATTACAAAGACTACACTAAACCAAAGAACTTCTATATGAGAATTATTGCTTTCAAAAAGGGATGATATGTAGTCCGAGAGAAGAGTGGGACAATAACATATTTCAGAGAAGAAAATGGATCATTTAAGATATATTTCATTTGTTCTGTATTGGCTCTTTCCTGACAGAATAAGTCCAGGTATAGATTGTAAAAAAAGTAAAAAATATAACCAAACTTGCAGCTAAAGTCAGATAAGAGACTTGAGCGATTCGGTTGGAATGAACCTGTAATGAGACACAAAGGATTCATCTGCAGTGAGAGAGAGCAGCATTTGAAAAATTGTACACAACACTGTTCAAACAGGGGGCTGACATTATCTAGCTTGTTGGGGTGCATCAAACCATGCCTGTGAAAAGGGAATCAATCCTAGAACTTTCTGAGCAACACAACCTTGAACTCACGTCCAAATATGGTCCCACATTGGATCATGCTAAAAGACAGGGAAAAAAGGAATATCTTTTTCAGAGAAGCAAAGCCTTACTGTTCACGATGGGGTCATACCTGGCAGTGAGACATGTCCAAGCTGTGTAAGGTCTATTCAGGAAATGGTGGAAGAAGACACAGTGCAACAGGAAAGGAACAAACCTGATTTGTTGACGGTGTCATCAAACTCAACACTGGTGGAGTGCCCGTTGTTAAGGATGATTTTAGCAGAAGCTGGATCGTAATTGGGATTTAGAGGACGAAGAGAGGGATCATACTTGGTGTCCTCAGTTTTGATGTCGATGGGTGACTGACGGTCTCCATTAGCGACAGGAAAAACCTCCTTCCAGTGGGCAGGCCCTGCAATGCATTGGAGAAGTCTAAATTGATGGCAGCACCTTGCTCCTATGAAAGAAGACTCTGCTTGAAGTGTTCTATTTTGCACCTTTTATATTCAAAAAGGGTGCATCAGATGAACACAGATCAAAATATTTGGCTATTTTTGCTGCACCGCATTGCAACACAACACAACAGGTATATCTAACACTATTTGGCCTCATGGCCACATGCAGTAGGTGGATATTTAATTATTCACTGTTAAGACTCAACTGTGCACAAGACATACCCAACAAATGTTCATTCAAATCAAGCATCCTGCATCAAACAGCCACTGTGCCCCAATAAATTTCTGACATGCCAGTTTTGCCTAATAAGTCTTGTTATGTTTTTAAAATTGCCTCCTACCTATCCAAAATCCCTGCTCTAAAGGTTTATATATACCTTAGTCGCTGGCTGCAAAAGACCTGAGGACACATCTCCTAACTATGCTGAATGAGTTGGGGAGATATCAAAAAAGATAAAAAGGCTGAGTGTTGTGGGGACTCTCCTGGGCCCTGATGGAAGTGCCTGTAACCTAAGCATTGCCCTGCGAATGATCGGCTCTTCCCAACCCATCTACCCTGCAAACCTGCTGTCACAAGAGACCATACCATAAAGTCTACACACATGCACACACACACTGGTACAGTGCTGACAGAATCAGCAAAAAATGGCAACACTCCGGACAGACAGGCCTGTGCAACGTAAGGATTTCTACCACCTCCTCCTGATCAATGAGAGTAGATCTTCCAGACATAGGCTTGAATCGCCATTCAAAAGAACGAAATGGAAATTAAAACACTAAAGAATTGACACAAGTGGTCTCAAGTTAACCCTCCTCTTTCCATACAGGCTAAACCAAAAGTCAGCTGAAAAGCAGTCTCATTCAGCAATATAATCTCAACCAACAGTACAGATATGAGGAAAACAGTAAATTCCAAAACAGTAAGAAAAGCTTCATTGATGAGATTGGTAGAGGTGTCCGTTCTTATCTACTAAATGTCAGACAGCCCTCATTAAAAAACATATGTGCCATTGTTGAACCCCATTTGAATTAAAAAAAAAACGAGGAAAGAGGCCACAGAAGAAAAACAGGGACAGTAAGTTGCTATAAGGTAAAGAGAGCAAGCAAGGTTTAGGATGGAAAAGAGAGTAGGGGAAGGAGAAAGGGAAAAAGGAAATGTCTGCAGGGTTAACGATCTTTCGGTATTATAAAGAGCACACCACTTGTTTCTCCTCCAGGCTTATCATGAGTAAGAAGCATAATAAATCAACTAAGAGAGAGACTGGATATAAGAAAAAAACAAGTATGAACATCAGAACCTGATCTTGTAAAATCTGCATGACTGAAAATATTCAAGATATACTGAAGATAACTGATCTCTGTCTAAAAATCAGCTTCTTATTTTGGTTCTTTCTGGATAGTTTAGCACTTAAATAAACATGATGACAGAAAAGGATTAAAATATATTACGCTGTGATTAATAGCCTAACATCAAAAGATGTCAGACAGTCTTCTCTCCTTCAGCAGAAGTGTACACAGCACAGAAACTCACAGGTGCTAAAATAACCCAAGCACCCCAGCAGTAAATCAGGTAGGAAAGCGTCCCACGGCGCCGTGGGGAAGATGCCTGGGCAGCCACCTGGCAGAGCCCGACCCTCCTCCACGCAGCCCCAAAAAATGCGAGAGGAAAGGAGCAGCTTGTGAAGACCAGCCTAAGACTTAAACCTTGGGTAGAACAAAGGCAAACTCAGTCTTGAGCTGTTGGTTGTTATTTTTAAGTCCTTCTGTTAATGATTTCCTTAACAAAACTCATTAAGCAAACCACCTCTAAGACAGAAGATAAAAATCCTACTGTTTTGAAATATAAAGCTGTTTAATCTTAATTCTTCTGACCTCACAAACGGTTGTCAAAGCAATTCCATATTTTAATTACAAAAGGTTTAGCATAGAATTTTGATTGTGTTTAGTTCCTAGTACCTTGTAGTTATATATGCAATGTACAATTTGGTTCACTGAAGAAGCACCACTCCATGATTTATACCTAACTGCTGTGATTTAGGATGCTTGGAAAAATCTTATTGCTACTTAGTTTTAATGCTTAGGAAATTCCCAAGCTGAGGAAAGGCAAAATATATTTATGTGCTTAACTACTTGGTCCTATGCTCCATTTTAGCAATAACTATGGTTATTGTACAGTAAATAAGATGAAATATTTGCATTCATAAACAATACAAATGTGCCAAAATGGGGACCCAAGGCTGTGATTCTGGCATTATCTAATTATTCAACAAAAAATATCAGTTCTAAAAGGACACTGTACCTGCTTTTGTACCTCTCCTTAGCTCGGACGACCAAAATCATCTTTTGCTTTGGTGATTAAACATCTGTCAGTAACACAGGACTGACAAAAATCTAACCTTTCAAAACATACAGGAAAATACAAAGGAATTTCATCTCATTTTTTAGTACTTGGTTATATCAGGAGGTATTCCTTACTGGATGATCTGCCAGAAACATCATACAATTATACTTTTGCCAGTCTGGGAAAACTGTGGCTCAATGTATCGTTACGGACCCCATCCCAAAGCAAACACAGTCTGTAACTGCTGGAAAATAACACATAACAGTTGGAAGAACATGGAAGTGATGCTCACATGCATGGCATACAATCTGATTTAAGCCAGAGGGGTATCCAGGGTGAAAATGCCTTCTGAATTCGCACCAGAGTTATATGCCTCTGTCCCAAGATAATGTACAGTTTAATTTCTAGATATTTAAGACATACCCAGGAATGCATTAACATCTCCTCAGCTTCTTTCATTTTTTAATTCCCTGAAGGGACTTGACTAGATATATCAATTTCTGAACTTACAAAATTCCCTCTTATTGATGGGAAAATGTCCATTTGCTAGAAGAGATTACCAAGTAGCTCTTAACAATTGAAGCTGTTGTGACGGAGAGTTAGGACAAAATAACTGAACCGTCTGCTCTGAAGATTCCATGCCTTGCTTTTGGACACACAGCTGGAGTTAAAAGTGATAAGCTTCACCAAAAAGCTAGACTAACTTCAATCAAGCCTCGCAGAGATGTCGCAGCATACAGTTCAGCTGCAGTGAGCCTCTATAGTTTGCAGAGTATGTCCACAAAAGTGATTTTTTTTATTTTTGAGTTTGCCGTTGTATGCAGAAAGTTGATTAGTTTGGTATGGTCTGACCTTTGCAGGATCACATCCTCGTTTATTCCTAAGGAGAATTCACTGCCCAGTTTATCACACACCAAATGTATAAATTTGGATTGGCAAATAATTTAGTTGTCCATTAGGTTACAGAAAGATTAGATCTAGTAAATAGAATTGGAAATTCGTAAAGGGTAAAATAGAGTGCTTTTTTTTAAAGGAGACATCAACATTAGATAACTATTCTCTGGGAGGAAAAAAAGCAAAGGATTTATTTTTCTTTTCTCAGTGTTATAGTTGTAACAAGACCAAGACGCGTTTTTGCATTCAAACACAGGTAAGTATTTTCCATATATTTTATAAAATATTATTTCCATATCTTTTATAAAATATTAAACTGAAGGCAATTTGAGAATCAATTGCCTTTTAACTAAGGCACTTCCCTTGATAACTAAGGGAGCTGCTTCTGTGAAGGGGCATGAACATTCCCCTCTTCACAGGAACCTTGAGCAGGTAGGGAAAGCACACATGAAGGGTGCCAGGCTGAAGCCAGTTTTCAACATCTCAGTATTATGCCTCTGTGCCGAAGAACCATCAAAACTGAGGCAAGAACACGGTCAAGAAAGCAAAGGCCAAAGTTTGCATAGAAATAAACTCATTCCTCTTTGCATTTCAGAAATACATGCAGCGAAGTAGGGAAGAACGTTTAGTTCTGTGTAGGCCAACCAGACCATGTCTTTATACACACATGCACTGTGTATGCAGACATGTATGTGTAATATTTGGCAGTTCATGCACACAATGATTTGTGCTGCGGTTATTATTGCTAAGGGGTAAATTATTTTTCCTCCAGTTTATAAAATTAGTGCTTTTATCACTGCAAGTAACACATGCAGGACTCATGCAGGAATGTAGGCATCTTTCCAGCTCTTTGGGAAGTCAACTTTAACACGACTGCACCGAATTTAATTAATTTTACTTTGTCACTACCTCCTTAGTTGCAGAAGCTAATCTTAGTCTCAGGGAAACTCTTCAGGGCCATGTATGGCAACAAAATTTTTCAAGAATAAGAACAATCTGCATTTTGCTGTCAAGCAAAACAAGAAACAAGCAAAGTCAGTGCATAAAAAGAGAAAAAGCTGAGAAATAAAACTGGTGCTGGGAAAGAGCGGTGAAGGGTTGAGTATCCACACCTCTCTCCTTTAGTCTCCTGTGAGAGGCAGGGAAAAGGGGGCTGCAGTGATGAAGAGCTACCCACCTCAGCTGATGGGGGGCTCCAAGAGAGGAGGGAAGCAAGAAAGTCAAACCCCACCCCAAATATGTTATCAACCAGTAAACAGAGTTTTATAGGAGAAATGGGGCCTCAAGCAAGGTCCAGGGCTGTACTGATAGAAATTCTGGTGCCCTCCCCTTCCTAGAAGTTGAGGATAGCAAAGGAGGAGGGATAGGATAAGGCAGGGAAGGTGGGCTTCTTATCTGAACAGTGCAGGTGAAGTCAACAGCACTCTTGGGAAACATATGGAGAAACAAATTTGAAAAACAAGACCCATTTACGTCTTTAGGGGAGGGGTAGAGCAGACTGCACAACAGTAGATAACACGCCTAATCGTTGCAACATCGCTGCGATCCACCACCACCCAGTTTTTCAGGAAAAGTATAACCATCCAGAAAAGATTGAACAAAAGGACCAGGAAGGAAAGGTAGTGCTTGCACAAACAGCATTCCAAACTCAGAGCAATAACATAAATGAAGCCTAATCCTATAGGCATTCGTATATGCAAACATACAACATTTTCCTGTCAGTATTATGGTGGTTCCTTTCTCTGTGTAACAGACAACACAAGTTATTCCTTTTACTTTATCAGAGCCGAGTTTCCCACTTACAAAAGCACTTTCATTTCAACTGGCATGACTTGTGAGCCAGTCTGCACACCGGAGCAGCGTTTGCATGACTTACAATGCAAACCAAGAGGAAAAGTCTTTAAGCCTGCTGATGAGCACGTCTTGGGACTTCAAAGACCAACAAGATTAAGGAAACCATGAAACAACCCAAATCCCAAAGCATCTCCTCTTAGGTGCAAAGTTACACATTTAAATGCCTGACTCTAGTACCCAGTCTTTCCCACCACAGAACAGACCTGGGATGTAGCCAAAGTCTGAAGGCACTACTGATACGGCAACTCCGATCAGTGTGACCCTCTAGTCAGCTGCGGACATGTGCACGCAGCTATTCGACTGGCTGAGCAGACAAAATCCTTACCGGGAATGACATGGACCAATTTTCCAACTGGCAGCCAAGCCCTGACCAGAGCCCGTCAGGCGATGCCGCACAGGGAAACACCTCTCTGCAGCCAGCCCTGCACCGTTCCCAGACAGAAATCCGTTCGGTCTCACGTTCCGAAGCCTCGACAGAGTTTTGGCTAACTCGGCCTTCCCGAATCATCAGCGGGAGCTCCCTCGGGGATACCCCGCTGACCTCGATGGCTCCGCGGGTACCACCGCTACCGCGGCTGCCCCCGGCCCCCGGCCCGCTCGCTGCCGCCCTACCGTTGTGCTCGTCGTATCCCCAGTGCAGCATGGCTCCGGTCTCCTGACGGGACGGGCTTGGACGGGAGATGCGGCCGCGCCGTCACCGCCGCCCGCTTTGAAGGCGAGGGGCGGCGACGCCCCGATGCTCGGGCGCCGATAAGGAGCCTGCAGCGCTCCGCGCCCGCCCAGCCCGGCCCCGACCCATCCGTGCCGGTTCTCACCCTCAGCTCCCCGCCGCTCAGCGCCGTCGGGGCGGCCCGGGGGCAGCGGCCGGCTGGCAGCTGCGGGGCTACCTGGCAGGGACGGCTCCGACGGAGCAAAGGTGTTACCCCTCCGCCAGCCACCTTCCCGCGGGCGCCGTGAGCCCTACGGCGAGGGAAGGCGGGGAAACGAGTGTCTGCTCGGGGTTACTCCCCCAGCCTCCCAAACAGTAACCCAAGCGGCCGCGACTGCCCGGACGGCGGGCAGCTGAGTTCCCGTCTCGGGGCTGACGGGACACGAGGGGCTCCCGCCGCCCCCTCGCAGTTGTTCGGTTCGAGACCCCGGAGCCGGAGGGACCACCCGGCGCGCGCTTTGGCACCGCGGCGCGTGACCCGGCCGCCAGTAGCGGCCCATGCTGGGGAGAACGGCCGGGGCGCCGGGGCGCGGACCGGCGCCGGGACACAGACGCCACCCGGCTCCCGCTCCCGCGAAGCCGATGAAGAGGCGGGTGAGGAGGCGCAGCGCCCCCTGCCGGTCCCGCCGCCCGACGACAGTGCTGGGGGGGTTGGAGGCTTCCCCGGCGCGTGGGTGTGACGTCACCCGGAAGCCGCCGGCGCGGTGCCACCGCCATGGGGAAGAGCCGGTCGCGGGCGGCGAAGGCAGCGAGTGTTTTCCGTATCGCTCGCAGCGGCGCCGTCAAGGCCAAGGCCAAGGGTAAGGCGCGGCCCGTCACCTCCGGGCTGAAGCAGGTGAGTGGCGCGGGGCGGCCTCCGGGCGGGAAAAGGCTCGGCCGGGTAGCGGCGTGGTAGCGGCCCACCGCGAGGCCTCGGGCCCACCGCGTCGCCCGTAGGCCCCTCGGCTGCTTCCGCGGGGCTGTCGCCTGAGTCCTCTTAGGCCCCTTCTGCGGGGCGGAGGGAGCGGTCGTGGCTGTTACATGGGCAGCATTCTGGGCACGGCCTGGCGAAGTTCACGGCTTCCAGGTGGATACCTGGTTTGTACCTTGGTGTCGCCACCTTCAGAAGGGGATGCACACAAAGCTTATTTGTCTTACCTCCTGTTAGCGTTTCTGCTTGAGGGGTGCCATTGAGGGAGCGTCTCAGCGTGCCCTGGGGAGCTAAAGGCACCAGTTATTTAATGAGCTTACATTTGCTAGGGAACACTTGCGGCGTCACTGATCGTGTAATTCAGGGTACGGTTTAACCAAATGGCTTGATCTGTGCAGGCACAGATACTGCAAGAGGAAGTTCTGCTGCTCCCAGTCATGTTCCTGACCCCAGCCCCCTTACCAGGCTCCGGGCTCTGTTCCCACAGCTCACCTTGATGCTGGCTTGGGAACTCATTGCCTAGTAGGTGGTTCAGCTTGCTAAATCAGCAGGAAAAGCAATTTAAAATGCATTTTGCATTTTTCTTTGCTGTGTTGATGAGTTGAACAAACTTCATTATGAATGAGGGCAAAGAGAAACATTTGGAGGTGGGGAGGAGAACTAGGAGGATGGAGCCTTTTCTGATCCAGAAGCTGTCAAGTAAAACTGTGCCAGTGCCATGCAGTGAACAGATCTAAGACACACACTACCTTGTTTTATTTCTTCTTTTCTCCTTTCTGACCCCCTTAGATGGGCTGGGATGCACCACAGACCCTTCTGTGAGCTGATTTAACACACTAAAGCAGTGGAAAAGTAAACAACCAAAACCAATCTGCCATTTTCATGTCTGGAGAGCACCACAGCCCAGAGGAAGAAGAGAGTGGGTCGTGTGGCTGGGACCGGTGCAAGGAAGTGAGAGTTTTCCTCTTGGTAGCAGCAAGTCATTATACAGTGTCTTTTTCTAAAACTCTGCCTCCAGCCTGTGCTGGTCCCTCTGCAAGGGCATCTGATGACAAAGCATAAAGTTAGTGGCTTATTGTTCCCATTAGATGTAGTTGCAGTCTGCGGGGCAAACAGTTAAATAGCAGCTCTAATAAAAGGCCCTTTCAGATTGTCTTCTGGAAGCTAAAGCCACCTGACAAGTTAATCTGGTAGACAGGCAAGAACGTAACAAAAGTTGGAAATAAACAGGGAGCCCCAAAACTTATTTCATATTGGTGGCGTCACATCTCCACTTAGTCTAGAGAGTTCTGTATAATAAAGGGAGAAACAGGTTTAAAAACATATTCATGAAAAGTCAGTAGCTTATTAGGAGTAAAATTTTATTCCGTGTTTGAAGCTGTATTCTTTGATTCATTAAGCCTTTGGAGGGATTTACTTAAGCAGTGTAGGAGAATGCTCAGAAAAATCATTAAAATAGGTTTATTCTTTAATAGGTAAGAGACCATTATAATTATTCAAATAACTTTGAATACAGGTACATATGCTAGCTACAGATCCTCTTTCTACAGAGGAGTCCTGCCAGAGTAGCTGAGGTTTTAAAAGTGACTGGATCCTTTCAGCAGCACTCTGGAGCTGGAAAATCGTAGCAAGCCCTGTTGGGAAACCCAAGCTCTTTGTAAATTGGAATCCCAGTCTGAGCTAGGAGCTGAGTCTGTGTTCCCCAAGTCCCATCCAGGTTATTACGAATTTAACTGCTAATGTGAATTGGCTTGATTCATCAGCTTCTTGCTGCTGCTTTCTTGCTACTGGGTCTCTTGGCCACTCAGAATAAAAAGAGTTACTGTTACTGTGCACACGCTCTGAAATGATGGAAGCTTTGAAAGCAAAGGGAATGCATGTAACAGTTCACGATCTGCTTCTGCCGATGTAAATTGCTGAGAGGTGGATTACAGGGATAGCCTTTGGGTCAGCAGTGGGAATCCTGAAATTTGGGGTTGCCTGAAGAAGTACGAGCATGCGTCTGTAACATCTGCAGTGTAATAGGCCATTAGTTGCTACAATCCTATTCCAAGCTTGGTGCTTCGGAAGCAATAGATGCTAGCTCTGAAATCAGCTGAACTTCAACTTGCTGCAGTGATGAAAGAGTTGGTGGCCCCGTGCATCCACCCTGCTCCTTTACAGCAGAGCATGTGTCTCTTCCCCTTTGGAAGCACACATCTTTGTTGAACAATTTATGAAGGCAGACTTGGGCCAGTAAGCAAGGCTGATGTGTCCAGGGACCAGACACGCATCCTGGTCTGCTACAGCCATAGGCATTTCTTTGAATACCACAGCAAAAATCTGACAGAAGTTGTTGGCTAGACCTACTGTATGGGCCAGTAGGAATGCAAGGTGTGATGCTGAAAGGCAGATTACAGGAGGAAGTTCAAAATGGCAAGAACATTTTCAAATGAAGAAAGGAGCCATCCTTGGAATTCCACTCCAGCTAGGAGGAGCTGAGGGAGGCATAGTAGGGCCTCTCCGCAGCCTGGCTTGTGTTCTCTTTCTGGATCACTGTGGGCTTCCTTTCCAGTAAGGACAGGCTTAACTGCTTTCATAATTTTCAGTTTATTATAATCTTAGTAGAACAGTTAAATGATATAATAGATAAAACTCAAGTTTTAAAACATGCATGTAACACTGCCTGTGTAATAACTGTAGAGAAATGGTGCAATTTCACATGCCACTGGAGCCTCAGTTGAAAATACCAATGTATTTTTTTCTCTTCTAGATAAATATTAGAAATGCTGAGAAAGTTAGCACAATAAATAAAGCGTTTGCTGAAGTTCAAAAAGAAGTACAGCACCTGTCAAAAGGCACTGCAGCAGAACCTCAGAAGTGTGATCAGGTAATTTCCCTTGAAAGCATGTTCAAAACGTTACAGTCTGTCTCTGTGACTGCAGGCGATTCGTGCTGTTGCTTTAAAGCTACAAACCTGGCTTTGTTAATTTCAGTTGTGTGGTGATGTTGAAATCTGGTTAGCATACAGTGTTCTAGCTGGCTTTCAGTTGATTTTTAAGAAGTTAATTCCAGCTCCAGCCCATTGATTTGAAACTTAAGCTTCAGTGTGAGTAGAGATAGAAAGTAAGGATGAAACTTGCTGTTCTTTACCTGAAGCACGCAATAGTGCTTTGAACCAAAGAGCTTGGTCTCTGTTCCCGATTCTTAAGCCTTCATACTACGTCATCAGAAGCACCAACTCCTGAAAATGCAATTCCTGTACTACAGCTCTTGCCTGTAGCACATAGTCCAAGTCAGTGTTCAACTTGTCTTCCTTTGTCTACCCTTTTAAACAGGTCTAACCGCAGTCTTGAGCCAGAAATAATTCACAGAATAAACTGCAGACAAGCTCCTCTATAAATGCTCTTTATGCTGATGCTTCCTGATGCATGGAGCATAATTTGGGGGAGAGGTGAAGCAGGGGGCTGGGATGAAATACAGATTAATCCATCATGGCTGTTGGAGGAGGTAGAGGGAGTTGGGAAGAGTGGACAGGAGTCAAGTTTTATTTACTGTGCCTGGAGTGATCAAGTTTCTGTGTGATTGGGAGTGACAGAACAAGTGTCCAGTACCTCAGGGAGAGGCTGAGGGAAAAATGAAATGTAGGTGGTAGTGCTGACAGCACAGGATGAGGGCAAGCAAAGGTTTCAAGGCAGTTGGTGCCAGTGGCCTGTCCCTGCTGGTTTGCTATTGCACGCTGCCAGGAATTGGGGCTGCACTGGTCCCAGTGTACACGTGCTGGTAGAGTTGTACATGACATGATGCTGGATTTGATCACTCCAGATGTAATAGCATTTTCTTCAAAGCTGCAACATCATGTTGATGAGAGCCTTTCCTGAACTAAAAGCTGAGCCCATTTCCAGTTGGCCAGCTGTGTTATGTTACTGGCATGATGCTTTGTTTTTCTTCTGCAGCATAAAGTATTGACTACTTATGCATCAAGTTTAGTGCATCCTGTAATCCCACAAATTATCAAATTATCAAATGACTGCAAAATTAGCCTAAATTAAAGACAAACTCATTTTCTAGACAGCAAGTATTTATTAGTTTGAAAGAAAAACCCAAACCAACCCCAAAAAAACCCATCAGAGTAAAAATACACTGCTTTCTACTTAAAAACAGTAACTGCTTTTTTTCAGGTTTCCACACATTTGGAAGAGGAACCAGCAAATGTGGATGCTGCCACGAGCCTGTTATCTCAGTTGTAATGTGCCTGTTCTCAGAGAATGAAGGGATCGCAAGAAATGAAGGTCAAAAATACCCATGGGTTTGTTTGTACAATTTTATTAAAAAAATCTTGTTAATATACAAGTATTGGCACACTTTAATACAAACTACAAACAGACCTTTCCTATCACCTAGGAAAGTGGAATGTCAGAAGTCAGTGTGAGAAACTTAAAGTGCTAAAACAGAAGGCACTTCACAAAATTGGTTCACTGAAACAATTTAGCATTAACTCAAGTTGATATCCTTCACTTTTCAGTTTGGCAGTGAAAACTTCAAAACCGATTGAAAGGTTAAAAAAACCCCAGAAAGCTTCTTGGCAGTAAAGCTTCATAGGAAATGCTGTTAACTGTGAGCAAGAAGCCAAATCATTTTTAAAAAAAATGATCAGAAGTCTGCAAAGCATTTTCACTTACTGAAGAAAACTCCAAATCAGTGGATTGTACAGAGGACACTCAGGTGAAAAAAAGTGCCAGAATCTTAGATAAAAGCCCTTTCTTTCTGGTTGTTGAATTTGTTTTGTGAAGTAGTTAAAGGAAGCAAAAGGAAATATACTCCCAGAGTCAGTGAACTAAATTATACATTCAGTATTTAAATACTTAGGTTATGAAGAAGTCTAGAATGTTATAGTTAGAGGTAGATAAGTAGTCTGGTTGACACAATATCTAATAATTTAGTATCTGTACATCAAAGAGATCACAGACTCCTTCATTATCATCCAGGTTAAAGTTGTAGTCATCTCCGGGAGTAGGAGAGAGTCGTAAGAGAGGAAAAACTGTAAAGCAGGAATAGTTTAGTTTAAATTAAAACACTTGTGGAATATCAGCCCTATCATAATTCATCACCGGTACTGGGATTAGTCTTAATAATTAAAATAGTCTTGAAAATCTGACAAGCACGCTATGATACATACTGTGAATACCTGTACTGCCTTCCAACTAAAGCAGGAAGTGAAATGTGCTGGAATGGAGCAATAGCTAGGGAATATGGAAAGGAGCTCCTGAGCAGCTTTCCAAACTTTTGTCAGAAAGCCATCATTTATATTTACGTACTTATATTCTTTCACCTTCAAATACTTATAATTTTAAGTAAGAAAGTTACTGTTAACCCTATTTTACTGGTGAAAAATGGAGGCTATCAGCTTCTCCATGCACAGCATTTCAAGCATGGACTTAAAGCTGGTTTTGGGGAGAAAAAACAAGAGAGGCCTCAGCCTTCATGCTGCACCTCAGGAACAGTAACCTCGTGCAGATGTGGTTTCCATTTTAGCCGTGTATTGGCACATTCACATAATCCCATCTTGCCCCTCAGATCTTAAAATTGCATGGTTATTTCTAGATAAGCCCTGAGGTTGTCTGCTTGAAGGGTAGATATTAGCAGAGGCTGCTGACAGCAGCGCAGGAGGAAGAATGCCAGCAGAGTTCACCTCCTTGCCTGGCATCTTCGCAAGGCAGAGCAGAGGCAGGGAGCTCATGAACTTTTTAGCCGTGGTTCAGTCCTGCACTCATATGGCCACCCAGGTGCAAGAGTAGAAATGGGTGATGTTTGTCTGTTCTGTTAGTGTACCACAGCACTGGTGCAGGTATGTAAGTATGTTCTGAAATGTTTACTCAAAGTTCCCTTGGGAACCCTGAGGCAGAACAGAATCAAACCAGGTTTTTTAATTTATTTTTTTTTAAGGCAGCACTCTAGTCATCAGCCTGATCTCTCTATGTTCATGAATTAAGGACTGGTGGGTTACTCATGCATGTAAGTGCTTACTGGATTAAGGCTTTTGTATTTAGGTTGTTAAATAAAATTGTTGCAGGGAACAGAAAGGGGAGCAAAGACAAGAATGACAAAGAGGAGGCAGTACAGGGAAAAGAAGTAGTTTCAAACTGAGTCTTGGCATCAGATTTAACAGACACCTACCAAGAGTGCTGCTCACACAAACCCATGCTGCTACTGGTGATTATTAGACAAATAAAAATATTAAATACTTACCATCAGAAGACATGAGTTCATCAATAATATCCCCACTGATACTTCCTGTGAAAGACACGAGCATGTGTTTATGGAAGTCAGCACATGGACCTGCAAAGCACTGTACGGCTCGTGTACAGGGAGGAGCTGTGGAGATGGCACACCATGAATGCTTAAATGGTATCTCACAGAATCACAGAATCTTAGGGGTTGGAAGGGACCTCAAGAGATCTTCGGGTCCAACCCCCCTGCCAAAGCAGCTCCCTATCTCATATTACATAGATAGGCGTCCAGACGAGACTTGAATATCTCCAGAGAAGGAGACTCCACCACCTCCCTGGGCAGCCTATTCCAGGGCTCTGTCACCCTCACTGTGAAAAAGTTCTTCCCCATGTTGGTGCAGAACTTCCTGTGCTCCAGCTTACAGCCATTGCCCCTTGTCCTGTCCCCACTGACCACTGAAAAGGGGCTGGCCCTTAGTAGTTCCCCCTGCAACCCATGCCTAAGATATTTACAAACACTAATTAGGTCCCCCCTAAGTCTTCTTTTCTCCAGGCTGAACAGACCCAGCTCACTCAGCCTTTCCTCATAGGGGAGATGTTCCAGACCCCTAATCATCTTTGTCGCCCTACTCTGGACTATCTCCAGAAGGTCCCTGTCTTTTTTATACCAGGGAGCCCAGAACTGGACACAGTATTCCAGGTGGGGCCTGACCAGGGCAGAGTAGAGGGGGAGGATCACTTCCTTAGACCTGCTGGACACACTCCTCCTGACGCACCCCAGGATCCCATTGGCTCTCTTGGCCACCAGGGCACACTGCTGGCTCATAGCCAACCTGTCATCAACCAGGACCCCCAGGTCCTTCTCCACAGAGCTCTTTTCCAACAGGTCATGCCCCAGCCTGTACTGATACAATCGGTTATTCCTCCCCAGGTGCAAGACTTTACACTTGCACTTGTTGAATTTCATTAGATTTCTCCCAGCTCAGCTCTCCAGCCTGTCCAGGTCTCTCTGGATGGCAGTGCAGTGTTCCTGCTTGTCAGCCACTCCTCCCAGCTTTGTATCATCAGCGTACTTGCTGAGGGTGGATGCTATTCCCTCATCAAGGTTGTCAATGAAGAGATTAAACAGGACTGGACCCAACACCGAGCCCTGGGGAACACCACTAGTCACAGGCCTCCATTCAGATTCTACTCCAGTGATCAAGACCCTCTGAGCGTGGTCCGACAGCCAGTTCTCAACCCACCTCACTGTCCACTCGTCTATCCCTTGTACCCTCAGCTTCTCTATCAGGATGTCATGAGAGACAGTATCGAAAGCTTTGCTAAAGTCAAGGTAGATGACATCCACTGCTCTCCCTCCATCCACCCAGTTGGTAATAACATCATAGAAGGCTTTGAGATTGGTCGAGCACGGTCTCCCCTTGGTGAATCCATGCTGACTATTCCTCATGACCTTCTTCTCTTCCAGTTGTTTGGAGATGGCATCCAAAACAAGCTGTTCCATCACCTTTCCAGGGACAGAAGTGAGGCTGACTGGCCTATAGTTACTGGGATCCTCCTTCTTGCCTTTTTTAAAGACTGGAGTGACATTGGCTATCCTCCAATCTTCAGGCACTTCTCCTGTAGTCCAGGATCTGTCAAAGATGATAGAGAGCGGCTCCGCAATCACCTCCGCCAGCTCTCTCAGCACACGTGGGTGTATCCCATCCGGGCCCATGGATTTGTGTGCATCCATTCCTTTGAGTCGCTCCTGGACCACCCCTACCTCAACTAGAGGGGAGCCATTCGTTCCCCAACCACTCCTACTTACATCTGGGATCTGTGAGTCCCGAGAAGCCTTCGGAGTAAAGACCGAGGCAAAGAAGGCATTAAGTATCTCCACCTTCTCATCATCTCCCGTCACCAAGACACCCGCCTCATTCAACAAGGGACCTACATTATCCCTGGTCATCCTTTTACTATTTACATACCTGAAAAAACTCTTTTTATTGTCCTTTATGTCCCTTGCCAGCTTAATTTCTAAGCAGGCCTTAGCCCTCCTAGTAGCATCCCTACAGGCCCTGGCAACATCCTTATATTCATCCCATGATCTCAGACCCTGTTTCCACAGTTTATAGGTCTTCTGCTTCCCTTTGAGTTTACTCATAAGTTCCCTGCTTATCCACGCAGGTCTTCTACCTCTCTTTCCCGATTTCTTACTCAAAGGGATGCACCTATTCTGTGCTTGGAAGAAGTGCTGTTTGAATGTCAGCCAGCACTCGCAGCCTCCCATTCCTTCAAACAGAGCAGCCCATGGGATAGCCCCTATTTGATTTCGGAGGAGATCAAAGTTAGCTCTTCCAAAATTCAGGGTAGCTATCCTACTTTTTGGCTTGCCTCTTCCACTCAGGATCTTGAACTCAACCATTTCATGGTCGCTTTGTCCTAAGCTGCCCCTGTCCTTCACTTCACTAACGAGCCCGTCCTTGTTAGTAAAAACAAGGTCCAGCACCCGCCCTCCCCTCGTAGGTTCCTGCACCATCTGTATCAGGAAGTTGTCTTCCATATACCGCAGAAATTGTCTGGACTGCATACGACTGGCCGTATTGCTTGCCCAGCAAATATCTGGGTAGTTGAAGTCCCCCATAAGGACCAGCGCCTGCGATCTTGAGGCTACTTCCAACTGCCTATAGAATGCACTATCAACCCGCTCCTCTTGATCAGGGGGCCTGTAGTACACACCCACGACACTGTCACCCAAACTGGCCTGCCTTTTAATTCTTACCCACAAGCTCTCGGCAAGCGGTTCATCCCTACCCAGGTGGAGCTCAATACATTCTAGGTGCTCTCTAACATAAAGAGCAACTCCTCCACCTCGCCTCCCTAGCCTATCTTTCCTAAAAAGCACGTAGCCATCCATGGTAGCGTGCCAGTCATCCAGGCTGTCCCACCACGTCTCAGTGATCGCAATGAGATCGTGGCCCTGTGACCGCACAAAGATCTCTAATTCTTCTTGTTTGTTCCCCATGCTACATGCATTTGTATAAAGGCATTTTAGTGGGGCAGCAGATCCAGATATCCCCAACAGCTCACTGCGAGATTTTCGATAGGGGATGGACAAAAGCAGCTCCACTGAGGAGTTCACGGGGTAATCCACAGAGTTATCCCTACTCTCGTGTGGAGCAACATCCCCAAGTTTGCCATTGTGCTGTTGGCATTTATCTGTTTCCCCCAGCAACTCGTGCTGTGACTCCCAAAGCACCTGCCTTACCCCAGCAGCCTTTGTAATATCCCCTTCCCCCTTCCTAACTAGTTTAAAGCCCTATCAATGAGCCCTGCCATCTCCTGAGCAAGGATCCGCTTTCCTCTATGGGACAGGTAAGCCCCATTAGCAGTACTCATGTCTGGAGCAGAGTACACCATCCCTTGGTCAAAAAACCCAAATTTCTTGTGCAGGCACTAGCCTTTCAACCACTGATTCAATTCATGGGTTCTCCTGACCTGCTCTGAACCCCACCTCCCACAAGTGGGAATAGAATATTATTTAGGCTCCCGCCCCCCCAAAGGAGCGCCCTGTCTTGGTATCCCTCATTTTTTACTGATACACTTCTGCCACTGATCCCTTATAACCCTGGAGCCAAGTAGAGTATTAATTGGTGGCAGAGAAAGGTATTTTTTTTCAAAATTAGTTTGCTACTCAACAGGCTCAGCGGCTTTGTTAGGAGGAGAACCTGTCGTTTCCTCCATGGGAAAAGTGCTTGTCTCTCTCTCTGTAACTCAGCAGTTACTTGGTTCCAAAGAAAGGCTCATGAGAACATTTAAACAGGAACTGCTTCTTCCTACCTGTGGGCTCTTCCATCTTTGCTATGTCGAACGAGCTTGGCTTGAAGATACCGTTAACATCCAGGGGCAGCAAGTCCTGGTAGTCATTTGAGCTAGCTGTAGCTTGGGCCACGTCTCCTGAAAGGCTGGGGTACAACACCGGCTCTGGAAGGTTGGAGTAAGGAGCTGCTGGGGTTGTATTGTTCTGCTGCACGCTGCTGTCTACAAAGACAGAAAAGCACATTACAAAGTCTGTTCCAGTAAAAGGGATGACAAAATGCCTGCACCTGGCTTTTTCTTTTGAGGAGAACATGGCCAATGTCTGGGATGACATTGAGGAGAGGAGTCTCCCCCTTCCAAAGTCACAGGCACAATGTAATTAGGACCCTTAGGAAATGCAGTCTGTAACACTGACGGCATTTTTCTTAAGTCTTTTCGTATTACCCTGCTATTACTATGAAAAAAATGCCTGATACTCAGGCAGTCTCTCACTGTGGCTATGTTGAAGAAGGTAAGTGACCTTGTGGCACAAAAGCTGGAACTGGCTCCTTTATTATCTGTCTCATTAAAAGGTACATGTTCAAATCCTACACTCCTTCCAAGGCTGGCAATTTCGTTCCATACTGCACTCTGGAGAAGCATCTGAGAATAATTAACAGGATCACCTCCAAAACCTGTTCAGTATAAGATGATAAGGTACAAGGAAAGAATTTGTTTCACCGGAAAGAAGAGGCTTCTCTGTAACCTCCTGAGAGCTGTTAGTAAGCCCTTGGGGTAGTTTCTTAACAGACAGCTGCTACACTATACAAATTTTCGATCTTTCTTTTATCTACCACCTTTTCTAGCAGCTCCTTTCCCTCCAGTTCCTTTCCTCTCCCAACTGTCCGAGGCAGAAAAAACCCTGGACCCACCTGATGGCGTGTCTGCCACTGATGTTTGCTGTAACTCTGGTCCTTCACTTGGATCGTGCTGTTCTGGTGGATTCTGAGGAGCTGAGGCAGGTTTAAGGGGCGTCACTGTAGCTGCAGGTTGAGTTGGGGGCTGCGCAAGGTCATCGGGCGGAGGAACTGGGAACACCATGGGCTTGGAGGAGCTCGATTCTTTGTTTATAAGCAGCACATGGATAGGTCCTGAACTACTTTTAAGACTGATCTGGTATTTCTTCTGTCTGTTCTGTCCCTGCAAAGGTGGTATATTATCAAAGTTACTGTTCCTTAAGAACTCTGAGCTTCATAAAATGTAACAGCAACTGAAAAGAGATGTTTCCCACATAAAGTAATGAAGATGTTTGACCACAGTTCTCAAACTGATTCACGTTTTACCTCCCAGAAGATAAATGCAGTGCTATTCTAGTTAGACCACTAAGAAGAGCTGATAATTGGAATAAACTAGTAAAATCATACTTGGGGAGAAAACAGTAATATATGTGATCCAATAAAAACCCCAAAACCCAAACCAGATTACCAACATGCAAAGCATTTACCTGACCACAACACAGAGAGGACACAACTAAATAATTCTTCAAAGCACTTAACTAAATTTGGAGTTTAAGTTACATGAGACTTACAGCAGGGCTACATCTTATCATTACCAACAATGATAAACAATTCCTGTGCATTTACATTTCTTCCTTTTAAATGGAACTTCAGAAAGGTCCTGGTTGAAACCAAGCATCCTAAACCAGTTGGATATCTCACCCAGACTGAGTGAACAGAGGACCACCAGTCAGTAGCAACAATTTCTTAGCTGATTTGCCAGGCCTTCCTCTGGCAAGTGGCTTCAGCAATACAGCTAGGACTAGCTTCCTCTAGCACAGTCTCAATGAGACTGCTGACTCCACAGTGGCTAATTCAGCAATAGGTTTTCAGCGAGTATGTTCTAGAAAAAAATGAGGATGAGAAAAGTGGGAAAGGAACCTCAGGGAAGGTGAACCAAAGCAAACACATCCAATTTGACTTGGAGATGAAGACTAAGATAGATGGTTTAGTCCTCAACAAGCAGACAAATAACAACAGTATCACAACCACTAACTTTGGTCCCATAGAGAACCTTCCCGTTGCCCAAACTTGTTTCAGCAGGTATGGACCAGAGACCAGCTTCATGGTTCTAGCTTTACATGCCCTTATGACAGTAGACTGCTTGGTCTCACTAAAAACAGCTTGTGAAACTTCTCGGGTGAATTTCAGCCTTCTACAAGCATGGTGGCTATCATGCTTCATGCAGTGCTCTCTCCCAACTATGTAAACCCTACTTAAAATGGAGCAATAAAAAATAAATAGTCATCTGGCTGCCTACTTTAATCTTGCCCATTTAAGCCTTTTACCTAAAGTGAGACTCCAGTTTCTTTCTATATCCAGTTTAGTACCATAAGACTAAACATAAACTAAATCTTAACTAAAGCTGCAGGATGGAATCACAGACTGGTTTGGGTTTGAAGGGAATTCAAAGACCATATAAGTCCCAACCCCCTGCCATGGGCTGGGGCACCCTCCACTAGACCAGGCTGCCAAAAGCTCCATCCAACCTGGCGTGGGACACTGCCAGGGAAGGGGCAGCCACAGCTTCTCTGGGCCACCTGTGCCAGGGCATCACCACCCTCACAGTCTCCCTAACATCTAATCTAAATCTACTCTTAGTTTAAAGCCATTACCTCTTGTCCTATTACTACATTCCCTGATAAACAGTCCCTCTCCAGCTTTCCTGTAGGCCCCTTTTATGTACTCGAAGGCTGCTACAAGGTCTCCCCAGAGTCTTCTCCAAGCTGAACAAGCTTAAGTCTCTCAGCCTGTCTTCACAGGAGAGGTGCTCCAGCCCTCTGATCTTTGTGGCCCTCCTATGAACCTGTTCCAACATCTTTCTCGTTCTGGAGACCCCAGAGCTGGATTCAGTACTCCAGCTGGAGCCTCACCAGAGCAGAGGGGCAGAATCACCTCCCTTGACCTGCCTGTCACATTGGTTTTGATGCAGCCCAGGATACAGTTGGCTTTCTGGGCTGCAAGTGCACATAAATCTAAAAGGCTTTTTTGTAACATCGTTTTAAAAATACAAGGGAAATTTATAGGATTATAGACTTTTAAAGGTCATCTAGTCCAACCCCCCTCCAGTAAGCAACATCATCTTCACTAGATCAGGCTGCTCACAGAGCAATGAAGGCTGACCTTGAATATTTCCAGGGATGGGGCCTCCACTATGCCTCTGGGCAACACCTTCCAGTGATCTACCACCCTCATACTGAAGAATTTTTTCCTAATATCCAACCTAAATCTATCCTTTTCTAGTTTAAAACCATTACTCCTCGTCCTTTTGCTACATGCCCTTGTGAACAGTTCTTCCCCAGCTTTCTCATAGGCCCCTTTTAGGTACTGGGAGGCTCCTGTAAGGTTTCCCCAGAGTCTTCTACAGGCTGAACAACCCCAACTCTCTTGGCCTGCCTTCATAGGAGAGGTGCTCCAGCCCTTTGATCATTTTTGTGTCCCTTCTTGACACATAAAAGTCACTAAGTTCTCAAGGAAACTAATGGGAATTATGCCTAATTTGGAAAACTGCAATGCTGAAAAGTAACAGCAAAGAAAGGACAAAGAAACCCACTATTATCTCTCTTTATTTTTAATAGAAGACAGTTACCACTAGTCTATACAGGTGTACAAACCCCACTGTTTCCCACCAAGCCTCTCCCTTCTCAACTGAAACCACCTTCATTTTCTTCCCCCTCTTGAACACAGATAGAGATAAATCCTCCATGCTAATGTAGCTCTTCTTTTCTGCTGTCCCTCTAGAACACTTCAGGTAAACAAGAAACCAGTACATACCATTTCGGGTATTGGTACTTCTAACTGTGTACCATAAGGTGCTTGAATTGCTAGAAGTGTGTCTCCTGGTGAAATACCAATTTTTAGAAAAGGGTTAAGTGTATGTATTTTTCTAAAGTCTTGCACCCACTCAAATGAGATATGGCAATTCCCTCACATCATTTAAAATACTAGCAGAAATAAACTTGTGGTGGGACATGCATAGTCCCTTATAAGATTCAAGTATATCCTATGCTATAAATCACAGGCCTCCAAAACTTAAGGCCATAGTTGCAAGAACCTTTTCTTATAGCAGTACGAGATTTACTACTTCTTTACCTGTTTGTCACTGTCTCCAGATCTCCTAGTTGTATACATAATGTGAGGTCAAAATATTTCACTTGTTTCTTTATCAGCCGAAACATCTCTCTGGCCCAGCTCACTTTATGGCTCTGAAGAACGTTGGCAGTACAGAGAGATTTAACAGATGGGAGAAAAGGTCTTAATGGTCTTCAGTGCCAGCACTTCCCTGGGTGTAAGCTCATAGTTTCTGCGGTGCACACAACTGGGGTGTAGCAGCTGCCTGTCAAACTCACCTGTGGCTTACTATGTGCGCTAAAAAGTACTGGTTAAAGTCAGGAGACCACAATTACATCAACAGCACTGGCACCACCTGCCTTACACCGCAGGTCACTCACCTACCCACAAAGCATTTCCCCTCTGCCCATAACTTGGAACAATGCTTTCCTTTCTCTGAAGAACTATGTGACTGGTGTAATTAGGTGCCTCCACATTTTGCAATGTCTTAACTTATTAGTCACAGCTGGTTCTTGCTAAACTCTGCAATAGTTGTCTAAACTTACATTTTCAAACAAAGCCAAACCCATCCTTCCTTGTGGCAAAGAAGGGATGGTTCTGAGCCTATCTGGAGGTTGAACAATACCCTTTGGTGCCCCAAGATCAGGAAAAGATGTCAAGGCAAGTAACTGCTGCCAGCAGTTCTTGGCAATTTCTTCATACCTCCTGTACAGAAGGAATCCTTCTGATTTAGTAGCAATGCCCCACCATTAAACTTCATCTGTCTCTACCTGCCTGGTTTCTCTGGTGCACTGGATCAACATGCTCTGTCCCTGGTTCTGTTAACAGCCTGAGGCACGCTGCTGAGAAGGATGAATACAGAAAGAGACATCCCAAAGCAGTACTCTGAAAAGAGCTGAGCTTTCATGCTGTACCATCTGTGACTATAACTAGAAAACACCAGAACTTGCTGGTCACTAGAACTATGAGCGACACTTAATACTGATCACTACTGAATACTTACAGGTGAAAAAGCAGGTTAGTTAACAAATTAACATTCAAGAGGAAGATGAGGAAATCCCTCACTGTAAGAAATAAACCCTCGCAGCGACTTACCATTGAAGCAGTTGCAGATATCTTCATGAGTGACATATGAAAATGTGATTTATGTCAAGGAACATTTTTCCTAAAACAACATGAAACTGGTATTTGTTGCCCTTTAAAATAAGTTTGTCCAAACTCAGCCTAAACTGTAAATTCACTGCTGCTACTCAGAGCTGTATTCATTAGGGTAAGAATTTGGGCTTTCAGGATGGCTGGTTAAAAAGAGAGTTCTGTCTTTTGAAGAAAAAGAGAAAAAAATTCTGTATCTGTGAGGCCAATACAAAAAGGAAAAAGTTGCACAGCATGAGAAGAGATTCTTCTAAAAAAAGAGAACATGTAAAATCTTGTTTTGAAAAATACCATTTTCCTCACCAACTACAGAATTCAGGTACCTATCAGGACCTCCCAGAATCACAGAAAAATAGTGCCTGAGGGGACTTGAGAGTTCATCTGCCATCCCACTCCTCTGCCATAAGGTAGGATCAACTGTTAAAGACATTCCAGATGTCTCCCCTCTGGGAAACCTCCAGTGATGGATGTTCCACCACCTCCTTGTGGGGGTCAATTCCAGTGCTAGCTCTCCCAAAGGAAAGTTTCTCCTCATGTCAAACTTCAATTTCCTTTTTACCAAATCCATTTTACAACAACAGTTTCTGCAGAGCAACTGCAAGCAAGTTTTTTAGTACTTATGGCTGGTACTGTAGATAAAAAGGGAACTTTTCTGCTCCAAACCTCAGATGTCAATTTTGCTCAGTATCTTGCAAGACAGCTAAACACGTGGTTACAAGTAACGTGGCAGGAACTCTCTGCTTACAGGGTACTGACTGGCAGGATACTTTTCCAGTTCCAAACCCAACAAGCTTCAGGACTTTACCAATTCAATTTGTCCTCAGGTGATACCTTAATCTTTTCAAGAGAAGGAAACAACAACAACAACACAAAGATTAACATAAATCACTGCTAAGTATAAATTCAAGCGGTGGAAACCATTACAATTGGTTTTAAATAAGACATGAGGATTATACAATGGACTTAAAAATTATGGCCATGTATATGCTAAATTATTTTCAGGTTACCAATTATATAGTAACATAGGTAAAAAAGTAATGTAAATAACATTATTGTTTTCTTTCTTTTAGAACCAAAACCACACAAAAAATTAACTTTTCCTTGCTTCTGCATAAATGGACTATGTCACACTTTATCTATTACCTGCACTTTAACTGTTGCCTTAATTCTAGTTCCAAGATGCACACAATTCATTTAAAAGGATATTGGTGGTTTGTGGAATCATCCATGACATTCTTGATACTCTGCTGAAGCCACAGTTTCTGCTGATCCAATTCTTTTTCTTTTAGCTCTAGATCTTCAATTTCAGCTTCTAGATACCGCAGCCTGTCTATGACTTCTTTTGTATTGCAGCCAGCGCCTACCCCTCTTGAAAAGACATAAGGGTTCATGAAACCACAAGAGGTGAAAATCTGAAGCAAACACGCAAAGATAACGTCTCAAAATTAATTTTAACATTCTGAAGGTCTGCTAATATTCAACATGAAGGAAATAAGTGTTTATCTTCCCAACAGTGTTTTAACAGAAAAATGAAAATTCTTCGAATCAAATTTAAAACTCCCCTTTACCTATTTTCTTTTGAAATTTGTTTTTTTCTGCATTGGAGCTGGTTTGCAGGCCCCTTCTCCTTCCCCTCTAGCTCTTAGCCTGAGCTTTCACCTTCAACAACCCAAGAGAAAATAGACATAGACTACAGGAGGGTGGGTAGGTGGAGACACTGAGTCCCAATACTGTGCCCAGATCCACCTAGAGTAAATTTTTCAACTACGAGTGCTAATTATAAGGTAACAATACAAGTTTTCTGAAAGTTTCTCCCCTGTATCCTTTAAGCTTGATTTTACATATCAAAGACGCATGTCAAAGGGAAAAGAAAGTTCATTTGCAACTTTACTGCAACTAAAATGTCATCTTGCTCACTGATGAGCATAAGATTAATTTTATGGTGCCTTATCTACTCAGGAGAAGTGGAAAGACACAGGTTTTGTGGCATGTGAAAACTTGCAGAATCAACATGGCTTACTTCCACTGAATGCTGTTTTTTGACTTCTTTTCAATGAGATCAATCCCCTCCAAAACGTTGGTGATATCATAGATCCTTCTCTTCTGCCTCACAGCAAGGGTATCAGCAGCCTGTCAAGAGAAGAACAAGTATCAGCAACTTGCATGCTGAGGGAAGAAGACAGTTAAGCCACTGGAAACATGCCAGTTAACGTCACTGAAGGGAGAAGGTTCAGCTCTTCAGGGGCCAGATGCTCAGTCATGAATTCAGAAGTTCAGCACCTGCATGTAGCAGCACTACAGAGCACGCTGAGAGGAGCCACCACTCTGGAGGCCAGCAGGTCTACCCCTGTCAGAGAGGAGAGTTCACACGCGTTGCAGCCTGTGAGACTGTGCTGAGTATCTCAGCATGTGCTGTTCAATGGCTCATTGCAACGCTTGTTGCAGAAGGTAGGAAGAAGCAGGGAAAGCTGACAGCAACACCCTGCAGTGGAGCAAGCCTCCAAAGCCAACAATGTGTTATCATCCCTTCCACTGACACTGGAGGTATTATAGTCTTTCTTTGGATTGAACCGGCAGGGCTGTAATTTCACAAGGTGGCTGAAGAAGAGCTGCAACACCGCAACCCAACATCGTCTTCTAAACATTCCACTGCACTAATTTACCTCCCAGCGTACCTGAGCTCACTCAATCTGTCACACCACAAATGAAGAGCCATGTCCCTGCCCCCAGGATACCAGTACGGGTCATAGGGATGCTCACTGCTGTCACACTACCACTTTTACGTTACAGGTACCTAGGCTGTGTGTCTGCGTGCTGTCACAGCTTGTCGCTCAAAGCAAAGCAGAGGCTCAGGCAGAAGAAACCGTCCGCTCCGTGCCCTAATTCTCTCCATGGTGGCTTTTATGTACCTGATACAAAGACTTAAGATAAATCAAACTTGAGCTAGTCCGCACCCTCATCTCTTTGATGCTGTAAAACAGCTCAAGTTCAAAGAGTATTAGCCAAAAGGAGAGAAAGCAAAGAGGAGTTTGACTCGGTAACTACTCAGGAAGCTCAGGTACAATAATTGCAAGGGATTATACGCATTAAACAGATTAAAAGAACAAGAAAGGTAAAGAGAAGGGATAACTGGCAAAAACTTCTGCGTCTCAAATTTCTACCAAAGCAGAAAGCCAACTAATTTCCACTACTGGCATATAATGACTTCTTTCACTTTGTTCAACAACGTATTAAATTAATGCTTTAGTGACGTAGTCTATATGAACAGTACAACCTGAGAAAGCCACAAGTAGAAGGGAAAACCAAATCCATTTCATGACAAAAGTCCATATAGCTCCTTTTACACTATTTTCTGAACCACAGACAAAGTCACTAATCTTCCAAAGAAATGACACTTTCCTATTGGAAAGGTAATTACTAGGGCATAGTAGTCTAATTTATACCAGTTAATGTTTTGCTAGTGGAGTAAAATTAAAGGAAAAAATGAAAGATGAATGGAGATTTAAAAAAAATAATTCTTACTGCCATGAAGTATAAACACTGTTCCTTCTCCTTGATGGTGACATACCTACTGAACTTGCTGATACTGTTACCCACACTTTCCTTTCCTATGGTTTTCTGTAGCACTCCATCAAAATCTTTTCCTATCTAATAAACTAAAATAGATACAAATAAATAGTGAGCACACACTTTACTCCTCCCTGAGGAAACAGGCTGTTCAATCACATTTATCAGCAGGTACACACCAGCTACCTTAACCTGCTGCTTTTGTTGCATGCACAAACACCCCTTCCCACCATCACAAGAGAAACCTTCAAAATCTACCAAGTGACAAAGCTGATGCTGCCTGCCCCAACATTTCATCGACGCCCTGTACATCTCACCCTCTTCAGAGGCACAATTCCTACAAGCTCTCTAAATTATTCAGTGCAATAAATGGACAGTACACACTTAATCAGCAGCTATTCTGAATAATTACTTTCTGCTTTTTCTCCATTACTCAACACATTACTGCTCATGGTTTGAATAATGAAGAAACTGCTTCAGAGAAAGATTTCACTACCTCACATGATTTTCCAAAATGCCTGTCCGTACAACATATAAATGCTTTACTGATCTTAATGTATTTTTAAACTAAAGATTAAGGCTTTAAAAAAAGCTACTATTTTTGAGTCCCCAACTTTAGGTATTTCAAAGTTGGAGTAGTCTCAGTAGTCCAAATTCTACTGCATTTCATGTGCCCAAAGCAGAGCTCCCATTAACACCAGCAGTGGGGATTCACTACTGCTGCAAACCAGGATCTAGAGCCCCAGGTTTGGGACTGACACAATGAAGGGCACAGTTACATACATATTTAGCTTGACCAGCACTGTTTATAATTCAGTCACAGCTACAAAATCCCACTACTTACGACAAGAATTCTAGCAATGAAATCAAACTGAGGCCAGTTGGGAAAAGTTTAATCTGGACATGGTGCTGGCTTTATAACTTAATAATCTTCTCAAAATTTTATGATGTGTTGCACAGATATTTAGAAAAAATAATATTGACAGTTTCTTCCCTAACACTCCTGCAGTTACCATGGTAACACTTTCTCATAGGCACATGGCTCAGAAACTAAGTTTGGGCGTTTGGTTCCTCCACACAAACCACGCATTAATGGCTTCAATAATTAGAAGAGCCTCCTGAGAGTTCTAAACACATCTCCTGTTGTCAACAACACTCTTAAAACTCATAATTTTTCAGCCTGTGTCAAATGGTTGAAGCAGATCCAGGCAGCACAAGAAAGGGACATGTACCACAATGGCCCTGACAAGATGGTTGGATGTAGCTTCCACGTTCCTTCCTCTGAATCATTTGTATTTGGAGTTCCTTCATAAAATCTTTGTAACATAAAGCTGCTGCACTCTACTCACTCCTTCAAGCATCTTCTCATATCTGAATGCATCTGCATCCAAGACAGGCACTACGTAATGTCAGACGGGTAGATTCTGAATTGGAGGAAAGATGTCTAAGTGCAGTGCTTGGGCTCTGTGTGCATTGAGTGGAACACAGACAAGGTGCCCTAAGCACAATTCAGTTGCAGGCACGCGAAGGCAAAATAAACCCTGCACAGAAATCAAAGACAACCAGAAAAAGGATAATGAAGAGCTTGGGTGCATTCTCACGCAACTTCTTTGCTCTCCGGGAGCTGACAAAGGCAGCGGGAATTATTGGCTGCATATTCACTGTGTTAGCACTGAAGGGCAGAGGAATTCACACTGGGGCAGAGCCACAGCTGAGCAGTTTAACAAAGTAAAGGGCTAGCAACACCTGCTTGCCCTCCACGTGCCAAAGGAAAGAGGTCCTGCATCTTCTGGACTGAGCCCGTACCAGATGATGCCAACTTCTCCCCAAGAGGACTGTCAGTGGGAATTTTAAAGCAATCTGCATGCTTGGCAGCCTGTACGTAAAGCTACCAGGTATCACTGCATGCTAAAGGCTATGGGAATGTAACGTCATAGTTATGCTTTTTCTTATTGGGTGGAATAGGGCAAATGTAAGGCAGCTGCCCTTTGCTCCCGATCAATCAATGCATTTCTAAAGGTGGCAGTGAACAAGTGGGCTTCAGAGTACCAGATGTTTTGCACCGATGATGTGCAAAAACATGACTGTACTGTCAGTACAGCAGGGACGGCATTCTGCCATAAACCAAGCCCATTCAGGACATGCAGGTAGAAGAAACTATGCTATTGAAGAGTTTAAAAAACACCTTATTTTGGGAGTCATTTCCGTGGCTCACCCCTTATACACTTGTCTTGCTCTTTTCCTCTATTCCCTGCAACTAATTCGTGGGTTGCTGCACATAGGAACTTCGTTTTCTTGTCCTCCCATCTCATCCCTTAATGTTTCAAGCCTATTTCCCTAATTAAAATTGTTTATACAGGGTTGTTAAGGGACAGTTATACAATTATTTGAGAATTGCTGTTTGATTTTAAAGTAAGCACTGTAGAATTCAAATTCCAAGTAAAGAAAATCATCACTTCCCCTCCCATGAGTTGTCAGATATTACCAAGTGTCCAGCACTAAAACATTAAAAAAACACTAAAAATTCATCACACAGAATTTGCAGGAACAGTGACCACACACAGGATGCTGCATCAGTACTGCCCCATCACGGCTCAGCACACAGGTCCCAAAGCATCCTCTTACACACCATGAACTATAATTACAGACATTTTTTTTGATAAAAAAAAATCACCAGGGAGCATCCTACAGAACAGCTTTTCACCCTCAGCTGCTAAATCACAAACCCAGAAGTATGTTTAAATATTTCCAAACGGTATTTCATTCATAGTATGCTACATAGGTTTTGCTACAGAAATAATAATCAGCAGTATGACATCAGATGGTCAGTAACTGTCAGTGAGGAGACATCCGAAGATGCTCACCACATGAATCATTTCCTGGAACACTCTATTTGAAGACTGTCCTGTTCTTCAGTTCCCTGAGCACACCGGCATTAACACACACGCTGGTTTTCACTTTTCCTTAGACACGCAGCTTATGAGAAACACCGGTCACAGAAATGTGCTTTCTGACTCACTGGTTATGAAAGTACCAACGATTTATTCACTTCAGTTAGTATTTGCTTCCAACAAACGGCATCCGGCAATTCAGACACCAGTCTCCAACAGGTTTTGAGCAGAAATGTCTACGACTTGTTGCAATACCCACTTTCACCTGGCTATCCACTCCCTCTGGGTAGGCACCTTCCTCACAAGTCACCCTACCCCTCCACACAACCCAACTGTACTGTTGAAATCCACCCTCTTTGGCTCTTTAAGCCAAGCTTTTAGGCCCACTGTCTTACCAACTGGGTACGCTTTGCTTCTCAAGCTGACCTGGAAGATGCTGCAGCGTGTGGCAGATAATAAAGTAACCTGCATGACAATCCCTGAGACACAGATGGCTAAGTTCCATTTTACTAAAGAAAGAGGCAGTTAAATACAAAGAAGTTGACCAATGTGTCCAGACAACAATGCGACTAAAGGAGAAGTATAAAACCTATCCTGGTGTCCTTCACAGTCCACTATGAATTTTCTCTAGCCACCATAACACCGCTGAAGCACTTGCTCTCCGAACAGGGATACACAGAAAAGCTGTTAGAACACTGCTCACCTGCTCTTGCCCACTGAGAATCATCAAGTAAGGTCAGTTTTCCAGAAAGGATGTAAGTAACCAAAGCACCAAGCCAGCCTCTGCTTCCCTCAGCAGTTTGCCCAGGGCCTCACCCAGCCAGGCAAAGCACACCTTCCCCTCAATAGGCCAGCGCAGCCCCAGCCCATCAGCCAGTGCGCTCCAGGGAACCGGCCAGGGGGTCACTGCACCCGAGGATCTCTCTGAAGCAGGGCGGCCACCCAGCACAAATGCCCTGGCGCCAGGTGGGCTTGCCCTGGGTCGGGGAGCCCTCCCATGGCTTCACGCCTCGAGGGCAGTCCATAGAACCGGCGGCAGCATGACGCAGAACTGAGCGAAGACGACTGGCCACCCACGCTGCCAGCTGAGCACCTGTCACCTTCCGTGAGCGAAGCGCTGGGAAGACGAAGGTGTGTTTATCAGCATCGCTTTCCCTTCGCACACCGAGGGGGACGAGAGGCAGGCAGTTTCAAGTGAAGGCCTGCGCACCGACTCAGTGTGGAGAGCAAAAATTAAACAGGAAAAACCCCCAGCGAGGTACATTTCACGCACGGTGACCGTTCCGGGAAGCAAGGAAAAAGTCGGAACGCGCACTTAAGCCGGGCACGGCGGCTGTCAGCCAACAGAAGGCACCCGGGCCACCCCCCTCCGCCGCCCGGGGAGGATGGGAGGAGGGGGCGGCCGGCTTGGCCCGGCCGGGCCCCTTGGTGCACCGCCCTCCCGGCAGCGCGGAGGGGCTGTGCGCGGCGGCGAGCCCGGCGGTGCCCAGGGAGCCGTCACCCTCCCCTCACCCCCCCAGCCCCACCGCGGGCAGGCCGCCGCTATGACGCCGCCCCTCCCTCGCACCGCTTTGAGGTCCAGCACGCCGTCCTTGGCCTCCTGCAGCAGCGACACAAACTTGGTGGTCAGCAGCCCCAGGCTCTTCTCGTGGCGGCTGCTGCTGCTGCCGCCGCCCGCCGCCTCGGCCGCCGCGGCCATGCCACCAGCGGGGCCGCCCCACCGCGCCACGTGTCGCGACCGTTGCAACGGCCCGAGCCCGGAACGGAGCCCCGGCCCGACGGCTGCGGCGGGAGGGGCGGCGCCGCAGGAAGTGACGCCGCCGCCGTTGCCTGGACACCGGCATGTTTCGGCCGCGGGGGGCGAAGGCCTGCCGGCAGGGAAGGGCTGTGCCCGCCCCTCCGGGCCGCGTCCGCGGGGCAAATGACGGGCCTCTCCGGGGGAGGCAGGCGTTCCTCGGCCCCGCGGCCTCCCGCAGCAACCGGGAGAGGAATTACACTTGGCTGTCGCGGAGCGGCCCGGGATTTCGCTCGGGCTTCTCCACGGCAGGCGGCGCGGGCCGGCAGCCGCCTCAAAGGGGAAGGGTCGGGACAGCGGCCGCGGACCCGAGGCCCTGGCCCAGAGCTCCTTGTCACTCATTTCACTGTGTGCGTTTGGTCTAAAGGGTAAGCCAGGCCGGACCCGGGCCAGGCGAGGGGCTAGCACCGGACACGGAGAATGGTGGAGACTTGCCTCCTCCCTTGTGCGGGTCACCAAATATACCTGGCCTTTAATTTCCAAAGGTACAGCACTTCTCTTAAGTTACCTCCCGATTAAAGTAGAGAAGAAGCTGTAAGGGAAAAGACTCTGAAATAGCCCCGCGCCTGAGGCAGGAGGGCACGCAGTTGCAGTGTGCAGGCCACAGGATGTAGGAGCTGTGCCTTCACTGATAACCGCACGCTCAGGGCAATAGATAGAGGGGAGTAAGCAGGTGTGCACTCACTCTGAGCATATGCCATGCACAGCCCACATTATTTTAAAAAATAATTATTATTATGAGATACCTCTCACTTCTGTCACTATGAATTTTATCCTTGCCAGTAAGACTTTGGCACAGTTATGACCCACAGCAGTTTATGGTTTTATCATTTTGAAGGTAGAAATAATTTAAAGATCTATTGAAAGTTCTAAGGAAACCATAACAATGGAAATCATGCCAAAGGTAGAACTAGCAGCAAGCAAAACAAACAATCCAAACACTAATGCATGCATGGACGCAAATACTGTAGTATGACATTTCTGAGCCAAGAGGAAGGAATAGAATTCATGTTAACAATAGCAATGTGTATGATGACAGAATAATAAAAAAAGGTTCAAAATAAAATTCAAGGGAAATGGTTGAGCCAAAATTAATAAAATTGAATCTGGGTAAGAATAAGATCTTTTACCTTCACTGCATTCCAGGTATTCAGTTACTTTACCTAAAGGTAGTTTGGTCAAATAATAAGCAAAAAAAAAATACTTGCCAAGGAAACACTTGATAAACATGATGGAAAAGCACTGAGAAGTACTACAACCTTTCAGCATCAGGGGCATCCATGCAAATCCCATACAACAGCTTTCCACACAATTATTTCCTGATGTAACATGGCTTCTGAAGGAGGAAGTAGAACACAGACTAAGAATGAACAGTCATTTTCTTCTGCTGTTAGGTAACACTCAAGTATTTTTATCAGGGAATCAAGGTCACTGGGATGCCAGTAGACCTGTAAGTTAGGCTAATTTTAAACTTCACAGCAAAATGCACTGGACGAGCATACATTAACCCCGTTGTGCTAAGAGTTGGTTCTTACCCCTGCTAACCATTACCTCTGTGCATTACTATTGACATGTTATCAATGGTTGGCACAGATACAGTCCCAAACAGCTATATCCCTCCTTACCTGGGAGTACAGTACCATGGAGCCATGCCTACTCAATAGTGCTGATGGCTTCAGTCCTCAGTAGTTTCCAGGGCCAGCTCTAGGGACCCAGAACCAAAGCAGGCATCTGCCTTCTGCCACCTCACATAAATTTGGGATCTTACCCTTTTATAAGGCTCTGCAATCTCTAGTTGCTTTCCGCAGCTACTGCAAATGCCTTATTCAGTTCTTAGGCTGGTTTATTTTGCTTCACTGTTGCTTGTTTTCTTAAAGCAAAAGCATTGTTCCCAGCTTTCAAGGTTGTGCTTTGCCAAAGACCAGCCCTTGACCACCTGTAAGTTGTTTTTGCTGCCGTAGCCTCTCCTTCCAACTCACACCCCTGTTTTCAAGGCCTCTGCAACACCCCACACTTAAGCAGCACCTTGTAAACAAGAGGCAGCTGGTGTCAAGCTCTGGTTCACACAGTGAGTTCTCGTACCAAGCTGGTAACAAGCCCAGGGGGCTCACACAGCCAAAGGGCCTTGTACAAGCGGCGCTACTTCCACAGGAACATGTAAAGCACACTGCATCAGTGCACTTGTGGCCCGGTTCTGAACAAGGTGACAGTCCAGTTTGCTTCATGGCCTCTGGCCTCACTGGAGCAAGACTCGGCTGTACCTACTGCGAGGTGCAAGGGGGGAAGAAACAGCTCCACCTGGTGTACCAACAAATAGCTGTTTTTACTGCTTACTGCAGTAGGTAGTTACACTTCAGTGTATAGTGAAGTACAAGATCAGTGTAGGCTCTTCTGAGAGCAAGCAAATTACATAAATGCCCAAGTATGGTGGAGTGGCTCAAGTCTCCATCATGAAAGAAAAACAAAAAAAAAAATCACATTAACATCAGGCTTATGACTAACTTCCATAAGAAGCTGTTAGTTTATTAACTCCTAATTTTTAAAAGCTTGGTAGGAAGCCTGCGGCCCTGCCAAAAGAGCCACACCAAGCTGCATGAGTCATGCATTCTTCATCACCAAGGGTAAATTAAATGCATTTTCAGGTAAATTCACGAATCCCTCATTGCAAGAATCTTTACCCCACTGAAGCAAAGCCTCAAGCTCTTGTCTTAGAAGCAAAGGACCAACCTTCTTTTCTCTTATAAAACAT
Source organism: Laterallus jamaicensis coturniculus (assembly GCA_022605575.1). NCBI lineage: Eukaryota > Metazoa > Chordata > Aves > Gruiformes > Rallidae > Laterallus > Laterallus jamaicensis. The sequence continues at coordinate 63,289,442 of JAKCOX010000002.1, read as the reverse complement.
GCTACTTCGTACATGACGCTTCTCTATGCCTTTCCATATGGTGCTCTTCATCTGCATATCTGTCTTGACCCATTTGGAAAAAAACCCAAAGGTTAGAAATAACTTCATTAGAAAAATAATGTAAAAAATATTTGTCTGAGTCCTGAACTATGAAAATATTACAAAAAATTTATTCTATATAAAACCAAGGAAAAGTGCATGTAACATACAAATTTACATAAGGCTGTATAATGGTTTTAGTTCAAAGGTCTTGTTGAATATCATTCAATGCATGTGTAAGTCGTCTTATTTTATTTTCCAAGGCTTTTTTATTGCTTGCTGTTTCTTGCAGAAGCTGCCTCATTTCTTCTTCAACATAGTAAACCTGGAAGAGCACATAAACATCAAACAGAATTATTGCCACATAATCTTGGCAAATATTAACACTGGTAAGCAATGTAAGAGTTGTATGCCTGTTTAAATAAACAGTGCGCTGCTTTTGACACAGGCTACAGTAGCAGAATTTTTCTTTAAAAAGTATTAATTTGCTAAAAGGTAGCAAGCAATGTATCAAAACCAAAATACCTACTACCCAGAATCAGCACTAGTTGTCCCACTCAGGAAGAACGCAGTATATGATGGGAACAGTGACTGTCAACACTGGCATAGGAGAATTAAATGCATTAGCTGGTGTAATCATCATTACTTTTGCCTGCGTGGGTAGGAAATACTTAGCTGTTGACTTGTAGCAGCTAGTAGCCACATGGACCTTTGCTTGAACACAGAACCTCATGATGGTACAGTTCTAGAGATTTTCTTGCTGTGCAAAGATTGAGTAATAGACCAGGGCTGTTTCCACCCAGAGATCAGCCAGACAGATGCACACAGGTGACTTCCAGGTACCCCTGTTATAGAGCTGTACAATAAAAATGCAAATATGGTAAACATATAAATTTAGTATTAAAATTACTTTTTCATTTGCTGCTTCAATTTGTTTTTCCTTTTCATTTGCCAGCTGCAACAGTTCTTCTTGATGAGCTGCCAACATTGACTCAAGTTGTTTTCTAAAAGCCTCATCCATTTCATGAAGCTTTTCCACAGCAATCCTAAAAAAAAAAACAGTCACACTCCTGCAAAGCAACTGAAGTATTTTGTTTTTCCCACTTCTGCCTTTGATAAGGTTTTAACAACACAGCCACAAAGACAAATGCATATTTTATTGCATTTTGCAATAAAAACTAAAAATAACTAAATACAATTACACACTGTATTTAGGCCTTCTAGCTCTCCTCTTAGCAGCAGCATTTAATCACAAGCAAAGAAAAAGAAGATCCAGACTTGTGACTGTCAACATGGATAAGAACTCCACGTTTTTCAACATCAACACACTGTGCTTTTGTTTCCTGAGAAGTCAGTGAGTAAACTATGTGATCCTGTAAACAGCCTGTATCTCTCAGAAACAGGCAAGTGTGTTTCACAGTAATGAAGCATTTCCTTGACTCCAAGGAAATTTTGCTTTTAGGGGATAATTCTAAAATATGTAGCAACAGAAAGCTAGGCAAGTCATTCTACTGTACAACTAATTCACACCGAAATTTTGAAACACAACACAATTATTCGGTATTTAGGACAAAATTTCAGTTTCCCTACTGATCTTCCAACAGTTCCAAAACCTAGTACTATTCAAGGTTGTTGGATTTTGATTGATTTTTTTTTTTAAATCAAAATTGCTCATCAAGCTTGGTTTGGTTTGGTTTTTTGTGGGTTTTTTTGTTTCTCAATGTTACCCAGATGATCTTTCTTACTGAAAGTGTAATTCAAAGTGCTTAAATTAAAAATGTAAAGCAAAACCTGTAGTACTAGCTTATGCTTTCAGTAACAATGCCGTTATCACTGCTAGATAAATATGCAGCTCTATAAACTACCTAATTTTTCTTAAGAATAGTTGGTATGAAGGAAGAACAGTAGGAGAAAGGGGCAAAAGAATAAAGTAAAAAAATTGTACTAACACTCTAAGCTCATCACAGACAGCGTTCTACTATACTTCCCCATAATGCTGGAAGCATATGAAGTAACTCAGCATCAGCCAACTCCCTGACTGTTTCCTGGGTTATAAGTATTTGTTTCTGTATCGTCTCATATTTACAGAAAAAACCTGTCAGTACAAGAGGAAAACCCAAACCCCCCCCCTGTTGCTACTTGTATGAGAAGAATGACAGGTAGCTTATAAACAGTCTGTCACAGACCGAACTATTTATCAGGACTGTTGTGGTAAGTAGTAAGGATCTGTCCTCCTTCCTACACAGCACACAAGGCACTGCATCATCCTGCACAGGTGCTAGTGAAGCACTGTGGCCTCTCTTCTAAGCCCAAATGCCAGCCACAGTTGCTTGGCTCAACCTGTGATTTGCAACTGATTTGTCCCCTACTTTCTGGTCACAAGCTAGACAGTTGACAGGCTCGTGCTCAAAGAAACCCTGCCACAGGCTGTGACACTCTGCCTCAGGTGCACAAGCACCTTCGCTGCATGACTACAGCCAGCACGTGTGACAAGCTCGTAAATCTCCATCATCTAAGTGTGACATGGAGTTTCCTCACACCAGTAAGCCAAAAGCAGTGTGGTGGGATGGGCACACTAGGGAGGGATAAATAAATGGAAGCTCAACTTCTCTTCAAAGAAAATGGGAACATAGCTAAGGGGTTTGAAGGATGAAAGCTGTCACTGAATGCTAGTTCCAGGCAGTCAGTCACCTAGATAGCAAGAACTATTTCTACACACACAGTTTACAGCAACTGGGCTAAGTATTTAAAAAGTATTACACATTCTTTCACCAGATAACCAAAATATAGAAAAAAAGTTATTATCAATGCAATTCTATACTAACTGAACAGTCACAAAATAAGCTATTGGTGTTCACCTCTGAGTTTGAAGACTTTTGTTTCTCTCTTCTGTCAGCTTCTTCTCTTTGATATCAAAATTCTCCTTCATTTGCTTAACCTGCACCTCCAGCTGGCTTAGTAGCTCTCCTTTGCCTTGCCACTTCTTTTTCAGTGCACTGAAAATAAACCACACAAATTTACAGCTCATGCAGATACCACTTCTTAGGAGAGTGGAAAAAAAGTTTTCCGTGCTTCCATTTTTCCACATTTCTGTGGGCTTTAAGTGCATACAAGTACTCTCTGAACGTAGAATTATTTCAGAACAGTGCTGCATACTATTATAATCCCAAAGAATTATTGCCACTTGTATCACCTGTGTGCATTCTTAATGTCATCAAGTTCTACTTCTTTTTCTTGTAGCAGTTGCTTTAATTCCTCTTTTCTTTCATTTTGCCTTTCTAATTTTTCCATCAGCTTTTCAAATTCAGCAGCTTTTTCATCCAATTGTACTTGAAGAAGTTTCTGAGATTCCAGATTTTCTTCATGCTGTTTTCTGATCTGTTTATTTTTTTCTTGTAAGCCCTTTAGAAGATAGAAATTTTTAGAACACAAATTCCCTTCATTTTAACATTATTGTTACCCTTTAACAGTATCTGTTTAATCTGTGCTATAATAAAGACAACAGATATGTGCAAGTTTACTCTTCTAAACATACTACATGAAAAACACTTAGTAAAGTGATAGACAAATAATAATCTGACAGAAGTCAGAATTTAAAAAGAAACATTCAAAATATAAATCTGAAATTGAAAGCAAGTTAAGAAAAAAGTTGTTCAGAACTCTAATAGAACTTACTCTACACATAAATCACTGTGCTGACATTCTGCTATGTGGCTATACAGTGAATAACACACATAACATTGGCTGACATAACATGTCATTAAACTTTGCTCTGATTAGTAAGCTGAAATCTTAAAGGGAGATGACTCAAATTAATAGAACAAAACATAGTAGCTCTGCTGGTAAAATACTAATTTACAAGAACAGAATAAAGAAACAAGTCTACATCATAAAATAAGCCTGAAGCAAACTTATATTTTTTCCTCCTTTTAAACAGACAGGAAGCATTATGCTATCCTAGTTTTTTGCTCTCAGAATCATTATGAAGAATAATGAAGCAAGGCAAAGGAAGTCTTTACACAGATATGGTTCAATGAGAGATTTAAAGTAATATCTCTGTACATCAAGTTCATACTTCTGTTCTCAGTGAAATCAGTTGCCACCAGCAGCCTGATTGAGCTTTCATTTCAGCATTTACAATCACTTTCACTGTATGTCTTAATTTTAGCTAAGCATGCAAACTGTCAGACATGGCACTTACTTCCTTTAGTCTCTTAATTGTTTCTGTCTGATCATCCATTATTTTGTTTTTAATTTTTATAGTATCACTGTCCTGTTCCTTTTGCTTTTTTAAGATCTCAATCTCATTTATTAAAACGTCAATTTTTGCCTCCAGTTTCCCCCGATCTTGAGCAAGATGAGCTCCTAGATAAAACAGGATATTCATACTCCAGCACTTGTTTAACAAATGACTTCAAGACATTGGGGGATGGCGAAGATGAATGCAAGAGCCACCTTACAAACCAAACATGACCATTTTCCCCACTGGAAACACTGCAGGGCTTTAATCTGTAGGTAGGGCACACTTAAGAAAACTTGTAGAACTGAAGGTCTATTTTATCCTTTGAAAAATTCTGATAAAAGGCAACAGTATTTCTTACAAGACCCAGCCAATCTCATCGAGCCCACAAGGTGGTACTGAGTCATATTAATCAAGGAAAACAGAAGAAAGCCCAAGCTCTTTTTCACTCAGTAGTTAACTTTTTTTTTTTAAGGTATATACAGAAAATTTTACGTTAGACTTAAATGATAGACAAGTAGCATTACATAACACTCTTTATAAATCCTTGTTTTCCTAAGTTCTTTGTGTAACATTATGGCATTGTGCCATTTCGGTGACATGGATAAACTGTATTCACAATTAACTGCCAGAACTGCTGTTGCCATTCCTATAACAGCCTGAGAACTACAGAAGATCTGTTGTTGCACATCATCTTTACAACTGGGTAAGATCAACAAGGCATCCAGAGACCCTGTCATGATTACAACTATACTAGAGTGCTTATTTGAAAGCTATGACATTAAACACAACCATTTTATCCACAAAAGAAGAAAAAAACCAGCATTATTTTACCCTGCTCTGCCAACTCCTGCCCCCATATTTTTCTTTCCATCTTTAACCCATCAATCACTGATTCCTGGGCTGTCAGCTGAGAAATAAGTTTTGCATTTTCCTTTTTCAGAAGTTCAACTTGAATAGTCTTCTGTTTGTCCTCCTCAATCACTGTTTCAAGTTTTCCAGTTTGACACTGTGAATGAACATTGGAAAAAGGAACTATAATCCTTTAAAGCAAGTACTTGGAATTTCAAATCCATACTAAGCTGCTACGAATGTAACACTTAAATACAGCAAATTAATTGAGGAATATTCTGCTTGCATACTGAGTTCTATCTGCATCTTGTCCTAGTAACAAAACACAAATGTTTGCTTTAAATAGACATAGTTCAGTCTCAGAAAACCATAAAGCTGATTTCTAAATTGTTACCTTAAACTATCAATGCCATTATAAAACCACTGTTTTATAATGTATAAGCATTATATGTATAATGCTTATAAATGTATATGTAAATTATATGTATAATGCTTAATGTATAAACTTATAATGTATAAGCAAAGAAAAAAAATAAGAAAGAAGAGAAACAGAAGGTCAGGTTAGATACCAAAAAACAAATCCAAAGAAAACAGACAGAAGTTGGTATGAGTTTACAGTTCCCATGCTAACAATTTATCTTCAGTTATGCAGGCCACTTTTTGTTTTACAGATTACAGCTGTTCAACATAGCTTTTTTATAATTTTGTGTTCAGCAGCATTAGAGACTACCCAAATCCTGTTCTGCAGAGCAACACAATGTTTGGACACCCCAGCAGCAACACGTAGGCAGATTAGAGACAGCTGTTCAGGTGGTACTGATGGACTGGATCATACAACAGTTTAAAAGCTAGGTTCCTCAGATGTTCAAGAATTACTTACAGGCAACACAGTACCAAGAAGTGTTACCATATGCTGATCAGTACTTAGAGATAAAGTAACTGCCCACAGTTAGACAATTTAGTAGATAATAACTAATACCAATAAACGTGTGTAACAGAGATCTATTTAGCTGCTAATAACTACATTTGATGTTTTTTCAGTTTCACTTTTATTTCATGTGTTGGCCACTGCAGGACTATATTCCATTACTCTGAATTTCCAAAGGGTCAGAGCTATTAATGTACCGTTTGAAAGCTCAGTTTAGAGTGACCACTCGATTATATACAAACTGTTAGCACAAGGCAAGGTGTGCATTTGGAAGACACATATGAGATTAGGTTTTGCTACATGTGGAGCAGTGCTTGTGAGAAACAGATGATGCAAGAATGAAGGCTGATACAGAGTACTAATGCAAAAGGAAATGAGTGTCTTTCAGTTTATCTACCTCACATGGAATTTTTACTTTTATAGATAACATAACCAAAAAAAATCTTCTATGTAGTGTGTTTCCAAACAGGTACCTTTAGGTTTGCTGTAGCTTCTTCATTTGATTTTGTTAATTCTGCAATCTTTGCTTTCTGTTCTTTGACTATGCTTGTCAGGTCTTGGATCAGACTCGTCATCTCTTTTTCCTTTTGTTCAAGCTCAAAGAGAACTCGTTTATGTTCAACTAGATCAGCAGCAACAGTTTCAAAATCATCTTTTACCTAAAGTTTTATGAGAAGAGACCTGAAAAATGCTAACACTTAAAAACCCTGTATACACATACACACAAATGACATCTGAATTTCAAATAAAAGAAGAAAATTGAAATTCATCAACAATATATGAGATCAGTGGATATAAAACTCTTTTCCCAGTCTGTTGGTGATACTTCAACTTGGAAAACTGGTCCTGCTCAGCTACAAAGTTGCCAAAAAAAAAAAAAATCACGAGTGGATGGGAAGCAAAGCAGAAAACACATAGCTTGGGAAGTGAAAACAATGCCTTGATTTAATCGCATTGTTAAGATCAACATTACCATCTGGAAAGACCTTATTTTTTTTTCTTACAAGAGAAAGGTTTTACAGTTTTTTTCCCCTCTTCTACGTATCCAGCTGATTAAATATGAAAACAAGTTTAAGTGAAGGTGAAACATTTACTTAACACTAGCCATAGAAATGTTTTCACATTTATCTAAGGCACTTAGTAAGGAAGCGTTCAATTTGAATTTCAAAGCATATCCAAAATTTAGTTTTGAAAAGTTCACTTTTAAAATTCTCTACTCTTTAACACACTCATATATATAGAATCATAGAGTTTGGAAGGGACCTTGAGAGATCATCAGGTCCTACCCCCCTGCCAAAGCAGGCTCCCTAGCTCATACTGCACAGATAGGCATCCAGACGGGTCTTGGATGTCTCCAGAGATGGAGACTGCACAACCTCCCCTGGGCAGCCTGTCCCAGGGCTCTGGCACCCTCGCTGTGTAGAAGTTCTGCATGTAAATATAACCTTTATCAAAATACCAGGAGAAGCTTTTACATTAATTGAAAACATTCCAATAGGTCAAAACCTTTTAAAAGGCATGAATACCAGCAGATAGTAAATAAGTTATTCAAAAGAAATTTAAAAAACCTAATAAAAATACTAGGTTTTTTTAGTGCCAGCTTCGCACTAATTCTAATCCCTGATATTTAAAACCTTACAAGTATTTTTAGATGAATTTTTGGAGCAAAGACCTTGATGATCAAAAAAGTCAAACCAAAACAAAAGTACCACCAAAATCAACATATTTAAGAGAACTACAACTCCACCCAGTTCGAGATGGAATGTTTTAAGTCTTACCTCTTTATACCTTTTTGCTTCAACAGTTAAAGCTAAACGAAATTCATCTTCTAACTCTTTGTACTTCTGGTTTAACATCTTAACTTTCTCCTGAAGTTCTTGAACATGCCGTTCATGCCTCTGCTCTTCTTTAGCCACTTCTTTTGACAAAGCATCTTGAAATTCAGGTCCATTTAAAGCAACTCGCATTTCAAGTTCTTTCCTGAAGTTACCAAACATGTACTTTAGACAAGAACTGCAGTATCTCACAATGCCTTTTCAATTAGTTTCCTCAGTATTTCTTGAAAAGGATAAGAAGTTACATAACGAATGGAATAAATTCTTTAATTTCACAGACAGATTTCAGTTTTCTATGACAAAAGCCCTGGGATGAGAAAAAGTGTGTTGACTACCAAACTTTGGTAGAAATTATTCAGCTGCTTTTTTGCCATTTGTTAGCTTTGCTGTTAACAAAGCTCTGGAGGAGGCATTGGAATTAGGCTGCAAAAGAGGGTATCTGGCTGTACGTTACTTTTCCCTATCTCTTCACCCTCACCCAACAACGGTTGCTTCTCACTCAGACCCAAAACCCGAAATGCAGCAGGAACAGGGACCTAAGGGGTTCCAGGATAAGCTTCCTTTCTCTCTGGAAGCATCCCTTGTGAAGAATGTTTAAACAAAAGTACCCTGTACTTTCTTCTGCTCATCCTTTTCAAAGCACACAGAACATATCCACTGCTCTTCACATTACATCCTCCATGGATTTCTGAGATAGCAATTGGACTTAATGCACAGCTATTGGATTCTTCTCATCTAAGCCTCCAATTATCTTGGTATCTGAATACATTTCTATACTTATGCATATGTATTTGACTGTATTTCTATTCCAGTATTCAAAAAAGAAATTTTGAGAAGGCAAGCCAACCACCCACCCTAAAGCACTGTGTTAGGGCCAGAAGACGTGCATATACTGCAGTAATTTGAATACAATTTTATTTTCCTCAGAATTAAAGATCAAAAAATTATAATAAAAAGTTGACCCATATAGTAAGACTAGAACCTATCAAATAAAAGGCCGAAAGAACAGAGTTGCCTACATGGACTTAACAGTCAGGAACCTACAAAATATGAAGATATTTTAAAATGAGCTAGAAAACAAGTAGAATGACATCTTTTTTTCTTGACAAAAACTCTCGCCCATTAAAAAAAACCAAAACAAAAAATACCCCAAAACAAACAAGACCACACTGACACTTTGCAGAATGCCTTTAAACAAGCATGTTTACAACACTAGCACTTCTATTAAAAATTAAATAAAAAAGAAGACCCCATACCTTTGCTCTTGCTCTCTTATAATAAGAAGTTCATGCAGTTGTTTTACTTTCTCCTTCTGTTGTCGAAAGGATATTCGAAGTAACTGTACTTCTCTTTCATTTGCTGATGCTTTTCGCTCTGCTTCTTGCACCTGTTTCATCTGTGTCAAATTCAGAGTACAAAGGAGCAGGTGCTTTAACAAAGTGTTATACATATGTACCTGGGCCATTATGTTTACAGCATGCTCCACAACTGTCAGTATTAAAAAAAAATAAATTCTAGAATTTTATGTTACGTAGTCCAAAACAAAGGGTTTTGTTACACTTGCAGAAACTTTAGACAAGATGTTTAAAACTACATCTTAGCTCAATTTACTACAACACAAAAAGAGCAACCTCCACAAAGAAACAAGGACATTTACTTTACAAATAAAAAACTTGGAAGTGTCCTGCAGAATGATTTCCTCAATTAAAAACTCTTGCATTTTAATACTTGTGTTAGTTGCAAGAAAAACATTTTTAAATGTATTCAATGTATATTTTTATTTAACATTCCATCTGTAAAAATCTGCATCTTTCCAAGTTTTAGAGTTTATTTTGCTGAACAGAGCTGTTTTCTAATGATTTTATGAAAAAAGGAGAATCAGTACAAACACCAGGTGGCATACTCTACTTATTCCCATCTGATGTAAGCTTTTATGAAAAATTTCATTTTATAATCTTATGCCTTTAACATACAAAGATGCCAAGAAGTAGGGGGGGAAAAAGATTTTAAAAGTTATAAAAAAAGGTTTAATTACTCATGAAATGGTAACTCAGAATCAAGACACTTCAGAAGACTACTCAGAACATGCAAGAGAAACCGTAGAGGTGATGGTAATGGAGACTCTTTGTCACAATCCCTTTGTGCTCAAACAGCAAGTACTAACAACTGACCTTGTCAACCTATCCTCCAAGGCAAAGCAAGGGGTCTCCACATCCTGTACTTACAGAATTCTCAGCTTTTTGCTTTCCAGAGTATCAAATCTGTGAATGGTTAATGGACTACTCAAGACTGCTCTAAGTGTCAGTCACAAGAAGATAAATAATGAAAAAACCCACAACCAATCCTCACTCAACAGGAGAGACAAAAAGAAAACCCCCAAATTGTTTTATTTCAGAATTATATCACAATTGTCCCCTCAACTTGATTTTTGAGCCAATAAAGGTGAAGATAAAAAGTTAATGAACATCTGTATGAGACGTCCTGTACTGACAAAACATTGTTTACAATGTTTATATCTGCAATGCCCTTTAAGAAATGGAAGTGCTGCTGCATGTTAGGATTTCCAGCTTGGGAATGACAGAGGCACTTAAAAGCTCATTCAGTAACTTCAGTTTTATGAAAATTGTGAGGTTTGAGTATGAAGTCAAGTCCTCATATTCTATGCATTAAGCCTCTTCAGGAGCAGCATTTAGACATAACCCACTGTAATCCTGTTGTTTTGTGGATAAAGCGAAGAAATGTTTTAAGTTCTTCAATTAGGAGGGAATTACCAGTGAGAACACAGGCAAATTTAAAGACTGACAGAAAATAGGTTACATATTTAAATGTATAGTAACTTATTTATCTTTAATCCTTTAAAGAAGTAATCTAGTAAGGTTGATTGAGTAACCACCAAAGCTCACTGGCAATATGCACTATGAAAAACCTCTATATAATGTTCTAGAATTTGCTGACCTTAGAGTTGATAACACAGGCCAAAGGTATATTAAAACTGAACATTCAAAAAGCATGACAACTATTGTTTGAAACATAAGTCTTTATGAGTTCCAATTAGAAGCATAGATGTATTAGAAGCATAGATTCTTTAGAACAGCAAACAAACAAAACCAACAGGTTTCCATCCCACTAAGATCTTTATTGACTTGACCAAAATTTTGAAACTCCTTGTCTTTATTACCCTCAGTCTTCAGAAAACACCAATTCTTGATGTTAAGCACATAGGACTTATTTTCCTTTATCTTAAGGCCACATCTCATATTTTCATTTAGTAAAAAAATTACTTAATAATTAAAATGGATACTTTTTATTGACTACTACTATATAGAAAAAAAACCTCAGGTTTTATTGTAGAAAATGCAGACCTGAGGCTTGAGAAGTGTTTCTTAATGTCTAGGACTAAAGTTCCTGTACTATAGTTGCCATAGTATTATTTACTCATGAAAATCATTCACCTCTAATGTTCTCTGCTGCAGTCTCTGTGTCTCCATCTGGGATAGTGTTTCTTCTAAAGCCTGCATGGCCTTCTGACGTTCTGCTTCTTTATTTCTTGCCTGATTTAACTCATTAGTTAGTCTTTCAGTTTCACCTTTCAACTGTTGGACTTCTGCTTGTAGTCTTGCTTTAGCATCTCTCTCTTTCAATATCAATTCTTTTAACCTGAGAATAAATGCAAGGAAGCTACATTACAAACATTTTAGCATTTACTTGGATGCTGAATACATCGAGAAATAGTGTTTTAGCACTGTATATTGCTTTTCGCTGAGTTTTTACTATTTACAGCAGTGTTATGTAAAACTGTTTAAAATATGTAAAATACCTCTAAAGTCATGTGCAGCGTTACTACATGGAACTTCATTTTAAAAGGAAATAAGCTGGAGACAACCTCTTTAAGGAAATGACATTGCAGTATTATTTGACTTTACGCAGAAGTTGAACATATATTATCAATCTGTAGTTTTATGATTTTTTTCAGAAAAATTTGAAATGTCCATAAATATTTTAACACTTGTGTTGTGGTTTTGTGTGGTGGGGCTCTGGTGGAGGATGGGGGCTGAAGGGGTGGCTTCTGCAAGAAGCAGCTAGAAGCTTCCCCTAGGCCCAACAGAGTAAACACCACCTGGGCTCAAGGCTGGACCTGCCACTGACCAAGGCCGAGCCCATCAACGACGTTCACAGCACCTCTGGGAATCACATTTAAGAGGAAAAAAACCCCACAAGCAGCTGCTTTTTGCCACCAGAGAAGGGAGTGAGAAGACCTAAGAAACTCTGCAGGCCCCAGAAGGGGAGGAATGGGGAGTTGGGGGGGCAGTGAGGTACTCCAGGCACCAGAAAGAAAGATTCTCCTGCAGCCCATGGGGAAGACCACGGTGAAGCAGGTTGTCCCCCTACAGCCCGTGGAAGATGATGGGCAGCACATTGAAGTGGGTGGAGACTTACGGAAGACACTGTGATCCATGTTGGAGCAAGCTCCTGGCAGGACCTGCAGTCCCTCGAGAGTAAGAGAGAGTTAAGAGTTGGTGGAGGACTGTCTCCTGTGGGTGGGACCCCACCCTGGAGCAGGGGAAGAGTGTGAGGAATGTACCCCCATCCCTGCTAAAAAGGAAAATAACTCAAGAGGAACTGACCAAAGCCCCCAACCCACCACTGTCCCCCTACAAGCCACAATGGGGGGGAAGAAGGGAGAGAAAACATGAATAAAGTTGAACCTGCAAAGAAGGGAAGGGTGAGGGGAAGTGTTTTAAGACCTGGTTTCACTTCTCATTATCCAACTCTGGTGCCACTAGGTGTGCAGTGTAGCGAAATAAATTAGAGAGTTTTCTTTCCTTTCTTCTGTGTTGAGTCTGTTTTGCCCGTGACACTAATTGCGGAATGATCTCTCCCTGTCCTTTTCTCGACTCCTAAGCCTCTCCATACATATTTTCTCCCCTGTCCAGCTGAAAAGGGGAATGATAGACCGACTTTGGTGGCCATCTGGCCTCCAGTCAGGGTCAAACCACCACAAGTCATTATATAAAAATGGATCTCAAAAGAAAAGGAATATAAGCCTCTTATCCAAGGTGTTAATAAATGAAGGTGGGAAGTGAACCTAAAACAAAAAGAGGAAATAATTACAGTCAGTTTTGGATGGTAGCTCAGGAAGTACTTGGCTTGGTTCTTCCTTAACGAGAAAGAAAATGTGTCTTTGATAAAAGCAAGACAGCTAAGAAAAAGATAAAATAGAGCAGACATCTCCAATCATAGCTGACAACAGACAATGCTTTGTTACAAGGGAGCTTTTTTCTTTTTTTAGAAAACCAAATATAACAACAAAAAATAAAGGACATTGCTGTCACCATCCTTCTAGTTTCTGATCAGTCAGTCAATACAAAGATACGCTAGACCTGACCTGCACAGTACCTTGCCTACCATCCGGCTCTGGCCTGTCAGAAACAGCTTCATTGAGACGCACTGCTCAGGGCAACAAAACAAAAACTAAACAACCAAACAGAAGTCAGTTATGTGTGTATAGGTGAAAAGGGAGACTGGGAATGGGAAGCTGAAAGCACAAGGCAGTTACTAGAGCTTGAGCTAAAAGAGAAAAGTACAGTTATGATACAGACTGCATGGGATGTGATGGCCAGAAATGGAGGGAAGTGACACACTGATACTGTTCTGAGGCAAGAACAGGAAGAAAGTGGCAGAAGAGAATTTTGTTAGGTAATACTGAGTGAAACTCTATCACTACTCTCGATGCATTATTTTTCCAAGTATATTGTTTAAAGCTGTTCTCATTTCCTAAGCCTATAAATGGAATTATCTTGAATTATAAAAACACAAACTCTTACACTTCAGCATCATTTCACAGAATCACAGAATTGCCCTACCTGTCTGTAGTGTATACAGCCATACTCTGAATATTCTTTTCTTCTTTGGCATGATTCTGTAGCTCTCTGACATGCTCTATTAACTTCTTCTCTGCTTGCTCTGCTTTCCACCTCCTTTCTTTCTCCTGATCCAGTTCTTGAATCAGTGCCTTAGCAAGAACATGGCAAGTATGAGCTTACTAGGTAACATTCAAATGTAGCCAAAGATGACAAACAATACTTGTAATTACAGAACAAGATTTTTTGTCATTCTGGAATTCATGGGTGACAGAAGTACATGTGACCAAGTCAACCCCCCACCCATATAAGTGAAATAAAATTAATTCTCTTCCAGCTGACACTACAAGGACTCCAGTATTTTTTGATACTATCTACGTGCAATGATTTGTCACCTCCAATTTTAAAGTTTCAGCAGGCAAAACATTTGGCTTCAGGTGAAGCCACACTCATATTTATCTTTCAATAACAGAAACATACTCTGTATGTTGCTTCCTCTCTGGCACATGAATTAACTTCTTCCACTTTTTCTATATTGCTCTGTCTTCCAGTTAATATTTCAGCTTTTCTTCCCACTACTTTCAAGTCTCGAGTATCTGATGATGAATTGATGTGAGTCTCTCTCTGAGTGAGGCGTGGACACTGTGAGGAACTCTTCTCTTCTCTACAATAGCAGGACATCAAGATATTATTAAGACTATACAGAGTTGAAACGGTAACAGGGGATTCAGACACTTACAGGATAAATTTTACAGTTGTGGGTAGAAGCTGAATTGTACAGAGGTCAAGAAAAGGTAAAAAAAAATAAATTTGCAGGCCAATCAAAACCAAATAGCTAAATTTAAATCTTCAGCTGGAAACAAAAAGCAACTATTAGATGCTATCTGAAAACCATTTTATCATCACAAAGATAGAAAACAATTTTAGAGAAGCAGAGTAGCTGTAGAGCTGCAATGGCTGACCAATATATTGCCATGTATACCAACTTCTATTCATCACTTTTGATATTTACTATTTATATCAAACAAATGACTACAGCATCCTCAGTTTCATCACAAGATATGGTTAGTTATATTCTTGACCATCATTCTGACACGGACTCTTATTTTTATTTTTTATTTTGACTCAATTATTCTGCCTGTGGAACTTTTTTTTGTCTCCACAATTTAAAACAGAGCTGAAAACAAGCTGTTAGAATTCTGGAAGTGTTTATTTTGAAATCTTAAGTTGAATTTTTTTTTCACCGAAAGGCAGAAAATGCCTAGGGTCATTCCCCTTGAAATTCACCCTAAAGTGAACTTCAAGAAGTTTCAAATAATACATAAAGGACTGATAGAAAAAAACAATGAAAAGTGTTGTAGATAAAGTCAGCTTAAGGGAAAAAGAGCTTGTGTAACAGGCACTTATGAGTGGGGCCAGCTGACAAATATCCTATTTTCTTTGGCATGGGTGGATCACTTCAAAAGTTGGACAATTGTTTTCCTAGTCAACAGATTTGCTATGAAACCTCAGTAGCTAATAATTTTCAGAGCATTATTAACAGAGCTAATTTACCCAACGTACCACTTTCAGCAAAATGTCAAATTACATTCACTCAGATAATATTCATCTTAATTCACTTTGGCTTTATGTGACAAGCATTGGGATACCTGTCAGTTATTTTGTTCTTAAGATGGTTTGCATGGCACCTTGTAGATAAGGTAGTTCTGTGGTAAGTGGGAATCTTGCTTCTTTTTACAGTCTTTCTGTTGTTTTCTTTACCACTCTCATTGTCACTCTCAGAAGTTGGATCTGTGTCTCTCTTAGCTTTGAGAACACTTGGAGGAGCTTCTCTTCTCGAGGTATCAGACACCTAACAACAAACAGAAGCTTTATCTGTGTTACAATTTTTAACACTTATTTTGGTGTTATCTTTAAGAAGATAAGTTACAAAATAATTTTGATAGAGAAGTAGTTGCTTACAAGCTACCTCCTCCCTCCTTGCTAAAACATTGGGTTTATTTTATTTTAAAAACCACAACATAACAACATGTCGTTGTACCTTTCTGAAACATTAAAAATCCTTGGGCACAGAAGCTTGGTGCAAAAATGTAAAACAAAGGCAGCACTTAAAACCAAAAAAAGCTCTGCAAACAAGACACACAAACTCTTACAAAAATATACCTGACAGACATATCAGACTGTCTGTCCCAGGAAACTCCTGCATTATGAAAAGGTATAACTCATTTCTCAAACAAAAATTTTCTCTGCAATCACAGGAAAAAAAAAAAAGTTTAAAAATTACCTTTTGCAGTATCTGTGAAATTTGATCTTCTATTTTCTTAATTCTTATCTCACTGTATATTTTATCAAGTTCGGCCTTCTCTGGTTCTGAAGAGGAGACAGGCTCTGTAGAGGAGCTGATGGCACTTTCCACTGGTATTTTTGTACGTTGACGAAAATGAGCTAACGCCTGGTCAATATGTGGTGTCACCACTGGTAAGGGAACACAGCTCTATGAAGAGGAAAGAGAACCTTTATACCATTAATGAGTTGCATGCAATATAAAGCATATTTTTTTTTTTTAATTAGCACACAAAAACAACTGCACCTGATCTCTGGATGAGGGGCACCCTGATGAAATCAAACAGCCCCAACTGTCTTCTAAACACTGCACATCAGAACAGTTTTCTTCTGCTGGGTTCACTGCTTCACCAGAAATATTTCTCCCATCCAGAGTTGTTAGCTGGGGCAACATCTGAAGAACAGTTTCTCTATAACCTTGTGGAAAAGACCACATTTAAGTTGAAATTAATCTCCAAAAGGGATGTCTACAGTATTTTAGGTACCCTGTAATCTTAGTCACTGCACTTTTAATACATTATCTTCCAGTATCTCACCTTTTCCCACTCATAAGGCTTTCAACAGACACCACTGCATTACAAATGAACCAGGAAGCTGCCTGCCTAGTCCTGCTTTGCACTGGGATTTCCTCACTACCACCACCAAGCTGCAGTTGCACAATCTTTTAGCATCAGCCTACTGTACCAGAACAGTTGTATCACATGCAAGGACAGACAAACGTAATGACAAGTTCTGAAAGGGCATAGATAATAACTTCATCCTTTTCAGGAGAATGAAATAGGGAGTTATGAAAATACAAGGCCCTTGTATTAAATTTCTTTAATAGACTTTGGGTTCCTAAACTTTGCAGTTATTTTTTGAAGTGCCACCAGAGAGGTAGATTAGAAGAGTTATGTAAACTGAGAAAAAAGCCTAGTGGAATTTTTTAAGTTACCCAGATAACTTTAGCATTCCTATTACAGCTTCTGTAATGCCTGAATACATTTGTAAAATGTGTTCACAGGTGCTTCTGAAAAAAATTACTTAACGCTTCCCTCAATTATCTGAGGTTTCTTTCTGAGAATTGTACACCTATATTACACCTGTATCAGTTACATGCCCATGATGTAGTTGTTATTTTCTAATATTTTAATTCCTAATGTTTTACTCTTTGTACTTGGCAATGAAGTTTTCAGAACCTTAGTTATTTTAGGAAGCATAAAGAGTCACAGACTGATATTTAAATACTTCCACAGTTATCTTTGAGCTGTCTCAAAAGTGACAAACGAAACCCACACCGAAATAGGACGCTTAGCTTGTTTGAACACAGGGTGTAACAATCAAACAGCGCAAAAAACCTATCCCTAAACCAGAAGCTCTAGGACAGAGTTGAAAGTGATATACCCACGTACATTCCCCCCAACTTATCTCCATGCTGCCTACTGAAACACCTGTCTACTATTTTGATGAAAATGCTAATTACTGCAGAGCATCATAGTGTCTGTCACTTCTTACTGGAGCTGTGGGAAAAGGAGGAAAGGCTGATGATAGTGCTTATTACTGATCTTCCTCTTGTGCTATCAGTAGAGGATGACCATCTACACTTCCCATGCCTGACCTCTTTCTATACAGTAGAGTATCTTTATACATATTCTTCAAATTCTCTACTCTCCAACCTCATGGTATTATAATACACCCTGCTTCCCATTTCTGCAATACTTACTCTTCCCATCACTCTTTCTCCATGTCCTGCCTTAACCTAAAATAATATGTGAAAAGTAGAACCTTATCCAAGCATAGAAAGAGTTAAATTTTGAGAATATGCTCAGGGGGAGTGGGGTGGGAAGGAGTTTTGTCTATGGAAGAGAAATTATTTCGCTAGAATTTAGACTTCTGCAGGCTGGCCAGTTTTATAAATGAATTTGCAAGCTTCAGAAGCAAGCTCACAGCTGGTCCCTAACCTAACAGCACAAAGCACCTACCTAACATGAGATCCATACCTGCTGTATGACAAACTGGATTGGCTTTTCCCTTTTTTGCCAGTGTCAGACTGGTCAAACAGCACAGCCCTTTTGTGCACTGAAGTAAGTGATCAATGTTGTTTACACAGTTGCTGTGAAGGTCGATGTGGCTAATCTTATGACTGGTTCCATGAAGGCACTGAAGACCTGAAAATTTTAGAAAAAATCCCACAAAATAGTAACTTCTGCTACAATCCTAGGCTATTTGGTTTAGAACAAATAGCATCTTGCTGAAAAGTATTTAGTAAATAATCCAGGATAACTGGAAATGATGTAACAATGTCACAGACTGGCTTGGTTTGGAAGGGACCTCAAAGATCATTTAGTTCCAACCCTCATGCCATAAGCAGGGACACCCTCCACTGGAACTTCTCCATATCCCTGTCTAAGTATGTTAATTGTCCATGGCACACTACCACACAGTACAACACTTAAGCTACTAATGAGACCTAACTTTAAAGAAACACATTAGTTTCTAACTGTTAAGATTCATTTAAAATTAAACATTTTTCTTTAAGTTACTTTTTATAACTCAGTTCATTAACAAAATTGTTACCAACGTTCTTTTTAATTTACTATTACAAACTCCCTTGATTCTGCAGCTTAAAGTTATAGTTAGAAACAATTGACCAATTCAAGAAATAGATTTAGAAGAGAACTTTCATATCACACCCAAAGTGGCATTTTTGTCCTATAAAAGATGCAATTATTTTGGAAATAACTGCCCAGACTATTTAATTTTTCATTTTAGAAATAAGTTTCAAATGTTTACTGCACTACTTTGCAAGCAAGCCTGGTCTCACCAAACATAAAATAAACTGTAGTTCAGAACAACCCATTATGTAAGACGCTTGAAGTCTGAGAGTAGCAAAACCTGCCACCCTTTATCAGCATTACACAGTCAGCTGAACTTCTGAAAACCTCTAAAAATGCATTTGATCAAATCTCTCAAAATTCAAGTGGACACACACATTTTATTGCACTGCACAGGACAAAATCACTTACCAGAGAGATCATGTATGTGATTATATGACAAATTCAATATAGTTAAATTAAAGAGTTTTTCCAGTCCTAAACAAAGTGGGAAAAAGCAACAATAAGATTTTCACAAGAATGCTGCTTTCATCAATTAATTTACAAAGCCTTTTAAAAGAATAACTACTAATTATGAAAATAAACTATAATCTTGATGTATAATATTTAAATTTTCCTTCTAAATTAAGACATTTTGCTATGAAAAGTTCAGAGACTATATATTCTTAAAAAAAAAATCCTAACAAAATGACTAGTAGCTCATATTAACTTCATATAACCTTAATGATATCTATACTTTCCAGAAGCAAGCATTAACACAACTCACAGAAAAGCTTCACAGGTAGCTAAAAGGACAGAAGTAAATACTGCAGACCTTCCACTTTCGTTATGAGGTTACAGGATAGGTTTAGGCTGCACAGGTTAGCCAGGGAACTTAGCCCCTCCATCCGGCGGATTTGGTTTGATGACAGATCCAAGTGCTGCAGACTCCGGAGGTGGCTGAGCCCTTCGATTCTGGCGATGCGGTTACAGCGCACGTTGAGCGTGTGCAGGTCCGAGCTGAGGGAGACCTCCAGCAGGCTGCGAAGGAAAGGCACCCGCCATCACTGCCGGGGCGCCACCCAACCGCCCCTTCCCCGACCGGGCGTCCCCTCACTCCGCAGACCCAGCTCCTCGCGCCGACTCCTCACCTCTTAACGCCCTTAAACATGAGGCTGAGCTCGCCAGGGATAGCGCAGCCCCCCGCCATACCGCCGTCTCCTCACAGCGCAAACCGCCGCCGCACTTCAAACTTCCCTCGCTTCCAACGGCAACGCTCCCCGCTTTACGGCTGACGCGCAACGCCCTCACAACAAGCGCCGTCGCAAAACGACGCCTCTCCCGTTCTACCGCTCCATCCTTCTCTCCACCACCTCCCGCCGCAGGGAACGCTCGGAGCATGCGAAGAGCCGCCGGCAAGGCCGTTACACGCGGCTCAGAGCATGCGCAGAGCTACAGGGAAGGTTACCCGCCCGCTGAGGGGTAGCTGCTGGGTGTGAGTGGGTCTGAACTCATGCGTTTTCCTCGCCGTGTCCCGGAGCGAATGGCAGCCAGCCTGCCCTACCTTTGCCCCAGGAACGTGTTTCCGGGGGGGACGACTTTGACTTTATTTCTTTATTACATGGCTGGTGCAGCAGTAGGAGTTCGTTCCGGTCGCGGCTCAGAGCTCGGCGCTCGCTCGGGCGCCACGGGTTCCCTCTGTGACGAGTGGCAGTTTTTAACGCGCCGGAGCCCTCCTGCGCTGCGAGCGATGGCTCGGCGGGCTGGCAGGTTGGGCAGGCAGGCCCACGGGCCGGCTTGCCTACGGTGCCACCCCCGGCAGGTCCTGAAGAGCTGGAAAATACCAGCGCTCTCTAGAGCTGCCGAGGAGTTTCTGCTGGCCACGGCTGGGGTGTTGTCCAGCATGGTCAGCCTGCGCAAGGAGGAGAGCCTCGGGGAGGCCAGAAGCGGTCTCTGGAAAGGCAGTGGCTGTTACTGTGCAACTGGGATTTTTAAAAGAAGTGTTAAAAGGTGAATTTTGGTTAAAGTTCAGTAAGGCTGGACTGAGCGGCCGAACAGATGTCATGCTGGGACTAGGCAGTGTATGTGCTTTTCAATAACAGTGCTGTTGCAATACTCCTTTAGAACACTGTCAAGACATTTCTAGACTGGGCTTATTATACATATATATGTATAATAAATGTATATATATATACACATTATATATATGCAGTACAACCCTGATGTAGAAAATAGAAGCCCATCCCCACCAGGTGGTTGGTGGGTGAGATTCATACAACACAGTCTTTTCCAATGAGCGTTACATACAGACGTTGCTGGGACTGGATGAGTCACAACCCATTTCATGCTGTTTACTTCAGGGGAAGCTTAACAAAGTCTAGACACTTAAATGTCTGCATTTACACTTAAATGTCTGAGTGCTATCATTGGACATGACTATTAATACCTGTTAGCACTAAAAAATCCATTATCCTTCTCTTTACACGTTACAGTCCAACAAATAATGTATACAGCAGCTCATGCAAACACACACATAAATATTTTATCAAAGAGAAATGATTCAGTAACCTCTATGGCTACTATGAGCAGCTGTATGGGATGCAACTGCAAACATTGTAGCATGTCACAAAACAGTGGTGCTTTTTCCCATGTATTTTGGTTTGCTGTTCAATAATTATATGGGGTCTTTTCCTTGATCATTAGTAAAAGTAGTAATATATCTGCCTGAAAAATAACAGATCCTTAAGATTTGTACTCAAATGCAGATGTGCAATAAGTCTGTTGAAGTATCGGGAAGAAAGGGTATTGCCAAGGCAGTAGATGGTCATGTGCCACTATGTGCAGACCCATTTTCAAAATGAAAGTTTGTGAATGTATCATGGGGTCCAGTGTGACAAGTGGTAGACTGGCTTCTATCTAATGGGAGTTACGGAAATCCTTGAGTAGCTATTGGGCTCCTTTCAGAAGGCAAGACAAACAAAACTACTTTGAAATGCCATATTCCCCACAAAAGTTGAGCTAAAGAAGAGGAGGAAAAGAAGAAGGGTTATAAATAAAATTTGTCAGTCATATTAAATACATTCTTGTCCCTTGATACATGCCAAGGAAGACTAACTATGACTTTTTTCTAGGGGCTCTTTTCAGGTTTTGCGTTCTTCCTCTGCTCCTTTTCAGAATCACAGAACTGTAGGGGTTGGAAGGGACCTCAAGAGATCATCGAGTCCAACCCCCCTGCCAAAGCAGCTCCCTAGCTCATATTGCACAGATAGGTGTCCAGACGAGTCTTGAATATCTCCAGAGAAGGAGACTCCACCACCTCCATGGGCAGCCTGTCCCAGTGCTCTGTCACCCTCACTCTGAAAAACCTTTCCTGCATGTTGGTGCGGAACTTCCTGTGTTCTAACTTGCAGCCATTGCCCCTTGTCCTGTCTCCACTAACCGCTGAAAAGGGGCTGGCTAGCTCCCCCTGCATCCCACGCTTAAGATAATTGTAAACACCAATTAGGTCTCCCCTTAATCTCCTTTTCTCTAGAGTGAACAGTCCCAGCTTATTTAGCCTGTCCTCATAGGGGAGATGCTCCAGGACCTTAATCATCTTCGTAGCCATTCTTTGGGATCTTTCCAGGAGATCCCTGTCCTTTTTACACCAGGAAGCCTAGAACTGGACACAATACTCCAGGTGGGGCCTGACCAGGGCAGAGTAGAGGGGGAGGATCACCTCCTTAGACCTGCTGGCCACACTCCTCCTGATGCACCCCAGGATCCCATTGGCTCTCTTAGCCACCAGAGCACACTGCTGGCTCATGGCCAACGTGTCATCCACCAGGACCCTCAGGTCCTTCTCCACAGAGCTCTTCTCCAGCAGGACATCCCCCAGCCTGTACTGAAATGAGCGGTTGTTCCTCCCCAGGTGCAAGACTTTACACTTGCTTTTGTTGAATTTCATCTGGATTCTCCCTGCCCAGCTTTCCAGTCTGTCCAGGTCTTGCTGGATGGCAGCGCAGTGTTCCTGTGTGTCAGCCACCCCTCCCAGCTTTGTATCATCGGCGTACTTGCTGAGGGTGGATGCTATTCCCTCATCAAGGTTATCTTTATACATGTTGAATATCAGCAGCAACCAGCTTCTCTATAGAACAAATAGAAGAATGTTTATTTAAACACTGAAGACAAATTATGTTCCAATTTTTGCCATATCTTCTCCTGTTAAAGGATTTGGGATGATGCAGAGACAAGTCAATACCATGCTTGAAACACTGTAGTTAATTGAAAGGGTGCTAAACCAGTATTTTAAAATCTGACATTGTTTAGGCAGACGGGCTGCTTTTTAGTCCATCTAACCAGTGAGTGGATCATAGGAAAGACCTTGTGAGTACACACAGGAAATTTTTACAAGATTGAATTGAAGAGTCTGCATCCAAGTACATTGAAATTCACATAATTACAATTAGGAGATAATATCCGTTTCAGCCAACAACTATATTTTCCCTTTACTTTCCACATTGGTTTTTCTCATATCTAGGGAAACTACAGTGACTGAAGGTATCAGCCATGACAAGCATTCAATAATCACAATGAAAAACTTGACACTGGAGGCTAAAATACTTTTGAAATTCAGAAAATTGAAAGGGAAAATCCTAAATGCTAGGGGAACTAGAAATGTTTATCTGAAGCTTCAGCTTTGAACTGGAGCTGTCATATAGCACTCTCTTGACCTTGTTTTACTGTCAAAAAGAGCTCAGTAGTTGGCACTCAAATGTTGTCGTTCCCTGTTGACTATAAAAATTGCAGTACTTTGGCATTTTATTTTGATGATGATAGAATAATCCAGACTGCTCCACATATCAGGGGAATCTTGGGCTTGCCTTACAAAGCTATCTAGGTTATTTTAATCATTTGTCTTTGCCTATATTCATCAGGTGAGTCTCTGGATAATGTCAAAGTGAATGTGACCAGGTACTGAGGACGCAGTTGGGTGTGAGGCACCAACATGTTAGACCTTGAGGTAATCCTATCTCAGTGTGGCGTTTTATCCTCTCAGCCGGGGGGCAAGGCAGACATGTTAGAGAAAGAGAAAGCACTTTGGTTGAAGACCACTCATTGCAGTGTAGCCAGCCTCTGTTTTACTGAGTTCTACCCAGGTAATGCTAATGTTACTGCTCCCAGAGCGTCACGTTTTGTTGGGCTTGTAAGAATGTTGTCATTATCTCTTACCTCCTCCTACTCTGCCAACAATATGTCAAAATGAGAAGCATACTTTGTGTGGATCTCAACAGTATTGCACTTGAAGTCTAGAAACGTTTATCTGAGGTAGGTAGAAAGCAAACAGAAGAAAGTACTGATCTCAGGTTTTCTGAAATCAGGCAGCTTTGTGAAAAGTAAAAAAATCTTTGTTAATCTGCTGCTTGGGAGATTCTGGGAATGCCTCTATTGTACTAGAAATATACTTTTGGAGGAAGGGCAAAATAAAATCAGTTGCATCTGCACTTTAAGATGCCATTTAGTGTAATATTTGTTTGTTTTAAAAATAGTAAATGAAATCCAGCCGCACCTGGCAGAACACCTAAAATAAAAGAGTTGGAAGACTGCTGGATTTCAAAAGGTCCTGGGCTGCCTCAAAAGAAGTGTGACCAGCAGATCGAGAGAGGTGATTCTGCCCCTCTGCCTTGGTGACATCTCACCTGGAATACTGGGTTCAGCTTTGGAGTCCTCAACACAAGAAGGACATGGACCTGTTGGAGTGTGTCCAGAGGAGGGCAAAGGGCTGGAGCACCTCTCCTGTGAAGATAGGCTGAGAGAGTTGGGCCTGTTCAGCTTGGAGAAGGCTCTGGGGGGGAACCTTATAATGGCCTTCCTGTACCTGAAAGATACCTACAGGAAAGTTGTCAAGAATGGTTCACAAGGGCATGTTACAGTAGGACAAGGGGTAATGGTTTTAAACTAGAAAAAAGGAGATTTAGTTTGGATATTAGGAAAAAATTCTTCAATATGAGGGTGGTGGATCACTGGAACAGGTTGCCCAGAGAGGAAGTGGAGGCCCCATCCCTGGAGATATTCAAGGTCAGGCTTGGGTCTCTGAGTGACCTGATCAATTGAAGATGTCCCTGCTTACTGCAGGGGGATTGGACTAGATGACCTACAAAGGTCCCATCCAACCTTACACATTCTATGATTCTGTGATTCTATTCACAGAGGAGGAGACCCAGAAAAGGCACTGAAATAAAAGAGGAAATTACATATTTTGCCATATCAAACATTTGCCACAATTAGTTTCCAATTCATAAATACTAGTGAAAAATACTGAGTTGTTATGAATTATTAATAAAAAATGGTAAGTACATACTTGAACCTAAATGCTTATAAAAAAATTCTAAGTGAATAAATGCAATTTGAAATCCCTGCAAAATTTTATAAATGTTTCATATATAACTAAAATTTTTGTAGTCTGTAGGACTTGACGTTTTTTGGAGGTGAAGGTGTATAGTCAGTGCTGAGTGATTTCAGAAGGTGGAAGAATTGTGTTATGGTTAAATGTTTTCCTGGGGCGGTGGATTCTGTCACTGACTGTGCTGTGTAGTGTCTGTGTAGTGATGGACACTGACTTTAACCAAGTCATCAATAAAATTAAAAAATAACAGTCTGTGCACATGGCTAGTTGAACTACAGTTCTTTTACATGATGGCATATTACAGAAAAACCTAGTTTTTAAGACTTTTTTTTTTTTTCAGTGAAAATCCAGCTGTTCAGGACCGAACAAAACCACCGTGTCTTTCAAGACAGGCCCTGTAAAAACCATGAGGTTTTTTTGCTGTGTTACTGAGTTTTGACCTTTGGGACAAAACTGGTTCCACAACTGCCAAATTTAAGAACTTTGCAGCTACTATTTTGGGGACCTAACAACCCTTAAGGTATATGCTGACCGTGCTTTTGAGTTAGTTTCCCACTTTCCTCTGCATTTTAAAAAGAATAAGTTTTTGTTGGGGCAGATGTCTTTGATGGTGGTATATCTGCATCTGATTGAAGAGAAGCTGCTGTTCCAGATTTTGAAAGTATAGTGTACCACAGTGTTAAATAAGAACAAAAAACAGTGGCCACACCTTAAAAGACAGACACCAAAGTGGTGGGAACTTTTTTCTTTCAGGTCCACTGCCCTGTACAGACAGTAGGAAGGATGATAAGGCCTCTGTCCCTTGCAGCAGTGTCTGAAGATTGATACCTGCTTAGGAAGTGTTTGTGTACTACTATAGCAATGAGTGCTCTAGAGAAATAAACTCAGAATAAACTGGTAATTTTCTTTCTATGGCAGTGTTTAATGAGTAAAGGAAGGAGAAACAAGCTCCACTGTACCCAATGACTGATGGGGATTTGGCAAAACGTACTGGTGTTTGCTGGTGATCACTGTCTGGTTTATGTATCGATAGTGGAAAAATAGCATGAGGCTGTTCAATTAATGCCTCTGTGACTGTCAGTAACATGAGGAGGGCTGATTTCTTGTTTCATGGTGCCAAATGTTTCCCTGCATCTGGTGCAGAGGTCACATTTATATACCCCACTCACTCATCGCTGAAGACATGCATTTAAAAAATTGAAGTCTGTTGATGAATATCAGCCAAGAAATTGACATTTATTGTGCATTTTTTGTTATGCCTTTAAAAAAAATCCCCAGACCTTAATAATTTCTGAAGTATATATTAAACCAACATGTACATGATTTGCCAACATTTCTTGAAGTCGTTGGTTAATCATCTTCACACACAAGACATCAAAACCCAAAGTATGCTCTCCTTTCTGAATGATTAAGCCAGGCCTCACATAACATTTCACTAGCAAGTAGGGTTGTGACAGTCTGGTAACCACAAAGTAGAGAGGGAAATACGGAAATACATGTAACCCGGCCTCTGAAATCATATAATCTTCTGTGGAGGAAAAAAAAAATAGAAAAAAAGAAAAAAAATGAGCAAAGGAAAGAGCATCAATCCCAGAGATGTCAAAAGAAAAGAAAATGCCAAGATGCAACTCGAAAGAAACATAGGTTATTTCGATGGGGTAAGTTTTATTATAGGCTCGATTGTTGGGGCAGGAATCTTTGTGTCTCCCACAGGGGTGCTAAAGCATTCCTTACTCAACGTCGGCATTGCACTAACAATCTGGACTGCGTCTGGACTGGTTTCTCTCATGGGCTCCCTCTGCTATGCGGAGCTGGGTACTGCTCTGCCCTTCTCAGGAGGAGAGTATAGCCACATTAAAAGAGGCCTTGGATCCCTACCCGCCTTTGTCTTTATCTGGACATCAACATTTACCAAGCCAGCATCTAACGCTGCTCGAGCCTTGCTGTTTGCTGAGTACGCCACCCAGCCCTTCTACGGAATTTGCCCTGTGCCAGAAGCACTGAAGAAATGCTTGGCCTTGGCTGTTCTCTGGTCCCTGGGGATTCTGAATGGCCGCAGTGTCAAAATGTCTGCCTGGGTGCAGACAGTTTTCACTCTGCTGAAGATGATGGCCTTGTCTGTAATCGCTGTTGGTGGCATAGTTCTCCTTGCTGGTGGGAGAAAGGAGAATCTGACCCGGTTTGAGGATGCGTTCAGCTCAGAGATCCCCAACGCGTCACAGATTGCCGAAGCCTTCTTCCAAGGACTGTATGCATACGGTGGTTGGTGGTCCCTCAATTATATGGCAGGTACCTCACCCCTCTTTACATTTTGTTCTTAGCAGAGCAGCTCTCTTCTTGAAGACCTTAGTGTCTCCTATGTTTTATGCAAGTCCTGTGTTTGTTTGGGCTGGTAGAAGACATGATGTTCCTCTCTAGGGAAGTTTCTCACCTTGTGTAGTCTCCAGAAATCAGACTGACATTTCCAAAGGAGTACAGGACAAAACAAAATAGTTCATTTAAAATCTCATGCATAAACAGATTTTTTCATACCTTATAAGGTTGCACTTTCTCTTTCCTAGTGGCACTGTCAGTGCATTTTTAGTGCCAAACTATGTGTACAGTAAGGACCAAATCAAAAAGATAATTTGTATTCAAATATCTGTACCTTCTCTGTGGTTATGCAGTTGTTCTGTACGTGGAAAAAATAGGTTTGAATTGTCTAAAATACATAGTAATTTTATGGACTATATAGGATGGTCAGTAATGACATCCTTGGGAAAATCGAATTTATCAGAGAAGGTCTAAAGAAAAGTGGCATAAATCATGTTATATCATTTACGCTCATTTTTAAACATTCCAAACCTTTCTGAATGTCCATTTACTTATCCTGTACTGTTTCTGATGCTACATGTGGCAGTAATAGATAGGGCACTAATAAATAGAGCAGGTTTCCATGAAAGGCACAGACATAATGTTTGTAATGTTAGTTATGCATGTTGTGAGTTAAATGAATAGTGGTTGATAGTATGAGATTTATAGAATTAAGTTGTAAGCAAATGGATGTTGCTTTTAGCCCTGTTTGACCTCTTTCACATGTAAAACGTTAAATAAACTCTATGTGTGAAATGGATAACACAAAGTTCAGTGCTGAGAGCAGTGTGAAAATTTGGTTAATGTTTAGAAAGATGACTGTTAGAATTACATTCCAGCTATTCCAGCTATTCCAGCACTGACAACGTGCTGTAATAAAAAAGGACATAAATATAATTTTAAAATCTTAGGTTTTCCTTCAAGGCAAGCATTTAGTTTTGTGAGCCCAAGAAAATATACAAACTTAGTGGTAAAATATGAATTTATTTTCTGTTCAGTTAGCAATAGTAATAAATACCATACATTAGGCAGCACCGCTCTTAAGATAGGTGCAACCTATGCAATAGTCCTCTTCAGAACTGAATTTCCTGTTCTTCAACAATAACTTCATTCCTGTGAGCTTCAGCTAGAACATCATGTGCAAGCAGCAAAACAAATGGGAAGACAAATTTAAATTGGTAGTTTTGGTACCATTCTGGACTCAAAATTGCCAAATGTATTTCTTCCATATGAAATAAATCCCAAATTATTTGATAGTTGTTATCTGAAATTCATTATTGTACTCACTCGGTCCTTCTGGCTCTCTGTCCACTACGGCTGGCACTGGGTCAGACTCAAACCTGATGTTCTGGTCAGGAAACAGAAATTATATAGGATTTCTATCTCTTAGAAAAAGCTTAAGTAAGCTCCACATAACACTTTTCACTTCTCCCTTGTGAGTTACTGGTTGGTAATACTGAGGAAGCCTTTGCTAAATGCTGAGGGAAGTGGGGAAGGAGAGAGGGAGTCAGTGGGAAGGGATAAAGGAGTCAAAGAGATGAAAAAGACCCTTTTTGACTGAAAAGTGGGTGAATTATTAGGCTTCTGGAAACCATCTTTTTCTGGGACTATCACAAGGTCAGGAATGTGCACAAGTGCCTTGGTTATTTAGCTGAAAATTTTGGAGTTTTTTCCTTACTTGGTGTGAGTAGTTTTAATCTGTCAGGCTCGGTACAAAAAACAGTTTCTGGCTGCCAGCTTTGCCCTGGAAAAGATAATCAGCAGCAGAATCCAGCTGGGAATAGCCCCCTTTAAAAGGCATTGCATTACTGCTCTTTCATCAATACCTTCAGACTCCTGTTACTTCTTCTGCATTTCCTGATATACAGGCAAAGAGAAAGGTTTTGTGCAGGACTAAGAAAGTACACTCATCAAGTTTCAGATCAGAACTCATGAGGTGATGTAATAATTAATAATCTGAGTTTACTGTCTCACATTTAATCTAGTGATTTAAAAGTGCAGCTACTTGAAAATTAATTACCAAATCAATTTTCTACTGTGAGTCAAATATGTGTTGGATCAGATCAAAGTTATCAGTCCATTTGTCATTTTTTAAATCATTCTATCAGACTGCCATCTATCCTTCCTTCTAAGATCATTAAAAATGGCTAAATAAGGAAAAAAAACATTGTTTAGGGTTCTTTAGTTATAAACTAGTTGACAGCCACTGTATGATCTCACAAGCAGTGTGGCTTTGCAGCTGTGGTTAGGGGTTGGGACAGAACTTTGGTGTCAGTCTTGTAAGTTCTGTGCAGATTTCTGGAACATTTGCAGAAGTTACACTGCTTGCTTTATTGGTCTTCTTGAATTGTATTTTTCAGAAGAGATGAAAAACCCTAGCAGAAATATCCCCTTAACCGTGATGACTGCTGTTCCTGCAGTAATCGTTTTTTATTTACTGGTGAACATCTCATATCTGACTGTCCTCACACCTAAGGAAGTTGTCTCCTCAGGTATGGATTTATTTTTTTTTTAGTAATCAATTATAAATTTGTGGTCCGTTAGCATCTCCATCTGATGTCAATTTACTGGGTTACCTCTTGTCTGACTTCATGGTCAGGAAGTTTGGGGTTTATTCTAAGCTTTAATGGAGAATTCTTGTTTAATTTTACCGTATGGCACAGGTTGGACTCAGTGCAGACAGATGTTATTAGGTGTTGAAAATGTTGTTTCATACTTGCACTGTGTAAAAAGAAATCAGAAGTGTATTAAAACCTGTAAAATCAGGTGGAGTTTAGGTGTCTGTTGAATATTCAGAAGGCCTGCGATTTCTGTGATTTTAATCCTCTCTCCTCCTTCCTTCCCTACCTCATGGTGCCTCAGGATAAAACCAATCCTCTTTAGGAGGTGGACGGGTCTACCATGATAAGTAATATAGAAATGGCTGTGGACACAAAAATGTAGCCATTTGGGTGGTGTGGGTTATTCATGATAGATATTGTGGCTCCTTAGCGAGCCTATGCAAAAGTCCAGAATATGTAAAGATCCTACACCAATTAGTTGTCCATTAAAACGTCCAAGAGGAAATGTATTTCTCCTTGATTGTCCAAACAGTACCTTTTAAATATTGTAATGTATCTGAGGTGTCAGAGCTTGCCACCAGGAGTGATGAAAAGTATACTTCATTTGGATGGACCATTTTTTTTTCCCTGTGAGAGCAGCTCAATAACATACATCGCAGCTGTGTAGCTGTCAGCAACCTGTATTACTGCTCACCTGTTATCAGGCTGCCAGCTGGGACAGAGGTGTGCATTTGTGTATCCATCCTACAATAAAAAAGGCAGTGAATACCGGAGTATCCATGAAGAGCAGCTGCCCAAAGCTCCAAAATGCCAGGGAAGCTGTGCTTATCTATGAGAGCTGAGGAGATAGCCTTAAAATGATAGTTCTGGTTTAAACATGGCTAAACATTGCTGCACTTCCTGTTTGTTTGCTACAATACATATTTTTGGGGGTTGTTTTCCCCTACTCTAGTAACTTCCTATGCTGTGCAGATCACTGCAAGACCTATGTTACTCATGGTGGTTAGTTGTAGACTCACTAAACATTACTGAACATCCCTTGTTCAACAGAAATAATCTTTCCTAGCTTCACCTAAAGCAAAACCTCACTAATAACACACTCATTGACCCACCTCTGCACATATATTTACTCATGTTGGCTGTATATATGATTCATGGTGATGAGAAACAGCCTGCTCCCTCTGGGCAGCCCACTGCTGTGGTATCAGCCCCAGCAGGCTTACTTGCCTTGATCTGGTTGTCTTTCCCACTGCCCCTCCCACCCCCCAAATTTTTAGCTCCTGAATTAAATACCCTCACAAAGAAAACAAATCCAGGCATTGGAGGTAGTTTAAGTTTCATTTCTGTTAAGTCTGTCAGTAATTCAGAATATGGTACCTACACAACGCTAATGCTTTGCTTTCTTGCAGTTGCTGTGGCAGTCACTTGGGCTGATCGAGTGATCCCATCTGTTGCCTGGATCATTCCTCTCTCAGTTGCTGTCTCCATATTTGGTGCCCTCAATAGCAGCATGTTCACACTAGGTCGATTGAGCTACGCTGGAAGCCAGTCGGGACATTTACCTGTTTTAATATCCATGCTTAATGTTCACACCTGTACTCCAGCACCAGCCATGATTTTTTCAACCATCATTGCATCCATTTTTATAATCCCCTCTGACCTTATTACATTAACAAATTACTTTGAATTTTCTGCCTGGCTTATGATTGGATTGACTTGTGCGAGCCTGATTGTACTTCGATACCGGGAACCTCACCTTCCTCGACCATACAAAGTAAATGGAACTGAGTTATAAAATATTTTTACAGATTTTGTTTCTTTGGGTAGCACACAAAAGTTATGGAACAAGGACATGGTCTAAAGGTGGACTAGTCAGGGTTAGACTGTGGTTGGACTCAATGATCTTAAAGGTCTCACCCAACCTAAGTGATTCTATGATTCTAAGTTCAAGACAAAATTACAAATCATAATCACAATATTTAGAGCCTTATTCAACAACTTTTCTTCATAATATTGAAGGAAAAAAACCCCAGATGGCATCTGCCCCAGAGAGCTTTCACTTGAAAACAAGGGATGGATATATGCAGAATGGACAATATGTGCTAACAGTGTAAAGTGGGAAACCATACCAGTACGGAGCAGGAGCAGTGTGGGATCCAAAGTGGCTGTTGGTGGTTAAACCTTGATCTACTCTCATCTTTCCTGATACAACCACAGACATTAGGGATAGGTTTCATTTAATCTCAACCTAGCTGTCAGAAACGTGGGTTAGAAGTGTATGTTCTTTGTCAAAGCTTTTTGTAGGCACCCAACCCTAAGTTTCTTTTGGGTGCCACTGATATTGTATGCGAATGAACAGTGTTCAGGGCCTGCCTACCCATCTCCCCCACCCTTGCAATAGAAGGAACCTGAAAAAGTATTTTAGAAAAGTTGTCTATTTTGTAGGGAATTTGAGGTCAGATCTATCTCATCTTGGGTGAGATTGCACCAACATGTGAAGTGCACTCCAGTGTGGCAAAGAATACAGTATTACTTTTATGGATAATACATGAAATCACACTTGATGACTTTAATTCCTGAAACAGTTTTTTCTTTCTCTTGCAGGTGTTCCTACCAGTTCCGTTTGTGATGGTGGCAATGTCCTTCTTCCTCGTCCTAGCTCCTATAGTCTGGTCTCCAAACTTGCAATATGTTTATGCCTTCCTGTTTATGCTGGGAAGTCTTATTGTTTACCTGCCTTTTATACATTTTAAATTGCATTTTGCATTTTTTGATAAAATTACTTGCCACTTACAGCTCCTTTTGGAAGTTTCTCCTGCTGATGAGTCTGCTGAGAGCAAATGTGAATAATGGAAAATGTTTAATCCCAGTACAACTAAGAGCCAACAGAGGATTTCAACAATTTTAGAATGTTAGGTGTGATAGATTGGCATGCATGCATGTGTATGCATGTGTTGTGCATATATATATACGTATATAGATAAATATGCATATATTTCATATGTATATACATGTGTATATGTATGTGTATGCATGCACAGATATGCATTTACATATGTATACGTATGTATAGACATTAGCTTAATGTGTTAATATGTGTGTGCATATGTATAGAAGCATATGCGTAGATGTGTATGTATAAATATCTTAAAGGTGCAAAGAATCTCTCTTAAAATGGCAAAACCTGTACAGTGTTCCTTCTTGCTCCTGCAGACAGAGCTAAAGTTACATGTACACTTGCAATAACAGAAGTAAGATTACAGCACTAATTCTTAGCAGTATTGTCATAAAATAAATGAGTAAATGCATACTTATCAGATTCATTATATAACATACTTCTGGTCTCCAGACTAAGTTGTCTAGATTAATTTTAGCTTGTAGTAGCTGGTTTTATAGGCTTTATACTTCTGTTCATCCGCTACCTTTTTTGTCTGAATTTGTTTTCAATAAAAACCTTTGAAGGACATCATAAAATTGATTGAGACCTTTTTTAATCCTAAGAAAACTATACGTGGTGTGCCCGGGCTTTCAGAGCAACACACACATCCAGGGTGAAATCTTTCTAAGCATAAAATAAAGCCCTGAGCATTATTTATCCTCTTTGTTACAGTGATAAAACTCAAGATATCTAAAGTACAGTACTAATTTAAAAAATCTTAGCCAGCATTAATACTACCTTGTTCCTTAGCTCCTTCTAGGTGTTATAAATAAGAGTTTCTATCCCTTTTTCTTTTGTTTATGAAAACAAGATAAGTAAATTCTTCATTTCTTTTGTTTTGTTAAATGGGCCATATTAAGTCCACTGAATATTTAAACTTGAAGAACGAGTACACAAGAAACATCATAGACTCAGGTCATTAATGTGTGAATTTATGCTACTGATTTTAGAATTACAACAGAATTAAGTGTGTAAAGTGTATGTTTGTTTGGGTTTTTTTTTTTCCCAAACTCTGCCTCCCTGATGCTCAGCAACACAACCAGAAGATGGCTCCAGACTGACATCGTTCTTACACCGGGATGTTCGGGGTAGCTGAATGTTGTGTCAGTGGGAGAAACGGTTTTACAGAGCGTCACACTGGAACACAGCAGCATGAAAAAAAATCCTCCCTGGAAGATTCAGCTGTCTGATGTACCAAAAATTTAGAGGTCAGAAAGATAAAAGCCCTATACACCGCAACCCAAAGTATAGGTTACCCATCACTAATGCTGGGAACGAGCTGAAGGTTTAGGGGGATTTGGCTTTGCACTAGAACAAGACCCCAAATGAAAACAAGTACATGAAGGAAGTGAATTTTCCCACAGTGAGCAATGGGCGCAGAATGAAAACGAAGTAAAAATCAGACCACCTAAAATTCTGTGGTGAGAAAAGTCCATGCAAGTGAGGAGTGAATACAGCTGAGCTGGAGACTGAAGCCTGCTGACAGCAAGGCAGCTCAATACTGCTAATGGAAAAACATTTGTCTTGCCATTTAAATTAAAAAACCCAAACAAACCCAAAACCACAAGTGTATACAAAATTTTATAGGAATAATATTTTAAGAACTGAATTCTAGTGAGTATTAAAAGGAAGGAAGGACTTTACTGTGACTAAAACACCAACCAGGGATTTGGAAATGCTGGTCTAGTGCCTGTCAGTGCCACAGATTCTCAACTGATCTTGATGAAGTCTCTGGTTTAAACCTGGGTTTTAATCGCTAAATAAAAACAGGAGTCATAAGAAGAAAAAAAGTGCACAGGAAGGTAATACTGTGCTGAGGACAGTGTGGTTAGAAAAAAGCAGACATGGAGGGGGTGCTCCTCAGATGGATGTGTAATTTCATGTCAGTAGATCTACTTCTGCTTGTTTGTATGCTTGAATTCTGTAATAAGTTGAGTACCTACTGAATACTTATGTCAGGGTATGTTTGGAAAATTGGAGCAGGTATCTGTTAATGATAGAAGTCTTGAATTTAGAGGTTTATTACTTTTAACAAATTAGTTAATCCAAAAATCCCAATTAAATGTAAATAGATTGTATCTATGTATCTTTTTGTACTACAAAGTAGTTGATTTTTCTGTTGACATAAAACTAGTAAAGGGGATACAAACAGGCACACCCACACATCAGATTTTCAATTACTGCCAAAGATTCAGCAAAGACACGAACAGTAAAACCAGGTCAGGATTAGAACTGTCAATGCAAACTTAATCTGCCTTCTCTGTGGAGGCACCTGTGACAGGCCTGTGACTGTGAGATCATAAAGTATATTTCAGTATACCCTTACATCATTTATTTGATAAAATGTATGATGCCCAGAAAATTCAATATTATTTTCTTATGATTTCTCAATGTGTGACCTTCCACTTTATCAGTCTCTGCCCAGATGCTGTTCTTGATACGCGTTACTAATTTCTCACAGACTTTTCTGTGGTGTCCTCTTGACAGCATCTGAGTACTTCAAAACCATTTGTCTTTAGTCTCATGAGCTGAAGCAGTGATGTCTGCTTTGGGGAAAGGGAATTAAGCTGATGTATGGTCTGTACAACAAATGCATTATGTGATGCTCCCTGAGATCCTTCAATTCAGATGAAGCACCTCAATGGAGAAGCACTGATGGAAATTCAGATCCAGCTATGAATGTTTCTTTACCTTAGAAAGCAGGGCAAAGAGGTGGGGGGAAAAGGAATCACTGCAAACTTACCTTGTATGGATATTCAGCCACTATCCACAGATTTCAGTTCTTCCACTTCTTTTAGATGGACATAAGTATGGCCAAAATTGTTCACTAATGTTGGATTTCTAAGCTTAGACACCTTGGACTTGACTTTTCATAATAACACAGAGTGCTTATAGTCTCCTGCTATTAAGTTCCAAGAATAGTGAAAAAGGGAAAGAAGGACAAATTATCACAGTAACTTTGGTTTAGACAAAGAGC
This sequence comes from Laterallus jamaicensis coturniculus, assembly GCA_022605575.1. Classification (NCBI taxonomy): domain Eukaryota; kingdom Metazoa; phylum Chordata; class Aves; order Gruiformes; family Rallidae; genus Laterallus; species Laterallus jamaicensis. The sequence continues at coordinate 63,253,558 of JAKCOX010000002.1, read as the reverse complement.
AGGTAACTTACAAGTCAACTTCTGCCTAACTGGGTAGCTGCAATTCCTCTAAGATATTATACAGTCTGAGAAAAATTAAATTAAATGATAAATTAAAGCTATGAGATTTTAAAATTCTACCAAATCAAACAGTGAGCATTTAAAATGGGGTTTATAAAATAAGGAAAACAGAATTAATGAAGATTTTTTAAAAATTGGTTTAACTGATTCCAGCGTGACCTTGGAATATAGAAGTTTGAATTCTTATGGACAATATTCAAATTCCTTAATCCAGCAGCCCTTCTGCAAATGTCACCTCATTCACTACATTGAATTCCATTTCTACAGCAAATGAATTCCATTTCTACAGCTACCTCAAATTTATCCTCTTCCACACAAACGGTTATTCCCAGATCATGAGCAAGATAGAGGTCTTCTGAAAAATAATTCTCTTATTACATACCTGCGGTTTGTGAAGGGACTCACACAGCAGAGCTGAATTAACATTATGAGAGCAATCTCAGATACGGCATTTCCTGTCTTCTGAATGTAAGTCACTTGGTGTTCTCTTCACTCAGCCTTTCTTTTGCCTGTGTTTTAGAATGCTAAATCAGAAAGAAGCAAATATGGTATTGAATTCATATAGATTTTTTATTGTTGCTGGATCATTCCGCATTTCCAAGTACTAAGCATAAAGGAACAAAATTCAAATTTATAACTCGTATTAGCTACTCTGGCCAAGAGCAATTCAATATTTTAACATTATAGCTTGTTTTCAGTGACACTAGTTGGTCTCAGTTGCTTTCCTACTTGAACATATCTCAGAAAATGCTGTATAGAAGTGTGACTGTTTTAGTACAAGACTATATCAGACATTTATTTGAATTTTTAAATTTATTTTTTTACCTTTGACTTCATAATTCTTTGTGCATACTTGCATGTTTCCAAAGTTCACCCTTACAACAAATAAAATGTGGATATTTGTTTTTCAATACTGCAGTGGCCTAGTATGGCATGTAATGTCCCTAGCTGGTTTTCTGGGTACCTAACACAATATTTGTATGTATACCTGCATTACTTTTATTCTGCCAGCATGTCTGTGAAAAGACAACATAAAACTCAAATGATGATCAGTCTTATTTTAAAAAAATTACTTGTAGTTATATACTATACAAAAAAAGAAAAATCACTGCAATTAGCAATTTATTGATTTACTTCCCTTTGAATAGTTATAGAATCACAGAATGTGTTAGGTTGGATGGGGCCTTTAGAGGTCATCTAGTCCAACCCCCCTGCAGTAAGCAGAGACATAATAAGGTCACTCAGAGCCCCATCAAGCCTGACCTTATCATTATTGTTAACTGTGATTCCAATCAAAAGACAATCAACTAATAATAAACAATTGTACCATTTTGTTTGTGCTTTAATATGGTGATTTTTGGTTGTGATCTCTGGTTTACACAGGGGAGGATGTGGGAGGAGATGTCTGTAGCTTTTAGGCATGGAAGGGCTTGGACCTTCTGACTTCTCATCTTAGGTTTGATATGTGGCACTGTGGGTGTTGCTAAGGTTCTCCATGTCTCATTTCCACATGTGTTAAAACAGAGAAAATTGTGTTTTAACAACTCACAGGTCAGAAACTGTTCTTGCCATTGCTCTCAAATATTCCAAGGGATGGGGGACCCAGAGTATTCCCAGTTCTCACTGGCTCAGTCTGGAGGGGTAAGAGCTATATGTGCTTCAGGAACTTAGAAGCTGCTTTTGTTCTGCTTTAGAACAGGAAATTAACATTTTTAAATTAGCAGGTTTAGATAACATGTATCCAACAGGCTTAAAGGCACCACTGAGGAACTTGACTATTTAGGTTGATTTTCAGTAACTCTTGCAACTCAGGGGAAAATTCAGGATAGCAAAAGAAAGTTAACATGCCAATACTAAAAAGAATAAAGGAGATGACCCAAGTAATTATAGGCTTGTCAGTGTAACATAAATCCTTGGAAAAATAATGAAACAGCGAATACAAAAATGAATTAATAAAGAATTAAAGCGTAGTGTAATTAATGCAAGTTCATTTGTGTTTATGGAAAATAATCCTATCAAGCCAGCCTCACATTACATTTTCTGTAATTTTTGTTGATTAAAGGATAATAATGTTGATGTACAATACTCAAACTTCTTTACTTGAAGTGGTAAGATAGAAGTCTTATGAAATATCTGTAAGATGACAAAATCAACATGACACACATTAAATGCTTCAGAAACTGGTAAATGAGATCTCAGTTTAACCTGTGAAAAGGAGTCTCCAAAGCATCCCCACAGAGATCAGACCTCGATTTTACACTCTTTCATGTGCCTGTCAGTTGTCTGTAAAAATGGAGCTATTGCTGAAAAACATACACGACTAAAATGGAAAAGGGAAAAAAAAAACCCACCCAACCCTAAGATGACAAAGCACAAAGCCAAAAAAGAAATCATGATTCTGTGATCAGCTGGGAAGAAGCAACGTGCATCACTAAATTTATGGTCATATGTGTAATAACCAAAACTATCGCACCTTTTCTAGGGGCAGCACACTATTAGATCAGTTTTGTTGCTGGTGACTATGAGAAAGGGTCCACAGTCATGAAAGGTTAACTGAATGGAGCTTTGGTGAGATCCTGCTTCTCTGTGTTGCACTGGCAGCAATGCCGAGGTCTCCTCTGAAGAACTGGTTCCAGTTCTGTCTCTGCAGTGGGAAGAGTGGCTGTGATTTCTCCCTGCATCCTTTTTAAAGGCAGTTAATAGCACAAAAACAACTGTAAATGACAGCTGGAACTTGGATGGTTTAGTTTAGCCAAATGGAATTTGTTTGACTTGATGCAGAGCAAAATATAATTAATAAGCTTTTTAATTTAGCAGAGAAAGATACAGCAAGACCTTGGACCTTGACAGCTGAAGCAATTCAGACTAAATTTGAAGTACATATATACATTATTTTGCTAGGCACAATATGTTCCTTCAGGCCTTGTTAAAATTAAAAATAAGTTCAGGAAACATGAAAATACCTTTTATTTCTTCCATTTCTTCTCAGTCCCTTTTAACAGAAAGTTGCAGCCTTTGACATACTTTCTAGCAGAAATTTCTGTCAAAGCCATTCCTATCAATGTTTAAAAGTTTCTCTCATGCAGCACATTTTGACAGCTCTATTTTTTTTTTTCCAAATAGTCTAATCATTTCACTTTGTGATCTTGAGCTCATTCTAAGCCATAAAGGTTATGGCATCATTTTGAATTTACTTCCAGAAGCGGCTGAGGATAAACATCTGCCAGAACATGTCAGTTGAGTTTGATCATATGTATTTCAGCCTTTGTAAAAGATGCCTTTCTGATCTGCAGTTTATCCTAGTTGCAGACAGTGGTTGGACTAGTTTGGCAGAACTGCTGCAGCAAATACATGTGAAATACTCAAAAATTCACCCAAGCATGAAAACGTTCAGGACACTGAATTGTGGTCATCAGCTTTGTCTCCAGCATAAGAAGTTTTGAACTTTGCTGTCAGAAATGGCATCTTCTTTGTGCGTTCACTCCCATTCAGGTTTACTACCTCTTACCTTGGTTGATTAAGTTTTTCTTTCAATTAATACTCAAGCCTGGGTAATTGTTCTAATGTGTAAAAAATGCAGTGCTAAAAGTATTTCCCTTCTGAATTTGTCTCCTTTGACTTTCTGGTTTGGTTTTAGCTTGCTCTTTCTTTGCTGTTATTGAATTTCTGTTCACTGTACACATTTTATTAGGCTGATCAAGTCATTACAGAACAAGTTCTGTAATGTTCTCCCTGTTCACAAGGAGAAATCTTGTTCTCCCTGTTCACAAGGAGAAATCTTCACTGGTTATTTTCCCCAGTTTATTTAATGAGATTATGTGATTCTTTCTTCATTTTCTCTTAAGTGAGCTTGATCATCATCCTCTGAGGATACTAAAACTGGGCTTAATATCTGAGAAGGAGCGTCACAAGTGATGGAATGTAGTTTTTGTAGGGTGAAGCAGAGGAATTTTTATTTGTACTGCAGAAATTATATGTCTAGTCTGGCCACAGTGTCACTCTAAGGAGTTATTCTTAACTAGTTATTTGCCAAGGCTTCTAATACCTGCTCAGAACCTGTGATTCCAAGGAGAGGCTCCCACATCCTGGAAACATGATGTTTTTTGCTTGTTTTGGATGGGTGATACAGAAGTTTGTATTTCAGACTGTCTCCTGATCATTCAGCATACCTTGCCATTTCTTAACCTGTGATTTTGCTCTGCTCTGTCAGATCCAAAGTACTTCTGGGATAGCTGGGTGGTTTTTCTTCAGGTTTATGTAATGTAACATATATATATATCTCTATATAAAAATATTTTAAGGTTCTCTGTTACGTATTCTCCACTTTTATATATTTTAAGGAGTATAAGGCCAAAAAGTGATACATGAGGGACTCCACCAGGAACACAACTTTTGACTGGTGCATTCTTGTTCACAATTCATTTTGTGATTTACTGGCTTTTAATCTGTTAAGCGTGTAGCATGGCAGTTTTGTGTTATTTCCAGTTCTGGAAATTAAAGTAATACCTTATTGTACTGTCATTATTACTTTGACCTTGGGGGTTCATAATCACTTTCCCAGTGCAATAGATGGTGTTTGTGATATGGTTCCTTTCAACCCAGGCCATTCTATGATTCTGTGACTATATATTTTGGATAAAAACTCTTCTTGATTCTCTCAGTGTCATCCAGATATTTTGATACGGGCCTTTTTGATTTAAGGCTAAATTGCTTTCTTCCTGTAATCAAGCTAATGTGTGTGTTTTAGTTGGAGGAAACACTAAATGTTTTCCTGGAGCTGACACAATCCTTGCTTAGTATTAACTTCAGCCTTGCTAACTTCAGCTTTACGGACTTTTAAAAAGCTGCACAAGTGGAAGCATCAATATTTAGGGTATCATCACTATGAGTATACCTAGTCTTTAAGATTTTATATATAATCAATGTCAACACTAACCTCTAGAGACAAGGCTTTTCCTTAAGGAAAAAAAAAGAACCTAAAGATCAGATATTTAATTGATCTTTTAGCCTCACAAATCCTCATTTCCTAAAATTCTTGGCAAAATGTGCTTCTTACCCAGCTATTCTAAATCAGACCTGTAATTTAAGACCTGAATTAAGGACTCACTTTGGTTTTGCTCTTTTTTTCAGAACTTGCATGCATAATGATACTTAATATTTCAATATTATACAAAGTGATTCCTGCGTTCAGGTGAGCAGCAGAGCTACTATAAAGTGACTAACAGGTTCATAAACTTAATTGGGACCTAGTTGAAGTGCATCCAGTCCTTGATCGTGTCACAATATTTCTTCTGAAAATCTTGATCTAGTAATGCCGCCCTGGATGGGTTTTCAGAGAGGTATGTTGAGGACTCAGCATCATGAAAAAGTTTTCATTAACCTGCTGCTGTGAGTTCTGCATGGTCAGTAGTGCAACGTTGTCATCTTCAACTGTGAGCTGCATAACCAGCATGTTCAGGTAGGAAGGATCAGCAGCAACCCTTAGAGGCTCGTCACAGATCACGGTTCCCTTTGTGCCTGGTCTGGTGGAAGCATCTCCCTTCAGCCATGGTTAATGTCACAGTCTTCAATTTAATGCTGAAGGTCTTTTATGAGATAAATCCATCAACAACAAGGTGAGGGTGGAAAAGAAAAGTCACTGTTCCTTTTAAGCAGCAGTGGAGACAGAAGCCCCTCTTCTCTGATCCCTTACTAGACTGGTTGGAAAGCTCACTGGTTTATAGATAAGTCTTGCAGCCTTCAGCTGTGCTTTCCAAATTTTCTAGACAGTAACCTACAAAACCACATATATATATACTTAAAGCCAATGAATTTACTTAATATAGATGTAAAGGAGACATTTACTACTTCTTCAACCTCTCTATATCTTTCCAAACACTTCAGCTGAAGGCTGGGTGGGCACTGGGACTTACATCTTCCTTGACTGGGGACTTTGTGTGAGGGCCACGCAGACATGGCAGTGAAGCCCTCTGCAAGGAGGTTCCCTGGGATCAGTGGAAGTGTCAGGAACCAGCAGCCTTGAATAAATCACCACCACTTCAGTGTCTGACCTCATCCTCCTTGCTTTTATTATATGAACTGTAATTTCCATGGTTGTGACCTGACACCAGCTGAGGTGGTCAAACTTGTTGACCAATGAAAGGTTAATTTCCTTGGAGCCAGAAGGCTTCTCCGTCTGGAACCAAGCTGGTGCAAGGTGAATTTAATGTAAGCTAACAGCACAGAGCACAGATCAGGGAAGAAATAAACCTGCTGGTAACTGCAGAGTGCTGCTGATCAGTGAGCAGCTGGCTGTGAGCTGATCTGAAGAGTGTAAAAATTGAGAAACTGGGAGATGGGCAGGAAAGCAGCATTCATCTTTGTCTGTTGGGTTTCAGTACAGTTTAAGAAATCTTTCTCAAATAAAAAAGTACTGATATGAGTTTGCAAATCCAACTTTAAATTAAAGTAGGACTATATCTGAGACTTTCTGGAGTGAAATCCCAATGGAACCAATGGACAGGCTCCACTAACACAGCAGGGTTTTATTTCTTTATTGGCTTGTATCGTGTATAGGATGGAAGGGTCTTGTTTGAACTTTCATTCCGCATAAATGTTAATACATTTAAGAACACCCTGCCTACATTTGAACTCCTTGAGGATCCTTTGAGGGTGTTTTTCTTAAGTTTCTGAAACATCCTCATTAAATTTATTAAAATGTTTCTCTTTAGAACATTTTCACATATTAAAAAGGCACGTTTATCCTTTCATATGGTAGTGAGCCAAATGACATTGTTGAAAATTAATCTATTGCAGTAGTGTCTCTTGACACCAGAATTTGTCTCCTGAAACTTTTTCTTAGTGTATTTTTTGAGACTTTTCAGCAATTTCTTCTCTTACTGTACTTGCACGTAATGTCTTTCCTTTTCTGTCCTTTTGTGCATTGAAGACTCACAGTAGCGGCTGCAGTGTTCAGAACTCCACCACTGTTCTTGCACATCCTCATGCAATCACTAGCTCCTGTAATCAGCCTTTCTGAATAAATAATGGGAGTTTTGCAACATTCTGCATGTATTCCCAAAACAAGGGGACAGCATGATGGTGTAGGATTCTCTGAAGGACAGACTGAAAGCCTGTGACACAAACATACTGATTAACACAACTAAAAAAATAAGAATAAGCCCTTTTTCCCCCATGTCGAAGTCAAGGCAGTAGCTTTAACTCAGCTTTCCTTTCTCCCAAATTTTGGTGTCCCTGTCACAGGTGCATTGCACCGGTTCATTGCTGAAGCCAGCTGGAAATCTGCTGTTAAGGGAGCTGCCACTTCTACTGACTTCTACTGGGTATTTTGGAGGAAAGAATGGACCAGAAAGTGTCAGTGTGGCTCTGATGGCTCTGTGCATGCTCCTGGGTCAGTCCCAAGTCTGCTGCCATAGGAGTGCCTCATACTGGAGATCTCTGTTTACTATGCCTCATCTTCCAGCCTGCACCAGAAATACCTGCAGCATGTTTTCTAGCCTTTGTTCCTGTCTCCATCATCAGTGTCACCCCTGAAGATGTAATACTGTTTTGTAAAATGGGCCAGGCGTGATTTGTGTTGCTTGTACTGATGCCTCTTACCAGAATGTTTTCTAAGGAATGGAGGACGTGGAGAAGGGACCCCTTCCAAGGACTCTGGGTGAGATGACTGGTCTGTTAAGTCTCTACATTTCTGACTCATTGACTTGACAAAAGACAAAGCAAGAAGTCACTCTTTTCTCTTTCAATGTGTGTAGAGACAGAAAAGTGGTTCTCCCTTCGTATTCAAGTCATTGGCTGCTGAGGTGTGCCAGCACGGGCTTCCACATCATCTCACCACTATGTGAGATAACGCAGTTGGACTAGAACTTAAACGAGTGAAATTATGTTGAGGGTCATTTCAGCCCTTATTACCTGAGAAATGGTAGAATTTATCATTTAGATGCATCATTTTGCAATATCTGTTCTCCATTTTGCAAAAGTATGAAAACATGATGTGCCAGTAGTTTCTATTCTTGTAGTGCCACTTACTATGTACTTGTGGAAGTATTTGCTTTTATTTCAAAGAAGGCCAAGGCCACAACAGAATGTCATCATATGTTTTCATTTTAATTTTAAAATTATTTTGTCTTGTTCCTCTCTGCACTCCCTTTGCACTTCTAGCATGTTTCTGGTGTGCAGTTGATTTTAAGCAAACATTGCAGTGTTTAATAAATTAATTTAATAAATTAACTTTCTATTTCCTGCTGCTTGTGTTCACACCATGAACCTAATTTTAAGGCTATCATAATTAAGTCAGGCAATGAAATACTCTCTGCTCAATGAAAGCATTAGTATGACCAATTTTTTGTTACTCCTGAAGAGCAAGTTAAAGAGCAGTATTTGCAAAAGCTTCAGAAACTAGTGTGGAAAAAGAAGCCAAGAAAGGGGCAGAAAAAACTCAGACAGTAGGAAAACAAAACATATTTACTGCATTATTGACAGAGAATTATATTCCAAGTAGTGAAGTGCTATTCAGTGCAAACAGGCACATGGACTACATTATGGATATTTTTCTTGAAAAGTATTTACCTATCCTAGTAAATGCAATAATATTTATTTTCTCCTAACATAACATGAATATTTTTGTGCTTACCAAAAAAAATTTGCTTGTATATTTGTAAAGCTGCACATATTAAGTGTGTCTTAGAAATGCAAATGTAGTTATCCTCAAACATACACTTTGCAGTATTTTCTGTAAAATTTCCTTTCTTCATATCAATGTTTGGAGAAGTTGTTTTCCAATGATATAAGACAGAATAAGAATTTTATTTTTTTTTTGCATTCACACTTGACTTTATGTTAGAAATGCTTTTCTAGTCACCTCTTCATTGCAGTGGGAATTAGAAGGAAAGCACCAAGGAGAAGACAGAAAAGTAAACTTTATATTGTGAATAAGACAGAATAAAATTGATTGTGAAATCTGATTACTGGAAATAAACCAGAAATACTACCACCTCTTTTCTTTAGTATTGAGAGAAGACTGGTATTTCTAAATCATGAGTCCATGAACCTTATTAAATGCAATAAGAACTCTTGGGGAAGAGCTGACAGAAAAATTCTAATACTAAAAGCATTTGAGACCTGCTTACTTCTGCTTCACCTCCCCCTGAAAGTTTCAGAGTCTTCCCATGCTTGTAATGCACTGAATTGTCCAATGAAGGGGATTGGGATCCCTCAGTCTGCCTGCGTGGCTGCCTACATCCTATTGTATGAGTTTAGCCTGGAGAAGAAGAGGTTGAGGGGAAACCTTATTGCTCTCTGCAACTACCTTAAAGGAGGGTGTAGTGAGGTGGGGATTGGTCTCTTCTTCCAAGTAATTAGCAATAAGACAAGAGGAAATGGTCTGAAGTTGTGCTAAGGGAGGTTTAGATAGGATATTAGGAAAAATGTCTTCATTGAAATAGTGATCAGGCATTGGAACAGGCTGCCCAGGGAGATGATAGAGTCATCATCCCTGGAGGTGTTCAAAAAGCCAGTAGATGTGGCACTTAAGGACATAGTTTAGTTGGCATGGTGGTATTGAATTGATGGTTAAGACTTCATGATCATAGTGGTCTTTTCCAACCTTAAATATTCGACTTCTATGCTATGCTATGCTACACTAAGCTGATCAGTCCTGGTGGTTGAGTGCCAAAGACACACTTTCTTTTAAGAGCTCTTCTTTCTGAAGATGAAAAGACAAAATGCTCTTAAATGAATGGTTTTAAAAGATGTAAAATCTTATGAATGTATCTCTGTCAAATCAAATTTTTCATGCAACTGTGTGAGTTCTATGAAATAATATAGTATTCCCCTGGAATTTTTCACAGCTGCTTCAACCATCCTGTAAAGCTCAGGGTTTTGTGTTTTTAAAACCAGAATGCACAACTACAGACATATAATTAAGATGAACACTCATTAAGATATTCAGATACTTTTATTACACCATGAACTCAAGAAACAGATGGCTGAGTATCACACCCAGTGTAAAAACTGTGAAGTCATTCAACCACTGACTGCCCTGTTTCTGTCCAAGCCAGAGTTAACTCCCCTAGGCAGCCAGCACAGGTGAGCTAAGTTAGCCCAGGCTGTTTTCACACCACCTGACATCACTCCCTCATAAAAGGGGCTGGTTGGGAGAGGTGATCCTGGGTGCCTGCAGGCCAGTCCAAGTTTGGCTGGGGTGTCAGGTGGGTCCTTGCGTTGTGCCATACTCTGTGTTGTTACTAGGGGTAAGTGAGCTTTGCTGTGGGCTGTTATTGTTCACCTCTCATGGTGGGTTTTTTTTTGTAGTAAACTGTCTTTATCCCAACCCATGGAGGCTCTGCCTCTCTCCTTTGGCAGTGAGTGAGGGGCATGTGGTGCTCAACCACTAGTTGTGGCTGAACCACCACACCAACTCCCTGCAACATTGACTGGGAGAATGTCTGGCAGTCATCAAGCCCAATTCGCCACTCAAAATGGGAATGTCAACAACACTAGTCATCTCTGCCAGTCTCTAGGTACAAATGGTGAAAGCTTCCAAGGATGGAGATTTCACAGCCTCGCAGGGAAACCTATGCTACTGTCCCAGTGAAAAAGTTTTCCCAATGTCCAGCCTCAGTCTCCCTTGCTGCGGTGTGTGGCCCATTGCTAGATTATTTGCCACTACTGAGGAACTGTTGGCTTTGACACCTTTGCAACACAGGTAGATAGAGGTTGCTCTTGCCATGTCTTCTATTCACCCAGATCCTGCAGCTCCTTCTTATGGTGCTCTCAGCCCCTTGGCACCCATCTCCTGCCTTGCCCTTTTCTCAGCCCTCATAAACTGGGACGCCCCAAACTGGAACCTGTTGCTGAGAAGACAAGCACAGCAACTTTCCTTGATCTTCTGGCTCTAGTCTTCATAAAGGAGTTTGCCTTGTATATAATGAGAATAATAGAATGGTGTGCACTGGGCATGATCGTTATTTTAAAATGTTGGGAAATGTTGGCACATGAACAGGCTTTAGAAAATGACCTTGGGGTTAAAGCAGGTCCTTTTGATGAAAATATCAGCTCCAAACCTGGTAGCAGTAAAAGAATAAAGCAAATACCATGCCAGAGAAGTGATCAGAAAAGGAATAGAGAACAAAAAAGAGCATAACACTGTGCCATTAAGTTAAAAACCTATGTGGAGTTTCAGCCCTACTTCAGAAGGGCAGAGTAAAACTAGAAAAGATATATGGGTTGCAAGGGTAAATAAAGATGAAGAATGCCTCTTTACTAGTCATAGATATTAAGCCTGGAAAAGAGATGATTGGGTGGAAATGCAAAATGCAGAGTCTTGTAAATTTGTGAACTGCATAAACTGGACAGGGAACAATTTTTTTTCCCCTTTATTTTTCATTACAATAAGTAGTAGATAACAAATTTTGTTATCACTTGGCAGCAAAATCAAAAAGGAAGGTGTTTTGCACACAATGATTAATCCGAGGAATTTCTTACCACTGGATGTTGTGAAAGCTAGAATTTTTATCAGGATTCAAAAAAAAAAATTCCACTTTCCCTGGGGATCTGTGCCAGTGCTACAGATTGCTAGGGGCTGAGAAAGTACCCTGGGAAAATATTCATAACATGCTTGCCTGCCTTTTTGTATTTTTAATACCATATTTGCCACTGGCCAGCACTGGAGGCGGGACACAAGGAGTTAGAATCCCTTGGTGATCCAGTACAGCTGTTGACATACGTATTTTGTATTCTTATGAAAATCTTATCTACAATATTTTTTTTCTCCTGAATTTAAATGATATCCAAAGGATACATGGATTTCTACATCCTCCATGGAAAGAGCACCTCTGTCCTGTTAAAACCAGTCCATTTCGTAAGTCCAGTGGTGTGAATGGAAAGATGGGAGCTGACATTATTATAAAGTCCAGTGGGGATATGCTAAGTGAGAAACAGGCAATTTGGAATAGGAATTCACTACACTGACAAATATTTGTCATATCTTAAAAACCCTGAAACCTCTCCTGTGGGGAAGTAAAATTAGAAAAAACCCCACTCTCTAGCCTTTTTGCGAAATTATGAGTTTTGCTGTTCCTAATCATCAAAAGCTTCCTCTTTCATGTACAGACTTTTAGCTTATGAGCTTTATTAACTTAGAGGCAAGGCTTCAGAATAGCTGGCAACAGCTTTTCTGGGGCTGGAGGAGATTGTTGGGGGGCACTGTTCTTTCTAAGGTCAGTGCATGCTTGCATTTTTACATCGGCTATAGTCCCCTTCACCACTATGGCTTCTTTTGTGCTGTCACTACAATGGCAAGACAGTTTTCCCATTGCTTTTCACTGAGAATTGCTAAATAAAAGTAGCAGAGCCAATTTCAAAAGGCAGCTTGAAGACATTATGCAAACACTGTGCTTTCGTTAACTTAAACATATGAAGCCAGACTCTAAGAGCATGCTAAACAAAAGCTGAATCAGGATTTACAGAGTCCCACAGCTTTTCCTGCTCTATGGCCAAGATCAAAAGACATTGAAGTTTTTGAGGAAGTTTCTGTTTGATATCAGAGGGCTTTGTATCCAAACTAATTGTAGGATGAGATTAATCCCTGTAGTAGCAACTGTGAAATGTCCTTTTAGCCCATTTTGCAGCTTCTGTTATATCTAGAGGTGTTCTTGGCTCTTGCCCTTCCACTGGCACACTTTTTCTGAAGGTGGTTTAACCTTTTTGTTAATTTGAGCACCTTAATTTCCTGTATTTGACTTCAATGGCAGCCAGGAACTACCAGGACTTTGTGCCTTCCTGGACTGACCAGACCCATCTAAAGACAGCAGTTAACGTGCCTGCATCATGGCTGAGTCGGTCCGGACCTCAGGCTGCCAGGGTGAGTCCAGCCTCACGTTGTGGTTCTGGTGGCAGCACTGAACATCATGTCAAGGCTGGTGATGCCTCTGCGTGTGGCTGTCTGTCTGGAGAGAGCCAGATGGGCCTGCTTGTTTTCTTGTCCCTTCCCTGGCCGACTCTAATCATAGTCATCACTTAGATCTTCAAGTGTGGTTCATAGGGATGGGTGAGTGATCTTTCTATACCTTATAGTCACTCATCAGCTAGCAGTCTGTCCCCTGACCATGCCTTCCCCACTGAAAAGCCTGCACTTGTGTGTTACAGTGCAACACAGGCTTTGGAAAAGTGTCAGAATTTGAAGAAATAAGTGGATAGCAACCTATCCATAGCTACTTCAAAAATAGAAATTTTGTTTTAAAAATGCAGCTCTGGGCTTTTAGAACTGTATAAAAAGAAAGAAGATAAAACACAAAGAAGAGCAAAAAAGGCATTTCAGCTGTGCAAAGCTAAACATATATGCCTCCTCCCTGGCAGTGTTCAAGGCCAGGTTGGATGGGACATTGGGCAGCTTGGTCTAGTGGAGGGTGTCCCTGCCCATGGCAGGGGGGCTGGAACTATATGGTCTTTAAAGTCCTTCCAACCCAAACCATTCTATGGTTCTATATCATGTAGATTGTACGTAGTATAGTGATATTATTATATTGTTGTTAATGCTTAAATATTGTTTACATCTGCACATTCAGCACCACTTTTAAAAACTCTCCTCTAAAACTTTGGATTGGAAAGAAGGAAGAAGACATATTCCAGTTTTTTACACCTCTCTGGCAAGGCCTATAAATCACTTTCTCTTTGGGGACAAATATGCAGTCTCTTATATAATCTCTGACCTTAATAAGAAGAGAGAACAACCAAAAGCAATTTCTCTCATTATAAAATTGTGAATACATAACCAGTTTCAGAGAATCTTCTGATTCTTGATAGGAGCATCTGAAGAAAGGCATAATTCTCAGAGAGACAATGAATTTCTATTACTAGGCACAAGAGGAAACAGCTTTGAATATTTTCAGGGATAAATTAGTAGGATGTGGCATTATTATATTTGGAGTCCTGTGCATTTCCTACCAATTACTGACTTCCTTAGAAGAACACATATTTCTTTACTATACAGTTGGCAAAATCATGGTCAGGTTTTGTGGTGCAAATCCATACCTTCTGTCTTGGATGCCTTCTTCAGAGAAGGACTGGAAGAGGAGAAAGTTTTCAAACTTGGGCATAGGTCAAAGGACCTGAAGAATGCTAGGTTTATTCTCCTGAGTTCAGAGCAAGCACAGAGACTGTCACTATGCTACACCCACGATGCCCCTCTGAAACGCTCATTGGTAAACCAGGTTGCATGGTGCCAGTGCTGACAAAGGAGGAAATAACTGTATTCTCAGTCACACCTTTTCTTTCATGCAAATTAAAACTTTGAGTCTTGGTTTTATTTTCCAGTCTAATTCCATATTTCTGCAGTCCATGTTCAAAATGCAGAGCTGCTGTAATTCAAGCTAGATAATGTATACATGTCTAGCATTTTATCACTTTAGTCTGAAAGGTCCTGTTCCTCCTTTGCTTTCTGTAATGGTAGTAAATTCCCAAAGATGTGAGGCTTGCATAGGATACCATTTGGTATTGTTTACTTAACACAAAAACTCCCTGAATAAAAAAGATTTGCCACTTGATAAGGTACTGTGAAACCTCTTCAGAAACAACTTCAAATAAGGTTTCACAAAGTTTGGTTAATGATTCACTTGTGTCACTGCAATTGAAGCAGGATTCATTTTCATTTACAGTCATTTTAAGTGAGAGGGAAAAGCTGGTCAAAGTGGGCCATTAAAGAACACGGTGCTCAAAGCTGTTTCAGCCTGACAGTGGACTTTGTCTCTGGAACCAGCTCACAGTTTGTAGTGGTGCAGATTAAATTAGAGCTCTGCCCCAAGATGATGATGTTAGTGACCTTGTCCTTCACCTCCGTGGATGGCAGAATTCTGAGCGTGGGTGCAGCGAGTGAATCCCAGGAGGTGCTGCAGGAGGGAGGACGGGATGGCAGGAGGAGATTTCAGGAGGTGGTAGGTGACAGCCATAAAGTGGCAGAGCATGGTGGTAGGCTGGACTTGCAGGGGTGGAGTAGGTTTGTGTGTCTCCCCTTCTTAACATATGTTACCTTCTCCGCTGAGCCTGTGTCTCCTTCCAGCCCTTGGCAGCATGCAGTTCTTCACTGCAAAGTGAGGGCAAATGTGGAAGCTGCCCTCCCTCCTCTCCTAAATGATCTCCTACCCCCATGGCAGACAGCAGCAGGGGTATACCGTGCAGGCAGAAGAGACCTGCCCTCCTGCCTTGTGAATTTCCTTGGCACCCACCTACTCCATCTACTTCTGTTTGCAATTATAAAGACTTTCTGCTCTCAAATTGTCTATTTCATACCTAAGTGGTTCTAATCTTTTTTGCAAGAATAACTGTAATTGCAATGCTTTTCTTGGATTCATCTATAGTGTCATTATCCAGAGCAAAAGACTGGATTCAGCAAACATAAGTGTTAAAAGGATTGTGGGCTTCGGGTGGAATTCATGTGAAAACGTGCATACGATAGAAGTAGCAGATTATGTGATTTTCTTTTCATGACTTTGGCCAGATTCTTACTTCACCTGTGATGATGCTGACTCCTGGATTTCAGATATTTCTTGCTTATAAGTTGAGGAAGCTTTTCCCAGTAAAATGTCACAGAGGAAAGGTCGGTACATTTGGTTCAGTAGAATAATAATAGGAAAAGATTTGGTAAATTCAGCCTCAAACTCCAGAAATAAATGAAAGCCAATTATATAAATTGTTTAACATCACAAAAAATCAAAGTTATTGTATTTATAACATTACATCAATCAAATCCAAAGAATTTGCTTATGCATACATACATATTCTTTAACTCTACAACCTGTCAAAGTAAGGACTAAATGCCTCCTACATTAAAGTTTAAAGATGATGACACTTGTTGGCATTTCCTTATTCATAACAGCTAAATGCAGTTTTGCATCACATATATAACTTCATTTTTCTAGGCAACTAAATGAGATTGCAGTGGCAGTTTAAAACTAACTTAAATATTTTAAACCTGCTAATGTAGTTGTAGATATATCCAAAGAAAATTTTATATACTTGTTAGACATATTCCATGCTGAAAATCAGGGAACTGATCAAAATTCATTGACTCACAAGGACAGCATGTCAAGGGGAGAAAAAAAAGTATTTTTAATTCTAACTTGTTATTCACCCCAGTAGAATCTCTTTTAACAGGTGTCAGTATGAAATTGATGTGAAACATATAGTATAGGTGAACATCACTCAGATCCTCCGGAGGAAGCTCCGGGATGATATCTTAGGCAACCCCACAATATTTGGTCTGCATTTCAAACTTTATAGTGCAGCAAAAAAATTCCATATGTTTTGTGAAGATACTTGCTGTTGTCTTTTAGATGGCATTCTGCCATGCCTAGAAAGCTCCCAATTTGCTCTTGTCTGAGTTGGCACCCCAAAAGAAATGGGGGTTGTTCTCAAAGACAAGAACTGTTCCTTGTTATGTGCAACAGTATTCCTTTAGTGTTTAAAGATATTTCTGTAATGTTTCAGTCATCATGTCACATCATCGACATCAATGCTGAATTGCACATAACAGCTAGAAATAACTGTAATTTGAAGCATGATTAAGTATTAAAAATTGAACGTACTCTTCTCAACATGTCAGTTTCTTTAATCAGAGCAATTTTGTTTGGGTGGTTAGCAAGATTGACAATGTTCTTTCAGCTAGTACCTACTTTCTCAATATGTAGTGAATCTATTTAAATCTTCCTGTCATTTGATGTGAATCCAGAATACTTCAGTTCCCATCCTCTACTGCTGTGTTTTCCCTGTGCTCTTATATTGATGCCGTGATCCATCAAAACAGTGGATGCATTTCAGTGGAAAATAATGTGACTTAATATGACTAAACATAGAGTTTGTGAAAGCAGTTGGGAATCTTTCATTATGAAAGTGTTATGCTGTCAAAGTAATATATGGTCTGGTCTGGATAAACACTACTTTTTTATTTGACCAGCTCAAAGGTACAGCTGAGTAGAGCTTATCTATAACAGAATACATCTCTGGAGATTATCCAAACTGATATGAGACCAAATACTTTAATTTAAAATTTTTTATCAGCCTAAATTAAAACAGGAAGGAGGATATTTAAAATCCCTACCTGGATACACACATAGAAACTCATATTCATTCCACTACTCAGTTTATTCAATGTTTCTTCTGACTAATGTGGCCTTTTCAGTATTCTTTTTGAAAAAGGAAAAAAAAGAAATTGGAAGTTCGTATTTTATTGCTTTAGCTTGAATTCCCATGTTTGAAAAGATTGATAACATAAGGCAAACAGCCAGTGCTACACTGCAATATAAAGTGGCCTTTTCCTTTGCCAAAATGCTGATTAAATGAGTTCTGACCTATATTGTTTTTTACATCAGTGCCCTTTCACATACACAAAAAAATGGAAATAGAGATAATTAACCTCAATGAAGCGTGACTTAAATGAGGAGCCAGATTTTTATAGGTTCCTAAGTGAAATACTCTCTTATTCGCAAAAAGCCCTGTGGCTGGCTTCTGTGCGTTGTGCTGCACACCCAAAGGTTCAGGCTAGAGGCTGGATTTAGAGAGATGCTTCTTTCAAAGACAAGGCAGGTGATTGCAAATATGTTACTCAGTAGCTCCGGATTTATCTTTAAAAAAACAAGTGCTTCGAGTTAATGAGGTTAACCTTTCTTGCAACATTAGACTGTAAGTGTACTGACACCAGAAGTGCTCAAATTAAGTCACCATAAGCAATTTCTTACAGATTTGTAAGAGGTTGAAATTTGACCTCAGAACTCAATTTACATTTTTTAAAAAATTATATTAAAGAAAAATAATCTACATCTGGATCTTCCAAAATTTGTTTTGGAGAATTACAATTTGAAGATGAATTTTGCAGTCCGGCTCCAACATCCAATATTTATTCTTGTCTGATTGAAAGCACCAGCTGTGAACAATCATATCTGAATAATAACTATCTCGTTTCTCTATTGTGTTGCTGGGGAAGAACCAGTTTAGTGTAGTCACTTTTGCAGCTGGCCTTTTGTCAGTGTGCTTTAAATGAGATGGTTGCAGGGAACAAATTAGTGAATTAGTTCATAGAGTTGTCTCTCACAGAAAAAAGATGTCCACCAAAAAGTGTATTCCATATAATAATATTTGTGAATTTTCAGTCTGGTGGAAAAGGTAGGAAAAAAAATCCTAAAATTTACTGGGAGACACCTCAATTTTTGACCATCAAAGGGATAGAGGAGATTAGGAAAATTAATATCATCACCACTATCACAATTGTGACTGCATTGGATTTTGCAGTTCATCAAAGGATCAACATCCCTGGCAGTCCCCAAGGACAGGTTGGATGGGCCTTTGAGCAATCTTGTCTAGTGGAGGGTGTCCCTACCCATGGCAGGGAGTTGGAGCTAGATGGTCGTTAAGGTCTTCAAACCCAAACCAGTCTATGATTCCGTGATTTGTAGCTGGATGTATGTGTCAAGGAGAACTCATTCTTCCTCTCAGATTGGGGAATCAAGCGCACATGCAAAAGACAAACTTATCTCTTTGTATATTGCAAACAGAAAATGGGAACACTGTTAGGAGGTTTATAGAGAAGATGGAGCTTTTTTGGTTTGCTTTCCAGCAGCAGTCCTTTTCTATTTGAAACAGCAAGCTGGAAAGTTTTCTTGCATTATGTGGAGATTCCACAGACACCTTCAAAAAAGTAAAATAATTAAGCTACCAAGGATCAAGGAGAAGAAAGTGTATCAATTTCCTTTTACAATCAGAACAACTCAGAGAGTTTGTCCTGGATCTTCATAGAACACACTTTAAAGAAATGAAGTTCATCTTGAGTTTATTTTATAGTCTATGTTAAGTATAATGATTTATTAATATTGTGTTTTAAATACGTATTTATTTGTTACAACTGCATGCAGTTTCTCAGTAAGTTTTTTTAAATAGATTTCATAACACATAATGTTATCCAGGTTATTGATTATGAAGAAATATAGAGAGCCTACAGTTCTGTGTAGCTGAAGGAATATTTCACCTGAAGCCACCAGATGCTTCTCTTTACAGTACTAGTTGCTGTCAGCCAATTTTATTGAACAAGATTTAGTTATGATTGAGTCTCTGTGTATAGCTGTTGGTCCCTCTGCATACCAGTCTGAAAAAGGCATGACCATTATGCAGATGTGATGGAAGTGCCTCATACATATCACATGGAGTGAGGCCTTTCCCTTTGTAGAAAAACATTTCCTTTCCTCTGGTGCATGGGTTCAAAACCCAGGTGGGCTCTGGTCAGCGTGCCACCACAATTCCCGCTGCCCTGTACATAATCACTCTCTGCTGCTAACTACTTTGAAAACTACTGCAGTGTCAAAAACTAATTTTAATGATTCTACTCCTTTTGCTGTCTTATAGTTTTATTTTATTTCAAGAAGAGCTGATAGTACTACTTCTGCAAATCTGAGGACTCCTAAAAAACCTGCAGAAGGAGATACATATATTCAACAATGAAAGTCTCCTGCTTGTTTTTTCCTGACTTGTCTGGAAAAAGCCTGCATTGTGCTGGGTATCTCTGAATATAGAGAAATAGTATGGAAATGTCTTCTGAATTCATGTCTCCCAGGGAAGTAGCCTTCTCTGCTCCAATTATTATTGAAAGCGAGCTCTGAGCTCACCAAGCAAGATCTACCTTAAATAGATCTGGGGGAGAGAATCTGGTCTGAATCCAACAACATTTCATGGTCAAGTTATTTGCTCAACATCTGCTGTTGCAGATGCTGATGCTAAAAGTAGAAGGTTCTTACTGTTGCTAGTGAGTTTTATTTGGTTCATCTTTAGACCAACAGCTAATTTTTATCCAGTCCCTATACACTATGACATGTATCACATAGCTTCATCTTTCAAATCAGTCTTATTATGCAGTAAGTTTTTAAAAATCAAGTAACTTCTCCAAACATGGTAACATTATCTACCAGTAGCATTCAACAGCCTCTTTACACATATTAAACATTAGCATGTTTCACAGGTTTAGTCATAAACTGTTTAGTCAGAAAAAAAAGCTGTATTCATCTTACTTGGGTAACAGAAATGACAATATGGGCAAGTATCTGGATTAATTCACACAAGTATGAATTCATACAAAGTGTGAATTATTGTTGAAATTAGGGTTATATATATGTTGCTCTTATAAAAACTGCTTCTCTGTCTGCTTTTGTATTTTCCACTCATGTAGCCAGAAACCCTTTCGTGTCTCATTCCAACATAAAGAGCAAAGAAGGTGATGGAAACAGTTTAGGACAATGCACAAGCCTGTTAGCCATTATCTGGACTACAGAGCAGGGCAAAATTAGGAGAGACAATGAAGTTGGAACTGAGGAATACAGCTCAGAGATAGAAAAAATTTTTCAAAGTTGGGTTTTGTTTGTTTGTTGGTTAGTTTTTGTTTTGTTTTGTGGTGTGGGTTTTTTTTTTATGACACAAGGCAAAATGAAACACCTAAATCAAAAGGAAGCTACAGCTAAAGATGAAAAAACCTTATTTTTAGAAAAGATAGAAGTGGAGCAGCAGAAGTCTATGGAAAGGGATAAAGCCTCTATCATAGACAGGAGAATGAAATTGATGAAATTATATGAACAAAGGTGTGGGCCCAGAAATTTGTTGCTACATTGAGAGAAGGTGTTGTGTTGGCAGGTAAAAAGATGCATGCATGGATGAAGTAATGTTGTATCAGCATCATTAACTTTTTGAGCCAAACTTGAAAATTCATTAAACTTCTGAGATTAGTTACACAAGATTTACTGTCTATGAAGCAGAAAAACAGTGGAGACAGAAACAAAGCCTACAAATCAAAATACACTTTTTCCTTTTATCAGATCACCTCATTTCCCTAAATCTAGACCAGTGTGTTCCTAAACAAATGCAATTGGAGTTAGTTATTTAAGTTAGACAAAGAACTGTGTTCTCATGCTCCACAAAATCCATTCAACTCCCAAATGCAGATTTTTTTCTCCTTGCTATCCAGTTAAGATACCAATTAAACACTTGACCTTGTTAATCTTTAATCAAAAAATGAATGCTACTTTTAAACTCTTATTCAAGTCTCATACTGTATCATAACAACAATAGTTCCTCTTGTTTACGAGGACTTTAATGTTGCATCCAGCTGCTTTACTAATTTAACAGCTATGCAGTACTGGCTGGTTATTTGCATTCTTTTTAATGTAATTTCTGTGGTAGTAGAGATGACTGAAATAGCTTGCCAGAAGTATGCAAATAATTGAATAATTTTTTTCACCTATTTGAGATAAGAACCTGGTATTTTCCATCACCGTACTGGAATTTATTTTGCTGTGTATATGTCAAGCTTCCTTTGCCAACACATCCTGATAGGATTGTTTGTTTGTTTGCTTTGGATTTGTTCCCTTCCTGTGGGTAGTTGTCATTCCACCTAACTTCTACACTGCAAGTATCACTGGACAGTACAAGATATATTGGTAGGTCCTTTGTGCAATGGTGATGACTGATACACTCCTCCAGAAGAGGTGCTTCCACAGGAACAGCAAGAGTAGGGGACTAAGACAAGGACTCTTTCAGTGAGGCTAGGTACTGGGTTTATATCAGACACTTGCCTTGCAGGTGGCTGTTTATGTCTGACTGTAAGTGACTGTGGATAAGGGGGCACATGGTGATAACCATTTAGGGATCGGCTCTTGAGAATTTGCCTAAGCTATATCTCAGTTATATGACTCTAAGCAGTAAATTTCCATAGGTTTCACTCATACCAGTGCCACACAAAATTCGAATCTCAGTCTCACTATGCACACCCTTTCACAAAACGTTTTAGCTCTGGGGCATCTACTTAAAAGACCTGTTAAAGGTTTGCATCAACACAGAACTAGCACAGTATGGGCAAAATGCACTAAATAACAATTGGATTTTTTTTTTGTTTCTAATAGCAATGATTTATAGATAGAAAAATCCATTTAAGCTATGCTCCACATTAAAACCAGGCATATGTTTTCTTCTACAAATAAATGTTGCAGCTGTCAATTATAATTTTGCGTGGAAAAAAGTGGTCTTTAAGATTTATTCTTAGTGATCAAGTTTTTGCTGCCATGATATTCTGAGCATGTAAATGAGGAAGGATCTAAAGTGAGGAGTAATACCTTTACTCAAACCAGTAAAATAAATGAGATTTTGGATATAGAAGCCATCTTTAAGTTATATTTTTTCCATTGTCTTTTAGAGGCAAAATGGCTTTCTTGTAAAAGTATAAAATTATGTCTTTTCTAAAATTTGCTTTATTTCTTTACTGTTATTATTTCTAGATTTCTCAGTGGAGGAACAAACAGGAAACAGCAGAAAATTGTATCATTAACAGCCTTAATAAGCCTGGGTTATGAGGTTTTTTTTGTTTGAAGTCTTCCTCTTTTAAATTACTTTTTTATTTCAGCACTTTATACTAGAGTTCCTCACTCATATCTGGTGTCTGGAAATCTACATTGTAGATCCTGTTGTTCATGACATCCTCTTGCCCTTTTAAATTGAAAATCCATTTTTCTTAACTGTTTTTCAAGGCTACCAAAAATATCTGCCAAAAAAATTTACCAGATAATTGCCTCTTCTTTTGCATTATCAAAATAGCTGTATAGAAAGACTTCTATTAATTAATTTAAAAAATCACTGAAGTGCATTCATGACATGGATTAATGAATATAAAAATTTGCCTTAGTATCTTGTCTGTCATTCTCCTTCCCTGGTACCGCAAGAGTTCTGGAATCTGGCAAGACATTTTGCATTTTAAGGTAGCTTGATTCATCGGATTTATATTTACCATCCCCATCTCTGAAAAAGCCAGCACTATTCCCAATGCCCACATGGCATTAATGAACATACAGGAAAATTTGTATTTATTATCTCTGACTAATGCTATTTTACAGCTTTCAAAGATCCTCTACATCCTGTCAGTTTGGTGCATGGAAAATCTGGGGGTTTTGCATTACCAAGCTTGGCTCCGATCTAGCCATGCATTCATGATTGAAAACTATGCGACATCACTTGATAAAGAAGAGATAATGAAGTGTAATCAGCTTTTGCAGTGAATGGCAAGCCTCCCAATGACTGGTAGGATTTGTGTTTAGTATTGTATTTTTCATGAGCTCAGTTTGCAGAAGCATCATGCAGCTTTGTTTCTAATCCTGCTCTGTGTGCAGTGTTCTTACAGGCTAAGTTCAGCCCTCTGGGCATCATTGCTCTCAGCTGTAGTTGTCCTCTTCAGGATTTTAACTTTCAGTTATTCCTTGGAAAAAACCCCCAACCTTCGTATCCTGTTTGGGCAGGGAGGGTGGACTCAATGATCTCTTGAGGTCCCTTCCAACCCCTACAATTTTGTGATTCTGTGATCCAACCCTCTACATTTTTCCATGTCCCCTTTTCTCCTAAGCTTGATTTGATTTTTGCCATTTAAGGGCTTCTTTTTGCCCAATTTTTTTTTGTTCTTTCAAGAGTTCTCATTCCCAGTTTTCAGTAAGGGAGCTGCAACTTCCCTCTGTCCTCTTTCTGGGTGAATGGAAGTCTCCTTTGAGAAGTGTTATCCTTACCCTTTCTGGCTTCTCTTCTTCTTCCTAAACTTGCTGTTATATTCCCTAAACATAATACAACACTTTTTATGGTAAACATGACAAATTTAGGGCCCAGGGGTACCATTAGTGTTGTTTCCAAAAACTCATTTTCAACTCTACACTAGCCCTTAGCTTTTATTTGGAAACCTTTTGATAGAAGCATTGTAGGAACTAGATTTTTTGTCTTCCTGGCATAAACAGCAATTTGTTTCTTCATGGATGTCAACAGCTTTGGCACGGATCCAAGATGAGGATAACCTCTTTCATATCTTTCTTCTGTCTTCAATAACATACAAGAAAACAGATAAAAATGGGGAAGGGGGATGGGATGTAATTACATTCCTTTCTGTGAATGTCACAGGAATTTGGGACCCAGGCAGAAGACAGCAATCTGAAAGCTTCGTTACTAATGGGGCCTTGGTGAGATGGAATGACTAACATGCCCTGCATCACTCCTGACATTCAGTTTGAGGGTTTACCTCTCCCTTAACTCCAGATGCTGTTTGAGGACTTAGGTAGAATTGCAGATAGATTTCTCCTTGGTTCCCCATTCTGCAAGGAGGCAGAAGCATTGTACTTTGTCCACCTATCTCAACGTCTTCCTGGGAGCAAAGCTCTTGAGGGAGGAATGCAGATTTTCTGCTTCAAAAATTCTCTCCACCAGCCCCATTCTTCTCATTAAAATGTTTTTGAAACATGTTGATTTTGACCAGAGGCCAGATACTGACAACTATCTCTCACAGTCACATCTTACTCCATGATTATCAGTTGAATAATATCTGTTGGTATCTCTTGTGAAATAAGGTGCTACTCAGTTAAAACATCCACATCATGTACTAAAGTTATTATACTAAAAGATCTTTGGAAATCTTGGAAGTAGTAGTCAGTGATTTTTACATCATTTTAAAAAGAGGAGTTGAGGAAAGGATCTGTTTTTTCTTTTGAATCAGGCATGGCATTTCATTAGCCATTTCCTCCCTGGAATTCTTTGACTACATCCCAGCTGGCAGATCGTAAGGGAATTTGGGCTGGCTATATTCAAGTGCACATACTGGCCCAATCCTGAGTCAAGTATAAAGACCAGACTGTGGTGAGCACCAGGCCTTGTGCTCTCCCATGCGAGAGTACAGAAGACTTGGTCCAAAAGACACACAAAATGTGTGCCAGCTGGTGCTTTATTGCTTTCCCTAAACGGCTAGGCACCTGGATGAATCTATCCTATTTTAGGACACATGCTAAGAGTCCTTATAGGTATTAACATTCTAAGGTATTTTTACTGAGATTTCATAGAATCATAGGGGTTTGAAGGGACCTCGAGAGATCACTGGGTCCAACCCCCCTGCCAAAGCAGGCTCCCCAGCTCTTATTGCACAGATAGGGATGTCTGGATGGGTCTTGAATGTCTGGGCAGCCTATTCCAGTGCTCTGTCACCCTTACTGTGTAAAAATTCTTCTGCATGTTGGTGCAGAACTTCCTGTGCTCCAATTTGCAGCCATTGCCCCTTGTCCTGTCTCCACAGACCACTGAAAAGGGGCTGGCCATTTCCCCATGTATCCCATACTTAAGATATTTATAAACATTAATAAGGTCCCTCCTTAATCTTCTTTTCTCAAGGCTGAACAGCCCCATCTCACTCAGTCTTTCCTCACAGGGGAGATGCTCCAGGACCTTAATCATCTTCGTAGCCCTTCTCTGGACTCTCTCCAGGAGTTCCCTGTCTTTTTTATACCTGGGAGCTCAGAACTGGACACAATACTCCATGTGGGGCCTGACCAGGGCAAAGTAGAGGGGGAGGATCACCTCCTTAGACCTGCTGACCACACTCCTGATGCACCCCAGGATCCCATTGGCTCTCTTAGCCACCAGGGCACACCGCTGGCTCATGGCCAACCTGTCGCCAGCCAGGACCCCCAGGTCCTTCTCTGCAGAGCTCTTCTCCAGCAGATCATCCCCCAGCTTGTACTGATACAAGTGGTTATTCCTTCCCAGATGAAAGACTCTACACTTGCTTTTGTTGAACCTCATTTGGTTTCTCCCTGCCCAGCTCTCCAGCCTGTCCAGGTCTCGCTGGATGGCAAAGCAGTGTTCCTGTGTGTCAGTCACCCCTCCCAGCTTTGTATCATCAGCATACTTGCTGAGGGTGGATGCTATTCCCTCATCAAGGTCATCAATGAAGAGATTAAACAGGACTGGACCCAACACTGAGCCCTGGGGAACACCGCTAGTTAGATTCTGCTCCACTGATCACCACCCTCTGAGCTCAGTCTGACAGCCAGTTCTCAACCCACCTCACTGTCCACTCATCTATCCCATGCTCTCTCAGCTTTTCTATCAGGATGTCATGGGAGACAGTATCAAAAGCCTTGCTGAAGTCAAGGAAGATGACATCCACTGCTCTCCCTCCATCCACCTAGTTGGTAATGACATGATAGAAGGCTATGAGATTGGTCGAGCACGATCTCCCCTTGGTGAATCCATGCTGACTACTCCTCATGTCCTTCTTCTCTTCCAATTGCTTGGAGCTGTTCCATTACCTTTCCAGGGACAGAAGTGAGGCTGACTGGCCTATAGTTGCTGGGATCCTCCTTCTTGCCATTGTTGAAGACCGGAGTGACATTGGCTATCCTCCAATTCTCAGGCACTTCTGTTTGCCAAGACCGGTCGAAGATGAAAGAGAATGGCTCCGCAATCACTTCCGCCAACTCCCTCAGCACACGTGGATGTATCCCATCCAGGCTCATGGATTTATGTGCATTAATCTCTTTGAGACGATCCTGGACCACCCCCACCTCAACCAGAGGGAAGCTCTTAATTTCCTAAACTCTTACTTTCTTCCAGTGTCTGTGGGTCCCGAGGGGGCTTTGAAGTGAAGACTGAAGCAAAGGCAGCATTCAGTATCTCCACCTTCTCAGCTTCCCCTGTCACCAGGACACCCACCTCATTCAGCAGGGGACCCACATTATCCCTGATCATCCTCTTCCTATTCACATATCTAAATAAACCCTTTTTTATCCTTTATGTCCCTTGACAGTTTCATTTCCAGGTGGGCTTTAGCCTTCCTAGTCGCATCCCTACAGGCCCTGACAACATTCCTATATTCTTCCCAGGTGCTCAGACCCTTTTTCCACAATTCATAGACCTTCTGCTTCCCTTTGAGTTTACCTATGAGCTCTCTGCTCATACACACAGGTTTTCTGCCACTGTTTTCCGATTTCTTGCTCAAAGGGATGCACCGGTCCTGTGTTTGGAAGAAGCGCTGTTTAAATGCCACCCAGCTCTCACAGGCTCCCTTACCTTCTAACAGCATAGCCCATGGGATAGCTCCTCAGAGGTTGCGAAAGAGATCAAAAGTTGCTTTTCTAAAATTCAGGGTAGCTATCCTACTTTTTGGCTTGCTTCTTCCACTCAGGATCTTGAACTCTATCATTTCATGGTTGTTTTGTCCCAAGCTGCCCCCGACCTTCATTTCCCTAACAAGCCAATCCTTGTTGGTTAAAACAAGGTCCAGTAGGGGCCCTTCCTTTGTAGGCTCATG
Source organism: Laterallus jamaicensis coturniculus (assembly GCA_022605575.1). Classification (NCBI taxonomy): domain Eukaryota; kingdom Metazoa; phylum Chordata; class Aves; order Gruiformes; family Rallidae; genus Laterallus; species Laterallus jamaicensis. The sequence goes on along the minus strand of JAKCOX010000002.1, from coordinate 63,226,371 downwards.
CACTATGAGTAGAAGGAAATTGACTTCAACAATTTGCTGTTTAATTTTTAAAAGGATTGATAATCACATATTATTAGCCAGGCTTATGATAAACCAATGATAGTGACTTGTGTCTTTTTTATAATAAATCTGAATATAGATATGCAATATTTAATAAAAGTTGCATACTTTAAACAAAACCTTGTAGGTTTGTAAATACCAGTAAATAGTGGGGTGATGCTGACTTCAGTGTACCCAGGATTTTAGCCATATGATTCATGTCTGTTTTATTGCATTGCTCAAACATGGATTAATTATTTTTTGTGAATAAATCAGACTAGGACCTAGGCCAGTGGTATTATGTTGCTTTCAACAAAATAAGACTTCTCCAGAAACCTTTAGCTACTGTTGAGTGAAGGAGGAATACAGAAATATCAGTGTTTATTTTTAAAGAGGACATCTTAGGGGAAAATATTAGTTTTGCCAGCTTGTATTTCATATCTTTGTTTTATTCTATTCTTTTTTTGAATAATACAAGTGTTTGTTTCAGCAACAGTTTCAAAAGTCCTCATTAAAATACTTCTGGCAAATACTGCTTTATCCAGAACTGGATTATAGAGAATGACAATTAAACAGAATCACTTACCAGCTTATAGGCACTTTTGATACTAATTACTATAATGAAATTCTGTTAAAAAGAAAGGTTTTTAGGCACTGTTATTTTCTCAAAGAAAACCCGTTCATCCTTTCAGAGATTATTCTTTTTGGGTCTCCATCCAACAAGACTGTTTAATCATTATGGCTACAACTGAATATTTGAGTATCTGTAATATAAAATACTGAAACAAGACTTTTGTCAGTTTAACGCAGCTATTTTTATGTTACTGCTTTCACTCATAAAGTGTCATGAAGACTTAAAGTTTTATTGAAACTATTACTTAATGTTTGATGGAAAGCCCCAGTGTCCAGAGAAAAGGAATCTTCCCCCAGTCCTGGATGGCTCATCTTTCCCCTCTTCTTTGCTCATTTTTCCTTCTCTTTTTAAAAACCTGCATCTAGCTGTCAAGGTTATACAGCAGCACTTGAAATGTGCAACCAGAGTACACAACAAAAATCTCGGAACAATCCCAAATAGAAAAGAAATTCAGTGTTAATCATAGAATGGGTAGGGCTGCAAGGGACCTTAAAGATCATCAAGTTCCAACACCCCCTGACATTTGTCAGGACACCTCTCATGTCCACACGCATATATTTTCTGTGAGTGTTAATCAGGAGACCTTTGTGTGCATATCTAAGGTTAACCTCTTGTGGTGGTGTTGTGGTTTATACCTCAACGGAAAGTTGAGGCCACAAAGGTCAGACAAAAAAACCCCCCTACCTCTTTAAGAGGTGGAGGATGGGCGAACGGAGCTAAGAAAGGGGCTGCAGAGCCAGAGGAAAAAAAACCACAGGCTTGCAAGGTTAGGATAAGGATAGTTTACTAAACAACAGGGAAAAGTATGAAAACAACTAACTACAGTGCTATTATTATATACAGTGCGAACCTCTCCCCACACTATGTCATTTGAGCCGTGCCCGAACCGATTCAGATTCCCAAACGCAGCACTCCCCGAGCCCAACACCCCCGAGCACCCCCGAGCACCCCCCTCACCACCGCCTGCCACGCCGATCCCAAAAGAGAGAGAGAGAGCCAGAACTCCCACACGCCTGCTCAGACCAGCACTTCCCGAGCCCAGCAGTTTCTGATAGGTCTGGAGTCTCCCCCGGAACTGGCACTGCGGCTGCCCAGACCGGGACTTCCCGTGCCTGGGTCCGAAGTCGCCCCTGCAAAGGGGGGGGGGGGGCAGCCTGTCGGATCATGATGCAATTGGTATGGAATACTCTCAGGGCTAACACAGCCTTGCTGCTGGGCTGAACCCAGGACAGGTGGTTTGACCCTGGCTGCAGGCCAGACACCCACCAAAGCCACTCTATCATTCTTGTTTTCAGCTGGACAGAGGAGAAAATATATATTGAGAGGCTTTGAAGTCAACATAAGGACAGGGAGAGATCATTCCACAATCAGCGTCACAGGCAAAACAGACTCAACACAGAATAAAGGAAAGAAAACTCTAATTTCTTACACTGTAAAACCAGAGTTGGGTAATGAGAAGTAAAACCAGGTCCTAAAACACCTCCCCCCACTCTTCCATTCTTTCTGGGCTCAACTTTAGTCATTATTTCTCTCCCTTCTTTCTGTGCATTGCGGCACGGGGAATGGGGGTTTTGGTCAGCTCCTCACAAGTTGTTTTCCTTTTTTGCCGGAGGGGGGTGTGTGTGTGTCATTCCTCACACCTTTACCAGGCTCCAGCCTAGGGTCCCACCCATGGAAGACAGTCCTCCATGAACTGACCCTTGATGCCTGCAGAGTTTCTTACATCTTCTCACTCCCTTCTCTGGTGGCAAAAAGTGTCTGCTTGTGGGTTTTATCTCCTAAATGTGATTCACAGAGGCTCTGTGACCATCAATGATGGGCTCAGCCTTGGTCAGCAACGACTCCGTCCTTGAGTCAGCTGGTGTTTGCTCTCTGGGGCCTGCAGAGAGCTTCTGGCTTCTTCTTGCAGAAGACACACATGCAGTCTCCCCTTCTCCATCATAACTCAGCCACACAAAACTACACCTCTTTTTGCATCTCATACATCCCTTCACATGTCCACTCAATTGAAAACTTTTTTAACTGCTCAAAACAATATCTCCTTCACCTCTCTGCTTTTGTGTCTTAACTGCATCTTGTACCATTCCATGTCACATATGCAGATAGCCAGGTCTTTCTTTGCTAAGTGTTTACACAAAGGCCATGAATTAAGCCTTGTCAAAAGCATCCCATCTTCTACTCAATACTCCACTTTTAACCATGAAAATTGCAGTGCAGATATATAAAAGGTGAAAAACAGATTCCCTGCTCTTCTGCTGAGAGCTGCTCACATGCCATAGAGATTAGTGTGGTTAGGAGAAGCATTATACAGAACATAAGTTAGTTTTCTAATCTTCATTTCTCTACAGTTTCTCATGGGAGGAGTGCATTTTCCATGAGGCTGATCACCAAGGGTCTGCACAAACCCTGAAAGGGACTAGAACGCACCTGACACTTGGATGTGAATCTGAGCTGGTTCCTCTAGACATGAGCCACTCTTGACTAGGAAGGTCCCAGTCCCTTTTGTCCCTTCCCAGAGCCAACAGTTGACCGCAGCTTCTGTAAGGCACGCTGTATCATCAACATCACTGAATACTTCACTGTGTACTAGCTACTGTGCAGGTCTTCAGCTTGGAGATCTGAACAGAGATGAACAGAGAGCAGTGGTGCAGTGAGAACTGGTTGGATGCAGAGATTACAGCAATCTTGGCTGATTTCAGCAAGTTTGCAGATGACAGCAAGCTGAGTGGTGTGGTCGACACCCTAGAAGGAAAGGAAGTCATCCAGAGGGATCTTAACAGGCTGGAAAGATGGGCCCAGGTGAACCTAATGAGGTTCAACACTGCCAAGTGTCAGGTGCTGCACTTGGGCCGGAAGAATCCCAGACATAGATACAGACTGGGAGAAGAGCTTCTTGAGAGTAGCCCTGCTGAGAAGGACTTGGGGATTCTGGTCGATGAGAAACGTAACATGAGCCAGCAGTGTGCTCTTGCAGCTCACAAGGCCAATGGTATCCTGGGCTCCATCAGAAGAGGGGTGGCCAGCAGGGACAGAGAGGTGATTGTCCCTCTCTACTCTGTCCTTGTGAGGCCCCATCTGGAGTACTGTATCCAGATCTGGGGCCCCCAATACAAGAAAGATGTAGAACTGTTGGAGAGGGTTCAGAGGAGGGCCATAAAGATAATTAGAGGGCTGGAGCACCTCCCCTATGAAGAGAGGCTGGGGGAGCTGGGCTTGTTCAGCCTGGAGAAGAGAAGGCTGCGGGGGGACCTCATTGCAGCCTTCCAGTACCTGAAGGGAGATTATAAACAGGTGGGGAATCAACTTTTTAAAAGGGTAGACAATGGCAGGACAAGGGGGAATGGATTAAAACTAAAGGAAGGAAGGTTTAGATCAGATATTAGGGCAAGTTTTTTACAGTGAGTGGTAAGGTGCTGGAACAGGCTGCCCAGAGAAGTAGTGGATGCCCCGTCCTTGGAGGTGTTCAAGGCCAGGTTGGATGGGGCCCTAGGCAACCTTGTGTAGATCCAGGCGTGGAGGTTGGTGGCCTTGCCTGTGTCAGGGGGGTTGGAGCTCTGTGATCCTTGGGGTCCCTTCCAACCCATGCCATTCTATGATTCTATGATTGTCTATGCTGGTGAGAGCCTTGGTGCTTGCTTGCACTCCCCACAGCTCAGGGACCATCCTTATGTGAGAAACAGTGGGGGACAATGGGTGCCCAAGTAACAGCACACATAAAACTGAATCAGAACAGGCTTTACAGGTCAAAAAAAAAGAATGAAGAATTGGGGGAGGGCGTGGGGAGCGGGGGGGGGGGGGGGGGGGAGAGGTGGGAGAACCAAAGGGATGTCTAGCAGTGGAATAATTTTGTGGAGCTCAAATTACTGCGTAAGGGCAAGAGATTGCTGCCCATTGGTCTCAGGGTTTTAGAAGTCAGACATTTCTCATGCTTCCAGGAACATCTGCTTGTTCAGAACTGCATAATCTATAAACATGTAACACAGAATCCGGCTTCTCTGCCAACATGTGAGCAAACTGCAGGGTCATTTTTCAAAGTCAAGCTTCAAAGTTAAAGTAAGAATATAGGGCATTTCAGTCAACGTCGTCTTTAATGGTGGATGACAATTTCTTTTCTATTTGGACTTTTCTGCTATAGGGTAAGCATATTGATGGCTTTCAGAAATTTTATGTGGGGGTCAGTTTAGTTTCTGGTACAGAGAACAGCTTTCTTTGTCCTTGCCAGGTGGAGACTATGTGCATTTGTGTGAGTTGAGTAGTCCGTTTCTTTATCACTTTATGGATCATTAAGTTGTGATGATGAAATTGAAAATGGTCAGAGCTGGTCTTTTAAAATGGATTTCAGTAGACTCAGATTTCTTACTGACTCTCTGTGCTAACTCATTTTTAAAGACTACCTGTAGAAGTGAGAACTTAGAGAAACAAAGCAATAAGCTAAAAACCATGACAGTTTAACTATATTTAATCTCAATGATGTAGCGCACTCATCTTGAGGGAAAAATGAATCTGCCAAATTGCAAGTGCTTCATCCATGTTCAGAACCTGAAAATGTTTTACAGCTTGTTTTTAAACTGTATTTCAATATAATGCTTTCACTATCCTTAAAGAGGAAACAGCCTTGGAAAAAAAATGTAAGGGACAACTCTAGCACTGACATCTTGAAATGACAGATTAAACTATTTCAGTGAAGACTGGGGACATTACCTTCTTGGGCCAGTTTTATAGGATTACAAGTGAAAGTATTTTGCATCTTTACCAACAACGAGCCACTTAGCCAGTCTGAACTCGTATTTTCTTTAAATTGGTCATAGGTGATTTCATAGAATCATAGAATGGCATGGGTTGGAAGGGACCCCAAGGATCACAGAGCTCCAACCCCCCTGACACAGGCAAGGCCACCAACCTCCACACCTGGATCTACATAAGGTTGCCTAGGGCCCCATCCAACCTGGCCTTGAACACCTCCAGGAATAGGGCATCCACTACTTCTCTGGGCAGCCTGTTCCAGCACCTCACCACTCTTTCTGTAAAAAACTTCCCCCTAATATCCAATCTAAACTTTCCCTCCTTTAGTTTTAATCCATTCCCCCTTGTCCTGCCATTGTCTACCCTTTTAAAAAGTTGATTCCCCACCTGTTTATAATCTCCCTTCAGGTACTGGAAGGCTGCAATGAGATCCCCCCCGCAGCCTTCTCATCTCCAGGCTGAACAAGCCCAGCTCCCCCAGCCTCTCTTCATAGGGGAGGTGCTCCAGCCCTCTAATTATCTCTATGGCCCTCCTCTGAACCCTCTCCAACAGTTCCACATCTTTCTTGTGTTGGGGGCCCCAGATCTGGACACAATATTGAACCAAAAGTTTTCAAAGCTACCACAAGCTTTTTGGTGCTATTGTTTTAACGTTTCTAAAGGTCAAGTGACATCTGATGACATAATGATGTGTAAAATAAATGGCCTTTGCCCAGAAAGTGTTCCTTGAAACATTGTGGTAGGCATTTGGGACCTCTGACTAAAACAATGCTGTGCCTCTTTGGGTGAAGTGGTGTCGGGTTGATGGTTGGACTTGATGGTCTTAGAGGTCCTTTCCAATCTTAAAGATTCTATGATTCAGAAGTGTTCCTTGCATTTATGAGGCATACTGAAGAGATTTGAAAATGGTAATTGTTTTAAGAAAGGGCTCTCTACAGAGTTATATTTTGGTTTTTTTTAGAAAGCTAATCATTATACTGAGCATCGTTACCATGCAGAAGTTTGTTTGAAATTCAGAAAGAGATACTAATAAATTATCATATTTACTACCTCATTGCACTTAGTTTATTGTTAAAGTTTTAGCAGCAGGATTCTGCACTGATTAGGGCAACATGAGAAGCGCTATGAGAAATGGGCTCAGCAATAAAATTAAAAAGGGAGATTTTTTTAAAATCCACAATATGTATTCCATTTGAAAACATACAGCACACTCAAGAGCAAGAACTATCACTGGCTTTTGTTCACTGGTTAAAACATTTCTCAAAGTGGGTAGAAATAATACACTCTGGTTTAGGTGATTGATCATAAGCATGCAGGATGAATAGATACCAATAAATCAGTATATAATTTATCCGATGTATTCGGCAAATACTTATGAATATCAATATGTACGCAGAAATCAAGTCTGTTTATGACTGGCATATGAACAGAAAAGAAACGTTGTCAATATATTTATAATTGGACCTGTCATATACTATAGTTACTTCTATAATTTCCTGTAAACTGCAGTCAAGTGCAACATAGAATTTGCTGAAAACACTGCTGACCATCGAATCTTGGAAGAATGTCACCTAGCCTAATGAGGCATAAAATAACTTTTTCTTCTCTTGTTTTGTAGAGAAAAACATTATCTAGAAATAGTAGAAGAAAAAGAAACATGAAAATCCACCCCCCAAGCAAGAAATTCTTGTTCTATTGTTGCATAGGGAAAACCATAAAAAAGAAACACAAGAACCCAAACCCTAATGATCTTATGAACATAGTTATTGTAAAGTATTGCAAAAACTGAAGGCTAATTTCAGAGAAAGTCCAAACCATTTTTGACAATACAAAAGGTAGAACACAGCAAATCACAGAGTCACAGAATTACAAGGATGGACAAAATCTTTAAGATCATTGAGTCCAACTGTTCCTGTCCTATGCTAAATTATATCCCTAAGTATCTCATCTACCTGTCTTTTAAACACTTCCAGGGATGGTGACTCAACCATCACCCTGGGCAGCCTGTGCCACATCCTGACAACTCTTTCAGTGAAAAATTTTTTCCTAACATCTAATCTGAACCTGCCCTGGCACAGCTTAGTGCCATTTCCCCTATTTCTATCACCTGTTACTTGGCTGAAGAGACCATCGCCCACCTCTCTACAACCACCTTTCATGTAATTGTAGGCAGTGATAAGGTCTCCCCTCGGCTTCCTCTTCTGAAGACCAAACATCCCCAGCTGCCTCAGCCGCTCCTCAGATGAATTGTCCTCCAGCCCCTTCACCAGCCTGGTTGCCCTTCTCTGGACACGCTTGAGGACCTCAATGTCCTTCTTATGGTGAGGGGCCCAAAACTGAATGGAGTACTCGAGGTGCGACCTCACCAGTGCCGAATACAGGGGCACAATCACCTCCCTAGACGTACTGGCCACACTATTTCTGATACAAGCCAGGATGCCATTGGCCTTCTTGGCCATCTGGGCACACTGCAGACTCATATTCAGTCAGCAATCAACCAACACCCCCAGGACATTTTCTGCCTGACAGCTCTCCAGCCAGTCTCCCCCAAGCCTGTAGCACTGCATGGGGTTGTTCTGTCCCATTTGCAGCACTCTACACTTGGTCTTGTTAAACTTCATCCCATTGGTCTCAGTCCATTGGTCCAGTCTGTTCAGGTCTCTTTGAAGAGCCTCCCTACCCTCAAGCAGATCAACACTTCCTCCCAGTTTAGTGTCATCTGCAAACTTACTGAGGGAACATTCAATTCCTTCATCAAGGTCATTGATAAAGATTTGGTGAGTGTGTCCTTCCTCACTCCTATGTATGCATATAGTACTAAGTGCATAAATGCATTATCCATATGTAATTTATGGGGAATCATGGCATGACTGTATTCCTTCGGTAAACCCCAAGTTCCTTCAGCTTTTTCTAATGGGCACAGAAAATGTTCAGAACATCATAGCTGCAGATCCTCAAACAGAGTTTAGATTACAACCAAATTATTGAATAAAGGAGGAACCCTTGTGACATTTTCCCAGAGAAACTGCAGCATGCCTGTGAACGCTTGTTAATTTAACAGCTACATTCCCTAATTCACAGTTATGCAACACACCATTAGTTTCCTTTTATCAATTACATCAAAGATCATACAAGTAGTTTTATCTAGTGAAGAACAGAATTTTTTAGCACACATAGTGCAATGTGGTGTTGTGCAAAAAAGTAGGCAGCCCCACGGCTTCAGTAAATTAGGCAAATTGATTTAGGCAGCATTCAGTTAAAATTTCAGACACTTTGCCACCCTCTGTCAGTTCGTCTCGTCTTCTTTGTCCCAATTATCCCTATTGCATTGTACTGTATTGACGACATTCTACAGAAATTAAAGTGTCAACTATAAATGCAGGAAGAAATGTTTTCTTCAGTTCTTCTGTTGCTATAAACGTGTGCCTTGTGGACATAATTAAGGGAATAAAACATGTCTTAATAAATATTCTGTGGCGGTTGTAGGCATTGTGATAAAATACATTTGTCATCAAGAGGCGAGAATCAACACCCTCATTTGAGGGAACAGTATTATCTCTATAAATATGAATGTGTGTGTTTCTTGCTATATTTGAAACATTTAGTCTCTAAATAATTTGACTTTACAGTTTTCCTGGTATGAAATCAGCAGGGGGAATGTTCACCTACTATGAAGTGAAATTCATGCTAATTTATTATGGTTTGAAAACTACCATTTATCACCAGCTTTCTGGTACTGTAGTTTGAAAAGATTAAGACATCAATACATGTGGGTTTTTTTGCTTATTCTTTTAATGTCTAATCACTTTTTGCTCTAGCTGCTGACTTACAAGGGAAAAATGGAATGCCTTTTTCAAATTAAAGAAGTGTGGTTCCAGTAGTCTGTAGATAAGTGCATTGTATCAGTAGTCCATGCTCCTTAGAAATAGGGTATCTAACGGTTTTCATGGCTTTTGAAGGAAGCAAAAGGTGCTTAAAGGTCAAATTATATCTGAAGCTCTGAAAAATAGAGAAAATATGCAAAGGCATTCCCTGTATTATGAAGACTGCTTTCAGAGACAGAGAAATATGTTGTGGAGGGCTTAGAGGACTCAATTAAGAAAAGAACTAGGTTTTTTTCATGTACTGGCTCTGTGCTAATTTTAAGAACATTATCTACAACCTAAAGAGAAGATGGTGAGGTATAATTCGGAGGCTTATAGTTGAATGGTCTTACGTGAGACTGAAGTGGAAAGTAGTGGGGAAGATCCAATGGAAAAGGAAAGATACTGTTAGTAAAAAAGCAGTGAAGACACCTGGGGTTGCAGACTGAATGCATTAGTAAGCACAATTTATTAAATCCAAACAGTTAGTAGAAATCGGAGTACGATTTTTTATTTTTCTTTTGATGATTGTCAGAAAATACCTCTTTGGTGGGCTGAAGTTTTTCTAAGGAACAAACCTGAAAAAGTGAAACACACCAAAAATAAAACATTCCTCCAATAAATACCTTGTGGTCCAGTGGCTATGGTACTCAGTTTGAGTGCAGGAGATGCAGATTCATCTTACTACTTTATTGTGTACTTTCTTATATTGATATATTGATGTCAATAACATTAGTTCGGCCTTTTTTATGCCCTCTAAGTTGAATTGGTACTCACTTTATCCAACATTACCTTCTCTTATTCAATGCTTTCATATACTGGTTCTTTACCGAATTCAAATGAAGAATTTTGTCATTGCCTCTTGGCTCAGTGACTGTTTTTTGAAGAAATCTCTTTTTTAGCACATTCAAGAATACCTTGATTCTGTTGTTAATAGATAGCAACCATGTTCTTGCCTGCAGATGGGGAGTTAGTCTTCTCTAATGATTTAGTTCTGTGAATATGCTGTCTGTCTTGTACAGACACTCCACTTCATCTGGGTAGCTCATAGGATCAGGAAAGCTATTTTTTTGCTAGGGCCTCAAATTAATACCAAACTTCAATTACATCTTTCGCTAAAACTCTTTGGAAGTCAGCTTTTCTCCTACTCTAGGTGACTCTGCTCTGGCAGAAGGGTTGGACTAGATGATCTTTCAAGATCCCTTCCAACCGCTAGCATTCTGTGATTCTGTGATTCTGTGATAACAGAGAATAGCTTTAAGACATGAGGCTGAGAAAAAATACGTCTCCAGTGTTGTGGTGAACAGGGCACAGCTGTGCTTGTTTTCCCAAAGAAAGAATACAAACCAAGGACAGCAGTTGTCTCACGAATTTTCAGCCAACTAGATGTTGAGAATGAAGTATAAAATCTTCATTCAGACAGCTACTTTACTGAACAGAGAAAAATGTTTCCTGATAACTGTCTTGGGTGAATCATCTCCTGGATGTACCTTTTTGCCTCTATTTACATACCATGTGCAGTGGGTTATACACTTTGACAAAGCAACCAGTGCTGAAGCTCAGATACTTTTTCATGCCAGGACAGAGAGACAGAATAGCAATCATGTCAAACCTTGATGTCCAGTCAACCTAGATAATTTCTACTCTGAATGCAGTAAATCTTTGCTTATTCTCAGAGAAAGCAGAGATGAAGGTGCCTGCCACTCTCACGGACATCTGCAAAAAACATTTCTTGATTTCATTCAAATGTGGAAAAACCCCACTTTGTACCCTCACATTATTTCTTTTTTGTTTACGCCACTAAAGTCATGAAACTGGAAAAGCGGTGTACAAGGAAGGACATGGCACAACATCTAATGACTGGACAGTTCACACACTACATAATGCTGTGGATCAAAGGCTATCAGCTGCCACTATAGAGTTTGGCTCAAAATTTCTTTTCACTTATGACATCATTCATTATTATGAATGTTTCAAACATAACTGTTTTCATTATTATTTTTAATAGTATGATTAAATTTGGGGCATTTTTTCTGCTTTATATGTGTACCATATATGATATAGTTCAGTACTCAGTCACAATAGTATGCCCTAAATGAGTGCAAAGTTGAAGTAAAGCTGTATAACTCTGCACTTAAAAGTTTTTCAAATCATTTAGTACCTTCCTCAGAAATAAATATACTGTGGTCTAGAGCTGACTGAATAATGAAAAAAGTTATTCATGGGTAATTATTCTATGAGAAATGGCCAAATTTACTATAGGTTTTATTCACAATAGATTATTTGACTAGTTTCACTGGGGACTGCTGTGAATCAAATTTTCTAAGCAGTCATGCTATCGCTTATATGAAATGCACATCTCAGTGCTATTAAATGAAATTAAGCATTTCTGCAATATTATTCATGGTTCACTGTAGCCAAAGAAATACCTTATGCTCTGCAGCAGTTTTTATGGTGATATAAAATACTTCGAATACCTTTAAAACTATCAGAGTGTTGTCTTGGGATTTGTCCGCAGTTAAATATGTTCTTTTCTGCATCACCATTTCTGTATCATTTCAATATTTGCATTTTACAATACCTGCATGATGGCAGTCAATACACTGGCTTCATGAATAAATCATTTATTTGCAGGCATCTGATTAAATACCTATGAGATCCAGGCTTTTATTGTACTTCGGTGTGTATAGTGTATTTTATTATTATTTACTTATATTTTCTAGTGTCTTATAGTAGGGAGAATGCTCTGGTGATGTGTAACAGAGGTTTCAGCTGATAAAATATATGATTCACTTTTCAAGAGTAGGTAAGTGACCTGAAAGGTGGCAGAGTTTGCTGAACTACAAAAAAAGCCACACTGTGCCCCAGATGAGCATGTGAAGAAACCTGAGGAAGGGTGTGATAACAGTTGTAAATGGAGCTAGAAACTGCATAGATTTTTTAAAAAATAATTTCAGTCCTTGGTTCCTTGAACTGCAGTCAATGAGACTACACACAGAAAAAGCTGTCTGGCAGTCTGGCTGAAGTTTCCTTGGATGGTGTGATTAAACCACCCATACTTAAGAAGAGTGACATCAAAGGTTCAAGGCAAAAGTAGTCAGTGTTACAAAAGACTTTTTTGCCTTTATGAGCAAAGAGGAAAGATTACACCCTGGATTTATTTTTATATTTTCACAGCCAGTGGAATCCACTACATAATCTTTCCCAAACTGCAAGAAAATAAACTAGATTTTATTATGACACTATGACTGCTGAGCTTTTTACCTGATATCTGTAAGGAAATAAAACAGTGGAAAAGATTAATTACAAACCCCACACATATCAACCAAGAGGAAATTTAGTGTTACCCTAAGCTGAAGGGCGTTTATATCAAATTAAAAAAACCCCTCTCCAACACCAAATCTCTGCTCCTTCTTTTTAATTCTTTCACTTGCAGTTTCATAAACATAGCCTTTGTCTAAATGAGAACATCGGTTTAATTTCTCTAATAGACTATATTTTGAATTTTAGTCTTGGACTTTGCCACAGAATAGTTTTAGTTAGTTGGTCTTGGTGTTCTATTTCAGTTAGAAGTCGCTACATATCCAGTTTGCTTCTAAATAAATGATTCCTTATTTCTTTTCTGCAGCTGAAAAGGCCAAGGTAGTAAAATTTCCCAGACTGCTGGTGTTTCCCTATTTGCCCTTTACCTTCCATAACCACCATCATTTCCTGCAGCATCAGAACTTTGAAAGTATAAAATATAAATTTATATATACCTTTCCTTCTCACTGACCAAAGAAATACCATATCTATTTCCAATGAATGTGAGATAGAGGATTTCTACATGTAGCATCTTAAAAAAGATACTTGGCAATATTCTATTTTTCTATTCCCCACTTGAAACATCCTTCCTGGCTCATTGCTCTTAGGACAGTGATTCAGTAGAGGCTGTTTGCAGCACTATGTGAAGCTTCATACCTTATAGCTCAATAATTAATACCCTTCCTGTGGGCTGTGCGATAAACGGGCCAAGGGCCTCCTGCTGATGCCTTACAAATTTCTTCTCTGTGCTCTGCATCTGTGGCAACCTGAGCTTCAGCCCCATTTCAAAAATCCTAGAGCTCAGAAGTGGGGGGACTCTGCTGAGCATTAGGATCCTTAGTTGCTGCCCTGAAGGAGAAGAGTAGGTCTCCCTCTGTGAAAAAATTAAGTGGAAAATTAACCCCACTATGTTGAAAGACTTGCTTTGTTTTTGAGAGTGTTGCATGGGACCCTCTTGCCCCTGAAATCTCTTTTCTTTCTGCATTTTCATTGGTTTTGTTAAACCAGCCTTTTTAAAAGCTTGAAATGGAAACTACAGAGGTTGTCTCATGAGGACTAACATACCAGTTCTCAATTAATTCAATTAGTCAGAAGTATTGTCCTTCCTCCAAATGTTGCTTTATGTATACCATAATTTTGAATGTTTTCTTGGATCTGCTGGGGAGTAAAAAAAAGAAAACACCTCATCATTTTCGCAGGTTTACTAATGCTTAGATGGTCTAATTTTATCTCAAAGTAAAAATAAGCAGGTTGAAATCCAGCATCTTATTTGTTTCAACTTGTGAAGGAAAACTTACTGTTGAACGCAGCAGTGGTTTTATGGATATGCACTAAGAAGAAAAGTAAATGTTAAAATGCAGCTTAATTCAATTTTTGGCTGTTCTCAAAGAAGGTTATCAGTCTCATTTCAGAGAAAAAAAAAAGTATTATTGTAGGAAATTAAAGGCCATTGATACATGTGTTGTTATTATCTTGGTTTGACATATCTGTATGTTTAGTTCCCTTGACTATACTACCTTAATGCTAGTTAAAAATATTTGAAAATAAATTAGAGAAGAAACTACCTGGAGTTTTATAGGAAACTAAATTATGATTGCTGCTATTTGCCAAAACTAATCAGGGAGGCAAGGGTATAAGAAGGAAGTGAATCAAACGCATCTTGAAGTGGATTTTTACTGACCCCACAAGATGAGACTATTAAAGGCAACTAGTGGGCAGCAAAGAAGGGTGTTTGGGTGTCACTTTTTCACTGGTGGTCAGAGTAATTCGATTTACTGTGAAGGCTAAATTATTTTTCTTATAATCTCATTCTGAATATGATCTCTAATCTCTCCAGAGGAAATATGGATATAAAAGACTCAGAAGAACTGGAGAGTGAAGCACGCGTGTGTGCTTCATAGAGGGCTCTGGTATTTTAAACTTAACTTATGAGAGATTCAGTGAAAGTAAGAGGCATTGCTGTGAGTGGCATCATGCAATAAAAAGCCACTGCAGTTCTCTGCTGTAAAGCTGGTTCTTGCTCTTACATGTGCAACTTATGAACAAAAAAGGCAGAAACCTCAGAGGATCCCTCCAGGTCATGGAAATAAAGTTGTATCTTTAAGGGACTTCTAAAGAGTGAGCAGGCAATAAAACATAACACCTAATCCACAGAACAGCACGTAGGCCTACATTGGTATTTTAAGCTATTCACTGAAGAACTGTGTCAAACAGCATATTAAAAACCCTAAATGAGCCAGCAGCCTCTTTATGGCTGTTTTACTGAAGAATGTAGGTTGTAACTTGGCTTAATTTGCTCCTTCCCTGGAGCTTCGGTGAAGTAAGACTCTGCAAGTTTTTACTCCTAGTCACATAATGCCTCTGGGTGCAGCTGGACACCTTTGCTCCCATGCTAATCAAATAAACTCCTATTTAACCTGTGCTCTGAGAAGGTCAGGGGGAAAGTCTCATAAAAATACCTTTTTCTCTGGTTCATGACAAACTGGAGGGAGAGCAATCGAAGGATGGTAGAAGCATGAAAGTTTAAAAAATGGCCATGGTTTGCACCAGAGTAAATAAGCATATGCAACTGTTCTCCCTTGCTCCACACATTTTTGAAAGCAGTGTCAAGGGCCACAGTATCTGACACACCTCTCTCTTTCCTGTGTGTGTTTGCAGAAGAGAAAGGCCTTAGCTTTGCTGTTTGTTTCTCAGTTTCCCATAGAGCAGAAAATGCAGGTTGTAACATGGTCGAATTTGCTCCCTTCCAAGGTAATTTCATTGAGCATTTACAATTCCATGAGTCAAACTACTTGTAGATAAGTCAAATTACTTGTAGACTTGCTGCAGTAGCACCACACTGCCGCTGGCCTGGAAGCTCTCTGCAGAGTAGAGTTTTTATGAATATCTAGCAAAGCACTTGAACAAAAATGGCAACACACTCGGGGTCCACATCCAAAGCTTGTTTTAAAATTAAACTCTTGAATCTTTTATGTGGAAATGCGTGCAGACCTGATAAATCATGGGTCAGGTCTCTGGGAATAAATTCTTCTGAATTATTAGGCATGCACACACTATGCTGAAAGTGTCATTATAATGAATATAATTTCAACAAAATTATAGGTAATCATAGTGAAGTGCTGTTTTTTTGGTGTTTTTTTGGTTCTCTTTCTTCAGTAATTGGAGTAATGGCTAGAGGTTTCAGTTGTCAGCATTGTGTCTGGGGTATTTCATATTATTCATGTAGGGGTCCATGAGGTGAAAGTGGAATTCCTTTATAAAACCAGTGACAACACTTGCTGAGATAAAAGAAAGAGGTAGCACTATTGGCACTGAAGGGATCAAACTGACTGTCAAAACAGTTCTACAGAGAAAGAGAGAGACTTAAATAAAATTGACTTCTTTTGAAGGTCAGACTGAAAAAGGAAAAGTTATATGATTTTGATGTTCTAAAGACAAAAAATGCAAAAATTGGGAATGTTAAATCATAGCATTTGCAATCTGATTTTTTTTAAGTAGATCCCTTGATTTGCTTTACTCACGGGGGTTTGTGAATGTGCGTGGACCTCATTAAAAAAAGTTTCTTATTAATTGAAAAATGAGAGATTACATGTTAAAATTGATAGTATCAAGGGATTACCAAGCAAGGCCTTAATTTTGCAAAACTCTTGCATACATATGCAAGCTTATATATGCATATTCAGCCTGCCATCCTTGATGGGAAAATGACTGCTCAGGATAATACTATTGACCTCAGAGATGGGCCCAGGAAAAGGATATACTGGGGTCATGGGCCATTGATCTGGGGCACAGCAGCCTAGGGACATTTGATACAGCATACATAAAATTTTAGAATATTAAGCAGACTAACTTATAATTAGAAACTTTTATATGACTAATCAATATTCCTAATCTGTTTTTAATTAATTTAGCCAGTGTAATGTTTTCTGTCGAGCTGATATGTTTTCTAGAAAATGGGATTACTTTATGATAATAGACATGCAGACATTTTCAGAGCATGCATTATTATATTTTCACTAAAAGCTAGTAGCAGCTTTCAGAAAGCCTCAAATAAATTTCCAAATAAGATAGCCCAGATAGGTAAGATGATAATCATTTATTTGTTATTTGTCTTGTAACAATACTTCTCTTCAAGGAGTGCTAGAGATTTAACACTGGAAAAAAATAAAATTATAAAAAAGTAGCAGTTTTCAGAATTATGGAGGCAATGACAAATAGTATAAACTCAGAACATAAAAATCTAAGAAAAATAGGTGCATTCATTTCTTGTGTAACATAACTGCAAATACTTTCCTCTCAGCTTTACTGGCCTAATGATCCATAAATTTTGCTGCTTCTCCTGGTACAGTAAAAATATGAGTATTGCCTTAAAAACTAATTGGAAGCCTTGCTGGGTAAAGCCTGATATAATCCTATTTTAAATCTCTCAGCCATAGTTAAGGTTGTGGAGGATTTAGAGAAAGAATTATAATAGAGAGGGGTTTTTTCCCCTTTAAAGTACACTATTCAATACGCCTGCATTGCTCTGTCTCTTTTTAGTTAAATGTTCAAGTCAATGGCACTTGAGAAGGGTGTTTTATGAATCAGTAACTTGCTTTCTTGATAAAGTGGGCTGTTTTACATTAGGATACGCAAAAAATCCAAGCCATAAGCCACTTACATACAATTTAAAGATTATAGGCTGTAACTTCAGCTGATGTAAATCAACATACATCTTGGTTCCAGTGATTCCAAGTCAACTTACATCTACTGGGGATGGTCTGGTTCCATTTCCCACTTGTGGGTCTATATATGTATGTTAAAGGAAAAAAGACCAGCTCTATTGATGTTTTATTTTTTGAATCTGTAAAATTCAAGAGTGTTGATCAACCTCTTGTACTGTCCAAGAAGCAGCATGATTTATTGGTAATGCTTTCAGTGTCAAACTTACCTCTAACATTTAAAGTAGAGAGAAACTATTCATCTCAGTGAAAGGGCATAAGATGCTAAGCACAGTTTTGTTCCAGAAAAGACTGACAATGCTTGAGGTGTTTAATCTGTATAGGAGAAACTAATGAAAGACTTTGGTAACTTCACTTATTAACTTCAATAGCTTGTATTACTGGGAAGCTTGCAAGATGTCTCTAACAGAGTAGAGTCTTACAGCAGTGAAATTAGAAATATATTTCAATGTACAAACCAGCCATTGGCTGGTGAGACTCCAGACAGACTGTCTCCATCAGGATTTTACTCCAGAGCAACCTACCCTGAAGCATCTTGTGGCTGCCTTGAAACATGGAAGGATCACTTGAGGGTGGTTGTGTTCCTAAAAATGCCTGTCTGTTCTGCTCCTTTGAGGAAGAAGTGTGTCAGTTTGTCACAAGATTTATTTCTGTTAGAGCAGAGAAACTGTTTCACAGTATCAAATACACAGAGTTCAGTTTCTCCACTGGAACACATTTAAAATGAGAAACATGCACTGTGAGGTATGATTCACACCAAAATAGAAAAATCTCTTCTGCTGTCCTGGATTTTGGAGATCCCCAGCAAACCCTCCCACAGTAGGACACCAGCTCATTAGCTTGTCCTCTGTCTGCAGGCACAGCTAGGTAGCATTTCAACTCCAAAACACAGGCTCTACACATTTGATGCTCTATTTTTCTCTGTGAGATTTGACTTACATTGGAGAATTTCAGGAACCTTTCTTCCCACACACCTCTTTCACAGCTGGAAGAGGGTTCTGTTTCACAAATAGTTAAAGAAAAGAAGAACCTATAATACACCATGAATTTTAAGTACATAAGTAACTGTGAAGTCAGCTAGTCTGACTTCCATCTGCATAAACCGGGCAATTTTATTTGTATTGCGTATGGGGGGCCAACAGGGACAGGGAGGGGATTGTCCCTCTTTGCCCTCATGAGGCCCCATCTGGAGTTACCTGTGTCCAGATCTGGGGTTCCCCAACACAAGAAAGTAGAACTGTTGGAGAGGGTTCAGAGGAGGGCCACGAAAATAATTAGAGGGCTGGAGCACCTCCCCTATAAAGAGAGGTGAAAGGAGCTGGGCTTGTTCAGCCTGGAGAAGGCTGCAGGGGGACCTCATTGCAGCCTTCCAGTACCTGAAAGGAACACACAAACAGGAAGGGAATCAACCTTTTTAAAAGTAGACAATGGCAGGACAAGGGGGAATGGATTAAAACTAAAGGAAGGAAGGAAGGTTTAGATTAGATATTAGGGGGAAGTTTTTTTACAGAGAGAGTAGTGTGGTGCTGGAACAGGCTGCCCAGAGAGGTGGTGGATGCCCTGTCCCTGGAGGTGTTCAAGGCCAGGTTGGATGAGGCCCTAGGCAACCTTGTGTAGATCCAGGTGTGGAGGTTGGTAGCCTTGCCTGTGGCAGGGGAGTTGGAGCTCCATCATCTTTGGGGTCCTTTCCAACACAGACCATTCTATGATTCTATGATAGGTGTTCCTTGGGGGCTGGAGTTCAAAATTAAAAATGAAATAAGGGAAAGCAAAGTCAGAGATGTCTGAAACCTTTTGCTGTCTTTCAGTTCAATAAAACAAGCAAAGCAATAGCCAAGAAATGAGCAACACTTGTATTAAGGAAGACGAACGAGACACTGATCGGATGGATCTTTGAGACTGCTGAGGCAGGAGCCACCTTAAGGATGGGCTGGCAACACAGGAGCAGCAAGAGGACTCTCACCAAGGGTGAAAGCCCATGACTTGTGGCAGCTGTTTAACCTAAATTATGGCACAAGTACCCTGGCCCTATGGGTAAGGATTAAAAAGAGGGTGGGGAAAGGAGACACTACTGTGGGGGTCTGTTACAGACCACCCCACCAGGAAGACCTCTATAGACAAATAGAAGCAGTCTTACATTCACTAGCCCTGTTCTTCAAGAGGGACTTCAATCACCCCAGTATCTGTTGGAGGGACAACACAGCAGGGCACAAACAATCCTGGAATGCATTGATAATAACTTCCTTCTCCAAGTGATAGAGGAGCCAACAAGGAGAGGTGCCATGCTAAACCTTGTTCTTACCAACAGTGAGGGGTTGATGTGGAATGTGAAGCTCAAGGGCAGCCTTGGCTGCAGTGACCATGAAATGGTGGAGTTCAAGATCCTCAGGGCAGCAAGGGGGATTCACAACAAGCTCACTACTTTGGACTTCAGGAGAGCAGACTTTGTCCTCTTCAGGGATGTACTTGGTAGAGTACTATGGGACAAAGACCTGGAAGGAAGAGGTGCCCAAGGCAGCTGGTTAATATCCAAGGGTCACCTCCTCCAAACTCAGGAGCAATGAATCCCAAGCAAGAAAAAAATCAGGTATAAACATCAGAAGGCCTGCATGGGTGAACAAGGAGCTCCTGGGCAAACTCAAACACAAAAAGGAAGCCTACTCAGGGTGGAATGAAGGGCAGGTAACCTGGGAAGAATACAGAGAAACTGTCTGAGCAGCCACGGATATAGTATTTAGGAAAACTAAAGCCATAATAGAATTAAATCTGTCCAGGAACATCAAAGGCAACAAAAACCTTCTATAGGTACGTCAGTGACAGAAGGAAAATGTGGGCCCCCTCTGGAAGGAAACAGACAGGAGACCTGGTTACCTAGGATATGGAGAAGGCTGAGGTACACAATGGCTTTTTTGCCTCCGTCTTCACTGACAAGTGCTCAAGCCATGATGCCCAGATCACAGAAGACAAAGGCAGGGACTGGGAGTATGAGGAGCTGCCCACTGGAGAAGAAAATCAAGGCCATCTGTAGGAACCTGAAGGTATACAAGTCAATGTGACCTGATGAGAAGCATCCATGGCTCATGAGGGAAAAGGTGGATTCTGCTGAAGGGTAGGAAGGCCCTCCAAAGGGACCTGGACAGATTGCATTGATGGATAGAGGCCAAAAAGATGAAGTGCTACATGGCTAAGTGCCAGGTCCTGCACTTTGGTCATAACAACCCCAGGCAATGCTACAGGCTTGGGGAAAGGTGTACAGAGGAAAAGGATCTGGGGATGTTGGTTGACACTCACCTGAACATGAGCCAAGGTGGCCAAGAAGGCTAATGTCATCCTGGCTTGTATCAGGAATAGTGTAGCCAGCAGGACAAGGGAGATACTCAGCTCTGGCTAGGCTGTACCTTGAATACTGTGTTCAGTTTTGGG
Organism: Laterallus jamaicensis coturniculus; assembly: GCA_022605575.1. Classification (NCBI taxonomy): domain Eukaryota; kingdom Metazoa; phylum Chordata; class Aves; order Gruiformes; family Rallidae; genus Laterallus; species Laterallus jamaicensis. The sequence continues at coordinate 63,205,645 of JAKCOX010000002.1, read as the reverse complement.
CCACTCACTACAAGAAAGACATTGAGGCCCTGGAACATGTCCAGAGAAGGGCAACAAAGCTGGTGCAGGTTTCAGAGCACAAGTCTTCTGAGGGGTAGTGAGGGAACTGGGACTGTTTAGTCTGGAGAAGAGGAGGCTCTCTACCTGAAAGAAAGTTGTGGTGAGCTGGGGGTCAGCCTCTTCTCATAGATAACTAGCAATTGGACAAGAGAGAATGGCTGCAGGGGAAATTCAGGTTAGAAATGAAGAGAAATTTCTTCTCAGAAGGAGTGGTTGGGCATTGGAACGGGTTGCCCAGGGAGTTGATGGAGTCACTGTCCCTCGTGGTGTTTAAGGAAAGGTTGGATGAAATACTTAGAGACATTGCTTAGTAAGTAATATAGGTGAGAGGTGGATGGTTGGACTAGATGATCATGGAGGTCTTTTTGAACCTTAAAGACTCTAAGATTCTGTGATGATGTTGCTACTCACTGTCCATCATATTTGAAAAGTCATGGCAGTGTGATGAAGTTCCCACTGACTGGAAAAGGGGAAACATATCTCCCATTTTTAAAATTAGAAAAAAGGAAAACCTGGGGAACTACAGGATGATCAGTCTCACCTCTGTGCCAGGCAAGATCACAGAGGAGATCCTCCTGGAAACTACACTAAGGCACATGGAAAATACAGAGGTGACTGGTGACAGCCAACATGGCATCACTATAAGGGCAAATTTTACCCAACAGACTTGGTGGTTGTAACAGGGTTACAGCATTGGTGGATAAGGGAAGAACAACTGATGTAATTTACCTGGACTTGTGCAAAATGTTTGACACTGTCCCACACAACATCCTTGTCTCTAAATTGGAGAAGCATTGATATGATGCATGGACCACTTGGTGGATAAGGAATTGGCTAGAAGGTTGCACTCAAAATGCTGTGGTCAATGGCTCAGTAACCAAGTGACATTCCTCAGTGATTGGTATTGGGACTGGCACTGATTAACATCTTTGTCAGGGACATGGACAGTGGCATCGAGTGTACCCTCAGCATGTTTGCCAATGACATCAAGCTGTGTGGTGTGATCAACATGCTGGAAGGAAGGGATGTCATCCAGAGGTGCCTTGACAGGCTAGGGACGTGAGCTCATGTGAACCACCTAAAATTCAACAAGGCCAAGTGCAAGGCCCTGCACATGGGTTAGTACAATCCCAAGGAAAACTACAGGCTAGGCAGAGAATAGATTGAGAGCAACCTCAAAGAGAAGGACTTTGAGGTGTAGGTGGATGAGAAGTTCAGCGTAGCTGGCAATGCACACATGCAACTCAGAAAGCCAACCATATCCTGGGCTGCATCAAAACCAATGTGACCAGCAGGTTGAGGGAGGTGATTCTGTTCTTCTGTAGCACTCTCATGAGACCCTAGTTGGAGTACTGTGTCTAGCTCTGGGGTCTCCATTACAAGAAAGACTGTCCAGAGGAGTGCCACAAAGATGATTTAAGGTGTGGAGCATCTCTTCTATGAAGACAGACTGAGACAGCTGTGGTTGTTCTGCCTGGAGAAGAGAAAGCTCTAAGGAGACCTTATAGCAGCCTTCTTGTACCTGTAGGGGCCTACAGGATAGCTGGAGAGAGGCTGTTTACCAGGGCAGGAAGGAATAAGATAAGGGGTAGTGGCTTTAATCTGAAGGAGGGTAGATTTAGAATAGATATTAGGGAAAAAATATACTCTCTGTGAATATGGGCTTTGAAGTCCCTTCCAACCCACACCATTCTGTGAATCTGTGATTCTACATTCTCTGCTTTCTCAGGTGAGTAATCAGAAATGGAATTTAGGTTCTATAAATATCTGTATAGATATGATGGTGGAAAAAGAGATATGATTAACATTGCCAAGGTCAGAACAATTCATTCCTCTTACTGTCTCTGAGACTCATTTTCTACCCCCAAAAGATCACATGTCAAAGAAAAACAACTCCTTCATTTCAGATGGATTTAAGCATTTTTCATTTTTTCTTTTCTCAAAGTGTATCTTTAGTGTGATGTGTCACTCCACTCAAATCCCTCAAAGACAAAGTAAAACATCAGTGTTATAGTAGAGATTTATCTTCAATCACTGTCTCTTTCTTCCTGTGAAATCTATAGGGATAGTGTAAACCAAAGGAGAACCAGTATTTCTAAGGATCTGGCTCAAAGCCGAGACTAAAAATGAGTTTAACTAGCATCTGAAGCAATGCCATAGATAAAAATATATTCCTAGAGAAAACTCCATATTTGTTTAAAATATGTGGCAGTCCAACCAAGTCAAGCCAAGCAATGTGCAGAAGTATTTTTCTGCACTTCACTGCACAGGGCACTTCCAGCACTGAATGAAAGTGATCTCTTAACCAGCATGAGATCTGCATAAACAGTTTTTAGACTGAGGACTGCATTGTAGAATACAGTAGAGAGCAAATCATTCAAAGTAGCGCCAACTATTCTGATTTTCAATGTCTCTGCCCACTCAGTGCTTGGCCCCTTTTTCACAGGAAAAAAAGAACTCTCTAGAATTCCCCGAGTGTACACTGGGGAAAAAAAAAAAAAATCAATCAGACTTCACTTCCAAAATTTATTAAAGGCTGGTAATTTACCCTTACCCACCTCTACTACCGCCACCCTCATTATCATCTCACCTTTTTTGTCTTGTTCAAGTCATAAATTACAGCAAGGCTAAATAATTTTCATTCTGTGATGTATCCCTCACACAGAGAAATTTGGGGTTGATGGGTCTTAAGAGAAAATTTTTTATGATGTATAGTTTTTATGATGTATAGTTAACGTTCCTCAGAGAAAATCAAGTGCTACACCAAAGAATTCAAAATAAGTAAATTAGTGTCTGTACTTCAGTGTATGCTTATAAATACCTTTACTTGATGAGAATGCACTCCTGTTGAGCCAAAGATTTCATTGTTTTTTAAAGAAACAAAATGTAGTACAAGTAAAAAGTGGATTCAGATGAAAGTGAATGTCTTCTGAAGGTCAAGGGTTGTGATATTAATAATTAGGTAGCAACTGTTCAACAAGACAGGTAATTATAAAATATGAATACATTTTAAAAAAAATAATCATACTTTCTGTCTTTATCTTTTTTTTTTCAAAGTCTTTATTATGGGAGACTATTGAAAAGCTCGGATTACTTTATTCTTTGCTATGATGTGGTTTTGCTACAGAAAGATACTCTGTGTTCAGTTCAGAGTTTAAAATGTTTCATAATCTGCAGCTCCTTAAGACTAGAAAATATTCCTAGATGTATCTCTCAGTAACATGTGGCATTGTCAAAAATTGGTAGCTGTGCTGGTTTTAAGTACTAGACATCACATACTCTCTACTTATTACTCAGCATCACTAGAGCTTTTGCAAAACAATTTATCCTTATTTCTACTGTGTTTACCAACTTCTGTGGCCTGAGATTTTATGCAGAAACTGAAAAAAATAACCCTCTATGTCAAGAATTATTCATAGACCACATCACATCTGTGACTGCCCACTCACAGCTATGATACCTTTACCTAGGCAAAAGGAGAATTTGAAGCCATGAGCAGCTTTTCTGAAATACTCAGCACTGGCCACTCGCAGAAACCAGATGCTAAATAAACATAGTAACTTGCATTTGCAGATCCAGCTTTGCAACAGTCAGTGAGAATTCAGCATTATCTTTGGTTTTGAACCCTTTGCCCCACCTGCATGCAGCGCACCATGCTCTTGGAATTGTTTGGTTAAAATGGACTGATCAATGATGGAAGAAAAAATTCACTTCCTCTGAGATAAAACCAGAAGAGCATCACACATTTACTTCATAAGCTAAGCTCTAGGAGTATTTTTATGTCTTTTCAAGGGTCTTCAAAAGGCTGATAGTGGAGACAATGCTCAAGTGCAAATACAGAATGAGACAATTCTCACAGTCTTTGGATTTGTGTGGTTGCAGTTCAATTTCTACAACTTACCCTGTGAAGATGTAACACAGCGGTAAAAAAAGGAACCCTGGAGTTTCTGTCTAAATGGCAACTAAAGATCAATATATTCGCTCAGCTACCTGACAGAGAAGCCCCTTTACTTATTTGTTTTCATCTGAGAAGCAGCTCTTATATGACCTCACATTGGCCAGCAGATCTAGAGAGGTGATTCTGTCCCTCTACTCTGCTCTGGTGAGACCTCACCTGGAATACTGGGTCCAGCTTTGGACCCCTCAAGACAAGAAGGACATAGACCTGTTGGAGCGTGTCCAGAGGAGCGCCACAGAAATGATCAAAGGGCTGGAGCACCTCTCCTGTGAAGACAGACTGAGACAGTTGGGCTTGTTCAGCTTGGAGAAGAGAAGGCGCTGGGGAACTTTATAGTGACCTTCCAATACCTGAAAGGTGCTTACAAGAAACCTGGGAAGAACTGTTCACAAGGACATATGGCAATCAGATGAAGGGTAACGGTTTTAAACTAGAAAAGTGTATATTTAAGTTGGATATTAGAAAACAGTTCCTCAGTATGAGGGTGGTAGATCACTGGAACAGGTTGCCCAGAGAGGCGGTGGAGGCCTAATCCCTGGAAATATTTAAGGTCAGGCTTGATGGGTCTGTGAGCAACTTGATCTAGTGGAAAATGTCTCTGATTACTGCAGGAGGCTTGGACTAGACCCTTAAATGTCCCTTCCAACCTTACACATTCTATGATTCTGTGACCTCTGGGGAATGCCTAATAAGTAAAAAAACTGTTCTTGTTCTTCTGATAATTGAAGCAAGGCTATTGAATTTCTACTAATGAGCTCATGCAGTTACAATTAGTTGATCTGCATGTCTGAAGAGTGGTTCACAATTCACTCAAAAACAGTCCTGTAACATTTTAGGTATTGTGGCTGCTGTGCCGATTTTGGGAAACAGCAACATTTTGCTGTGTATTCATTGGCCAAAATACCACTGTGGAACTTCATTCAACCCCTAAAACCGACATTTTCAAAGTCTGGATAAGAAAGTAGCTGCAAATGCCTCTTCCTTCTCTCCTCACAGAAAGACAACTCCACTTTCCTGATGTTCTCATGCACAGATTATTAAACAATACAAGTTTGCATCACCTGTCAAGGCAGCCCTTAGGAAATAAAGACCATACTGTATTTTTCAAACTGTATTCAGTAAAGTTGTTGCAGAAATTTGACCAGGATCCAAATAGAAAAGAAACCAACAAACCTTCTCTCCTCATGATATGGCAAATAGACATAGTCTAATTCAGTCTTATTACTCTTCAAATCACACAAACCCACTGAAACTCATTTACAGCTCTTCACCTAACAGAAATTTTGCCATTTCACAAATGCTGGAAATTAAAAAGTGTAAAAATATCACTACTGGCATGTTTTTCCTTCCTTTTAATGTTGTGTAAATTATGTCTATCACTTATATTTGATTTTTTATTTATTCTTTCCCCCCCCCCTTATTTTAAAGGAATTTAAAAAGGTCATTTTGTGGCTTTTTCACTCTTTCTCAGGTCAGAAGAGCTAGAATACATATTCACACATACAGAGAAAAAGGCAGGATAAGCACTCTGGATATAACTTGTATCATTTCAATTTACCACTCACTATGTGCTACAAGAAAAGAAGAAAACAGCAGTAAAATACCACTGTGCAAAAATTATTCTGCTTCATCAAAATACATTTCTCAGTGAAAGTGATTGGGAGATTTTCTGCACCATATTTTTGCATATTCATTCCAGTGTGTTACTGTCTAATCAGCAGAGTCAGTAATGGGAGAAGACACAGACTGCCAGGCCCTCTGCTTGCTTTCCCAAATTTCCGTATCAGCCCAAATTTACCTGCAGACAGCCTTGTTTAGCAAAGTATCACCTGAATCCAACCCAAAAATGTAAGTTGGCAGAGGTGCTATATGGGAGGGGGAACAAAACAGGGCTCGTGTCAACCAGAGCAAGGAATTAAATCACCTACCCCTTCTGGAAAAGAAACCTGCTACCCTTTGTTTTTCCTTCTAACACTGTTCTTATTATAATATGAAACAGGTATTCAGATTTCCCATACAGGATGTGAGCGAGCAGTAATCCTACCTTTTAAAAAACCCAGCTACTCACATTATTTCATAAATCATGCTTCAAAACAGCATTTTAAGACACTAACATTTCCTTCTCTTGTTGCAGAAGGCAATACAGCACCACAATGTTAGTAGTGTAGATTCACAAAAAGTTCTGCAAAAAATGGAAAAGCTATTTCACTGCCTTCAGAGAATGAAAAAAATATTTCAAGGTCTAATTCAGATATACACACTGAAGAGAAGATAACACTCCAGAAAGCAGCACTACAGTGTACAGTTTTGCCTCAAACCATATGCAACCTGCTACTCAAGAAACTCATTTCACCCTTCTTTGTGGAATTAATATGTAAAAGGACCTGGAAAGAGAAGTAACTTATTTATTCTTATAACAACAATAAGAAATGCATAGCAAAGGAAGAGGGAGAAATTACTTACATTATCCTTGCTTCTTTGTGTTATTACGAGCTAAAAAGACAATGTTGTCTTCAGTTCCACCAAATCACTTGTGTGCATACGGTGCAGGTCAAGGAATCAAATCTGATGTTTCTGAAGTTTGTAATCTGTGTCCAGGTTCAGATATAAAGTAACAAAGCATCCGCAGTTCCAGTTCTGGTGTCTCTTCAGACTGTCTCCTAGACTCGCAGAACACGGTGGTAACGCTGGCACACGCTTTCATGCACCCAAGATTGATTACTGAGGGAGGCAGCAGAGGGATCACCACTATAAATCACATAGGCCCCTCTGAAACAAGCACATCGGGTAAATGTTTGGCCCAGACCAGATATGATGTGGTGCTTTATGAGGCTGGCGGTTCTCATACAGCAGCCACAAACTCTGACATTGCTGGATACCACCAAGGACCTGGATCAGGGCAAGGCAGATACATTAACCATGGGTGGTGTTACTGCAGCCACACATGCATGCTTTCTGAAGGCTGTACTTGAACATGCGTGTCTGGGAACAGGAACAGGAAGCAATCTGTGTCTGCTCACTGCCCATGTGCTGCCAAAAATCTATGTACCCAGGCAAAAAACTAGGTTTTCTGGTTTGTTTTAGGGAATCTGTCAGACCCATGAAAGCAGCAGAAGCCAGCAATGCAGAAAACTCATCCAGAGGTAAAATGTGACTGCTGACTTTGCACTTATTTGTAGTGCTGTATGGAGGATAGTGAGAGAAGGAATGAATTTCCCCCTACAGCACGCTTTGAAAGCTGCCTTTGCTACCTCCTTTTTCCAAATGAAGGTACCCCTCCTCCTAACAAAACAGTTGTTGTAGCATATAGATAAGATTTGTTCAGATACCATATCTTAACACAATATAAATAAGATAAATTTATTGTAGCTTGAAGACTGCTTATCAGAAATAAAAGTAGAGTAGTCATAAATTTAATTCCACCAGTGACTGAATAAGTATCACTCCTTCAGTGCAAGGACTTAGGCAAGGCTTTTTCCATATTGGTCTAGGTGCACAGTCAAGGGTCTCAATGCTTTTTTCCTGTAGTGCACCAGGGGTAAAAAAAACCCCACTGTTCTGCTTGTGCTATTTTGCTATAAATGGCACTGTCCAAAGGTTGCTTCAGATTTTAAATTGTGAACTGGATTCGAAAGGGAAAGGATACTGTAGATAGAAAAGTGACTGAGACTGAAAGAAGAAATCAAAATATTTTAGAAAATTACCACGCTTAACTACTTCTCACTATCTAATACTTCCTTTCAAATAGTTTTACTTTGGTCTAAACAGATTGCAATTCTCAAAGGCATGATATTGAACTTCCACTTCCTATAAGTCTCTGCTTAGATAAAAAAGTCTTTTTATGTTGGAAAGAAAGAATTGTTCTGCTTTCTCAGTTATAAACTCAACAGATCTTTCAGTGATTTCTTTCCACATAAAGTGATGCTTATAAATGACATTTAATAGTGTCTCTATAGTTTGTGTATTCAAAGACTGTCAATTTTACAGTAATGGGAAATATATAAACTTCAAGTAGAATTAAAAAGAGTGAGAGAAAATGAAATTGTATATTGAAAAATCAAGCTGTTCATAAACAACATTCAGTCCCCAGAAATCCAGAAATGCCTCACAGGTACCAGAGTCAATATTAAGGCAATCACGATGATTGCATCAGATAATTTTTTTGGTTATTAAATGGAGAAAGAGATTGAGCTCCTTTTAGCAAGTAAATAGGTGTCTGAGAAGAAAGTTTGATTTATTTTTTTTTTAAAGAGTAGACCAAAGCTGCCTCAGACCTGACATTTTTCTAAAGGGAGCTACAAGAATTAGATGTTCATCTGCTCCCATATGTCAGGAGGGATCAAGCTTCCCTGGGTTAGTCTGAAAATTCAAGTTTGGAGTGTTACACTAGGTGGTGAAAGATGTGTCTGAGTTCCTTCCTTTGGAGGGAATTTTTGTTTATGAAAAGGTTAGATTTTAGTGTGCTAAATTGCAAATTACAAGAAAGAAAGGAACCTGGGAGGATTCAGGATTGAAAACTAGGAGTATCTTTCAAACTGAAGAGCTTGCATATCCTTACAGTCAGGAGTCATCTGAAGGGTCTTAAATACATGCTTATCTACATTTTCTTGAACATTAAAATTTTGTAAATAACCCGTACTGTGACAAAACTGCTTCCACATTCAAGTATGAAAATGCAGATCCATCTATACTTTTGCTCTTACACTAAACAGAAAGGCTGCAAAGAAAGTAATTTAATTTGCAAATAAAGATTTTTTAAAAAATGCCTGTTTGTTGAAGTACTAACTCCCTGGTGGCATCACTTTAGTAGTAAGCCAAGGAGAACATGGTAAATTCAACTCAGCTCCATGCTGTGCTGCACCTCTAACTGTTGGGGAGTAGTTTGTGGAGGATTGAGCTATCCTATTTGAAGTAAACTTGGAAGGTCTGACTTGATGCAAGAACGGACAACTTCCAGAGGGGCTTCCCTGCTCTTCTTCCCTTTCCTGGCCTCATATTTCCCCTGCCTTAATGTCATCTGTTGTGACCATGCAGTTGAGCTGGGAGCAGGCTGGAAGTCTGACCTTGCAAAAACCCCAAACACCAAACCCCACCTACCCCCAGAAATAAGGAATATCTTTCCATTAACCCATCCAGTTTACTTCACTCCATAAAATCACTGAAACGGACAGAATGTAGTGGGCAGCACCACCAGGTGGTTCTCAGCTGGGCAACTTCTCCGCACGTGCAGGTATCAGATTGATCTTGTTTAAATAAATAGGTTTTATTTTACCCTAAAAAAAGAGGAGCAAAACTTGCAACTAACAGTCTTAGCTGCAAGCCAGTTCCAACTCTGCTGCCTCATGGCTGGTGTATGTGGCTGACACTGTCCTACCTCCAGGAATTTCCCAAGGCCACTACAAAGTCTCTCAGATGGTTCCTGGCCTGCCTTGGTAGCTCCCTCTATGGTCCAGTATGGAAAGTGAAATACAAATGTCAAAGCAACTGTTTATATTCTGTCTCACCTTGATGTAATTATTTGCAATTTACTTTGTTGGGTCTGTTCTCAAACAGTGTGCAGTTTCCCTTCTTGATTGAATTTGTGAATAATTAATTAAATATACTTCTAGACATTTTAGCTCACAAATAAATTAGCTTTTATGTAGTTTCTGATGTAATCTTGGTTTCTCTCTGTCATAAAATACATCTCATCAAAATCTCAATTGTTTACAGCCCTTGACTCCAATCTTACATGTCATGACAGATACATGTAACCTTTGTACATATGAATCATTTCTAATTGACATATGTCATGAGTCACTAAATAAATTTAACTCATAAAGAAATTAAGAGCTTACTTTGAAAATTCTCAGAAAATTAACTTTTTACGCAAGGTTCTGTAATTTCAGTATGATTTAGTGCATTCTTTTTACATAAGGAATAGGAAGAAACACTGCAAAGTTGAGTGCAAAACTATGCAGTTTCAACTGGAAAACTCTAATTTTCATGCTGATAATAAAAGCTGTATCACATTACGCCTAATCACAGCAGGCCAGAGGGCTCCTGTGTGCACAGTTTAATAGCAATATATAGAACAGCTTGGAATTATCACTAGATTAATTGTATGAATAATAAACAGGAGAATGGAGTGCTGTAGTGTGGTTAACATGGCCTTTCAGCTAAGCACATGAGCTGCTCTTATAATAGAATCATAGAATGGTCTGTGTTGGAGAGGACCACAAGGATCATGGAGTTCCAACTCCCCTGCCACAGGCAGGGCCACCAACCTCCAGGCCTAGATCTACAGAAGGTTGCCCAGGGCCCCATCCAACCTGGCCTTGAACACCTCCAGGGACAGGGCATCCACTACCTCTCTGGGCAGCCTGTTCCAGCAGCTTACTACCACTCTCTCTGTAAAAAAACTTCCCCCTAATATCTAATCTAAACCTTGCTTCCTTTAGTTTTAATCCATTCCCCCTTGTCCTGCCATTGTCTACTTTTTTAAAAGGTTGATTCCCTTCCTGTTTGTGTGTTCCCTTCAGGTACTGGAAGGGTGCAATGAGGTCCCCCCGCAACCTTCTCTTCAGGCTGAACAAGCCCAGCTCCTTTAGCCTCTCTTCTTCATAGCGGAGGTGCTCCAGCCCTCTAATGATTGTCATGGCCCTCCTCTGAAATCTCTGCAATGCCCTTCTGTATTCTAAAGCAGGAAATGCTGGATAGATGACTTGGTTTGTGGCGTAGCTTCATGTCCCATGTTACCAGCAGTGTATTTGTACTTCTCTGAAGCAAGAGAAGTGCGATGTAGGCTGAAACACAATACTATTCTCTCCCCTATTCTCTGGAGTCATTACAGTACAATTTTGCACAGTAACACTAGGAATATGCAGCTGTAATGTGTGTCTGTCTCTGCTTTATGTCTTTTAAGTCTCAACTTGCCTCCATCAAGTCCTATTATACAGTCTGTGATCATGTTGCTCTTCAAGGGTGCAGAGAGAGGTGTTAGAAATCCCCAGGTAAATAGTCGTGGAATAACCTGTTTCCTTATTCTCTTTGTGCTGTCAGTTAGTGTTTAGTTTATGCACTGGAGGGGAAAAAAGTTTATGCCCTTCTTAAAAGAAGAAGAACTATTCCTGTTTAAATACTCTTGTGGAAGTTTTCATTATCCGCAGAATGGCTAATCCCTTTCTGAATGTTATTCAAGCTCTTGGCTTTTATTATCTAACTCACAAAGAAACAAATGACATTATAATTCAGGGAAGCTGGCTCAGATACTGCAGGTCTACCAAGATACTCAGTTTTAGCTGAGAAGGACATTGTGCTAACTGAGAGCTCTGCATTTTAATATTTGTATTTTTACTTTTTACTCAAATTATAAAGCTGGACATAGCTTGAAACCTGCTATACCCTTCTCAAAACTGGTGTCTCTGAGGCTCTCTTATCTACTGGAGTGGTAACAGAAACTTTTGCAAGATAGGTGAGTTATGTGAGCATGACTGTATAGTGCAACAAAAGTTTAACAAAGCAATATGCAAACAAGAACAGTACAGGTTATTATCAGGGTAGTACTAACATGAGAATAGGCCAGTCTTTGAAAACAATGAAACACACAAAAAAGGCCAGAGTCTTGTAAAAAATATTGTACCTTTCTCCCACCCAACTCTTCTTACGCTCTACACGGTTGTGACAGCCAGAGAAACACAGAATATTACTTTGCAGCTGTAAGCATGCACATCTCTATAAAAAATTTAACTGCTATTAAAAAAGGAACTCATTAAATTTCATTCATAATGAGTTTGTATGAGGCTGTAGTTACCCCCTTTGCATTATTCTGCCGCTACAAAGACAGGACAAAGATAGATGCTGATAAGGTTCAAAAAGCTCTGTTGGGGATGGATCTCACAGCCCTCTCTGCAGGGATTGTCCCTGGGACTCAGCCTGCCCTTCTCTTAAAATGACTCTCTTGGCCAGCGCTGGTTGTTTATCAACCGGGTTTGCCATGGGTTTACAGGGCTGCTTTGGTGTAGCTTTACTGAGCTAAGTGCCTCTAACACTAAACCAGAAGTGAACCTCTTATTCAAAGGGAAAGAAAGAAGTCTACACCACTTTTATGTTCATTTCACAGTTCATGGTGAGAAATCATTCTTATTTTTCATGCTCCTAGAGTGCTAAGCTGAGAAAATGGGCCTTCAGTAATTTTCTTTTAATTGGGAGCCCAGCAGTATAAAGATGGCACAGGCTGGGGTATATTTTGAAATAGCCTGCAGCAGCTAGCACTGTAGCAATAATTGAATCGAGGTGTGACTAAAGTATAGTCCATCTAATGGCAATAATAGGTGCCAAAGTCTGGCGTTCTTTCATAGATGATAAAAAAAAGGATTTAACATGTTGTATCTAATTCTTTTTTTTTTTTCAGTCAGTAACACCAGAGCAGGGTTTTGGTTCCTACTTTTGTTAACTTTGAATTTTATTCCTGTTAACTTACTTTTTCATAAGCTTTCTCCAACTAACATTTTCCAGTTCTATAGGACTTGAAGAAATTCTTAGTTATATGCACAAGTGTCCCTGCTACCTGCAGAGGGGTTGGACTAGATGACTTTTGAAGGTCCAACCTAGCACATTCCTATTCTATAATTTTTGGAAACTGTTGCTAACATGAATGCAAATTTTACAGTTGTAGGTCACAGATTGAAAATATAGTCCCTTGGTCAAAACTTTTCCTTGTGTTCCTAGGCCTTTTTTACTGGCATCTTCCCTCAGTTATCCTATCCAAACACCACAGGTAGGATTGGAGGTCACATTTAGGAATATAAACATCATCATCTATCTTGTGCTGTTTCAGATGGTCTGTATAACTGAAACACCCTGCTGGGACTGGCATGCATGGACAGGACTATCTGAGCCTTAGTCCTTTGTGGAGGGTCTGAAACGCTGTCTAAACTGACAGGACACACCTGTGTATAGACAGCTAAGTTACTTCCTTGGAGTTAAGTGCACAGCTTTACCATTGACTCCAGTAGGAATCATGGACCCTCAGTACTTGTGTGGTGTATTGATTCTTCAGTCAATTCTCACAGTCCTCAGAGCCTGCTCACAACTGTAGTCTTGCCCATGCTTCTTTGGTTCAGGAAGTAAGAAAATGCTCAGTCTGGTCTTAGGCTAAGTTGTCTTAAACTTAACTCTGTGTGCCCTGTTCACATAGCTCATGCCTGCACTCCATCTGTCTACATGCAGGAAATTTGCCCTACCTCATAATTTTGGTAGGACTGTCATGCATGTTTTTAGACGTTCTACACTGGAATCCTCACAAACCATAGATTTTTATTCAGTGGCATTTTGCCAATGGGATAAGCTCTCTGCCTTCCATCAGCCCTACAGTATTCCTTGAGATACTTATCCCTGTATTCTGTTCCTTCAGGCAAATGGTGCTTCCTTGGCAAACCCTTTCTGGTCTCTCCCTCTGTGTCATCCCTTTGATTTTCCATCTGCAGTGTCTTCCAGCCACTTCCATTTGCCGTTAGCTTCACTCGAGCATGTTCTCTTGGGGAGTGTCTGCCAGTGGATCTCAGGAATATTTCTCTTCTTCCATGAGAACAGATGGGATGAGTGCTAACCTAATTCCATTCTTCTTGTAGTTCTGCTTTGTCCTCTGTTCATTCCTTAGAAATGACAACCCAGATATGGGATAGTCAGGACCAGCTCCCCGTACTGTATCATATACTGTATCTCCAATTACCACCTCCCTGATGCAGAGCTGCAGAGTTTTCTGAGACGACTTTTTGACTTTTCCAGCTGAAACTGTTCCACTTTGTGTGAACAAAGTGCTCATTGACTGACTGACTGAATATTCATGAAAGAAAGCAAGGTGAGCATGACTCCAGCAGCTGCAGGACTCTACTGGGATAAGAGGTTTCCTGCTCCAATAGGTGATCATGGTGAGAATGTGTTATATTTTGACTATTCACAAGAGGTTCTTATGATAAAGAATGTATATAAGATAGGTGTACCATGCTGATTCTAGCATGCTCCCTGTGCACCTTCAGCATCTTTTTAACATAGACTTTATGGATTTCATTTTACTATAACACACAACCACAGCATCATGGAATAGTTGACATAGGAAGAGACCTCTGGAGATCATCTTGTCCAGTCATTCTATGAGCCAATGAGGCATATCTACTCCAGTAGCTGCAGGGAAAGTCTTGGCCCTCCTTTGCATTGCAGATGGTCTCTGAAAAACCTGATCTGGCAGCACATGTGCTAACACTAGAACCAGGAGAGCAGGGCATGGTGTGAAACATAAGCTGCCACAAACGCACCCACTGATGGAAAGCAGTATAGGTGTATAGGTACAGGACAACACCTATGTGGTTATACTGCTTCTACATCTCAGCTGAAGGGTCAGCATGGACAGTGACGTTGGATTTATTGGCTCAGATCTTTACTACCTTGTGGGTCTCCCTGATGGTCTCTGTTATTCTGTATAAATGTGCTTAATCTTTCAGCTATGTGTTACATTAAGCAACCTTCCTGGGGAGGCAATGCTGCTGCTCCCTCTACTTGAAAGGATCCATTTTAAGTTCAAACCCTCTACTTGAAAGGATCCATATTAAGTTCAAATTAAAGACTTTGTCTGAGAGATTCATGAAAAGCAAACACTGTGAATAGTAGAGTCTGGTGATACAGGATCTAAAAGATACTTCTGGTATTATAAAGGAGAACCTGAGGGAACTGTATGAAGCTGAGACAGGAGAGGTTTAGACTGGATATTAGGAAAAGGTTCTTTACTGAGAGGGTGGTCAGGCACTGAAACAGGCTCCCCAGGGAAGTGGTCACAGCACCGAGCTTGACTGAGCTCAAGGAGCACCTGGACGATGCACTCAGTCCTGTGCTCTGACTTGGCTGGCCTTGTGTGGAGCCAGGAATTGGATTCAATGAACCTTATGGGTCCCTTCCAACTCAGAATATGGTATGTTCTATCATTCTATGATAAGAACAGAGTACATGAGTTATTTGTATTGCAGAAATTAGTAGGAGAAATACTATGGTTATACTGGTCACCATATTATCATATGCATTCTTTTGGCTTTGAAATGTATGAAGAAAAAAATGTTGATAAAAATAATTTTAAAAATTCATTGAAACTTTAGGCTGAATTCTGTGTGATTTGGAGAATTTTATTTTTTAAAGCATACAATGTTGACTAAATTACAAGAGAAAATATAAAAAATAAGGCAGAAAGATTTGTATTTGTTTGAATCAAAGATATCTGCAAAGAATATGAAAGTATTTCAGAGAGGCAACATGCCATGGCAGCATGATCCTTGTTCAATTATAGTGATTCATGGTAACTAAACCATCTTTTTTCAATGGCAAACGCTGGCATAATTTCCTCAGCGTTTCTGAAAACCAAGCCTCAGTGTGATGCATTCTTAATACTATGCTTTTCTACATTTGCTGTTGGATACCTTCATGGCTTTCTAAATTTTCACCTGCATTGCTATGGAGACCACTAAAATTTGATTATCACTGCTGAAAGAAATATACAGCACCACCTTAGCTTGAAGAGATTAAATAATTTTGCTTTTGCACACTATTTGCTCCAAGACCTGGCTAACACTGTCAACTTAGAACCACCCCTACCGGGGCATCTTGCTGCAAAGTCAAATGTGATTTATGACTTAAACTCCATTACTATGCTGATTATTCACAGCAGTAAAATGTTATGCCCAGCATGATATGAAATATTTAGTTTTAGAACTCTGCCCATAAGGAGACAGAAAGATACGATCTACCGTAATACCAATCTCTAGTGATTTTGCCAGGTGAGAATCCAATGTAGGCCTCTCAGATTCTTGATGTTACCAACTGGAAAAGCCTGTGAGCTAGCTAAGTGGCCTCTTTGTGACCTACATTCCCTGTCTATAATCAAGAAAGGATTTACCCTTGTCCTCTGTGACTATTTGAGGGCTGAAGGTAAAAAACTATCTATAAAAATGTTTTTAAAAAGGAGCTTATAAGGTCTGAGAGACTTTTAGTCCTTGGCTGTGATAGTGTTAATTTTATTCGTAGGATCTAGTATGGGGCTGTGTTCTGGGTGAGTGCTGGCAATGGAGTTGATAACACAGAGATGTTTTTTTATTGCTGAGCAGTGCTTACACAGAGACAAGGCCTTTTCCGCTTCTCGCACCACCCCAGCAGCAAGAAGGCAGGGGGTGCACCAGTTATTGTGAGGGGACACAACCAGGACAGCTAATGTCAAAGGGATATTCCATACCATATTATGTCATGCTCAGTATATGAAGTTGGAGGAAGAATAAGGAAGAGTGATGGTGTTTGTTTTCCTAAGTCACTGTTATGTGTGACAGAGCCCTGCTTTCCTGGGGATGGCTGAACACCTGCCTGCCCATGGGGAGTGGGGAATTAATTTCATCTTGCTCTGCTTGTGCATGCAGTTTTTGTTTTACTTATTAAAGTGTCTTTAGCTCAAGTCATGTTTCTTTTTTCATTTTAACTCTTTCAATTATCTCTCCCATCCAACTGTGGAGAAGTGAGAGGAGCTGTGTGAGACTTTACTTCATCGAGACAGTCCTCCAAACCCAAGTCTCTTGCAATTTCACTGAAAAAACTGAAGGTTCATTCTCCTCAAGTTTTCCCTGGGCAGAGGAGATGGGAAGGGATCTCCTTCATCTGCCTGTCTGTGGGTTTTGCATATGTGGGTGTGCTTATACCTACGCATGAATCCTCTTCATTCCTGGGATGTGACCACTTCACTGCATTTTTCTTCTGTGAAAAAACCTCGTAGTTTAACAGATGAGACAAGCCACACAAGAAAGAGGGATGAAGGTGGTAAGTAAAATGCTAGAGCTTGTCCCCTCTAAAATGACACCTTAGAAAAGTGCTGAGGAAGCTGCTGTAAATCTAACATCTGGTTACGTTCTTTGTTCCCTTGATCAGACAGCAGCAGCAGATATGCTCTCTTTGTGATCTGCACTGAATATGGTTCCACAGAGCTTCTCTTATACTTTAAGTCTACATCTGATAGAACAGTCAATGATGTCATTTGTCTACATGGCTGCCTGAATGCAATTCCATGGGCGGTGATTTTGGTAATTTTTCTTATTGCCATTATTGATTGTCTGCTGTTATCATGTTATCTTGTGACATATCTTGGATCCTCCAAAACCAATGTGGAACAAATTGTTTGGAATGAGCCACATTCAAGCTGATAGCATGCCTATATTACTGTTTTTCCACCTTGCTGGCCTACCACAAAAAAGCACTCAGAACTTGCAATTCAATTACAAATGATTCTCAAGTAAATGGTGAAGTATCCAAATCTGAAAGGTCACTCATCCTTGAAATCAGCACAATTGATTTTATATAGCTTGCTGTCAGAAATCACTTTTGTGCTCCTGAGACATCTCCTGATACACTTTGTCTCTGAAGCCTGCTACCTTAAATAATAATGCTCAATGAATAGATGTGTTAAACCACATTCTATACACTGATACACTGATTACAACCAATGCGATATGTTGTCACAAACACAGTAAACCCCTCGCTATATACCACTGAAAGCTGTCCTGTATGGTACTAAGAAAATAAGTCTCCAGGCATTCATTTGCTTAGTATCACATATTGCATAAAACTGGTCCTCCCATTTGAAGTAGAACATTGATGGAGACAAGACTGTCTGTTGGCAAAAAAAAGAAAATAATGTAAAACTAACCCAAATTCACAATTTCAGATGCTGAATTATATGCTGTATGCACAAAGGTTTGTGTAAAAAATAAATAAATCAGAATTTTGACATGAGCTGTGGCATAATTCCATTGATGTTAAGAACATAAATGTTTCATGGATTTTTGCTGTTTTAACAACAGTGTTTCTGTAGACAAGTCAAACAAAGATGGTCTAAGTGTAAATTAGAAAAAACCCAACCATATAGGATTGTACCCTGAGAGCTTTTATATTTTTATCAATTCCACTTGTCAATCTAAAAAGATGCCTTTCTGATAAACTTGTTTCCTACTTGTGTTGATGAATGGAAATTTTCTTGTTTTGCAAAATTTTCTTTTTTATCTGAGGTTAACTTTTCCAGTGGTAGTGCACAGTTCCTAACATTTACAATTACATAACCCCCTTCTTCTCATAGGACCAGAGTGCATTTTCTTGGAGTTTGGTGTCAGAGGTACAGTTGTCTCATCTACACTTTTGTCATCGATGGAAGCATAGATTTTCAGTTAATGTATCCACTCAAGTAACTGGACTCATTAAATCCCACCCCACTTTGTGGATTAAACAACAAGGCAAAAATTTTGAACAGTGTTTTAATTTTCCATGTATTATTAAGTGTATTCTTAGAAAGTTCAGCCAGAATCACCTGGAAATTTGGATGTTTAGATGCCTATCCTTTGAAACAGTAGTTCAAATCATAGAACTACAGAATGACAATGTTGGAAAAGACCTTTAAGATCATCAAGTCCAACCATCCCTGTCCTATGCTTAATCATATCCCTAAGTACCTGATCTACCCTTTTTTTAAACACATCCAGAGATGGTGACTCAACCACCACCCTGGGCAGTCTGTTTCAGGCCCTGACAACTCTTTCAATGAAAAATTTTTTCCTAACATCTAATCTGAACCTGCCCTGGTGCAGCTTAGTGCCATTTCCCCTTGTCCTATTTTCTGTCACCAGGCTGAAGAGACCATCTCCCACCTCTCTACAATCTCCTTTCATGTAATTGTAGGCTGTGATAAGGTCTACCCTCAGCCTCCTCTTCTCCAGGCTAAACAGCCCCAGCTGCCTCAGCCTTTCCTCCAGCCCCTTCAGAAGCCTGGTTGCCCTTCTTTGGACTCTGTTGAGGACCTCAAAGCCCTTCTTGTGGTGAGGAGCCCAGAACTGGACACAGTACTCGAGGTGTGGCCTCACCAGTGCCAAGTACAGGCGCACAATCACCTCCCTTGACCTACTGGCTACATTACCATGACATTACAGATAGGGATGTGAACATAAATAAATATCTGAGGGATGGTTCCTCAAAAGTAAAATGAATACATGTGCACCACACCCCCTTTCAGTAATTACCTCAGTCATCCCTAGGTAAGATCTTTCAAACACTCAAATTTCAGTGCCGTTGTTCAAGTTACAGCCCTACCACATCGTATATCCTCTGCTCCACCACCATATTCCAACATGTTCATGCTGCAGTAACAATACTAGCAGCAGCAGTATGACTTATAACTTCTTTCTTTTCTTTAAATAACATGCTAAATGCTGCTGTAACTCTTCATAGGGTGAGTACTGATCCAGTTGGAGTAGACACCAAGAGTACTCATTTAATGACTGATATCAGCAGAATTACCCCAGGGATGAGTTCGATTCTTATTTTCCACAACATTAGCTGTCTCTAGTTGAGGCGAAACATTTCTAATTATCTAAAGTACAAAGGAATGGAAGAATTTTTTTTCCTGTGTATGCATGTCTACACATCATAGATACATTCACATCTAATAATACACCACAGAGTGGTTATACAATGCTACTTCTCCATTACCTTAGGCTGTTAAATATATGTAGTCAGGATAGTATAAGAAAGTTTTAAATTTAACCTTTAGAAATATTTTTGCTTGGATAGTTGAGTTTAAATGGGATGGATCATACAGAAACTATGTTCTGTTAAAACACAGTATGATAATTGTGGATTAATTCTGTTCACAGAAGTGTGGAAAAACGATCTTTCTTTGAGAGGTTAACTAAATAAATACTATAGCAACTCCAAAGCAGGCATCACTGAAAGTCATCAAGCTTTTTTTGTCCTAAATGAGTTAATAAACCCAACCAAAATCCAACAATTATTTATTTCCTATTGCACTCAGTGTTTTTCCTAAGCTGTTTCTCAGAGGGTTTTCTTATCAGTTTTCAAGATCTGGTTGTTGTAAAGACATGGATTGCCAGAACAGGGCTGTAAATGCTGTACACAGGAGCCTCTACTTTCTCATGTCCAGAACAAGAAGGGACAAGGGCTTTAAGCTGAAGAAGGGTAGATTTAGATTAGATATTGGGAAAAAAAATCTTTACTGTGAGAGTGGTGAGGCACTGGAACAAGATGCCCAGAGAAGCTGTGGCTATGCCCTCTCTGGAAGTGTCAAAGGCCAGGTTGGATGGGGCTTTGGGCAGCATGGTCTAGTGGAAGGCTGCTCTCAGTTTCCTTCTCCATGCCAGGGGAGTTGAAACTAGATGGGCTTTGAGGTCCCTTCCAACCCAAACCATCCTCTGATTCTATAAATGCTTAGACATAAAGTACTAACTTGCCAAGTTGTGCGGGTTTTACTTAAGTGTACAGAATAAATCCTGCATCTTTTTTCCTATCCATGGTTAGATTTTCTTTTCACTAGGAATAGACTATCAGTAGTCAGGTCTGTCCTGTTTCTTCTGTGTTTTTTCCAATCAGAGGCTACTGTATGTAAGTAGATTACTTTGGTAAACTGTTAGTATGGAGAAGTCCTACAAGTCTATTTCAGGGAGGAAAAAAGCCAGAAGTTACACAGACACAGAACAGTTACCATGCCAGAGTAAAGAATTTATGAGAAAAGGTTTTTCAATGCTTTGCTTTGGAGCCAGCCTCTAGAACTCTTAAGGCAAACAGATATGATTCCACTACGTGTGTGGAAAGTTCCACCCCCCCCAATAATTTTGCATTATTTTTATAATGTTTTTCCCAACAGGTTCAAAACTCAAAAATACAAGTCTTCTTCCCTAATGGGAATGAATGAGGCTCACAATGGATCTTCACATGAGCAATTTAAAAAAATGTTGTAATATAATCCTGACTACAGCTTCATTGCATAAATACTTTCTATACTTTGTTACTAATCATGCAACGAGTTCAGTACATTTCTGTTTCAAAAGTATTTGTAATGGATTGCTCCTTTGCCCATAAAATGTTAGATTGTCTGACATTTTTTCCATTTAACACTGCAGGATGCTCTCCCTTATTTTTCTTGGCTGATTGATGCCTTAATTTCAGTAATAATTGCCCTCATGCCCAATATAATCCAACACAGAATTTAAGATTATCAAAGTGAATAATTTTGATGATTGTTATTACATAAGATCTTGACAGACAAATGCAGAAAATTAAAATGCTTTATTATCCTCTTCTCAAATTAGATGTATTCCTTAAACACATGTATTTTCTAGACTATTGAGGATTCTTTTGAACATGGAAACTGGAATGTTTTGAAGCTCTCAGACTACTTCTCTACCAAAAAGGAATTAGACATTACTTTAATTGGCTACTATTTAGTCCATAGTAGTTCTTTCTGCATAAGGAATTGCCCCCGTATCGTGCATAATAAGAGTAAGTTGTTTCTGAAGTTCACAAACTTTTGCAAAATCTGACATAGTGGTAACAATCAATACAAAATATTTTAAAATGGATAAAATTATGTGCCATATATAAATCACACACATTTCAAAGTAGTTTTGCTTCCCAACAATTCGAATACAATTTAAAAGCATTCTCGTAGCCTTTGTGGATCAATTTTCCTTGGTTTGTCTGTATAGTGGCACCTTGTGAATGGAGTAATAAACCAAACAGAAAATTATAACAATTATTAACATGGTTTTCATAAGTTATAGCCATGATACTTTAGGGATACATGAAACTTAGACACTTCCAAGGTCAGTAGTTCCTGAAATTGAGTGAAATGTCACCACTGGGCCTCTTTTTCACTCTCTCTACACCCCACTGAAGAAGTTCCTCTTTTTATGAAGTTTATCAGTTTTGTTCTCAGCCATGTTTTAACACAAGACTGGTTCTTAAATTTCTCAAAGTGTTAAAAACATAGCAGTATTTACCACATTTTTCTCCATCTGACTTACTTAAGATGAGGACTTCATGCTATAGATGCCTGTCTCTCTTTGTTCTGCTTGGAAAGTTTGTGGAGCACAGTTGTGTAACAGAGCTTTAAATGGCATTTTTCCATGAGAGAAATATTTTCCTGGGAAGTTTCTTAAGCACATTTGAACAGAAGAAAGTCCAAAACTGAATTAGTGCATAAATCAGAGAAAATATTTATTTACAGACATGTAAAAATTATGTTACAACATTTTAAAGAAAACTGTAATGAACCATCAATCTGCTCTACATGGGCAAATCCTAAATGTTTTAATTCTAACTTGCAGTGGCACCTATTAAAAATATGACTGCTTACAAGATTGTAGCTATCTACATAGTTTAAGTACAATGTTTTTTCAGAACTAAAAATGGATCTACAGAGAAAACTAATAAGAACTGCAACAATATGTAATACAAGAGTTTACAAAAGTAAAAATTTTTTTTTTGATCCAAACTTTAAAGCTTTTTAGTAAATATTTTCCATTCATGCAGCTGCACAGGTTTGAAACAAAGATCTGAAATACACAGAGCATATAGGTCTGTGTAGAAAATGAATTGATTTAACTCAGGACTGTCCATAAAGGATTTTATAAGACTGTTGACTATCTGAACTGATTCGACAAGATCCTTTATGTTTCCTGTTCTCCCATATTGCAAGGGATGGGCAATGTTAAAAAAAAAGAGCCCAAACCAACAAAACCCACAACTGACAAAAGCCATGTGAAACAAGTATAGGTAGTGGTGGTAAACAACACCTAGCATACCGCATACATGAAAAGTAGAGAACTATCAAGCTCTGTTGAAGCTACCAGCATCCTCTGTAGTGATTTGAAGCAAACATGCCATTAAGAATCCTTGCTAGTAATTGAGTGCATGGCACAACAAGCTTCTGACTTGCAAATGAAGAAGTGCCTCGTGGTGTCATCATAGGTGTCTTTTTGTGTTCAAAATCTATTCAGGACTTAAACTGTGGTGTGAAACAGTGTCGACATTATGACTGTGCAATCATTTTTGTGAATATATAATCTAAGGGTAATGATTGGAAAGAATTTTTAAAGATCTAATAAGTGCTTTCTGTGATTATTAGCTCATTTGGAATGGAAGTGGTGAAGAGATGATATACCTAGCTGTTTCTCATGTGAGGTTTATTAACACCAACATCAGAACTGATCTCCTTGGATGACATTCTGCATCTTTTAAGTCAGCCAACAGTTTACGTAATTGAAACGGGCAAAATGCCTGTGGAGCTGCTATGGTTTGGAGTTCTTTTTATCTGTCAGCTAAAGAAGATCTCAAAATGACGATTCTTTTTGCATTTTTAGAGTTAAAATTACCATAATTTTTACTAATAGATAGGGAAGAAGTATTTCACTTTTTGATTTGACCTAACATTTTGCTTGCACAGAAGTAATATTTTTTGCTGCACTTTTCTGGGAGAGTCAGCCTTGGTGGATTCTGAAGCTGTGATTCTTTATGCTCAGGAGTAACTACTTACAGTATTCTTTTCTTAATTAAGTAGCTAGGTACTACTCAGCACTTAGGTAAACCATGTAACTCCATAGACAATAGACAAGCTAAATATAAGATATACAAACATCACCGAGAGTGCTATGTTACATAGTCTCCTAGTGAATTAAATTCCCACTCATTAATAGATAATTAAATTCAAGATATTCTTCTTCCAAATGTTTAAAGAATATCAGTCCTTCTTTGATGACAGTCCTCATGCTGGAAACCCGACCCGAGACCTTGAGCTCCTGCCTCCTCATACTCTGACTTTTTGAGGTGAACCTATCATCTCACAGATTGCTGGGTTTTTATAGACATTGAAAGTTTAATCTATTTAAGAGTCTCTCTGGTACCTTTGTTTCTTTCTTGTTCTCAGCCTACAGAGAACGACTGAAGGGGCTAGACAAGTGTTCATTTCTGTTGTGCTGGATGATACCAAATACCCGTGGCCATGGATACCAGTGGAAGTTTAGGGCTTCATGCAACAGACTGGCACACAGCTGACTCTGAGCTCCATTCAGATGTGTAAGGTACTTCTTAAACTGACATCTCTCCCTCTTGGGGAGACATGTCTCGTTCTATGGGACCATATCTCACAAAAGGATGTACATAAATAAATATGTATCTACTCCCTTATTCATGACATCTGCAGCACTGAGGTCTAGCTTTAGGATGTTCAACAGTTTGGCACTTTTGGTAGAGAAGATGACCTTGTGCCCATATAATTTCTATATATGCCTTGATACCCTTAATATCTCAGTAACACAAGAGAAATAATGCATCCATTCTGTTTGAAAGGAAACATGATTTATTAAGAAAGTCTATACAGATGCTGTAGGTTCCCCCTGCAACATCTGCAATAATTAATTATTCCAACTGCAGGCCTTTATGAGGGCTTTATGGATTTGACAGAGGAAACTACTGCCAGAAAATAAATGAAAAAGTAATCAGTAGGCTAAGTCAGGTTATCAGGTATTATGAGTTTATAAGCAATTTACCTGGCTAGACAGGAGACTGACTGTGTTGGGAACTTTCCATATGGTAGCAACAAACTGCCTTTAGAAACTTGCAGGAAAAGCTATAACAACTGTCTGATGAATGACATCACAGAGGGTGCTTATCCAAAGAGCAGGATTTACAAGAGGATTCAATTTACAGCTTATCATGGATTGCTCTCTTATTTTGACATTTTCACTTTTTAGCAGCTATCCCTATTAGTAAGTATAATTATTACAAATTATGAATATAATAATTAAAATAATGGAAAATACCATATGATGCATTTAATTGTGACACTGATCAGAAAGATCTTGTTTGAATTAAGCTGTAAACAAAGAAGTGCAATGTCACCTGACTCTAAATATGGTAAAACAGTAAAACATGCTAATCATAAAAATAGCTTTTAGAAATATACATTTGTATACAGTGTTTCCCACACTTGTTAAATATGTCCTTCATATTATTATGATACAGTACATTGGCCTTTAAGACATCAAAATTAAAAAAATAATACCAATAATTAGCCAGAGAAAAACACATTTACAATCTAAACCATAAAAATCTGACAATTGTATAGCTTAGAACATATAAGAAATGGAATTTCTAATATTTGAACAATAACGTCCATTTTAATAAGTAAATTGAGTTTTCATACAAATTGAATCAAAGGTGTTGCTAGCCAGTAAGAAACTGCAGTTCACAATTTTCTGTGGGGAAGTCAGAGTTTCTCTTCTCAGCCTTCAGGGAGTTCACACTTGACATCTCATCACTTGATCTGTAGAAACTGAGAAATGAAAGGTTCTCTTTAGTAAGAAGGTACAGAATTTCCTCCAGCAGAACCTCGAAAGACAGACAAGATAACCAGGGAAGAGCAGGAAGAGGACTATGACTTGACCTTTTAATGAATCAATCAAATATCGGTATCAATCAGACTTCCATCTTGAACGTTGGAGGGCTTAAAGAACAGTCGTATACCTGCAGCAGGGGACCATCAGGACTCTGCAATGGTCCTAAATTAGACTGCATGGCCTAAAATAACCACAGTGAATCAAGGAAGAGCTGTTGAGGCTGATGTATACTTCCCTTCACTGATACTATCCAAGCAACTGCTGAATTATTTCTGGTTTAGCAGCAGAAAATAGAAGAATGTATCCTACCTGCTTTGCAATAAAATGTGTTATTTGCATAATAGCATCCAATCTAAACAAACCACATACAGGATTCTTTGCTTTTGTCGCATTGCACTATTTATAAATCCTACTCCGGACCAGTTACATTGACTGTGTGCTTTCCAGTATGTTTATATTTACTAGATTGACAGATCTTTCCTCAGTGGCTTCCCTTTTGACATTGTCTATTTTATTCTTGTTCCTGTGTACATGTCATAGGCTTTAATTGCATGTCCTTTGATTTCCTTTGTTCTTTGCGTGAAACAGCAAAAGCCCACTGCCAGCCAAAACTTTTGAGGGTCGGTCCTCAGCGGAGGCTGGAGACACATTGCATCTAAAAATCTGAGTCCTGCTATGAAACCCATTAACGCTACCAGTTCCAACCAGGCACTCAGTGGTGCGGCAAACTGTAAGACATACCAGCTCCGTCTACCCACAGAAAATCTGACAACACTTTCCCAATAACATCTGTTCAGAAAACTGACAGTACAAAATGTTAACAGAAATAGATAGTTTCTTTTTTTAAGTGCAATTTTCAACATAAGGGTTTGTTTGTGGGGTTTTTTTTCATTTTTGACAGTAAAAATATCTTTCGTCCAATTTCTCCACTTTTTTTTGGTTGTATTATTTTCTGTAACTGAAATGGAAAAAACTTCTGATCAAATCCTGAAAATTTTCCAAATGTTCTTTTCTGAACAATGTCTCCCTCCTTCTATATGTTTTCAGTCTGCCTTTTTCTTCTCCAGAAAAGAAGGGACAACTTCTGTTAAAATTTCCATTTACTGAAAATCTGGTTTTCACATGAAAAAGGTTTTATCAGAAATATAAGAGCCTCTGTAAGACTGTCCCCCTGCCCTTTGAGGCAGCCAGTCATCAGATTTCTGTCTTGTTGCAAAAGCTGCACCAGATTTCTGGTTGTATTTGTCACAAGTAGCCAGGATTAGGGAGAGAAGCTTATATGAGAGATCCCAGAACTTTCTTCTTTCAGTTAAAATATCCTGAAACTATTATTCTCTACTTGCATTGAGAAAAAAAAAATCATCTCTATTTTTAGCTCCTGATCCCTGGACAGACTTAACTACATGAAAAAAGATTTTAAAATTCTCCCCTTAGGTCTGAGAGAGGCCTAATGGTTGTTAAGTAGCTATTCATCTTACAAGAAGGGAAAAAAATTCCCATTGTACATCCTATTAGCTCCAGAGAGACTTCCTCTTTTCTAGCCTTTTCTTCACCTATGCTTTGCTGTTCCATTATGCCATTATAAAATGCAGTAATTATGTAAGAAGAGAGACAGATTTTCAAGTTATTTATTGAAGCTTTTTCCCTGCCATAAACCTTTCAAGCATTTACCTGTCACCAGCACTAAAAAGCTTCATTAGGTTACTATTATGAAGCGTTACTGCTAACCATCTGGATCCAAGTCATCAATGCTTCTTTGCTGTCGTTTAGAAACAATGATAAAAATTTACCGACCCCACCAGTCCAAAATCTTGTGTTCTTCCTTCAGTACATGGGCTTGTTACTTGCCTCTTAAGGCAAATAATCTTAAAGGCTGAGAAGAAACTTTAACATCTGAAATAGTTGAGCTTTTATTTTCCATAGAATGACAGTAACCCAGGGCTATGATTAATCTAGTGTAATGCAATACTAATTTTATTCTATTTCTTTCTTCTGAATAGTGTGCAATTTATCAGCTGGCTTTATGGTAGTGCTGATGATATTAGAAAACCTCCTGATGACTAATGTTTTTTTAATCTTTTCATTTCCTTCCTGTTATATATACATAAAAAAACCCTCCTGACACAACAAGCATGAACTGAATTATGCTGAAGCCAATAATATGGCTTTCATTTTATGTTGTTCTAACAGAAAACCACTTTAGAAAGTGTGATTTGAACATAATGCATTTTAAAAATTGAATAACCCAACTGAGCATATAGCCTTGGTAACCATATACAATATCAAAGAAACAGTATATAGTGTCCTAATTGCCATAATAATCTCTGAAAAGAGCTGGAAAATGTTATTGGTTCATTTTCCACCTGAAATTCTTTTTGCTGGTTTTTTTCCCTCTCTGGGTGGCTTTTTGAGCATGACCTATTGGAAACAGTCCTCTTAGGCATAATGCTGCATTTCAGTCTTCCAGAAATGTTATTGTCACTGTTATTATAGTTCCAGTATGACCCTTCCAGCATTTTTACCAGACTCAAATTATCCTATATTCAATTAATTTAAACTTTATACTATTACTATGTACGTAACATTGGAAAGCCAACATTAAATATTAAACATCTCACTAAATGAAAGTACAGTTCTACTTAATGGGCCTCAAACTACAATCACTTAGAAGGATGAAGTAAATCAGATAAAATCCAGTAAAAATCTATAGAGTTTTCCATCTTGACAATCAGAGATTTAATGGTTTTATCACTCACCTCCACTCAAAGCTTAGATTATTCCAGTCTTTGCAACTGTAGATCTTTAGGAATGCACCTCGTGTAAAGGATGTTTTTATGTAGGGGAGCCTGGCCATCAGATCACCTGCCAGGTGATGGTTTCCTCTAAGCTATGTGCTTTCTAGTCACCAAGCACAACACACTAGGGGTAGTTTGCACTCTATTCCTCCCAAAAGCCTTTTATGAGAAGGGAAGCTCAATATACAGCAAAGACCAGCAGACACCGTTCTTTCAGTACAAGGTGGGCCACCCCCATCTCCCCGGTCTCCCCAAGCAGATGGAAGCTGTAATGATGATCACTGCTTCTGTGGCAGGGGGGGTGCTGATGGCTTTTCTATTCATGTTCAGGTGGACTTTGTCTGCAGAAAGCATGAGTTTTGATCTCTGCTAGCTGGATACAAACCAAACTCAGCTTCTTCCCTGCCCTGCTTTACTTCTTCTTCCTTACATTTCTGAGAGAGCATAAACAGCAGGGATGTGTTCCTTGTTCCCCATAAATATCTAGCTTTCTGCACACAGGTTTTATGGCAAAAGTGTTCTTTACCATGCTCATCTTCCAGACCTAGATGTACCAGAATAAATATTACTATCTGAGAACATAAATTCAGCATGTGTCCTTGGTAGGGAGTATTAGGAATGGACCATGACTAAATTCCACAAAAGATGTACATGATTAATATCTTCCTTATAATACATTAAGAAAATGTTTAAAGAAAAGTCCCACAGAATATGGATGTTACAGAATTTATTCTATGGTTTACCTCACAGTAATTATAAGCAATAAGTGCCTCCAAAAACTAGATCAAAAGGTTTGCCTGATAAAATTAAGCAAATAATTGCTCTGAATGGCTTTTCTGATAACACCAATCTTAGAAATTCCCAGAAAATGCAGCTAAACAATAGATGGATAGATGAATGTGCACATATACATGTGAGCTTGAAACCCAAAGTCTTAAATATTCTTTCTCTCCTGCTTCTTTCTTTCTTCCCAGACAAACCCATATGAGATAGAATCTGGATTTAATAGTTGTAAGGGAGGAATCTGAAGCTATTTCTGACTACTGCTTGATTTCAGGTAAAAATCACATTTCTACCTCTGTTGATCAGCAGACTTCCATCACCTTCCCAGGTTGTTGCTGGTGTCTGACTTGGCTTTGTCAGTGGGTTATGTGACTGCCATACATCACCTGCTGCAAAACAACTGCAAGTCCCATTAAAATGCAGCTGCTGCACTGTCCTTTCACTCACAGCACTGCTCCTCATACTTGCACTACCTCAGACTGCAATCATAGTATGATTGCTTTGATTGCCTCTGACGCTCATCCCTACACTGTTATCTGTACAACTGAGAATACCGGATCCAGATCTGCAGATGCTACTACTATGTCCTCTAGGATAGCATACTCTGCTTCATTAATTATTTTTTTCTGATTATGAAATATACTTTCTGTACAGCCAAGGAAGTAAAAACTGAATCTGTTTTAAGAACAGACCTTTTTTTTTTTTAATTTTTAAGAAAACAACATCTTGATTAGCCATTATTGATCAGGATATTTCCCTAGAATGATTAAAGTCAGGATGCATTACACAAAGTAGTAGTGCAAATTGTCATTCCGTTATTTGCTATGTGTAAATCAACACCATATCTTCCCTTTCTCTTAAGCAGGAAGCTCACACTGAGTGCAAACCACAGTAATTTCTACTTGTGAGGCACTATGGGGGCTTGTACTTCAACTGGCTTTTGCACAGCCAAAAGCAACGGAAATCCACAAGCAGCGAATGTGGCTTACCATAGAACCTTGAATGTGTATTAGCTATCACATTGGCTTCATGGCTGTGTCCATCTGAAACACACCTTGTATTGTGCCTTGATTTAAAGCATGAAATATCCAATTAACACAGTTATATCAGCCACTGAGTATGATGCCTCCATTGGAAATATATACACTCAGTTTAGTAGGTTAGTGAGAGAATGTGAATGTACATTACAGGTTTGCTGATGTCATTGTAACACTTGTAGAACATGACAGAAAAAAAATGCAGCACTAAAAGAAAACTTTATAATGAGTTAGTGACAGAATATTCGCTGCACATAGCAAATAGGAGGAGTTGTACTGTTTGGTAAATATTAATAATGAATAATTAAAGGAAGTGGTTGCAACTTCTTTAAACCTTTCTTCAAATGATGAAAACTAATCATTATTTTTTGTACTCTGCCGATCATACTTTAATTGCCGAAAACACTACAGAATCGTTTTTGCTGTTCAGTGAACAGTTTAATTGCTTTGAAGTGTTAGTACTTATGTGAGAACATGTGAGAATGGCTGTTTCATTCATCAGTGAAAACAAACTTCTTTCTCTTTTATATGAAAATGCTTTGTTTCACTTGCTTGCCCGATAAAAATCAGGAGGAAGAATGAAATTGCCCTATCAAATACCTATTTTTCCTCTAGACCAAAGTATCTTTTCTTTCTAAGAATTCTGTTTCAGCAGATTTGTAATGAATACTGTTGGGTGTAGTGAGGGAGACAGTATCTGATATTTGGAGAGTGCCAGTGAGGACATGCTGCAGTTGACATGATGGTCAGGTGTGGGGCTGAAGGAATAACTTTGGAATTACAGTCACCATGGTCATTTGAGAACATTATCAAGAGGGGCTATGAGGACAGCAAAGAGGCAGAGGGAAAGGAGTGGATCTGTCCACCTCACTTCACTCTGTTGGCTTTCCTCCTGCTCTACTGTGTTTTGAAGTAAAATCTTCCTCTACAAGGTACTTTTTAGTTGTAGATGAAGACACAGGGACTAGTAGTATAGTTTCTGGTAACAGTGATCTGAAATTGGTGGCATTGGACCTTCTGCAAAGCATGGGTTGGGCTTTGATATCTCCAAGCAGAAGAACACGGAAGAGATGGGAAGGTGGTGCTTTTACAGCGCTTGTTGCTCTGAAGCCTTTACTCAGAATATATTCATAAGAGTATGCCATGGTGAAGCCATGCTCCCATCACCACCAATCCATTTCATATACTCTCTTGGCTGACCTAAGGTGAGATGGAAAACATAGAGAAGTCAAAAATAAAAGTAAGGCCTCACTAATGCTGCCCACACAATTCCCTCAGCTTGAGCCAGTGTGCCTTGAGAGCAACTCAACACCTTCTTGGGATCTAGTGATAAATAAAACAAAGGGTAAAATATCACACTTTCCTTTAACTCTGAATATGAATGGATATTTGTAATGAGTTCCCTGAGGTATGACTCAGATTTCTGCTTCTTGGGATGGCACCTGTTCCATCAGAAGCAAGTCTGATTCCTAGTAGGATCCACAGTTAGAACCATTCTTGATCACTGTGAATGCTATGAAGGACATGGTTTTAGAATGCAGGGTGCTGTCAGAAAGATGCAGAATAAAATTCCTACTGATTTAACCTCTACTCAATCTGGGGAGTAGAAATTATCCAGTGTGAGGTGCTGGTCCAATTAGTATGAATGTCAAAGTGTGGTTCCTGTTTTAGCAGTACCAAGGATGCAGGTCTCAACACAGTTTAATGTATAAAGAAACTGCTTAAACTTGTGCCCTTAGGCCACTCACTATGTCTACACTTTAGGTGGTGTGTTTTTAAAGTACGTGAAAGTAAATTTAACTAATTACACAGAAAGTACCTGCTAAACTTTCCCAGTATTGCCAAATTAGAGTTTAGATAAGTATCGAAACCAAAAGTGCAACTACACAGGGAAAAAAAGAATTGTACACAGTGAGATCAAGAATGTCCTACCTAACCAACAGGACATTTTTCAGTTACAGTTAGAAGTTTTACTCAACAGAAAGACCAGGTGAAGTGAGGTAAAAAGTAAATTAATAGAGAAAGAATGGAGAGGAGAGCTTGCTGGAGGAAGAAGCTGGAATCACTTAGCATCAGATGACAGAGATACAGGAAAAGCTCAGAGTAAAACAGGAAGGAGGAGAGGGATAAGACTAACAAGGATGCACAACGGGTACTTAAATGGTGACAGCGCTGTCTTAAATGGTGACAGTGCTGTACTGAATTAAGACCGTCAATTGAACATGCAGGATGTAGAGTTACCTGCTGAAGACTGTTACATGTGAAAGTCTTGGTTTGGGAATGTGACCTAGATGGAAATGACAAAAAAAGCTGGTCCTATTTTCAACAGGCTTTTCTTGGTATTTTTCTGCATATTACTTATTGAATGCAAAGTGCATTTTTGTTTTATGTCAGGAGACTTTCCTTTAAAAATAAAAATTACAAAGCAAAAGGGTGGTCTTTGAGATATATTGTGGTCTACAAATACAGAATAATCTAATAGATGAGAATGGATTAATATAATCCTGCAAAGAGGAAGAAGGGAGGAATTTAGCACTTTGATTCTCTGTTTATTGAAGCTGGAACACAACTTACTCTTTTTGAAAGACATTATGAAACTGTCGTGTACTTTTAGAAATCAATAACAACAACAATTTGGAAACTTCAGATACACATATCAGCATAACAGGCTGGCTAAGATGGCATGTGATTAACTTCCAAATCTTCATTTTGGCAGACTGAGCTTGTTTTATTCCTCACTGATTGCTTTTTTCTTGAAATGGCAATTACAGTTCTATCACCTTCTAAATAACTTCCCTTTTCTGAGGTCCATAAATGCCTATGAACAGATAAATTCAATCTGCCTTTCATGTTTTGGTATTAATCATGCAGAAAATCTTCTTAGTAACACATTTATATTTTCTCAAATAACCGAGACCTTTTGGAATAATTGGGTCACTAACTGCAGTGGGTCTGCAATTTGTATTGAAAAAAAAGAAAACCCTACCCAGATTTAAAATTTATGTCTTTTATATGGAAAAAACCCAACCTTTTGGCTTTTCAGTGTTTACTCCTCTTTACATGCATGAAGACTTTCAACAGAAAAATGTTTCCTCTGAGGGTTTTTCATTCAGCATTCCTGAGGCTCAAGCATACTGATAAAGCCTATGAAATGAGTGTTTTCTAGGGGAACTAAAGCTATTTACTTTCAAAGACTGACACACCAGGAAAAATGTGTGATGCATGGCACTTGCTCAATTTCAGTTAAATCTAAGAATTTGAGGATTAAGCTGATAGGCCCAAATCCATCACCAAACACAGACCCAGTGGCTGGCCTGAGTTGTTGCAAAGGGTTTCAGTGTCCCACTGAGAGCCAAGAAAACACCTTCCCATTCTCAGCACTTTCACATTGCACCTCATGCTGCTGCTTTGGTATCGATGTTAGATGACTCTCCTGAAGACTATTGTCCCTATAGAGGACCAGGGAATGTTGGTTGCAAATGAGTGAACCAAACTCTTTCTAGCACCTTGCACAAGTCATCCAAAGTCTTCTGGAGTCAACCAAAATACAAGGAGCTTAAAGAAGAGTGACCCCACCAGAATTAGTGAAAATTACATTGTAAAATAGTTCAGGGGTGCAAACTGAAATCAATCTTCTTATTTAAATTGTTGTGTTACTTTAATTAAATCTGGTGTTTCTTTACCAGTCATAAGTTACAGCAAAAATCTTGCGATCTGCTTTATAAGCTTTTTCCCCGCCCTGAAATCTAGGTTTGCTTCTGGGTGTTAACAGTTCAGTTGTCCTTGTTTCCATACTGCACTCTGAGGTTCAATCTATGTTCTTAAAATTTAGGCGAGCAAAATCTGGTGATTTACTAAGAAAGAATCAACATAACCAGGCTGCTAGTACTGAATATTAGGTTCAATTGCATTGTATCAGAGTGGAATTAATCTAATTTAGGCAAGTATTTTGTTTACATGTCAGAGAGAATTTTTGGCCTGATCTGAAAGCATGATTTTACTGTGAATCAATTCATAGGGTGTGATTTGTTGCTGGGGGCTTTTTGTTTGTTTTTTTGTTTGGTTTGGTTTTTTGTTTGTTTGGGGTTTTGTTTTTTTTTGGTGAGGGGAAGGGGATGTCTTTTTGGTGGGGTTTTTTCCTGTTTTGTTCTTTTTTTGTTTTGTGGACTTTTTTAAAGTTGGACACACAACAATTGTTTTTGACATTTGAAACTGAGCATTAAAATGAAATATTTCGATGTTTCAAAACCATCAAGCACCACAGCTATCTTATTGTTACCCAAAATCTTAAGAAAAACAAAAGTCCTGCCTAAAAATGAACAAAGAAACAAAATGAAATTAGCACAAAAATGAATAATGAATACTAAATAATGATAAATCTACAGCTTTATCTGCCAGCAAACAGCAGAGTCCCTGTTTATCCCCAAAACTGAGAAAGCACACAAAGCTTCCCTTTCAAAACAGAGGCCCACAGGAGGTCAATGTACAACCTTGAAACAAACCACTTAGTTTCTAAAAAGACATGAGAACTTATTAAGCGGCAATCAGAAATTCTTTTATGCATCAGATATATTGCCAAGATGTCACCCATGCCAGTCTTTCCAAACAGATATATCACTAAACTTCCACACAAGTTTTAGGTTTTAAGTCCCACACACATCAGTGCTTTGTATTGACAGTTGGTTTGCTAAATGAGAGTACTTAGGAGTAGCCTCATGCACCACTGGGCTATAACCACCCATTGTTTCAGGTTGTCTAGGTAGTCTAAATATCAGAATTTTATGACTAGTTCTTATAGTGGTTTTCAGGGAATAAAGGAAACCCCTTTCCATTTAATATTTCTCCTCATTTGTTGTCTCAAAAAGGATGCACCCCATTTAAAATGCCAAAGATAGGTGGTTCATCTGTGCTCAATGGATTGACAGGGTGTAGGAGAAGATGATGCAGTCTTGCTGATTTTGCAGAGTATTAAACTGAAAGGTACTGGCAGGGTTTATTAATTCATCCACCCTGATGGGTCTGAAGGGACCTGTACAGAATTGCCTTGCGTATAGACAGCCCTCAAATAGAGGCCATGCTAATAATTCTTAGCAGAAAATGTAGGAAGTTAAATGACAACTGAAACTTCAGGCAGAACAAGACTCATAGGAGGTGCAATGGAAAAGTAAAACTAATTAATTAAAGAGTATGCTTGATACTGTTCAATGGGAAAAAAAAATAAATTTGCAATTTTCTTGACTGGAAAGCAGATAAACTTTTCATAAGTTTAAGTCATTAAATACATGGGGAATGTTCCTTTTCCATATGTTGGCTGTAGTCCAAAGGTATGTATTGGTCCGACCTCAGAAAGAGACTACATATATATTTGATCCTCTGAGCTTCATTGGCTCAGTGGCAAAGCTGAGAACCAGACCCAAACTTTTTTCCACACCTTTTGCTTAAAAGAGAGATAAAGAGAAGAAGGTTCCTTTCAAGCTTTTTTGCATCATCTCTGTAAGATTCTAATGGCTGTAAATCAATTTTAATATTTACATTATAACTGTTTAAAAAGTTTCATGCTTTTGAGGTTTGAGGTGTTTCTTTTTTTGTTTGTTTGTTTTTTAAATTTGGGACTGAGTAATATAGAGCCGATACAGAGGAATAGTTGTGAAAGATGGGGAAATTATTTTGCTCATTCATTTTACAATTTGCAATTACAGGCAGGGAAGTCTACCTAAAAGGGAGACACAAAGTGCATGATAACAGCGCTTGTATTTTCTGCAAGTTCCCATGTACTATGTATGGGATAAGATGTAAATAATAATTAAAAAAATATTATGCAGTCAGTGAGGAGTAACCTGGTTAAAACCCTGAGCACCACTTAAAAAGTCCCTCTGAGAAATCGACTGCCAGGAAAAATGGGGAGGAGGAGCCAGTAGCAAGGCCTTTCCAATGACTCATACAACAGTGTGTGAACAACAAACACATCTACTTCGCTATTGCATATATTAAATATAACAAAAGGGCATATCAGGAAGTTTCTTACAATTTTTGATTTCATGACATGCTTTTATTACTTTCTCCATTTTTTCAGTCACAGCTTATTAGATTTACTGCAGCTTTGGAAGGTACAACACATTAGTATCTGTCGGGTATGCTGCCCCTAATGACTTTCTTAGCTTGCTCAAGTACAAACATCTTGCACTGATATTTATCAAGTGAACAGAATCTTTTACCTATTCATTTGTCTTAGGAATGAAGAGCTTCATGTTTCCCCTGATACTGAAAGCATGATTTCAATGAAGTCCAAAATGCTTGGTGCAGTGAAAAGACTAAATTTTGCTTGGTCTTGACAATAATTTAAGTAATCTAAATAAGATTTCTGGCATAAGGTTGATTCAGACATTACCACTAATTAGAATTTTTTTTTATTAAGTAGTACTCTGTATAAGTGCACTCAGTTAGCTGCAAATTGTCACAGTAGCTATTGATCTTTTTGCCATGCCTAATCAACCTAATTCTGCTGATAATAGAAGATTAAGGCAGCTCTGCCCTCATGCTATTGACAGGAAAAGGATGTATCTAAAAGGGCAATGAAAAATGCAGTCCAATTGCAATAATAAATATTATCAGTTCTATCAAAGTCATGTATTTTATCAACCCTGCTATTTGAGATACACAAAATTTGGCTTAATCTACATTAAATTATCAGACAAATTTTTGTTCCTTTTCCATAGACCTTATTCTACTCTCTTCTGAGTATTTTCATTGTTGAATTCTCATGCAAAAAATGAAATTAAGGAAAGTTTCACTGTTTCATAAAGATTTGCTTTAGTTACTTTGATTTCCCTCTAGCTGATTATAAGACAAGGAAATGTTTTATTGAGCTTTAGTCAAACCACTAGGTGCTTCCATTGATTTAAAAATATTTGCATCAATTCTCACCAGAAATACAGTTATTATTATATCATAATTTTTTTGTTTTGCATAATGAAACTCAGTGCAGCAAGAGATTATCCTGAATTTTTTGTCCATGGCCATTTCTGGTATTTGGGTTTGAAACATGATCCTATATCAGATGTTAGAAACAAATTCAATAGACTGAAAACATGCAGTGCAGGGGTGGAGAAAAGGGCAAGAGTAAGAAATTAAATATCCTTGAGTGGTAAATATAACTGAAATGTACTTAATAGAAAGGGAACTATAGTTGTTGAAATCATGGCAGTAAATCTATACTGTAACCAGAACTGGGCCCTGTATAGTCTCTTTACCTTTTTTTTCTGATATAATTTAATAAAAATGCCTCTCAAAACATGTCATTAAAGGTGACTCCCATCTAATGCTCTATGGCTTCCTTATTTTTACCATAGCTACACCAGCATAAAATCACAGTGCTGCAACTGTGAATATATCCTTCAAATTCCGACCAAGCACTAACCAGAGTCTGATCTGAGTTACAATACCATAAATCTACTGTATTTGAAATCACTGGGATCACATGCTCTACCAGAAATCACTGCTCTACTGAATGCTTAACTACTGAACCACCACTGTGCTCACTGTGCTATTACTATTACTATAGTTATTTCTTTTGAAAGGCTGACAGTTTGATAGGAACTATTCTTCTCAGGCAATGTAATATAGATATGAACGCTTGTGTATAACTCCCTCCAATTAATTAGTTGGTTGCTATTTTATTAAGCAAAAAGCATTAGCAAAAAGTGATTTTTCTTTTCCAAATCGACAATACCTCTGGCTTTCAGCTAATTAATTGGATACCACTTTTGATATTTACAAGGGGATTGCGATCATAAGTTATAATTTG
The DNA here is from genome assembly GCA_022605575.1 of Laterallus jamaicensis coturniculus. Lineage (NCBI taxonomy): Eukaryota > Metazoa > Chordata > Aves > Gruiformes > Rallidae > Laterallus > Laterallus jamaicensis. The sequence continues at coordinate 63,167,969 of JAKCOX010000002.1, read as the reverse complement.
TTTTGAGCCAATGCTTCCTCAGGGATTGATTAATGCCCCTTGAAACAAGTTAGAGAAGTGACATGAAATGCTCTGGGCCTGCACTGGGTTGCCCGGCTGCTAAGGGCACCAGGTAAGGAAAACACCGCACACACCAATTCAGAAATGCTTTCCCTGTACGTTCTCAGCAGCACCACACACCACTGAAGCTACTTTGGGGAAGGAGAAGGACCTTGCTTTAGAGGCACTGAGGACAAGCTGCTTCTCAAATATCAAAATGTGTTGGACTGTGCTGCAAAGGTAGCTTTTCTGCTCTCTGCTGTGCAGCCACAGGAGTCAGAGGAGGTTATTGGATTTCCCTCCCGCTCCTTATAATTTAAAGCTATGGCAGGCACCTGAAAACTGCTTTATATCACTGACGACTTGTATTCTGATCATCTGTGGCCTGTTTGTGATTTGTGCATGAGTTGAATTCAGTAAACATGAAGATCTTTTTTCCTAGGAGCTTGTTTCCTTTGAGGTGAGATGGGAAGCTGCATAGGTTGTTGGTCTTCACAGCATGGCTGAGGGACAGTTTAGGTTAGAAGCACAAGAATGAATGTGTGCTTACTGGGAGGGAACACAAAGGTTTTTGATTCACTGCAACTAGAAACTGTTCAGTGCAAGAAGGCCTTAGTGACAAGTCCAGTAAAATCTGGGATAACCCAACTACTTGCTTTTTTATCTAAAAGGAGCAAAGGAAGCAGACCTGAAGTTTCCATGCCCTCCAGCTTTCTCTCATGATCAGTTAAGTGACAGGAGCTGTAGAGTAAGCTCAGGAGTTACAATCCAAATTAGTGATCATTTTGCATATATATATGTAGCTACAATACATTATCATGTACCCTTGTAGAAGGCGCAGTGGAAAACTAGTGTGTGAGAGCAGGTTGGTGAGAAGCATATGACACTCTTCATTGAGCAAGATGAAGTCAATTATTTGACTCGGTGTCTCCTAGCATATCTGTACATAGCTGGATCATATATCTGGATTTAACATTTATACAACTTTTCAGTATGTCTAGAGACACATTTGTGGGAAAACAGTTGGTACAAAAGAAAAATTCATTATAGGCAAATGTTTGATGGCTGTAGCAGATACTTCAAATGCAGCATGTCTTGAATTAGGATACAGATGGGTAATCAAGTTATTGTAGCATAAAACTTTTTCACACTTCATCTGAGCTGTAATGACTGTTTGTGGGTGTGTCTTTAGTCCACAGAAGATGACAATGCACTGATGTACAAAATCCTGATCTAAATGGTGGATGACGAAGGTGTGCAGCTGTTGAATGTGATGTGGGTTTGCATGTGCAGCCAGGCAGGCAAGTAAAGAGGCTAAAGCCTCCTTCAATCCATGCCTGACCTAACTCAGTCTGCAGGCTAAACTACTTCATGTTTCTTTGCAGTTGGTCTAGGCTGAGGGCAGGCATGGGGACTGCTGCCATCACTCAGTAAACGTGCAGGAACCTGTTCCTCCACACAGACAGCATGTGAATTTGGAGAACTGATCTCACCACCTAAACCCACAGCATGTGTCCTGTGTAGACACTTCCTTTGCAATTTAGAATTAGAAATAGAGAAAAAAAATACATTTTTGAATCCTCTAGTCATAAGATGCAGATTCCTTTTACTAAGACTTAGGGCTGGTCACGGGGGAAACAGAAAAAGAGACAGTAGTATTGTGTTCAGCAAAAATAGTCCTGCAACAGGTTGTTGGCAACCAGCTTGGCAGGAGATTTACAGCTAAATATGAAGCACTGAGAAAAGGTTAAGATCTAAATTTACGTCACGTTTCTCTCTCCCTGTAATAATATGCTTTTTTAGATTGGTGGACTCACAAACAATTTTTGGTGCTGAACAGACTTCAGAACATTAGCTATGCCCATTTCAAATGTTTTTTCTATTTGCTCTGCTGCTTTAGTGATGAAAGAAAATGAGGTTTTTTCCATCATCATCCTAAATCTCTTTATATTTTGTAACGATTATGAATTTCATTTAAAAAATCCCTTTGGAAAGGGTATTTCTTATTCTGAGTCCAAGGTTATGAATCTATATGTGGAAAGTATGTCCTAAATATTTTACAGTTAACACTTTTCTTGTTTAAAACCCTTTTTTTTCCCCCCTCAAACGAGCTATAACTTGTTCCATTCCAAAATGACACAGTAGCTATTAGTCCTAAATAGCGTAACTTTCATAAAACAGGAGAACAACATCTGTTAGGACTTCTTGATTTATAACAAGCTTAGCTATCTGCTTTAATTTTCAAAAAACAGAGGGAAGTTCCAGATAGCAGGGCACAGAAGTAGAAGCAGATTGAAATCCAAGTATTCCTACTGGGGTATTCACTGTACACACCTTCTGGGATTTACACTATACAACTCATTCTTACTGACTTTTGAGTTACAGAGCTATGAGTGATTGGAGTGGAAAGTAAATTTTATAGGAACTGGCTGTTATATCTGCATAAATATGTGTAAATATAAGTGAAAACTAGGCTAAAGGACAATATGTGCAATAAACTACCAGCTCCATAGTACAGCAATACTGGCCGGTACTGCTGAGTGTTTGGGTAAAAGCTGAAATGGAAAGATGCACAGCTCAATTTATAATTGCCTCTCTGTAGGAAACACCCATTGCTTGAGATTTCTTTGAAGTAATCCTTTGTAGAGCAATCCTTTATCCCACCCATAGCTGTTTTTTATTCACTGATCTCCCAAGGCTTTGCAAAAGAAAGAGTTATTATCCCATCATAGCAGGGAAAAAAACCTAAGGTGAAATGGTGTTTCCCAAAGCTTGAGGAAAATGGCAAGTGAGAATGAAAAGCACAGGGTTTTGCATCAGCACAAACTTGGTTCTGAGCTTTAAAGTCTATGATACTCCCAACTTCTTGGCTAGAGGGTCCCAGGGTTTGGTAAGGTTGAAGGCATGAGGTTAACAGCCTCCACTGTCCTGTCACTGGGATGGGCTGCACCTGAACATGACAGCGCCCATAAGAGATCTTCCTCAGTCTTTCTTTGCTTTCACCACATTGGGGTTGGGAGCATATCATACACAAGTGCTAGGGAGCAAGACAGATGACACTACTACATGCAGTGAGCCACCACACCCTGGCTCTCAAGGGGCTCAGTACCTGGAGCTGGTTCCCCTCTGTGCCTTAGATGTGTGGATGAGACCTCTGAGCTGTCTTTGGAGAGGCGTGTGCAACACACAGCATTTCAACTAGTTCCATAGTACACATCTTGAAAAAGCTTTTTAACTTGTAAGCAGCAGTGTGCAAATGTGACCATGCTGAATCTAGACTTTCACTGCTAATAAAGTCTTCCTATTTTGCTTGCTTTTTCAGAAACGTTCCTGCTTAGGCCTTTGCTAGATGAAAAACTTCTTCTACATCATGCTTCATTATATAGTGTAGATATATGCTAAGTATGTCATACCCATAGGGTGAAATGACAGCACTGAACAATGAGAGGCTAATATACTGTACGTTAACTTCTCCACTTAGTTGTCTGCAGCAGGGAGTCTGACACTTCATTAGCGCAAAACCCACCAGTCTTGTTAAACTGTGGGCATGCCTATTGCTAGTATCACTTCAGCTGATCAGGTATTAACCATGGTAGGATATTATATGTACAACTACTTATTCATTGCAAAATTTCAACTTCCTACAAACTAGGCTACTACTGGGAAAAAGAGATAATGTCAACAACTGTACATTGCATGTTAAAAGATGAGGGGAGCCAGGTCATAGTAACTTCTCCTGTGCATAATGTTACCTGTGATTTAGAAATTTCAGAGGGCTCTGTGCTGGCTAAGGGGACACAAACCCTCAAATTAGCAGTAGGTTTAAAGTGTGTTTGCAGTAAGCAGTACAAATCACTGATTATTCCCATGCCCTCTTACTCCAGACTTGGTGTTGGTTCAGCCCATTGCTGACTGACTACTGTCGGCTTTGCTGAATGATTTTTACAGTGCAAACATAATTTAATTTGTGTTAGATAGCAAGCAGGGACAGTGACATGGAGCAACACAAGTGATTTCTGCTTGAAGCAGAGTACAAAAGTTGGGAAAAGGGTGAATGTTACAGTCTAAACCAGTATGACCAGTCCGTTCTTATTAGGAATGAATAATAAAAAAAAAGGTATAAATGTGAGTTTCAAAATATTTTTTAAAGTTTCTCTAGAATAACTTAGAAGTTTAACAAATTGATGGGCATGCCATGAAAGGTGCCAGCTCAGGCTGAAAACCCAAACATTTCTTAAGGAAAAAACTGTAGCTGCCAAGGCAGCCTACATAAGATACACATGAAAGACAGGGAACTGGGGACTATGGAGGTGTGGGGGAGCACATGTTTACTGATGAGAAAGTTCTCAGTTCTAAAATCATATTTAATTCTGAAATGCTCCCATTAAAAAAAAGCACCCCATGTTTTTCTTTCTCATCTATGTTTCAGTAAATATGAAATTGTAAGTGTGAACCATTTAATGTACATTTAATTTCATTTAATTTCCTTTCTAAAGTCAACTGTAGTGAAATATGTTTCTTGTTTATCCTCCCCTATGCTTCATGGATACTACAGTGTATGAAGAATGTAGGATTGTGCATTTGTTATAGAATGTCTGAGTTTATTTTTTTAACCCAGATTGTTGTTTCTCTGTGGTTACTTGTAGCAACTGTACAGACAGACATGGCATGGTTATTCCTTACCAGCTCATTGCTGCCATCCTCATCAAAATCCTCCTCTATCCCATCAGTCATCTCTTCTCCATCCCCATCTGCATCTGGCCCTCCTTCAATTGGCTCTTCTGTAGAGTTATCTGCATTCTCTGATATGCACTCCTCTTGAATCAAATCAGCATTATCTTCCATTTGTTTCTTTTGAGCTTCTGTAAGGAAAACATACTCTATAGAGATTCAGTAACCTTCCTGTTGATGGCAAAGAAAAGTCCTCTGAGGAAGAAACCTAACCTTCCCATCTCCAGATGTCCTAGCTTTATAGAAATTGGTGTGTTAATATCTACTAGGCAAATATGATCAAAACCCTTGTTTTTAAAAAATAATGCATAAATCAAGCACAGTACCCACATGCTCATCTATCCCATGCAGTGGATGAAAACTTGATTTACCAGTGGATCCAACTTTTTAATTTTCTGAACTTTTTGGGAATCCACTTGGCACAGTCACTATGGATTTATTTATCTGCAGCCAGTGAGAAATACATAAATCTCTATGCTCTGATAAGCCAAAGGCTGCTAATTGCCAATAAATGAATGAGAATTTACATAAATATGCTGTGGATATATCTCAACAACCATGCAGATAATCAACAAATTCTTCTAGACAACTGGACATATTTTTTATGGAGCAAAGTAACAGGTTGTCTGTGTTTCTATAATGTGCTTAAGTAACTGGAGGGGTTTTTATAATTTCTGCAAAGTGATGAAAAGAAACACCATTTCCATGGATGCCCAGAGGACTTGTTCTGGTTGACTTAGCGCAGATAGCTGCGTTGTTGCGATTATGCATTGTGACTCCTGGATATGCTGAGGAGTTTCATCTAGCCAGCAGAAATCCAGAGGACTGAAGAGGAATGGCAGAGACAGGCAGTCCAGAAGAATGCTTGGAGGGATCAGAGTCTCATTCCTATCCACATCAGGAGTTCAGAAGAAAATCTTTATGTGCTCTGAGTTAATATGGGCAAGAGAAGTGGTTGCATGTAGCTGCAATACCAGTGTCTTTTCAGTCTGAGTGACAATACCCATCAAGCATTAAATTTCTAGAACAAAAGCATTTCTTTCTTTGTTAGATTCACTATTCTGTAACACTAGTAGTGCATCACTGCAGATTGTATGTGAAGCTCTACATTTTTTCAACTCAACAAATATATTATTATTTTACCATAAATTACTACCAGCTGCATATAATATTCAAACCTGCTCATACTTTTCTAGGTATCATAGTTTAAATCAAAGCTCATTTTTTTTTGCTCTACCTCTGCACATTTATTTTGTAACCTAGTTTAATTTCTTCAGTCTTTTTTAGTTTCTAATCCCTTATTTTCAAATTCATTTACTGAAGAAAAATAACAAGTGTTTCTCTCTTAGTCATATAATTTCTTCAGAAACATTCTTGGACATAAATAATAAAAAGTCATCTTAGATAATTACTTGGACAGTACTTTAGTCGTGCATTTTAGTAGAAGATTCAGCCAATGGTGCCTCATCATCTTTCGGTAAGGTGCTCTATACGATGCCACGCTAGCTGTATAAGTCATTGTTTTACTTGCCTTACTGCACAAGTAAATGCGGACTGAATCAGCTATGCCTTCTATATCCTGCCTCGAGTCACTTCTGAGATTATCCCAGCTGTGGTAGTAACAACTGAAACAACTTTGATCAAGGCTTTCAAGAAAGGTTCTTGCAATTTTGGACTTAATGCATTTAAATGGGAAAACTTTTAGGATACAGCTGCTAAAAAAAAAGTGCCACTTAATTATCTGAATGAGAATGTAGGTTGGATTCTTCAGAGGGGTTGAAAATGTCAGCTCAGCATCTGACTTTTGGGGTGTTCTGAGAAGCTAAACTTAAAATCTTACCTTTTAGAACCCATGTCTGATATTACGGGGAGAATATTCTCCTCTAGAAATACTTTCACATGAGAACAACTTCTTATACATGTCTTCCTGATTCAGATTTTTACAAAAACCCCAAACAATCCCTGCAGTTTCCCTATGTGCAGGAAATCCTCTTATCTATATTCTCCCTATTGGCATGGTCAGGGATTGAAAACAGTAAAAGAAAGAACATCAGCAGACATCAGCAAGTAGCGACCAATGTACACAGTGAGCTTGACCAGCTTGTCTGTCACATTTCTCCAGATGTGTAACTTTTAAGAGTAATAATCAAATATTCTTCATGAAAGTGATGAAAAAGTAAAAAAAACCAAAAGAGCAAGATAATGTCTTGGTTTTTATTTTGTGTAAAAGAGACATAGATCCTCTTTCAGATCCCATCCTTAGTGAGGTCATACCTTCTGGCAGCTGAAAGTGAGAAACAATATTGCCAAACCATAGAGATAGAAGAAAACCATAGAGATAGAAGAAAACCATCTCACATCTGACACAGTGAATGCAATGGTTTAGCTATTGATGTAGATTTATTTTATGAAAATCTTTTAGCTGAGGAAGCAATCATCAGCAGACTAATCACACAGGCTGCATAACTCTCTTCATCAGCTCAGGAGATTCAAACGAGGATCCAGGTTTACTGATACCTCCAAGGTATTTTTTCTCCTCACATCTTCTGATGTGAAGCAAGGAATATGGGGGATGGGTTTTGCACCTGATGTTTTAAAACATCAACTATCTGAAACCAGTTTTAATTTCTGAGGAGATTATTCATTGCTTGTCTTCAAAAGGCATAACAGTATGATTCAATACAAATCAACATTTTCCTCTTTGAGCTGATTTCTATTTAAATGAGCTCACTACAATCCTTTAGCAGAAGTGAAAATTGGATATCAAAGTACAATGACATGCAGGTTGTTTTGCATAGTAATGGATTTTCTATAAAAGCTCCCTGAAGTAGGGATGTGCCATCTCAGAGCATTTCAGTGCACAAGTGATTCAATGGAGTGCCTTGCAATTACATCTTCACTGATTATACCAACTTTTATCTAACTTGCATAAAGTACAAAATAGAATATAATGAATACATATTGTGTATGGTTCTCCTGAAAGAGATAATCACACTCTGTACTAATGGTTCACCTTAGGCTTGGAGAAAAGCACTCAACTTATTTTGTGGGGGTAAACTGAAACATCTGAGGGATTGGTCCTTGTTCTGTCAAGTTAGAACATGATTATAAATAGAAGATTTTTTTTTTAGAGGTGGGCCTTTGTTTTTGTTCTTTTAAATTATTAACTGCAAATTTCTTTAAGTAGTTTTCTGCCCTAAGAAAACACTCATTTGGGTTATATCTGAATAGCAACAGGAAACTTCTGATCTCAGTGAGATATCCTCACAATAGATCAGGAAATAGGGCAAGCACTTGGCAACAGAGGTGATCCACATCTAAATATCTGTTTTGCCTGTGTCAGGTTCATGAACCTCAATTGCTAACTCCCACTAATGGTTTTGACAGTCTTGATGAAGCTCTCTTTACATGTCTCCTTGTGTCCATTTGGCTACTTGTAACTGAGTTAGGCAAAGGACACAAATCTGTGGATTCTGAGGCAGAATTTCTTTCCCACAAATTATATAAAAAAAAATAATCAGAGAATGGAGGAGGAAAAGAAAGCACATTTGAGATTTTTTTTATGAAATAAGGCTTCCCTTTCCCCACTGGCTCACATAAAAATCACTTTCCTAGTACACAGCTCCTGTACAGAGATATACCACATGATTTATGAGGAAATAGCCAAGGAAATATCAAAGATAGTGGTAAGAATTGAGAACATTTTCTATATATACTGCGGTGAAAATACAACCTTATAAATTCCTTATAACTGCTCAGCCTGGCTTTAAAGTGCTGCCAGGTGAGATCACAATCTCTGCCATGATAGAAATAAAAATTCTGATTAAATTAAAAAGTAGCATTGGATTTTGTGATTCCCTGGGTTTGCCTCAAAAGAAAAGATTTCAAGCAAGAAAAAAAGGGAATTAAAGGTGTGGCTTGCTTTTACAGAAACACTACAATATCTTAGGTTGGAGGAGATCTCTGGACTCTCCAAGTCCAACTTTTCCTCAAAGCAACTCAAAGTTTGGTCAATGTCCATGGGGCCTTGTCCAATGAGTTGCCAATGTCTTCTGTGATGGAGCTACTACTATCTGGAAAATGTCCTATACTGCTTAGTTGCATCTCTTTTCCTTATGTGAAACAGAAATTTCCCTTGCTGCAGCTTGTAACTTCTCCCTATTTTCCAGGCAATAATTCCTGAAATAAACCATCTAACAATTCTTAACATGGACAGCACAGACATCCCCAAGGTCAATAACCTCTAACTTAATTCTGTTGAGTCAATTTTTAGTGATGTTTCATTTCCAGAACATCTACTAAGAATCTTATTTTCTTTTTTGTTCTCTTCACCATAAAAAACAAATTTTAAAATTATGTTGCATGCTCTGTGAAGAATATTAATTTATCCTCCCAGTAGTTCTACCTGAGAGTTAATTTACCTTGTTTCATGCCTCCATTATGTAGCAAAAATTCTGGAAGGCTTCTGTTCTCTTTGGTCTGTCTGCTTGACTGATAACTAGATTCTAAATTAATTCATTTGACTACAAATTGCTTTCACCTACCTGCTTCAGCTTTTTGCTGCTTTTCGATCTTTTCCAGCCTCCCTAGCAAGGAGTCAATTTTTGTTTTGATTTGGGTTAATTCCTTCTTGATTGTTTGCAACTCATCTGATTTCACTGTGGAAAGAGAGCAAAGATGCAAAGCATGAAATAAAATATATTTGTAGCCCCCCCCCATAAACAAAACATGAGATTTTTCTTTCGCCTGTAGTACAAAGCCTACTCTTTCATTTCTGTCAGAACTTTTATAGATTAAACTTTTAAAACAAAAATTGTTAGCTAAAAATGCTGAAGCCTGGGATATCACAGGATTCTAAGCCCTGATGGCAAGAGGTTGTGTGAAGTGTGTTGCTCTCTAATAAGAATTTCAGGCAAAACATCTCAAAGGCATTCTTAGTAAATATAAGTAATTTTTACTGAAAACCATCCTATAGTGAAAGAATGATTCAAATATGACTGACAGTTCACAGAATTGCAATACTTTTTTACTGGACTATTTTGTAATAATAATAGTGACAACAGTAAAACAAAATCCCTCACAGTAGGCATTTTTTCACCAAAAGTGAATGGTAACATGTGCTAGGAGAGCCAGCGATGCAATGCTATGTTCCAAACATCAACTTCATTGTTATAAGTATTAAGTGTTATTGCTTCAAAATCTTTCAGTTCTGGTAATTACTTGTACTTTTTCCAGCAATAGATAACATGCAAAAGTATTTCTTTTTGTGGTCATTGAGGGTCATGGAGGCCATGTCTATAAATTAAGGGTTGAAATTTCCAAATTTTGGTTGTGTTGCATTATTCTTCATTTATGTTCATTATTACATTCATGTTGTCTAATGTAAGGAGGAGTAACTTCTTTGGAGGTATTTTGACTTCAGAAGAAACAGCTCTGCAGCACTCATGAATGGCCGCATTATTATGACTTTGTCAGAACATGGTTTTATGCTCAGAAGATAGTCCAAACAAAGCCACTTGTCCTGTCTGTGGTAGCATATCATGTTGAAAAGGCCAAGAGGAGAAAATGGCAATCCTGTGCTAGAGTAGGAGAAAAAAGCCATTTGTAAAGTTCAAGAGTCGCTAACAAAGCTGTCATTCTTACAACTCTTGTTTGAAGAAATAGGCTGTCACCTTAAACTGTGAGGGGCTGGAAATGGAAGACTAGTCAGCAGCAAGTATTGCTCCTCCATCCTTACTGTTGCTGAAGGAGGATGCACATTGACTTTGGTGTGTGTATCCAGAGCCATGGGAGGGCCCTTAGTGAGCCAGGAAAAAGGGTGTTTGGCCATGGACAAGAACATGCACTACTTCTGTCAAAAGGATCTCATTGCTGTACCTTTTCATAGCATTGACTCATGGGCATTTATCTCATCATGGAGTCTTGTATATTTTTTTTTATCATTCAGAATCTGACAATGAAGTTTGCAGGCAAGGTACTGCCTGCTTCCATGGTAGTAAACAAGAATGCATTTGCTTCAAAATCAGCCTTATTGCCAGCTTGGAGCATATTCACTGAGATTGAAACCAAGGGTTTGTATCTTAGACTTTAGGTCATTATTGTTATAACAAGTCAGCTAGAGGCAGTAGGTTGCTATATGCAGCAAAAAGCATGTTGAATCATGTGCTTATATTGAGAAACTGCATCTCACACTATCATGGACTGAAACCTCAGATCTCATGTTGAATGCATGGCAGGACTCAGAACAAAGCTTTAAAAGTAACCTTTGTGCTAGACCCTTATATGCTTAACTGGATTAGAATGGAATTTTGCTCTATATTTATAGAACAAGGCCTTAAGATGTTCTCAGAGAAATAACGGGTCACTGTCCAATCCCCCAGATCTGTACCAAAACATTAAGATTCTGACAACTGTATATTTAGAAGGTTACTGCTCCCCCAGGGGCAGTGGCTGGTCCATCCTGGACTAGCAAAGCAGTGCATATTCCAGGGTGAAATGGCATGAATCTGTCCAGTGGCAAATGCTAAGTGTTTGCAGCAGCCTGCTACAAAGCCAGCTGGCAATACAATCCTGTGGGGCCAAGCTGTTGTGTTAGGGGGGGCTCCCTTGACTGGCAAACTGCAGGCTTGCCAGGGCTAAAAGGTCAAAAATCAGAAGTGATGCTTCAAGGACTTAATGCTACATGTTCCCAGTCTAAAAAGTGAAACAGAACTCTTGCATTTCTGAGTTTGGCAAGGAAACAGATACATACGCAGGGCTGCTGTTCAGCTCAGGACAAACCTTATCATTCCTGCTTAATGAGGTGATTCCATCATACAGTCAATCACTTCAAATTAATACTAAAAAGGACTGAGAGAAGAAAGGGGAAAGATTTTCAACAAATCTGCACAAGTTCCAAAATTCCACCCTGGTTCCAGCATTATGATGCTGGAATTATTTGAGTTGCTTATTGTCATAATTTGCAGGGAATTGTACAAATCTTCAAAATCACTCTCCTAGACGAATTCCACTCTCAGTTACATTGTACTGGGCATTTCTGCAGTAAGTCGCAATTACTAAAGACAAACTATAAAGCTCCTGTTAGACAATAAGTTGAGTATGAGCCAGCAATACACTCTTGTGACACAGAAGGCCATCGACTTCCTGGGCTGCATTAGGAGGAGTGTTGCTGAAAGGCTGAAGAAGACAATGCTTCCCCTCTACTCAACACTTGTGAGGACACATCTGGAGAACTGTGTCCAGTTCTGGGTTCCCCAGAACAAGAGGGAATGAAGAAGACTCTTCTCAGTAGTGCCCACTAACATGTCAATCAATGACCATTGGCACAAATGAAAGCACAAGAATTTTCACATAAACACAAGAAATTTATTTTTTTTTACTTTTATCTTTTTTTCCCCTTCCTGTGAGGGTGGTCAAACGTTTACACAGGCAGCTCAGAGAGGCTGTGGAGCCTCCAGCCTTGGAGATATTAAAAAATCATCTAGACATAGTGCTGGGAAACCTGTTGTAGGTGACCCTGTTTGAGCCTGTTTGACCCAGTTGGACCAGATGAGCTCCAGAGGTCTTCTCCAACATTAATCATTCTGTGTTTCAGAGGTTTAGAGCTTGGGAAGAACTTCAGACTTTTTAAACATGATGTTATGACAGTGATGAAATGCAAAGGTGTCAAGCTTTGAATATATAAATTCTCTTTTAAAACTTCACAAGCTTTTCTTTTTTTTTAAAATTTATCTCAGGCAAGAATTAAGCAGTTGATAAACATGAAACCAGAGCTGTGTGTGTCCAAAATACCTGTTCATCTCTTTTTGAGTAATGGAATAGGAAAATAAAGTAGCTTACTACTTTAAATTTCCTTTTCTATTAGCAGATAAGCAAAGGCCAGCAGGTGACAGAAATGCACGTATTGAAAGGGAAAGAAATGACGAATGAAATTCCTCAAGCATTGGCACAAAATGGCTAAATATCTTCAACACTTTTGATGCAAAAAAAGTAAATAAACAGGTGAAATTTTCTGATGACATGAAATTGGAGGCTATCATCTATTCAGAGTGAACTGGAATGGAAGGAGGAGTCAGGTGATTTTAAGGAGTCAGGCGAATTTGTAATGCAAGAGGCCCAGCAGAGTGATGATGATATCCTCTTCATCAATGTGGGAATTGAGCAGACGATCTGCTACAGTGACCCTGAATTTGGGAGACCTGTTCCGTGTTAAAAAAAAAAGAATGAAATTGAATTGTGTTGGAAAAGTCCTACATTTGAGTGACTAATATCAGAACTCCTTGCAGTGATGCTCATTGGTGGAAAAGGACAGCGGTGGAATTATCCTTGGGTGTTGTTGTATTCTCAGCTTGACTATAGGCTATCATAATGCAGCCCTGAGGAAGAAAATGCAGTGCTAGGATCTGTCAAAGGACAGATTGCTAAAGGTGCAGAAGTACAATGCCATTTTACAAGGTGAGAGCTGGTGAGAGCTCATCTGTGATAAAGTGTACAGGCTGAACCACTGAATTCTAGCAAGTACAGAAGAAGGGCCATGAAGTTGACCATAATAATGGAAAGCCTGTAGCCTAAGAGAAGAGTTGTTTGCCTGAGGCAAACAAAGGTAAAAGTAAGTAAAACTTTTGAGCTATGACAGTGCTGGCACAACAAATGGATATGAACAGATGAGAAAAAAAAAAGATGGAAATTATAATAAAGAGAGACAGGGAAAAAACAAACCCTAACCAGCTTTAAGATGGAGCTTAAAGGATTAGATGTTGTGGCTGCTTGCAGTGGTAAGGAATTAGATTCAGTGACCCTTTCCAGGCCTCTGCCAGGAGTAGTAAGTACAAGGGCTTTCTGGATTGCATCTTTCATTGAACCATCCAGCACCAAAGGAGAGAAACTGCATGCAGAAAAAACAAGAGATTTAAAATTGGGGTCAATCACGTCTTTAGAAATTAAAGTGCTACTGTTGAATTATATCTGTATTTGTGAAACATTTTTGCCATAAGTATAAATTGATTAATCCACAAATCATGGTTCAAATTTCTTTGGAAAGAAATGTCACATATTTTTTATTTAAACCCTTCATGTTTAATATAAAGCATTTTATTATATTTTATTATTTTAGATTACACTGAAAACTGTGTTAGCTGATGAAGCTAAATATAATCTACATGAGGAAAAAATCAATAAATTTAAAGGTATAATTCAATAAATTGTGTAACATCGCATGTGTTTACCCCCTAATCTCTGGGACATAGTGCATAAATACTTAGTGTTTTGTCCTGTTTCCAGATGTGTAAAATGACAGTGTATACTCCAAGTGCTTCAGTTTCTATATTCTCAGAAAAGGTTTTTCCCAGTTCTAAATAACAATCTGCATCTACTGCTTCATACCATTACTATGAAGAACTACTTACTACATCTGGTTTCTACACCAACATGTATCAATTTCTGAGTTACTTCAGATAATGTGGCTAGGATGATTTACTTTTTTCTAGTCTTTGGAGTTTAAAAAAAGAACAAAATATTGTCAACTGGTCCTTGAAAAATTATATTTTCAGGAAAGAAATCTTTCCTAATTTATTTTTATCTAGGACACATATTGCCACTTTCTGGTAGAAGAAGAATTAACTGCACTGGCAGACGTTGTTGCAGATGTACTCATCAATGAGCAAGGAATTTTCTGGTATTACATTTTTATAACATCTTTGCTGTGTGCCATAACAAATTCTCTTTGGATTGCTGGTTTTCAGAATTGAGTCCCTCTAATCCTTGGAATTTCACTGAGAGGTCCCCTGTGTTCTGTCCTTTGACACTACATGTATGGGTTCATTTTCTGGATCCAGTGTGAGTGTGGAGAACAGCTATGAGATCAGTTATGTCTATGAGATTTCTACTTAAATCTGAAAAGTCTATTAGGGGATGCAATCTCGTGGGAGTTTTGCTATTTGGGAGTGAAATCTTTCAAGCACAGGCAATACCATAATGATATTGTTTATTCTGGACCTGTGATTAAACTGCTTTATGGTCTTGAATTTCATTAAAACCCAAAATAGCTTCCTTCCCACAAACTATAGTTCACCTTATTGAAGAGGTCCTTTATTTAACTATCAATAAATCACAATTAGAATCAACAGTGTATTAGTTCAAGGGGTTCAGAATAGCAGAGTATAGTAAGTGGCAACAAAATACTAACTTGATCCATCCCACAATGCAATATAACCAACTTTTCCAAGAAAATGGCAAAATAATCCACAAACCATACATTCTTTACTTGAAGCCCCTGAGGGAACGGCTCAGTTATTTCTCTGATAAACATCTTACAATAAGCTGATTACATTCCTGTCCAAGTCAACAAAATCATGTTTCTACCTTTATGATGGGTTGTTGGACTTGGCAAAAAGGGAAGTAATTCTATAGGGAAATCAAGCATGAAAGTCTGTATACTGTGTGTCTGACTCCTTTTAAAGGTGTGCTGCATGCAGAAAGAATGTTTTCCACAATTTATTCCAGCATGATAAATAGCTTCTGCAGTTGTGTTCCAATTGCTGTTGTGAAGAACTGAGGGAAGAAGCTCAACAAGGGTCAGAATGTTGGCCCACATTTCTAGTGATGCAACTTGCAACTCTCCAGTGCTTAAAAGCTGAATCCAAAGATGATTTTGTCACCTAGAGCTCCAAGAGTGACATTTTTAGAATTCACATCACACCTGATTACATTGAAGGATACTTTCATTGGGGCATAACACTGTCTGTTAGAAACTCCACACTCTTGATTGCACTTCCAATAAATAATTTACAGCTTCTACAACATTTGCATGTTATGCAAACAGTGTTTTTGAGGTCTAATACAAGTGGCTATGGGTATTTAGACTAGTGTTGAATCCTATAATTTATGTTATGAATGACTTAAGTCCTGACATGGTACTGCAAAACATTTTCTGAAATGCAAAAATAAATAATAATGCAAATTTGGGTGATTATTCTGAGAAACAGGTATCTATATGTTAGTGCTCTGTACCATTCACTACAATGGAAATCCAGATTTCTGGGTGCGAGATTTCCTTGACATCTATAAGGATGTACTAAAATCCTCATCTCTCTGGAAGACTTTTGGAGTTATTCTTATTCTGGACAATGAGAAATATATTTAAAAAGCACCTTATTTGTAAATAATTCATGTTCTCAATGAAAAGTGAATTAAAAAATCCCATTTTTATTAGAACATTCATTAGGACAATTTGTGAATTGAATGCACCAATATTACCAACTTTTCATTTGGATAAGAGAACAATAAAGGGTGAACACTGTGTTTCACTATATGAAAATACAAAGACTCAATGGCTGGAAATGACTAACAAAATAATTCAAATATTCAAAAATTTTGCTTCAAAATTTCAATACACTAGAGCGATTTTTTTTTGAAAAAATAATATAAAGAATCACCATTCATTAAAGTATGGAAGAAAAACAAAAAGTAGCTATGGCCAAGTGGATTAGTTCAAGATGTGTATGGAAATATCTAGACTCACGTTCATCCTTCAGAGAACAAAAAATATGTTGCTACTACTAGACATTATTTTAGAGTGTGAGTGAACTCCATAATTTGACATCTAAATTTGGATATTTTCCTGTGCATCAGACATCAAAGCTCCCATTACTAGTAATACACATCCAGCCAATCCATTCCCTGGAGACTTGTATGTGATTCAACTGTACAGCCAGCAGAGCTTCCCTTTCTCAGAAGGAGAAAGCCATCCTTTCCAAGGAATGGCTTGAACCCCTTTTTCCTCAGTGTACAGCATTATCTTTAGCTCTGTTTATCACATTTCCATTCTTTCAGTCACATGCATGTTTATTACATGTTTTCTTTCAAGGTCTCTGATACCATCAGTTCATACAATAGGATCGAGAATGGATCCTAGTGGGTTCACTAGAGACGCATATGCTTTGTTAGATGCTAGTATGTAAGTTTTGTATGTGTTTTTCAAACACAGAATATGATTGAATCATGTTGATACCATAATTAATCCCTCTTGCAGTAATATGTACTGTTGGTGGATTCACTTATTTCATGGTTGAGTGTAAGACAGCATGATACTTTGTTGGCTAATCTGGAACCGCAAGTGTCTTATGGATTCCCTCCATTCTTTCTAATATCTGATCCCTACCTGATCTTTCTCTTCCTCTTCCAGTGACGCTTCCAAGGACAGTATCACTCCACATAAGGGGCAGGGGAAGACAGGTGGGTGCTGAAAGATGCATGAAGAGGAAGATGAAGTTCCCAGGACATATTATGGGGGGAGGTGGGGGCAGGGCAGGGATCTTGGTGAACATGGTAAAGGGAATGCCTATGATTCATCAGATCTTCTAAGGCCAACTCAATAAAGAAGGGTTGAATTAGCCCAAGTTGCCAATAATGTTTTGGACTCCTTTTAGCCCTTTAGGCAAAACCATTTTGCCTCTTTCTACTCTCAAAAGAATCCGGCAAAAAAAAGCACACACAGCCCACCTCCTGCTGCCCTCCCCAGCCCACCCTCCACAGGTTCACATACAATCCTCAAGCCTCAACAGAAATCAGTGTGCCTCTGTCTATAACAAGATTATTAGCTTTGCTTTATTGTCAGCTGTTCACAAGACCTCATGGTGCATAACCAGTCAGGATGACAGGAGATTTTAAATCGGCTTCTTCTGAGGTCAAATGTTGAAGGGATTTCCTTCAAAAGTTACATCAGTGTGCTCTTTGTCTTGCAGGGAAGGCATGGCAACTGTGGTTATCAAACCCATTTTTCAAGCTAAAGTCTGAGAAATGACTGCAACGGAGCTATATAGTGGAAGCTGCCTACTTGCAGCAATTACTAGGATCATTGTTTCAATGATTTCCAACTCATATGAGTAACTCACATTTGGATCCTGAGGAAGAAGCCCCACTTGAGGTGGATCGTGATGCTCCTTTCATGGAGAAAACCCCTTTGCCTCTGCGAGTTGTTGTGACAGCCACACGAGGACGCTTCAGTGGAATCACTGCACGGGGTGGTGGGGGGACACGGCCATGGTAATCAAACAACCTAGAAAAGATTAAGTCAGCTGGACTCCATAAAAACCTTCTGCAATTTCTTGTCATGGAAGCCCTGCCAACTAAATTGTCATGTTATCTTTGAGAAAATTACCCTTTGAAACTATAATCACTTTATATCACAGTGGAATTAGATTTCAATGACCTATGCACATTAAGTGTCATATTCAGATTTCAGTCACAGACCAGTGCATAGATCAAATTTTTTGCATAATTTAAATGAGGGATGTGTTACTGGATTGTTATTTGCAGTATGGAAAATCTGTAACCTGCTTTCCACAGGTCCACATAATTTCATTATGCACAACTAACAGCAGTAGGTTTTGTTGTGGTGACATTTCAGGTCCTTTATGACATGCATGGCTTAAATTCTAGGTTTTTTATCTACTCTGCTTAAAGATTGAAAACGAAATGATCTTTTCTGAAGCCAACAATCACCATAAAGAAATATCCGGCACTTTTTAAAATAACAGGAGAATAGTGAGGGACTTCATAGTGAGGGATCTGTATGTCCTTATTAACGGGTTGGAAAGAGGTCCTAGCATATATTATCTTGAATGGAAGAATGAATTGATGTAGAATCACTAAAATACCCCAGCATGTTTAATAAAAAAAGTCTTCAAACCAAACCCACTGTAGCAAGTAGATATTCAGAGAATTACTACCACAGTCAACAAGATACTCTACAACTAAAAAAAGAATAGGTTTCCCAAGGAGAATAACTCAATCTTAAAAACCACAGTTATTAACAGCAGCTGATCTGTGTGGAAGAAAATAAAGGTTGTAGAAAAGGTAATCAAAGCTACAGATATTTAGAACATATAATCTATGGGTTCTGAATATGGCAGGTCAGGAAAAGAATGTCCAGAAAATTAGTATTTCCAGTTCAGAGACAGAAGCAGAGGGACAAGCAGCATTTTCATACAATGTTCTCAAGTTTCTTTCAAATGATACTTGCAACTAGTATTTATGGAAATTTATAACTGCATGTTTAATTTTCACAATTCTGACAACTGACATGCAGCTGGACAAATAGAAACACATTTGAAAACAGGCACACAGGAAACAGTAATTCACTCACCACATTGTCTAATATCATGCTGAACAGGAAGCAGAATTAAACATAAGTCTTCTAGCCTGTTTTCTGGCAAGCTAACAGCTAATGCTTAAATCCCAGGATCCTTACTGATTTCTGTACTGTAATCCTATGGACAATATAACCAGCTCCGTCCTTTTCCATAGCTGCCTACGAAATGTGTCACAGACATCCTGTTACCTCTACTGAACTTGGACACTATGGCCTCAATATTCATACTGAATAAGCAGTTTCTAGCCACTGTGTGTCATTTGTTCTATTGGATGATCTGTAGGTTGGTCACAATCTTGTGTTTGACATTACTGGAAAAAAATGTTTGAGAAGAAATGCAAGCTATCATGCAAAAAATAATTATGCAATTATTTCTAGCTTCCAATAATTCATATTTGGATAATGTAGTGAAAAGCAAAACTATGGGTTTTTTTCTTAAATATCTAAAAGTACTATTATCTGATATCACTATTCTTATTTTTATTTTTGAAATTATGCACAGCTTTTGGGCTTGGTGTTTTATTGCACCAAATTCTACACATTTCAGTTACACGTTTTCTTAAAAAAATGCTTCCTTTTATTTGTTTTGAAGTACCCTGCCTGTTTTCTTGTGCTTGTAATATGAGAAATGATAAACAGAAATATTCAGTTCTAAAGTAATTCTTTGTCCCTGTAATCACTTATAGGCATATAACAGTGCCTTTTTTCTGGTACCCACCCTTCTAAATTCTGTTTTCCTAGTCTCACCAATCTGTCTTCGTACAGATTTTATTTTACAGCACTAACCATTCTTGGCACCCTTTTCTCACCCCATCACTGCTTTAGTCAAGGTAAGACAGGTGTCTTCTCCCTTCAGGGATTTTGGAAAATTAATTAATATTATAAAAGAAGCCCTATGATTTGGACTAAACCACAAAATTCAGAAAGTTCAAAAGTTCAGAAATTCAAAAAATCATGACAAAATGTCTTAATTTATATTTGCTATAGGCATGTTGATAGTACATCAAACTGTCTGTGGGATTTTCTTTCAATGTCTACCATATAGATCTTTTCATCATCCACTTCCATTAACTTGGATCTAACAGAGACACTTCCTAAGATTTTTATTATCAACAGATTTGTATGTCAACCTTTGTGAGGCCAAACTCATACTTAGGTTTTTTACTATAAAAATTCTGCTGTCTTAATCCTGAAAGATTTCTAAATCAGAAAATTATACTATTGAACACAGTTGTGGACACATTTCACTCTCAATATTTTCCATAACAATCACCAAGACAGACAAGAAGTTCCACAGAAACAACCTTTGATGTCCCATAAGTATTTATTGTAACCCTTATAGTTGTTAATTTGTATTACCCGTAATATACATAATTAGGGAAAATTAAAGACCCATAACTTTAATATTAAGGTGGCATAGATCAGAAACAATACTCTGTTTAAAGCCATACAAACGCACTGGTGAAATTCAGAGCATTAATCTTGGGGAAAGAAAACACTTGCCTGTGGAAGTTAACTTTTTACAGGACATGAGCTGTGCCTAATCTCAAACTGGACTGAGCAGGATTAAACTGCACCCATGACTTTTACTCCATGCTTTAATTCAGTATTTTCAGTGAATTTTACCTTACTCTGTCCAAAGCAAGCATGATCATTTACATTAAAAAAAACTAAGTAGTATCTTGAATTGAATAAACACTGGGAAAAACCAAAACCTAAAAACATTGTTCCTACATTTTTCCTACAGTGTTCATGAGCAGAAAGGTACACTGCTTAAAATAACTTCAGGATGTAAACCACTCCCCAGCTATTGTCCATCACTTTAAACAAAAGAAATCTCAGATTCAAAGCGGTTGGTGGAGCAATGCTTTGTTCTCTGACTCACTTGGCCTATGCTAAACCAGTCTGCTGTAATGCAGAGACACAACACTGCTGGATCATGAGTTGGCTATCCATGGTCATCCATGTCAGCTCTGTGTTGTGGTGATACTGCTATGTTCAGTGAATAAATTCCCACAGTGCTGAGCTAGGACGTGCACACGGATTCAAGGTGTGAGTCTATGATTGCACAGGTATCCACAATTTTCCTCCTATAAAAACACACATGATGTTCAACTTGTGGTTTTGCTTCCCTTGAGGTCCTTTTAGACTTCTAGATGTTCTTGGAAAACAATAAGATTGCGTATCTTTTCATACATATGGATGAAAAGACAAAGATACGAGTGTCACACTGAAGAGCTTTACAGCTGCTATGTGTTCCAGTGAAAGTAAGCATGGAAGAACTCTGTAGCAAGAAACACTGAGCAATTAAACTACCATTAAACTGATCGGCACAGAAAATGGCCCAAAATCTTGTAGAGAAGTATAAGACGAAAAGAGAAGTTTAATGAGCATACATTTGGCAATGGAAATCTCTGTTCATGATATATTTAAATAGTCATCTTATGACACACAATAGACATAATGAAATGAATAATATGCAAAATCAGAATAGACCTATCTAACCAAATGATGTGATTGCATTATAAACAAACAGTAGAAATGGTGCAGAATGTACAAAAATATAACCACACATACCGATTGTAGAAATCATCTCTGTAGTAATCATAATCAAAGACATAACCACTGTGGAAAAACACAGGAAAATAAGAATGAGCTGGTTTATAGAAAAATACATGTTGATTAAAACTTTTGTGGTAATATTGGCTTACTTTCACATTCTAAGCAATTCCACTTTATTTTTCTGCAGCCATAGTGTACATTATGTTTTTCAATGCTGTTGTCAGCTATCACTCTAGTATATTTGGAAATGGGAAGTCTGGGGTATGTAGAACAGTGTAAACAGTCAACAGCACATATAGAAATGATTCAAAACAGTGAGACAGCTCTGTAATTTAAGCATCATTAGAGTGTAATTCTCCGAGTGATCAAATGAAGTGAGCACTCTCATACTGAAGCCCACTTATTTGCTGGACTAACATAGTATAATGAGTGGACTAGGCAGACTGCTAAATACATGAAAGATTGGCAAATGAATGAGTAGGTGAGAAGAGATAAGACAGTGAGATTGATTTATGAGAAACATGAAAAAAGGTTGGAGTGTTGGTCCTTGAGTTTGCCAAATCTTTCATCATGAAGAAAAAAGGAAAAACATTAGAAAAATGAATGAGGCAAGCAATAGTATTACAGAGGTGCCTTTCAGCAGGGAATATACATACCAATCTGGGAAAGGACAGGTGCCATCAAGGGAAACAAATATAAATAGGAAATTGCAAAGGTCCAGGGGAAAACAATTTTTGAGCTGTCAATTGTAAAGTCAATCCTAAATTGATCTTCCAGGTTTTACATTCCATTAGCAACTTTCTAGTCTATGGTAAAGAAATAGCAATGAAGTCTTTCTATCTCACACATCCAAAAAATAGAACCGAAGAACTAGTAAATGATCTGGATGGAAAAGTCACAAGGGATCTTTACTCTGCCTGATGAAGGACCAGTAACACAAACCCAAATTTTTTCACTTTGTGAGAGGCATGAAGAAAGTATCACAAAAAAGAAGAAGCTTTAAATAAGAAAGCACGAAGGCAGAGACAGTTAGAAAGCACTAAGCACAGACGACAATTTTTATTGAAAATAAAGGGAGATGAATGATGATATTAGATATTAATGAAGTTTGTCTTCACAGGGAATGGACTTGTGGATAATTTCTGCTCCAGAACATTAGGTATATGCATTATGCATTTTAGTGCATAATGGTGTCAAGAAGGTGTCAAGAGTTCTTTGGGTTTGTTTTTCCTCATCATATAATGTCTCTTTCCCCTTTTCTTCTGTTTGCTGTGTTTCAGAGGTTGACCACTTAAAAGAGGGAAATAATAGATTTGGCAGGCTTAAATTACCTCAGTAATAATTTCATCCCAGTGTTTTGATTTTGAAGGCTTGCAATTTCCCCTGTCTGCAACTGGCAAAAACATCCATCAAAAGAGCAGGAGGTCAGGGGACAATTTCCACCTTTGCCACATCTGCCTCAGTGCAAGTGACCAAGTGCAAGCAATAGGATAAATTGTGCTGTCTACCCAGATAATACTGGACCAGCAGTGAAAATCATGAGACATACTAGATGAGAAAGCTGTCTGTAGTCCTATTGGTAATTTATTTGAGAAAAGAAAGCCCTATATGTATTTTATGTAAAACAGTTATTAAATAAAGCAGCCCTCAGAGACTAGAACCCAGCAGCAGGCAAGCTGTGTGTGGCATACGAAGCAAAATATAATAGTTAGACCTTGTATAGCAATCATGTTTCTGTATCTTTAACACAAAAGCAGCAAAATTTTCCCTAAACTATGCAACAGCTCTTGTTTTGTCTTTCACTCTATAGACAGAGTACATGGAACTAAGAGGTAGCAGGTAGCAAACCTATTATATTATTTACATATATTCACAGTTTGATAGTGGTTTAATTCAGCTGAATAGTTAACAGTTTCAGTAAGCCCATATTTAATATTCAGTTTGTGTTTTTAAGTAGAAGATAACAGACAATTTGAAGAAAAAGATTAAATTTAAAAGGCCTGTCACATGAAACCTTTCACCTGGAGTGACATTAATTTAATTTGCATAAAGACCAGATAAATTAGTTTTTTCAAGGTTGAACACCATGATGCTGATGAAGAATAATTCACTTTGCACCAGCTAGAATAAGACTGGAGGGCAGCTATATCTTCCTGTGGCACCTAAACTCTAGCCCATAAAATGCAATAAGGACTTCTGGCCCTTCACTGGGCTTTCAGAGTGTGGAACTTACTTTTCATATACAAATGCCAGGACAGGCATGGATCAAAGGCATCCCCAGGAAGGGTGGCACTGATCTGGCACAGGAGGGAGCGAGGTCTCAAGCAGACATCCCAGTGTTCTAGGGAAAAATGTCAGGAGGCTTGAGAGAGGGTTGAGTGTCTAGGTAAGGCTCGCAGGTTCCTTAGAAGAGCATAGTTGCAGGCAGCAGAAGTTTTGAGTAAGGAAAACCCAGGAAAGGATTTCTGGTGTGGCAACTGATTGCTTCTCTCCTCTACCATCTGCTCACACTCTGCTATTGTATCAATAAGGAGATCCTGCTACACAGCATTCTTCATATTCAAAGAATATTCAAAATATTTAACAGAATATTTTTATTTTGTTGAAAAATGTGACTTATCTTACCTATTTTATTTTATTTTTTAAATTTAGTCTAACATCTGGGATAATATTTTTCTTTTGAGAGGAGCAGTTTTGCACGTCAGTCAGTGTCTAAGCACCTCATACTTTTGCTCTGCTCCTATTCAGGTATTTTCTGTCTTGAAACTGAGCTCAGTTCTTTATGTTTTCAGCTTTGCAAATGACAGTTTCGCCCCACATTGTCTAATGCTTCTCTGGGGGACCAGAGCAGGAAAAAGTAGAAGCACATTTTAGAACTTGGTTATCACACAGTAGTTTTATCTATGAATTCTAGTAAATTGTTATGGGTTGTTTATATTACATTTTAAAAATATTTCATTGCTTCAGAAGATTTGATACTGTTTTCATGTCTAATTTTCACCCAGAAACCCCAGTAGTTTTCACAGAGTGTTTCACAGCTGATACTATCTGAACAGCTCTGCTACAGATGTTGCCCCTAACCTTAAATTAAGGTGTTTTGCATTTTTCCATGGTTTAGTTCAGTAGCTACTGAGAAGAGAGGTAACTGAGAGTATTTTGTATCCTGTGTGGCATTCAGTTTCTGAAATGAGCTTGCACATGGCTTTAGCTGCAGCAAATATTATCTAATTTGTCCTTCTTATCCCTCTGTTTGACAAAAGATTATTGACTCCATGTCTGGCATATGAGACATGAACATATTGTGGCTTCTAACAGTGCAACCTGCTAGCACAATTGGCAAGTTAACGGGAGTTGATTTGCTTACATTTCTAGTCTGAATTTATTGTAAATGATATAATCTCAATTCAAGGGCACTGCTGTTAATTAAGTCTCATGTCCCATGATAAGGGTCCTGGGGACTCCAGCAGGAGGTGGGGAGGGAATCTTTGCTTTCCCCACATACAATCTGGGATCTCTCTGCAATGGCAAATAGAATGTACCTCCTGCTTGGAGGTACTATTCATATGGAACAGGAATGAGCCAGTTCTGCACATACAGGGATTCCTTGCCTGGAACCACTGGCACAGACGTAGCAACAGATACTTCACCCTCAGGATGGGAATAGTACATAGAGGTGCTAGGGGTGCATGGGCTATTATCAGCTCCAACAGAACAAGTGGCTCAATTATTTATCCCTTTACCATTACTAAGCTTCTCTGAAGAAAGCTGACTGAATTCAGGTGTTGATCATAGAGGAAAGACATTTTTCCCTCCATCGTACCTATTAAAATAACAGAAGCGCAACAACACTGTAGTTTAGCTTCAGGTGTGGACCCTTATGGAATAAGGCAGGTAAAGGATGGCGGGTTTAAAGCTCTGGAAAATCTTGATGTGGATCATAGAATCTTTAAGGTTGGAAAAGACCTCTAAGATCATCAAGTCTAACCATAAGTCAATACCACCATATCAAATAAACCATGTCCTGACGTGCCATGTCTCCACGTTTTTTTTAATGCCTCCAGGGATGGTGATTCAACCACCTGTCTGGGCAGCCTGTTCCAATGTCTGACTACTCTTTCAGTGAAGAAAAGTTTCCTAATATCCAATCTAAACCTCCCCTGACACAACTTGAGACTATTTCATCTCATTCTATTGCTAATTACTTGGGAGAACAACCCCCACCTCACTACAACCTCCTTTCAGGTAGTTGTAGGGAGTGATAAGATCTCCCTTTGGCCTCCTCCAAGCTAAATAACCCCAGTTCCTTCAGCTGCTCCTCATAAGACTTGTGCTCCAAACTCTTTACCAGCTTTGTTGCCCTTCTCTGGATATGGTCCAGCACTTGTCCTTGCAGTGAGTGGCTCAAAACTCAACACAGTAGTTGAGATGCGGCCTCACCAGTGCCAAGTACAGGGGGACAATAAGTTCCTAAGTCCTGCTGGCCACACTTTTCCTGATACAAATCAGGATGCTGTTGGCCTTCTTGGCCACCTGGGCACACTGCTGGCTCATGTTCAGCCTGCTGCCAGCCAACACTCCCAGGTCCTTTTCCACCAGGCAGCTTTCCAGCCACTCTTCCTCAAGCCTGTAGTGTTGGAAGGGGTTGTTATGACCAAAGTGCAGGACTTGGCACTTTGCTCTGTTAAACCTTATAAAATTGATCTCAGGATATTGATTCAGCCTCAAGGAAATGGACACTCCTACCCAGTTTGGTGTCACCTGAAACTTACTGAGAGTACAGTCAATTCCCTCATCCAGATCATTGATAAAGATGTTAAACAAGACTGGACCCAAGATTGAGCCCTGAGGGACACCACGTTTGACTGGCCGTCAACTGGATTTAACTCAGTTCACCACAGCTCTCTGGGATTAGCCTTCCAGCCAGCTTCTTAACCTAGTGACTAGTGCACAGGTCCAAGCCATGAGCCACCAGCTTCCCCAGGAAATGATGTGGAAGATAGAAGGCACTGATGAAGGCCAGCTAAATAACATCGACAGCCTTTTCCTAATCCACTAATCAGGTCACTTGATCAGAGAAGGAGATCAGGTTAGTCAACCAGGACCTGCCTTTCATGAACTCAGCCTGGCTGGGCCTGATTTCCTTGTTATCCTGTACATGCCTGGTAATGACACTCAGGATGAACTGCTCCATGATCTTCCCTGGTACTGAGGCCAGGTTGACAGGCCTGTAGTTCCTTGGATCCTCCTTTTAGCCTTTCTTGTAGGTGGGCATCACATTGGCAAACCTCTAGTCATCTGGGATCTCCCCTGTTAACCAGGATTGTTGAGAAATGATGGAGAGTGTCTTGGCAAGCTCCTCCACCAACTCCCTCAGTACTCTCATGTGGATCCCATCTTTATGTCCATGATCTGGGTCTCATTTTCCCTCTCTGAAATTCTACTTGAGGCTGTTGCACCACAGAAAGACAAAGGCTGTGCTGTAGCTCCTGGTCCTTCATGGTAACTGCTGAGTTCACAGCCCACAGATGCAAGACATCATGTCATGGATGCAAGACCCTCAGAGGTATGGGGCTTTATAAAGGCAGTTCCTAGTCCTCCTGGCTGTGAACTAGTTGTCCCGCTTGTGTACTGATAAGGCTATGAACCAAAGACAATGAAAAAGAACCCAAAATGCATGCTCTAGGAGAAAAAAAATCAATTATTCTGTTTCTCCATCTGATGTCACTTTGCTTTCTTCTTTTGCAATCCTTTTTCTATTTTATTAAGTTGAATGATGATGCTTCATTTGTAGCAATATGTTAAAGAGATTATACTGTGAAAGTAATCGGTATATCTCCCCATCTACAGCCAAAATTGTTCACACTTATGCATGCCAGGGGACAGATATAAGCTCTGGTCAGTGCCGTGGTATAAAACACAAAGCAGAAAATTAGCACAGATAATCACTGGCACTGAGATGAAGGTGACTGCAGGGCTCTTAACCTCTTGAGAGTTATTCCTTAGCAACCCGCAAACCTGCGTACGGGAGGCTGCAGGAAATCACTGGAGCGGTGTTGAATACCAAACACTCAGCAAGTCAGGAGCAGAGGAAGGTTTAAACGAGCCTGAACTGGTGGAGTCAGCGGTTTCCTAATGGCATTGCAAACAGGCAGATTACTTACCCACACACATATGCCATTGCTGCAATATTAACCGAAGTGTGTGCATGATGTTGCCATTAAAATGGAATACAGTAAAAGACACTGTAATGCTCACACAGAGGCAACAAAACCTCATCAGTAAAGTGTGTCTCTGTTAAGCAGAAGCCATGGTTCCTTTTTCTGACCTAGTATCACCAATGCAATCTTGTAAGGGTTGTCTCTTTCGGCTTCACTTCAGTTAACATTAAGCCTGCTTTAAATTGAGTGTGTCTGAAAAAGAAAGGATTTTCCAGAGACCATATTTTCAGAGTTATAATGGTATACATATTCAAATTTCCTCTGTGCATCAGCAATCACACGTGTCCATCAGGCTAATGCAAAATTATATCTGTGAACCTTTTAAATAAACTTAGGGATGTTATTATGTTTTTATTTATCTGATGATACTGTATATTGAAAATATATTATTGTAGCATAATCTCTTTTACATTGTGTTCTACGCCAGCAAAAGATTTTTATAAACTAATGTTCACATCCTGCTTTAATTTACTTAGCTGTGAACACTAGTGAGTATAACTGACTTCAGTAGAGCTATTCCAACTTTGGAATAGTTAATACAGAATAGAGCTGAAATAGCTTTTGTTATTTTCATGGCAGCAAGAATTTCTGTCTTGCACGTAAGTAACCCTTAGCTGACATCTCTTTTTCTTTCTACAGGTACAGAGATGTATTTGTAAATCACAAATGTTGACAAACCAGGCATAATGTATCTTAATTCAATTGACAGAGCTATCACCATTTATATTGTCAATTGCTTCTCTGTTGTCAGGGTTGGATAAAAATATTAAATACAAAAGCAATATTCCTTCAATCAAATTCTTTTTAGGAGGCACATATCAACACAATGGTTGAAAGTAGTATTCTAGTCACTTGTAAAATCATTTCTCTTGTCATGTAAAAAGAGTGCTAGAAATTGTTCCTGTTGAGTGCAAAAGAGAATCAGTCTAAACTGACATGATGTTAAAAAAAGGGAGTGGGTGAGGGTAACTAGATGATTTAGAGAGTAAGCATCAGGATATAGAAACTTTCCCTGTTAAAAAATCAATCAGATGGCGATGACTTTCATGAGCTATTGAAAAAAAAGGTACAGAATTCAGGCTGATCTTCAGTGGCTGGTTGCCTAAATTCCCCAAAGGCATGAATTAAATTGGTGGGCCAAATCCCACCTTTATTTTAGAGATGATTCAATTCTAGTTAAGCCTGAAGATGCTGACAGAAGTGGAAGGTCACTTCCATTTTGTAGTTCACACTATATGTTCTGCAGAAAAAGAATATTCATAGAATCACAGACTGGTTTGGGTTGGAAGGGACCTTAAAGATGATCTAATTCAAACCCCTCTGCCATGGGAAGGAACCCCCTCCAGAGCCTGCTCTTTGCTGGCATGGTGTCAAAAGACATATTTTGTCAATGATTCTTTCAACTAAAATACTCTTGGAGCAAAAATATGGAACTGGAAGAGGAAAATTAACTGCAGAAAAGTGTTTTACATTAATTCCCATAATGAAGTTATGAAGGCAAGTAGGTAGAATTAAAGCCAAATAATAACCAACAAACCAAAATGTCAAATGATTGAACATAACCTGCTGTATGTATATTTCAATTACTGATTAATTTTCACAGTAATTTTGTAATGGTAAGTAAATAAAAGTTTTATTCTAATTCACACAGAATCACCAGGTTGGAAAAGATCTTTAAGATCATCAAGTCCAACCGTTCCTGTCGTATGCTAAACCATATCCCTAAGTACTTCATCTAGCCTTTTTTTTAAAACACATCCAAGGATGGTGACTCAACCACCTCCCTGGGCAGCCTGTTCCAGGCCCTGACAACTCTTTCAGTGAAAAATTTTTTCCTGACATCTAATCTGAACCTGCCCTGGTGCAGCTTAGTGCCATTTCCCCTTGTCCTATCTCCTGTCACCTGGCTGAAGAGACCATCCTTTCAGGTAATTGTAGATGGTGGTAATGTCCTCTCTCAGCCTCCTCAGGACTAAACATCCCCAGCTCTCAGCCGTTCCTCATATGAATTGCCCTCCAGCCCATTCACCAGCCTGGTTGCCCTTTTCTGGACACACTCAAGGACCTCAATGTCCTCCTTGTGGTGATGAGCCCAGAACTGAACACAGTACTCGAGGTGTGGCCTCACCAATGCTGAGTACAGGGGCACAATCACCTCCCTCAGCATACTGGCCACACTATTTTTGATACAAGTCAGGATGCCATTGGCCTTCTTGGCTAACTGGGCACACTGCTGGCTAATATTCAGTTGGCAGTCAACCAACACCTCCAGGTCCCTCTCTGCCTGACAGATCTCCAGCCAGTCTCCCCCAAGCCTGTAGTGCTGCATGGGTTTTTTATGTCCCAGATGCAGGACACTGCACCTGGTGGCATTGGACCTCATCCCATTGGTCTCAGCCTATTGGTCAGTCTCTACGTGCTCATTTAATTAATAAATGCAATTTTTTTTTTTCCTGGGGTGAGGGAGAAATATCAAGTCCAATTTTAAAAAAATACAGAAAGAAATGTAATACAGTACATGGAGAGGGTTTTCCTGCAAAACTGAAAAGTTTTTGGCAAATCTAATCTGAAGAGGTAAATTTTTTCCAAGTAAGACTTGTGTACATAAAACAGCTGACATACAGCACTCCATTTTCCATTAAAGTATCCTCCTGCAGACTCTAGGTGGAATTTATTTCCAAAATGATTAAGTTGTAATTTTTTTCTAGCTTCAGATACACCCCTTTTTTACCCCCATCCTCTCTCCTGTGAACTATTTTTGCAATTAAATGCATTTTGGGAAAATTGTTGAACATTCCAATCTGAATTTTTTGCAAAATTTGGGCAAATATTCCTAATTGCATATGCAAGATCAGGTAATTAAGTCACTTGGACACCTTCCTATAGAGGATTAGACAAAGCTTTTGAAGCACAAGGATAGCAAAGACATCAAGATTAATTTTGAGACTCTGGGGATCAGCAGGTCTGGGAGCTGTTTATGACAGACAGACAGGCACAAGTGATGCAGAGATTTCAAAGGGAAACTTAGCCCCAAAATTTTTCTGTATAGCTAGGTAGAAAGTATTAGAATTACCCCTAATAAAAGCTCCTTGCTGTGGATTCAGAGTCTACTCTTAACACCGTTAGCCTGATGTTTTTTAGAAACAAAATAGCTTTCGTATGTAAAGAAACCTGAGTAAATCTACTTAATGTTTCCCTGACCTTTCTCCTCCTGCTGGTAAACTATTTTTCTGTCATCTAAAGTAATCTTCAATTACTTATGTTTCCCATGGGAACATATTATACTAAGGCAATGAAAAAGCTGTCCACTGTCCGAACCAGTGGCCTGACCATTTCCCAAGGTGTCCTTTAATTCTACAGAGTGACTGAAAATACCATAAGTTTTTGGAGTCTTTTTCTTAACACAAGACTAATGAGTTTTGCATCTTAAAAATATGTTTTAAATTCAGTGTATTCAAGGTACTACTGTCAAGCCATACACATGTGATTGATTATCCAATTTATTAGTAATATTGTATACATTGCAGGAGTGTCATTTAACTTAGCTTGACAAGCACAGAAGACTGTCATTGACAGGTGTAAGAATAAGTGATGGGTTTAGGCTTGAAGTGTTTCTACAGCATTTCACTGAAGAGCAAATTGATAAATTAAAATAAAAGTGGTAGCACTGGAGCTGAAAGACTAACCACTTAAGATTACAAAAAATCTCTGAAAACTCTGTTCTTCTCAAAGACTCTTACAAACACTGTTCACAAAAGATTAACCAATTAAAATGTGACAATTCAGAGTTTATGTAAAAACTAGAAAATTGCAAAACATGCTTTTCTTTCATCTCTTTAAACTGTCAGAATGCTAAATGAAATGTAGTTCTGTTCTATTTTACATTAAATTTACTGATGTAATTTAATTATTTTTGGATTGTGAGCTCCAGGATAAAACCAGGAAAATGGACACATGAAAGAGACCATAACTGTCAGTGTCCTGAGCAGAGTTTGCTTGTTTTTCCAAGGGTGTGATTTACAAGTGAAGGTACAATATAAATGGAATTCTGTGAATCTAAGGAAGCATTCTTCTATTCCTGACCCTTCATGCAAAAATTTCCATGGTCAGTGGATATGGGAAGTGTATCTGATACAAAGAAGACTCTTCTTTAACTGAACACAGAACTAGACTCAAGTCCATCCTGTTCATAGATGAGTGGAAAAGGTGGCTGTGCATAACGCAACCAATTGCATATCTTCTAGAAGGAGCTAACTATGCTGACTACACTTTCCTTGCTTTCTGATAAAACTGTGCTTACTAATACTTCAGAGCTCTGGAAAAGCCTGTGTCCATTCTCTGCCAAAGACACAGTGAAGAAATCGAGATTTCTTTTCTGTAAGAAAATAAAATGTCACAAAACAAAGGAATTCCTAAAATATCAGCAGAAAAGCCTTTTGGTTTACAGAATGGTATTCAAATGCTATCACTCTGAATTACCTTAATGTATATCCAGAATAAAGTTGTTGAAATCAAGGTATAATTATTTATCATAAAATACGTGTCCAGATATTTCCATTGTATTTATTCTCTTAAGGGAATGATAATTTGTGTCCCACATGA
This sequence comes from Laterallus jamaicensis coturniculus, assembly GCA_022605575.1. NCBI lineage: Eukaryota > Metazoa > Chordata > Aves > Gruiformes > Rallidae > Laterallus > Laterallus jamaicensis. The sequence continues at coordinate 63,135,668 of JAKCOX010000002.1, read as the reverse complement.
CACACCTGGGTGTAGTATGTGGTAAAACTGCCTGATGGCTTGCCATGGTATTGGTATTGCAGTTTCCCTATACATTTTTGGACACATGGTAGAACTAATGATTTCTTGTCTTACAGATATGATGTGAGTATGAGTCATCTAGCTGAAAACTTTCTACATATCTTTTCTGATTTGCAAAGAAGCATTGTTTGATACTTACCAAAAGACCTTCTTTCTCTTAGGGAACCCCCACGTGGATTTCTTTTGCCTGCTCTAGTGTCTCATCTGACTGGCAAGGCTTGCTGGCCCCTTGACCTCTGGAACTTCCCTTCAGCATGGACTGCTTTGGAGAGAGCTTAGACACATTTTCCTATCTGTGACATGCAAGAACTGAGGTTCTATGCCTACCTTTTCTGAGGAATGCCTTTTAAAAAAGATTTTTTTATGCTTTATCAAGTTTCCTCATACAGTTGTGCTTCTGCCTTCCTTGGTATGCACTGCAGTCTGGCTACTCTCCTGCTTTACTCTGCTTGATACATTTCTTTCTGGTTACCTACACACTGTAAGGGCTTACTCCACTCCCTAATTTGCTGCTAGGGCAACCAACAATATGAGGTATTAATAAATTCCTCTCTTCATCATTCAAGTCTTTTTGATGAATACTTCTGATGTAGAGTTTGATCACTTTACATTTTTGGCTTCAGGTTTAAGGTGTTTTTCCCACCTCTAAGATCCTTAAAGCACAGAGTCACATCATGAAAGTAACGTTGCAATCTCTGTCAAGTATTTTGGTAGCATAACTGATGTTAACTTAATTGTCCACAGTCTGGACACCCACATGCAATGCATTTGGAGAGTTCAGTATGTCTTTTATGTGATCTTGTCCTCAACTTCTCCCTTGTGCTCCCTAGGTGTTACCAGACCTCTCTGGAGACTCCTTCATATCCCTGTGTGGAGCTCCAAGGAAACAGATTCACATTTTGACAAGTTGCATGCAACATGTGGGAAGGTTTCATTAGCTTATTGTTATTGTCTGTTAAGAACATAATATTAAATTTGTGTATGGGATACCACATTCAATGGCTATACCACTAGAATAAAGAATTGTTTTTATCCTGCTGGGGGAGAATATTTACAAATGCTTCTTTAGTCTTATCAACCCTTGTAAAAGTGATTCTATGTATATAAAATTAAATTTTCATTCATTCAGACTCTCATTTAGAAAGTCATTCTTCACTCAACTAAAATAAAGTAACCATCACAGTTCTTAGACAATAGTCAGTATATCCATCTTTTCCATAAGGATTAATTTCATAACATTTTAAATATGACTGCACAAAAGAGGGGTCAGGGACCTTTATGCTTCCATTATTGCAATTTTATGTAACGTGTCTCTGTATCATGTAGACACAATCCCTATCAGATAAAGGCTTCACTTGCACCAGTATGCATCAGGGCCAGTAAACATTTATAGAAAGTTTCACTTCAAATGTTTTATCACTATGGGAAATGCACATTTGAAGTTAACAATATATCCAGATCTTAGAGTAAATTTAGTTTTATATAGTCTATTGAATTAAGCTACCACACCTATTTACTGCTGAGAATTGCCTCCAGCATCTCTTTCCAAACCACAAGACTCTGTGAAGGTATTAAACCTATTCTTTCATAGTTCACTCTCTCCTCCTTATCTCTCCCTTACCTTCTTGCTGAACTCCCCTCACACAATTTTTCCCTTCTCCCAGCAAAACCACATTACCATTACTCACCCTTATACAACTTTCATGACTGGAATGTTATTTTTCTATGAATGCTCTACAGATACAGACAGTTTTATAGCCTATAAAGTATCAGCCAGAACATGAAATACACCTAACTACTGACACCTAGACAAGGTCTGCTTGAAACCAAATCATGTTTGATTCCAAATTTAAAGCATAATAGTGATTAATATGTGTGTAGGGGTATAATAGATTAGTTTTGTAAGGAACAAAGCCTTATCTGATATCTCTCAGGTTCCTCCTTCTCTACTAAAGAAATGTGAACACTTCGGCATAATACTGCAGTATAAACCACACTAACGACCTCCAGTTTTGCTTCACTAATTTCACTGTCTCAGAAGACATAGCTTCCATTTCTATCCCATATCCTCTTGTACACCAAAGAAGGATAGGTCTGCAGGATGAATTACATTACCAGAGAAATGCTTCAGTTTTCCTCCTTTATGCATTGATCCTAATTTCTGTGAAGGAGTTAAGTTATTTTCAGGTAGTCAAGAAGTAGTTCATAAGAAAAATGCAGCCTGAGAGTTGGTAATTTTTCATTTTCAGTATTTGTTTTTCATACTGTATCTGGAAATCTACTTGTAGTTTCTGTCCCTTGATTTTTAGATGACAAGATAATAAATAAAGCTATACCTAATAGGTACTTTCCAGCAAATAATTTCTTTTGATAAAACTCCCAATACTCTGTGACTTAACAAGTACTTTCTGGTGGCTGTCTGGGTGGTTATGAAAATGTTTGACAAAAGTAGCTATGGGACAATAGCTGATCCAGTCTCCCATCCTTACCCCCGAGAATAAGGGCTACAGGACCCAAGTGTGAGACATTTCAGAAAAGTTGCTTTTTGTATAAAATATGAGAGGCAACTGAAAAGAAAAAAAAAACAAACAAGCCCACCGCAAACACCCAGTAACCCTATGTTTGCTGGAAATGGGTTTATACTTTTAAAATTAAACAAATCACATGCTTCAGTGTTAGTCACAGAGTCACTATTATAACAAGTTAAACTCTGATATTTCTACTTCACATTTAAAGCACATCCTCCAAATTTTAATTCTACACTCATATGTGATTGTTAAGAAATTCTCTTTATTGAAGAAAATTGGTTCTTACATGAATTCTGTACCAAAGATAAAAAGTTTGTAAATAAAAAGAGTAAATGAAGCACAGTATTGTAACTGTTAGCAATAAAACTTAGCATGCTAGTGGCAAGACAGAATTCTACCTATTTCTTATTTATTTTTGTGCACATCATCAGCAAAATTGTTACAAACTGTTACACCTGCAAGTATATCTCCATGGGAGTGTGTATGGCTAATATTGACAAAAATGCACTTTGGCCTGTAGATTGAAAGGAATTATAAGAACCCAGCCTGACCCTGAGATAAAAAAATCGGCAAACTCAATGGATAACTGTGAATTGCTTTTGAACTGCAGTTCATAACTGAAAACAGGGCAAAAAGCCTCAAACCAAACCAAAACCAAAATGACAAATGATCAAGGTACTCCTTGAGCTCAACAACAGTTGGAGTCAGAGGCTATTGACTACGACTCTAAATACCCTAAAACCAATCCTGCTTCTTTTCATTTTCAAGTGTATAAAGGAATTATACTATCATAGTTGAAAAGTTCAGATCTCAGATTAAGTTAATTTTGTAGAAAACAACCTACGATAGCATTGATTTTACTAGTTGAAAACATTACTGGTGTCAGGACATGTCCTGATTTTGTTTTATTTCAAGTAAGGGGCATACTGAACATGCTAATGCACGGCAGAACTATTGGATAAGGCAAGATGTAATTTGCTTTATCGTACACAAGGTGATTGACAGAGCAACACTAAAGACCTCCTAGCCTGAAACTTGATATAATTTAAAATAACCTTTAACAAACATGAGAGAGAAGTAGAAGCTGCAATATGTTTTGTGCCAGCAACACGTCTCTCTGATGTGCCTCTTCCTGCTCTTCCTCCTCTCCTGACAAATGTCATACACTGGGACAAGGCATTCTGTTTCCACAGAGGGCAGTCAGCGGCTCTAAGTGTGACTTCACAGCAGATGCCAAGGATTCAACATGCAATGTGCCTTCCCTGCCTATTCATAGAACTGGAAGGCACTCCTAGAAGGTGTCTGGTCCAGCCTCCTGCCCAACCAGTATAATATCCAGGGCATGACTAGGTCAGCCATGGTTTTACCTAGCTCAGACTTGGAAATCTCAGCACATAGAGACTCAATCACCTCTCTGGAGGGTATCTTTCACTGCTTCCATTATCTCAGCTATGGTGATGCAGCTCTCTATGGGACACACAACTTTAGTGAATTTATCAAAGTTTAAAACGGTATAAAATCAAGAAAAAACTCCTCCCTTCTTCCCTTTACTATTCATGGTAGTAACATTCATCCTTAGGGTTTTATATTCTCCCTCAACATAAAACCTAGAACAGGGAAGAGAAAGGATGGTCCCATTTAAACTCAGTAAGAGTACTTATATACTGTAGTTAAGACATATGAATAGAAGGAAAAAACATACTCCTTTTTCTATATTTTGCAGTTTTAGATTGCAAAGAAAAAAATATGTATTAAATAAAAATCTGGCTGACGCTGCCTTCTTTCTTCTGCCTCCCTAATTTTCTTTATTCTGATTCTGCCAAGCCAATTGGCCAGCATGGTTATCACAGCTTTACATGTGCCACCTTCTTTGATGTGTTTCCTTTGCTTTAAAGAAACGGAAAGATAAGAAAAACCTAAATTAGGATCTGTGGTGTGCAAAGGCTTTTTATAGGAATGCCAAAGTTTAAAGCACCCAGCCATTTTAAAAAGCTAGTATATGTAAAGTTTGGGATAGAGAAAAAAAATTGGAAACAAGGTAAATCTCTTAAGAATAAAACTTTTTATTAAAGAATTGAAAATTATATTACTGCAGAAAGGTCTAAAGTGACCTTTCAAGTAAAGGCACAGTGTTACTGGTGGTCTTTCTGTGTTTTGGTCTTTTAAGCATACATTTCTCTTTGTTGTCATACCTTTCTCTCCTAGCACAATTGTAAGTATCATGTTAGGTAGGCAGACCAATCTTTGACTTCACTTGCTAGTGAAAGTTAAGTTGATTCCGAAGGTGGAATCAGAGGGATCAGCCATCAGATCCTCCTGAATTTTTGCACAAGCCTTAGAATATCCTGTTGGATGTTCTGTTATAGAAGATATCTTACATAGATGAGACCACAGATATTCAGTACTGAGGAGTTGTTCATCATTAACCCAGAACATAAATGACTTGTATATGTATTGTTTTCCTAGAATGAAAGGATAGTCTTGGATGACAGAAGCAACAGAAAGTAAAATAAAAAGGCAAATAGAATAACCAGAAAAGGAAAAAAAAAGAGATCTCATGCTCTGTTGCGTTTCTCAATTATGAAGCACATTGTTACTGATGTTATTAAGGTCAGACAGGGGAAAAGGAATTTATTAAGGTGCATATTTGTTGAGTTTGTTGCTAGTCAAAGGAAATCGAATCAGGAAAATACTTTTCTTTTTTGGCCAAATGCATCAGTCTGTTTTCTACGCAATATATACTTTTCTGTTTGTAAAAGTGGAAGTGGTATAGAATCAAAAAAACCCAGGAAATTAGTAGAACCATAATTATTTGGATTGCAGATGAGTAGAAAAATATATAATCTAGAATCTTTAAATACTGAGTAATGACCCAAAACCACTAGAAAAATGCAATAACAACAATGGACCAGCTTTATTATTACTGTGGCATTGTAATCTCTTTTCAGAGCTATCTTCAAACAAAAAAATCCTTCTTATAAATTTATAAAACAGAATAAAACAGAAGCAGGAAATTATAGAAAAAACCTAAATCTTGTGGTTTTTAGTAAATTGTTGGAAGAAAAGTTTATCAGCAATACTGCTTGAAAATTAACTCAATATCTTTCACATAAAGATCCCATCTTTCCATATGGACTATCGTCCCCCAAATCCCTCCCATGTCTCTGGGGACTATCATATCATAGAATCATAGAACATGTTAGTTTGGAAGGAACCTTTAAAGGTCAATTAGACGAACCCCCCCTGAAGTAGGCAGGGACATCTTCACTATATCAGGTCACTCAGAACTTGATCAAGTCTGACCCTGAATGCCTCCAGGGATGGGGTCTCCAACACCTCTCTGGGCAACCTGTTCCAGTGTTTCACCACCCTCATAGTGAAGAACTTCTTCCTAATGTCTCAGCTAAACCTATCCTGCTCCAATTTCAAACCATTGCTCCTCACCCTACTACCATATGCACTTACAAACAGTCCTTCCACAGGACTATTTGGAGGCTTCACCATGCTCAGAGCCCTTGCACTCCCCTGATTTCCGCTTCTGGCCTCCAGGCTAAACCTCACAAATAACTGAAGAATTGGTTGTTTTAGAGGGTATTCCCACAAATGCAGGAGATCCGTTGGTGCCTATCTAAACCACAGAGTCTGAGTGGTTTTAAGAATAAGCACTTACTGCTTGTGTCTAAACAATGAATTTCAATAATTGTCAAGTGTGTTCAGTTTTCCGAAGCTTTTCATGAAACACAGCTCCTGAATACCTGGCCTGAATGTGAATGAGAGTTACAAAACTTATGTTCAGGTTGGTAGTTTTACTGGTTTCATATTAACAGTATAAAATACATCCAGTGTCTCCATTTCCTTTCATATTTATCTTCTGCTAAAGGAAAATAATTTTCTTAGTTATGTCTCTTCAAACGCTGAACGGGAACAGCAGGAATAGTGTCTGTTCCATCCACTGGTGCCATCTGGCAATTGGGATGGGGGAAAAGCATTATGCTATATATTATACAGAAGTTGACATATGGTTATGTTCTGGTTTGTGCCTCATAACCTAGTGCCTTAACCTCCCCCCATACACACACAAAAACTGAATGCAAATTGAAAGAACCTGCAAATTTTGTAAGTGGACTGAATATTAGCCTAACAGAGCCTGCAAGAACCAGGCTTTTTTAAAAAAAAAACCCACCAAAACACACCAAAATAACTCTTTTACTCGGAATGGTATCCCTCAAAACAGCGTTTGAGTGCAGCATTTTTTATATCTACAAATTGGTAAAGAAAATATTACTGAACAAGAAGAAGAAATGTGATTTACAAATTCCAGTTAGAAGTTTCTCACAAGTCTGCTATAAAAAAATCAAGGATATTTACTCTTTGTATTTTGGATGCAATTCATAAAGCTGAACCCATTAAAATTCCTCCATCTCTTCTAGAAGTAAGTAATTGTGATTTGAAAGGTACTGTGATGAAGCAATAATTTGGAGAAATAGGGCTTTTCCATGTTTTCTATTCACAGAATCACAGAATGTTAGGGGTTGGAAGGGTCCTTGAAAAATCTTCTAGTCCAACCCCTCTGCCAGAGCAGGATCACCTACATTAGGTCACACAGGAACACATGCAGGTGGATTTTGAATGTCTCCAGAGAAGGACAGTCCACAACCTCTTTGGGCAGTCTGTTCCAGTTCATTATCTTCACAGTGAAAAGGTTTTTCCTTGTGATCACATAGAACCTCCTATGCTTCAGCTTGCACCCATTGCCCCTTGTCCTATCATTGGATATCACTGTGAAGAGCCTGGGTCTGTGTAAGGGTTTTGTGCTGGGAAGCACAACTACAGAAAACAGCAACAAGGAAATTCCTTGGTACCAGCCACAAAGTTTCGAAAACTGTAAATCCTTCAATTGATGCCTGTCTCTGACTGATAGTGGGATGAGCATCCATAAATAATAGGATGCTTTGAAGACAAGGGTTTAAGGAGTTACATTTCCAAGGTCTGGACAAAGAATAGACCTCAGTCTTAATAAATAGAAGCCTTGTGCAAGGAATTTAAGAAGGAAACATTTCCAAGGACTAAATCAACTTTAATGCCAATTACAAAGGACCATTTTGACACTTGGAGGTTGTTAGAGGAGATACCTCTGATAGTGACAATGTCCAGCTGGGATACTGGTGACTACGCATGTGTCAGGAGGAAGAGGTGAAAAGTTTAGCCTGATGAAGACTACATGCCTTCATCCTGAAGACCCCCTGACGACCACTGCTGTGAGGCAGTGCGCAGGCGCAGCTGGGAGGAGTTTATGGAAATGACTTCTTGGGACTAATTTGAATACGAAGCGGGACAGCTTATGCATATGTATAGGTGTTACAAATTCCAAACACCTCTCCTCTATAAAAAGTTGAGCAAAGCAATCTTCAGTGGAAGGAAGAAAAGAAGAAAAGAAGCATAGAACGAATGAAAGAAGAAAGGAAGGAACTTCCCTCACCCGAGTCATCGCGGGAACCAGTGGTGGTAGCTATAACTTTCCTGTAACTTTAAACTCTTTACCTTTCTTTCTCTTTTTTCCCTTTTCTCTCTAACTCTCTCTCTCTCGTACCTTTCGCCAATTTTGCTGTAATAAACTTCCTTATGATGCAGCATTTGACCTCGTTTATGTCTTAATCTCACTCTGGGAATTATAAAAGAATCTTGCCCCTGACCGGGCTATTCCGGAACGGGACAGTCTGTCGTCCTGATAATCACCCTTTACATAATTATAGACATTAATGAGGTCACCCCTCAGTCTCCTCTTCTCCAAGCTAAAGAGACCCAGCTCTCTCAGCTTTTCCTCATAAGGAAGATGTTCTGCTCCCTTAATCATCTTGGTGGCCCTGCACTGGACTCTTTCAAGGAGTTCCCTGTCCTTCTTAAACTCTGAGGGGCCCAGAACTGGACACAATATTCCAGATGCGTTCTCACCAGGGCAGAGTAGAGGGGAAGAAGGACCTCCCCTGACCTACTAACCACACCCCTTCTAATCCACCCCAGGATGCCATTGGCCTTCTTGGCCCTGAGGGCACATTGCTGGCTCATGGCCATCCTGCTGTCCACCAGGACCCGCAGTTCCAAATATATTTTCTAGAAACAGGACCTTGGTGAGGAATGTAGTAGTTCAAACAGATCTCTAGTCTTTTTACTGAGAATATAAAAACATGCAGCAATTAGTGCCAATTTTAGTTACATCTCTCTTCTTTCTCCCATGACAGACAACTATTCATCATGTAATAAATGCATACAATGCAGTCATTTCACTTAGGGCTCTCTCTGGGCTTTCCATCTAAGTTTATAGTGTTCATAGCAAGCAATCTTGAAGGAAAGAAAAAAAGAGTGAAAAAGTCAGCAGTCTATTGTAATTCTTTAACATCTACAGAAAAGAAAGAGAAATAGATTGAATCTCAGCTCACAATCAGATGTAAAAAACACAGGTATTTTCACAGACCATCTCATTGAAGAGCTATTGCCTGCTTATCCAGAAGTAATCCTGTTGTCTGCAGCTGGCAATAGATAAATCAAAATTCTCACTAGCCTCAAAAAAAAAAAAAAAAAGGAATCAGCACTGGTTCTTACTGTCCTTCTTGTTTCAGAAATCCAGGAAATACTAAATGACACCTAACAAAAATGACAAGCTTTTTAAACAGTTTAACAAACCTGTTAGTGTCTGTGATCGATTTTCTACCATCACATGAATTAGAGACTGGATGTTACTCTGAAATTTACATACAGTGACAATTAGATACAAATAAGAATTAATGAAGAGAATTCCTACTGTGTGGAAAATAATTGTTGCCTCTCTTGGCCATGTAATACACATACAGGTCTTAGAAGACACTGCAATGGCTGTCTAACAAAATGAGTTATGAATATCAGAGCTCAAACTGATGACCAACTACAAATCTGCATACAGTATTCTCTAGGCTAAACTTTTGCATGCAGATAGTTACCATGAAACACCTGAGTGAATGATTAGAAACTGGATTATCAGTCTAATAATCTAGGGAGAGTGATAATAGTTTTGTTGAAGGGATAATTGTGCATCATTATTAGTAAAAACAAAATGCCAAATATGCAGAGAAAATGTGGATAATAAAAAGTTGTTGGGATTTAAAATATTTTTCATTAAATAAATATTATGCACCCTTTGCCACAAAGTGTGATGAACATAACATCAGCTGGCTCATGGCTTGTTCTTTCTGCATTAGCCATTTTTTTCTACCTCTTGACCATCCTGGTCTTTCTAGATCTGAATCTGTATTTGCATTTCTATTTTTTTCTAACCCTACATGAACATGAACATCACATAACCTGAAGAGGAAAGAATGTCTCTGTCTTGACAGACAACTCTCTGTCTTGTTTAGGTGGAATAAGGAGACAAAACCCCAGAAGTGTGAAAGTAATACCTGTGGAGAGAAGCATCCTATGCCCCTACACGTTAACACTCAGCATTCAGCACTGATAAGAGGTGTTTCATGTTTCCCTAAGGATTTTATCTTCACTTCTTAGAAACTAAAGAAGACAACACGTATCTTAAATTCAGCTTTGTATTCTAGCCCAAAATCATAACATTGAGTTCAAATACTCTGTCACAGTTTTTCCCCAGCTGGCAGTGAAGCCCCCACACAGCCTCTCGCTCACTTCTCCACAGCAGGATGAGGGAGATAAGCTGAGGAGTAAAAATGAGAAAACTTGTGGGTTGAGGCAAAGACAGTTTAGCAGGTAAACCAAAGTAAAGCAAAGACAAGGAATTCATTCCTCACTTCCTATGGGCAGGCAGGTGTTCAGCCATCTCCAGGAAAGCAGAGCTCCATCACGTCTAACAGTTACTTGGGAAGACAAATGCCATCACTCAGAATGTACCACTCACCTTCTTACCCCAGCCCTTTGTATGCTGATGTCATATAGTATGGAGTATCCCTTTGGTCAGTTGGGGTCAGCTGTCCTGGCTGTGTGCCCTCCCAACTCCTTGTGCACCCCCAGACTACTTGTTGATGGGGTGGTGTGAGGAACAGAGAAGACCTTGGTCCTGTGTAAGCACTGCTCAGCAGTGGAAAAAAAACTACCTCTGTAATATCAACACTGTTTTCAGCACAAATCCAAAGCATAGCCCGTACTAGCTGCTATGAAGAAAATTGCTCGTAGACTGTATGACATACACAACTAATTTTTGGACCTGATTGCTACCATTACAGACTTCCATTAAAGAGGTTACTGTTGCTTCAGGGTCAAATTTTGCCCACCTTTCACAGGGAGTGAAGTAGCCCTGAATTTTAATTTGCTATAAAATTTGCACACTTGGAAGAATAACTGGAGTTTCCTTTACCATGGGAATACAGGAGCAGCTGTCTCCATTCAAAAACCGAAAGAGAAAGAGGTTGGGTCTGCTTGTCTCTCTGTAGCTGGCTGATTTTTGAGAGAGGAGAAACAGCGTACTATATTAAGAAGAACTTTCTTCATGGGAAGGTGGCAGCCCTGCATATACATGCAGAACTCTACAAAGAGCTCTTAGGTTGCCATACTTTATGTTGCCATCCTGTCGCAATAGAATTAACAATGGAAAAGCACTAAGAAGTCATTTGCTTAGGTACCGCAAAATGAAAAAGCATAATTAGCCCCTACAGGCAGTATAATGAAAACGTGGAAACAAACCTCTGTGGCAGAAGGGAGATGAATGAAAGGCTGGTGTGCAAGAGCAAGTCATCTGTAGACAACCTAAAGTAATTTAGATTGGTGTTTAGACTAACTCTGACTGTTAGAGGCATTAAGGGCATCCATGTGTTAGTTTAATTGAGGCTGAGTCAGCATCTCCTCTTCAAACATTTACTGTATTTTAATATACTGGTGGTTGCAGCCCTCAGTCTGGGTTAAAACCTATGATACAGGCACTGAAGCTCATCCTCCAAACAATTCAACCCCCCAGTTACCATGGGAGTAGGAGGAGCATTTTTCTGACTTCATACCAAGGAGATGGATGTTGGCTTGGACCCCTCCTCAGAGCACAGATCTCTAGCTTCTGCCTGAAGTCTTCATTTAGGGAGGAGGAAATACAGCAGTAACAGGCAAAAGTAGCTCAGAGGGGGACTAATTTTTCATTATTTATATCCTTATCATTACAAATTTGCAAAAAATAACGCCTCAAGTACATTTCAGCCAAACTTCTGTGAAGTTCTGGGAAGAATCTAAATCTATTTCGTCAGATTAAACTTCACAAGAGGAATCCAATTTAGTGACGGCTAAACGGCTACAATGGTTACGTGGAGGTAATGTGGATTTACACAGTGGCGACCAATCTGCTCATCTGGAAACAAACACAAACCCAAACCATAAACGTAATGCTTCCTCCTACTTAGACATTCCCAAATATCCTAGAAGTGCCAGCAAAGTTCTTAGTATCATTATGAGAATGATAAAAATAGGATTTATGATATTGTGGCAGTTGATATCAATATAATTGCTATGATTGTATTTTATTTCCTTCTTGGATTTTTACTTTGGTCATTGGCCAGAATGGCATGCAATTTCTTTTTAATATTAAAGTTGAGATTTTCAGGAAGTCACTTCGTTACCAGAGTAGAGGCCTCAAAAAACACCTCAATAGGCAAGATGCAAAGTGGAATAATAATGAAAGGTAATAACAGAAGTGACTGCAGTTGATAATGAATTTGGATATTTAAAAACATGCAGACCAAGAGCACAAGCTCCAAACTCCATGTCTGACCAGCATCTTAGTTGTTTTTCAATAATTTTGAGTTGGTACAAAGAAGAAATGGCAACTAATTATTTCACAGTATATTTGAACAAACCAAATATACTTCATGCTATGAAAACTGACATATCTCAATCCTGCTTATGCTGATTTGTTGAGTTTCTCTGTCCATAGCTGGCATATTTCATTTGTTTGTTAACTTTAATTCATACTTCAGAACTTGATGTAATCTGCAACAGTTTGGGTGCTACATGGTAGAATCAACCCTTAAATAGCTATTTTGCATGGGAACTTTTGTCTGCAGTTTTTGTTCTTGGTAGCATGAAGCACAGTGTTGTGAACAATATAAAATGAGAATGAAGAGGCATGAAGAATATAGACTTCTGAAGGAAAACAGGGAGTGGGAATGTTAGGAAACTTAGGAAAGAACCTAAAAGGAGAACAGTGCATGAAAAGTGAACTTCAGACTCAGAAGTAAAATACAGATACTTACCCTTAGTAGGTGCAATGGTCTAAATTTTATAAGAAGGTACTTTTTTTTCACAAATATGTCACATTTAAAAATAAGTTTTTAGAAAGATGAGTAGAATTTATGTAGCTGTGAGACTATGAATAGCTGTAATACAAAATTTTGGGTTGTGATCTATAATTAGGCTAAAAAAAGTTACTATTTTTCTATTTTATAAATTTGATTTTATTTGTGCTATTGAAGTATCACAAAAATTATATTGAAATAAAATATCAACTATTTGCTAAGCAGCTTACAAAAGTGCTATAGACAATATTTGAAATTGCTTCTGATTGAAAGATGAGGGAAAGCAAAATAATAAATCAGCTATTTTTCAAAGCAACATCGAACTCCTGCTATGTCCTAATATATGCTTTGTTTAGTTGACAAATACAAAACATTCTCCTTAGAAGTTTTTTTAAAATGGGAGATATCCACGACTGCTGACTTTATTGGTTAATAACTACTTTTCCTAAGCTCAGGTATACTCATGAACAAGTGTTGAAATAGGATGTTCATAGTCAAAATAATCTCATAAATTATATTGTATAATTGTTGAATATAATAATATCAATGAAAATATATATATTCTTACTTACCCAACGGACAGGAAAGGCTCCTTTGATTCAAGTCTGTCAAGTAAACAACAAAAGTTTAAAATACGTACATATTTATTGACTTTGAGAACATTTATACGATGAATTAAAACAACCCACTCTCAGTATCAAATTTACTTGGTGAACAATCCATAATTAAACAAGAGAAGGGCCTGGTCCGTTAGGTGCTTAAGTCAGAAATAACCCCATTTACCTAACTGTACTTTGGTTAAGAAATCAAATATTTACAGGCCCTTTAAATTTCACAGATTCAGATGACTTGTGCAAATATTTACATGGAAAGAATAAAGTGAAGAAGTAATAATTTGTCCTTTTTTGTTTTCATTTTTCATGGTTTTGGGTTTTTTCTTGATGGTCATGATTTGGGGAATATATTGATTTTCTTTCTTTTTAACTTTAAACATTAAATTTGGTATGCTTGTAAGAAATTTCCTGATTTGAGGACTTCTATACCTGTTTTGTTCGCTTTCCAACATCTTTTATTCATATGGCATGGCCACTTCTTCATCCTGAGAACTTCTGGCACACCCACCACAATCAGCCTTGCACTGGTTTGGTAGACCCAGAATCATGCTCAATTCTAAAACAAGTTGGTAAAAGTGTTGTTCTCCAACTCCCTGTTGCTGCTGTCTCTGTGAGGACCTGGACCATCTGCAGACAGGTAGGAGCCTTTTCTGATAGTAGTTTCCACCCAGTCATGACAGATTTAAAAATCCTCATCTATGTGATGGTACTGTATTTCTGCTCCAGTACCTGTGACAGGCTGCCCTTAATTTTGTAGTGTGTCCTGGCAGGAATGAATTTACTAATATCAGCTGCTTGTTAGGACCATTAAGAAGTGACTTTAGGGTCCTTTATAAACATATTTAAAGCAAATTTGCAACTCAATTATTTTGAGAGGTTAAACGACATGCAAATGGTGCAAAAGTTGTCTATCATGCTAATTTTCATGGAGGGTACTGTGTTACAAAATAAACAGCAAATAAAAATCCCAGGTATCTAGAGTCTCTTCTTAGACTTTAATAAGAGAAGCGTTTCTAACGAAGTGAAGTATGTCATATCTGGAACTGAACATTTAATTTTTGTTGACCCCTCCCACCTGAAGCAAATTCAGTGCCACAAACAAAATATCTGAGATAAAACTGTAAACAGGACTAATTGTAAGGAAACGTATTATAAATTTTCAATTGTTTAAGAATGATTTTTTCTTGCAAGTCTTTGTAGAATAAACAAGTACATTTGCAGTGACTATTCACAGTTATTGCCATCTATCCAGAAGGGTATTTACAAAAGATGAACTTGCCACTGTGTATTTTGTCTTTAATTGAAAAATACTGCATGTCATCCTTTTGCAAAGCACTTACTTTTCTCCAAGAATCACTAATGGAAATATCTTAGGATCCTGTCTTTATTTACAATCTCATCTTCTGAGGTACTTTAAACCTAATTTCCCAGGGTTAGATTTCTAGCAGCGGTAAGGACCACTTGCAGAAGGTTTGAGGAAATGCCGCAAAGTATCAAAACCAGCAACTCTCCTGTTGTCGTCTTGGCTATACCTCACCTTTCCATTTCTTTCTGGTGTTGTGATCCATATCTCACAGAAGAGGGGACCACGGGTGGACTTACGTGTACCTCAAAAAACCCAAAGCTGGTTACCCCTGTACTCAAGGAGATGCTTTTCCAGTGCAGTCCCATAACACACACCAAAACTCTTATAGTGCCAAGAAAACACTTATCTTGGCATACTTCGTGCTTAGGCAGTACTGCCAGAGTAAAATAAAGTGATGGTGCCCTTTATGTGCCAGGTTGCAGCCTTCTCCTGCAGGCTCTGTGCAGCCACCATGCCAGCTTCATGGATCAGCTTTCCCTGCTGCGGATCACACCACTGCAGGAAAATATCTCTACCATGCTTGCAGCTTCTCTCTGGTATGTAAGGAAAAGCCAAGCAGTGTTATGGTTTTGTTTCACGTTATCCTGCATAATGAAATGAACCAGACCTGGGAAGTACCCAGTGTTTGGCTCTGGAGAGTAATGAGCAAAGAATGAAAGTATCATGGTATGTTTACATACTTGACAATATAGAAATTTTGTGATGAAGAGAGATCTGGTGCTATCCTGATGGAGGACATTCTGGTAGATTTTACTTGCAAACAAAAAAGTGTGTGATAGAATGTCCTGTGGACAAAAAGATGCAATTAAAAATCTATCTGAAATCCATTCTCAAGATGGAATTAAATTTGATTTAAATAGTGCTGCCCTAGGTTTGACCCCTCTTTAGTATATTTGACTAAATGGTTTTAGATAATTTGCTGCATTACTTTAAATTAGTTCAAGTGTTCCTTATAGTAAAGAAATACAATTATCTCTTGGCTTTTTATTTAAATCTGTAATTCAGTATATGGCAAATTAATATAAAGTTTTAAAACTGCAGCAATATGTAAAATAACATACTGTATTATATTTACTGGTGACATTTATCTTTATATATATATATGTATTATAGATTTTTTACCTTTCTTTTCTAGCCTGCGGTATACACAATTCTACAGAGTCTTGCATAATTAAATACAGTGTCTTAAAAACAGTAATCTTGATAAACTGTGAGAAGGGCTGTCATGCAAATTCAGGAAAAATGTTAGAACAGAAATTTTCTTTCTTGCAAAAAACATATGGAGCATGTGAGACATACTAGATTGGGCAGTAAACAAAGGGAATAATGTTTTGTTACGTAGAAAAGGTAATGAAGCTGGAGTGATCAGGATTTTATGTTCTTTCTTTCCTGAAATGGTTTTCCCATCAGAAAATTACAGTTTGTCAAAATGTCAAGGCAGTACATCACTTTGAATAGGAGAGGCAGTTTAATCAGCAGCATGACTGGGACATGGCAGACTGAGTTGTGTTTCCCTTTGATTCTGAACTAAGATTTTCTGAAAGGCCTGACTTTCTTATCTACATATAATGGATATGTTTTTGCAGGAGGAAAAAGAATTTTTTTACACTATTTGAATTGCTCAATTAAAATTAGTCACTGTAAACCAAGCAGGCATAGATAATCAATTTACACCTACCGATATGCTACAGTACAGTCACAGTCTGTTCAAAATAAGGACGCTAGAAATTTCCCTTTTAGTATTTTACCCCTTGTCTTAGAACAGACATTTTACAAGATGTGATTAACATAATTGTGTATTTTGTTATTTTATTTGCTGCTAAATTTACTCATATTAATGCAAATTATCTAAATCCCATCTTTGACATGGCTTGAATGTGTAGATGGACAGATTTTTCAAGGTTTACAGACAAACGTACAAGGAAATGTGGCTAGACGAAAGGCATGTGAATTTTACTTCAACTCATAAACAAATCATTTAAGGGCAGGAATATCCCAAAGTTAACTCCACTTTCCTTGCATAACTGTCGTATTAATATTACAGGTAAAATGACTTTTTATATCTGAGGCCTGACATAAACCAATACCACTTCTTGCTATAGAATCTCCGCTCATTCTTCTCAAAACCAATTCACATGAAAAGTGGATAACATTTCTAACAATATCAGCACTGTACACAAGAAAATGGATTTTAGCCAAACATTCTCCAATGTAACTTGTTATGAATCAATATATTCTTCTCAGTGGTGATCATATAATTTTATTTCTAAGGAGTTAGTATTCCCAAAGGGGATAATCTGAGTGTGTTGCTGACATCACATATTTTCTGTTTGACTGTAAAATGCATGAATAGTGACCACAATTTTTGGAAGAGTTAATACCTCTAACAGGAATCAAGAGGATCCAAGTTTTTCTTTTAAGCCATGCAGGAAAGTCAGGTGAACTACAAAGCATTTTGGACTTCAGTTGCTTGATGAATTGGCTATATAGTGTTAATATATATTTTGTATGATTGATGTGGCTGACTTATCTACCTGTCAAGCACGCCTATCTCTTTGTGCTGTATAGATTTAGGAACTAAAGATTTAGCAAAAAATATGTGAAGTCAAAGAATATTCAGATTTATGTCTCACCTTCTTTGCCAATGAATTTAATTTTAAAATGGTAACCAAGGACAACTCAAGGGATCTTTCAAAAGAGATGAAAGTAGTTTGCTATTCATAGTGATCAATCAGGGTTGCATTTTTCTCTGCATGTTGACCTCATGGTTTGAAGTCAACAGTCATTAGTGATTAGGAAAAATGTTACATCAGAATTTTGTGAGCAGTACAGCTCACATTTTGTCCTCTAATTCCTTTAATTTTCTGCATTATAAATTTTGGTAACTCCTAATATTTGGACACAATGCAAGCCGGCCTAAAAATGAGATGCCTTTCTATTTAAAAGGAAATATTATTTAATGCAACTTCTACTGTTTTTTGAGACTGAAATAGATGTTGATGGTGTACACTAGGTAACCTTCCTTCCCTCCTTCCCTCCTTCCCTCCTTCCCTCCTTCCCTCCTTCCCTCCTTCCCTCCTTCCTTCCCTCCTTCCCTCCTTCCCTCCTTCCTTCCTTCCTTCCTTCCTTCCTTCCTTCCTTCCTTCCTTCCTTCCTTCCTTCCTTCCTTCCTTCCTTCCTTCCTTCCTTCCTTCCTTCCTTCCTTCCTTCCTTCCTTCCTTCCTTCCTTCCTTCCTTCCTTCCTTCCTTCCTTCCTTCCTTCCTTCCTTCCTTCCTTCCTTCCTTCCTTCCTTCCTTCCTTCCTTCCTTCCTTCCTTCCTTCCTTCCTTCCTTCCTTCCTTCCTTCCTTCCTTCCTTCCTTCCTTCCTTCCTTCCTTCCTTCCTTCCTTCCTTCCTTCCTTCCTTCCTTCCTTCCTTCCTTCCTTCCTTCCTTCCTTCCTTCCTTCCTTCCTTCCTTCCTTCCTTCCTCTCCCTCGCTCCCTCCATCTCCCATCCCCACCTTCCTCCCTCCCTTCTCTCCTAAAACTGGGCCTTAGCAACTATTGACATATTGATTTAAGGAAGAAGCTCATTCTGTGTTCTAAAACTTCAATAAATACCATTATAAACATTGGGAAGTTTTTTTAAGAAGCACTGTCATATTCTGGAATAAATAAATGTTAGACCAGCTGTATAGAAGACATGATCTGTCAGAAGTGTTTCAGAAGCAGGGGATGTGGAGAAATAATTTACAGCCTTATGTCAGCTTTTACAATTGTTCATAATAAATTTAGTTAAGTTCCACTTCCAACTGATGTATGACTTGATGACTCTGGTTAGAAGAATAAACTTTTTTTCCAACTACTGTGTAATATGAAATATTGCAATAATACAAAAATATCAGAGTGCCCTGGGAAGTTCTTTTCCACAGAGCTAAATGTTTCTGTTGCAAACATACAAATTCTAGCATAAAATTAAAAAAACCCAAACAACTCCAACTATGGACAGAACCTAGAGTACTGCAAACTCAAAATGTCATTTCTCAGTGCAGATTTGTTCCTTTGACATGGTAACTGACTTAATGAATAGAAGAAGAGATCGATAATAAGTAAAATTTAGCCTGATTTTTAAAGTTGTTCATATTGTCTTATATGAGAGCCTCCTATTCAAGCTGGGATAATGTAATATAATTATCTTAACAGGAAAATACATCAAACCAAAAAGACCCAACATGCCTATGTACAAAGAATTATGCCAATGGGAAAGCAGATCACAATAATTAGGAACATACAGGACTATGTTTTGTTCAGTTCTGGTTTGCATAAATGATTTGATCTACAAAATAGCAACTATGTGTGCAAAATAGCTGACAAAAAGCTGTTTTTCAAACAGTCCAGTGAACAGAGTTAAAATCTGAAATTTAGTAAGTTGGAGAAATTGTCTAGTATCAGTGCATTGAAATAACAACAACAACAACAATAATAATGTCCAATGAGAACTGAGAACAAGAAAATATTAGCTGGAACTGAAGCTTCCAACTCTGGGGATTCCTGCTAGTGATCTAGGAGCTAGAGTTTCTGTCACTTAGATCCTTTCTGTTCCATGACAAGAAGCCTAAAATTTCTGCAACCTTAGGGGCTCTCTGCCTGCAACAGCTCACTGGAGTTACACAATATGAAAGTCTGGGACCAAAATCAGATAATATAAGAACCAAGTACGAAGTCTACCCATCAGTCTAAATAAGCATGCCTGTAAGCTATTGATGCTTCACTCCTGAGAAAAAATTTTTGCTGTGTAGCTACTGGAGTTTCTCTATGCATATCTGTTCACTATCCTTAATATATATTATATGTGTTTAGTAACTTATGAAAGTATTGCAACAAGTTATGCATTCTGACTGACAAAAAAGACACATTTTTTCTAATATGACTTCTGACAAAGTTAATTATTTAACATTGAGAGTAACTTAGACCACTTCTTGAAGTGTCAGGTTTTCCACAGTTCCATGAAGAAAAATTGGCATGTTATGTTCCAATATACCTGTAGATGATGTAGATCTTAGACAACTTCATTTTTGGTGGAAAAAACTGAAATGATGGTTAATCTGCATGAGACAGGACGGCTAGAAAATATTCTCTCTACCCTAGGTTTTGGTTCGCACTAATGCAGTGAATCTGCTTTAAAAATGGATCTGCCTTTATCTTTTTCAGAGTTTTGAAGTAAAAGGAATGGAATATTTGTTTCAGCGTACATATAACAATTTTTAAGCATTGTATATGTCTAGTCGATAAAAAAAGTATGTGTAACAATATTAAGTTTTTTTATAATTAATTGTGTATTTATTTTTAAAAACCCTGCAGAAGTCACTGGCTATTGATGGAGTACATGCTATTTACTCAGCTCTACCTAGGGCCTAAGCCCATGATAGGGTTGTGTCAGGGCACTCTGTGCAGGAAAATATTTTCAGGGAACACAGCATACGATGCTGTCTGCAGTACCTGATAGCAAGCTGTCCAACCTTCCATGCTGGCACTGTGCCCTGAAAACCAGCTGCAATATTATAGGGTTTTTCAAAGTCAGTCCAAGATAATTTCTTCTGCCTTACTCTATGAAATAGTTTTAATAGAGATGTACACAGCATATGACCAAATTTATCCAGTCTCCTAGCAAAAAATGAATCTTGTTGCATAATTTGAAAACTTCACATTCTTGATGTAAGCACAAGTTTCAGGGCCCCTAGGATTTCTTTCTGCATTAATTAATAGGACATATAATCTGTAGCTATCAGTTAGAAGATTGTGACTGAATTATCCAGAATTATCTCGAAAATTTGACAGCTGAAAAATTGAATAAATGGTAGTTTTCAATACAGGGAGAGAATGCCTATGCTAATTTATACAATGATGAGAGTCTAGGATGAAGCATAAATAAGCATATGCAAAAGTTGTCTATGTTTTACCAATAACAACATACGTTGTCATGTTGGATATTGAGTGCATTATTGTTATAACACATGGGATGGAAGGGGGCTGGGGGTGGTAGGAAAGGAAGGCATTGGGAAGAACAGTGATGGAAGTAGTTTTCAATAATCCTCATTAACAGGTGGTGTGAATTTTAGGCAACAAGAAGAGAGGAAAACACCAAAGTTCCAAGTCATTTGAAGGTTGTATATGAATATAATATTTTTGGAGAGCTAGAGCTAAAAATAGTATGATACCCCTGTAATAGTGTTTCAGTAGCTGATTATAGTTTGTACCTGACTTTGCTATATTGTCCTCTATGAATCCATAAATTACAAAAACAACATGAAGAGAGGCAGGGGTTCTTGCAGCTGAGATAAATATCGGTGTGTCTGGGAGAAACTAAGTTGTGATTTGGAGAAAAATTACCTCTAGGTATGGACACCTGAAGGAAACTGAGACTGCTTCAAGGTCATTACTATAATTTGTCCTAAGTCATGTAGATAGATGAGCAACTTAAATAAAAAGGAGAAACTGTTATACAAACGTATCTAACATGTAGTCTAACCATTAGACCTGTTAATGTTTCACTGCATAACTGGAAAAAGCTAGTTCCTGAGCTACAAGTGGAGCCAAGTCACCAAGAACAAAGAATGACAAAAAGCGGTCAAACAGCAAACACCTGAGGAAGAGTGTTTTCTTCATCCCTCGACCACCAGAGGACCCCCGAAGCCCACCAGAAAGAATATTGCACATGTGGCAGAACCTTTTACATATATAAAAGAGTTCTTAGAAATCTAAAGTTTATCTAGATTAGCTCTTGGAGGTTGCATTGTATTGAGTATGCATGATTTTGCAACATAAATTCTTTGTTTTCTTACTAATTTGTTGGAGCACTTGTGGTAGAGAGATCCCCAGTGGTGCCCAGCACTGCAATAAGGAATACCTGCTTAACACTTACATTAGACTCTGGCTGCTCAGTGAATAACCATGTAGTGATAGCTATCACTACAGTTTCGTTCTTCCTACACTAATCAAGAGAAGTCTTCTAAAGACTAGTGGAGTGATAAGGGAGCTAAACTGGATATAATCTGTACACCACATCTGTATGATGTTTCCAGTCACAAAGAAATGAATGCTCAGATTCAAAGTGAGATTCTTGCAAGAGTCAAGAAAAATAACTCTTCTTCATTCAGGTAAGAACACTACTAAATCTGCCCCCTTCTCAAATCAAAAAAGTGCTCAATCTGGTACCTTTGTTCAAATAACCAAAGGAAACAAACTCTGGAGAATTAAGGTAACTCCATGCCACCAATGTAAATTTTAATTTGCTTTTTCCTGTGATATGCTAATAGTTGTTAAATTTTGCTTCACCACCACCACCCCCCCCAAAAAAAAAAAAAAAGTTTTGAAAAAAGTAGTGGTGTAATTAGGTATCTACCTTCAAGCCCTCTTCCTGATAGCTTTAATCTTCTTTGCATGAAAGCTGATGTCACCTGACCCTCTCCTGCTCTAAATCAGAGTAAAAACATTCAGGTCAATATGCACTGTTGAAAAAACATCTGGAATGAGTTCATCAGGGTGGGCTGAACAAAACAGTGTTGTCTGATCTAATGCACACAATCAATACTACTTTAGTGCATGGCTATTTGTAGTCACAAAGAGATGAAGGTTAATGCAGGCATTGCCTTTAAGGATCTCAAGGGTAGAGGCTCAATATCCTTTTCCCTCAATGACACTACTAACACTTAAAAGTAGTTACAGGAGGGGCACTGCTCTGTCAATATATGATTCATGTTTGTCTTGTTTCCTAGAATAATCTCACTCTTGCAACACTAAAAAATACAACACATTTTTTATGCCAATAGATATTATAAATTTCTTGTTCCTTAGGACTCATAATAAATTCACACACATTTATGAATACATTTGTTACTTTTCAGTAAAATAGCCAGTGCTTTTGCCAGAAGTTCCGGGAATGCCAGCAACATAATTTACCAAAAAGGCAAGCAATTTGTAACATAGTCTTAAAAAAATAAATTCCATTTGACATTATGCACCAACAGTGTTCTATATAAGTATCAGCCCTGGCAGGATAGATAACATATTTTCAGGCAGTATACAGAATTCACCAAGAAATAAACTTGTGGGCTAACTTCATTTTTCCTAATTCATTGCACATTAATATGTTGCTATGTTCCTAATTCATTGGTCATGAATATGTTAATATGTTCCTCTGTGTTGCATACAACATAGTCTTCCATGTTATTTGTAATCTTAACTATCTATTTTCTCTTAAACTAAGTATAATTTAAATCTCTTCTGATGTTATTCATAAGACTTTAAATATATAAAAAGTTACAGACTTTCATTTACCCATCCTGCCTTATTTATTCTCATAATATTCAATCTATCATCCAGCATTTTATTTCTATTGCAGTTTGTAAGCCACCTACTCTGTGTCCTTGCAGTGTATCAGCAGATCCCAGGATGAAATACAGCTTTCTAT
Source organism: Laterallus jamaicensis coturniculus (assembly GCA_022605575.1). Classification (NCBI taxonomy): domain Eukaryota; kingdom Metazoa; phylum Chordata; class Aves; order Gruiformes; family Rallidae; genus Laterallus; species Laterallus jamaicensis. Next base: position 63,112,384 of record JAKCOX010000002.1, on the reverse strand, counting down.
ACAATTAGAGGTGTTACATTATGTGAGAACCAAAGTCTAATTAAGAGCCAACAAAGAGGTGCTCCTAAGCACAGCCTTCCCCTGAAACTCTGATTACTGCTGCAATTAAAGGTTTATTAAATTCTGAAAATTAAGAATCCTGCTGTTCGTTTACCATTTTACGACACGCCCTTTCTTGTTCTATGCCATGAAACCCATGTCCTAACTTTTAAGACTTTGATAAAGTTAATAAGACAGTTATTAAACAACAGTGGTTGCTAGAAGTTTTCTGCAGGCCCAAGAGTAAACATTAGCCGACTCAAGGCTGGAGTCACTGACCAAGGCCGAGCCCATCAGTGATGGTCACAGCACCTCTGTGAATCACATTTAGGATAAAAAAACCCCAGCTAGCAGCTGCTTTTTTCCACCAGAGAAGTGAGTGAGAAGATGTAAGAGACTGTGCAGACACCAAGGTCAGTGAAGAAGGGTGAGGTGCTTCACGTGCCAGAGAGATACCCCTGCAGCCCATGGGAAGACCATGGTGAACCAGGCTGAATGACAGGGAGCAGAGATCCAATCTACAGCCCATGGAGAACCCGACACCAGAGCAGGTGGAGACACCTGAAGGACACTGTGACCCTGTGGGAAGCCCGCGTTGGAGCAAGTTCCTGGCAGTGAAACCTGCAGCCCATGGAGAGACCGATCCATGCCAGAGCAGGTTTACTGGGGGAAGTTGTGACTCTGTGGAGGACCAGGTTAGAGCAGTCTGGGCCTGAAGGTCAACACTCCATGGAAGGGAGCCACGCTGAGGCAGTTGGTGAGGACCTGAAGCCTCAGCAGAAAAGATTCATGACTGTTTCCTGTGGGTGGGACCCCATGCTGGAGCAGGGGAAGGTTGTGTGGAATGCCCCACCCCCCCAAGTAAGAGGGAAAACAACTCGTAAGAAACTGATCAAAACACCCGTTCTCCCAATCCCTGCCCTTCCTTCTGTCATGCTGCAGTTTTAAGATCTAGAGAAGGAAAATAGCTTGTGAAAAACTGACCAAATCCCCTGTTTCCCCAGATACTGTTTCACTAAAACTCAAATGTGGGAAGATGTCTATAGTATCTGTTCCTGATGCTTTAAATTTCTTTGAGGTACTATTCTTTTTCTTTTGAAGCTAACAAAAGCACAGCTGAGTACTTACAGAAGACATTGTCTTTCTGCTAGAACAAATTCTGATTATTTCTTAATCGAAATCTCACATGTAATAGCTGATAGGAACAAGGCTCAAACTGTCAAGATTTAAACTGAATGAATGCGTAAAAAGTACTATTTCTGTTTGCTTGCAGGCAAAACCATCAGTGCTCTAGATCTTTTAGGAATTTACTTTTTGAATTATAAACCAGTTTTTTTCATTTGTATTAGCAGCACAAATTCTTGGATGAAAGGAATCATAATCTCTGCAGTGCTATCAGAAGGTTGTGAATATGTTTTCTGTTCCACTATGGTATAAACAGGGATTAAAAACCATGAAAAAAATAAGATGGATTTACAGCAAGTTATTTAGCTATAGTTTACTGCTTTAGGTTTCAGAGGAGATGAAAAGTAAAAAAGAAGATTAAATACTAGGTGGAAAAAAAAAAGTGCAATAAAATAAGAGAACAGGCTATTCTCCTCAAAACTTGCTAATCTCTGACCATGATTGTGATTATGGTGTCTGGGCCTTTGTAGAAAAAAACATTAGTCATGTAATATCATATATCATCTTTTGCAAAAGGAAAAATATCGAGTTAGGAAAAGGGATGCAGCTCCTTTGCAGATGTGTAGTTAGTGTCACTGGCTTCCTCTTAACAAATAAAAAAATAATAAATTGAGAAAAGACTGTAGAAATCTAAAGAATATCGTGAGGGAAGTTTGGAAGAATGGCAAGTGCTAGTATGTCAGTCTGTACAGGACATTCTTCAAAATGGACCAAAGTTGACATCATAGTTTAAAAACTCTAGTGAAGGTGAATACAAACAAACGAGATAAAAATATAAGATTTAGGATTACTGCTAATCTGAGAAGGAATGTCTGTCCTAGTCACTAGAGATATGTTGATGACAGTAAATGACAGTAAGCAATATGCGTAAAATAACGAAGGGGAAAATCTATAAATAAAAAGAAAAAAGAAAAAAAGATAGAGCACGGTTCTGTTGTCCCAGTTGTTATTGGAGTTACCACACAGATTAGGAATAAATGTACAAATCAAGATAACAAGTATATTTTATGCATTTTGGTTTTTTGAACTTTTCCTGTCTCTTTAATTTTTCTCCAGAAAGAAATGTTTTCCTGGGTGTTCCTTAGGACCTGAGACTTCCCCCACCTTCCCCTCTTGCAATTTATCAACTGCTACACATTCATGCTCGGGATCACGTGAAAGGGTAAATTTATGTCCTTGGCTTGCTCTTCCAACCCATATGAGCAAATGGATTTGTCCTTTAAACATCTTTGGCACCAATCTGATTGCAGTTTCACTGACATAATTCAGAAATGCAGAGCTGCATGTGTTACCTTCCAACAGCAGATATTTTTTTCTTAGTCATAGGATCACAGATGGGACCTTGAAAGATCATCTAGTCCAAACCCCCCAGCCAGATCAGGATCACCTAGAGTAGGTCACACAGGAACACATCCAGGAGGGTTTTGAATGTCTCCATAGAAGGAGACTCCACAACCTCTCTGGACAGTCTGTCCCAGGGCTCTGCCACCCTCACAATGGAAAAGTTTTTCCTTATGTTCACATGGAACCTCCTATGCTTCAGCTTGCACCCATTTCCCCTTGTCCTGTCATTGGACATCACTGAGAAGAGCCAGGATCTGTCTTTCTGACAATCACTGTTTACATATTTATAGACATTAATGAGGAGACATCAGTCTCCTCCAGGCTAAAGAGACCCAGTTCCCTCATAAGGAAGATGTTCTGCTCCCTTTATGATCTTAATGTCCTTGCACTGGACTCTTTCAAGGAGTTCCCTGTCCTACTTAAACTCTGAGAGGTCTAGAACTGGACACAATATTCCAGGTATTGTCTCACCAGGGCAGAGTCAGGCCCTGACCTACTAACCACACCCCTTCTGATACACCCCAGTATGCTATTGGACTTCTTGGCCCTGAGGGCACATTGCTGGCTCATGGCCATCCTGCTGTCCACCAGGACCCACAGGTCCCTTTCCCCTATGCTAATCACCAAAAGTGATCAGATACAGTCTTATGATAATAGTTGGCATGCTGGTTTTTTTCAAGGAAAATAACAAAAATTCTGACATAACTGAATTACTGGATATGCTGCAGCTTTAAACATTTTTAATAGAATTGAGAATGTTATTTAAGTTCTCAACACAAGCAAAATTGGCACTGTTTGTTGCAAATTTTAACTAAGAATTTCAGACTAAATGATCATTTTTCTGTACAGTAATAACAGCCTCAAATGTGATCACTGAGAACATTCTTTGATGAAATAACTGTAAATAATGTCATACTGGACCTAAAATTATCTCCATTTAAGTATGCCTAAAAATGTTGTTTTATGGAAGCTGTAGCTTTAATCAAGAGAGCTGTAAAGCAACACTTATCTTAGATTCATTCCGTTGCAATGAAATAAAATAGCTTATTTCATGAAGAAGGAAGTCAGAAAGCATCAAGAATATACATTTTTGTGAAAAGGAAGCACTTTGCTTCAAAAGTGCTTCCTTTTTATAATCTTAATATGATTTTATATAATCTTAATATGATGTCATATAATCGAAATATGATACATTCATCAAAGGATTATGTTTTATAATTTTTTGTTGTCCTGTATGCAGAAAAAAATAAAAGGCAAGGAGAAACCTAATGAAGTTCAACAAAAGCAAGTGTAAAGTCTTGCATCTGGGGAGGAATAATGGTTCGTTTCAGTACAGGCTGGGGGATGTCCTACTGGAGAACAGCTCTGTGGAGAACGACCTGGGGGTCCTGGTGGATGACAGGTTGGCCATGAGCCAGCAGTGTGCCCTGGTGGCCAAGAGAGCCAATGGGATCCTGGGGTGCATCAGGAGGAGTGTGTCCAGCAGGTTGAAGGAGTTGATCCTCCCCCTCTACTCTGCCCTGGTCAGGCCCCACCTGGAATACTGTGTCCAGTTTGCGCTCCCTGGTATAAAAAGGACAGGGATCTCCTGGAGAGAGTCCAAAGAAGGGCTATGAAGATGATTAAGGGCCTGGAGCATCTCCCCTATGAGAAGAGGCTGAGTGAGATGGGACTGTTCAGTCTAGAGAAAAGAAGATTAAGGGGGGACCTAATTGGTGTTTACAATTACCTTAAGCATGGGATGCAGGGGGAAGTTAGCCAGCCCCTTTTCAGTGGTCAGTGGAGACAGGACAAGGGCAATGGCTGCAAGTTAGAACACAGGAAGTTCCGCACCAACATGCGGAAAAGCTTTTTTGCAGTGATGGTGACAGAGTCCTGGGACAGGCTGCCCAGGGGGGTTGTGGTGTCTCCTTCCCTGGAGGTATTCAAGACCCGTCTGGACTCCTATCTGTGTAGTATGAGCTAGGGAGCCTGCTTTGGCAGGGGGGTTGGACCCGATGATCTCTTGAGGTCCCTTCCAACCCCTACAATTCCGTGTTTCTGTGATAATCACAATTTAATGCAAATATAAAGAATCAGAAAGTAATTGATCAGGTTTATTTTCTGTTGTCTGGATTGTGTCATTTGGCTCTTGAAGGCCAGTGATAAAAATGGACACACAAATGTGTTAACAAAAATGGAAGCAAGTTGTTGGAAATCTAGGACAATATTCAATCAAGAAAGATCCTTGTACCTGCAGTTATTTTTTTTATATGCCAATAGGTTAAAGCATATTGCTAATACACTGCCAATAGCACACTACAGCAACAATTATGCAGTATTCAAATGGAATAGCAATGCTTGCTTGACATAGAATTGGTTGAGTTTTTGTTGGGCTTTCAAATGGCAGGAACGATCTTTTGAAGCCTCCTACCCTGGAAGAAGAAACTGTTGACTTTCACTGTGCCTTTTGCACTTTCTCCTGAAATGAAGGGTGCCCAGGAACACACAGAAAAACAACTCAAAGTACTGGATAGCTCTGAGGACTGATCAGCAAACCAATCCACACCAAATTCTATAAATGATATCTTAAAATAAATCTGGGAATCAGAGAGCATGCAGAGAAAGACTCTAAGCAATTTTTAAGCCTCTGCTGCAAAATAAAACTGCAAAACCAAAGGAAATGCAAGATGTGGAACATAATCCAATTGGTTTTGTGATGGAGATTATAAAAGCAAAATGTACTGAGGATACTGATAATGTAGTTTTGTCAAAGAAAAAAAACAACTTTGGTATAAAAACATAATCATACCCTGTAAATAAGAACCCATCTATTTCCAGTCTATTAATATTAGACATTTGAATAAAATAATTTCCATGGCTTGCCATGGTACTTATGCAATTGTAAAGCAAAGGCTATTTAATATGGCTCGTTAGTAGCATGTTAAATCAAGCATGCTGAATATACATTTCGATTGCATTACATGAAGAAGTGGTTGGTAATGGGAAATTACTGTGCTGTCTAATGCCACTAAAGGAATACTGAACTGTAAGACTGAAACTGTAGAGACCAGCTTGGAAAGAACTTGTCTTCAAGGGAAGGCTTTGCCAGGGCCACTGTGTGCTGTCAGTGCTGTGGGAATTCAGCCACTACTTCCAAATTCTAGTCCCGTGCTTTCCTACATGATACAAATATTTGTTTACTCCAGTGTAGTTCCTTTTTTGGTAAACAAACTAATTTTCTCAGAAAGCTGACTCAGATGTGATTTACAACAGGTTTCTCCCAATTCCCTCCCACTTGTACTAGTCTCACCACACTAGTTTTGACTCCCCATGCCCCACACGATCTCCGACAGGTTCCACCCCACCCCTACACCACAAAGCAGGGCCAGCAGTAGCCACGCTTATTTATGTTCATGCCACTAAAATCCCACTATTCTTCTAGCATGTAACACAGAGGGCTTTTGTTATTCAAGAGACTGAAAAATAGGTATCCCCCTTACAGGTGCCTGTCTTGAAGCAAGGCAAGCCACAGGCAGCACGTGCATGGCTGCTCTCCTTTGCCTCACCTGGTGCTTTTGCCTACACCTGGAGCAACTGGGGATCGAGCTGTTAGCAAATGGAGAAAAACCTTTCATGTAACACCTCATATAGAATGGCGATGGAATAAAATGAATAATAAATAGTTAAATTATTCTTTCATGATATACAGAAACAGAATACCAGTCCATCAGAGTGTTTGTGGTTGATTCTACTTTGCTATGTTGGGCATAAATCCAGAGGAAAAAACCAGTAAATGTGACCGTTATATGCTGACACAGAACTCCTTTAGTGAAGTATTGATCAAAACACCACTAAATTAAAATGTCAAAGTGTGATCCTTCGTTATCCCACAGCAATGTACCCAGAGAGTGCTTTACCACATTTCTGTCTGCATCTTTAAGCTTCACCTTGTGCTTCGAAGATCTGATGATTAGCCAGTAAAATTAACTTCTGCTTGAGGCTAGATCCAAATAACAAGATTTAAAATAATTTTACTATGCAGATTTTTCAGGCATTTAGTTTTCTGCAGAAGTGTTGAGCTGAAAAAAGAAAAAAAGTTTTGAACCTTCTGGAATTTAAGTCCCCCCTCACATACTGAACACCAATGTATATCAGGAGAAATGCTGCTGGAGATAACAGTTATGTTAGATTGAAGCTGATTCCTGAGCAGTACCCTAAACATATCTGTAGTAGTTCAGTGAGTATATTTAAATTGAATAATATGTATAGCAGCTTTTTGAAGCAAATGCTAAATCTTTCTGTTCTCCAAGTATTTTTAAGGCCTCATCCAAACTGGAAATTCTTTTATTATAGATTGAGTAGCTTCACAATGATATTGACTCGCTCCCACAGCACTCTAACTCTGTCCCTGCACTCCTAGTGTCTCTACATACCTCCCAGCCCACCTGTTGATACTTCCACCTTTTTATGCCTCTTTTTTTATGTTTTCATTTTTTCAGGAGCTTCTTGTTCATTTGTGCAGGCTACCTGCTACCTTTGATTGAATTCTTGTTCAAGAATCAACTGTTCTTGAAGGTGAAGGAGGTGATCCTTGGAAATCAGACAGATCTCCTGGCCCCTTCTTCTCACTGGACAGTGTCCCATGAGATTATTACAAGCCATGCAAATCCAGTAGTCAAGAGTTTTGATCAATGGGATCTATAGCTGATACAAATTAGGGCATTACATTACATTTAAGAGAAAAGAAGTGGAAGTAAATTTTATCCCAGTGAGTGGCAAAACCTTTTGCTGACTTAATTACGTTCATGATACCTTTTAAATTCTCTGTATCACTTTTAATTGTGGTCTTTTCTTTTTTCCTATGAACTCTATCAGGAATGCTAACATCAAAAAGACATGAGAAGTACCAGTGGAATAATCTTGTGAACAAAGGAGAGTCAGTATATATGAATTGCTGCATGCATAAATCAAGGAAGAAATGATATATGCTTATCTATCTTGCACACAGTTATTCCTATAGTTGACAACAAATGGTGTCTCACAGTTAGGGTCACGCTAAATTTCACATAGGTGAGATTAAATAAGATTATTTCCATACAGATTATAAAAGATTTAAAAAAAAAATGCAGGTCCTGAACTTCAGCATTCTTCAAACGAGTAAATCTAATGACCTGAACATATATGTAAATTACATGGGTATAATACATCATAGGACATCAGTTGCTATATACTAATTGCTCCTGTGTGTGTCCAGTTATAAATGTTTCTCTTTACTTAAAAGATTCTCTTCAGAGGTGGGGAGTAGTTTGAAAAGATTTGAAGCTTCAAGCACTTCACAATAGATAAATAATGCAACCCTGTGTAACACTCTTTCTTGCCTACCTTAAAATTGTTCTTAAATGTGTCTCAAGTATCCAAAAATACTCATTAAAATCTGTAACAATGGAGACTGAATAAACAGTAGTTCTTATCCTTAACACTATGTTCTCCACAGTTACTCTTTTTCCACTGGATGTCTACCTTAAGAAAGTTTCTTCTAGTTAAGTTTCCTGAACATGCTTATGAAAACACCACAGGTGGTAAGTGTCAAAACTCTTTTAAGTGGCCATATAGCACATCTTCCTCTTTATTCACTAAATTGGCTGTCTTGTCAGACAAGGAAATTATATTGCTTCAACAGAATTTGCTCCCAATAATTCTATGATAGATTTTTTTTTACCTTCTTATTATCCTCTAGGTGTTGATAAATTGATTGTCTAATAATTTGTTCTAGTATATTTCTGGGAATCACAGCTGTGCTGACCTGATAATTTTCTGTGTCCTCCACTTCTTAAAAATAGGTATAGAGCCTGCCTGTGACCACTGGTTGTCTCACAAATTTATGAAAATATTCTCTTAACAGTCCACACACAGATTCATCTTGTCCTTTAAATACTCTAGGGATAATCTCATCATACCATTTCCATTGAATTCCAATATTGGTTAGTCAATTCTTTTATTCCATACCCTCCAGCTAAAATTGATTTCCTTAAATAGCTGGTCAACTAACCTCTTCTGCCAAAGCAAACCTCTTTTGCTAAACCAAAACTAACTTCTTTTTGCTTAAGCAAAAGAAATTTTTTCTGTATTATCTATCTGCTATCCTTTCCTGCTAAGTAACAGCAGTACAAAAAAGCAGAGGAAGTTGCTCAAATGACGATCTTTTTGTTGCCTTTTATGTGCCTTACTTTTTCTGATGTCCTGTTAGATGATTCTGCCTTTCTTTTCTACTCACATCTAGTCATAGGATTTTGCTACATTTTGTAAAATCCCTTTTCACTCTTCAAGATGTTAAAGAAACTTGATGCTGTCATATTATTCCTTTTTTCTACCTCTACTTCCAGAGAATTTTCTGCTCTACCTTAAGCATAGTCAATGCAAGTTTTTCTGCACTCCTTTTTTCCCTAAAATTTCCTTCCAAGAGAGAGATCCTGCTTACCAGTTCTCTGAGCTCATTGAAGGCTGTCCTTTCTGAAATCCATTATCCTATTTCTACTGCTCTCATTCCTCCCTTTTCACAGCGTAAATTTTATGATAACTGAATTTTTAACCAATGCATCTTTAGTCAAAATCAAATCTAAAGTAACCACTTGTCTCAACTTCTTCCATTTTACAGTTTGACCCTGGCCAGCAGCTAAGCACCCACATAGTCCCACTATCTCACTCTCCTACTGTTGTCCCTCATTGGTATGAAGGAGCATATAGGAAGAGCAAAAGCGAAAAACTCTCATGAGTTGAGATAAATGTCATCTAATAAAGGAAGGAAGGAGGGAAAAAAACAAGTGATGCAAAGGCAATTACTTTCCACCTCCCACAAGCAGCCCAGGCAGTTTCCAAGCAACAGCTATTTTGGAAGGGAAAAAAACTTCCAAGATTTTTTTCTAAGCATGATGCTATATGATATAGAATGTCTCATCCCTTCGGCCAGTTTAGGTCAGCTGAGCTGTATTTCCCATCCTCAGCTTATTCATTGGGAAGGCAGAATAGGAAAAAGAAGCCTTCGGGCTGTGCAAACACTGTTCAGCAATACCCAAAACATTGGTGTGTTTTACTAACAAATACAAAACACAGCACAATATTGGATTCTATGAAAAACGTTAACTCTGTCCCAGCCAGTTCCAATACAATGCTTTGAAATAAGTATACTCAATAGTGTCAAGAACTTTATAAGCCATTGACCTCCTAATATATTAATATGCTAACAGATCCTAAGATAATTAATGTCTCCATTATCATCAGATAAAGTTCATTAGTTCCTCAAAAAAAGCTTCTCTCAGTCTTGTAGAGAAATTATCAGTACTAGATCCACTAGAGAACACAATCTAAGATCTTCTTTCTCTTTAAAGTTCCTGCAGAACTTTCCACAGCTCTCTGTCCTATCCCTGTCTTGTCTGTAGAACAAGTATTTATGAGAAATCATTCAGAAGCACAGTCGAGGTGCATACAAATGTCAGAAAGCACAGAACTTCTTCAAAAATATTTTTAAATACTGTCAAGGGACACAATACACCATGCTACCAGTAACACCTAAAGAGTTTAACAGCTTGAAGTTGAGAGTAATGATAAAACAGGGGCGCTCTTCTCTGAAAGTAATATTCCTATCCTTTCAGGTAAGGGCAACTATACGATAAAACTTCATCTTACTGTTCTGCAGCACGCAAGCTCAGATTTCAAATCCTCCTGCTTGTCACATTCTGAGATTCTATCCTTGAATTTCCGTCTGAAACTCTCAGATCAGGCCAGGTTTGAGAGTTCAGCTCAAGTGTCTGATTTCAGCACTGAGCTGTTGTTCTCAGAGCCAGTCTATCTGCATTTCAGCCACAGTACAAATTGGCCTAATTCCTTTCAGAGATCTGGAGCATGAACTCTTTAGTACTTATACAATAAGTGAGGTTTATTGAGTAGAAATGGGTATGTGCATGTCTGTCTGTCAATTCCCCCAGCAGTCTGGAATGCTTCACTAACCATGATTAGCTGGGGAGGGGAGGAGGGGGGGGAAGAAAAAAAATGTAAAAAATATCTAAAAAAAAAAAAAATATAAAAAAACCCCCACACAAAAGCATGGGTTTCTTCAGGTTTGTACAACCTGTATGAAAAAAGGCACCTGGGAATACAAGAAAGGCACTGCCTATGCCCTCCTGAACAGCGGAGGAAGGACTAGTGTCTTGTTAATAGTTGGTTCCTCACTTTTGACATGCAAATCAATGAGACACCAGTTCTGTTGTGCTGAAATTATTAGTTATTTCACCAAACCCTGCAAATAAAGAAGTGCTAAGACTGAGGCTGGGGCCAAGCAGTAAAGCATAAGGATTAAAAATTGAAATAACACTCAATTAAAAAAAAAACCAAAACAGAAAAAACCTCCTTTAATGATTGTAGTATTCTAAGTGGAGAGATTAATAAACACTTCACAAATAGCCACACCAGTCTTTTTATCACTAGGTTTAGTAAATAACAGATTTATAATTTTATTCTATACTTCACTGAAATTTTGTTAAACGTTACACTTTTTATACGGGCCTAAAGTCTCTTTCTCCTCTCCTGCACTTCCACTTTTACTTCAGAAAAAGAAAAAATAAAGTATGGAGGGAAAAGTAAATTATCAATGCATAAACAAATTTTAAAAATGCTCCAAACCATTATAACGCAAAACATACTTAAATTCAAAGCTTGTATTCCAGACTGAGCCCTTGGGTGAGGTCTTACAGAACCTAACATTGAAAAAGCACAGCCCCAGTGGCTTTAGCATCCTGGGAACAAAATCTGTGCAAGGCTACTTCATCCTAAAGGCCTCTAGCTATCAAACATCTTTTCAAAAGGCTTTTTAGTATAGCAAGACTATGAGTAATGACTCTTACAGTTTAAATCATAGAATCATTAAAGTTGGAAAAGACCTCCAAGATCACCTAGTCAAACCGTCCCCCTACCACCTCTATTACTTACTAAATCATGTCCCTAAGTGCCTCATCCAACTTTTCTTTAAACACCCCGAGGGAACGGTGACTCCCTGAGCAACCCATTCCAATGCCTAACCACTCTTTCTGAGAAGAAATTTTTCCTAATTTCTAAACTGAACCTCCCTTGGTGCAACTTACAGCCATTCCCCCTTGTGCTATCACTAGTTATCTGTGAGAAAAAGCTGGCCCCCAGCTCATCACAGCTTCCTTTCAGGCAGTTGTAGAGTGCAATGTGGTCTTCCCTTTGCATTGTTCTTCCATTGGCAAATTAAACCTAAGATGTGAATGCTGAGAAGGCAGAGACTTTCTAAATGCCTGCATTATCACTTAAATATCCTAACTATATTAGTACAAACAGACATTCTGTTGGTTTTTTGAAATAAAAGAGAGGCATTATGTCCATGTTGAGATCATTGCATCAGTTATAAATTTTGTTTGCTGGGCTTTCTCCTAGCTGGTCTGAGCTAGTATTTTTAAGAGACATCATACAAACAGTCCTTATCTCTGTAAGTCCAAATATTTCATTCTGTAGTGAGTCAAGAGATACTGTCAGACAGACACTGGCTCTTTTCCTCTTTCAAAACATTTTGGTGTGTACAGGAGCTTGATTATGCAGGGCTGTGAGGATGATTAGGGGCCTGAAGCATCTTTCTTATGAGGAAAGGCTGAGAGAGCTGAGTTTCTCTAGCCTTGAGAAGACTGAGAGGGGATCTTATCAATGCTTAAAATTATCTAGAGAGGGGATGTCAAGAAGAGGAGGCCAGGCTCTTTTCAGTGGTGCCCAGCAACAAGACAAGGGGCAATGGGCATAAACTGGAAAACAGGAAGTTCCATCTCTGCATGAGGAAAAAAAATCTTCATTTTGAGGGTGACAGAGCACAGGAACAAGCTGCCCAAAGAGGTTGTGGAGTGTCCTCCGTAGATATTCAAAACCTGCTTGGATGAGATCCTGTGCAGCCTGCTCTAGGTGATCCTGCTCTGGCAGGAAAGGTTGGACTAGATGCCAGAGGTCTCTCCCAATCCCTACCATTCTGTGATTCTGTGATTTCATACAAACATCAAAGAGTGAATGGAAAAAAATTCCTCCGCCTTGTTCATGAGCTACACAGTGACAGTGGTAGATGCATACCATAATTTTTCTAATAAAAACTGAATTGTAGTAAGATGAAATCTCACTTACCTGTAAAGTGCTGAAAGTGGCCGCTTGTTGCCAGGTTTTGGTCTGTATGGTTTTGGTTCTCCTGCCATGTTGATATCTGAAAGCAAATTTTTGATATTGGTAAGCCAAGTGTCTGGAAGTTAGAATGAGTTTACAAAGGCACCTTTAAGACACTGAAAATGAGTAGCAGTCAGTGAAAATGGACAGCACAGCTAAAACACTTATAGTTTTTACCACTTCTGAATTGTTGCTATAAAACTTTCCTAAAAGTTCTTACTGCAATGAATGAGGATTTTAGGCAAAATGTCAGCTATTGGTAATTGACATTTTTTAAACATACATGTGTTTCCACTCAGGAAGCTGAATCCAATAATGTATTTCTATTACAGAAGGGACTTGAATGGTAACTTAGATGTAGAGACAAACTGATCACAAGTCAAATTCTGTTGTGAAAGGCTATAATGGTTCTGAAGAGCTGTCATTTAGAATCCAGGGAAATGTACACTGATCTTGCAAACTGCCACTTCACTATCCACTCAAAAAGAGTTTTCAAAAGCAAATGTGAGTATCTATTTTCCACATCAAATACTTTTTTCTTTTTTTTTTTAAATTTGATTCTGAGTACAAAAAAATAGTGGCTTTGAAAACTGTACAGAGAAAGAAACTTTACGTAAGTCCTTGTAAATCTCAACACCACAAACCTTGCACATGCTGTTTAAAAGTTCACTTACCTTATGCTTGTGTGTTTATCCTTGAAATTTAAAAGTATGTGAAGCTTATATAGACACTACACATGCTGGTTCCCAAAGTAGTCTCTTTTCAAACACACACAAGGACATACCAGGAAATACGTCCACCATTTTGGTTACTCGTAACAGTTACCCATAGAGAAAGAAGCATGGACCCTTCTGTGGAGAATCATAAAATCAGTGAGCAGTTTGGGTTGGAAGGGACCTCAAAGACCATTTAATTCCAACCCTACTGTCATGGACAGAGATACTCTCCACTAGACCAAAGCCCCATCCAACCTGGCCTTGAACACCTCCAAGGAGGGGGTATCCACTGCTTTTCTGGGAAACCAGTTCCAATCTCTCATCACCTTCACAGTGTAGAATTTTTTTCCTAATATGTACCCTAAATCTACCCTCTTGCAGTTTAAACCCATTAGCCCTCGTCCTATCACTACACTTCCTGATGAGGAGTCCCTCTTCATCTTTCCTGCAGGTCCCTTTATGTACTGAAAGGCTGGAGGCTACCTTACTTGAGTTTTAGGAATCTGTAATAAACACAAAGCTATGTTGAAAAGCTCCCCTTCTCTGACTGGATGCTGCAAAATCAACATTTCAACAAATCACCTGGATAAAGTAAAATTTCTGGTTAGGAATCAAATTCCTTGCTATCTGAGTGATGTTGCAGCTAATTCTCTCCCAAGTTTCATCACTATACAAAAGAGTAACATTCAACAAAATCATCAGGTATTTCAGTGTAAAATTGCTATGACAGAACGACATATGCCACGTACTATGGAATCACTTGGTGATCAAGACTTTCAAGGCAGCCCATGCTCTTGACAAAGTCTCTGTTTAACCTGAAATTGGATGTAGAAATGTAGAATGAGGAAGCATCACTGTACAGTGCAGTGATGTCAAAAGCCCAGATGTTTTAAAGCTATTCTTGACCTTAAAAGCTGCAGTAAAAGCCTCAGACTTCTGATTGGATACTTTTATTTCATATAAAGTAGAAAATTTTGTCCATGTGACTGTTTTTAACAATCAGAAACATTGAAAAAGTGTACCCTTCAGATTTTTTGACATAAAATATTTTCCACTGGAAATGTCATGCTTCAAATATTTAAAAGAATTAAAAAATATAATTTCCATGTAAATTTGATATTTTGAGATAAATCAACATTTATTCAAAATTATAAAAGGTCTTGAAACTGAAATTATTTGTGTGCAGCTATTTAATATAAAATATACCTTCTAGTAAGGTTTTCTTTGTATGAAACATTTGGGAATTAAATCTGATTAAATTTCTTTTGTAGGAGTTGTATTACTCTTAAATAGAAGTTTTCCATAAAATATGACTTTTTGTTTTACTTATCTCTCTGAAGTTGGATGAATATTGGAGACAGCTTTCACACTTCCTTGAAATATTTTCCTACCCTTAATTTTAAGCAACTGCTTCACTGATTATATATTAATATTCCTTTTCCATAATTGCTAAAAATTCGGTGCTGACACCCTTATTTAAAGAAATATATATTCTACTAATGTTGACCAAACAAAGTAAATGGCAAGCATTTCTGAAAGCCCACTGAGGAATTTTGCTTGCTGTTCTGCATTTCTATTGGATCCTGAATTGGAACAAAATTTCTATCCTGTGACCTTTACGGTAATTAGACCTTTCTGCACTATTTTAATATGTCAGCTTTAAGGTCATTGAATGTATTGACTTTCATCATCTTCTACTACAACTAGGTCAGTTTTTAGCAAAAAAATAGTATTATGATCTGTTCTTGGGAAACACCCGAGGTTGTGGGATTCATCTTCACATATTATTCATGTCTCTCATCTACTTTGTCAGAGGTAGAGCCCAGGTCACTATTCCAAGGCATATGAACATTAAAGGACTTTAAAAAAAAAAAACCACATCCTTCCAGGACAGATCAATGCTATCTTGATAATTATTCTTATTACATTTTGAGCTCTACAACACCCACTTTTAACAAAGACGAGTAATGTGGTAGACTAAGGGCTGTTTGTTATGTGTTCCCTTTATTTTAATCAAATGCTGTTAGAAAGGTAACGGTGTAAGAAAACACAGCTGTAAAGCTGCTCAGAATCAGTTAAGGGTTTCTTGCACTGAAATAAATCTCTAAATGTACCAGCAGAAAATAGTGAACTCTGTAATATGGACAGTGATAGCCTGAATGTCTCTTTAACACAGGAAATAGTTCATAGAAAAGCTGTGCACATGGGGCTCTTCTGTTAATATGAAAGTGATTGAATAGCTCTGCAACTCCCTAAGCACCTTGTAGTAAGTTAAGAATGAATGTAGGAAATGGTTTGAAAAGTTAGAACAGATTTTCACCCCATTATTTTTCAGCACTATCTACTCCAACCTCAATTTTCTAACTAAGATTAGAAGTGAACTTGTCAACATTTCACAGGATAGATTATTTCTAGCAAAGCTGGAAATCTTGCGAGATAACTTGTTCTCTTGCTTCATCCATCATTAGTTTCACAGCAGACATTTACATCTACTAGGTCATAAACTGTATGTCAAATAAATTTGTTGACTGCAGCAAAGAGATTTACTTGCACTAATAGTTTCACCCCAAGGAATACAGAGAGGTATCACTCCTTATTCTGTAAAATTAGCTACTGCACTTGTACATGAATACGAACCAGGCAACTTGACAAAGGACATAGGCACTCACATTGCATCTATGTGGTAATGGAGCAGCCCAGGGACTCACATTATTTTCTCTGATCATGTACTATAAATGTTCAGTTAGACAGCAACATTAAGATAAATTCAACATTAAAATTCAAAATATTAAAAAATCACTATGCAGACAACATCATATTTTAATGCAGCAGTCTGCTCGCTCTGTGCATTCAGAAACAAAGGAGATTATGTTCTTTATTAAAAAAATGAATCTTCAGCATCTATTCCTGTTAGCACAGAAGAGGTTAGATAAGGTGTGAGATCTAGATTTCATTCAAGGTTGTGTGTCATCAGTTGAATATATGTAATTTAGCACATGGTTTGTTTGGTTTTTTTCTAAGTATACTGAAAAGTGCATAGTAATCGATGAGGAAAAAAATGACATAAATTAAAGAAGAAGAAAACCATTTAGAGAGAAGCCATCGTATTCCATGGCTACATGAATTTGCCTGAAAGAGAAACTCAACAAGTCATGATCTACCTTTCTCTTGTCATTATTTCCTAGTGCTGTCTGCCTATCTGTTCTAGGCAGTAATGACCAAGGAGACACTGGTGCATGAACCTTCCATTTTGGAGAGGCAGTACCATCTAGCTTTGAAGCTTTCCTCAGACATTTTCTGCCAAAGTGTTCTGGTTTAGTCACAGCTGGACTCTGAGCATTATGCAGCCACTCATCCCTCCCTTGGTGGGATGGGGAGGAGAATAGGGAGACAAAGGCAAATTTGCTTTGGCAGGGGAGTTGGACCCAATGATCTCTCGAGGTCCCTTCCAACACCTACGATTCTGTGATTCTGTGAAATCTGGCCAGAAAGCCAAGATTTTGGAATGTCGCCAGAGGAGTAGGTGACACATGCTGAAGAAGCCTCACAATATAATAAACTACCTGAAAATGAAAAGCAATATGCCCTGTTCACATATAAGAATCCAGACCACTCTTCCAGAGGTGATAAACAAGACCACAAGCAATACATAAAGTATGGATTTACATACCACAGCCATTGATCATACACAACTCAACTATGAGCAGTGACTGTTTAAATAATACAATAAATATTTATCACAACTTTGTTCATAACACACTCAAGTCAAATGTGTTGTTATACTGATTTTCATGCTCCAAATTAGATGCCAAAAAGGACACTTGCAGTTTAGACTCAGACAGAAGTTAAGAACCATGTGGCCGCTTGCTCATCCTCACCCATGGAATTGGGAGGAGAATGGGAAGACAAAGGCAAACCTCATGGCTTGAGATAAGGATATTTTATTGAGTCAGCAAAGGAAGAGGGAAATAACAACAGGATTTAGAACAGAATATACAAAAATGGTGATACACAATGCAGTTTCTCTCCAACAACTCAGACTGCACGCACAGACCTGTCATGAAGCTGGACTGTAGCAGAGCGACATGTCTTGGTACCTCATCACCCCTCCCTGACTAGCCCTCTGTTATACCGAGCATGACATCATGTGGTATAATAAATGGTTCCTTTCCTAGATGAACTCAGGACACAAAGGAATAGGACAATCTGGCCCTGGAGACAACAGATGCCTTTAAACAACCTTTGTAAGTGTAAGCAATGATACCTAAAGATTATTCATCAGAAGTGTTTCAGTACTTCTTGGTATACTGCCCTTCATATTCTTTAAAAAATTTTGTTCAACCTCCACCCCCAAAATGAAAATAACAACAAATCAAAACAAAAAAAATCCCAAAGCAAATGAACCATTTAGGTTCACAAAATCAAATGGCATCAATTAGAAGCTTCAACACGCACTAGCTCAACCCATGAAAACTGTGACTTTGCGGTTTTCTGATGCAAATCCAGGACCCGTGTCTCAGGTTACATCTGTAATAGAAAATTAAATAGTGCCCTACCCAGACACTTGTTCTGACTTGTTATCTCTTCTATTAAATTTTTAGGGTGGCTCCTGACTTGACTTTTAGCCTCAGTTAACAAGTATGCAATTTCTGGACATAGGTAGAAAACTGACGTGAGCTAGGGAACATTGCAAATTGTCATTTTAGTTGTGGCCACTGCTTTCCAGAGTAAAACCTGGTGCAAGAGAACAGTTCCCAGTACCTATAATTGTTACTGATGTGGATGCTGAGTGTGGGCTCAGAGACATGTCAGAGAGACAGGGAACCAAGATTTGGAGCTAAGAAAACTAAGGGCTGAAAGCAAATTTTCTGAGAGTGTTTCATCAGATGTTTTTCCATCCATTCTTGTGAACATTTACTGCAACTGAGCCATTCATTGAAAAATCCCCGTTGTTTCATTCAAAATTTTGGAACAAAAAGAGTGTCATTGTGTGCTTCCAGACAAGCCCTGCTTTAGGCCAACCTTAAAAGGAAGAAATGGCAATTAACATTAACATATAAAGACAGGATCCACACAATAAATGGATACTTTTTAACCAGATAGAGATATAGATATAGGGATTAATTTTCTCCTATTTCAGATGACCTAAAGTATATGGGAGAAAAGAGGAAGACTGAGAGTTAGGTGTAATTTAGAGGAAAGCCTCTAGTTGTGATTTGTAACATTAGGTGGACAGCAGAGAAGCTAAAGCTAATGTATTTTTCTTTTATACTCTTCCATCTACTAGTCCTATAAATCACCCTGCTACACATCAAAGGAATTTTAATTTAGTCATCTGACATTTTTTACATCATAGAGTTTGGTTTTTTTTCTTTTATCTTTATATGTTACATTAATTGCATGGCATCTCCTCCCCTTTCCTTATCTCAAGCACTGAAATTTGAAAAAAATGCAGGCGAAAGGACAGTCCTCACTTCTGTTCATTTCTGTGCCCAAATTTCACAGCTGTAAGAAGAAACTTCCCAGAAAATGGAACATAAACTCAAATTAACTTTCTAGGCTAGTAAAATATTAAATAAAGGTCTGGGTCACACATTTTCCTTTTCCATAATGGCATTAAAAATAATTTGCTTGTGGGGCTCTCTGCTGCATTTGGATTTTCTCTTAGCATTGAAGTAATTGGAAGTCTTTTTTTGTGCAAAGATGACAGCTATTGTTAATGCTTCGTACAAAAGGAGACGCTTGTTGAATAGTCTATGAAATTGCTTTGTTCAACCATCTCTTCTTTCATTAAATACTGCTAAAATGAAATGAGGCTATAGGATTATATAAGCTATCATTCTTTATACCATTCAGTAACATAAGTGTCAAGCATTGCCTTTCTGGAAAGTCTCTTTCTGTTCCCAATGGAACTGTGTTGGTCTGTGGACAGGTGACAGCTAAAAGGGGAAATCCTGTCCTGTCTATACACCCATCACAAATTGTTCCTTCAGGGTCCTGGAGACTACATTGTCTCCCTTATCTGCTGAAGAGGTGTTGTGTTTCATAGCTGAGGTGCATTAGCCTGCCTTGATTTTTGTCTGCTTGCTGCCACCCCTATACCACTTGCCCCAAGAAACAGTAGACTCACCATACAGACCTTCCTGGTCACTTTGGCTGTGCAATCAGCAGCAGTCCATGGGCTGCCTGATCTGTGTGGGGAAGGGGAGAATGCTAATTTTGTGGCCTCTTGAAGAATGCTTGTAGATTCTGCTAAGATTACAGAGGCTGTGGCCCAGATGTCCTAAATTGCTTCTCTGCTGGGTCTCCTATTCTTGTCCTTCAGGATCAGACTTGTGAGTTCCTCTACAGGAAAATCCACGCTGCAATTTTGCAAGTTCAAGAGATTCAGACTCAACTACACAGGACTATGAGGTGACAGCCACTTATCTTCAGACCAGCTGAAAGAGCTGTGGGAGTTCATGTGACAACTGTTTAAACCCCTAATTCAGTTTGTGCCATAGGAGCTATGAAGCTGGCTGCCACAATGAGCACTTCACCACACCAGACCTAAACAACCTCACATTCATCAGCCCTCATCCTCGTGAGGGACCTCAGTTGCCCTGATATCTGTATCTGATATCAATACAGCAGGGCATAAGAAATCCAGGAAGTTCCTGGAATGCATTGTTGATAACTTCCTTCTCTGAGTGATAGAGGAGCCAACGAGGAGAGGTGCCATGTTAAACCTTGTTCTCACCAATAATGAGAGGCTGGTGTGGAATGTGAAGCCCAAGGGCAGCCTCAGCTGCAGTGACCATGAAATGGTGGAGTTCAAGATCCTCAGGGCAGCAAGGGGGATGCACAGCAAGCTCACTACTTTGGACTTCAGGAGAGCAGACTTTGTCCTCTTCTGGGACCTACTTGGACCTGTTGGACCAAGTCCAGAGGAGGGCTAAAAAGATAATCTGTGGGCTGGAGCACCTCTCTTATGAAGGCAGGCTGAGAGAGTTCGGCTTGTTCAGCGTGGAGGAGAGAAGGCTTCAGGGTGACATTATAGCAGCCTTCCAGTACCTGAGGGTGCCTACAGAAAGCTGGAGCATGGCTTTTTACAAAGGCATGTAAACAAGGCAAGGGGTAATGGCTTTAAGCTGAAGGAAGGAACATTTAGATTACATATAAGGGGGAAAAAAAATAAAATCCCTGTGAGAGTGTTGAAGCACTGGCACAGGTTTCCCTGAGAAGTTGTATATGTCCCCTCCCTGGTAGTGTTCAAGGCCAGGTTGGATGGGGTTTGGATACTATGGTCTAGTGGAGGGTGTCCCTGCCCACACCAGGGGGTTGGGACTAGATGGTGTTTGAGGTTCCTTCCAACACAAACCATTTTGTGATTATCCTATGATTCCATTGCCACAAGGATATAGTAAACTAATGGAAAAGTACATAAGGTACTTCATGGTGCCTTCAGAAAAGTCAGAAAAACTGTTTTAATATAAGTTTAAACAGACCAAAAAAAAAAAAAAAAAGTTCAAAGTTCAGGCAGGGACTCTCATGTGATCCTAGTACCTGGTCGCACAGTACTTTCTCATATCTACTATAAATGGGAAACAGCACTAGTCCTTGAGTTACAGCTTTTTTCAGACAGTGAGTTTTGCAAGGAGCACATTTTTAAGTGGCTGACACGCAGGAACACTGTGCTGCCATCCAGCGAGACCTGGACAGGCTGGAAAGCTGGGCAGGGAGAAACCTAATGAAGTTCAACAAAAGCAAGTGTAAAGTCTTGCACCTGGGGAGGAACAACCATTCATTTCAGGACAGGCTGGGGGATGACCTGCTGGAGAACAGCTCTATGGAGAAGGACCTGGAAGTCCTGGTGGATGACAGGTTGGCTATGAGCCAGCAGTGTGCCCTGGTGGCTAAGAGAGCCAATGGGATCCTGGGGTGTATCAGGAGGAGTGTGTCCAGCAGGTCGAAGGAGGTGATCCTCCCCCTCTACTCTGCCCTGGTCAGGCCCCACCTGGAGTATTGTGTCCAGTTCTGGGCTCCCTGGTGTAAAAAGGACAGGGATCTCCTGGAGAGAGTCCAGAGGAGGGCGACAAAGATGATTAACAGCCTGGAACATCTATCCTGTGAGGAAAGGCTGAGTGAGCTGGGACTGTTCAGTCTAGAGAAAAGAAAACTAAGGGGGGACCTAATTGGTGTTTATAATTATCTCAAGCATGGGATGCAGGGGGAAATGGCCAGCCCCTTTTCAGTGGTCTGTTGAGACAAGACAAGGGGCAATGGCTGCAAGTTAGAACACAGGAAGTTCCGCACCAACATGCGGAAAAGCTTGTTGAGCCCTGGGACAGGCTGCCCAGGGAGGTGGTGGAGTCTCCTTCCCTGGAGGTATTCAAGACCCGTCTGGACTCCTATCTGTGTAGTATGAGCTAGGGAGCCTGCTTTGGCAGGGAGGTTGGACCCGATGATCTCTTGAGGTCCCTTCCAACCCCTACAATTCTGTGGTTTCATTCTTTGCCTTCTTTTGATCAGAATAAAGGTGCTGTTTACAGAAAGAAAATAGAGCATTCCATCTTCTCTCAGATCAAGCACAGTCATTACAGGACAGCAGTCAACAAACCGTCTGTTGCTTTTCTTTGGTAATAAAAGGTAGTTATTACCATGAGACTCAGACAAAGCTTAATGTTGACTAGATGTCTGGGTTTCTCAGTATTACAATTAGCCTCAAGCAGCAACATTAAACAGTGTAGTGGGGATACAGTATGAAAGTCCCTCATCTACCTCTTCCAGATTTCAATATGATTTATTTTAGGTAGCATGCTTTGAATCTCAGTAATTTTCAACTCTTCCTCAAAATACCTTTTTTTTCCCCTCTCTTCTAATACTTGGCTGCTTTCTCTGCACCACAGCCATTTATCTAACTCTCCTACGAACATTAACTTCATGCTTCAAGCAATAGTTTTTCATAACGATTGAAATCTGTAGTGTACAAAAGAGTTCATCATCTCCAATGCCCCAATCCTTTTGTCTTTCTCAGTGTTCTTCCCGCAGATGGTGAATTTTATTAATGCAAACACGAACAAAAAACCATATTTCTCCTAAAATAATCATCAAAATAACAATATTTTAAAAACAATTGCCACCCTCTTTTGTCTGCATTCATTAACCATATTTCTTGGACATTCCAACAAAATTTGTTACATTTGAAGCACATTTCTTCATAATTTTGAAAGGTGAAAACAGGCATAACCCCCACACAACACCCCCAAAATGATAATTTTTACCCAGGTTGCTAAACGCTAACCAAGGTTCCCGCATTTTCCTGTTCCCTCATATGTTTGTACATATATGCTTGTGTGTGAAAATGCTCACTACAGAAACATGTGTTTTCAACTGGAACAATTTTTGTTAGGTTTGCCTATTCATCTTTATCACACAGTTTCTGAAAAATAGAAGGTTGCAGAGGAACACTGAGGGATATTGAATTTCTGAATCTAGTCTTAAATAATTGCTGTTGAGGTGGATGTTGGAGTCAAGTGCTTCAGTTGCTTTAATACAGCAAACAAAACATTCCCTAGTCTCAGAAATGTCATATCTGAAACTGTTATCAACCATTATTGCTAGAGGAAGACTGGTGGTGTAGAAGTATCTTAGCATGGGTGCTGCAGTACCTGGAGCTGTTAACAGTATTTAAAAATGTTAGATTTTTTTTTCTTTTTCCCCCTCTCCAGTGCTATGTGAATTTCCAGTGCCTGATCAAATGAAACAGCTTTCTAAACTCATCTGGAAACACTAATCTTCGTGACATGCTGCATATATGCTAATCTCATGCCTGTCACTTAAAATGAGAAAGGCAGTACAAGTAAAGGGGCAAGTAGAGTTTTAAAACCTTAGTGTAGTTATTTTAATTAATTGCAAGTCTAAAAGAAGATCCCTAAATCTTTCATTGCAACCAAAACAGCCAGAGAAAAACACTGGGATGAATGATCCTGCTGAATAAAAATTAATGTGATTCAACAAAACAGTGCTTCAGCACACTGTCTCCTAATCTTTCGCTTCCTAAAGTTCAGCCACTTACCAGACACTGCTGTTGAGATCATGACATGTCTTTTTGCTTGAAAGCAGAGACAGAAATACAACCAAATCTTAAAAATCTTTATGCTGGCCTGTTGTACGTTGGCCCAACAGTCTACAGCTAGCTGTGCATTACCTTCGCTCTGCAGTAATCTCAACCTTATAATCTTTTCCCATAATGCCTGATGCTACTTGTCAATCTTATAAACATTTATAATTCCATACTTAGAAATATTTGAACCTATTTTCCAAACAAGTAAGCCAGAATGGAAAAGCAGTGCTCATGGAAGAGAGTAGTCAACTTCAGGTGAGAGTTTCTAAAGCACTTAGTGTTAATGTAACCTTCCACATAAATCTGAGGTAAAACCAGATTTAGATAAGTGTTGTTACTTTTTACTCTTCAACCATTCATTGTATAATGATGAGAAGACTTTGTCAAGTTCAGATTAGACGTTAGGAAAAAATTCTTCACTGAAAGAGTTGTCAGGATGTGGAAAAGGCTGCCCAGGGAGGTTGTTGAGTCACCATCCCATGTGGTGTTTAAAAGATGGGTAGATGAGGTACTTAGGGATATGGTTTAGTAGAGGACAGGTACAGTTGGACTTGATGATCTTAAAGGTCTTTTCCAACCTAGTCATTCTGTGATTCTGTTTTGTTTTGTTTTGTTTTTTGTAAACATACTGATGAGGAGTCTAGTAAACTCCAGTAAGAAGGAAGATTGCAATCCTTTACATTTGGCTCTTGCTCATTCACATGGTCACTGTCAGCCTGAGCTGCCTTATTTTCAGGAAAAGGAAGAAGTACATCCAGCAACAAAGCTTCCCAGGGATTAAAGATGTCTATAACAGGCATGTTCCAAAAGTGACAATGGGAAATTCCAGCTGATCACATGATGTTTGCAGCTGTATTTATGGAGAAATTGTTTCACAGAAAATGGCTTTGTGCTTGAGTGCAGGACATTGATTATTTGTACTGTCCAGTGTGCTGCATGTATAACTACATGGCTGTTTTAGCAGCAGCTACTCTCAATCTCAGCTCATTTTCCTCTTATACAGTGATCCACAATAAATGAAAATAACATTGGGAAACAATATATTGTAGTAAATGTGTTTGCTACTATATTTTATGTCATTCAGTAGGATACTGAGTCACCACCATAATGGCTCCAGGATCAATAATGACAATTAAGGATTTTGTGTGTTCTTTACTTTCCTGTTATCCTCCTAGAAACTTTTTTTTCACACTTTAAAGTGTGAATAAAGGCCGAGATAAATAGAAAAAAATCATGAACTGGAACATGGAAATGCTTTTCAGCTTCAGCTCACATAAGTGGATACTGGCCAGGATCAAACATCAGTTACCGACCAGAAACTAGTGCTCCCTTCAAGTTATTCCCAAGTTCTGATGTGGGAGGGATGCATCACTATTTGTAGTGGATTCATCTTTTCTTTTAGCAGAAGTATTCACAGAATTGTAGGGGTTGGAAGGGACCTCAAGAGGTCATTGAGTCCAACCCCCAAAATTTATTCATTTAGATTTCTTTGGAAATGGAGGCTGTTCTAACTGTTCTGTTTGCAGCAAGAAACCCAGTTTTACTTACAACCAAATAATGTTTGATATTTGACACCTCTACTAAATGAAAATAATGCTCAAACCTACTGTACTTCTGATATCTCAGTTCCCCAAACCCTTCCTAAATATTGAAAGTCTATAAATCCCTCTCTCCAAAATGTGCAAAATGATCATGCCCACAAGTTATTAAATAGAATAATTAATGTCTGTCCATAGTGTCTAAATTAAAAATTGTGGGGTTTGTTTCTTTGATATATACTGTGGTTTTGGCACGGTGGGTGATAAAGTTGAGTATGAAGAACTATCCCCAAAGGAAAACAAAATCCACTTGGAAATAGCAGTGTCTCAGTTTTGGGTGCAACAGGTTCTTCAGGATTTGCTGCCTCTGGTGCCACATGCTGAAAAGGAAGGTCATGATGAATGGTGCACAGCACTTTTTTTTTTTTTTTTTTCTGCTAGTATGCCAGCCAAAACTGAAATGACATTGCTGCCACAGCAGAACAATGAGTGAGGGCAGGCGTGGCAGGCATTAGTGCTGTCATTGACACAGACTTCAGCTGTCAGCGAGGGATACAGCCTGTGGTATAGTAGATGGGGAAAAGGAGGACAAGTGAATTAAGACCGGCCCATTAAGAATATAAATATTTCACTCAGGTCTCATAATTCTCATAAGCTGGTTACATCCTGCTTTAGTTCTGCCTTTCTCTGTACCTCTGCTTCACAACCAGCTCACATATGAGTCTGTGGGTTGGCTGTGAAAAATCTTCTGGCATATGTGACAGCATATTACAGCAGTGCGGATGCAGAAATTATCTAGCGTGGCACAGACATCCCCTAGGACTGTAAGGATGAAACTAAGGTCTTGATTGTCACTGAGGAGTGTGATGAAGTTTTATGGTGCATGCATGTAATCTTGCATTTGCAAATACCTGAATGCATTTTTCATGCATTGTCGAGAGAGTGAATTGTTGGAGCATTTGCATACGAAATGCCTCCCCCATACACAGATTGCCAGGTTCCAAGTTTTTCTAATTTAGGAAAGGTTCTAGCAATAACATCTTTAGCTGAATTTAATTTTATCTGATTCTTTTTAAACTGAGAGAAAAAGAAAAAAAAAATCACAAAAACCATAAGGCAGTGGAGAAGTTACCATGTTAGAGGCGTAAATATACTTAACGTACCAATATATCTCAAGTATTAATATTTTACAATTTAAATCTGTATTTAGCAACACTTTGCAGTTTTACAGAATGCAGTATCTGCATAGTGTGGGAGAATTCACTAGTCTTGTTTTCATTGGTTGTGCTAAAAATTAAGTATGAACATTTTTTCTGAAATAGGACAATATTGGGACAGAAGTGAATCACGGGTCTTCTGCTCATATAATCACTTCTATAGCTGTCACTGGCATCCCAGCAATGAAAGGAACCTATGCAAAAGTAAAATACAAATTACATTTATGTATCTCAGAAAATACAACGTGGCACCAATTTTTAAAGTATAAACCAAGTCAGATATACAGTGTTGTTTTTTTAATACTAAAATAGTAAAAACTTATTCTACAGTTTACTAGGTATATTTATGTTTACATTAGCAATAAATTACTTGAATGGCGATGATTTTATTCAGCAGTAGAAACCGTACAAGAAACCTGCAGTTTTAAATCCCTGTACTGTGAAAGGAGGCACGAAGCTGAATTCAGAATTCACAGAATCATAGGTGTTGGAAGGGACCTCCAGAGATCATCGAGTCCAACACCCCAGCCAAAGTAGTTTCCTTAGGACAGATCACACAGGTAGACATCCAGACAGGTCTTGAATATCTCCAGAGAAGGAGACGCCACAACCCCCCTGGGCAGCCCTACACTTCTGTCAAACAGGCAGTGGGGAAGACATAGTACTGCTCAGGCAAACGCCTGCATGTTGGAAAGCATTCTTTCAGTCATTACTCTAGGTATTAATTTACATGGCAGTATTAAAAAACAAACAACAAAACAAAAGCAAACTATAGAACCACCTGTGCTTTGAGATGAGCTCTGCTT
This sequence comes from Laterallus jamaicensis coturniculus, assembly GCA_022605575.1. NCBI lineage: Eukaryota > Metazoa > Chordata > Aves > Gruiformes > Rallidae > Laterallus > Laterallus jamaicensis. The sequence continues at coordinate 63,085,240 of JAKCOX010000002.1, read as the reverse complement.
TTATTTACTTTCAAAATTCAACTGTTTTCTCCCCTTCTTCCTCTTAGACATGTATCTACAAAAGTCACCCTTCATTTCCTTTTTTGTTCACAAGAACAGGACCTGTTGTATGCCAATCATTTCTGAAAAATCAGTGTTTCCTCTTAGTGACCTACATAAAAGATGAACTTTCTTACAGGCAATCCATTTTGTGAAGGCTGAACACATTTGACAGGCTGTCCTGGAAATAGCTGTTTCCGAGACTGTCATAAGCAAGGATGTATCGGGCCATGAGCATTCATATTTATTGTGCCACCTTGAAATAAATGGTGCCTTCCTGGTATGCATAGGACTCCACCTTTCATTCCCCACACTCATTTTGCCATGCAAACACTTGATCCACATAGACCTTTGGCATCTCCACCTAGGACAAGGCAGGAGGACTCACACACACTGCCATGCCGTCCTCTGCATCCAGCAATATCACACTGTGTCACAGTCAGGGATAACACACTGGGGAAGGGCTGGTGTGCCCACAAATTCAGGAACATTTCATACAAGTTTCTCCAATGTTAATTGAATTATCGACTTACTGATGTTGTCAGTGCGTGACACAGTTCAGAAGTAAAACTAGTGGTTTTGTCACAGATCAACAGCAGCAGGAGATGCCTTTTACTGAAATGGTCATACCTCAGTTACAATACAAAACTGAGGTGAAAAGGTCAGAGGTTTTAAACTATCGTATCAGAGTTATCTCTCTACAACTAGGCTGTAACTTAGTCAAAACTAAAAATACTTTTGACAGTGCCACGATTTCTATTTGCCTCAATGGCTTCACCCAATGAGTAACCAAAATCTAAGATCTATAATTATTAAATACATACATCTCTCAACTAAGTACTCTGGCAGGCAAATTGCCAAGCCATTAAAAAAAAAAACAAACCAACAAACAAACCCCAAAACAAGCTACTATTTTATCTTTTCATTCACTCTCTCCTCTTTGGCTTCACATGAAATTGAAAAAATAGCTGGCAAAAAATTCAATACTACAAATAAAATGGATTAAATGATTACTGTGCCAATCACTATATGATAACATGGATACGGTCAACATAACTTTGTGGAAAATTCATGGCTGCTTTTCTCCCTGGGGTGTGTCTGCAGTGAGCATGTACTGCCGTCACGTGGGATAATGCAAACCCTGGGTAGTGAAGAAAGCCAACTGCCCAAGGGTGCTACTTTAGCTCAACTTCCAGTCCATACTGGGAGTGAGAAGGATGTCTGTGGAGCTACTCCTGGTGCACATTTCTGAACCTCATGGCACTTCCCTTCAGTTCTCTGGGATATGTGAATGGTGTCATATTGCTTTATTCCTACAACCATGTCAGAGCAATTGACTGTATAATGCCTTTTGTCCTTTTGGGTTTAAGTTGTCCCACAACAAGGGAGACAGGGACCAGATTTTATTGCTTTCAGCTCTAACACCACTGAATGGAAATTGATTATTGTTACTACTTAAATTATTTTTTTAGATTATGATTGAAGCAATAATACATTTCAGAAAAAAAATTCAAATTGGTAAATACTTTTTGAATAAAATGGCAACTGGGATTTGGAGTTTAATAAATAACAATGAAGACTCTATCATTTTACACAGTTTCTTTAAATTTCTCATGTAGGTATGTATCTTGAATCAGCATTTTGTGTTCTGCCATTTTAACTAGGACTCAAAGTATGAGCTTGTTATCTTTCTTCTGAGAAGAGACTGAAGAAAAGCTCAGTGCAATTAAACACTGCTCTTTATTTGAATATCAGAACTCTTAAGATATGATATATATGAGTTTTGCCATTTTGAAAAAATTAGAGTAATAAGCAGAGATCCTTGTGAACAGGAGATTAGAAGGGAAAAGTAGGCAACCACTGACTTACTCTTCCCTTTCTAATCATGAGCAGCATGTTGCTAGCTGTAGTTATTTTCCTCATCTTAACACCATTGGTCTCTAAATTCCATTCTGAACATACTTTTACTTTATCTGTAACCTTGGATAATAATTGTTAGTGTGGTGATCAAAGGAAAGGACAGAGTCTTCCCAAATAGCACACTGAAAGTAACAGAAATTATAGGTATGCATTTGAGAAATCAAGGATATTAATACTGTAAAAGCTGAAGGGAAAATCCATTTGGCATAGGAAGCGTGGGCAGTGGAGCATGTCATTTAGTTATACTAGAAACAAAATGAGTTTGAAAGAGGAGAACTGGTTTTTCGTTTATTCGTAATATCTAAAATGCTTGTCCCTGTGAAATTGAAATTTAGCTAAGAGAGTTTTGCTGTTGCTTGGTTTTATCAAGTTTAGACACTTATTCTCATATTAATACTTCTTATAAAAGAAATAGTAATCAACTAAAGGATGACTGTGTGGGGTTGTAAAACTGACACATAATTAAGGGTGTTGTTACAACCAAGAAAGAGGGAAAACCCCACCATATTGGTAACACAATCTGAAAGCTGCAGTGGCAGTGGGAAGACAGAGAGGCAATCAGGACACAGAAGCAGTTCAAATGCAAACTCACCCACTCCTCTGTATGCACAAGATAATAAATGTGACAAAAATTATTCCCTAAACTTTACTCAAAACTCCACATTTAGCTAGTCTAACATGATGTAAAATATCATCCTTCATGAACAAAAAAATGGGCTTTATGTGCTTTGCATATCTGTGGTCCTACCAAACACTTCAATAAACCAATCTATGAGTACTAGCAATGATTACTACTTTCTACCATCTCAGCAGTGGAAGAAAGTTGTGTGTCAGGAAGAAAGGAAAATGCAGTGAATTATCATATATTCTCTAGAAACCTCATGCTAGCAAACAGGAAGGAACAGTAAACAATTACCGAGGTTGAGAAATACCATGAGAAAAATGAAAATATAAATATTTTTGTTAATGACCTCTAGCTATATCCAACTGTTCAAGTACAGGAACTACGAATAGCCAATGCAACCTCATGCAGTGATAAACTGGCACTTCCCACCGCCCCCTACAAAAAATACTCAACAGCATAGGTACAAACCCCATGTTTTAATTTGTCAACAAGCGTTAAAAGTGTGGATTTCGCAGCTCTGAGCTCAGTGATCAGTAGCATAATGTACGTGACCAGTGTCACTTTTTTTCCTAAATGTTGCTTTTTCACACTTTGAGTCTGCACCCAGAGTCCGGCCAGGTCCACTTATATCACATTTGGGCTGTGCTTAGGTCATGTTCCTCCTCACTTGCAAGGATGCTCCTTGTTCTATGACTTAGCACATTTACTAGCTGACCTCCTTTTAGTATCCTGCAAGATAAAGCCACTGACATGCGAAAACCAAACATGACTTATGTTCTCCTAAGAGAAATGTCAGGAATTATATATTTCTCTGCAATTTTCTGACAGCAAATGAATAATTATTTCCTGTAATATTGAACATGTTACTGCTGAAGATAAGAAGATTTCAGCAATTATAACATTAAGATTGTTATCTGGACACTTTTTTTTGCCCTGATTTTGCTTAAAAAAATCGTTATCATGTTAATTAACTTTCTCATGCTTAATACCCACCTTTGTGCATATTTTGCTAGCTATGAATGTAACAGATGTATACCCATCCCTGATTCCTATTTAATACTCAGAGAAATAAAGTCAAGATGATGTAGAAAAGTCATGTATCTCATTTCTCTACGAATACATTAATCAAAGCGAACACTTAACCAACATCTATCACCAATAAGGCCATCAACAAAGTATGTAATTTTTCAATAGATAAGTTCTCTGGCTACTTTCTGCAGGAAATTATTATTTCTAAAAGTTTTAAGATAGAAGTAAGATCACAGAACCAAAAATACAATTTTTTTGAGCTGGAAACAAAGGAAGGCCTGAGTTAATCAGTCTTCCTGGGTATATTTAATGAAAGAGAAGAGAACTGGGCTTTTGTAGGTGGCAGAATACCCAGACAGACTTGAGGTACCTTAGATCAGTTGTAACATGGTGGTGATGTTGATGTGACCTTGACTGAGAGGATGGTAGTTCTGTCTGTTTGTCATATAAAGTGATGCTGAACAAAAAGGAAATTGGAAGGAGAAAAATTAAAGAAGAATAAGGGTATAGCACATACTAACTCATAGATTGTGGCCTTGACAAACTTCCCATGAAAGAGGGAAAAAGGATATGATCTTTCTTGGTTTACTTTGGACTACTTAAGGGATCAACTGTTTTTTGCCATTTATACTACTTGTTTTACCTTAACCTGTTTTTTAATCTCTGCATCCCTGAATTCCTGCCCTTAGTTGTGCAATGAGGCAACTGTTTGCATATTGTCAGATACCATACCTCTCAGGAAAGAAGGAGCCGACAGACTAGGACTGTCATATTGTCTAGATAAAAGTCTTTGAGTAACAAGTTGCATTTATTTCTTGCATACTAACGTCCTCCACATTAGGAAGAGCAATTAATGGCAGAGTATAAATATCAAGTTTAAAGGATCCAAGCTGTAATTTATCGCTATAGCCTTAAAATACAAAGTGGCTAGTCACTCAGGTTAATTCTAAACTAGTTACAGCAATAGCAGGAGTTGTAGTGAGTGGGATAACTCAGCCTTTTTATCCATTTTATTATGCAGAGATCTTGCTGTTGCCACTATTAATTGAGTTGCTTTAGTTTACAAAAGACACACATTAAAAGAAACTTGTTATGAATAATATAATCTTGTTATGTTTACATATTAAAAATAAACTGCATATTCAAAACCCATGAGTCACTTAGAATATTAGCACTCCAATACTTTTCTTCAGCATTGTCATTTGCAAAGAAAAATCATAAAAGCAAATATCTCTATTTTTTCTTGAACTTGTTCTAATGTATTTTTAAAACAAGAAAAAAATAATTAATGAAGTAGTAAGAATTCATCATAGTTGAAAAATCATGATCCTGACAAAAAGCCAAAACCAAGTAACTATATGGAGTGTTGGCAGGGAGGAATTTGAAACCATGTAAAAATATTCTATTGATAGATTCTTCCCTCTGGAAAACTTGGGGTTTTAAATTCACTGTAACTGAAGAGGCTGGGAAACAGTTTGCAATATACCAGCAATCTATCCTTCTAATGTAAATAACCTGAAGAAAGCCACATCACAGTTAATTTCTTAGTCAAACCCAGTTATATCTAATTTCAAATATCTTGCATGGTAATTAATTAAAATTGTTGCCCTTTTATCTCTCCACACAAGCTGCTTTGCTAACTGAGATATTTACCTTCCGATCACAGAAACAAGAGTTGCAAGGTACGGACAGGAAAAGGCTTTTGCATAGCTTGACTCCCATGCTGGTGTCAAATTGTATGATGAATGGAATGACTGTGTTATTTCTAAGCACATTGGATCTCTGCTGGTAGGATTAAGCATGCCAGAAGGAGCTTCTGAGACCATCAACATGACATAGTCTAAAGGCAGAGCTCAGGTCAAAAGAAGAGCTGTGATTTGTGCGATGCAGGGGAGCCATTGTCAACTCCCTCCTGTCAACTGAGAATAACACTTCCTCTTCTCCCACCTGAGTTACAAAGTGATGCATAGGTCATACTTTCTCATCCCTCTCCTTCCTTTTCCAGTCTTTAATACTTCCCAATAGTGCAATGAGGTTCTCAAAAGAGGGATCAAACTGTCTTCCAAACCCAAGGACAGATGAATAACAGATGTCCTACCTCTGCTGCTACACCTTTTCTGGTTAAATTCAGAGCTGTTGCAGAACACTGGTCTGTAAACACCAGTGAACTGGTAAACAGTTTGCTTATGACAGGAAGAGTCCTTTACCTCGAATGGACTTCCCACAGAAACTGTCAGCATGTCCCAGAGAACTTCTGTCCTCAGAACTTCACTGGAACTCCAAAGAGGGAGAATATTTGTTCAGAAAGAGCATCTGAGCGTATCGGCTTGGAAATCTGACAGAGGACTTTGTCTCCTACACGGGGTGTTTTTATCATTGGTGCCTGTGTTCAAATGGGAAAAACTGCATTACCTTGGAAGCACATGGCCCACGATAAACACCTCGTATGGGGATTCTAGTGATAAATACTGTCAGCACATATCTGCTACAAAGGGGATATCTTCTTAAGCCCCAGCTAGCAATCAGCTTAGTTCCAATACAGAGGGATTAAAATATTCACAGGATTTTGTACCAGCCAGTGTAACTAGAAATGGCACAAACTACATAATGTCACAAAACACGGATATATGTATCTATAGGTAGCTTCATTCATTTAAAGATGTATACAACAAAGAAAACATTTCTGCTGTTATTTTCTACAAATATAAAATATGTGTTTTGCTTTTAAATAATTATTTACAATTTCACACAAATTTTTGGAAGTTTGAAACCAAATTTTTTGGTTGTTCTCAAACTTCATTTCCATCTAACCTCTTGAGATATCAGTTTGTTGAACAGGCCAGTTTGGTGCGAACCAATTTAGAACTAAGCACTACATACATATTTCAAGGTATGCTCCCAGATAAACTGCTGCGATTTCATACTTAACAATTTTAAAAGATAAAGAATATTATCCATGACGATTTTTACAAGCAAGGAATAATTAAGCTGTGTTTACATGGGTTGTTTATCATCTAGATTAGCCTTCTGTTTTTTTGGTTAATGCGGACAGGTTTATCATGCAAGCTTTGGTGACACTTGTGGACTTCACCAGATATATGCAAGGCTTGGCTGTTATAAGATCTGTCACAGAGACTTTTGTTCCTAAATACAGATGACTCGTGATTTTATGTCAGTGAGAAACCTAATGGCCATTCATAAATATCACGGTAAGCACCAAAATTACATACTAAAGGAGTTTAAAATTAAAAGTTTTGAGGAAATATATTCTCTGCATGAGCAAAAGTAATATCTGGCAAAAGTCACATGCATTCAGTTTTGATTAAAACACACGTCAAGCTAATTACTGTTTTACACAGGCATATCCCAAGCTTATCAATGTCCTTGTTGAATACTCTCTACTTTCTTGACTAGACTGATTCAACGATCAAAATAATTAACCAGCTTTGTGGCAAATCAAATTTATACAGCTGTGGGAATGAAACAGGTGTGACCTGCATGTGTCTTCTTGGTTGATCTTTTGTCATTGGACTCCAGTCTCATTTTTTATCTAAGGACCTTGTCAGTAGTTACACATCACAAGATAAGGCTATGATTAATGTGTCATAGGAAAAAATAATGCTTGTTATGTACCACACCTGAACAATATCGGTGGTTTGATAATGAAAGAAAGGTGCCAGAAGGAGTAACTCATGTGTGTTGGTGAAATCAGGGAGCATTAATTAGACACACACTATTTAAGAGTATGTAGCAGACTAACATGCCATAAAATTAAGGGCATGATAAATAGCAGGTTGAGTGAACATCAGGAAAAAACTGATGAAGTTACGCTCTATAATTAATTAATCCCTTCAGAGTACAACTTTCTTCGGCCTTATAAATATCGCCTGAATTACTGAAGCAGCTTTGAAATCGTTCCACTGGGGAAATTAATTAAAATTGATGAAAGACATATAGGAGCTATAGCTGTCTTTAGTGTTTGTGGGTTCATTGCAACCTGCTGACTTTCCAGCTGTTTGAGTTATATTTCCAATAGTCAATCCCTGGTTCTTGTAGGTAGAGCTGTGAGCTGGAGTAACATGGCAGAACTAATGCAGCAATGTTAGATTTATAATCTTTCATTAAGTCAGCTTGTGCTGTTCCAATTTTGTGAACTTTTTTTCCTATGTAATGAGGAAAAAAAAATAAGTACAATGTACGTATTACCCACAAATCCTCTCAGTACATTGATATAGCTGTGAGTATGTGATCTTCTCCCAAAGCAAAAAACAGGGATGCTGTTTGTTTTTTCAAAACCATATTCAACTTTGTTTTCATAAATTCAAGAACGGAACTGTTGCTTACCCAAAATGCAAGTTTCTGGCCAAAATAACATAATGCTGCCAGTACACATTGAAAGTGAGCTCCATTTCCTCTCATCACTTATCTTGCACATTTGAAGTATGTATCCTGTATCTTACCAGAATTATAGAAAAGTTGCAAATGGTGCAGTTCAATACAAGGGATCTGGGATGAGGCTTCCACTGGTTCTGAGGCTGACGTTTAATCAGCTTGTTCTACCATTACCTTTGATCATTAAGAGTTTATATTCAAGCCCAGAGATCACAGCACTTGGACAATATTCTATTTATATAGGCTACAACTGTGAGCCTCTTTATAGAACATTTCAATCAGTTGTGTGTATCATACTGGTATTTTTAACAGGTTAGTAAGGACAGTGCAAGAATTTCTCTAATGTCTAGAACTTTCATTCAGGATTGGACAAATCCTTCAATATATCACACTGATTTTGCCATGACACCATTAAAGAGAAAGATCACTAGTATCATTTGACTCTAGCATCTACATCAAAAGACCACAAATATTCTTTTTAAAAATCCTCACCTTGATTGGATGGTATTAAATGCTTTGAACTTGAAACCAGACGTGAACTCTGTCATAAACTGTTATGTTCTTATATTTTCTAGAGCCCAGAGCACAATGCACTGTTGCATCAAGTGTTAAATTACATTAATGTCCTAATGTTTCTGAATAATTAATGTTTAGAAAATTTATGGTATAACAGTGAGCAGTATGAGCGTATTCCGGATGGCTTATATCTTCCCTTTAAAAAACCTCTTATGGTAGGGTTTATAAATTGGCTGCTAGATTTGCATTTACTTGAAGTGCAGCCAAATATGTGGTTATTAAAAAACCCCCCACTAACATTTCTTTTTTTTCCTTTACTAAATGCATTTTAAGCTGATTTAGCTGTTGGCTTTTCAGAACTGAGAGAATGAAAATTTGCATGTGCTTTTCTGATGTTTTTCATTGCCCTTCCGATAAAAGAAATACAAAACTCACTTGCCAGGTTTCTTTTACCTCTGGTAGGTGATGAGAGACTGAACAGGACAGACTCAATTAATGCCCTGCAACAACCCACATCTCTTAAAAAGCATCAGTCTTTTGTGCATTACATTCTTAAGGTCTCTCATTACATATTTCCCAAGAAGTATTGGCTAAAAGAATGTATTTTTTAATATACTATTTCAGTAATTCTTTTTGCAGTGAAACAAAGTTTCTGCCAGCTATCAAAACCCAGCTTGGCTTCCATTGCTGTTCATGACAAGATACTTACATGGCCTGAATGAAAGGATCCAGCTGCACTTTTGAGCAGAGGACCTAGCTGCTTTCTTGCCAACACTTCTGCCCATTCCTAGACTCTGCTCTCCACAGACTGTGGAATTGGATGGGGCCATTGTGGGCTCATTTACCCTAGGTTCTGTAGACAAATGACTTTGGAAATTGGTTTAAATGCTGCCTCAGTCTATATTTATACTTACATGTATGAATAGTAATAACCTTAAGTTTATTTACATGTGAAGTAGTACCTCCACTTTTTAAAAAGTCACAGGTTGGAAAATCAGGTTACTTGAGGTAGTAAAGTATGTTTTGATGGTGCAACATCTCATTCTCTAACAACTCCAAGACACTGATATTTAATGCCTGTATGATAGCTTGTGTGTAACACTGGTAGCAGCTTACATTATTTTTTCTCTGCAAACCCCTACAGCAAATGGTAGTAAATTGGACACTTTTATGACAGTTTCAAGAGACAGTCCAAACAAGGAGCTGAAGAAATGGAATAAAAAGGCATTCACATGTAAGACATTCCTTCAAATGGGCCTTAAATCCTCAGGGAAATCTCCTGGGGCATGTTACATGACTGTGTTCTGTGAAGGCATTATGTAGGACAACAAGCAATATTTCTAAGCAATAAAGTTGTGATTCAACACTATTTCAGTCAATGTGAATTTTGCCATTGATTTCAATATTGCATGACCAAAACTAGATTTGTATAAAAGTAATCAATAAAACAAAAAAATGCCTGGAGGAGATGTTCAAAGGCACAAAATACTGTTAAAAGGCTGCATGCTTGAACTGATTTTTATCAGCGAATAGCTGGCAAATTGTCACTGGACATTTCCCCCTTCTACTCTCTGATACATGTCCTAAATTCTGCAGTCAGCCATGAGTAGCGTGTATCACTTAAATGCAACCTAACTATGCACACAACATCTTTAGTTGTTAACTGCATCAAACGAGTCAGAAAAAAGTTATAATGGCAATTATGTAATGGCAAATTATGCATATCAGCCACTTCCCTTTAATTTTAAATTCTCAACGTACAACACCTATTCATCATGTGACAGAAGCACAAAATATCAGGGGTTAGAAGGGACCTCAAAAGGTCATTTAGTCCAAACCTCCTGCCAGAGCAGGATCACCTAGATTAGGTCACACAGGAACTCATCCAGACGGGTTTTGAATGTCTCCAGAGAAGGAGACTACACAATGTCTCTGGGAAGTCTGTCCCACGGCTCTGCCATCCTCACAGAGAAAACGTTTTTCCTTATGTTCACATGGAACCTCCTATGCTCCAGCTTGCACCCATTGCCCCTTGTCCTATCATTGATCATTGCTGAGAGAGCCTGGGTCCATCCTGCTGACGCTCATCCTTTACACAGTTGTAGTTCCTGAGTTATAAATTCCTGGCAGGAAGAATGTTACATAAGGGAAATGTAAGCCTCTACAAAAATTGTAAGCCAGTTATATCCATGATTTTCACCCCCCTTCCCCTTTATCTGCATTTCTTTTTATATATTCACACTACTTCTAAAAGTACAATTTTTTGTATACAGTTTACATGCTTCAATTCACCTATTTGAGCTACCAGGATCTGCAGACAATAGCTGACCATACAGCAAAATATAGATAATTGTTTGGCAGATACCTCTCTCTCTCTTTTTTTTTTTAAAGTAGAAGTAGTTTTTTAATTCAAGTGTAAACATATTCGTCGACATTAATAATATAATTTTTAGATAATCAAATATTTTGAAAACTGAATTCTACTAAGCATCCTGTGCTAACAAAATAATGTGCATATATATTCAGGCAAAGATAAAGGAAAGCTGTAAAAATGCAATCTAACAGATTTTTATGAAAATGCAGAGAGAAATATAATTTTTTGGTGACCTCCCAAATATTTCTAGTGTGGAAATTCAAGCAGCACTCATGGGCAGGTCCATCTGATAGAATATGCATTTCACAAGATATTATCCTCCTCATTTTATTTAAAAAGATTCTGGTTCTTTGGAATCTCTCCCTGATTTTTTTTTTCCCTCTAAATATTAGACTGAAAGCTGTTTTGTTATTTTAAATCTTCCCTTTTAAAAAGATAGGTCATAAAATAGAAAGACCATTTTCAGAATAATAAACATGACTGCTGAGTATTGAGAGTCTCTGGCAGGAGGTTTCATTTCTGTGCTGGTGGCACATGTTGCCCTGCAGTAACAAAATAAAAATACAGCAAAATCAAAGTATTGCAAATAACTGCAAAACCTTCAGTTAGTCCTAAGGAAAAAATATGTGAATGCAAGCAGTAAAACCAGGCTAGAAGGTCACATCTAGACCTAGCTTTATGACAGACCTGGAGGTGAACCAAAATCAGCAGTAGAATTGCCTTTGGAAACTATTAATAAGATAGATACCAGCAATTTGGAGAATAATTGGTGTTCTATTTAAGGAATTACAGTTGGGTGATTGTCTGAGGCAATCTCTAACTCCCCAGGGTCAAAAGAAGTCATAGAATATAATATGTGTTCATTATTTATTTATTTAGATTTTTTTGTGAAACGTGGCCCTAGGCAGACTTTTATTTTATGGTAAGTTTGAGAAAAAGCAATTAATAGTTTGTAGAGATCACTCTAGGCTTCTGCCAAAGAAAATGAGGAATAGATGTCACCTTAGTTTTAAGCAGGGGCAGAAAAATCTATAACCATAATCCACAACATAGACTGACATCACATCCTATTTTTCAGAATGTTTAACACACCAATAACTGACAATTAAAAAAAAGTTAGGTTCAACAGAGGCAAACAGAAATTTAAGGTCAAAATCATGAGCTCTTTAAAACTAAAATTGTTTCATAAATAGGAGCTGGGGTAAAAATATGGTGCTCACAGACTTGTAATGCCAGTCTAATGTACCTGAGATTTCTGTCCCCACTGGGCCATGGATGGAGGGAGGAGGGGGGAGATGTTTCTAAAGTAATGTGCAGGATTGTTTCTGGATTTTACAGTTGAAAAATCTCAAAGATAAATAATACTGAAAAAATGCTGGAACATGCTGTTGACTGATACTTCACAACAAGTAAATATCCCTTTAATGGTTTATGACATTCTGGATAATAATTTGAGAGACTTGAAAGGCATTTTTTAAAACTTTATGATTTTTCATTCGTGAAGGTGCCAATATGCACATACTGTCCTTGGTCTTATCAGTTATTACAGTTGGAGGTATGTCACCGAAGCATTTATTAGGAGTCCTTTGCTTTGTTTAAATTTGTTTGTTTAATTTTGCCATAAAAATTCTCAGTAATTTACTGAGGAAAGATTGCATGCATCAGAAAGTTTAGGATTTCAGCCTGTTAACAGTTTTGACTATGGAAAGATGCAGAGATACAAGCTTTGCTTAAAGTTAAGACCTGTACTGGAGGTAGGATGGAGGTGTTCTTTCCAACTCTGTTCCTACAGAGAAATAACATGAAAAGGACCAGGAAAAAGTCAAGTTGGCCATGAAAACAAACAAAAAAACCCTGCTTAAAATCAGGCCTTGTACTGTTTACGTATGCAGTCATGCAAGAACTTGTTTTGAAAAAGTTGATACTTCATATGAAAATAAGCAACAGTTGATTTTTCCTTAAGAGAACAGATCATGCTCTGTACCCCTCAAGGGTTTTCTCTTTCTTAGTAGACAAGTAGATGGCACTGTTACAGCAGAATACAGAGATTTTAATAGAGGAAGTTGGGAGACTTCAAGATTTTCATAATTTTATCAGTTTTAGAGGTTTTATGGCAATAATAGCCTTTCTAACTAAAATATTCTATATGGTTTGAATAGACGCTTTGTCATCAGACCCATAGTACATGTTTAAAAGACACTTTTTAAATTAGGTGAGCAGTCTGGACGTTGAGGTTGAGGGCACCCTCAGCAATTTTGCAGATGACACCAACCTGAGTGATGCAATTGACACATGGGAAGGATGGGATGTCATCCAGAGGGACCTGGAGAAGCTGGAGAAGTGGGCCCATGTGAACCTCATGAGGTTCAACAAGGACAAATGCAAGGTCCTGCACCTGGGTCAGGAAAATCCTTGTCATCAATACAGGCTGGGAGATGATGTGATAGAGAGGAGCCCTGCAGAGGACTTCAGGGTGCTGGTGGATGAGAAGCTTGACATGAGCCAAAAATACATGCTCCCAGTACATCAAGCCAACTGGGCTGCATCGAAAGGAGCGTGGCCAGCAGGTCAAGGGAGGTGGTTCTGCCCCTCTACTCTGCTCTCTTGAGACCCCACCTGGAGTAGTGTGTCCAGTTCTGGAGTCCCCAAAATAAGAAAGACATGGAACTGTTCAAACAGGTCCAGAGGAGGGCCATGAAGATGATTAGAGGGCTGAAGCACTCCTATGAAGACAGGCTGAGAGAATTGGGATTGTTAAGCCTGGAGAAGAGAAGGCTCAGGGGAGGTCTATAGTGGCCTTACAGTACCTGAAGGGGCCTACAAGAATGCCGGAGAGACTCTTTGGAAGGGCATGTAGTGATATGATGAGGGGGAATGGTTTTAGATTGGAAGGGGTTAGATTTAGGTTGGATATTTGAAAAAAATTCTTCACTATGAGGGTGGTGAGGCACTGAAACAGGTTGCCCTGAGAGGTGGTGGACATCTCTAGAGGTGTTCAAGGCCAGGTTGGATGGGGCTTTGAGCAACGTGGTCTAGTGGAGGATGTCACTGACCATGGCAGGGAGGTTAGAATTTGATGATCTTTGAGGTCCCTTCCAAACCTAACCATTCTATGATTTTGTGATGCTATAATCTTGATTCAAAATCTAAGTGAAAGAGGAGAAATAGAAAGCACTTTTGGTAAATTATCTGTATGACCGATTACACTCAGAAAAAGTGTATCTTAACTTAGCCTGCAGGCATCCACTGGAATTAGTACAGTTTACTCAGTTTCAGAGCCAAAATTTTCCTTCTGTACGGATTATTTTCAACTATGATTATCTTCAACTTGTTGACTGCTATTTTAAAAAACTTCACTTTTAAAAACTATCATTGGTTTTCCCAGATCTCAAGTCACTACTGGAGTGCAGTACCAGAACTTGGAAGTTTTGGTTCCCTGTAGAAGATTAACCAACATACAGTAAGTGCTAATGATAATGTTATTGATAGACATAGGAAAGTTTACTGTCAGCCTGAGCATCTGAGGGCTGAGAACTGGAATACTATGTGTGCGTGAAAACCAGCATTACATTTGTATTTCCAAAACCTTCTTAGTTTTTAATCACCTTTCAAATACAAGCTTTCAATGGTCTGGCACATTCATCTGCTGATTTCCCTAATACACTTCAAATCACATAATCCAAATTACATGATTTGCATATGTTCATCTTTGCTAATAATATCTTTTTTATAGTCCTTAGTAATAGCTGAAGTATTTTTATGAGTTCTCCCTAGCTTTCCAATCATTCTTTCTCTGGAAAAGTTATGTATTGTTCACTATTTTACTAACATAGTTATGCAAAATAAAGAAACACCTCCCAACATTAAAACCATAACCTTTTTATGAAGTCAAAGCTATTATTGAGCTTTTTACTGACCTAAAATTTGCCTTCATAAGACTGAAATGATTGGTTGGATTTCTTTGTTGGATTTCTGGTTGGATTTCTCCACTTGCATTGCCATTCTAACTTCCACTCTCAGATGATTTTTTTAGAGGTCACTTCTGAATCTGTACTTTTACTGTTTTTTTCTTTCTCTCTCCTTTTCAAGATAAATTGTAAGTTCTTCATTCCCCAAGCTTTATTCCTCATATTTAATATTTCCTCCCAGCATTTACTCTACAGGGACAAAAATTCTACTTTTCTTCCTAAGGCAGACTCCCACCAAGCAATAGGGAGCATCACGTGAATTGGGCATGTAGGGTTTGGTCAGACTACTAATCTTTAGAAGATGCTTTTTGAAAAATTACCTTTCAATGCTTTTGATTTACTTGTACAGTCTAGAAGCAGAAAAAAAACCTGTCTGCTTTAGAAGTCTACACAGACACTTGAAAAGGTATCAAAGAAAACTTCTAGCTTATTTACCCTGCATGTTTCACTGAGGGACATATGTCGTGAGTGTTACTGTTTAGTAACACTGGGAAATTAATAATTTCAAACAAGACAACCTTCTCAGGTCACAATGAATTCCTTTCAAAGCTATGAGAAGAACGCTTCTATCCCTGAAGCTCCTGACTTGTTGAGTAGCGATTATATATTTTTTCCTATAAAGATGTTCTTCGTGTGATGGGAATATTCAATGACTTTTGTACTCCTGCAGGTCATGAATGTCTTCTTGCTTGGTCTTATTACTGATATACTTGATTGCACTGAACTCTACTTCGTCAAAAGGTATGCAGCAATAGGAATGTCCTGGAGCTATTCTAGGGTAGCTTTATATGAAGAAAGCTGTGTCTGAATCGTGCTGAAGAGATATTCCCTTGTTGTCTGGGTCTCTGATGTTTTAAGGAAAGAGGCAGAGTTTTCTTCTATGTATCTGGGTCAGTAACTACACTTGTTTTCCCCAGTGAGATTTGGTTTTCCAGTCACTTTAACTCCAAGCACACACTATATTAAAGGCTGTTACTTTCTCTGAGAGGCAGCAGCTTCAGTACTGGGAGCTCTTTATTGCCCTAAAAGGCAAAAAGGCGATGGAAGCAATCATGGACTGATCAAAGTTGGACAAGACCAAACAGATGCCAGCTCTATTTTTTAAGGCTGAAAGTGCTATGCTATCTGTAAAGGTGGACAAAGAAGACAGGAACAGCAAATCCATGATGAAAAGATGGCAAGTGGGACCTTATCAATAAAAGAAAATATAGCAATAGATCAAAAGTGCTGATAGGACAAAGCACTTGTTCAAACTGGAATTTCACAGAATTTCTCATCAGATGTTATCAGTATACAAGAAATTATTTCTTCAGCAAGGATACTTGAAAAACATGAATCAGGTAACACCTGTAGACAGCACACCTCTAAATACTGCACTAGTTTAAGCCAAAACCTTGGCAACAGCCACATGCATTCTACATTGTAACAGCTACACTGCATAACTTCTGAAAAATCTATTATTTTACTATAATTTATTTAACCCTTTAATAAAAGCCCATAATACTTTCTACAGCACTCTGCATGGAGGGAAACTTAGGTCTGCACAGCAAAATTAGGAAACGAGGGCAAAGAGTCATAATTCAACTGAAAATTACAGGTAACATTATGAGATGTCTCCTATGAGGAGAGAGAAAGTGTTAGAATAAAAGGAAGCATGATGTGTCTGCTCTCATTACAGTTTTCAACCCTCTCCCTGTAATATAACTATTCATCTGGCGGTTTTAAAAGAAGCAGAATCTTCACAAGATCCAGATGACACTTACAAAAAATAAATTACTGTTCACAGCATGTCAGCATAAGAAATAGCAATGACTATTTCAGCTAGGCAAACTATACTATGCAATGGAAACATCTTTTTCATGGAGCTGGTAGCAAACCCATATTAGAAGTCATTAAACATTTGGAGCATAATTTAAAGGCCATTTGATGTGTACAGGGTTCTTCATATTGTCATGAACTAGTTTGGGATCAATGCCTTGGAATTAACCCCTTGGAAAGGCACAGGATCTGCAGCTGCATTTATGGTAACAACATTTAAATGTAACTGCTCTTTACCTCAACTGCTACTGTGCTCTGACTGTCATTGCTGACACACATAAAAGATCCCATGAAACACTGAAAACATGAAGCTGAAAAAAGCTAAAGATAAGTCCTGTTTTTTGCTTTAATTTTTCCATCTGTGCTTTAACTTTCTGACCCCCTGTTCAGATGTGCAGCAGGGAAGTCCCACAGCAACCTCTTCCCTCCAGGCATCTCTCTGACCTCTCTTCCCAGTGCTGTCACACACCTTTCTCAAAACATGGTTGCCTGCTGCCCTGGCTGTTAACTGTCTCTCTCTCCTTTTGCATTTCTCCCAAGGCAAATTTACAGTGTTAGACTGAAACAACATTAAGGATTTTTTCATTCTTCCCATACACAGACCTCCACAATACAGCCCTGAATTAAGTTGTGAAGCTACAGTTACTATGAATAAATAATAACCATGAATTTCTTAAAGCTGGTTTATAGATATTATTTTTTTCTGATGTTACTTTCTTCAGAGGTAGGTGCCTGCCTTGATTGCTGTAGCAGTGAAGTGTACAAGAAAGATCCAGTGAAAAATGGATGCTTCCTATCTGAAAAGAGGCTTGGAGCCATGGCTTCTACAGAAAATGTGAATGACTGCCTCTCCATGGAGAAAACCCACACAGTGTGCAGCAGCCTACTGCAAGGCTTACATTGACCCTCCTCAGCAGATGCAGTCCCAAAGCAGGTCAGTCTAAGATTCAAACCTTTTCTTTCAGAAAAGCTTTACCACATGTGTTTGCCATTTTTTTTCTAGGACTGCATTTGCTGTGATGGCTTCCCATCACTCAGTCACCAGGTCCATGCAATGAAATGAGAACCCAGCCTATCAGCTAGATATCATCCTGAATTAAGGACGAAGCATGTTATATGTCTGGGTGTGCAGACACATGTCCACAGGGAGACTCCGCATGTATGTGTAGGTAAGTACACATAAACACTCATGCAGAAATAGCCTTAATGTGAATTTTGTTTATTTAGTGATGCAAGTTTCACAGTTTACTGTGATACTTTTTTTTTAATTTTCAATAGTTGCAACCACATATGGGATAAACATGTTAACTGCTTAATATAAGGGCCACTTTGACTACAATCAAAAACAAAGGTACAATGAAAGTGAAGTATTAAGATTAGTTTTGAATTTAGAAGTATGATGCTGCAGCTAAAAAAATGCATGGGCAACCTTTATCCCACTCCTACAGACAGGTAAGCAGACCCATTTTTTTCAATCCACTGGTTTAGCAGCAATTTGGTACCTGGAACAGAAATTGGAAATGGGCATTCCTTTTATATTATGTTAGAAAAAGGTGTCATGTTTCTATTTTTTCTATCCCCTTCTCTAACCTGATATGTTTTCAAATTAAGTAAAAAATGCCTTTATATCCTTTACAAACATTAGAGAAAAAAATGTCTTAGGAAACCTGTACTTATAATACTGTTCAGAATGTACCAAACCCAGAAGCGGGACTTCAGTTCATAAGAAAAAACCAAAAAGCCCACTTTTGTTTTATGCCAGGTGTTCAAGTGTTTTATTGAGAGGTAGTGAGGAGATACAAACCCCAAAGTTTACATATATTGGAAATTATATAGTAAATATATTTAACTATTTTTTATTAATGGCCACCAAAAATTATTTCAAGTTTGAAATAGAACGTGTTAAATGTAATGGACAGGTAATGTAGTACTTGTCTACTGCTGAGCACAGCTGCTACCACTATCCCTTATATTTCAGAATAGCAATTGCTTACTTGAAATCTATTCATCAAAGAACCTTGGAGTGATATGAATGGAAGCAATATAAAAATTACTCCAAGTATTTTGATTGCCTGTTAATACTTCTACAGTTGTCAGCTAGCTAAGAGGTATTAATGAAGCATTCAGTATTGATATCTGAAATAGTAGTGGCAATTTTATTGAGATATATATTGAATAGGATCTGAAATCAGAGGTAATTTAAAAATCAAAACACATTGCAACAGCCACCCTAAGAAGTGCAAGTTTTATTCTAATTATGATTAGCAGGGGTGGGAGAGAAAGGGAAGAAGGCAGGTTCTCTTCATGAATGCATTCTTAAAATCATCTCATGTGATTTTCATGAATGACTATACCCTTACAACAAAAAAATTAACAACTCAGCTACCCAGTCACAAATTTGGTTATTGTGCACCATAACTGGGCTTGAACAGGAGAAAATGCAAGAATGCAGCTGGCTATAGAAAGAGCTCCTGGTTTACATAACAACAGTGAGAGCAATTAGTATGTTAAAATGAACTAGATTAATTATAATCTCTCTCTATATAAATAATTTTCTTCCACTGCTGCTACAGGAGCACAATTTATGATAACTAATGTTAGTTGAATGTGAAACAAATTATTGATTTCTGTTGCAGAGATTTTAGCAGACATCTGTCCTGCAAACTTTCTACATGCAGCTCACCCATTTGTTTTGGACATGAAAAACTGGAGACCTGTACAGATTAAGCTCTAAGGAATAGAAACTAAGGCCAGTGATATAGCTGTATAAACAGCTTCAACTCCAAACAGTACCAATGCTCCTGTCCAGATATAGTCCAAATATCTTTTGAATTTATATTCTTCCCTTCCTGCTCTCTCCCTGAAATCACACAGTCCCTACATGGCATTTTTCTTAGAGGAATGTCATTTTTCTCAGCCTCAGACATGCTCTCCATTTATAATTTGGCCTCTTGCTAGATTTCCTTACACTTGCTTCATGACCTGACCCATAGCATCTAATTTTTACTTGCCTGAGTCACCCTTCTGTAATGTGGTGGAGGAGGCAAGTACTGAAATTCCCCCAGCTGATGCCACAGAAATTAAAAAAATCAAACAGGTGCTTGACTGGAAAATCTTGCATTTAGAAGCCAGTGAATATTCAGGGCTGGAGTGTCTTCAACACACAACAGAGACACACACATACTTCCCTACCCTCCAGTTTCTGCTTCTGTGGTTTAAGGAAGCTAGCTAAGTCTTCTGAAAGTTGTGGTGAAGGAAAATAAAATCACTGTCCTTAAAGTTTGTGTATCTTTGGCTCCCTGAAGCAAATCACATTAAAAAAAAAGTCCACCAAGTGAAAGCATGTGAACCCTGTTAAGCCAAAGGCTACAGCTAGCCAGTCATTAAGCCCTAAATAAAGGATTCTGTGCTGACCTAAACTTATTTTTGATCTCTATTTCTTTGTTGATAGTATAAAGCAATCACTGATGGTTTCCATAGTAACAAGTGATTTTTTTTTTTTTAAATATTTTTATTTTAAAGCTCTTTCATGCACTTAACATACAGATACAGTGGGATAATTGGCAGGGAATACTGTTCCTGCTTCCCTGGTATTATTTAACCAGAGCAGGGTAAAGCAAAGCACAGTGTTCAATGAAGCTGGAGATTTATTTTCCCTCCTCTGTAAGAATATTAAAAAAACTTTGCAATTTACTTACATCTTTGGTTTCTGCGTTTGCTCTTGTACATAGTCATTCTGAAGAAATTCCACTTTCTAAGAAGTAATTGCCTTGAACACAGACAAAAGAGATGAGATCGTGCTTCTGCTTTGCAGTGAGACAGTTGCTCACTGACAGAAGGTAACCAGAAATCTCTCAGAGAAAGGCAGGGTAATACCATTCTCCTAAAATCCAGGGGAGATGCTCCTGGCTCCAACTATTTTCTCTGTTACAAAGCTCAGAGGCAAAATATATTTATTTTTGTATGTTTTCAAATGTGTTTGATACCAGCTAATAAAATCTGGAAAGCACACAGAATCACCAAATCAGACAATGTGGGTAATGTGCTATTCAATAGTCTGACATCAAGATTCCTCGAAAATCCCCGATACATCCAAAATTGCATAAATGATCTGATAAACTAATAAAAACCAACTTTTCATTGAGAGATCTTAGAATTATACATATGAAAACATTATAATATTTTTTACTAGATATTCAAGTAAAATTTCTATGAAAAAAATAAAAACCCAACACATGATGATAAATGATATCCTGACTGGAGGACTAAGCTTATGAACAGGTTATTCAGGAAATAACATATAAATTGCACTTTTTTTTTTTTTTTTCCCTCTAATGCTCATGTTTACTTCTGCATTATTTTTCAATTATTTCACTTGTGGAACATTTTTTAAGCAACATTCTGCTGATCGCTCATTTTTAGAAGTACTTCATTGCACACTAGCCTGTTGAATCACACGGTCACGGGAAAAAAAGTGGCAGCATTGTATGATCTTCCATGGACCTATATGTCAGCATTTCAAAGAATCCAGACCTCTTCCTAACAAGCAGGGGAAAGGGGAAAAAATGCCTGCTGTGTTGGGGAGATCAGAGGTATGATGACATTCAAGAAAGAAGGTGCCAGTGGCAGCTATAGAGCTGTAAAGAGGTGAAAACTCCGGTACATTCAGCAATAAACCCGCCTTCAATAAATTTCTGTGAAATTATTTCTTAATGCTTTCAGAAACTCATGTTTTCAGGTGCCCTTCATGTTTTGAGAGCTTGATCCCAGGTACCACAAATACCGAAGTGTCAACGGAATAGAGGTAGAGGGTGCAGTAATGAAAAAATAATATAGTGGCAGAAACGTCTTGTAAACTAATAATAATAATCATATGACTGTTTCAAATGCACAAATTGACAACACATCTCCTAACTACTCAAAGAAATCCAAAGCTAATGTCTTTGGTTTACATCATAAAGATTAGTATCTGGTGTTTATGGATCATTCATGTTTCAGCAAATAAAAAACAACCCTTTTCAAGGCAGGAACAGCTTGCAGAATCCATTATTTGAAAGTATTGACCTACAGTTTTTTGCTTCACCCCCCCAAATAAAATAAAATTTTAAAAATGTTTTTTTCTCAAACTGCCTGCCCTAAAATTACAGGTTTTTTCTATCTTCTCAGATTTTTGTTTTTATCTCCAGTATAACCATTTTTAGATTTGTGCATTATTTAATTTTCCTTTTAGTTTTTCAGTATTCACATATCCTCATGCTGACATGTCTCTAGTGACTGAAGAGTAATCTTTATATTGGCTCTATTTGTCTACTTTTCCTCCCTCTGTCAAAACCTGACCACATCTCTTTTCCTTTGCTTTGTATTTGTATCAGCATAGCTGAAGATAAAGTGTAGCCTAAAGAAAGTGAAAGCAATGGGTGCATTTTTTTTAGATTTATTTATTTCAACTACAGTCATCTCAAAATACAACAGTTGAAATAACACCACGTCTATTGTGGAGGTCATCAGAAAGGTGAGAAATTGCAAAGCACATCAACAGTGACAGTAAGGAAAAAGTTTGGCCAGGTCATTGCTAGACTTCCTGGCAGGGAAAATATCTGTACCATATAGAAAGACCTTGCACACAACATACTCAAACAGCCTTGTGGACTTTATGTCCATTAAATTCAGTATTTTTGCAGTAATTTATATGCACGGAGGATAATTGCCCAGTTTTCTTGCCTTATTTTTTTCTGTGAGTTAATTTCCAACAGAATCAGACCTGTGATCTGACTCAGACTATAGGTATCCTTATAATGTGCTACTTTGTATAGCAATGTTTGTTCCTCTTTTTTTTTTTTTTTTTCTTTCTCTTCTCTCTTCCTATTTCTACCTGAAGTCCTGGTTTCACCTGAGGTAGAGTTAATTTTGTTCCCAGTAGTTGGTATAGGGTTGTGTTTTGGATGAGAATAATGTTAAAAGCACATTGATATTCTATCATTATTCTGTTCCTTTTCTACTGTATTAAACTCTCTTTTTCAATTCTCTCCCCTATCCCACTGGGGAGAGGGAGCGAGCAAATGGCTATGTAGTTGTTTCAGCTGCCTGCTGCATTAAATCACAACAGCTCTCACCTGTATTATTTGATTCAAAATTTCCTTCTTTAATTAATATGGTAAAATGTCCTCAATCTTCTTCCTCAGTGCACACTAGATCTTAACAACAGAAATAGTCTCTTTCCCTTATCATTAATGACTAATTTTTCATTATTTTTTATCATGTGTTTAACCCAGACACATATTACTACTTCTCCATATTACATTACATATAGCACATGCAATAACGTCTATTTTTCCACTTTTTTGGGTGCTTAATTCTATTACAAAAATGTATTTTTATGCAAATATCTCAGTAATGGTACAAAATAAAAATATAAAATAAATGGAAATGTTATGGGAAAGGAATTAATTTATTTTAAATCAATGATCCCTGAAAACACAGTCTTTATTGGATTTACTTTGTCTTAATTGCAACTCAGATTACTTCTTCAATACAGTGAAGTGCATTTGCTAAAACAATACAAACACATTGGTGAATCATTCTAGGTCTGTTCATAAAAACCTATTGCAAAAAATGTATGTAAATGTGCTGGGTAGCTTTGAGTGGGCACTACAGCCTTCTGTTCCTCTGTTACTGTTCTCTGCTAGGAGAGTTTAAAATTCACTTTCACAGTATTACAACTTAAAAAAAAAGTCAGACTCTTGCATATGGCTTGTGAAATGCAGAAAGATTAGTGAGGTGGTTAAGAAATTAATGGAAGCACTCAGCAACAAAAGTCACATAGTCACATTAAGCTTATTACTTGTCTATATAAGATACATCTTGAATGATTACAAAAGCTTAAAATACTCTTAATACAGTCTGCTGGAATGAATTTTAGCAGTTCATTGTTGCTGGTGGTACAAGAATTAATAGTGTCCACATTTGCACATCCTACATGACCTCTCTACTTTCTCTCCTCGCCACCCTACAGATACCAATAAGGGATTTTTCTCTGAATACTGCAGTAAATTTCTCTAACTGTTTCTTAAGCAGAGGGAAAAAAAAAAAGGATATTTCACAACTATAAGTGCTGACTTGAATGTCACATATTACTCATCAATAAACATTTTGTCTGGGCTGTATCTTCAATTTTATTTTTAATGAGTAGATCTTAGACAAAAAGGGAAGGTGGGGGAGGCTTCAAGTATGTTCTGTCTCTCAGTGTTTAATTCATGCACCCAAAGAGTCTTCTTGGATATTATCCTTCTAAGGCTCCCACTATAGTGATATTCGTGATGTTAGCTAGCAAAAAATTACATCTATGAATATGAATTTTTTTTTCTTGAAACAAATCATATGTTTAGGGATCAGCACAACCTCTTCCACGCAATAATGGCTCCATGATCCAATTATTGATGTATTAAAATTATGCACTAGTGTCCTGGGTTCAGCCCAGCAGCAGGCTATGTTAGCCCTGAGAGTATTCCATACCAATTGCATCATGATCAGACAGGCCCTCCCCCCCCCCTTGCAGGGGTGACTTCGGACCCAGGCACGGGAAGTCCCGGTCTGGGCAGCCGCAGTGCCAGTTCTGGGGGAGACTCCGGACCTATCAGAATCTGCTCCGGGCTCGGGAAGTGCTGGTCTGAGCAGGCGTGTGGGAGTTCCGGTTTCTCTCTCTCTCTCTCTCTCTCTCTCTCTCGGGATCGGAGTGGCAGGAGGTGGTGAGGGGGGTGCTCGGGGGTGCTGGGCTAGGGGAGTGCTGCGTTCGGGAATCTGAATTGGTTCGGGCACGGCTCAAATGATATAGTGTGGGGAGAGGTTTGCACTGTATATAATAGCACTGTAGTTAGTTGTTTTCATACTTTTCCCTGTTGTTTAGTAAACTATCCTTATCCTAACCCTGCAAGCCTGTGGTTTTTTTTTTCCTCTGGCTTTGCAGCTAGCTCCGTTCGCCCATCCTCCACCTCTTAAAGAGGTAGGGGGGCTTTTTGGTCTGACCTTTGTGGCCTTAGCTTTCCGCTGAGGGTTAAACCACAACAACTAGACATGTGTACACTTTTTACTAGTTAAAATTTGGAAAATTATCTGAAAACAATGCTTTTTAACATAATGTTATATTAGAGAAATAAAATCCACTTTACCAAGAAATGCCATTTAGCTATTCAGGCTTTAGGTTAACTTATTCCCTTTATGATAATAAGGGCAGAGCTTAAAATACTGGCCAAACTATAGCCCTGGCTAGGACTGCTACAGTACTGAACAAGCTGTGGCAAGCAGATGAACAAAGAGCAAAATTTGTACTTCAGATGCTTACAAATGTAAGTCAGAATCAAGGGTTTTCAAAAATGCTTTAGAAGAGACGAAAAAGCTGGCTTGCATTCTTGAAGAAGACCAGACATAAAGATCCATGAGAGTGTAAAAGAAGGAAAAGTTTATGAAAAGGTTACCTGCAGATTAAAAGGTTCAATTCAGCTGCCTAAACATTCTTGTCTATCACTGCTTTGATGATTTATGGCATCTGAGACATCTGCACTGTGCCAAAAAATATGGTACAGAACCTGTGGGAAACTTGCAATCTTCTGGAGCTCTCTTCTAAAACAAAGGCCATCTTAAATGACTCTGGGCCATATATCCAACTGAAACCAGCCCATCAAGTTTATATTCTGCTCACTCTCTGATAACTGTCATTAATCTCTGGCTATTTTATACTTAACATCATTGTTTCGAAGTTGTCCCAAGCTGAACTCGCAGGCCTTGGCCCTGCACAAGTCGATGGATACATGTGGAGGAGAACTCCTACAGACATCCACCAAAACTCAGGTGGGGAACAGGAAAAAAATCCTGCCTATCACAGGCCTGTGACTGCAGTAGGAATTACACAGAAAGAGAAAATTATAAGATGTGTGACTGAGAATTTTTAAATATCCTCGAAGAGGCCACAATTTGTTAGTACACAATCTGCAGCTGATTGTGTGGATTAAAATATTGTGTGGGTAAAAGTGACATAATGTTGCATAATATTTCGAATCAGCAGTACTTTCTTTTACTAAATGCAAAAGGCTGTCAAAATGTTTAAATAGTCTTCCTTTACTTCAGCCAATTTTTACTCTACCCATGCGTACAAATCTAGAAGAATATATGGTTTGCAAGATTTCATAAAAACGTCAAGTATTGGTATTCATTAAAAGCTTCATTAGAATGATTTTTTTTTAACATTCATAGTAATCCCATCATCTACTAATTTATAAAAAACAACTGAAGATATGCTTTTTTTTTTTTTTTCTGGAGCTATTTAATTTTTAGATAGCTATTTGCCTGTTTCTTGTCTCTATTATCTTCTACATTTCTGCTGACCTCTTTTACTTTTCTTCAGCACCATCAGACAGTAATAAAACTTCACTGCAAAAAATACTTTTTTGGACAGCAGGGGAAAGCCCCCAAGGTACTGGTCCTACTTTCACCACAGGCAATTTTCTCTTTTTCAATGAATCTTCACTAGAATATAATTTGTCTCATTGTTATACTAGCAGTTATCTTTAATCTTTAAGGAATTCACTGTCAAGCCTCCTTCATCAGACTATTTTTATCAGAAATCACTTTTACCATTTAGCAATGTGATCACAGAGGTAGGAAGCAAAGCCAGCCATCTTCCTTCTCAGCCCATACTGCCTCTTCCAACCATCCCTTGCCCTGTTCACAGCATATTCTCATTCCTCCAACAAAAGCATTAGGAAAGCATTTGGATATTTGCCTGTGATTAACAATTTCCAAAGTGCCATTTCCGGCAAATCTAAGGTTAGAATCAACATTTGTGTATTTGGTTTGCATGGTAAGGTTTTAGGTTTTGGGTGGGTGGGAGACAGTGCTGCAGGGGTGGCTTCTGTGAGAAGCTGCTGGGAGATTCCCCTATGTCTGACAAAGCCAATGTCAGCTGAAGGTTAGAACAGTCATGGACATAGACTGCAGGGATCTAAATTACTTGTTTGGAAACTAACCTTGTTATTGGTAAAGCATGGCGATACATCGCCCAATAAGTACTAGAAGGTGTATTACTGGAGGATTTTAGAATAGGTTCGATTCTCAGAAAAGCTTGCCTAGAAGATGGATAAGACATTTTGTAGATTCTCTGAAGCCTTCCTTGTTATCCCATATGTCCAGAGAAAACAGAAACCGTAAGGTCCAGCACTAGCCAAGATTTCATCTGTGTTTGTCCTTCAGCCTACCTACTACTATTGGGGAAAATTCACACCAACCAATGGGAAGTACTTAATGCCCAGTACCTACTTTTAGGCATTCCTGGAAGACCATCCCACTCCTCTTGACACTACAATGTCTTCTCCAACTGGAAGTGAATGAGATCTCCTGTGGTTGATCCATGTTCTGAGTCTTTCCATCTACAGACACTGGTCTGCCAGCTCTGCCCCCTATGGATACGCTTTATGAATACCCTTCAAAACCACACTGTGTCCTCGATTTCATTTGGGTAACTCCCATAGGATTCAGAGGAGCTGTATACATGGATATGCTGGAGGCCTGAACCTTCCACTTTGCTATTCAGAATGATGGTTTTACATAAAGCAGCTTTCTCCCCAGTCCCAAAGGTAGACAGGGGTTTAATACTTTCCCAGCTCTAACTCCCACCTTGTTATTCACACTCATATAACCAAGAGCCAATTTCATTCTGTTCCGAGTTCCAAAACCAAAGAACGCAGTTATAAATGCCTGATAGCTGTTTTTTTTCTTTTCTTTTTTTCCCCCACCAAAAAAAAAGTACTGTGCACAGTAAGTATAAGCCCCTTTAGGCTGGTAGAAATAACATAAAGGTTTCTGTTCCTCCGTCTGAGCTATATTTAGCTATTATTTTTAATCAGGTATAATAAGATGTTCCTCTCTGAAATGTAAGACAACACAGTTAAACTTGAGGCCACATTAGATATATTCTACAATGGAAAAGCACATCGTCCCTTCTGCTTTGGTGAGTGGAAGAATGGTAAATCAATCTCAGATGAATCTTATGCCTCAGATGAATCTTATGCCTTTCATTTTACATACTCTGTAAGATCCACATTTGTTCCTCCTATCTTAGATCAGTTTCTTTCTTAATCCATCTCAGTTCTTGACACATTTGTTCTTGGCTGGTTTCCTTTTGATTTTGAGCAATTTTAATGTTGTGGTTTGTTTTGTTTTTCCTAAGTCCTGACTTCTTTTCATCTCATCTTTAATTTGATTTTAGCCAGGTTTTATCTAGCCCTGACAGGTTTTCATATGTTCTGCTACATGTTTTGGATGCTAGTTTGGCTGGGAGTATTCATCATCTTTTATTTCATCTTGATAAGGGTGTCACCATCCAGCAACAATAGTTTTTAGTTACTTTCACGCTATTTTTAAACATCTCTTTAACAATTGAGAAAGTCTTAAGAGATGTTCTGCTTCAAACCTACGTGACTATGGGATTAAAACTCATGTCCCTACCACTAAAAGGGAGTAGAATGTTCGTGTTTCAAATTGTTTTCCAAGTATAAACAACATTCTGCTCAAAAAATCTTTTCATCAGGATTTGTATTCATATAATTCAAATGATGCTTAAAGAGGTGCTCTGCATTTTTCTAATCATTAAAGTACTTCTTAGAAATTCAGTTTATGAACCAGACTACTTGTAATGCCTCCCTATATTTCACCTTATAGTAATTATTTCAATGAACAGGATTTTTAATGTTTTGACCAATATACTAAAGTTACACTAAAATATATTCCTAAACATGGCACAAACTGCATGTGTAAACATATTTGTTTAATATAAAATTGTAGGAAAAAAATTGGATTTATGGTACCAATTTTTGTCTGTGATTGTTAGTAGCACATTAAGAATTTCATTAGCCTAGGACATTAAAACAAGCCTAATGAGTTCAGAATGATCATTTCAAAATATAATAGTTTTTATCCAGTTTGTAAATTTTTAATCCCTGTGGAAAACTGTCAGAAAGTCATTAAGTAATAGAAATTTTTTCTTCCTTGTTGTTAAATCTGAGATAAGTTGTGATGCCTATAGCAGCACTAGTTTGCATCATCCCAGAGCTGTTAGATAGTATATGATACTGCAAATATAAAAAAATGGACAATTACCAGATGTGAAGCAAAAGCAGCTCTGCTGAATCAATTAATTAAATAAATAAATACATGAGTGAAGCTTTCAATAGACTAGCAAGTGCTCAATTGTGGATTTAATAAAAAATGTTCATACATATAATTTTTTTAAAAGTGCTGAATACTGGTGAGAGATTTAAGACAGCTTTTTCTATCAGTCTAACTTGATACTGCTTAAGTAACAAAATAATTCCACTTCAATATAGACAGTTATATTTAATGGGAATTACATCCACTCTGTCATATTTTGCAAACAGATTATATCAATTTCAATTTGATTAGAGTGACATGCAAAATTCACTGCTGCCCTGTTTTCCTTTTCACATTTCTTCTAATTATCACACTAATGAGACACTTTAGCATGTTAAATTTAATGGGACTGATCTTCAGAGCAGTATCTGTTCTTGCATAACCCAGAAACATTGCAAAAATACACCACAAATTCATGTATCTTGATTCTGCTTGTGGGCTCAGAAGTACTCGAACAACTCAGACAGGTTTTTCAGACTTAGCCAATTGAAGAAACATTTTCTATCATCACCATTGCACTATGAGATTGTGTTTTAAAGTACTTGTATGTTTATTGAAACAGCATTAACACATGTTCAACGTGATTTTCCATCTTCTTCACTCTAAAAAATGTCTCACTTCCTCTACAGCACAGAACAGGGAGAGGTTGAGAAAGAACCCCCTGTGAACAAATGAGGCACTTAAAATGTCAATTTAGGTCTCAAATGCAAACTGATGATGTTTTATGGTGCTAGCCAATGAACAGTTGCTGCTTCAACCTTTCATTTCAGACTAATGCTGTTATAGCAACAATCAGGAGAAAGCTGAAAATGTTCCACTATCTTTTCTCTTTGTATGAGATCTTTCTTTCTCACTGTGTAGGACTCAAGACAATTTTGGTCATAATCAATCGGTGTAATGGCTGGCTTGAGAAGGAGAGTAAGGCCTTTAACAGAGATGAAAAGTACAAGAAGATTGATTTTTGGAGTGATAGAAAAAGCTATATTATAGCAATCCACCACCAGACCATGCTGAACGATACAATACTGCCAGCATACATACAGCAACATCCTTTGAATCACAGGATTCTACTCACTTTGTGCAAAATGCCAGTGTGACTCCAACTTCATAATTGATCCAACTTTCTAGGGGCTTTTTTTTTAGGGCTGCATATGCCAATATGTAGTGTGAGAGTGGGAAAAATGCTAACAAGAAGTTATGACATTAAAATTATTAGTGCATATGACAATATCTTAGATTGGTGGATGGGTGAGGAGGGAACACCTGGTCACAGGTCTAAATGAGGATGCATGGCTATGGTAGGGTGACATACACTTTGAGTCAGCTGAATTTAGAGGTTCAGTTTTTAGAGTACTCCAGCTATACAGCAACTTACATAGAAAGGAGATATTTTTTCCTATGAATGCAGCAAATTATTGGGTTTATTTTAAACTCAAATATTTTTTAATCAAGGCTAGTGTAGCACAATAGTGCTATGTAGCATTTAACACCCAAAGCTATAATTTTTCAATGAGAAGCTTTAAGTATGTTGTTTACCAATTTGAGAAAATTGTAGCAAACATTTGAAACACATCTTGCATTTAAAAAATTCTGGCCAATAGCTACAAACCCAACACTCTAAAGAAATAAAAGAATCATTGTTAGTAATAAAGGGCATCAGATTACACTTTTATATGATTAAGTACTTCTAAAATAAATACATTCTCTTTTTAAGGATCTTTCAAACCAACAAAAAGTAAGAGGAAATTGGAAAGACTAGTACATCTCACCTTGAGGTTTTACTACTAAATGTCAGATCATACTGTGAATTTCTAAAAAGGCACATAGGAGATCTTTTCAATAGGATACTGAAACCTAGAAAACAGAAGTATGTTCTCAATGACCTGAAAACAAATTGAAAAAAGCTGTCAAGACAGCAAAGGAGATGAAAAACATTATTATCCCCTTGTGGACTTAAAAAGAAAACTGCTTTCTAAACAAGGTAAATAGTTAAGAGACTGTGAGTCCAAATGTGAAATAAAGGTATGCAAAAATCTTTTATTAATCTAGCCTAAAATCATAGGCATTGAAGAAATTGGGTGCGAAGGTTTAAATTTCCTGTTCAGTGGCACCTTGGATGGGTAAGAACCATTTCATATAGCATGGGAATAGCAGGTTCTGGAGGTAGTGTGTTCAGAGAAGATACCAAAAACACAGGGAGATCAAAAGTAATTTTTGAAAAATCTGTCCCCAGATCTCTCCCGTTCTTGAAAATTTGTGTTCTTGGCTCAGCTAGACCAGAAAAAACGTGCTTATATTTTTAAATTAAGTTTGGTTTTACAGATAAGAAAAATCCTTATCATTTATCTCTAGACTGAAATCCCTGCACATGGTTTAGAATAAAAAAGGCATAGCAAATTATTTTAAAACTAATATTCTTATTAGGCTCCAATTCAACTAGTGTTGCACTGAACGTGTAGCTCCCTCCTGACTTTACTAAAAGGATAAGATATCGTCAGAAGCTTGCATGAGATTAGTCATAAACGTTGACTATATTTACTTCTAAAAGCCAAGGTACAAGTCCTCTCAACAAGGATTGCTTTCCTTCCTCAGAACAATGATTTATAGAAAGAAGAATAATAATTAGAATACACTAAAATGAGAACCTTTGCTTTGAAGTCTGAGAGGAACAATAAACTTTGTGAAAGGCATGTTAAATTCAGACAAAAACTTTATCCACAATTATCTGAGACACAAATAAACCGCAGTGAATAGTCCGCAATTTACACAGAGACAAAATCCCTCATTTAAGGCTCCCGACACATTGCTCTTTGGAATGCAGACCCAAGCCACTCTGGATTCATTTTATATTTTGAAAAATGGAAACCAGTACCACGCAATTTTGCTAACTTATAAAACCAAACCCTGGACTATCTCACTCGCAAAATAAAAAGATGGGCCCTGAACTTAATTTATTTTGGAGGGATACAGTATCTATGACTCATATTTGAGAAAATGAGTAAAGGCTCTGCTGAACTTTGAATCAAATACTAGCAAAAAATGAGTATGAGAAGATTTTGGGTTGCTTTTCTGATCAGCATTGAGCTTGCTCTTAGCCACCTTTCCCAGTGGTTTGACAATATAACTGTGGTTATATACGGCTTCATTTGAGATTGGCAAAGGACTGAATGAAAAAACCAGTTGCTGTCAGATTTTCCCAGGGAGTGAGCAGGACGGTTTTATTTGGCAAGCATTCCTGCCTGCTTGAAAAAGTTAAAGCAGAAGATATGCAAGATCATGTCAAACGTGTGATGAAATCAAATTGGTCCAATTTTAATCTATACCACACATAATTAAAAACATGATTGACATTTTCAATGACTTCCTGTAAATTAATCCACATGAAAAACTGAGGTAGGATTAACTGTTATAAAAATTCTTGAAGAAAACGTTACACTTTCTCCAAGATGTACTGTGCACCATAATATCAATATACATTGAAATATTTCTTTTTTAGAGTATTTTATGACTTTTGACATTACTGCTGAATATTTTGAACTGCAGTCAAAATATAGAAGATGTGACCAACTGGGAAGATTGGAAGATATAGAAGATGTGACCTTTCCTGGATGGAAAGGTCCAGAGCAGGAATATAGAACTGTGAAATGGATTTTTGATAAGTTTTCTCACTGTTAAATCTCACTCTATAGAATAGTGCCACAAACTCAACACTGTTCCGACAGCAGCAGAACATGCACTGATCTACTTTTTTTTCTAAAGATATTAACATATTTTAAAAGACAAGCAAGTCACAGGCAGATTGAGTAACCCTCGTTCAAACTAATAAATTCTAGTGAATTATTTTTCAAATGTTAGTAGAGGAATTGCTTCAGAATAACATCAAATAAATAATTTTTAAACAGCTTAAATAATTTTTAAACAGCTGGCTTTGGAGAAGGGAACATAGAATTATAGAATGTATTGGGTTGGAAGGGACCTCTAAGGTCATCTAGTCCACCCCCCCTGCAGAAAGCAGGGTCATCTTTACTAGATGAGGTTGCTCAGAGCTGCATCAAGCCTGACCGTGAGTATCTCCAGGGATGGGGCCTTCCCTACCTCTCTGGGCAACTTGTTCCAGTGATCTACCACCCTCATATTGAAGAATTTTTTCCCAATATCCAACCTAAATCTGCCCTATTCCAGTTAAAAAATATTATCCCTCATCCTGCTGCTACCATGTCCTTGTGGACACTTCTTCCCCAACTTTCTTTCAAGTACTGGAAGGCTGCTGTAAGGTCTCCCTGGAGCCTTCTCTTCTCTGGGCTGAAGAAGCCCAACTCAGCCTGTCTTCATAGGAGACGTGCTCCAGCCCCTTGATCATTTTTCTGGCCCTCCTATGGACATGCTCCAACAGGTCCCTGTCCTTGTGTTGAGGTCTCACCAGAGAAGAGTAGAGGAGCAGAATCTCTTCTCTTGATCTGCTGGCCACACTTCTTTTGATGCAGCCCAGGATGAGGTTGACCTTCTGGGTTGCAGATGCATATTGGTGGCTCATGTCCAGAGTGCATATATGATTGTGTTTCTTGTAATTATACAGAAAACTTTGTTAGTGCAGTAATTTTTATTAACGGGTTAAAGATGAAGAAAATATCCAAATTTTCAGCTATTGTAAATTAAAGTTTATTATATGACTTAGTTGCCTGCAATCATGGATGACTGAGTTCCATGATGTGGGAGGTTCTATGTTATACAGCATAAACCCAGGAAAATAATAAAAATTCTTTTAATTTAAATTAACTAAAGATTTGGGTCACAATTACTAATTTTCCAATTCAGTGAACTTAATAGCCTAATCTTTCAAATAGAGGGATACATTTGATCTGTAGATGGTATCTTTGGCTAAATATATGACTAATCATGCAATTTCACTGCCCAGTATTTTCTCTTATGGTAAAAGCATCTTACTGGAATTAGTCTTGAAATCTTCAATGGAGTCAATATTTCCAAGGATGACTGAACTAGAATATACTAATGGGCAGCCCTTCAGAAAGTTGCTGAAAAATAGGTGTCTAAATTTAAATGAAGAAGCTTTTAGGAGTTCCCCTAGTGATTGCACCTATAAAGTGTTGTACCATTGAATCAAAAATCCAGGATCTGTTTTGAGATACTGACAAATATGGAGCATCACAAACATGATCATCATAAAGAAAATAAAATACTGAAAATGAAAACAAATTTAAAATTTCATAATAACAAATACAAGTCTAAAAGTTTCTGTGATAATACCAACATATTTTCTTGGTTGCAAATTTATAAAATCATTAAAATAAGGTATTTAGCATTTAAAAATAAATTACACCTGTTGAAACATTATCATCACAGGTTATTATACACTGGAGGTGTTACATTCCACTTAAAAGTCAATGCATTTTAATGTCTCACCTCACTAAGTCTCAGCAGCATTTCGTAGTAATCCAGTTTTAAAATATAGGAGTTTAAACCAAATGAATTAATTTGTATACAAAGACACCATTAAAAAACAGACAAAAAACCCAAACACCTGAACACAATCTCCCCCAGTAAATGTCAAATGATTTATACAAATGGAAACTTTACTAATTAAGAATTATCTTCATTTTTATATGTAATGTGATTTGAATGAGACAAGTGTCATAGCCACATGCTACATATATATATAAAATCTTCTTTCAAGCTCTAAACACCCTTCCAAATTTCCTTCTACATCCTTGTTGGACCTAATCTGTAAAAAAAAAATCATGCAGTTCACACAGGACCACCTCTCAAGCTTGTCAATGTCACTCTGGAGGGTTTCCCTTCCCACTAGCATGTGAATGACACAGCTTGGTGCCATCATCAAACTTCCTGAATGTGCACTCAATCCCACTATCCATATTTCCAACAAAGATTTTAAACAACCAAATCAACCATAAAGAAAGTAAGGGCGAAAGATTATTTCCTTCCAAATCAAATGTGATTTGCCTTTGGCTGTTTTGTTTGGGCTTGATTTGTGATGTCTTCTTAAGTGTGGCTGATGGCCTCTTGGTCAAATCACCTAGATATTTTCAACA
Source organism: Laterallus jamaicensis coturniculus (assembly GCA_022605575.1). Taxonomy (NCBI): domain Eukaryota; kingdom Metazoa; phylum Chordata; class Aves; order Gruiformes; family Rallidae; genus Laterallus; species Laterallus jamaicensis. The sequence goes on along the minus strand of JAKCOX010000002.1, from coordinate 63,050,293 downwards.
CTCGGTGCTCTGCAGCAGACTGATGTGCATGATACTTGGCCTTCTCTTCCTAGAGATGATACATTATGTTCATTCTTCCGCAAGCTGAGGCTGGTCTTCAATCCTTGCACCCAAGAAATTTCTTGCTTCCTTTCTGTCACTTCTATCCATTACATCAATTTCCCAGAAAGGCAAGATAGATGGGATCATTTGTGGTCAGTAAGTGAGATTATTTTTTCCAGTTTTAACACTGAACTAACATTGATATGCATGGATATTATTTCAGTGGTATGAATTTGCTTATTTTCCAGATCAATTTCAAATTTATCCTTTTTTTCCTCAATAATTTCATTTATCAAAATAAAAATCAATAAAAAATTCCTATTTAGTCAGTTTATTTATCAAAGAAAAATTTTCTTACAATTGTTGTCTGGCAGCTGCACAGTCACTAGCAAATGTAGTTGCTTTATGCTTCTGATTTTTTCCTCTCACTAATATTTTTCAAATTTATTGCTTTCCTTATAAATGTTATGAGTTTTGATCATTACAGTTGCTATAAGATATTTCTAGTCTCTGCCTTTCACTTGCACTTATTCTGTTACTGTTCATCACATGCCCTTTGTTCCTTCCTTATCTAAGAATTTTGACTGGGAGATATTTTTTATACCCGCATATCTAAAACTTGAATCTCCTGTAAATTTTTCCTTGATTTTCTGTAGGACCTTACAAAAAATGAAAGAAAAAAAAATCATAAGTTTGGTCCAAGCTGGGAAATGTGTATGGAATGGGATTTCCACATGCATATTAAAAGTCCATAAAGAATAAAATAAAACAGTATGCTCGAGAAAACTCTACACACCACTAGTCTCAAGTACCAGATGTTAAGATGTAAGTGTGAGATCTACAGAGAATCAGAGGAACTATGTGGCTGTGAGGGAAACTGTTGAGCATGAAATGAAGCAGAATATCTATTTTTGCTATCAAAGAGTTAGTCAAATTTTGCCACAGTAATCTGACCCAAGACATTTTGCCTTCAGCAGTTCAGATCAACAGGGAATTCTCCTTCGAGAGGCTATTTCAGTTAAATATAATTCACTGCTGACTATATAAATAACCAAATATGGGTGGTGTCTCCCTTGGGGTGCCTTCCTATATTTTAGTTTCTTCTGCTTATTTCCTCTGAGCCACTAAAGGTGCAAGGACTCCTGGCTTCTCTGTGAGACTCAAACGGTCCAGAAGACCAGGACATTTCATGGAGACTAAGGCCTGAGCTCAAAAAAATAAAACCAAACCATGTCTCAAGCAAGGATCTCCAAGAAAATCAACCTGGCTACTAGCTGGTTATGCACATTTCCCAAACAGACACTGTAGAAACCTACCTTTGACACTTCTGTGGCATTGTTAACTTAGTCAATCTCTCCAGCAATATTTCTTCCTGATTTGCCTTTCTTCCTCCTCAATTTTTTTTTATTTTTAATTTTTTTTCCCAAGGAGATGCCTGAATAACCAAACAGCACACTTCAACAGTTCAAAATTTCACTTATGGAAAAGAGATCATGAAACTGCATGGTGATATTTACACAAGTGATGGGATAGACCCAGCATCACAAGAGTTTATGACAGATGGAATAACCTTCAGCTATAGCACTTTGTTCTAAGGAAAAACTTGAAAAGAATAACATCTTCAAATTGCAATCAGAGGACCACTTCTGTCTCACAGCTATGTCTCCAGTGCCATCTGCTGACACAAGCTTCCACTGCAACTCCCAAAGTGAAAAGTTCCTCAGAAGTTCCTCTGAGCTTCGTGGTAGTTGATGTAATCACAATTTTTTTTTTTACTGGAATTAAACCCGTGATTAATTCCACTTACTTTTTAAAATTTTGTGCTGTTCTATGCAGGCATATGGGGGAGGGGGGAGGTGTCAGTAGAGCTAGTTGTTTGAATTGCCTTCACAGATGTTTAGAGGATTCAGATTCTTCTTGATGCATTCAAAAAAGAAAAAAAACATATCAGCCACATGAAAATCTTGGAGTTATATTATAAACTAAAGTAGACACAATTTATAGTAGGAAAAAAGTAATTCTCCATAGCAGAAAGCTGTGAATTTGGTATGATCAAGTTGCTTACATTCAAATGAATATACCCAAATTTTGCCCTATAGTTGTAATTGGACTTTGTGATTGTTGTCTCTAACCTGCTGGTTTTGAGTTGAAATTCTTCTTGCCTGTCTGAAAAATGGGTTACACCCAAGGAATATCTTGGATCTAACCACACTACTGTTGGAGTGTTCTAACATTTTAAAGTGCACCTCAAAGTAGGAAGGAAAAAAATGCAAATATTGTATTTTACAGTATGAAAAAAAAATGGACAAGAAATTATGAGGGGGGGAAGAGATGCAGAAACATTACGACAAATAGAGCAAAGATTTTTTTTTTTGCAGTTCAAACTCTGAGGCAGCTCACCAGATATTTTTAACAGATCTGGCAAGGTCAGTTTTCTATGCAGTCAGGAAAGAAAGATGAAAATACACTGAAAGAAATAGAGAACTCTGTCTCCTTCCCATCTCAGGCAACATTCCCATTATGTAAACATTTGCATACCTTTTTTTCTTCAGGAGTCTTAGTTAATAAAACTGCTAGAAGCAGTGAAATATGAACTTGTGGAAGAAACAGTTAAATATAAAGACATATTTATTGATTTTGTGGACTGGAGAAGTTCAGACTACTGTAAGCCTGGTAATAACCATGGGAGATACTTAAATTTGCTCATATTTATAGCTTATTTGAAAGAATCAACATGATGTGTGTAGGAAATGCACTGATTCTGATGATAATGGCAACTTCCCATGCTAATGATGGGAAGAACAACTGCATTGGTATTCCAGAGCACTCCCTGATTTGGGGGATGAAAAGCTTTTGGGGAGTAATAAAAATATCAATATGCTGGTGACCATAGAACGATTAATGTTGGAAAAGACCTCCAAGATCATCTAGTCCAACTGTCCCCTTACCACCTATATTCCTTACTAAAACCAATTGTTCACCTATTGCTGGAAATATTTAAAAAAGAAAGTGCAGTTAAAATAATTTGGGAAGACTTGATATTAACTAAAAATATAAGACATTTGTTTTTCGTGATACGTTCAGCATACTTTTGTTGCTGTAGAGGCAGCAATCATACACAAGTGATAATGTTTAGAAATCGGCCAAAAATATGTCAAAGACAGAGAACAGAAAAAGGAAAAGGAAAAGGAAAAGAAAAAGGAAAAGGAAAAGGAAAAGGAAAAGAAAAAGAAAAAGAAAAAGAAAAAGGAAAAGGAAAAGAAAAAGAAAAAGAAAAAGGAAAAGGAAAAGGAAAAGGAAAAGAAAAAGAAAAAGAAAGAGAAAAAGAAAGAGAAAAAGAAAGAGAAAAAGAAAGAGAAAAAGAAAAAGAAAAAGAAAAAGAAAAAGAAAAAGGAGAAAGAGAAAAGAGAAAATGAAAAAAAAAGAAAATGAAAAAAAGAAAAAGGTTTCCTACCCCTTGCCACTGCATGCAGAGATAACTGTGGCTCACATACTTGTTTTAAACATTATAGTACTAAGGGCCTCACCCGTACCAGGCTCAGCAACACACTTCAGTATGCATTTTGCATTTTTATTTGGCAATGATTGATGATGTGAATAGGCAACTCATTTATATTTTGAACTGAAAATGTGAGGATTTCTACAGAAAGACTTGAATGAGATGAAATATCACAGCAACTACACTGACAAGTACACTTCTCTGAAATGGGAGATAATGCCTGTCAGGAAACAAATGGAAAAGGCAAAGACAGTTGGTGACAATTGTGAGACTTTTAAAGCATGTTTCCACTACCAAGGGAAATCCCTGATGCCTTACGGAGAAGTTCTGCATCTCCAGACAGTAAGATATGTTTGAGATCTGCAGGTACAAATGCGTGAGGGATGTCTTTTCACTGGGGCGTTCCAGGCATTTTCATGAGAGGGAATATGGCAAAAATGGCAAACGTTCAAAAATGTTCACAAGTTGAAACACTGGGAGAGAGACCAGTATGGAAGTTACCTGCAAATGAGTCAGAAAAACAGGTCACTTAGGGCTGAAGACCAGATTTTAGACTCCACCTTTAAAACATATGTATTTTCCTCTTCCTTCCCACACCCACCCCCTCCTCTCCATGCCACTTTTCAATGGAAACTGAATATGAAAGATTTAAAACAGAGGCTGTTAGTCTGAATTTATCTAGTCTTGCTTACAGCAGGTTATTTGCAGAATAATCCTAGTAGCCCAGAAAAAAATGCGCCATTTGAGCAAGAGTTCATTCTCAAGAGTACAGGTTTCCTAGAAACAGGCGAATGTGTTAAATAAAAGCCTGTAGGAAGAGAACAACATTATGTACTAAGCTCCAGGTACACTTCCCACTGAATGAAGTGAGAGGTTTTGAATAAGCTTCAATAAGCTTTGCATCAAGCTATTTATGAGGGAGTTCAAGGCAAGTATCTTCTCTATGAAAGCTTGTTTACTAAAAGTTTTCTTTAAAATTCTAAAGAAATCAGGCACGTATGCTTGTAAAGTTTAAATATTCTTTAGTTCTTTTACAGGGATTGTATCTGAACCTTTGGCATTTTTTATAGCATCAGTTCTAAAAGCCAGTTTATAATGTAACACTTTCTTATATACATTAACCACAGAAAGTAACGGAATCAAAGCACAACAGACACCTGTAACACACTGCAAGAGATGTGCAGCAACAAAGAGGAGAAAAGTTATTTTCCTGCTACCAGGTATGCTTAGGCCCAGGCGAACTGCATGAAGTTCAACAAAGCCAAGTGCAAGGTCATACATGTGGGTCAGTGCAATCCCAAGTACAACAACTGGCTGTAGAACTGATGTAGAACAACACAGATGTAGAACTGAAGAGGATTCAGAGGAGGGCCACAAAGATGATTAGAGGGCTGGAGCACCTCCCCTACGAAGACAGGCTGGGGCAGCTGGGCTTGTTCAGCCTGGAGAAGAGAAGGCTGCGGGGGGACCTCATTACAGCCTTCCAGTACCTGAAGGGAGCATACAAACAGGAAGGGAATCAACTTTTTGAAAGGGTAGACAATGGCAGGACAAGGGGAATGGATTAAAACTAAAGGAAGGAAGGTTTAGATTAGATATTAGGGGCAAGTTTTTTACAGAGAGAGTGGTGAGTTGCTGGAACAGGCTGCCCAGAGAGGTGGTGGATGCCCCATCCCTGGAGGTGTTCAAGGCCAGGTTGGATGGGGCCCTGGACGACCTTGTGCAGATCCAGGCCTGAGGTTGGTGGCCCTGCCTGTGGCAGGGGGTTGGAGCTCTATGATCCTTGGGGTCTCTTCCAACCCATGCCATTCTATGATTCTATGATACTATGATACTATGAACAGGCTGGGTGGAGAATGGATTGAAAGCAGCCCTGAAGAGAAGGCCTGGGGGTGTTGATCAATGACAAGCCATGACATGACATGAGCCAGCAGTGTGTGCTAGCAACTCAGAAGGCCAACTGTGTCCTGGACTGCATCAAGAACAGTGTGGCCAGCAGGTCGAGGGAGATGATTCTACCCCTCTGCTCTGAATAGACCCCACCTGGAATACTGTGTCCAGCTCTGGGGTCTCCAGTACAAGAAAGATGTAGAGCTGTTGGAACAAGTCCAGAGGAAGGCCACAAAGATGATCAAGGGACTGAAGCACCTCTCCTATGAAGACAGGCTGTGAGATTTGGGCTTGTTCAGTCTGCAGAAGACTCTGGGGTGACCTAATTGCAGTATAACAACGCTTAAAGGGGTCCTACAGGGAACTGGGAGACACTGTCCACCAGGGAGTGTAGTGAAAGGACAAGAGGCAATGGTTTTCAGCTGAAAGAGGGTAGGTTTAGGGTAGATGTAGATGTAGAATCTACCCTAAACCTAAAGAATTTCCTCTTTACTACTTTTTCATACTAAAGAAGAAACTATTTACTATGAGAGTAGTGAGGCACTGGAACAGGTTTTCCAGAGAGGTTGTGGAAGCCCCATCTGTGGAGGCATTTAAGGCCAGGTTAGATGGGGCTTTGGGCAACCTGGTCTAGTGAGGGTGTACCTGCCCATGGTAGGGGGCTTGTAACTTGATGATCTTTGAGGTCACTTCCAACCCAAAGCATTCTATGATTCTGTGATTTTCTGCTATGCTCCCATCACCTCCCAGGTTTTTTATTGCAGTGTCACAGATTTCTAGATTAATGTTCATCTCACACAATAGTACTGTGCACTGGGTTAGCTGGATTAAAAAGGAATCTTCTCCATCTCTTTAAATTCCTGAATGAGGTCAGTGAATACGTATATCAATTCACTGTTTATAGAGTGGATCTCAGTCTGTGAAGGGGGAGGCAGTGAACAAAACTGCCTGGCTTCTAGCGGCAGCAGAACTGGATACTCCTGGCCTCGATTAGTGAAAAGACTGGGGCTATTAAATATCTTGTAAATGCAAGTCAATAAAAATATAAAAGTCTAAGTATTTCTTCAGCAAATATTCTGAAAAGTAGCAGCAGTGGGAAACAGATATTTCACTGCACCATCAGTGGGGTCCTAATGGCAAATACTAATTCTGCTTTGAGAGGAAACCACTCAAAATTAAAAATTTCAGAAGAAAGTGTTTCAGTATACTTTCATAAGGCTAGGGATTTGTGGAAAGAAAAACAGCCAATCAATAGGTAGTAGAGACAACATATGAGAATAATTTTTTAAATTAAGAATTAAATTTGAATGAAGGGCAAAAGAAAAGTTTCTATAACTGCAACATATTAAGAAAAAAATTATGGTAAACACTTTGGTGACTGTTCCTACACAGAATTTGAGAACAATTGTGTCAGTTGTTAGTCAAATCAAAAATCTTATAATAGAGAAATATATTTTAGAAATGGTTCAAGTGCTTCTCAATAGTCTTATCAGGATCTCAAAATCCTTAGAAAAGTTGTTTGGTAATGTTATTTTTCATTAACTTCTTTTATAGAAAAGAGCGTGCTAGCTTGAAAAAATTATATACCTTAATATTTATAAATATAGATATGCAACAGGAAAAAAAGGATAAAGGACTTGTCACTCCCATCACATTCTAAGCTAAAGATGCTAATTTTCTTTTTTTTCAAATTCCAAAAGCAACAAAACTTCCATCCACCTCTCACCAATTTTGCAATCAATAGATTACTTATTTCTGTGTGAATTAAAGGAGCTCTGGTTCCTGAAATGAAATGTATTTTGGGCAGAATCTTGCTAATATTGACTTAGCATTTCTATTCTAAGAACTTAATTTTTATGAAAGTTTTCATCTGTTAAGAGCAATAAACATGCATGATTTTTTTTGCAATATTCATAAATTTCCAGTAATATAAACGTTTTCATATAATTTAATCGTATGATAAAGCCATCATATTTCTTTGCTTACTCATGAAAACAGAACAAGAGGAATCAGTCAGTGCTTGTGTGCATTTTCTCCTTTGAACTTCCTTCTGCCTTGCTGCATCCCTTGCTGCATCCCTCTTAACTGAGACGCGAGGAAACCTTGCCATCTTGTGGTCAAGGGCCGTTACTATGCTGCCAAACAGAATCTCGAGGAACGGGATGCAGATGCTTGGAGTGGTCACCGCTTGAGCGAATTTAAGGAAAAAGATCGGGCCTGAATTTTTCAGTACAAAAAAAATGTCATACACTTACTAGTATACTTACATAGTATACTTACATATACTTACAGAGATAGCAAGAATAGAAACGTCTGAGAGGAAGAAAGAATGAAATAGAATGTTCTGTGTATATGTATATATATATATATATATATATAAAATTTAGCTGACAAAGTCTGGAGCTGCAGGGAGTATTTTGCTTTGGCAGGTGACATTTGCCAAGTATCTCTATCACCACATTCACAAACTGTCATCAAAAATTTAGACTTATGTGAGCTGGGAAAACCGCTGAAGGCCTCTGTGGATTAGCAAAGTATCTGGTTTTTATATTGCCTGAAACCCCAAACATGTGAAATGTCTGAGAGTTACAAGCCTCACAATGAACAGAGAAGAGACAGGCAGCAATGTTGCTGCTGGGTGCTTGTCACAAGCTGTAGCAGCCCCCTCCCTGCCCAAAGGGAGCTCCTCAAGGAGAGAAAATCTCCAGGGGGTATGCACTTGACAAAGCAGCTCCTCTGACAGACTTTCCACTTGCCAGGGTGGACAGATAAAAAGGTCTTATCTATGGTCTGGTGATTTGTGGCTGCTAAAACAGTTCACAGTTCAAATGATTTTTCTAATTTACGGAGGCAGCCAGTCTTGTCCTCTCCTGGCCTGACCAGACCTCCCACAATACAAGACTCATTTGGCTCATACAAAGACTTGACTGACTGGTACAGTGTGAAGGAACAGGTAATTCTTTCCCTTGAAGAAGTTCCACAGCTATGATCTTGAAAATTTTTCCCAGTCTTGCAATGAATTCAGTGGGGTTTTTGCACATTGTCTCATGCAGTTAACGTCACCACATGCTTATTAATGACAGAGAACTTCTAAATTGTTAACAAAAGAAAAAATGCATTGCTAGTAAAATGTTCAAATCCTTCATAACGAAAATGAGATCCATTCTCTCCTACCTGGAGGAATTGGTCCGTAGACAAAACAAATTTCTAGGAAATTTCCATGGTTTGTGAAACTTCCATTACAAAATTAAGAGAAAAGTTTTGAAACTAAAGCGGAGGCAAGATATTTGCTATCAAAGGCAGCAGTCATTACATTGAAGCAAGTCACATCTAAAAATTGTATGTGTTATCTTTGAACTGAAGATTTAGTTTAGTATCTATCTTAACAATTAGATTCTTTGAGTCTTAAGAAAAAATCAGTAGTCTGAACCTAGGTAGCAATATTTCTGCCTCAAAACTTGTCCCAGCTGGGATGCTGCTAGTGACATATGTGAAGAATTAGTTTGAAAACTTTGAAGACTCATTCTAAAGAACAAAAAATGAAGATACTAACAACCATACATAGAGATATAAACATATTTAGTTATGACTCATATTTAACCATTGCTGGGTGCATATACAAAAACCCAGTCTGAATGGTATAGACAGTCTCTGTCCTGGTTACAAGTTCATCATGGGAAATACTGACCAAGAAGATGGCAGGTTCTACCAGGCTACCACCTTTGCATGCCTGGAGCACGGGGGAGTAGATGGAATAAGAAGACTTGGGTATAGCTCTGGGAAAGTGTTTTCCCCCTCTGCTGCTTTATCTTACTGGAGGCCAAGGGATTCTAGAAAGCATCAGGCATGTACTGGATTTAATTTATTATGTCCCTTGGGAATGGCTCAGTGCCTGTTTATCATAAAAATGAAATAATTTACAGCAGTCTATGCCAACCGGATGGGTCCAAAAATCTCCATTCAAGGCAAACATTGTAACATGATCCTAACCATAGGCAAATCTGGCGTCTACACGATACCTGAAGTTTTCACCTGAAATAAATATAACTGTAGGACAGAAACAAGTCCTGACACATTCCATCAAGTCTGCTGATCTGGTTGATTAGGATCACCATGGGATTAAAAGCAACCCATGGAGCATGCCTTGACAATGGTCCAAATATAGACTCACAGCGTAGCTTGAGGGTGCCTTTTGATTACATAGCTATACATAATTACTCTTGTCAAGGAGTTGAACAAAACTCTTTATTTCCACTAATCTCAACAGATTTTAAGAAACTTTTATTCAAAGACAACTTTCAGTCACTGAAAAACTAGGCTACCACATGAATAACTTAACAGTTCTTTAAACAGAATCATTATGTCTGTCTTTTAGGCTAAGAATAGGGGTTTTTGCTACTTAGAGAGAAAGTCTCTGGAAAAAAAAGTATTTTATGAAAGCTTTGAAAATTTTCCTGAATATTAAGTAGGACACAGTTGCTTGAGCACAGGGAAAGTAGAAGCTGAATTCCAACTGACTAGAAATTACCATAATGTTGCTTACTATTAAACCTATCTAGCAAAATTCCTTACCACTTGTTATATGATGCAGAATACTAGCAGAATCTTAGAGTCTTTGCATCATGCTATCTTTGAATAGCACATTAAATTTGAATGAAACATGACTAATGAAACTTGGTTTTAGTTGTGTATGTTCTCTTGTTATAAGGTAAACATATTGCATTTAAAACATTTGATCACTAAGAAGTCAGTTAGGCAATATACAGTGAAACAATCTAAAATACAATCACCAGCTTGAACAAACAGTGGAGTGGTTCTTTCCTCATTCACCTGTCTCCTTTTAGCACTCAGCTATCTTGTTTTTACACGTATCTGTGTACAGTTCAGGGTTCTTCTGTACCCTGATCTCCAAAATGCCCTCAAAGTCTCTTGCTGCAGTCAGTGCTGCAGGGTGAATCTCTCCCACAACAATTAACATTTTTGTATGGCAGTTTACAAAGCTAGACCACGCACACAGAAATGCAATTTTCTGTACAACCCCCCTTACGTTTCTGGCTGGCAGAAGTGTGAAATTGTATGACAGAGATTCAACCATTGGCCAGTCAGGAAGCAAGACTGTTGAAATGCTCTTGGAATGTCCAAGTTTCCATCCATTCCGTCCTATGTAAACCAGTAGCTCTGCCTCAGCAAGACTAACCACATAACCAACAATGCTATCCAAAAGATTTCAGTTCTTTACCCAACATGAATGAAGTACTTTTCTCTTGGTGTTTATGGCAATTGAACTATGATGGCAAGGTGTTTCTCAGTCACACATCCTTTACCATGAATCCTCTGCTCCTCTGAAAAAGCTAGAACTTCATAACAAAGGGACAGGTCTGCTTGTTTTATCATGTTCTGAAGGATGGAGTTGGGGGATTACAAGTGGGTAGACAATGTCAAAGTTATAAATTCTGCTGAGCTGATGGAAATTAAGTCATCTGTTTTTGTAGGAGATATCCTACATACATTTTACATATCATTGTTAAAGCACCTGAGAAAAGAATTCAAACGAACCTTAGTATAGTTACTGGGTGTCACTGTGCCTCAGCAAATCTATCAATCCCACAGCAGTGGGGGAAAAGACGGTAAAAAACCCAGATAACTGATGACTGCAGAGAGATGTCAGCAGTGCATAAAAGGGCTCCAATTGGGGAGGGAAAAAAAAAAGTGCCTTTTGTCTTCTTCTGGCTTTGTAAATATCACAATTAAGACTTCATGCATGCCATGACTGGAGGTTGCTACTAAATTCACCCTGTCACAGAAAAGTGCTTCAGAACATCGGCTCTGTTATTTGAACAGAAGTTGTCTGGCTCATCTAACTGCAAAGAGCCAACTAATAATACTCAGCTGACTTTTCAGAGAGCTTGGAACAATGGGTCTGATAGGGGCTAATTGCCTCGATCACCACACTCAGGACTTTCTGAACCTGCTGCTCTACAAGTTAATTATTTTTCAGCATAAGAATAATACAGAATTCAGCGCAGAGAGAGTTCATTCCACCATGGCCAGATGCCAAACATCTGTTTCATTGCTCTGTTTCATTCTGTCAATTTATTCTCCTTTTATTTTTTTTCCCCACAAAAAGTACTGCTGAATTTTATTTCCCCTTTTGTTTTTCACCATTATAACAACAACAATAATAACAAAAAACAAGGTTCAAAAAAGAGCAGGGGCAATATCCACTTTGTAAACAGGGCTTAAGTAGAAGTTCAGAATTTGCTGCTACACAGATCAGGGAATAGAGGAATGCCAAAATGGAGCTGGCTGATGTGCTGAATTACTGAATATCAGAACAAACTTTCTGCTTCCACATCACATAGAGTATAAGGAAAGGATGTGCCACTTAGGGGTAAACAGTCTGGCTTATGACAGTAACACTGGGTTGATGTTTTAAAGTTACAAATTAAAATTATTCACATTTAGAATTGAAAAAGTAAACTCTGTTGTGGAATAAACAACATTTCCTTGGGTGTTATACTTGAGTCTGGTACACTTAACTCAGAAGATAGCTGTCTTCTACCATGGAGCAACTTTGGTGTCCAATACACCTGAAAACCAGAGCAATTTTTTGCATAACTAGATAACAATTCAAGACCTTATATTTAACCCTGACTTTTAAAGATGCTTGTCCCTGGAGCTGTAACACAGATTCTATAAATAGACTCAACCATTGCAATGAAGCCCCTGGTACAATTTGTCCCATGAATGCCTCATTCTTTCCTGACAGGTTTAGCAGGAGAAGTCCTGACTGCAGGCTGTCCCAGATTTGCCACACATTGGATGAAAAGAGAAGAAATTATTTTTTTAAGCCACTCAGCTGAGGAGGGAACTGAACCCACGTTTCCCACCTTCTGGGAAATTTATAACTTCCTCCAACCATTTATTTCAGAGAAAACACAAGGCAATTGTTTGCACACAAAGACACGCCTCAATGCAGAATCTGTTGCAAGATCTGATATCAAAGCTCTGAGCAGTATCAAAGATGGAAATTGGGCTCCTCCCTCCAGTGTCTTTTCTTGGTTCACCTCCATACTCCTCATTTGGCTACTGGGGTGTGTGTCACTCCCTCCCTGACAAACCGGGCTATTAATTGTAAAGGGATCTATCTTTGGAATTATGTTAATACAAATTTATTTTGTGAATCTTGCTTCCATATACATGTATAATAATGGATCATCTCTAGATTCCTTCACAGATTTGGGCTTTCTTGACCCCTGATGTTCTCAATACTAGGCAGTATATGAGCAAATGTAATTGAAGTTTATATCAGATGGTGGCAGCAAAGGACCTTCCAATGTTTGGATTTCATCAGTGTGCATCCAGCTATACTTACTGTTCATCCTGTGTTCTGTTTTCAAGTACCACCTATGATTAGGAGTAAACATTACACTACATTTGTTTCAGCAAGAGGAAAAATAGCAAGCACATGGTTTATTGCTTGTTTCTTGGAAAAAAAAAAACCAACCTGTTGAAATTGGATGTTACTCTCATAACACAGTCAAATAAAATAGAATTACAAATGGGTAAATAAAAGCAAAGAAAACACAAAAGTAAATAAAAGAATGATGAAATATCTCTGTCATTCCCCAGACAGTGAGAAATTTCCTGTATATTTTTGTCTAGATGCTAGAAGCAATTCTAGCATAGACTGACATCATAAGTATTATTTTCATAAGTAGCATTGCTGTCGGTATCAGTGGCATAAAAATGATTGCACTGACAAAACACGAAGGTCTCTTTTTGTGCACTTGCTAGGTCTCAGCTGCAAGTAAAGAATAAAATCTGAATCTAGAACCTGTAGGGCATAGAAGATTTTCATTATTTGTAGATGAGATTTCATAATTTAAGAGGCTGAAGATGGATGGCCCTGTTCGGTATTATGCTACAGCTCCATTAGCACAACTGCGGGCAAATAATTAATAGCAAGGTCAGATATTGCTTAGAAGAGACTTGAAAGTGGATGCAGGAGAAGAGAAAAGCAAAATAAATGTGGTATTAAATTAGAGTTGAGAAATTAATAGAGAGGAAAAAAAAAGCCAACAAAAAATCCGAGACACAACAGCACTGAAAGCTGCTAGCTTCCCTGAAACTGCATACAAATCTGCAATGCACTAAATTCCATCAAACCAGTTTTGAGCGCTACTTTCCAGTTACTATCTGGATCACCATTAGGTGAATTTAGTTGAATCTCTAATGGGTGTGGGACTCAAGTTTAAATTTCAGAAAAAAGCTCTGCTTCTGCGTATGTCCTGTTGCTCAATATGGCACAGAGCTTTAAGGACTTCAAAGGGAGCGTGTGGGATCCCCATTCATCATGCAGAAGCTGGATGACTGAGACAGTGTATCCTAATCAATCAAGAGATTATGTATATCCTTTTTACTTGCACTCAGCAAAGTCCACTCATTTATTGGCAAATAGTCAGCTCCATACGCTGAGCTCATTGGATCCATCATAGGTTGCCTGCATCTCTCTGTCTTCTAATTCTTATCCCAAGCACACACAATCTCCTACCTGCTGCTCATCCTCTGCATTTTAAGGATGCACTAACACTCCACAAACACTGTTAATGAAGGCACTCTTTTGTCTCATTACCAAGACCTCTGGTGCTCTAATACTAACAACACCCATTTCTAGGACCACCATTTACCTCACTGTCCTTTCACTACCTCATGTATATTTCTGATGGTCCATTCTTTCTGTAATATTGTCCCAATCTCCTCCATCATACTCTATCTCAGTCTATTGGCAGGATTTTAATGGGTTTCTACAATTTCTACTTCCCTTTTTTTTTTTTTTTCCCAGTGGGAAATGTCATAAAAGTTATCAGCACAGACACTTGTTCTGAGAGTACTGAGATGATGGAAAGAGTCAATTACCTTTATCTTGGACATGCAGAACTGCTATCAGTTTGGTTTATGGACAATGACACCAAAAGAGCTAATTGCAGTAATTTTTGGATCTGGTAAATCAATTCAAGAAAAAAAAAAAATTCCTTATGGTCTTCTCTTCTGTATTGCAGATTTTTTTCCAGACCATCAAGGTCCTTCCCACTGTAGCCCATATGCCTTGGAGTTGGTGAAGCACACAAATATTCATAAATGGCATCCAAACAGAGCAATGCATTAAAATTGTCAAAAACTGACTTTGGTTGTCCAGTGATGCAACTGTCCTATGTCTGAAAGTCTGCTAGAAGTGTTTGCATAGACTCATTCAATTGAATAGAACCAAATTGAATCCCTCTGTAGCTTATAGGTGGGCAACTTTATGCTACCACTATGCTGTCCACTCCTTTAAAAGTGCTACCTAGAGTCTGATTCAGACACTGTGTCTTCTTTGAGCAGTATATCCAAACCTTTCTTTGTTCTTCCCTTTAAGCTGGTGCAGCTTTAATAACCTCTGCACTGTCACTTCGAACAGGCAATATGTTGAGATGAAACATCCCCATCCTCCATCTCCATGTCTCCACTGCTTTTCCATCTGCACAGTGAGCAGCCACGCTCCCTCCACAACCACCTTTGATATGCTGGGGCATCTGGGGTAACTTCCACCAAAACATAGCATAAGGCAGCTCTGCTGAAAATCAATAAACTAGTGAGGAAACAAGCTACTCAGAACACAAATGCAAAATTTAAAGCTACAGAAATTAAATATGTCTTAGTTTTATTACCAAGGTGCGTAACTGCAAACTGAACATTCTCTTCTGCCCTACTGATTTACCAAACACCTCAAAAAGACTAAACACATGTTCTGAAATAAGAGTGGCACAAAATATTTAATGGGATTTTATTACAAAAATACATATGAATAGTGTTATCTGATGAAAACTTGATAATTTCAACAGACATGATGAAAATCAATAAATACCAAGGCCAGCATGTTCTAAATTTGATTTTTCTTATTCCACCAGTTGTTCCTTTTTTTTTTTCTCTCCATTTTTCTCATGCTACTAGATAGGTCAGTGCAAGCTATCATACTTTAGATTGTAGATGTAGACTGTTTATGTAGTTCATACCACTAAAAAAAATTAAAATAAATTGCTAAGAAGATATGAGGAAATTATAATAACCCTAAAAAGAAAATAGGCATGTATTTTTAAATATAATGGACAGAAAATACTACTTAAGTGTAATAAACAGAAACCAGCAATGGAAGTTAGTGGCACACTCAGTCAATGCCTGGAACAACTCAGTCAGAAAAGAACCAAAGTATTTCAGATTGCTACATTTAAACATTTCAAATACCCTGGAGAAATCACAGACGACAGCCACAACTAATACAGGCCAATGATGCAATTTTACATGGTTCAGAAAAATGTCACATTTGGGGATCTTTGAAGTCTTGCACCTGGACTATGCAGTGAAATCCAGTACTGTCTTGTCTCTTTAATCTACCATGGGTATGTGTGCAGGGGGAAAAAGCTTAAAATCTGATAGATACCTAAAAATAGAACTAATCTAGAGTCCCTAAATTAGGCCATATGGCTTTAGAAGTAATTAGGTTAAGTAGCTTCATAAAACACTAGTGTACAAAACATACAAGCCTTCATGTCACCAAGAATTATCCACAGAAAATGGAAAAGATTTGCAAGGCAATAGTGAAATTCCAACGTAAGAATAACATGGGAGTCATTAAACTCTCTACAGCGATAGGCACTGCTGAGAACCTTTGCTGATAGTGGCTAACAGGGATGAAATATCTTTGCAAGAATCTAGGATGATTTCAAGTTGCCCTCAACAGGAAGGAAAGTCAGGAAGGAAGAGAACAGCATCTTCTTTTTCCTTTCTGAAATCTGCTGTGCTCTCGGTAAACATGGCTTTATTTTTTTTTCTTGATGATGCATGTTCTGTCTTTCTCAAAACAGCATCTTTGCAGAGACAATGCAAGAATGGGAAGTGGTTTTGACACAGGAAAGTAAAGATTGCTTTCTGTGGGTAAAAGCAGACAACTCAGTCATGTGGCATAATTATAAGCATACTGTTTCTGAAGATTTTTTTGAAGGAAATTTCAGATTCTTCCTATTTAAGGAGCAGAGTTTGCAACAGAACTGTGAAAACTTCCCATAGCTGCAAAGAGAAATATATGCATAGCTCTAAAGTGTTACAGAACAAGTCATGTGCATAATTTCAAGGTCATATGTTTGGAATGAAACTTTTCCTTTGTCTTTTACACAATACATTCGTATATGTGTATATATATGTATATGTATGTACAAAGTAAGGACAGTGCAAGCTGCACTACCTCAAGGACAAATTTCTATAAAACATTTAAAACTGTTAGAGGAGGGATTATTAAAATTGTTAGAGCAATGAAAAACTTACAAGGTGCTTTCTCCCAAGATGTCAAAATGTTCACTACGTCTTTCAACCTTTGCCATTAGCCCTTATCAGCGATAAATCACCTCAAGACCTAGTTATCTAATTAACATAATCTTAACACTGGTAATTCAAAGTTTGAATGGCAACTTTATCTATTCAATTATTTATCTTTTCAATTACCTATTTTTAAAATGTCAGCTTCAGGAGTCCTGTGGATATAGGAAAGGTAAACTTAAAAAACATACTAAGGAAGGTTTGTCTGTGGAAATCTAAAAAACCCTAAAATCAGTTGTGAAGAAACAGAACTCGATTGTTGTTTTCAAATCAAAGCAGCAACTTACAGTTCACAGAGCTGTATTTAAATATATTTATTCCTCTGAGACATGAAGGGTTTTTACATCTCTGCCTACTCTCTAAGAGACTACCAAGTACTGACTTGTTGGCAATGAGTGTGACATATGTGAGACATTATTGTGAGCAATGAGTGTAAATAATGCTGCATCTAATAGCAGCCCTCCATGCTTTACATAAAGCAATTCTGTGTCATCTACAAGATACACATTTAAGTCTATTATACCTTGTTTTGGTTTTGCCACCCCCTGCATCACACCCACCATGCCTCCCACGCCCCTGAACCTTACCATGTAAAGCCACAACATACCTTTATACATCTGGAAAGTTTTCTGTAGAGATGTTCATGATTTCAAAGGTCATTCAGTTCTGCACAGGGAAATAATCATCCCTCTGTGTCCTCATCAGAACAGCAAATAGCCAAGGGTGGTACTGAAAATGAGTGTCCCACTTATAGCATGGATTCTACAACCCTGATCTTGTAGATAAAGTGTGAAGAGGAAAGGACATTCTTTCCCACAACAGTGCTCTAAAAAAAAAAGTGCACCAGAGTGCAGAAGGACAGAGTTCTTGCCAGAGGAAATGCCTTTGGTAACTTTGAATGAAGCACTGAATATCCCGGGAAGGGCAGATTTAAGATCTGTGCGTCTCCTCAATATTAACAGTGTATTAACTTAGAGACTCACCAGCACAGAACACCAGCTGCTATAAAACCCTTTGCAATGCACTTAACTTTGTCTCTAAGTTGTAGAGGGATGTTCAGTGACGAAGTCAGCACTACAGAGTGCCCACACAGGTCAGCTGAGATGCATTACAGTGTTGCAAACCTTCCTTGTTGCCCCCACTTTCTCTGTGAATTGGGCTCCTATGCTAAAATGTAATTAAATGCACTAAAGATTGCAGAAGATTTCAATGCTAGTGTAATGCATGTAAGTTCTTTGGCTAGAAAGCAAGAAAAGGCAGGGTAAAGCAACCAATTCCTGATGCAAACAGTACCCATGAAATGCATTATGTATAGTGCTTTATGCTAAACAATTCAGCAGGAGAAAGTGTGGGGCAAGAAACCATGGGGATAGTCTACTAATTAGTGAGTAATTAATTCAGAGTGTAATCTGCTCCCACTGAGAACAATGTACTTGTCTCAGTAGGACTTTTAGAAAAATAGGAAATAATAGGCTCTCATAATTGCAATAGGTAGGTATCCACCTTAGTGCTCAAATGCTTAATTACTTTCCTGCTTTCCTGGTATTAAATCTATACATAGGCAGTCAGAAACTTCCTCCAGTCTGAGGCCATCACAGCAACTGTTGGTACTGAAAAGGCAGTTCTGAAGCTGAATCTCTGCACTGCATCACAAAGGAGGCCCTCCCTTGAGCCAAAATTTCAGATTTAATGGTAAGAGAGCAGTTTGGAAAGGTTTCTGTCAATTGAGAGAGAGAAAGAATAGCCAGCAGCAGCAATGGGAACAGGTGCTGCTCTGCCTGCTCTGCCTGTTCTTTCAGAAAGAAGTAGCAATTGTAGGGAAGGATGACTGTTCACAGCTGAATGAAAAATGGATAGTGTTTGGGAAATATACACACATATTTTGGGCATCTTTGGATAAAGAACTTTGGAAACACAGGTATACTAGCAAGACAAGTGTAGCAAATTCACTCACACACAAACACGCTATCAGTCTCAGCCAATTAATCTGCAGTTTTCTAATGCCATCATATCAGGATATATATAGGTTGCAAGTTTGTTTCTTTCCAGAACTTAAAATTCACAGTTTGGAGGGGCGATGATACAGATGTACTGCCAATATGAAAAAATTCACTTTTTTTCTGTAAAAGCTGTGTGATAATATACACTGACAGGACAGGATGAAACCATAAAGTTGGAGGTCATGTATTACATAATATGTAGAACTACGCATCAGCTACCTCTGATCTTTTCCCACCTTGCACTTTGTATTTCTCAATGAATATATTGCAGTGTTAGCACTGCAATATTTTCACAATAACATAAATTCCATCTGAAATTATTACATATCCATAAAACATACTTTAGCCTATACCTAGTAGGGTTGTGGTGTGACCTTCCCACTTCATGGGTGGCTTTGCATATAGCTGCTATATTGGGGCTATCAAAATAGTAATGTGAACAAAAAGAATCTCCTTGGAAACAGAAGTGTATGTACACAATGCAAAACAAATAATCTGGGAAACAACATGGAGGGTTTTTTGGAGGGGGAAGGATGGTTGGAAGCCAAGTTTTTTGGCTATTCTGAAGAAATTTACAATTTCATTGAATCATAGAATCACAGAATGGTTTGAGTTGGAACAGACCTTAAAGGCCATCTAGTTCCAAGCCCCCTGCCATAGGCAGGGACACCCTCTTCTTAGACCAGGTAGCCCAAAGCCCCATCCAACATGGCCTTGAACACTGCCAGGAGGGGACATCCACAACATCTCTGGGTAGCCTGTGCCAGGGCCTCACCACCCTGATAGGGAAGATTTTTTTTTCCCCTTTAATCTAAATCTACCCTTTTTAAGTTTAAAACTATTACCCCTTTTCCAAAGACTACATTCCCTGATAAACAGTCCCTCTTCAGCTTTCTTGTAAGCCCCCTTCAGATACTGTAAGGCTGTAAGACTGCAGTTTTTCTCCATTTGAGTCCATGTTCCTCAGAGAGCTGCTTCAGAAGCACTTAGCTGATCTCCTGCTGAAATGCCGTAAATGCAAAAGCTCTTTATGAGTCACACAAAACACCTTCATAAGGAAGGAGGTCAGGCTGAGACAACCAAGCAAAGGATTTCATCAGACTTAGCTGAAATACGTTATTGCACATTTAACAGACTGTGTTTTATTTCTGCCCTTCTGGTTAAGTATGAACATTTCTCTAATAGTCAGTAAAGGTCATCCTGGAGCTATCATCCTAAAGGAAAAAGTACAAACAGTGACAATGTGTATGAACTTGCTAAATTTAGACTATATTCACTTTTGATGAATCCTGGTATTTGGGCCTACGCAATATTTCTGAGTACTATTCACAGAATCACAGAATCTTAGGGGTTGGAAGGGACCTCAAGAGATCTTCGGGTCCAACCCCCCTGCCAAAGCAGGCTCCCTATCTCATATTACATAGATAGGCGTCCAGACGAGACTTGAATATCTCCAGAGAAGGAGACTCCACCACCTCCCTGGGCAGCCTATTCCACTGCTCTGTCACCCTCACTGTGAAAAAGTTCTTCCGCATGTTGGTGCGGAACTTCCTGTGCTCCAGCTTACAGCCATTGCCCCTAGTCCTGTCCCCACTGACCACTGAAAAGGGGCTGGCCAATTCCCCCTGCCACCCATGTCTAAGATACTTGTAAACACTAATTAGGTCCCCCCTAAGTCTTCTTTTTTCCAGGCTGAACAGACCCAGCTCACTCAACCTTTCCTCATAGGGGAGATGTTCCAGACCCCTAATCATCTTTGTCGCTCTTCTCTGGACTCTCTCCAGAAGGTCCCTGTCTCTTCTATACCAGGGAGCCCAGAACTGGACACAGTATTCCAGGTGGGGGTATCTTGTTGGAAAATAGTTTAGACCACCAAGAACTGATTTTCCCTTCTAATTGTGGTTGGACTTGATCTCTGGAGGTCCCTTCCAACCCCTACAATTCTGTGAATTATGGTGCTTCTCTAAGTTAACCTAATTTTTAATATATCATTCCGTGCAGGTGGTTGAGTGTTGTAAACTCTAGCATAAACTAAGGTCTTTGACAGTTATTTCTAAAGGACAATGTTGCAAAAGATTAGCTGTTGTGAGGAACTGAAGTTTTCTACTGTAAATGACTCTCTGTGACTAGCGGTGTTCCCCAGGGCTCGGTGTTGGGTCCAGTCCTGTTTAATATCTTCATTGACGACCTTGATGAGGGAATAGAATCCACCCTCAGCAAGTACGCCGATGATACAAAGCTGGGAGGAGTGGCTGACATGCAGGAACACTGCGCTGCCATCCAGAGAGACCTGGACAGGCTGGAGAGCTGGGCAGTTAGAAACCAGATGAAATTCAACAAAATTTAATTGTTTAGGTCTGCACAGAAATTCAACAAAAGCAAGTGTAAAGTCTTGCACCTGAGGAGGAACAACCGCATGTATCAGTACAGGCTGGGGGTTGACCAGCCGGAGAAGAGCTTAGTGGAGAAGGACCTGGAGGTCCTGGTGGATGACAGGTTGGCTATGAGTCAGCAGTGTGCCTTGGTGGCTAAGAGAGCCAATGGGATCCTGGGGTGCATCAGGAGGAATGTGGCCAGCAGGTCTAAGGAGGTGATCCTCCCCCTCTACTCTGCCCTGGTCAGGCCCCACATGGAGTACTGTGTCCAGTTCTGGGCTCCCAGGAAAAAATCAGGGATCTCCTGGAGAGAGTCCAGAGAAGGGCTACAAAGATGATTAAGGGCCTGGAACATCTATCCTATGAGGAAAGGCTGAGAGAGTTGGGGCTGTTCAGCCTGGAGAAAAGAAGACTGAGGGGGAACCTAATCAATGTTTATAAATATCTTAAGCATGGGGTGCAGGGGTAATTGGTCTGCCCCTTTTCTTTGGTCAGTGGAGATAGGACAAGGGGCAATGGCTGCAAGTTGGAGCACAGGAAGTTCTGCACCAACATGCAGAGGAACTTTTTCACAGTGACAGAGCACTGGAATAGGCTGCCCAGGGAGGTGCTGGAGTCTCCTTCTCTGGAGATATTCAAGACCCATCTGGACACCTATCTGTGCAGTATGAGCTAGGGAGCCTGCTTTGGCAGGGGGGTTGGACTCGATGATCTCTCGAGGTCCCTTCCAACCCCTACAACTCTGTGATTCTGTGATTCTGTGATAGCACTGATCATAAGGGTTCCACGCATGAGAAAGTAAATCTGGAAAATAATAGTAAGTTTGAGTGGTTGAGAAATATTTTTTAAAATTCTAACTACATTCAATACTGTTTATTTAAATTTCACATATGAAGGAAAATATTTTTTAGAAAGTTTGTACATATGATTACATTGTAGTAGTCAGCAGTTCACTTTTGGGGTACACCACTGCTGAGAACATGAAAATGATTCATAGGTTTAGAAAACACAATGCGCTAAGAAACACTGAAAGTTCTAGTGTCTAGTGTTTAGAAAAAGAAAGAGAAAGAAAGGGGCATTAAAACCTCAAAATATAAAAATATTATTGTTTAGGTCTGCACAGAATATAAAAAAAGAGTTGTCATTTTAATCTACATTTTTGTTGTACATATTTAGATTTGTTTACTGTGAAATTTATTTTCTAGGGAGATTATGGAATTGCTCTTATTGGAATTTTGAGACATGAACTAGATAGCTGCCAAGGATGAACCAAAAGTATCAATCCAGACTCGGAGTAGGAAAATTGACCTCTGGAGAATCTTTTGAGGCCCGTATTTGTAATCATAGCTGTTAGGAGAACCCATTTAAACTTGGAAAATTATTATCATTATTATTTTCCTATGATGTAGGTTTCCAACTTAGACCTACCCACCTCTAAGACACTAAGACTTTGGTCTGTTTCAGCCCTTTTCTTGGGAAAGGGACTATGTATTTTCAGATATTAATAGAAAGAAAAGGACACACAGCCTCTCTCTATCCCATCAGTCTCCCACCTGTTAGAGACACTGGACAGAAACATGGTGGAACCAGACTGCATTGTGATCTTTGTAAAACAATGCACCACATAAGAATATGTGATATTACTATAACTGGGCAGTGTATCACTTCTCATACAAATTACTCCTGGGGCATTTTGTCCTGCCTATATTTGAGTCCTGTTTTGCATTTAATGAATATGCCAAGCCTAATCTGATAATTTTTGTATTTAAAGTGATGTGATATATGTTACATAGAAGCACTGAAAACCAAAGAGCTAATTTGGATAGGCTCATAGTTTTGGACACAGGGAGGGTCATTTTCACATTCATGGAACTGAATGGCTTGGAACTGGAGCAGCTCAATGACTGCCTCCAACACCAGCTTAGGTTTATAGAGCAATTTTCAGTTTTGGACACTCAAACTCTTCCTTATAAATGGAAGATTAATTTGTGCAAAAGACTGTTTTCTCAAAGATCACTCTTTTGCCATGGAAAACTTCCATTAGAGCTCAGAATAATCAGAAATTTCATAGCTTTCAACTCTAAGTACAAAAAGGTCGTTGGTTTCAGTAATAGCAAAATATGTCAGTATATCTATAAAGGAACTGCCAGCTCTCAAAACATGATACACTGTTTGCACATTCTGTTTTCCTTTAAGAAGATGAAATTAGCAAGAGGGGACAACATGGAACAGGAATTACTCATAGTACCTATTGCTGTACTGGAAGGTGCCTTAACAGTACAGTGATATGCAGTCAAATGTAAGTGCTAGAACTGAATTATTCACAGCAAGCCCAAACTTTGAAGTGACAGGTACTGATGGCTTAATTGATATTGATTTCAGCTGGAATTATTGGACTAACTACCTACCAGAAAAGGTTGACTTTTGTGAAGCAGGAGAGCATAGACTAAAATAAGATCCTCATTTTGAAAGAAATTACCTTTTCTATTAAGCAATACAACCTCATAGACAAATCAATGAGGAAATAATGACATCTTTGGTGCACTGTACACTGAAATGTACAAGAACTTAGGGAAAAATATAATGAAAGGTTGTGAGGTCTCTTTCACATGCTCATTAACACAGCCTCATCATCAGGATGTTATTGCCTTGAGCACACAGGAACTGAATTTGCCTGGTTTTGACCCTGGAAGTAAGTGTAATGGTCTTGTTATTACTGTATCCTTCAACTCATTGTGGAGTTGTAAGTGAACATTGTTTCAATTTATTTTTTTCTTCACAAACACACCTTTTTTTTCCTCTCAAATCACTTAGAGTTTTTTCAAACACAGGGAGACATAAATTTTTTACCATCTCTCTCCTACTGTTATCTATATTAACAACCAGGAATCAGATATCATAACAATTATAGCTCAGTCTTCTATCTCTAAGTGACATCTACTTGTAAAAACACAAGTTAATAAAAAAGTGTCCATGTAAGGTCACATTCCAAACAAAGACATTTCATTCTATTTGGAAAGCCAGTTTGAATTATTTACTTCTACTTGAGTGAAGCGCATCAGTTGCAGTCTGTAGATTTGGATCTGGAGTCAAATAGACAGGAAACTTGCATAAAAAGGGTTATAAGAGCAACTAATGAAGCCAGAAGGATAATTCTTCGGTGTGACCTGGAAGTCCTATCAGTACCACATTCTCTTGATTAAATCTGTGACAGTCCTGAAGATATGTGGTTTTGGTCACAGTGTTTTTATTGTCTTTACTTTCAAACCCTATTCCATTTTGCCAATTGATTTCTGCTGCTACTGTACATTGCGGTGTGATAAACAGGCATTAAAAAAAAAAAAGATCTTGAAGGCAAAAAGTAATTCAATATTTGAAAAAAAAATTAGTTTGAAAAAGCCAAGGTTTCATATACAGATGACATTTAACACAAAGCTTCAGCAATTTGGCCATGGTACGACTAAAATATCTGTCAATCTGTTGACTGCACACAAATACATATGCATATTATACAAGACCATATTTATGAACTATACAATACAGTATTACACAATACATCTGGTTTGGCTAACCTTGGATAGATGTATACTGAAGGTAATATAATTGCTGATCTAAAGACTGTGTCAGACAAAGAAAGGTTATTTGAGGTTACATGTTTTTTTTTATGACAATGCAAGTAGGTTTAAGTATACTCTACATTGCAATATTACATTGTTATAGCTGAGGTCTTTGTTATTCTTTAAAAGGACAAAGAGTTTCCTATTTTATAACCAACAATTGTTGGCTAGCCATGGTCAAACTGCTGAAATTAAATGGGTCCTTTTTTTTTTTTTGAACAAAACAGTTTTTGAGATGTACTGACCAACTAATCAGAGAGCATTACGGGCTTAAATAGCACACACATTTTGTGCAAGCCGTATTAAAATGTCACAGCCTGAAAAGCCTTCAGACCTTATTCCAATTGCCTGGCTCTAGATTACAATGAAATTCTTCCAACTTTCCAGATTTGTTGTCATTTACAGTTTCATGTTTCATGCCTAGAAGCATTCTCTGCATGGAGAAACCTGTCTTGTGAAAGGGTCCCTTGCCACAATGCCTGGTGGTATCATTTAATACCTTTTGTAAACTAATCAAACTGCTGTTCAGAAACTTATCCAGTAACTGTGGAAGTACAAAGATTAAATACCGAAGGTCAGTGTAACTGATAAAAAAAGCCATGGGGTAAGTCCTGGAGAAAGGAACCTCAGTACTGAAACTTCTGTTTGAATTGAGAGTAAAAGATTTACAAAATTCCATCCTTATGCAGCTTATGCTTTTGTAGTTCGTGGTTATTTTTTAATTTCAGTTAAACTTTTATGCTATTTTTTTCCCCAGTATGAGCCACATTGGAAATTTTATGCAATCCTCTGCAAGCAAAAAAAGAATTTAATGCCAGGGCCTTTTGTTTGTTTGTTTGTTTTTCCAGACAGGATGCATTATTGTATACCTGGCCTCCTCACTAGGTTCAAATTAACCAAAATAGTGTTTGCTTTAAATCTGAAAAGTAGTAGTGCAAAATCCATTAGCTAGGCCACTTTTTAGCGATCTTTTATTTAAACAGGGGGACTCATCACAGACACCAAATTTTGTTTCTATAATGAAAAAGCAAATGAGAGTACTTTTTTTTTTTTTTAATCTCATGGGATAGGGGGTCTTCTCTCCTAGTTCATCCATATAAAATTCCAACTTATTTTAACATAAACTCCATAGTGAAATTATTCACTAACTATAATCTCTTTATTCTCTTACAGGACACCTGAATATCAACTACACTCTAACAAAGACTCTGAACCACAAAAACCTCTAAAGTATATCAGGTAAAACTGTATTTGGGACAGTAAAAACCAGAAGGGAGTGTTTCTGCATATACTGTGAACTGAATATTGCTGAGCTCTGCAGTTGAAAAAGAAATACCATAGATATATTGCAACATCTTATATTTTGAAAGTAACACATCAGCAAAGCATCAGTATACTAATAAATGTTTCACAGCTGCAGTATTATAACTAAGGAGGCAAGAAATATATTGGAAAGACACACGGCTGAAAAAGGATGTCTGTAAGAATCCAGTTGTCCTATACCTAATACATACAGTTTTTGAGAAAGCTGTTACAGAAGTTTGGGGATATTCAAATTCTATTTCTTAACAGTAGTTTAAATTTCTTCTAAAACATGTATAGATGGACAAATATATATATATATATATATTCTCCAAATTTAAAGGCAAATCTGTAATAGTGAACAGATAATAACTGCTTATTTGATACAAATCACAGAATGGTTGGGGTTGGAAGGGACCTTAAAGCCCGTCTTGAACACTGCCAGGGAGGGGGCATCTATAGCTTCTCTGGGCAACCTGTGCCAGGCCCTCTATACCCCCACAATGAAGATTTTGTTTTTTATATCTAAACTAAATCCACACCCTTTTTCTTTAAATCCATTACCCCTTGTCCTAACACTACAGTCCCTGATAAACAGCCCCTCTAACTTTTCTGTAGGCCCTTTCAGATACTGGAAGGCTGGAATAAGGTCTCCCTGGAGCCTTCTCTTCTCCAGGCTGAACAAGCCCAACTCTCTCAGCCTGTCTTCATAGGAGAGGTGCTCCAGCCCTGTGATTGCCTTTGTGGGATCCCTAGAGCTGGACACAGTACACTAGATGGGGTCTCACAAGAGTGGAGTAGATGGGCAGGAACACTTCCCTTGACCTGCTGGTCACTCTGGTTTTGATGTAGCCAGGATATAGCTTTTCTTTCAGTCCTCCTCTGGAAAAAGTTAAGAGAAGAGTTTATAGAGGAAAAATCACTGGAACCCATCTGGTAGAGAATCCTACTCATTTGTACCAAAGATGTCATGATGGAGTGAAATTTCAGATAACCTGAGAACTGCAGTGAGCCTAACATGTCCAATCTGTCATATGTAACTGGAAATACTATCCTGTAGGAATCCTTCTGGAATGCCATCCTTTGCTCCACCTGAAGCAGTGCAGTTTCATGCTCAAAAATCTCACGTGTCAAATTCAGAATGAGTGACACGTAAAGCCCCGCTCTCTGACCCAGCATGAACAGTTACACATTTCACCTGGCACAAGGGCATCTGGTGGTCCCTCAGGAAAGGTATTATATGAGTTTTCATGACAGTGCCACAAGCTGATCAAAACCAGTGTTTGTTCCTTACAAGTATTTTTTCTAGTGGCTTTTTCCCATTGTTTCCTACCACTTTTCCCCCACTCACACCTATTCCTAGGAAAGAAGCATTCCCCAAATCCCATTAATTATGCTCCTTTAAAACTACGTGGGTTACCAAATACCTGACCATCTCTGCTTGAACATTAGGCTTAGTTCCTGGATGTGAATTCTCCTACTCGTAGCTCACCATACCAAAACCCTTACATTTAAAACATCCCAGGAAGAGATACTATTCAGCACAAAGCTGATAAAAGCAATCAATAAAGATCAATGCCACAGCATCACTTCCTCATGGCAGCAAGCAAGAGCTTCAGAAATTTTCTTTTCAAACAACACCTTGGAATGTACATATTTATTTATATTTGCAAAGTTCAAGCTGCAGAACTTCATTAGTCTGCAGCTGAAATCATAGAATTGTAGCATAGAATTGTAGCATAGAATTGTAGGGGTTGGAAGGGACCTCTAGAGATCATTGGGTCCAACCCCCAAACCTCTACACTGAAGTGTAGGCTGTACTCTTTAGGCTTTTCACATCTTAAATAAAACTTTAATAGAATGTTACGTAGCATGGTCTTATTATTAAGATTGTTTTGGTTAGGTTTTTTTTTAATTTCTGAATTCAGCACAGCAATAAATACATTGAAGAATGATAGAAAATCACAAGATAATTCTGAAAAGTAGATATAGGAATAGAAGTATTTTGTAAAGTACCCTTTTGGTTTGGATTGGGTTTTTTTGATTGCTCCTGGCCAGTGTGCTAAGAGTTGTATCTCTTCCTCTACTTTCTTTTTCTTTGTTCTCACACACGTGTCTACCCATTGTATCCCATTAGAAAATCAGTGCTTTTTCTCTCACATGGTAGTGTGTTATCTTACCATCAAAGTAGGCTGTAAAAGTTATAATCCTAGAGATAACAAGTGACATTACTTTTAATGACTACTGAAATATGTAAGGGTTTATATTTTGTAACATTTCTAGAAGTAGCTCACTTTCATATCTAGTGCACAAGCAATATACTGCAGTCTTTTGCTATAGAGCGGTGTTAGTTTACAAAAATACCTAGGTAAGAAGTTTCTACCTTCCTATTTTTAACCTTTGCATACTATTTTACTGCCACATTACTAGGCATGAAAAGTAAATGGTCTGTCCTGGGTAATGTAGAGAAATTCACATAAGCTGATTCCAAGCTGCTTAATATTTTTAACCTTTTCCTGCTTTTCTACTGCCATTTTATTAAGAATAAAAAAAGTAATGACCTGACCTTTTCACAAAGTCATGAATGTAGAAAGGCATGTATACAAATGAAAAGTAGAAGTTTCCAAATCAGAGATAAATGTATCATATTAATAATAATATATAGCTTTTGGAGTCAAAGCTTTTATGCTGCATGCCCTCTTCATTTCTCCATGTGATTAGATTCTCTCATTAGAATGAAAACCATTTATCATCCTCAATGTACAGATAATATGATGATTGATGGCTTTGCAACCAGCTGTATAATATGCAAATATGTGACTTTTTAATATTTTACGAAACATGGCATGCATGAATGGTTGTTTTAATCCCTTTAACACTCACATTATAAGCATGCCGTGTAACATTATCACAGCAGGGCTACTGGACCCTCACTTATCAAAACAGACATGATTTCAATAACAATCTAGCATAAAGCTTTTTTTTTTTCTTTCCTGTTGGTATTTTTTTAGTACACTTGGGTAGTGATTCTAAAAATGCAATTATTTTGTCTCTAGCATGGATGCAAAACATCATCTTTACTATGAGTAGCTCCATTAAAACATTGCATGTTATTAAGACCCTATATATTCACATTTACTAAAGACTACAAAAATACAGCCATCAGCCAGGGAACGTTACATTACCTTCCCTTCTTACTTTTGCTGCTGGTTTTTCTATAGAATTATAGAACCATAAATTTAATTCGTTTGGGAAAGACATAAAAGGGTCTAGTTCCAAGCTTTTCCATGGGCAGGGACACTCCCTATTAGACCAGGTAGCCCAAAGCCCCATCCAACCAGCCCTTGAACACTGCCAGGGAGGAGGAAGTCACAGTTTCTCTGGGAAACCTGTGCCAGGGCCTCCTCGCTCTCATAGTGAAGAATTTCTTCCTAATATCTAATCTAAATCCACACTATTTTTGTTTAAACCCATTATCACTTGTCCTGTCACTACATGCCCTTGTAAACTGTCCCTCTCGGGCTTTCTTGTAGGCCCGTTCAGGTACAGGAAATGTCTCTTATGAAAGACAAAAACATGTGCCATAACCTAGCACATCTTCAGCTGTGGAGAAAAAAGTTAGGATGTTCATCTTGGTTTCCTCCCATTTTACCTATTTAAGACATATAAAGTCAAAATTAGAAAAAAGAAACACTATAGATTAGATGTAAACATATCTCATATAGGTTGATTTTACTGAGGTTCACTGCAGTTGGACATTTTGCCATTTACTAACACCATAAACTTCACTGTGACGTTTTCTAGTGCATCTATTTTTTGTGATGGATACAGACTTGCAGTTACAAGGAAGCAGAGGATTGGTGGGGCATTCATGTGACTAAGCACTCTGAAAGACCTATTGTCTCCTGAAACAAGATCTACTTGAAATGATATTTTGACACAAATATATCCCCAAAAGCATGTGCTATACAAGAACATCTTCAAATTATTGTAACTCAGGATGAATATGTCTTTCAAAACTCTCAGTCTCAAAAAAATTTCCTCACATCCTCTGTTGCTCCTGTCAGAGAACACAATGGGGAGACTGGAAAATATCACGCTTAAGACCATTTGATCCCTCAAGGTGGTGACTGAACCACCCTGTTTCTCTGCCCCGTGACAATACAACCACATTCAACTGAACATTTGAAAAGTTCTAGTCCAGAGACCTCCAGATGGGGTCTGGCTGGAACCGTGTCTTAAAAGAAGACAAAGCAGGGAGCTGCTATCACTAGAGGTTGGCTTGAGATGGCTCTTGCCAGGCACTGAGAAATTCTGAGTCCTTGCATGCATGTGATGAATAGCTAACTTTGGTATCAAAGTGCAAACTTTGCTATTCATTGGCCCTGCATGCTTTGTGAAGATTGTGGTGGATAGTTACTGTATCTGTAAAATGATCAGCTGGGTATCTCTGAACCTGGGTCTCTGACTTTGGACACATACCCCATGCTCTGGAACCCTTCTTATGTCTCACCAGTGATGTCTTGATCTGTTACTTTCTGGAGAAGAGGGAAGAAAGAAGGAATGCAAGGGTCTTTTTTATTTATTTTTTTTTTCCAAGTAAATTGCCTATATGTCACTATCAGGACATTGCAAGGCTGTCCATCTTTCCCTATCCTTTTTCTGCAATTAGCGTGCGATGTGTCAGGTTTCCTACAATGGTTTGCAGGATCCCTTGCTGAAGACTCTTGTGTGGTTTGCTCTGCAGGTAGAGAACACCTAATATTTAATAGTATGTCTTTTTCTTCTGTGGCTAACCTGATGTTGGAGGAAAAATAAAAAAAGAAAAGAAAGAAAAGAAAAGAACCCATGAACAGGCAAAATAAATTAGGGTTGAACCTTTTACTTAATCTGCTTCTGGAAGATATTCAACAAATCTGATTTGTCTGTGTTGTAAGGAAAGGCTGCTCTACGTATCCCCTTCACTTTCAAAATTAGCATGCATTCTATACACTACACTACTTACAGTCTGGCCATCACATCATTCAACCCCCCCTCCTTCTACACTGATTTTGTATTGGATCACATAATTTTAAAAACAAGAATAGAAATGCAACATCTTTGTACATTTCTCATTCTTCTTATTAACCTGGGATAGAGGTGGTCAATTTGTATCATTTTCCAATATTTTATGTTTTACTTACCGCTATCACCTATAGTCTTAGCAGGTCATCAGAATTTCTTTTTTTTTATTCTCCCTTTTTCTTTTAAGAACAAATGGCAAGTTACATGCTTTTAAAACAAAATGTAAACAAATAATTAAAGAAGAAATGGGACATCCCGTCCACCCCCCAGCAAAATGCCACCCTCTCAGGTTTTTTTAACTGGAAATTTTATAATTAAGCATGCTAACGTACCCTTGTATTTTAGAAGGTACAGTAGAGGTCTTTCATTGTTTGATCCAAAGGTTTAGAGATAAAACACCTGTATAATATTTCAGCAAGTGCTGCCTAAAGGGTAGTACATAGTAGAAATAATACTGAGAAGAACATACCTTACTAAGCAGACTGACTTACTAGAGAGTAGCAGACAAACGTCCACATCTTTCTCTCTTTTTCAGTATTAAATACAAGTGCAGCTTTGGTTGTCAAATCCATGGCACCATAAGGGAAAGCATTGTATAAAAGCTATTTTCTTATAGAGGCATCACTAGCAATTAATCTGATTTCAGGTTATTGTTTTCTTAGTTTTCTATTGTTCTCTTTTCACTACTTTCTGGTATAAAATCATGAACAGCATTCACTTCCATTGCATTTGTTTTCCACTTATTGGAAGAGCAGTTTCTGCCCTTCTGCCAAAAAAATATGCTTATGACACATATATATAAAATGGTGTTTTCCTAGAATAAAATTTTTAGAATACTGAGCATTAATCGGGATACCTTTTTTTAACCACCAGCTCAAAACTTATAAAATATAGTAAGGGTGGCAGCACAATGCGAGGTATGAATTACTGAGATGAGATGACACTACAGAATCCTCTAGTCCAGAGGACAGTGAGCAAAGACTAGACTCCAAACGCACAGTCCTATAGCTGGGGCAGAGCTGTTCTATTTTGTCCTTGTGTACAGGAAAGGGAACACAGAAGCATCACTAAGGCACTGGAAGCAAGGCTGGAGCTGAAAGAAGAAGTTTCTAGGGACATTTTAAGGGAAAGTGAGGAAGCCTTAGGAGTTTTAAGGGAAGTGAGATTGAGCAGAGGACAGAGCTAGCTTATGTCCTGCAAGTGCCATAACTTATCTGGATGTCTTACCAAGTTCAAAAACTCTCACATGGAATATATCTACAAATTAAAAAAAAACAAACTCAAAACCTATAATGACTTAAAGTATTATTCAGGTAAATGCACAATTCATCTTCTTGATAGCTCAAAATAAATATATTTTTAATAAATTATATACTATCAGCATATTTGTAATACCATAATCATTCAAAAACTGCTAAAACATCTGAATCTCAGAGAGGGATGCGTTTGCCCTTTTAAGTCATTAACATTATAGAATCCTGTCACCATCCTCCCATATCTTCCCCACATACTATATTTTCTTGATTTGTATCATAAACTAAATGTAAGTACTACTCTGAGCAAACTAAAAAGAGAAGGTAAAATATGCAGAAATGTGTGTAAAATCAGATTTTTATAGAGATAATTTTATTCTGTGAACTTCAGGTCATGAAACTGTGAATAATAAATTTTATGGCTCAAATAAATATTTTCTTTACTAATATTAGTGTGATAAAAGTCTTTCCCGCTTGCCCTGAAGTAAGTGCAATAAATGCATTTCACCTTTGACCATGGTTTGAGATTCATTAATCTATACACACTGTCCACTCTGAGCTGAGATTAGGTTTTAAAATCAATTTTTATTGTAATATATTGTGACAGCATGCTTCCCCCGCTGCCTCCATGTTTTCCTGACTTTTTTTCCTGTAAATATGGATTGATTGATAACCACTGGTGTTGATTGTGATTTTGCATCCGTCTCACAGTGAGTTCAGGAAGACAGATAACAACACAATAGCAAGGATTATCTGTGCTAATGTGCCTCCCTGGACACTGGTCAGTGTCCACTGGTATATACGGGTGGTATGTAAATACGACTATGAGCCAATCATCTTACTCCATAAATAGTGAGCAGTCCAAGAGCCCTTTGAGCTCTCCTGAGATGACAGCGGGCTGTACGTGAGGATCTCCCCTTGAAAGGGATGTCTTTCAAGGTTACTCCTCGAGGTTGAGAGAATCCTTGCTGCAACAGATCTGCAACAGATCCTCAGTAAGCGAGTTGGGAATAAGTGCACTAACATTTGTGATCTTAGCTAAGAAATATAAAGGATTGATTGTATATATAATCCTTTAGACATAAACTGTTGATCAAGTCTGGGACTGACTGAATCCAGCCATACCTAGGCTCCTCTCTGAGAAGGAGTTTAGAAAGCAAGGGGATTCTTTCTGAACCTCCTGACTCAACAGGAGGGTCTCCCTGATAGATTCATCTGACCCTGTCTATCACTCTCCATTAATGGAGAGAAACTAGTATAACAACATGAAAACTGGCCTGCAAGGGAACTTGTTCAGATTGGAATAGGCTACCTGTAATACACAATTTAAAGACAAGCCATAATTGAGACCACTTCTACCGTTAGTTAGATGCAGCCATGATTAGTATTTAGCATAATAATAAACACCCGCTTTCTGTATAAAGAATTTAAACTCCACAGTAGTTTAAAGAGCTTTAATTAATCCATGATAAAATGCTGAAAGTGCTAAAACAAAGATAAGTTTCTAAAAAAACTGCAGTTTCCTAATTTTTGGCTGGGATAGAGTTAATTTCCAAAAGAACCTGGGAGGGAAGGAAGCAAGCCAAGATACCTGACCCAAACTGGGCAAAAGGATATGCCATACC
Source organism: Laterallus jamaicensis coturniculus (assembly GCA_022605575.1). Lineage (NCBI taxonomy): Eukaryota > Metazoa > Chordata > Aves > Gruiformes > Rallidae > Laterallus > Laterallus jamaicensis. The sequence continues at coordinate 63,016,214 of JAKCOX010000002.1, read as the reverse complement.
ATGCTCGGTTTATAAGGGGGAAGCTGGCAATTGAGAGGGGAGCCCTTGCTCTGAGACAGGCTGAGCATCAGGTTCTGGGTGGTCTGCAAATTTCATTGGGTATCACTCACTTTGTGCATTATAAGTGCAGTTGTTATTTTCCTCTTCCTTTGCTATCCTAGCAAATTGACCTTATCCCAACCCACGAGTTTTACATTTTTCTCCAGCTTCTCTCCATCCCACTGGGGAAAGGAATGGTCATATGGTGTTTAGCTGCTGGCTAGGATAAACCACAACACACATTTTGTGGAATCTAATAAAGAGGTGAACCTGTCGCTTCCCAGAAAATTAATTTTAAATTCTAACTGTAAATGCGACTTCTCTGGGAGAACAATAACCAGCAGAATTCCTTACTCTTGTCTAAAAGTTCGATAGTGAGACAAGTATTAGGTATTCACACTGTATTAGGTGAAGTATTTCTGTTTTCCAACCAAGAAACCAGAAGTTCTTCGAGTTATTTCTCAGATTGTAGGATTACACCACCTTTTCAAAGTCTGATACTACCACTTCTACTCCTAGTTAAAGTCAATGAAGGTCATGGGATTTTTATAATGAGTAAGGTTTATTCTTGTAAAGAACAAATCTCTATGCTACTAATCATGCAGTTAAATTCTTATTCTATTTTTTACTCCTTTCTTATTCTGATGCTTAGTATGCACATTCAACCTAAAAAACAACTCAATAAATCATATGAAAATGTTTGAAAGTTATACTAAATCAACACCTATAGGACTGTGGATAAAAATTAAATCCCATAAACAAAATAAGAAAGAAAATATATTTGTGTTCCAATTACCAGGGTTGGTGATCCTGACATTGGCATTTCTGCTCAGACCTTCTGAGAACAGCCCAACAGCTTACATTACAACCATAAAACCCCTCTGTTAAGTGTCTATACATATGTTTAATGCCAAGATGCATATGCTTATGCACATATAGCACCCAAGGGAAGTAATTTCCTCGATGTTTGTTTTTGAATTGAAATGAAGAGAGAACCATATTACCTTTTCAAGGTTGAACATGTCAAATAAAACAGTATCTGTTATCCTTCTCCCAGTAATAAGAAGAAGGTATCTAGAGATTTACCTCACTTCTTTCTCTATCCCAAATATACACCAAATACAAGCAATAGAAAAGCAGAGGTCTTGTCCCAAGGCAAATTCCTGCAGTTCTGTGATTAGCTTTTGTAAACTGTGTGCTCTTCACTGAAAAAAAATCTGCTGGACTAAGGAAAAACAATTACTAGAACTCTAAACTTTTATTTACACCCTAGACTGAGGATGCTAATTGCTATGACAGTTTTGATCTGCTTTCATATGTGCATATGTTAACTGTAGACAATCTCATGGAAATAGCTGTCCTTTAGTGCCTTGGAAATTACTCAGAAGTTCTGAAAGCTGGAATTATTTTTTTCTATAGACAAAAAACAACACAAATTTATTTTATTTTAAATAAATTTTCCCATTCTCCTAATCAACACTTCCTCGTTTCTTTGTCACAGCTTCTGATGGTTGTATAAATTATTAAAATAATTAAGACTAAAAAGAACCTCTTGAGGTTATCTAGCACTATCACATACTCAGAAAAGGACACCTAGTTTAGGTTGTCAGGGTCCTTATTCTGTCAAGTTTGAAATATCTCCAAAGAAGGAGAACAACTGTCTGGACAATCTAGGCCATGTTGTCAACCCTTTCATGATAAGAATTTTTTTTCTTTTTATTTGTCCATGATTTATGATGTGGAAAATTGTGTCCATTGCCTTGTTGCGTACTCCACTGGGAAGAGTCTGTCTCTGACTTCTTTATGGTCTCCAATTAGGTAGCTGAATAAGATGCCCCTGAGCCTTCTATTCAGGTTAAACAAACACAGCTATCTCAGTTTGTCTTTGTATGTTATGTGTTGTCATGTGTGCTATGTGCCCAGGACTTTCCTGCTGGCCCTTCACTAAGCACTCTCTAGTATGTCAATATCTTTCTTGTACCAGGGAGCCCCCAACTGTACCCAAATGATACTGGTGTCATCTCATAAGTACCAGATAGAAAGGGAAAAAACCCACATTTCCTTCTGCCTGTGCTCTACTCTTTCCCCAGTGTAGACAAGTATGCCACCATGCCACTGAGCTGCTTTGTCACGGAGGCACAATTTAGTCATGAGGACCTCCAGGTCATTTCTCTGAAACCTCCTCTCTAAGCAGTTGGCCATATTGTGTGGGTATATACAAGAGTACAGGATACGGGATTTCATTGTCCCTTTTGTTGAACTTCATGAGGTTCCAGACAGGCCATTTCTCCGTGCTGTTCATATCCATCAGAATAGCAGCCCTGGCCCTCATTGTATCAAGAACACCAGATCACCAGTACAGTGCCAGCTGCAAGTTTGCTGGGAAGGCATTCTGCTTCATCATCTGGGTCACAAATAAAGGATGAAGACTAATGATTCCCAAGGTACGTCACCAGCAACCAAGAACCAGTTGGACTTTATACCACTGTTCACAGTCCTTTGAGCCTGCAGTTTAGGCAATTTTCCACCCACTTTATACTTAATTTATGCAGATGTCACTAATCTGAGTATGTAAGTATACCTTGGGAGATTGTGCTGTAAGACTTGTGAATATATCACATCCTTTGTGCATTTTCCTGCATTTTACTATAAAATGTGGCACATCATGTAGTCAGTTTTCTTCTAATTGAACTGCTGTTGAAATCACATTTTCTTAGTTTAAGAGGGCTGAAAAAACCTCAGCACAAGCGAACCAACTGTATAGGTCCTATTCTGTTACTATTCAAAAAGTTCTTAGTGCTTTTAATAAAATTCAACAATGTTAATAATAGCAGTTCATTTAATGGCTGATTTTAAAACAGTGCTGATTAAAGCTAATATAAAAGTTTTTAAAAATAACCCTTTGTATCATTACTGCCATCCTGCTTTGTACGAATCATTGCTCGGCTGTCAGTCCGAATCTCAGACTTCATCTGCCAGGCTCTGAGAGAGCTGCTGCAAAGAGTCTGACATTTAGCCTTTTCTGCTTAGCTTTTGTCAGTCAAGCCTATTCCTTGCCTGAACTCCCCAAATGCGCTTTGCAAATAGTTGGGTAGTGTCAGGCAGACTACAGTTCTGAGATTGACTGTTTCTTTCCCTGTAGAAAGCATGCTATCCTTCCCAGTGCAACTGTTTGCCTACTTGTCTTATAGCCTATCTATCACTTGCTTGGTACAGGAGGACCTGAAAACTGCCGGATAATGGCAGAGCCAGGGCATTTGTATCACCCCTGGGAAAACACCTGTCAGCTGTTATGTACAGCCCAAAGTTCAGTAAGCAAGCCGACAAGGAAGGCAATAGAATCCAGAGAAGAAAACTAGTTTGTGGCTGTCAGAAAGCAGGTTGGCCAGAAATTGTTGCTAGCTTTGCCAATCAGTGTCTCAACTGGCAGTTGTTTAGTGTTTGGACTGCTCAGATGCATCTTGCTGGTAGAATAGAATATGTTCTGTGAGTCAAGTGACTTCAATCATGTTTTTGCTGCTGTACTGTCATTTGTAGGAATTCTGTTTCCAAGAATGGACAGGTGAGAAATGACAAAGCATTACTGGGCAGTTTGGAAGTCCTAATGAGCAGATGGGTATTTTACTAACTGCCTGAGTACTCTATCTGCTTTCTTAAAAAGAGGAGAAAAAGCTTTAAATAAGAACAAAAGACAGGTTTAATTATAGCACACAGAAATCAGAATTATAGTACACAGAATTCACAGAATTAAGAAAATTAAACTACCATGTTCCTGGTATGAAAAAAAAAAAAAATTAAACAACACTTTTCCTTTTTTGCATTAGAAAAGCTAAATTTGAATCCATGATGTAGAACTGATATCCAGAAGTTCTGGAAGTTTTTTTCTGGAATTAACCTTTGGGCATGGTCCTAATTCTGCAGAATATTTTCCACAACAGAAAGTTATTAGATAACCACTGCATGCATGAAGAACACACTCTGATGATAAAACCTTTCCAGTTCATTACAAGATCATCTAAGGCAGTACAAAATCACTTACGCAGAGACGATAGTTCAGAAAGGGACAGCTATTCTTCTAAGTAATTCTTAAAAAAAAATCATTTTCATCTGAGGATGGCTACCCACTTAGCTAGACCGCAAGAACAAATAAAATGATCATCCCTACTCAGAGTAGTTCAGGGTCTATTAAGGGCATACAAAAGGTAGAAGAGAGACAGCCGGCTTCCCCAGAATCGCCCCATTGATAAGAGGCAGAGGGAGGATTATAAACATGACTTAAACAGCCTTTTCAAGTTGCTAAAACTACTTCCCAGAACAGCCACAATCTGGAGTACAACACTTAGCCAGATGTTGTGGAAGCATGGATAATGACCGTAAAAATGGGCTGCTAATAAGCTGAGCATGAGTTTTTCTGACAAATGAGCTGTTAGGAAGCAGTAAGCCTGCAGCACGTAAAGCTTTCTTGAACTGAGTGTTGAGGTTGCCCAAGTGCTCTGCACCAGTACAATATGCTGCTTGGCGAGCTTCAGACTCCCTGTTTCTCTATTCCCTTTTCAAAAAGAAAAATTTTCAGGTCACCAAACATTAGGATCATGGAAACAAACATTTGTTTCTCTTTTAAAATTTAGGTCCTTTAATCTTATTTTCTACAGAGTGCAGCATTTCTGGACATAGCTACATTTGGTACAGTGAAATCGTTTCGAAGTGGAAGCCCTGATTGTCCCCAGCTACCCTGTGCTGGCTCAGTTGATGGGCTGTTTTCTGTTCATGATAACCAGGCCTCTTTTGGAGAAAGCTAAAATGGAAGCCCTACTCCAAGCATGCATTAAATGTTCCCCCATACCTAATGAGGACAGAGACTTGAACCTAAGAGAGGTACTTCAGATGACTTCAATCATGTTTTGTCAATGCCAAACTAAATCTTGGCTGTAGTAAATCCTCAAATCATGTACAGGCAAAATATAGGAATCACAGTGCCAGCTGCTTTGATTGCTGGTCCATTTCTGTTTTGCCAAATTGTTTCTTAATGTAGAGGAAACTTCAATATCAAAAAAAAAGGTCCCTTTTAGAAAGTCATTTAAATTTTGAGCCGCGGTAAGAGACAGTGGGATATGGTAACATGCTCTGGAAAAAACTTCAGAAATTTCAGAAGTGTTTTCCCTCCTGCCATTAGCAAAATAATATCGATTGGCATTTCCTTAAATACTATATTAGAAATTCAAAAATGCATAGTTTTTATGTTTGGCATTTTATATGCATTAATAGGCCAATCAGTTAACTTGTACTTGTGAGATGCTTTCTATGCATTGGCTTAGATTCATTTTAACACTTGCCCAAGAGCAAAACACACAAAACAGCTTGCTCCACTGGGCAAAAGGGATGCAGCTCCCATGGTTAAGGTTGTTTTGAGCAGAGCAGTTCCTGCCTCTGCCAAGAGGAAGCTTATTATGATGAAAAATAAGTATGTGATTAAATTCTTAGTAGACTACCTTTGAGCATCATCAAACAGAAAGAGCACTTAAGTAACACTTCTTTGAGATTTGCTGTCCATACTGATATATATATTGTGTTTTGTGCAGTCATGCTCTGAAAGAATTTTAGTTTGGGCATAGACATGTCCCTCCCTCCATTACAAACGCAGATTTCATAAAAGAGCATATGAAACCCCATCCCTTGAACCTTCAATTCCAGTATTTTTTACTAGTAGGGTTCTAGACAGTAACATATGAGAATGGACTGTAGATTGGAACCTCCTTTGCAGAGAAATAGAAGCGAAGGTAGTATTCCTATATATTCCCTTATTCTATGTGATTTGTAATAAAACAATAAAACCTTACTGAGTTTGAAAGGCCTCAGTGCTGAGGCTGTCAGCCTTGTTCTGTCTGCAGTTGTCTCAGCCTGCCTGCTTGGCCTAGCTCTATCATCAGGTTTTTAGGTAGGGTTTTTGTTGTTGTTTTGTTGCTGGGTTTTTTTTAGAGTACAACTAGTTTTACACAGTTATAAGTTTGCATGGCCAGAATTTGATAGTGGGGTGGGGCGGGGGTGTGCACGGAATTACAGGGATGGCGTCTGTGAGAAGCTGCTAGAAGATTCCTCAATGTCCAATAGAGATAATACCAACTGTCTGCAAGATGGACCTGCAGCTGGCCAAGGTTGAGTCCCTTAGTGATGGTAGTGGCTCTGGGATAACATAGTTAGGAAGGATGGGAGGAGGGGGAAACACCAGGAGCAATAGCAGGCCAGAGGGGAGTGAGAAAATGCAAGAGAAGCAACTCTGCAAACGCCAAGGTCAGTGAAGAAGGAGGGAGAGGAAGTGCTCCAGGCACCAGAGTAGAGATTCCCCTGTAGCCCATGAGGAAGAGCATGGTGAGTCAGGCTGTCTCCCTGCAGAAGTAGTCACTTTATGTAGAATGTGAAACCTATGATTCTTAATGCAATAATGCTGTATCATTATGACAGCAGATGCTTTGAAAAATGGGAGCATAAGAAACCATACGGAGGAGCATAGACATGGGACGATAACAGACAGGGTACAGGCTCACCTCTGGACAAAGAAATAAGTGCACATCTAGTGCTGGACAAACTGATCTTAGGGGTAACAAAGACGACAACAACAACATAGTGTCAACATATTCGAAAGGCACTGTATGTAGGTCATTTGGTGTTGCACACCAAGGAAGAAATAGTGAGTAAAAGTGCTCTAGCAAATGTAAAAATGACCCACAGTGAAGATAAAAACCAGTTCTCATCAGTTCATCAGGCTGATGAGACTTCAGTTATATTAGTAACAATTTCTTGGCTTCATAAACAAGGTGTATGTCTTTTTTGACAATAAACAAGGTTGCATAAACAGTTGCACCATAGGTACCTTAACTATCCGCAGGTGTCAGGCTCAGTGAAAGATCCTTTCCCTTCATGTACTTCCACAGAAGCACCAGCATTAGTGCTACAAGAAGCAGTATTTCAGACTGTGCACTGCCATCAGCCAAGTTAAAAACCAACAGTCCTTTCACCACTAGTAGGAATGTGGCCATAAATGGGAGTACCATCACAGCCTTCTCAGGACTTTAAATTTAGTACGCTTAGCTGGAATGCCATAGGAAACCAGTCTATCACAATAAATGTTACGCTGAAGACAAACCAGAAAGCTTCAAATAAGATACTGCACCCCTGTGTTTAACAGTGAAGGAAGAGCAGCAAATTATACAGTGCCTTCTATGGAATCATACTTTTTTTTCTTATACCTTCTGTAGCACTGGGAAAAATAAGCATCCTTTCCCTGAAAATGACATCAGGTGAACAGATTCCTCCTGAAGATGTTGCAAATGTGTGTAATTCACTGCATGTCCAAATATGCCTACAGACAATGAAACAAAGGAGAGAGACTCCTTTGTTATCTGAGGACATCTAGGAATATATACAGCACCATACTTCCCTTTAAAATGCACCAAATAAACTTGCCTTACACAATGTACTATAAGAAAATAACCACCAGAAATTCTGGTGAGCAAGGAAAATCAACTGGGAGTGATTGCGGAAATGTGCTTTAAAAACTGGTGGGCAGTTTCAAATATCTGCTCCATAGACAACACTGATACTTGCCTGAGGGAATATCTCCATATCCAAACAGAGCTATAAGAAGTTGCCGAACAACCTTGAAACTGGAAATATTTGAAGATATCCCTGTACTTTCTTTTCCTGTGCCTATCAAAGAATTTGGTGCATTTCTCACCCCCCACTGCCCCCCTCCCACCCTGGGGATGAAACAAAGTCAGCATATTTCAGGCTGCAGAAATCACTTTCACTTTCCCCCAACCATCAACTTAAACTGGGCTGTCACAAATTTCCCTATCAGTTCCCCCAACTGATTAATGGGAAGGAGCAGATGTCCAAGTCTGTATCTATCATGGCAGACAGCTCTCTCTGTTATTTACCTGCATGACAAGCACGGCCCTTCCTCCTGTTGGAGAGCCCAGCACTAAAACGAAGAGCCTGGTATTGACCGAGCTGTCTGCCTACATCTGCGTACTGGAAGTGCACATCCATTGCTGCAGCTGCAAGGAAGTAACTAATTATAGAGCAGCAGTAATGCCTGGAGCAGCACCGAAAAATGGCCATTGTGATAAAGGATGATAGGTTCTTGTGGGAAGAATCCAGGTTTACCTGGATTATACCTGGAAATACTACATCTCTTGTACAGGTATTTGCATGTATTCCAATCTAAATTGTGTAGGAAGCCACTTGTATATAGTTCCTTCAGACTTTTAAACATTCCAAAACTGAAAACCGAAAATTTACTGTACATTGGTGAGGGTAGATAAAATCTACAGAGAAAAATAGGCAGTAACAACCATTTAAAGCTTGGGGAAAGGAAATCAAAAAGAAGAAAATGATATGATGAAAACAAATATGTTGGATTATGCTTCCACAAGCTCTAATGGTAAACATGCAATGACTGTTGGCAGAAATGAGTTTATTGCCCTTTGTTATTCTGGCTGCTCAGGGTCAACAGGGTTCAGGACATTTTGAAGAAGAGGTACTCATCTAGTTCTGACTGGCACATGTCCTCTTCAATGATGTCTGGAAAATATTTGTACTTAACAATGAAATTAACTGGAGAGTTCATTTCTAAGATTTTGCTTTTATTAAGAAAGTAAGGGCAAATCCTACTAGTATAAAAAGCATGCCACTCAAGTAACTTCTGCACTCAAAAATAAATACTCCTGTATTAAATCTTGTTTCAACCAAATATATATTTGATTGAAGATATTTTTTATATTTATTTTAAAGGAATTTTTGGTTACATGCTCTCAGAGAAAGTGCATCCATAGAGTTGAAAGGTTTATGGACTGATCTACAGTTTTCTGAGCCTCATTTAGACAGATTGAGGATCAAATCTAAAGAGCCTAGTCTTTGACCAAGCAGAAGCAGGAACTAGGATCAGTCAGTATCTTTCATACCAGTTATAAACCTTTTGTACAAACCAAAGTGTCATTAAAAACCTTAGCATCAGAACTTTGTCTTCTGATGAATTCTAGTCCTTGTGCTAAGGCTGCTGTAGGCAAACTTTACAGTAAAGCTTCTAAATTCATGTTTAATTTTGATAAGTGAATGATAGTGATATTTTTTAATAGATTTAAGTTAGTAGAGCAACCAGCTTAGTCATGTGCGTAGAACTAGAAAACCTATATGATAGATAAAATACACTTATTCTTGAGTTTAGACTGGAGATGACTACATGAGTTTATTAGCAATTTGCTAGAGCTTCTGTCTACAGCAGGATAATCAGCATGACTGAAGCTTGAACACTGTTAATTTGTGAACTTTTTGCATTTGGGGTCTATGTGTGAAAATGAACAGGTTGAGTACACACAATTTTATTCTAAAGGGCAAGGACAGTTCTAAACCTCATGGAAATGAAGTGGGAGATTGTAGGGAGCATCATTAATAGAATAACTCCACTTCCCTTCTAGGGAGAATACTAGTTTACTGGTTGGCTTGAAGAAAATAGTTTCACCCCTGAAAAATGGACTAACATCATTTTCAAAGGACAAAGTCTTCCAAAGCAGTTATCTGACAAAGGGAACTACAAGTCTATTGTATACTACCTCTTCCGTCCATAAGTTGCTAGGATGTTGCCTTAACACATATTAGGGTATTTTCTTTTTGTGGGGTTTTTTTGTTGATTGGTTTTGAAAATCTGTTATATAGAGACTGTCATGCTTAATAAGTAACTTTTCATTGCATTCTAGACATTTTAAAGGTGGAAAATAGAAACCATGCTTTGAGGGAATGATAATGCATAGGAAAGGTAATTTGTACTTAACTCTTGCTCAGGAAACATGATTATATAAGGAAAAAAACTGCAGAGAAATTAAGAAAAGAAATTAACAAGCATAAAATAGGAGAAGGCTGTTGCACAGAAATGCATTTTTTCTTTTAGGTGTTCATGGTAGACAGAAAAAGATACAGACAAGAAGATTCAGCCATTATTAGAGATAGCCTTTTAATGGGAAACAGCAAAACACTGCAATAGATGGTTCAGGCAGGTTTTAAAGAACTACTGCTGTCCATCTTTAACTCTGTCAGATGATAAAAGATATTTAAGACTAGCTTAGAATGACTTAAAAGCGAATATCATGAATGAGCTAGTATAACAATCTTACCTTAGGACTGAAACAGTAACTAGACAGGTTCTTGTGATACTTTCCCACCTTACGTTATCCTTAGGTTAGCAAACACTCTTTGTTTTCTCTAATTTGATAATAACTCAGCAAATCATAGAATCACAGAATGCTTTGGGTTAGAAGGGATCTCAAAGACCATATAGTTACAATGCCCTGCCATGGGCAGGGACACCCTCCACTAGACCAGATTGTCCAAAGCCCCATCCAACCTGGTCTTGAACACTGCCAGGGAAGGGGCAGCCACAGCTTCTTTGGGCATCCTGTTCCAGTGCCTCACTGCCCAAGACACTATACAGTGGTGGTCTCAATACCAACCCCTGAGGAATGCCACTCACCATTCAGACGCTGAGTTGTTGATCACAAGTCTTTGAGTACAACCATCCAGCCAATTCTTTATCTACTGAGTGATTCACCCATCAATTCCATTTCTGTCCAATTTAGAGAAATAGATATCATGAGCGACAGTGTCAAATGCTTTGCAGAAGCCAAGGTAGATGATGTCAGTCACTTTTCCCTTATTCACCAGTGCTTTAACCTCATCATAGAATGCCACACAATTTATCAGGCAGGATTTGCCTTTAGTGAATCCATCTTGGCTATTTATTTTCCATGTGCCTGAGCATAGTTTCCAGGAGGATCTGCTTCATGATCTTGCCAGGCACAGAGGGAAATTGACTAATCAGTATTCCCTGGGTCTTCCTCTTTTCCCTTTTTAAAAATGGGGGTTATGTTTCCCTTTCCAGTCAGTGGGAACTTCACTGGACTGCCATGAATTTTCAAATATGGAGAGTGGCTTAGGCACTTCATCCACCAGTTACCTCAGGACCCGTGGATGCAACTCACCAGGCCGCATGGATTTGTGCCCCTTCACATTCTTGAACATGATCTTCTCCTACGGTGGGTGGTTCTTTATTCTCCAAGTGACTCCCTTGCCTTCTGTGACTTTGCCAGCATAGCTTAATCTAGTGAACACTGAGGCAAAAAATTTGTTCAGTACTTCAGCCTTCTCCATATACTGGGCAACCCATTCTCCCACTTCCTTCCAGAGAGGGCCCACATTTTCCTAGTTTTCCTTTTATCACTGATGCACTAATCAAAGCTTTTCTTCTTGTCCTTGATGTCCCTGGTCAGCTTTAATTATGTAAGGGCTTTAGCTTTCCTAATCTGATCCCTGGCTGATCAGACAGTTTCTCTGTATTCTTCTTCGACTACCTGCCCTTGATTCCATGACGTGTACCATTTCCTTTTGCCTTTGAGTTTGCCTTGTTCATCCATGCAGGATCTGGATGTTTTTACCTGACTTTTTCTTTCTAAATATTTATCACTCCTGAGTTTGGAGGAGGTGATTCTTGAATACTAACCACCTTTCTTGGGCTTCTTCTTTCCTCCAGGGCTTTGTCCTCTGTTATTCTGCCAAGCAGGCCCATAGAGAGACCAAAGTTTGCTCTCCTGAAGTCCAGGGTAGTGAGCTTGCTGTGTATCCCCATCACTGCCCTAAGGATCTTGAAATCCACCATTTCATGGTTGCTGCAGCCAAGGATGCCCTTCACCTTCACATTCCCCACCAGCTCCTCATTGCTAGTGAGAACAAGGTCCAGCATAGCACCTCTCTTTGTTGGCTTCTCTATGATTTGGAGAAATAAGTTATCATCACATTACAGGAACTTCCTGGATTACCTGTGCCCTGCTGTGTTGTCTCTCCAGCAGACATCAGGGTGATTGAAATCCTCTTTGAGGACTTGTGAACATGAGGCTGCTCCTATCTGTCTACAGAGGACCTCACCTGCTTAGTCTTCCTGTTGGGGCATCCTGTAGCAGATGTTGTCATCTGTTCCTTCCCTCTTTTTAAGTCCCCCACCCATAAGTGCTTGGTCAGCTCCTCATCCATTGCCATCTGGAGCTCCATGCATTCCAGCAGGTCATTGACATAGAGAGTGACACCCTCTCCTTGTCTCCCCTGCTTGTCCTTCCTAAAGACCCTGTATCTTTCCATTCCAACACACCAGTCATAGGAACCACAACTATTATCTAATAACTATTAATGTAATCCAACAGTGAAGATGTATCTTGCTATGTGACTTAAGGAGAAACAGTCTGGCATCTGGAAAAAGCCTTGTAAGTTCACTAATTAGATAATTTCTAACTTCTGACCCACTAAATGTGAATTGGTTGTTACTGAAAGAATACCAAAAAATGTATGAATCCTTCTAAAAGTTAAAAGTATGTTGACAGACTTCCCCCCCCCCCCCCCCAAAAAAAAAAATAATCAGGAAATACTGAGGACTATTTTATCCTAATATCTGTTCAATGTAGTTAAGGAGTTTCAGTTAACCAGAGGAGTTGGATGAGGCAAAGACAGCTTTGCTTGCTAACTGGTATATCCTTGGCCCAAAATATAGGACATGTCAACTTTTGTAGAATCTCATGCTATTTGTTATTATAAGTTTGAGCCAGAAAGTGTCCTTTGCTCTGTTGGGCATACTTCCCCTGTTACTGCACGAGGCGAAGACAGACTATGTTTTGTTCTACATGCTGTATTTCTGAAATATCATGCAGACAGCAGAGCACTGTTACAAGATCTTCAAGAGAAGACTTGCTGATTTTAGAGTCAAGAAGTTCCCTGACCACCTCAGGAGCAGTGAGATGACCTGAGCAACAGACATTTCTCTCATGGGGAAGGAAAGCATTCATCCAGCTACAATGCAGAAACACCCTGCATGTAAAATAATTAATGCAATACTTTATCAGGACACCTATGATGTATACGTTGTTGATGAGGCCTGAAAGCAGTAACTGAGTTTTTAAAGTGACCTTTTTCAATACATTGATTTGCTGCTCATTTGGCCAGACATCTAATATCTAATTCATTTGGCTTTCAGTCACTTGTTAATGAGCCAATGCTTCTTTAGAAGTTACTGTGTAATTCAGAATTAGTTAATAAGCACAATGATATTACCTAAGTTCAGAAACATTCTAAAGTAGGTGGCCAGTCATCATTAATTCATGCAGTTTTCACTATAACATCAATCATAAGTTAATTCACTTTACAGTTATGTGTGATATGTAACTTAATTTACAGGAGTTGCTCAGTAAATTTACAATTAAAATCCATTATTTTAAAGTGTTACCTAGTGTCCAGTCTGTATTTTTTAAAAACATTACTACTGTCTTTTTTTCATAAAGAGATAAGCAAAATTCATAATTAAAATTGATATGTAAGCAGAAGCACTTGTGCCAGGGAATGCTAATCAAGTTCTAAGATCAGCAGCTAGGGAAATGCTTTCACAAAGGCAACTAATTGTCAAACAAGTATAAAAACTTTTAAGGAAACCATTCTACTGATAGTGCTGATCCAATTCACCATTAACTTATCTTTTCCACCATAAAGTTCTCCTGTGGTTCAGGAAGAAAGTGGGAACATACAATTGAAGATGTAGAAAAGCATTTATAGCAAAATATTTTAGTTAAGGTGAAGTTAAATATGATGCTTTTGATTAATCTTCATAGCTGCTGAAGTCCTGTCTCTATTAATTTTTATGAATTTAACATTTAATTTAATAAATATAAATTACCGGCACCACTTAAAACATGATCTAAATTAATATCCTATGTACTACCAGATTCTGGCTGAGACCTTTTTTTTATTGCCTCTCACACATTTAAATTTTATGAGTCTTACCTCTAGCCACCTATGTTTACAATAAAAGTAATTGAATTAGAAGCCATAGAAATGTGGAAGTAATGTATAAATGTACAGACAATGTATATACTAATATTTATGCATTATATATCTGTGTAATTTGATTGTCTTAATATTTAGATGTAAAATACCCCTTAAGGAATACCAAACAATAATATGAAAAGAAGGAATTTTAGAATGACCAGTTTCATAACAAAGAAAAGCTTTTTTTTATAAGGGATGTTACACTCTCTATCTAGCAGCAAAGAAAACATGGAAAGTAACTTGTTCACTGATGAAATGAGTAAGAAACCAGCATGACATACTCAGTAAGACTTGTATTGCTTAATTTCCTGGTGAACAGCTATTGCTACTACTGCCCCCACAGAACTTCCCTTCCCCACCCTGCCCAACCCAGGGCTGCAGTCAACTTTTTATAAAAAGAACAAAATTATGAGTGCATACATGTCTATACCTAAATGACAGAAAGAAGAGATGTCCGTCCTCTCCTGCCCATCAAACTTGTTGCTCTGGAGAGACAAGGAACACTTAACAAGTCTTTAACTTACATTTATCCTGAATGGAGAGCTTAGTTCAGATCCTCATAAAATAAATAAATAAATTCCTCCTTGCACAAAAGATACTACATTTTACTAGAACTGCAATAAAAGGTAATTGCGTTTTTCCATTCTTTTCCTCTGGTTTAACACCAGACTCTTTCTATCTATTTCTGACACTACATCTTCAAGATGCTGACCAATCTATTGCAAGAAACAGGGGTTCAAACCAGCATAGAATTTTAAATGCTGAACTGGAACACAAAACAGGTACACATAAAACAAGCAAACCAAAACGAACCCTTAAAATCTTCTGACGAATTATGTTGAAATATCATGCTAGAAAAGATAACAAAATAATTTTGTTCTCTACCTTTTGGTCATACTTCAAGTTGTGGTGTTTTGGGTTTTTTGTTGTTTGTTTGTTGTTTTGTGTGGTTTTTTCTTTCTTTTCTATTGACTGAAAAACGTGTAATTTCATTTCAATATTGCAAAAAATGTTTGCATTTCAAAATCTATAATGGGAATGACACACTTTTTCTAATGAAAAGGAGTGATTCTGACTGCAGAGGAGCTAACACCCTTGTAATTAGGGCATTCACTTGAAAATCGAGAAAGCCAGATTCAGGTCTCTATTATACCAGCCTGATCAGGGACTTCAAACCGGGTCAGTGCCCTAAATAGCAGACTCCATTGCTTTGCAGCATAGGTCTCTCTTTCTTCCCCAAAATAGGTGTCTCACCTATTTCAGGGGAGAATGAGTGGTGGTGGTAGTAGCAGAGAACTTTTTTTAGATCCAAGATGACCTTTATGAGAAAGGTTTTGTTGCAGCTGTTAGAATCCTGCAGCAAAGCTTCAGCTTTAATGACAGTGTTTTACGATTTAAAACCCTACAAAAAACATTTCACACAGTAACTTCTCTTCCCAGAGGAAGCTTTCTTCTGTGCCTTCTGGGTCAATTATTGTGTGGAGGTTTAACCTAAAAAAATATTAGAAGTACAGATTTTGGTATAAAGCACGACAAGTCCATGCATACTACATTCAGTTAAAGCATGGTTCTTACCTAAGTAAAAAAATCTCAGTGTAACAACGAAGTAATTCAAAAATACATAAACGAGGTCTCTCTACTCTGTAAATCCGTGATTAATTATCTAGATTAAAAAGTAGTACCCCAGGCAAACACAAGTTTACCTGTAAAGTTCTTCCCTATATAACCCCGCAAACGTGCGAACAAGTTGCCTACTAAAATATTTGACAATTTCCAAATCAGCTGCTGTAGTAAAATACCAGCCTGTAAGGAGCTTGATTGGCAGCCCTTTTTCCTGCTTACCAGGAAATAGCTCTTTAGCACCCTTTAGATACGAGCCCTGCAGAGTCATAGCTTTTAGCACAGAAGAAATATGCTGAGCAGTAGTCAGTTTTAAGACCAAATGAGATATAAAGGTCATGAAGACTGAAAAAAAAAAAAAAAAAGTCTAAAGCTGCTTTTACCCAAGTAAAGATCTGAACTGAGCACAGTCAAAGGACACTGATGGCAGTACAGGTGCATTAAGATATTTCACCAGGAATTAGTTCGGCAAATACTCATTTGAGCTCTCATGGGTGGCCTAAGTGCACTTATTTTCAACTAATCACATCAGAAAACATCTTGAAAGTTAAATTTCTCTATTTAACTGCAACTGCATCCTGAAAAATTACCTCACCCTACTGTGGCATCATTTCGCATATGAGCAGAGATGAGGCTGTGAACAGCAGCTGGGCTCCTGGCTCCAGATATTGTTCAGGGGACTTTAAAGGAGGATGGTTTTTTTTGTGTCTGTGGCTGCTCTTACTGCTGGCTTAAATAATAAGATTTTGTAACCATTCCAATGCAGAAAAGCCACAAAGGTGTGCAAAAAGGATTATAGCTGCTATGTGGTTTCAAACACTTGTTTTTTTCATATGTGGGGTAAGTTGACGCAACGCCTGAGAGTGTTTGGCATAATCATGTTTTTTCTTAAACTCCCTGAAATCAAATGTGGTTTTGCTACAGACATTGACTTCTTAATGCTAAAACACATTCACCAATTTTGTGGGCATGAAAGGAAGATTGGTCCTCATGTGAATGAATGTTGTAATCCAGACATGCCTTCTATCACAAAATCATTTTTAAACAACCCCATGTACTAAAATGTATAAAATAAACATTAGTAATCACTGGCTTTAGCTGTACTTTAAAAGAGAAAATTAATTATCTAGAACAAGTAGCAGATTTTGTATTTTTTCTAGTTAAAATGATTCACCAGTCAAATAATGGTACAAACCTATTTGCTTTGATTCCTGCAGCTGATGTTTCTGATGTTGATTAATTTGATAGAAACTTTGAACTGTTCTTGACTCAAAGGCAGTGGCTGAGACATTAAAAATATTCCAGCAAAGCATATTTCATTTTCTACATTATTTGCCACTATTAAAAAGAACAACCAAAGTGATTACATCACTTGTATTATGGTGTAGGGAGATAACTGATGGAACTTTCTAATTCTCAGGAAATAGTCTTAAACAGGCTACTGAAAAACTTCAAGCACCAGAAAAAACAGTTTGCAGCCTGCCCAGTTTCATGGTTCAGGATAAAAAAAGCCAACCTTCCTTGCTGATAGGAATGGAATAAATCCCATGCACTGTTCCTAAAACACATCTCCTGGATTAGGGATTAGTAATACTTTTTTCATGTAGCTTCATAAGCGTGATTGCATGTAAATGATAAATATCAACAACAAACCAAAACTGTAGCACCTAGCACAAAAATATAAATACATAAATAAATACAAATTAAATTCTCTATTGTAGATTTACGAATAAAATATCCAGAACACAATACAGAAATATTTGCTGTGCTTAATACCTACAATAAAAAAAATATACTTTTCAAATCTTTTCAATCCTATGCTGATTAAATGGGAAATCCTTTCAACAAATTAAAGTTACATAAGATGAAGATTTATATTCTGTCAGATGTCTGCAAGTTTAGGTGGGTCACATTTATTGCTAAGAGAGAGCATGTATAATGATTCTGATGTGTGTGGGTTGTATCAGCCCACCTTTGTTTGTGTTTCACAGATGGTTCTACAATAAAATCCAATGATTTAGTACTTTCACTATTCAGACAGAATGTCCCTTGCAGGGTGTATGCATAAACCTTAATGTTCCCAGATGTGCTGGACTTTGTGCACACGTCAAATTTCCTTCTATCACTATCCTAACAATGTTTTGAGTGTCAAGCAGATAGAGAAACTGATGCAACACCGACATTGACCAGAGAAAACACAACTGAGGCAATAATGTGAATTAAAAGGAAGCAATTAACATCTGTATCATAACAACAGAAACAGAAATAAAACACGAGCAGATTAAGACACTTGGCCTGGACTTGATGGTAACATACTGTGCAACTGGTCAAATTTGACAACCCAAGTAGGTGGCCTTGCCCTTATTTATTTATTTATTTAAAGTATTTTTGTTAATGTTTTGTAACATCTCTAAGCATTGTCTAACCTTCCAACAAAGCTGGGAGGGGTGGCTGACACGCAGGAACACTGCGCTGCCATTCAGGGAGACCTTGACAGGCTGGAAAGCTGGGCAGGGAGAAACCAAATGAGGTTCAACAAAAGCAAGTGTAGAGTCTTGCACCTGGAAAGGCATAACTGAACCAGTACAGGCTGGAGAATGACCTGCTGGAGAAGAGCTCTATGGAGAAGGACCTGGGGGTCCTGGTTGATGACAGGGTGGCCATGAGTCAGCAGTGTGCCCTGGTGGCTAAGAGAGCCAATGGGATCCTGGGTTGCATCAAGAGGAATGTGGCCAGCAGGTCAAAGGTGGTGATCCTCCCTCTCTACTCTGCCCTGGTCAGGCCCCACCTGGAGGATTGTATTGAGTTCTGGGCTCCCTGGTATAGAAAAGACAGGGATTTCCTGGAAAGAGTCCAGAGGAGGGCTACAAAGATGATTAAGGGCCTGGAGCATCTCCCCTATGAGGAAAGGCTGAGTGAGCTGGGGCTGTTCAGCCTGGAGAAAAGAAGACTAAGGAGGGGACCTTATTAATGTTTATAAATATTTTAAGTATGATATACATGGGGAAATGGCCAGCCCCTTTTCAGTGGTCTGTGGAGACAGGACAAGGGACAATGGCTGCAAGTTAGAGCATAGGAAGTTCTGCACCAACATGGGGAAGATCTTTCACACAGTGAGAGTGACAGAGCAGTGGAATAGGCTGCCCAGGGAGTTGGTGGAGTCTCCATCTCTGGAGATATCCAAGAGCTGTCTGGATGCGTATTTGTGTACTATGAGCTAGGGAGCCTGCTTTGGCAGGGGGCTGGACTCAATGATCTCTTGAGGTCCCTTCCAACCCCTATGATTCTATAATTCTATGATTCCTTTTTTTCAAGTAACTCCAAGTTCTTGTCTCCTCCTCCCTAAGTGCCTACCTCCTAAGCATAGGCACATCTCTTGGACCTACCATCCTGCTGTTTCATTGACCTCTAACATCTGCAAAAGGATCCAATTACTTAGAAAATCAAAATGGTGCCTTGATGAAGAGAAATCTTCCTCTCGTTGTGAGGAACACACACAGGGAGCAGACACACACTGTGATGTGCTCTTTGTGAACTCGGAACTGACTAGAACACCCATTTTTGGATGGTGACTTCATTCATAGGTTCAGCCTGTAGTCATGCCTGCAGGTCACAGAGGTGTGCATCGCTGTGGACAAGTTTAAATCTAATGTGACAGGGTAGAGCACCCCTCCAAGTAGAGTGAAATAAGTGCTTTTTGGATCCCTGTCTATTTCATTGTCCAAATGCGGCAGTAACTCTCGAAGCAGCAGAAGTTCAGTAAAATAGCAAGTCTGTCGACTGTTTCTATCATCTAAAGGCAGATGTGTTCAGTGAAGAATGAAATCTGAAGGTTATGAATTTTTAAAACTCTTTCTGCCCACATCAACCTTCTCTTCGCTGTTGAAAAGTTCATCTTCACTCACTTGCTGATAAGACCTTGAACTGAGAAGAAAAATTTTTGCAATTTGAGAGCAATATTGGGTGCAGTAATATTATACATTGGCCATATACTTTTGATGGTACTCTTCTTCAGCAATACTGCTGGATTTCGTAAAGAATAAAGAAGGAGGGCAGGTCCAGCTGTGAAAGCAGAGAGTTTTTGGAAGAAGTTATCATGTTTTAGCATGACAGAAAGTGTCTGAATGAGTCTTAGCAACCTTGTGAATCCTTAATATCTCTGAGAGCAAAGTATTTCTAGACTGAAAGGGTTTATGTGTTGCATACCATCATTCAGCTTTATGTTTGTTGACCTGGATCCCCACAATTGCCTGAAACTCAGCAAGTAAGGGCAGATAACAGCACTACTGAGATGTAGCTGGTGCCTGCCAGCTGCTCAATTAGCTTTTCTCAAGCATACCATTTCC
Source organism: Laterallus jamaicensis coturniculus (assembly GCA_022605575.1). Taxonomy (NCBI): domain Eukaryota; kingdom Metazoa; phylum Chordata; class Aves; order Gruiformes; family Rallidae; genus Laterallus; species Laterallus jamaicensis. Next base: position 62,996,298 of record JAKCOX010000002.1, on the reverse strand, counting down.
AGATTATTTCCCCCTCATTTTCATCACAGATCTAATATTTGCCGTATCATTCCCTGTTTTCAGCTATATCTTATGGTTCCTTCTGCAGTTACCTTCCACTGATCCATGCAATCCCACAGCTTTCTTGAGGACAGCCTTATTTTTCGCCATCTCCCATTCCAGAAAGAAACCAAGATTTGAGTTCCCTGTGTTTTGTCCCAGCTGCATTCACATCTCTTTCCCAGCATCCTAGGTTTCCCAGCACCTAGGTCCTCTTTACTCCACCCTTCTTCAAAAAGAACTGCCCATCTTCCCCAGCTTATACACTTTCCACCCTACTATCCACACAGCTCTCATGTCTTCTTTGCCTCCCAGGCTGCCTGAGAAGTTTCCTTCCAGCTTCTCTAAGATGCCGCCACAGGAGATAAAGAACCAGTTTTAATGTATAATCTGCCAGCAGCTCCACACATTGTATCTCTTATTTCTTTCTTTGGAAGGCATGCCAGTTTTCCCACACAAAGCACTAGTCTCAGAATAGCCTCCAGCAGGCAGCAAGGCTTCCTCTGCACCAAACTTACAAGACAAACAAGCATTTTTAGTTAGAAATATTTTTTTTCCTCTTCTACTGTGTCTCAGTCAGTCATCTATTTCAGCCTTGTCAACTGGATGTGATCCAGAAGCTACCGAGTGAACACGTCAGATTTTAAATATTATTTATAGGCAAAGATGTACTCTACGGAAAGCTCATGTATTTAAGTGAAATAAGTTTCTAAGGGAAACAAAAGATCTTTTTATATTTTTGAGATTCAAGGAGAGCTATGACTTCAGTTATTTTCCCCTATTAAATTAAGAAGGACCATCACTGGACCACAGAGAGAACAAAATAGGAAACAGATTCTTAATACAGCTCTTAATGAATGCTATCTGGCAGCAAAACCATGAAACAGTACTTGATGAATAAGATTCTACTTTTTTTTTCCCTGAGAATGAAAATAAGCAATTAATTTTCTGTGAATGGTGCAGGTTTAGCAAAATCAGTTACTAAGCTGCATAATATTAATGGAGCTGAACACCTGGATTTTCATATGTACATTTCAGGTCTCCCTTTTTATGACAATGTGTAACAAGTAAAGAGAAATAAAGATGAGGCAACATACCAAGCTAAGGCAGAAATATATCTGTTCCTCCTCATCCCCATCAAATTGTATTACCTATATTTTTTAATATATACTTTCACTGCTCTTTAAAAATACCTCCATCACCTGCCCTGGCTGTGCAAGTCATGGCCAAACATTGCCTTGTTCCTGCTTGTGCTGCATCAGGAATCATGGAAGAAATATATCTCTCTCAGTGAGGGACAGAGAAATACTTTGAAGGTGCTGATTCAGCCCTGGGGGCATAAGGAAAATTCAACAGTGATAGGTAGCAGTTAATAAAAAACTTAGGTAAGCTCCTTTTTTAAAAGCTTGAGTTTATAGTCACAAAGAAACCTTTGGCAGGCCTACCCTTCTTATGTCAGAACAAACACAAATGCATATAAATAGTCAACATATAAAGAGAGTTACAGGAAAATAGTAGACATATTCCCCCTGCAAACTTAAAATCCGTAACTACTTTATGGTGAACACAATATAACTTTAATGAACAGAACCGAAGGATGATATATGGTGCACCTAAAGGGTTCTAAAAATGCTGTGCAAGTACTGGATGCCATACAGAAGGATTTAAAGTTTTTCCGAAGCTAAGAGGAAGGACAGAAGAAAAATATTAAATATTTCAGTCAACATGCTGCTCTTTTTTATATTGGCCTTATTCAGCCAAGGCATGACCCAGTAAAGAAGCTATAGTTTCCATTTGTTCGTACTCCTTTCCTGCAACCATGATCGTGACCTTTGTACTGACAGGAAAGGGAAAAGGAAAATCACTGGAAAGACTCACCATTCTTGCAATCTTTATTGAATCCCATTGATTGACAGCTAAAAATTGTAATCTGGTCAGAGAACACTTTGATGAACATGTGACACAAACTTCTGGATTCCCCCAGGTGTAAAGAGTGCAATTTTACATAGACTAAAAATAACAAATAAATGGAGAAGACAATGCTCTAAAAATAATTCTCTAAATATGCAAAATAGTCAGGAATTCCCCATCCATCATTTTTTTCCAGCCATCACTAATACTCTGCAATTTGCATGTGTCCTTTCACCCCCTTGTCACATTTTCATTCCTCACACTTAAGCAAGTACCATTCAACCTGAACCAAAATCAGAATTATGGTTTGAATTTTGTATCATTTGGGGCTGACTGAAGTTCTTACTCCCAAGTGTGACTGCAGTTGGGCCAGTGGGATGCAGGGAAGGTTCAAACTGAAATTTAAGATTCTCTCACTTTCTCTGAATGTCAAGTCAATGGGCTACGCTTACAACTTCAGTATGCAGCATGGTCAGAGCCAGAACTTTCAGACCAAATGTACTAGGAAGAGGAGAAAAATAATACCAAAATCAAATGAATGCATGTCAACAACAGCAATGTAAAAACATTTGTATTAGGTTCACAGACAGTGATGAAAGGGGACAAAGAATTACTTCTCCTCTCCTCCCCTAGTCCTCAAACAGACAGCAGTATGGCTGTTGAAGTTTTAACCTACCATCGCCAAAATTTCAGACCTTGATGGGCTACATCAAGAGCAGGGAGCTCCTAAAGCTCTCTGCTGACTGGCAAAATTGCTTAGAGGCCTCTTCTGTGGAAAAAAGAGGCTGTGCTTTTAGCCAGATGTGGTGCTGAGAGAGGTGCAAAGCTGTCTGGAGGGCACAAAATGATTGATGTGGGGCTAGGAAGCATATAATTAATTGATGTTGCTATACTAAGAATGCATAATAAATTGCTATAGGTCTGGAGGGACACAGATTAATTAATTGGGGCTTAGGGAGAAACTGGTGCTCTTAGTACCACTGGGCAATATTTTATGCAAATATGTGTAATGTTATGCAAATTAAAAATCTACTGGGGTTTTTGTGCCATAAGATATTGGCAGAGATGTGCCTGCATTGTAAAACAAATTCCCTCTGCAGCTACAGCCTGACTAGAATTGGGTGAAGAATGTAAAAACTATATATTTTCAAATATTATACTGTTTATAAATTCCACTGAAAATATTTTTACACATATGCTTTTATAAATATATATTGAGCTAAGCAACTAACTCAAAAAAATACAATAATGAAACTTTTCAAATTACTTGAAGACCTCTGTGTGGCTGAGCTCTCATCCCGCAAGATGTGCTGCTTGGGAAGAGAAATTACAGGATGCCCATGAGAGGAACAGCATTTCAGGATAATGTGAGAGGACTGTAATTGCTACACTCTGATATAAGAGAAAGAGAAAGAATCCTGGCTGCGACTACTAAAATAAGGTTCTGAAATATGAGGGCAGTAAAACCCTAATCTTTTCTGACCTGGTGTCGGCCCAGACACACAATAAAGAACCATCAGGGATTAATCATTTGAGGGAGGAATTTGAGAAGAGTGATCGTATTCTCTGCTAAATTTTGCAAGACTTCTCCGAAGAGAAAACATTCGGGAATGTGGTGGATGTGTGATCATCACTTGACGTACTGCGGTAATTTAAAGTAGAACACAGCTACAGAAGAAGAATGAGATCACTAATGGAAGTTTCAAGAAGCAGTGATTCCAGCAAGAGCAATGCACTTTCTCTGAACAAATTTGATTGTAGCCATTTGCACTGGGGTTAATTTCATCCTAAGAAAAAAACCCACACTTAAGACATTAAGATGGTATTAAGCTAATGGCATTATTATGTTGTCTGCCTTTTTTTTTTTTTCCTAAGGACAAATAGCTTTATGGCTAAGATGGTCAGAAAGTTGGGTGCAAATATGTCTCTGCTTGTCTGAGATGAAAATGCAGGTTGCAATGAAATAGAAGTTATGGTCTTGAAAGGGAAATCTTTTGCTTCCACAGCACAGAAATCCAAACCAATATTGATCCTATTCACAATTTTAAAATTTTCTTACAGATTATTACCAGTTGTTAAAATCTACCTAAATGTAAAACAAGACCTTGTATCAAATATACATATAAAAAGACATTCTGTAGTGTAGAAAGCTCAGTTTTCTGAATCTCATTCATTCCCTCATTTATTTAATTATAAATGTCACTGAGAAAAAGCTACTTACTTCCACTGGCTAAATTAAGCCAAGCTTGTCCGTAGGTGGATATTGCTAATCTAATTTCCAAAGGTGCTGACACAACAAGACCATTTATGTAATTTCTATAGATTTGTTATTAATATCAGGCATAAATCCCTAGGGACCTTAATAAAATTAAAAGCCTTTTAAAAAAAAATAATATTGATTGTATTTATGCAAAGAGACTGTAGAATTTTTTTTCTTTGGCGGTTTCCACAACAGGTCATCACAAAAAATTCCAGTTTTGTTTGGTATAACAGACCATAGAATTTCCATGAATTAATTCTGGGTTGAACTAGGACATATCCTTTATAATAATATCCAATACTTTAGAAATTTTGACTGAAACTTCTGGTAAACTGTTCCTAATGGCCTCACTGTTAAAAATGTGCTCTATTTCGAGGTTTGCTTTTTCTCACTTCAGCTTCCAGCCTTCAGATTTTGTTACACCTTTCTCTCTCATCCTGAAGGGCTGATCATCAGCGTGTTAGATGTTATACTTAGAGCAGTCACACTTTCACTCTGACTCCCTATTTTGGTACTTATTTTCTATGTTGATATCAGTGTCCTGTTTTCTTCATCATTCATGAGACCAAACATCTTTGTGCCTTCTATCAGTGATTTTTGTTGTATTTCCAAGTAGGTAAGAGGATGATTAAAATACTGATTCCACCATGAACTAAAGACATGCACCTGCTGTGCAATTGCTTCTTATTTACCAGTCTTTTGAGAGCAGTTTTTAATACATTTGGTGAGCACCATTCCAATGTCGTAAGACAGTTAACCAAATTTCCACTTGTCATGAATCAAGTGTCTTGTAGAAGTATGTTACCTCAGTTTAACCTTACTTTATGGTATTAAAATAAATAAAGTCATGCAGACATTAGTCAAATTGTCCCCACGTTCATTCTTGACCAGTCAAGCCCTCCAACAGCAATTTCACTAATTTTTGCTGTGCTTGTGACAGGTAGATTGTTACGCAGCCTGGCCATTTTGCCATTTAAAATAATTTGTATTATGTTAATTTTTCTCTGGTGGGTATGCTTATAGGTCCCCACTTAATAAACAGGCCAGGATAACAGCAGCTGACAAGACAGGAATGAATCTAAGGATGTGTGTCCTGGTTCCATCTGGGATTAATTTAATTTTCTTCCTAGTAGCTGGTATAGTGCTGTGTTTTGGATTTAGTATGAAAATAATAGTGATAACACACTGATGTTTTAGTTGCTACTAAACAGGTCTTGCAATTAAATCAAGGACTTTGCAGCTTCCCAGGCCCTTCCAGCAAGGAGGCATGAGCCTTCTGCAGGAGGTGTGCAAGAAGCTGTGAGGGGCAGGGTAGCTGACAAAAACTGGCCAAAGAAATACCATATGACATCATGCTTACCATATGAGATGCCTGCAGTTGTTCTAGGAGGGCCCAGGAGGTGAGCGCAAGAGTGGTCTGCAGGTGGTGAGCATTATGATGATGATGATGATGATGATTAATCTTCCTTTTCTGTCTTATTAAAATGTTTTTATCGCAACCCATGAGTTTAATATTTTTTTATTCTCTCACTTGGTGGTAAGGGAAGCAAGTGAACAGCTCTGTGATTGATTTAGCTGCCTGCTGGATTAAACCACAACATGGTTGATTGGGATATCCAAACTGTCTCAGATGGCACTTGACCAAAACTGATGTAGGTAAACAGGAAGACAACCACTGGCCAGATTAAACAGTAACAAGAGAATTATCAGGAGACTTCTGGTAAAAAAAAATAACAGAAATGCAAGTGAAACATGAGGATTTGTATTGAGAGAAGAAGGAAGTGGGGCTGCAGAGGAGCTGGTACGAAGCTGCCAGATGTAGCCCCATGGTCACGGGCACCCACAGCCATCATGAAGGCACCTGGGGACCTGCACCCTGGGGGGTAGAGTGTCACATCTTGAGGGCTGTCACCTACCCTTGGGGGATGTGAGTGTCAACTGATGCACACATCTCTGGCAATAGAGGTGTGATCTGTTGGGATCAATTCTACAAGGAGATTTAGAAATTTAGAAATATTTTATTAAAATTTTTGCAAGTGCTTAACATTGAGGTTGGTCTCTTGATATCACTACAGGTCATGAGTTCAATTTAATTTTGTGATGTTGATAAATGAATAAAATGCTTCAATCCTGATTTGGTTTAAACTGTGTGAATGGAACAATGTCTCCCTGTGAAAAGTCTATCCTTCTGAAACTCTTACTCCAGTTTAAGACTTACTGAAGGTAACTCTCCAAATGTTAGAAACGAAGAACCTCACTGGAGAACATCACTTCTAGTTCTTTAGAAACTCTGTGATGAAAAACAATTTTCTGGATTTAAACATAACTTATGAATGGAAACCATGACATCATCATTCTGTGATCTGAATGTATCTACCAATTTCCAAATACAGGAGTAGTCCATACAGATGCATCTATAATGAAACTAAACCAAAATACACTTCAGAGTTCTTCCCAAAAATGCAGTGCTACACTTCTTTCAAGTTCTCTTTGTTCTTTATACTTACTCATATATCTAATTTATTGTTTTCTACATATTCTATTGTTTCAGTTACCCACAGCTTTCTCACATTGCGAGGTTTTTATGGTGTTTTTTTTAAGCAGACCAGCTTCTTTTCAATATTTCTCCTTTGAAAATAATTAAAATGCTTTAATCATTCCTGATCGTGTTCATATTTGCCTGCTCCAGATATTTCTCCAAATTGAACTTGATCATGTCTACTTTCAAGATTTCTAAAATTGTTTTTTATAAGCAGTAAGTGTACTAAATAAGAGTAGCTTGTAACCATTTGTACCTAAGCAACCAATGCATTTTATTTCCATAATTGATTCTTCTCTATCTATCAATACTGACTCCAGCAACAAATTTTGGAATTAGGAAATTGCATTTTGTAATAGATAGATGTTTGGCTTGAGTTCAGATAAGCACAAGAAGCTTCAGTGAAGTATCTATTTTCTTCTAATTTACACAGATTTAGTACCTTTCTCTCTTTCCCATTACTTTATTTTAAAAAAAAAAAAAAAGAAAAAAAAATCCAAGTTCAAGATTATTGAAGGGCACTAAGACATTCTCTTCTTACCAAGATGTTGACAGCATAATGGGGCATGTAGTCTGAAAGATACTTGATTGAAATGAATAAACGGAGATCTGAATGCTGTCCTACAGAACTTGCTGTATTTTCTTCCTTGCTGTTCTCTTTCTAGATATATTAGGATGGATGCCAAGCAATCATTAGTAAGCACTTTTCATGTCTTTGTATTTCAGAAAATGCTGACTCGATGAAAGGTTAGGTAACTAGCCTTCATTTCTGTAGACATAAAGAAATCATATGCCAAAATGAGTACAAAATATGGTAGCCATCATTTCTTTGGGATTTTCATTGTCTCAGCTCATTAATTTTATACCTTCTTATAAATTCTAAGAACAATTCGACATTTTCTGCTAGTATCACAGAGGCAGAGGATCCCTGTGAATACTAATGAACTTTTTCTGGAACAAATATATTGTGTACAGTGGTGATGCAGTTCACTGTCAAAGTATATCACTACAGATATATCGTTTACCATCAAATTTAAAACAGATGGCTTGGAAGACTATTGGTAATATTAAATAGCCACTAAAGAAAGAAAGAAAGAAAATATTACTTCTCTTGTGAATTACTATCCCTGCACTGCCCTTTCACAGAATTCATGGGGCACATGGACCATGACTGGGACATTACTTAACTCTTGTAGAAGCTAAAGCTGCTGTCTTGCTCCTGAGACTGTGGTCAATTCATTAGTACCTGCAATACCAGGTCAAGCTTTAAATGCATCTCCCTCTCAGGCACTGCCTCTGAGGCAGTGTAAAATTCCAGATAGAAAAGACATGAAGCTGCAATAAATCATGATGCTACACAGTTCTGTTCTGTGAACTATTCTAGTTAACTGAATATGAATCATGGGTACATAGCTCCTGTAATTTATTTTTTTACACAACATCCATGTCCAGCAGCTTATGTGCTTCAGTCACATTGTCCAAACACAACTGAATTAATCGCATTTTTGCTTTTGTAAAATGCTAAAACCTATGACACAACTGCTGCAAGAAATTTGGATTGAATGTGTCTTTTGTCATGTACCAGACAAGTAACCCAACAAGGAACTGCCAATCCGTTCTTGTCTCTCATTGAACTGTGCCACCAGAACCTGCATCAGAGCTTTAACCATACCTGGTCATACAGCCCTGCACCTCCATCCTTACCAGAATGCTGATCTGGTAGTGGCATCTGAAAGTGCGCAGCTTTACCAAAGCTCCCCCTTAGATGGTGAAGGGAACAGCTCTGAGAAGCAAGGCAAACAGCAAGGGAGCAAGAGCTGTAGATAAAGCACTTTCTGGGGTAAGAAAAATAAAAAAGTCGATTTTTCTAAGAGAAATAAATAAAGCTGGAAATGGAGAATTTTTATTAAAAAGGTTGAAATCTGTTTTTGGACTGAGTGAATGTATGATGATGAGCAAAGTGATAATATTGTAAGGAATAAAGAAACTACTACTCATAAGTATGGAAAGTGCTAACAAAAACCAAGGGTTTCAGGATGAAAAGCAAAAGAAAATGGAGAAAAAGGGATCTGATGGGAACTTTCTGTTCATAAGTTACCTTTCTAGCTATTAATGCATATCTTTCTACTATTGGTAGAGCAGGTATTTGTGGTGAAGCTGAAGCCAGTATTGTTATTGTCCACTATTTAATAGTCAATATGTTTATTGTGGAAACAGCGGTGTTCTTTTTCTTCTTTTTTTTTTTTTTTTAAAGACATTCTTAAGCACAAGACATTATCTAGGATCAAAATACTTTTAAAATTCAGGCAGATTAGAGTGAAATTGCTACTTCATTTTGCACAACAATATACCAAAATAAAAATCATAACCAGTTTAATAATTTACTTCTAAATCCACATACCCCCCCTTTTCCCACCCCCCGGACTTTTCTTCCTTGTCTGCCTGTGGATTTAAGTACATCAAGACCAAAATGTAAGACTGGGAAACAAATAAAGCAGCAGTAAATGCCAATTAACAGAAAATAAAGACCTCTAAAGTCAGGCTGTAAAACTTCACAACTGCTTTTCCAGCTGCTGCAATGCTACTGTGAGTGTTGATTTTATCTTGTTGTAATTTGATTGTTTACATTCAACTTTTCTCCAGAACAAAACCTGGACAAGAAACAAAATGAACTCTCAAAAAGAAAAAATATAGAACAGTAACCATCGTCTCACCCACAAAACTAGTCTATCTTCCACAAAATTGGTGGCATGGAAGCATTTCCATAAACTTGGTTTTCATGCTCTTTTGAAAACTTTATTAGAATTGAACTTTAACTGAGGTCAGGAAGGCTTCAATTTCAGCTCCGTTTACTTTGGTGTCTTCATATATACTTGAAATGTAAAGGTTGGAGCATAGTGTCATTATACATGTGGTTTAGATAGGAAAACCATCTTCAGTTGTACTGTTAAGGTTTTGGTAATACATTTTTCTAAATAATCATCCTCTGAGTAACATCCTTTCAAATTTTAAATAAATAGTATTTTATATTTTCTGAAATTAAAATTATCTCAGGCCAAAACCAAAATGACTTGATGTGCCACATACCTCCAATAATTTTCCTAAGACACAGATCTGGTTTTATTTACACAGATGTCAAATTTAATTATCTGTAAGTCATGACATAACTAGGTCTTTTCAAACTTTGGCAGTTGGCACTACTAAAAGTGCAGCAAGATCATTTAGCACCAAGATCAATTTACAAAGTTGGAGGACAAAGGCAAATAGCAATTTTCACAGCTGATATATTTGTTTGTTAGAAGCGACTTCTTGCGACTCTAGAATGATATTTTTCCCCATTCTCACATGCGCTATAGTAGGTAAAAAGCCAAATTGAACCCCAGGAAACCAAACAACCAACAAAACTCACAAACAAAACAAACAGAAATACTCCCCCAAACCCTACCCACAAGCTCCAAAGCTTTTTACCTCTGAATTTCTGAAATTTCATCTGTTTGAAGTATAGTCTTAATTGTTCTAATAAATATTATAATTGTATATTTTGAGATGAATTTTTTATAGAGTTACACTTTAAAATAAATCTTTCACCTTATATAAATATTTATTTTGTTCTAAATTTATCTAATTTTATATCCAATAATTCTTGTTTCTGTCATATAATTTTTAATACCTTTCATCCCAGCTGTTTGAACATTCTACCTATTACCCCTATAGTTCAATTTTATAAGGCTCCAAATACCAATCATTAACATTGCACAGATTTTCAGAGCAGCATCACATTACTCTCTTCCTGTATTTCCTCTCTTTGCGGGACAACTGACCACTTTAAGGAAACCGTCACAATCAGCTGCTGGAGTAATTAAATCTCAAAGCTCTTTTTCATCTATTTCTTTGTAGTGCATTTATAAAACAAAAAGCTTGTGAAATCAGATTTAAATTCAGAATCCCATTACTCTTGTCTTGATTGGAAAGGAAAAAAAAAAAGGAAGCAATACTTTTATTCTGGAAAAGGGAAAATGCCAAATAATGTATTGATTTTGTTAAAAACTATTGTGGTGTCTGGTTTTCTTTGACTATTAAGCTTTCATAGTAATGGGTTGAAATATAAATTCCTAATATTAAATAAACATTCACAACCCCCTATGGACCCAACAAGATGAAACCAGGGATACTAAGGAAGCTGGCTGATACCATTGAGAGGTTGCTCTCTATCATCTTTGAATGGCTGGGGAGATAGGTGAGCTCCTTAATGACTGCAAAAGGCAAATATCACACCCATCATCAAAGGAGGCAAGAAATAGGCTCTGGGGAATTACAGGCATTATCAGTGTCACCTCAATCTATTGGAAACATTAAGGTTTGCATGCTGATGGTTAATCCCAGCCTCTGTCATCACTAAAAGGCAGAGACATGAATAGGGCAAAACACTACAGATTTGAAAATCAAGGATGGAGTGATATGACCTTAACAGAATTAATGAATAAGGCACACATTTCCAGGTCATTTTCTCATAAATATAAAATAAATTTGCAAAGTTAACATAACCATGAAAAATAGGTTAGGGGCAGATTATTTTTTAGGAGGAAATAAGGTGATAAGGGGGCGGAACTTGGAAAAGGTTGAGAGCTATAAGGGTATATAAGAAGCAAATCATGTCTTAAAGGTTTTTGGGAGGCCCCTATTCAGGAGCTCTGTGTCTGATCTATCTGGCTGGGAGCACAACAGTAAACTTGTTGCTGCTCCAGCATAGCATATCTGTCAGAGTTACTCCTGTGTTCAAGATGAAATTCAGTATTGAAGAGGGACCAACCAGATAAAACAGACACCAAGCCAATTGTCCTGGGAGCCATGTCCAGCCTCATGAAGGACCAGATAACTAGGAGCAGCTGGTACATTTACAGAGGCAAATTATGCTTGACCAGCCCAAGGAGCTTCCGCTGATGGGATGAATGGCTTAGTGGATGGTGGAAAAATGGTTTAAGTGCTCTTCACCTTGTCTTTAGCAAGGTCTTTGACAATCTCCTGGAGCATCCTTGCAGCCAAGCCTGGGATGTATAGATTGTGTGGGTGAATTATCAAGCAGCTGAAAACCAACTTGGAGTCACTGCTTTGATTCTGCCCTGCTTTGAGAGGGAAGTTGGATTAGAAAACCTAAATTATTCTATAATTCAACACTTCAACAATTCTATGACAGTATCAAATAAAGGGTAAGGTTTAGCTGAAGATGTCATAAAAATTAAGGGGTTTTGTCTCTTTAAAATAAAAGATGTTGAATTATCATAAGTGGTACAAGTAAAGAAGTGAATCTCATTCTGAAATAGCTTCATATTTTGCCAAGCACAGGTTTTCCTGTCATTTATCATAGAATGATTTGGGTTAGAAGGGTCCTCAAAGATCATCTAGTTCCAACACCCCTGCCATGGGCAAGGAAACCCCTCACTAGACCAGGTTGTTCATGACTCCATCCAACCTGGTCTTGAACACTTCCAGTGAGGGAGCATCCCCAACTGCTCCAGGCAACCTGTTTCAGTGCCTCACTGCTGAACATGCTAAACAGCGCCAGTCCCAATACCAATCACTGAGGAATGCCACTCATCACTCAGACATTAAGCCATCAACCACAACTCTTTTGAATGTGAACATTTTGCCAATTCCTTATCCTCCAAGTGGTCCATTCATCTAATCTATGTGTCTCCAATTTACAGACAAAGATTTTGTGCAGGAGAGTGTCAAATGCTTTACACAAGTCCAGGTACATGATGTCAGTTGCTCTTCCTTTATTTACTAATGATGCAATCCCATTGTAGAAGGCTACCAAATTTAGTAGCTATTTATTTGTTATCTAGCGCTTGTTTCACACTTGATATTTTCATTTAAATTAATCTTCCTCACCTGAAAGACTACATAAACAGACATAGATTTCATGTTGTGAGGAGTGACCTTGAGTCCAGAAAACTTAAGTGGTAGAAGAACTACAACATATTATGCACTTCCCAAATTTGTTTCAAGACTTGAAAGTTACCATCGTACCTCAAACTCCTTAAATTCTGTTCCTCTTTCATATTCATGTGAAGCATTAGGAGCAGACTAAAAGGAGGCAGAAGAGACCTAAAATTTGCCATTTAACTGTGAACAGTAACAGAGGTGGGACAGATATCTACAACAAATTACTGCAGCAGTCAATTGGAAATGCTCCGTTTAATGAGATTTTAACAATGTGCAGGAATGACTGTGATCATAATAAAAGTGTTTGGATAACATCAATTCAGTGAACATTTACATCAGGGAAAACACTGCATAAACAAGGAACAGATACAGATTTAAAAAAAAAAAAAAATTACCGAGATTGACACAAAGGGAAACAGAGTTCTTACTGATAGCAGCAAAGACCTTCAAGAACATTCTGTCAGCTTTAATAGATGCATAAAGTAAATGTGTCTCTTGTCTTTTTTTTTTGTCTTTTTTTCTTTAACACTGATAAAAAAACATGTTGGCGCTGTTCAACAAAGTGAGGCATAAAGAAAGCTAATTGGCATCACGCTAGTTAAGAAACACAAAGCAGGATAGTTTCACCGGTAGCCAGAGAACAAGTTTTAGCTAGCTCTAGTGTGGATTAGTTTTGGAAATGATTGCACTTTCTGGAACAAGTCAGTGTATGCTCTCAGCTTTCTGCTATCTGGCAGTTACCATTGGGTTGGAGGAAGCTCAGGAATCATATATGTAAACTTACATGTATGTCACATTAGAAATTCTAGGCTGGTTTTGAACAGTGTCTTATAGATACATCATAGTTTTGTAAGTAACATGAGGTATGCTGTAAAGTGTGGAGGGACTTTATACAACTTAAAACAACTTTATACTAATAACACAAACTAATTTTTTTTCCTTTTGAAAATTACAATTCTTGCCATGAAAATGGTCTGATTCAGTTGCCATTAATTTTCTAGAAGAGACTAACTGCACTAAAACGGTTGTAGTGATCAACAAGAAGAACAGTGTTCAGTTCTGAGTCATTAAAATACCTAGAAAATGACTTTTACTCAGAACATTTGAAGACTATGGTGAAGCTCAGTAACAGTAAAATTTCTTCTGGGTGAAGGAGCAGTAGTATAGACCTGAGCACTTCATTTGTCAAATCTCCTTTTTTTTCCTGTGAATTTCACTTTGCCAGTATGAAGTGCTGCAAAATAATTGAGTTATTAAGGTGCCAGTAACTTTTTTTTTTTTCTTTGATATACACAATTTACATAGTTTTGCTGATGAAGGTGACTACCACTGAAGGAATTGTAGGATTAAATGTGAAAACAGAGGTAGACCCTCGATGGGAAACAGATTTCCTCCAGTGTATTTTCCTTAGGTGTGAAGTGAAAGTAGGCTTAAGACATGAAATCGAATCTGAGATAGCAAATATGCCTTCTCAAGCATTTCTCGTCTTAAGCTAAACAGAAAAAGAGCATTTGCATTTTAGCTGACCTTGCTGTTAAAAAGGGAAAGAAAGAGCAAAAGAGTGATCCTCAAAGTTCATCATGCTTAGGAGATGTCTCCGTGAACTGAAGCTTTGATTGAGTGAAGGATTTTTGTTTGCTACATCAGTATTCTGGTAGGAGAAATATTTGCTATATTTCTCCTCCAAACAGCTGAGGGATATCTTGGGACAGAAAGCTATTTAATGGGTTTAACAATCATAGTCCAAAAAGCAAATAGCAGGGCTGGGATTTGCCTGGATTTAGCAATAAACTAAAATAACATTACTCTGTCCTGTCACCCATTCAGTGCACTGCATACCTGGTAAAAAAATCCCCATACTTCCAATTGCAGATTAGAAAGATAAATATTGACAAGTAAGATTTAGATGCAAAATCATGTGACCCGTGCCCTTTCCATACCCCCTAGAACAGATATGAATTTCTCCATATGCCTTTTAGAACAAGGACAGCAAGTGGAATATTTTAACAAAAGAATAGGAAAACATGGAGATATGGCAGGTACACACACAATACCAGGTGACGTGATATTAGCACCACTAACTCCAGCGGTACATAATAAAATAGTGAAGAAAGTATCATCAAATGATCAAGAAGAAAAGATCAGATTCAGTCCAGATGAAATTCTGTTTGAAGTGAAAGAAGCCAAATGTGTGGAAGAAAGTCTATCAAATTAAATCAAACTAGAAAATGCAAAGAAGTTAAGCTTCAGACAACACGAGACCTCCTAGAACAACAAAACCAAAAATTTATATCATCCTAGTGATAATTCTTCCTTTTATACAGTACATCCAACATGACACACAGAGTCAAATGTTATGAAAGAACCTATCATGACAGTGGTTTTATCACTGCATGGTGCTATGACACTTCAGAATGAAATATTATAGAACAGCAATACAAATTTTAATGATCCCAGCAGTCACTGATCAAAGCAAGTATATTTAAGAAAAGGTATGGGATTTTGTATGTCATAAAGAAAAGCAGTTTTTGTAACTTCTTATGGAACTGGAACAAAAACCCCCCATAATTATCTTCAAATATAGAAGGAACTGCTGGACATTGCTAAAAAAAAAAATGTCACCAATATATGCATGGAGTAAATGCTGAATTACTCGGAATTTTGAGATAACATTGCCTAAAGGTTTTGAAAAGCACTTACAAAATTAAAATGGATATACCAGACCCATGAATATGTGAATATTTATCACAAGCAGATTTGTGGGATTTAAAGCATAGCACGTTATGAAATCAAAGGATGAAATTCTGAAAAATGTTGCATTTAAGGCAGATGAAACCCTATGCTATACAGAGACGTGTCAAGTAGCAGAGAAGGACACAGAAATACCCCATTTTGTCCATAGAGAGCTGTCCAAGCAGAAGATTTGGGCCATTCTAATATACATCTGTATATGTCCTCAAAGGAAAGTTTTTGCTACAATAACACTTGCTGATGGCAAGCAATCAGATCATTATTCATAGCATTATGATGGATGAAATACTTAACATTTGCATGAGGCTCTTCAGAGAACAAAACCTTGTGACAAGCACTAATTTGAAAATTTTAAGAATATATGAAGAATTTCACAGGAGGAGATCCCAAGCAATCAAAAGGCAAGGCTTTTCTCTCATGAGTTTACTTCATAGGTAAACTATTTTCTAGATATGCATATGGTACTTTTCTGAACATGAAAAAATTTTAATTTAGATCCAAATTGTAGTTTTAGTTTTCAAAATGAGTTAGAGTGACCAAGTCCCATGAAGAGAGATACAGAACGTTTTGTGATAGTGACTAAACTCACTCATGCTGATTCTAGATATTTGCAGTCTAATGAGCGTATCATTCCATTACAACATGTAGTTATGTTACATGATGAAACATTGTGCTTGCTCATCCATTGTGCAATGATGTCCTGTCTTGAACTGCTGAGAGAGCGATGACTGTTAAAAACGACTCCTCCTTCCTTTATATGAGTAGCTTTATAGCAACTCAAATGGTTCTCATCAGTGTGAGTATAGGATGAGAAAATACAGATTAAAAAGAGAACTGGGTTATACTGCTGTAGCATAACCTGCTGCTATGGCTGTAAACTATGACCACAACGAATCTTACTGAAGCAACAATGGAAGGTCTAAAACTATTGGAAGACACCAGAGACATTAAAATGTGCAAAGGGAAATTATCCATTATCAGAAGAGCTCTATAAGTAATGATCAGTGGTTGTATCCAAGGTCTCCTACAGTGAGACTTGACACTAATATCTTCTGTTCCATAGGCTGCACCAAGACTACACAGGCATAGGTAGGCATCAAGAAGGTGGAGACCTATGCAATAGATAGACACTCTTTCTTCATGCAGCAGTGGACAGAAACTGGATGACACTTGTTCCCAAATATAGGAATAGACTGAAATAGGATTAAAGTGTCACTTCTAGTGGCCAAACTTTAACAACCTCTGAACTAAGCTGTGCAAGGTTAATTAGTAATTTTTCAGAAGTTCTGTAACATTCTGTTCATGCCTGAGGGCTAGATGATAAGGACATTGACTAAAATGTGATTTAGTGAGAATGACTTTAATAATGACATCACAGGTCCAAGTCGGTATCAGTAGTTGCATTCTAGGTTCCAGAGACATCGAAGGCATTACTTTCATCATAACTATGTACACACAGTTCTTGGGGATTTTGTTTGTTTGCTTTTGTAAGGAGACCACTTGGTATTTAAATTTATCCTTTATCATTACTTTATGATTTGTTCAATGTAAAAAAACACTGGATCAAATATACTTTCTCAAAACTTGTCCCTGACATTGACAGCTATTTTACAGTAGTAGTTGAACTTATTTGAGGAAGCATTCAGCAAATAGCTATGAGTTCAGCAAATTTAAAGGTCAACCCAAGAATAATCCAACATCTATGGCAACTCAGAGGTTTTATAGGATTGTGGATAAGTACATGTATAAATAATTTCTGCTGATTCAAGTATTTCCTTATTTAAACATCCTTTTTGTTTAAACTATATGATAAAGATAATTCCTTATAGAACATTCCACATATATGGTTTTGCTTTTGCTTAAACACTCTTCAGAAAAAAAAAAAGTGGATTATTACACCAGAACAATACAAAATTCTTTGGGGACCAACATTTGAGTGTTGAAAACAACATACAATATCTAGTTATAATCACTTATCAAGACTTAAATACCTTGCTGTCTAAGGCTCACTTAGATAGATAATTACATGCACATTACTGAATTACAGTTCTTAGATTATTTACTCATTCACAATGCTGATAAGTACAAAACATTAGAATGTGCATCTTCTAAAGTTACAGCAGACAAAGAATTTTCTATGAAGTGCATTGTCCTTTCTTGTCCACTAATATAAACATGCGATACCCAATCTCTTAAAACTATCAAATTTGAAATAGAGGTGTATATATAATTAATCATTAGGCATACATAATATTTGATATTTTAAATGTCTTACTAAAATATATGTCAAAATACTAAAACATGCCCACTTTTCCATTTAATTTATACATTCTCTAGACTTTCTCTAAGGCTGCCATTGTCCTTGGTTGGAATATTTTTGACCTACATTAAAACTCCAGTCTTAAACAGCCTTGCCAGAAATAAAATTTAAAAAAAGCTTTCTACTTGTTTATGCCCTATACAATTTAAAGCAAGACAGCATTTCTTCCCTGTTTACCCTGCACAGGTATATTTTGGTACGATGCAATCTGGAGATTAGTGGGTTAGAGTAACAAGACTTCTTCTATAAGTCATGAGTTATGCTAATACAAACGAGTGTTATGAAGTACTGTTGTACTTACATGCTACTGATCAAAGGTTGATAGTAAAGTTACAACTGAACCATCATTAATTCAATTTTGAATTCCCTTTCTTAGTGTACCTTCAGTTTAAAAATGCTTAGTCATCAAGGAAATTTGGATAGATGTGTCATTTTTCTAGCCAAAGTGTATTTTTCACAAATGAGTTCATTACAGCAGCATAAGAATTTATTATTTTTGAATACAAATGGTCATGACATAATAAATGTCTGTTTCTCAGACAGAGGTGAAAAATTGATTCCCTGTAAAGTCCTAGTTTTGCAAATGTGTAGTTGTCTCTGCATTGCTAGACATTACAAATATGAAATAGAGATCTATTTTGAGTAGAGGCAAGGGAAACAAAAGGAAAACCAGCCCTATTGTCACATCAATTCAGTTTACAACAAAGGTATATGTTGAGTATCTCTAAAGGCTCTCTTTATTACCTGCTCTTCTTCTTGGATGTTTTCTACTGAGTAGTCATCATTTAGAAAGCCCCTGCAGGGCTTCTGTGTTTCTCAAAAGGATGTGCAATAGAATATGTCACCCAAAATAATTATCTGCAACCACCATCTTACCGTAGGCTACATGTCAGTACGCAGTCACTTGGTACTCAGAGACTGCATCTAATTTAGACCTGAAGGCAGACATACGTGAATAATACTTACAGCAGCGAAGCAGGATTGAAGCTACAGTGGAACTAATTTATTAGTTAAAAAGGACATCAACTGACAAACTAGTCTTTCATACTCTTGGTACTGTTATCTTTTTTACTTTTTCTCAATATCCCAGAATGAAATTCCATGGTGTCTTAAAGAGAGCAACAGAAGAGACCAAAAGTACTAGCTTTGCAGTACTGAACTTGCTTTCTTAAGGTGCCTGTGAGGTGGTTCTGGTGCAAATCAGAAACATATTCTGAGGTTATAGGATTTATGTGAGTTTTAAAGTATTTGTGAAAGAAGAAAAAAGAAATAGGTGATATAATTTTAAAATACAAGACTAGAAAATGCAAGCCAATCAAATCAAAGGGACATTGTGATGTAGAAGTTGCTATGATAGTTATACCAGAATTTTGGATGCCAAATGTGTAAAGTAAACTGGAATATATAATATAAAGTTATAGAACATTAAATGCCTTTTACATTTATTTCACTTCACGAATTTCTGTACACTGTAATAGCTAAAAAAGTTAAATACAGTTGATGTGACTCTTGTGGAGATCTGTAAAGGCAGGAGAAAGCATCAGGTGAAGAACTGTATTCTCCATCATGCACCCAGAAGTTTAATTCCTGCTGCAGCTAATTACTCAGCCAACAGATGCAATGAGAGCCCTGCACCAGTTGCTGTGGAGCAAGCAAATCTCAGTCAAGACAGAGGAGTGAAACCATTCTTGATAAAGCTCACAGAAAGACTCAGTGTTCATTCAGAATAATTCCTCTTCTCGCAGTCTCCTTGCCCTGTGAGTCAAGGAGGCAAATATGGACAAATGTTCTCTATCTTGTTTATGTGTTTAAATGGATGAAAAAATTTTGAGGTGATACAGCAGAAGAGATTATGTGGGAGTGTCCTCAGAGCTGGAACCATAACTTGCAGTTTTGTCCTAGACCAACTGGAATGTTTTCTTGGATCCAGCCTGAAGCAATTCACAAATTAATTGCTGTGACTCAGACTCCTCTACCCAATACTGGCCTGTCCCTGCCCTGCTACGAACCAGGAAAACAGGCTATTCGCATGAAGGTATAATATCACCTCAAGAAACTAGACTGACCTTCACAATAACATAAATAAATTTCTTAATCATATTTCTTAGAGTTTCTTTGTGATCTCTTTCCCACAGCTTTTCAGAGCATGTTGGGCTTCCTTTTCTTAGAAATTATAACGAATATGTATTGTTAATCTGTATAAATATGAAAAAAATGGCTTTAAATGGTGTACACTTATGGAGGAGCAATCCCCTGTGTGCCCAGTGCTGCAATAAAGGATACCTGCTTAATAGTCACCAAGGCTATTGTGTTTTGATTCTGGCATTTCAAGGCATCATGACATAGAAACCCTGGAAATAACAGCACTTGTGAAAACCACTTCCCTAAAGTTACAATACCTATAGCAAAGCCATTACACATCACTGGCCATGAAACACACTGGTAAAAGTGTGAGAGTTGTCTGAGGAGATCAGGAAGCCAGTTATAATGACCCACAGGAAGCACTGTCAATGCTTTAGATTTGTATTTCTGGGGAATTTGTTAAACAAAATGCCTTGTTATGTGTGCATGGAGTCTAACACTTTGGGATTCCTCCTAAGAAGAAACATTTAGACAGGATTCTAATGTACACTATTAATGAGATTCCATTGCCAACAACTCGATGGGAATTGCAACAGTATCTCCAGTGAATTGTGCAGCGCTGTATACAGCCATAGGAATATACAGGTTCAACTTTTAATTTCAGTTACATACATGTGAATAGTTTCTGACTTATGGATAAAGCTGCTGTACGTATGACAACCTCCAGGACTCCACTGAAGACAGGAGCTAACATAAATGGTCAGTATGTCAAAACCATGAAAGAACTAATGTAGATTAATAATGCAGTCTAAATTAAATTATTCCTCCTTTTGTGAGGTACTTATAGAATGTACAGTAGTATCAGGCATCCAGTATGGGATAATATTTTTTAAATGTTCCTTTCTTCAAAAAGCTTTCCAAAACTGACTACCATCCAACCTTCTTTATAGTACTAATATATTCTAATTCCATTTAAAAGAAAACTCAGCTAATCAAGTTTGTACACATGGAAAAGGCTTTTCTCATCACATTTCCATAACTTGACTGTTGATATAAAATAATGTGTTTTGTTTATTTCAGAATGTAAGGCTCTCAGGACAGAAAACAGTATTTTTTCATCCAGTAGTTTCACAGTAATGAGTCTACCTGTTACATTCTTCCATTCAAGTATACAATTGTCATAAAAATTATTCTTCTGGGTCATAATGCTAAGGAAATTTTATCTATCAGCTCCTCATTATTTTGAGATGACTGATAATGTCTACTGCTAACAAAAAGAAATCATAGAAACTGTTTGTACAAGAAGTACCACTTCTACAAAGTAGTTTTCTTTGTCAGGCAGTACTGGTGACAACTGTACACAGAAAGAGTAAATGAGGTTTGGAATGGCTGAAAGAGAATTTCACTTTGCTTATGCTTTATCATCTTTGATACATCAGGAATTGAGATGTGAAATATGCCATAACAAGATTTTTCAGAATAATCAAAGTATTTTAAGATTATGGAATTGAAACTTTCTGTTATTATTAAAGGATTTGAACAATTTAAGTAATTGTTGGTCCCTAAATTTCTTTTACAACAACTTCACTTATGTTCTATACAAAGCACAAAAGTCCTCTGAGAAAGGATATCTCTTTGTACAAAGCACTTGGTGCATTATAGAAGCCACAAGAAATACTAGAAGAGACTAGCAAGGTAGTCATAGTAATAACAGATCTATTGCCTTAGGAAAACAGAGTTTTAAAAAATCTGGTCAGACCACTGTGCAAGGAGCTGTAAATAATGCACTGATGGCATTACATGGCCTATTGCTCGGAGACCACCGCTCCAGGAAACATCTTCTAATAATGCCATCCACAGACTGACTTTGTTGCCTTGCTTTATCACTTCTTTTATTTCACTCATATATATATAACTTTTCCTTAAAAATTTGTAATCTCCCCTAAAATGTAATTGGATTTCTGAAATCTGTTTTTCTTTTGAATCGAAAATACAGGGGTTATGAAACTTCACATTATTGTTGAGCAACTGTGACAAAACAACAACCCATCTAACACAAATACTTCAATTTCTGCAAATAATCAGAAAAACAGATTTCTACAGCCTGCAAAATTGAAAATGAATAAGCCGTAGCCACTATTTAATGACTTGTTACAGCCAAAGCACTAGCTACACTTCACCTTTTCCTGACATAGCCATTGCACATATTGGTTTAGACCTGAGCAACATAGTTCAGAGGTCTAGTGACAGATCTCTGGTACCTACTAAACCTCTTGCTGCACTGTCCATCTTTGCTCTATATATATGACAGATGGGGTTAGTACTGTACTTCAGATGATTTTATTATTGACAGCCTCCGTACCTAAATATGAACAGCTTTCAGAGGTAGCACATGTAATAAGAAACAACCAGACCTTGCACAAACATTCAAGCCAAAGCACTAGAAAACAAAACTGACACTCTCTTTTGTTTTCTTTTTTAATTTGGAGTTGAAATGAACAGTGTCCACAAGATTATGTGGGAAAAACTTCAACCTAGGTTTTTCATAATAAACTCCTCTGAATGCACAACAGTGCTGCAACTTGATTAGGTACATTTTCAAGGACTAACAAAACACTTTTGCTTCTGTATAAAATATGGCACACCACAGGGCGGGCTATTATTTTAGACTCATTAAATGCAATATAAGGAGATCTGTTAGGAGTCTCTCATATTACATTACATTTACAAACTTGAGTCTAAGAGAAAATACTTAAGTTTTACTCACAGGAATAATCATGCTCACTGCAATGGGACTGCATATAAAAGTATAAAGCAGTCAGAGGTGACGTGTTTAGAAATTCAGCAGTTTGTAGCACTAAAGATTTTGTAATATCTATGCATCATCTAATAGTTTGAAAATTCTACTAGATCCAATATCCTAGAAATACATTTAGATGGGACAACAAAAACTTAGATGGCAAAACAAACTTAGTAGTACTCAAGGCAGCAGCAGCAGGTGATACTTCAAAGAAAAAGGAAAGATGAAAGAATATTTCAGTGATATGAACAAGTCCTTACCTAGTGGCTGCCCTGCGATGATCCTGGCATTCTCCCCTGCCACTGCAGCCCTTGCGTGCCTCTCGCTCATGTACTGTACAAACGCATAACCTTTGTGCACTGAGCAGCCAACTATTTTTCCATATTTTGCAAAGATTGCTTCAATGTCGCCTTTTTTGACAATGGCTGTGTTCAGATTGCCAATGAAGACTCTGGAGTTGATGGACTTTGGGTCATTCTTATTGGTGACGTTGCTGGTCTGTGTTTTGCCGGTCATGGTTGGATCACTTGGCTTTAACCCTTAAATAAAGAACAAAGAGAATTATGTTTCAAAGCATAGAATTACCTCTGACTTTGGATAATTTTTTTCCACCAATAATTCACTTTTCACTTAGGTTGAACCTAGACTCAGAAAATTTGTATCTTCTAAAAATTATTATCAATAAAACCAAGGTAGTAGATTTTAAAATACTGTTGCTAAGTCAAAGTAAAACTATATACAAATATACACCTATATGCTTAAATATTTTATTATTTATATATGTATATAAATATACCAGTACATCTCTTAATACAACGCTTTGATAGTGGAGCTTTACTGTAATCATACGTGGATTTCTTCTTGGGAATTCAGTGTTGGCTTTTTAAGTACCTAGCCATCTAGAAACTGCAAAGCAGGAGAATGAATCATTATCTTATGTCAAAGAAATGAACATTCAAGGCCATGTAGAGAACAAACTCTAACAATGAAAGACAACTCTGCTTTTGTTTGGTAAGTGTCAGCCAGAACACATTTCTCAGTAGTTAAATATCATTGACCATTGTGAGGAGCACAGGGCAGGTAACGCACAGTTATTTACTGCAATCAATATGTTTCTATCAGAACAATTTTCCCTATTAATTCACTACAAAAAAAAAAAACAACCACAAAAAACCAGAAAAGACGTGGGAAGCACAATGTTAGGCTTATGTTCCTAGAATTAACAAGTATGAAAACAATCTACCCGAATTATAGAAACATAGATTTGCTTGCTGCTGTGATCTTTCCTCTGAGGTCACAAGTATAAATGCATCTTGGCATATCTCAAATGGAAATATACATATTATTATTGGGAAAGAGACAAAACCCCTCTTTTTCTGTCCATCACACCACACATTTCTAAAGTACACCTGATTTTGTTAATATTTATGCAAATTCCACCTGCCATTTATATCAATTTGCTTAGAAGGAGGTGAAAGGAAAGAAATTGTCCGATGAGGCTGCTGGGCTTTCTTTAGCTGTCTTAGATGACAGAAACGTCAAAAATATGCATAATTCTAAATAGCGAAAACTTATTTCGCAAGGAGGAGGCCAAATAAGAAGCAGTCTGATATAGGCCATCTCTAACAGCTAAGAATTATGCTACTGTTTTTTAATCTGTTCATACTTTTGATCATATCACAGTAACAGCTCAGGCAAGAAGAGAATCCAGCTAAATACTGCTCACAGTTAAAGCTCAGTTCATTTCTCAAGATGAAAAGGAATAATGACCTCTTTTCTGGACACCTGAAGCTTTGCACTAATGAGAAGAAGTTTCGTATTTTAAATCAATAGCTGCCATACATTAAGCTAGACCGACGAAAAAAGAAACCATTGTTCGTGAACTCCACACAATCCCTGGTGAACAAAACAGCCACAGCTGCAGCCATCAGCACTTTGACCGTTGCCATCATACAGGATCTAAACCCCACCCTTCAGGTAAGAACACACAATGGAGATGTGTGGCAGTCTTCTTGATTCCTAGGAAATGGTCTGCTTTTTTAAAAGAACACATGCAGTGGAGCTATCAGTCAAATAGCTTTCACTTACTTAACAACTTAATATGACATCTTCACACTATGATGTTTAGAGAAGGCACTGTATAAAACAAGAAAAATTATGTTCTGCTGTAAGTTTAGAAATTTTAAGGACATTGCTGGGAACACAAAATACTATATACAAGCTTAAATTTCATCATGGAAAACCAGTAAAAACTGCTTTGACCAAAAGCTTTTGAGCTTTTATCACGTTATAGACTCAATACTATGTATTTCTAGGTTGCTGTGGAGGTCATACACATTGAAGTCACATCTATATATAGTTAACCTGAATTTTACGGACAGTCATGTTGGTACTGTAATAGTTTGAAGACAAACCACCTAAAACCATAAATATAATGCATCTTGAGCTCCAGGTTGGAATAAGTTGAGCTGTTCATATCACCTGAGAACTGGCAGCTTTGAACCTATCTTAGATATAGCTGTATTTACACAGGAGTCAAAGTGACAGCAGCATCACCATATTAGTTTAAAGACCCCAAGGAGCCCAAACTGAAGAGCTACCATGGAAGAGCAGTTAGGCACAAAGATAAAAGTTAATGCAGTCAGATAGAGGAACAGAGAACCACAGATACTCCCTGTGGTGCCAAGGTTCACAACACATCAGTGTGCAAATGCCACTTCTGCTGTGAAAGCTTAACACAGAGAGTGGTGTGTTCATCTTTGTGAAGATTCTGAAAAATGTTGTATCTGTCCTTATATAATTCTCAGCATCTTTTTAATTTTGTCTAGGTACGTTTACCAGCTGTACTTTCATAAGTAAGACCACTGGTCTAGAAAGCACTACACTTTGCTGATAGACCTATATCATCCACTAGCCTGATATATGACTCTCAGTAACTGCCTTTTGGTGCCTCTTTTCAGTTTTTAGACTTCAGACTTGTTTGTGTTGGGTTTTTTGGTTTTGGGTTTTTTTGCTCTTGTTTTTGTTTTTATACTAAGAGCTGTCTCTTAAAGGGGTTTTTTTATAGCTTCTAACACAATGATGTGACCTCAGCTGGTATGCTTAGGCACAACCAACAAACTAAAAATAAAATTTACAGGGGGACAGACTCTAAGGAAAATCTTCTGCCAGGCAAGACTTGCATGAAAATTATACGCAACAAAACTCTTTAATTACTGCCATCACAACTGTTTTCAAAACACCAGAGTATTACACTCTGTATTTCCTCTATTGTTTAGCCATTTAGCATGGGATTTAGTGAACTATTCCTTTTTTTATTTCATAAAAATCTCATTTTATTTTTGCTCAGTTTTGCTATGCACTAATTTAAATAGACTTTGAATAGGACATTGAATGTTTCTCTCTTGTAGTTGTTCTTTGCAATGCAAATTTACAATATTTTTATAACACAAAGAAAAGTAGTTGTCTGGTGGGTTCTCTCATATTCAAATGAGCAGTCAGAAAAACGTGCTGCAGAAATTCAAAGGGTGAGAATAATATTAAAATGTGAATAACTGAGATTTGATTGCCTTGCTGGTCGACGTACAATACTACTGTGAATATTTCATAAAAATCAAAGATACATAGGATCTTCATTACAATGAGAAAGAACTTATGCTAAGTTTTACACCTCACTTGCAATTTGCATCTGTGAATACTGAATTATATGTATCTTCTCGGAGCTATCAGCAAAATCACAAACATTGTAACTCATACAACCACAGAAATAAATGAAATAGTGACAGGAACGTATCTAAAATCATCTCATTTCCTTGAATCCTTTAATAAGGTGTCTTGCTAATTTCCTCTTAATGCACTGACCCTTTGTGGTAACAAATATCCTTTATATACCAGACATATAATTTAAGACATGCTTTATGAATAGCATCTAGCTGTGGAATAAGTCTAAAGCAGTAAATTTCAAATATTACTGAGGGGCAACGATTGTAATCCCTGTCTTCCTTCACTTTTCCAATATTTTCTGACAAAGTTCAGTTAAGCACTAGCATGACAAGGAATAGCTTTCTGGCTATGAAACTTTTCAGTCTATAAGATGATCATCTGACCCCGAATCTTCCATTTCATAGGAGATATTCCTCCTAGAGCTATGTGGCTAACACCAGAATAGTGAAGACAGTGATCCCTTTAGAGTTGGGCTGTTTCCCACTGCAGGGAAAAGCACAGACAAGCAAGGTGAAAAGCAAGAAAAGAAAGATGAAAGGGAGTAACGTCCAATTTCACATCCCTGTAACTCCCCGGCAGTTCTTTGGGCGGTGGAGGCAAGAAGGGACCATGACTATCTTATGGTACGTCTGCTCCAAGTGCTGCTCGTGCATTTTACCAATGAGTCTACATTTTTCTCAGAAGAGACAGATTTTTTGTAAAACTGAAAAAAAATTTAGGACCTGTGGAGACTTTGAGGACCTTGGCAGTTTAAAAGGATTTCGAGAGCAATTCCCTTCAGTATCTTGTAGTCATACAACTGTTTTTCATCTTAAAAGTCTGATTGGAACTCATCAGCTCATTAAATTTATACTGAAAATTTGCCTTGGAAATTATCCTTATGATTTTTCCTATGCTGAATAGACCAATGAGGCTCCACACGAGAGTAGGGGTAACTCTGTGGACTACCCCATGAACTCCTCGGTGGAGCAGTTTTTGCCCACCCCCTATCGAAAATCTCGCAGTGAGCTGTTGGGGATATCTGGATCTGCTGCCCCACTAAAATGCCTATACACAAACGCACGTAGCATGGGGAACAAACAAGAAGAATTAGAGATCTTTGTGCGGTCACAGGGCCACGATCTCATTGCGATCACTGAGACGTGGTGGGACAGCCTGGATGACTGGCACGCTACCATGGATGGCTACGTGCTTTTTAGGAAAGATAGACTAGGGAGACGAGGTGGAGGAGTTGCTCTTTATGTTAGAGAGCACCTAGAATGTATTGAGCTCCACCTGGGTAGGGATGAACCGTTTGTCGAGAGCTTGTGGGTAAGAATTAAAAGGCAGGCCAGTTTGGGTGACATAGTCGTGGGCGTGTACTACAGGCCCCCTGATCAAGAGGAGCGGGTTGATAATGAATTTTATAAGCAATTGGAAGTAGCCTCAAGATCGCAGGCGCTGGTCCTTATGGGGGACTTCAACTACCCAGATATGTGCTGGGCAAGCAATACGGCCAGTCGTATGCAGTCCAGACAATTTCTGCAGTATATGGAAGACAACTTCCTGATACAGATGGTGCAGGAACCTACTAGGGGAGGGCGGGTACTTGACCTTGTTTTTACTAACAAGGACGGGCTCGTCAGTGAAGTGAAGGTCGGGGGCAGCTTAGGACAAAGCGACCATGAAATGGTCGAGTTTAAGATCCTGAGTGGAAGAGGCAAGCCAAAAAGTAGGATAGCTACCCTGAATTTTGGAAGAGCTAACTTTGATCTCCTCCGAAATCAAATAGGGGCTATCCCATGGGCTGCTCTGTTTGAAGGAATGGGAGCCTGCGAGTGCTGGCTAACTTTCAAACAGCACTTCTTCCAAGCGCAGAATAGGTGCATCCCTTTGAGTAAGAAATCGGGAAAGAGAGGTAGAAGACCTGCGTGGATAAGCAGGGAACTCATGAGTAAACTCAAAGGGAAGCAGAAAACCTATAAACTGTGGAAACAGGGTCTGAGATCATGGGATGAATATAAGGATGTGGCCAGGGCCTGTAGGGATGCAACTAGGAGGGCTAAGGCCTGCTTAGAAATTAAGCTGGCAAGGGACATAAAGGACAACAAAAAGAGCTTTTTCAGGTATGTAAATAGTAAAAGGATGACCAGGGATAATGTAGGTCCCTTGTTGAATGAGGCGGGTGTCTTGGTGACGGGAGATGATGAGAAGGTGGAGATACTTAATGCCTTCTTTGCCTCGGTCTTTACTCCGAAGGCTTCTCAGGACTCACATATCCCAGATGTAAGTAGGAGTGGTTGGGGAACGAGTGGTTGGGGAACGAATGGCTCCCCTCTAGTAGAGGTAGGGGTGGTCCAGGAGCGACTCAAAGGAATGGATGCACACAAATCCATGGGCCCGGATGGGATACACCCACGTGTGCTGAGAGAGCTGGCGGAGGTGATTGCGGAGCCGCTCTCTATCATCTTTGACAGATCCTGGACTACAGGAGAAGTGCCTGAAGATTGGAGGATAGCCAATGTCACTCCAGTCTTTAAAAAAGGCAAGAAGGAGGATCCCAGTAACTATAGGCCAGTCAGCCTCACCTCTGTCCCTGGAAAGGTGATGGAACAGCTTGTTTTGGATGCCATCTCCAAACAACTGGAAGAGAAGAAGGTCATGAGGAATAGTCAGCATGGATTCACCAAGGGGAGATCGTGCTCGACCAATCTCATAGCCTTCTATGATGTTATTACCAACTGGGTGGATGGAGGGAGAGCAGTGGATGTCATCTACCTCGACTTTAGCAAGGCTTTCGATACTGTCTCCCACAACATCCTGATAGAGAAGCTGAGGAAACAAGGGATAGACGAGTGGACAGTGAGGTGGGTTGAGAACTGGCTGTCAGACCGGGCTCAGAGGGTCGTGATCAGTGGAGTAGAATCTGAATGGAGGCCTGTGACTAGCGGTGTTCCCCAGGGCTCAGTGTTGGGTCCAGTCCTGTTTAATATCTTCATTGACGACCTTGATGAGGGAATAGCATCCACCCTCAGCAAGTATGCCGATGATACAAAACTGGGAGGAGTGGCTGACACGCAGGAACACTGCGCTGCCATCCAGCGAGACCTGGACAGACTGGAGAGCTGGGCAGGGAGAAATCTAATGAAATTCAACAAAAGCAAGTGTAAAGTCTTGCACCTGGGGAGGAATAACCGACTGTATCAGTACAGGCTGGGGGATGACCTGTTGGAGAAGAGCTCTATGGAGAAGGACCTAGGGGTCCTGGTTGATGACAGGTTGGCTATGAGCCAGCAGTGTGCCCTGGTGGCCAAGAGAGCCAATGGGATCCTGGGATGCATCAGGAAGAGTGTGTCCAGCAGGTCGAAGGAGGTGATCCTCCCCCTCTACTCTGCATTGGTCAGGCCCCACCTGGAATACTGTGTCCAGTTCTGGGCTCCCTGGTATAGAAAAGACAGGGACCTTCTGGAGAGAGTCCAGAGAAGGGCGACAAAGATGATTAGGGGTCTGGAACATCTCCCCTATGAGGAAAGGTTGAGTGAGCTGGGTCTGTTCAGCCTGGAAAAAAGAAGACTTAGGGGGGACCTAATTAGTGTTTACAAGTATCTTAGACATGGGTGGCAGGGGGAATTGGCCAGCCCCTTTTCAGTGGTCAGTGGGGACAGGACTAGGGGCAATGGCTGTAAGCTGGAGCACAGGAAGTTCCGCACCAACATGCGGAAGAACTTTTTCACAGTGAGGGTGACAGAGCAGTGGAATAGGCTGCCCAGGGAGGTGGTGGAGTCTCCTTCTCTGGAGATATTCAAGTCTCGTCTGGACGCCTATCTATGTAATATGAGATAGGGAGCCTGCTTTGGCAGGGGGGTTGGACCCGAAGATCTCTTGAGGTCCCTTCCAACCCCTAAGATTCTGTGATTCTGTGATTCTGTGATTCTGTGATTCTGTGAATTCTTTAGAATTAAAATCTCAGTTAAATACCTTTAAAACAGGTAAACAGGTTACAAAAGACTTACATTGATGCTTTGGGGCTTTTTTTTTTTTTTTTTTTTAGCAAGACTTATAGTTAATTTCTCTTTTAAAAAAATTGCCTTCACAAAGTTTTGTAACACATTCAGAAGCTTCTACATATGTATGTGCTTTTATCTTGCAGCTATTTTTCTTTGCTTTTGTAAATAAAACATTTGCTTCATTTAAGCAAATAGGAAAAAAGTTGGTATGTTTGAATGAGCTAAATATTACTTGCAATGACCTTAGTAAGAATTAAGGTCTACCGAGGGGAAAATTAAACAGGAAAAATGAAAGTCCTTAAGAAAACTGAAATGCTTTCTGAAAAAATATTAGAATCATGTTCGTTTTATAGAGGGAGTTTTAACATCACACTTCTATGTACAGTTTCATTTCTCCCCAAAAGCACAAATTCAGTGTCGGACCATGTCTGGAGCTGGCCCAGGAAAATAACACTCTGTATTAGATCTATGTGATAACAAAAGACTAATTCTGCGGAGAAAGCTTTTTAATTATGAAAATCTGCATCATTGCAGCTTATTCTAAGTATGATTAAATGCGAAATCTTATTTTTTTTATTATTTACAATAATAAACTTTGCTCAGTAAGATGTGGAGCACACATAATTACAAATATTTCCAAGAAAGTCAAAGAAAGACCTAAACAGACACATGGTTGACCAGTGAAGTCTCTCTCCCAAATGAAATCCACAGTAAAATGTACAACATTAATTTTTAGGGTTTTTGGGCATCGAGATGAATATGGGCATTCTGGCAAATATCAAACATCATGGCATTGGTCCTTAGATGGACAAAATGCAGCAGTATAACACGTGGTTGGTCTCTGATCTAAAACA
This sequence comes from Laterallus jamaicensis coturniculus, assembly GCA_022605575.1. NCBI lineage: Eukaryota > Metazoa > Chordata > Aves > Gruiformes > Rallidae > Laterallus > Laterallus jamaicensis. The sequence continues at coordinate 62,965,087 of JAKCOX010000002.1, read as the reverse complement.
CATGGTGCTCTCTGGCATTTCCATGCAATTTATCTCTGTCCTTCTATTATCCAGCCTCAGTTAATAGCTGAACTTTTGTAAATATCAAGATTCAAACCTTGCTTTAATAGCTGAGCTTTTTTGTGACTTGGTGTCTTTAAGGTTTAAGAATCAATAGATATCAAAAAGTTTATCAAGGAATAGAAAATAAAAAGGCCATAATATATATTCCTTTTGAATTTCTTTTTAGCAACACTGATAATGTTAATGTTTTTGTAGCATTGCATACAAATCTAAGATATCTAATACTGGAAGTGTCCTTCTATAGGTAAAATGTCCTACAGCAGAGATTTATCTTGCATTGGTACTAATATTTTATGGAGAAAATTCAATATTCATATTAATCCCTTTAATCAGCAGTCATTAAAAACTATTTTATCTCAGCTAAAATCAGTCCTTGACAAACCCCTATAAAATTTTACATACCTGTTGGAAGTAAGAACATTAGATGTGTCATGGAGGGAGGGAAGAGAGAGAACAGAAAGCTATCAGATAAAATGCATTTTGTCTAGGAAAACCCGTTCTTCTTTATATTTTAAATGCATTTTTAATGAATTAGTATATCTAGGTCACACAAATAAAGAAAAGTTATTCATAAGATGGTTAGATAAATCCACATCAAAACTTCCTGGACTTTTCCAGTCCTCATTAAAGTCAAAGAATCCGCTTCCACTCTCTCGCCTCAAGATATCCTGCCTTTTACGTTCATTTTTATTTTAGTTTTTATGGTTTAGCTTTAAGTCTTCCTTTCAATTATTTTTAAGAAGGGATTGACACAGCATGTCTATAACACAGATAACTTTTCCTTCAAGATGGCATTTCTGCAGCCATATAAATGACAAAATGCATCAATACTTGCTACGCCACATCTTGTAGAAAACAAAGGACTAAAAAATAAAATGATGTAGCAGATCACACTTCATCTTCCGTTGTCACTTTTCTCAAAGAGACAAATACTCTCCCCCCAGAAGATGAAGAAAACATATGTGCTTTGAAAAAAAACCCCAAAACTAGATACCAATAATACAATCCAGAGAAATACCATAGAAGACTTTTAAGAATACACTATTTTGGATTGGTGGTTTTAACATTTGAAGGAGTTAGGGGGAGATGTGTAACCTGTCTTAGAAGAAGTACCCTCCCCAAGGAGGGAGAGGAAAGAGGAGGGAGGTCTGAGTTATGCACAGGTGGACAGAAGTTACAGCCTCTTAATGCCCTGCACTAGTTCATGGTACTACGACCTTCTCCTACCTAAGTGGACAGAAGAAGATGAAAACTGTCAGCAGAGGCTTATGGGGATTTCCCCTCCCATTCAGGTACTCTTTGTTCTCAGAATGTAGAAAATAAGCCTACATAATCATGTGACTGCAACATGTATATATAGAACCGTAATATAATTTTTTGACTAGCACTTGGATATTGGTCCCTTTCCCCCACCATTTTTAAACCCGGTTAAATAGAAGACTTTCTTTATTAATTAATTCTAAAATACCATAAACCTGTTGGCTAGGATAAGAAAATAATTGTAACACGTACCAGTATAGCTGTGTGTAAATAATACACGCAATTCAGGAGAAAAATACAAAAAACAAATTTAAAAAACCCTAAAAACCAACCAACCAACCAAAACAAAAAGCCAAACCGAAACCTTATTTGGTAAGAGAAGTTTGAAATAGGATAGAGATATTACATTACCCAGCTGTCTAATCCCACAGAAAGATATGCCCTTCCAGGGAATACCAGAGAGACCTAGAAATTGTGGTCACTTGTCAAATTCAGTATTATCCCTCTATATTGCCTCACCTATTAAAATGTGTCCAGGAGAGAGAGTACAATTAGGATATTTTTACACTGATGTTAGGCAGTAAAATAAAGGATTAACTTTCAAACTTTTCTTTAACCTGTCATGATTATGATCTATGCATTGGGCATGTCTATCCCTTTTTTTAAAGGTAAACCAAAATTGTGACTTTTCCAATATTTTGACCAGATCTATTTGTAGCCAGCTATCCAATATCCTCCGAGTTATCATTTGTTCAGTAAGCTATTTTTATCTTCCCTCATCAGTCATTCCTGCTGGCTTCTTAATATTTTTTAATGCATTTCTGACTTTCCATAGTTTCTGTGGCCTAAATCCACTTTTAGTCTTCAGTGTTAGGTATAGCGACAGGAAAAGGTGCGGGACTGCTGTCTTTTTCTTCACTTAGTGACTTGATGATACAACAGACTGCCTAAAAACAATCTGTCATATGACATTTCAAGCTAATCTTGTGTTCACTAAGATTGCTTGGTCTCATTTGGCAGTGTTGCTTCCTCTGTTTTTTTGCTTTCTCTTCAGCTTCATATCACTGTGAGGACTAAATGAGCCTTGGCAAGTAAAAGTCTCCTACCATTTTTATATTTCTAACCTTCTTAATAGACCACCAGTTTCTCCGCTCTTAGGGGAGTTTACAGTCTCAAAATACAGTGTCTTCTGAAATTTTAATCAGTTAATTACTTTCATGCTTTAGAATTTGTAGTCACCATTCAAAACCAGATCTAATAAGGATGCCCATGGAATGGTTAGAAGTTTCCCCTACAACACAGTTTACATTCCAAACCTTCTCTGTTATGTACTATGCTGGGAGTTTTTTTTGACAGTTGAAATTAACCACAGCTTGGCTGATATAAATTATTTTTTTGAGTCATTCTTAAGGGAAAAAGATTCTTTTGGCAGATTTGCCATGCTTTTTTTAAAGTAGCATCTGATCTTTATTGCTTGTGAAATCACTATAAGCAACTCATAAATGAACTATTTCAGCCACTTTCATTCTAATAAAGCCTGTGAGAAAACTTTCGGTAACACTATTTCTACTAGAACTTCGCTTCATTATGTTTCCTCTATTGTTTTATAAATTGGTATGTTCCAGTTTAGGCTGCTGAATACCAAACAAGAAGTCAAGAGCTTCCAAATTTTAATTTAGCTCTGGTACAGACTTGATAAGGGACCTTATGCAAGTCATTTAATGTCTCCAACTTGTCCTCTTTCTTCAGAAACTCACAGTAACACTGACGATATTTCAGTTCATTGGGTTGTTGCATGAATGAAATGAAAGAATGCTAAACACTGCAAAAATGCTAAAGCAGTAGGAAGTGTAATGGAAAATATACAGTTTAACAGAAAGCATAAGATTTTTTTTGAGCATGATATATTTGGGTTTTTAAGTCTATACAACTTACCAGCAGTAACTTTTTGCTGCAGGAAGTAGATACAAGTGAGATTTTAATTTAATCTGAGAAATTCATAAATCTGAACAAAGCTGTGATTTTGCTCTAGCAGACACCTGATGTCCAAACACCATGATAATAGTCTGATAATTCAGATAGTTGTTTTATTTATTTAATGCTCTTTTAGAGACTTGTTTAAGTAAACACAATGAAATAATAATATGACCAAGATATTTTCCTTAAAAAATTATTTGAACATTAACCAGCCACATTAATACAAACATTTTGATGCAAACCATACAAAATCTGTTGTCAGCATGTCTTTTCTATCAGTATGTTATTTGAACAAATGGTGTTTCTTCCAGGACAGCACCTAATAATTTAATATCAGCAGGTAACTTGACCCTTGAGATCCAAATCTGTATATTTGAATGCTCTAGAATTTGCTGCTGGCTGGTTACATACTTTTCGTTTTGGTTAACCCTTTGCAAAGAAACAGCTCAGGAAAAAATCCATTTCTGTTCAGATATAGGTCTAAAGCATCATTCTCTTTTTCTGTACTGACTTCTTGTATCATAAATGTCATATTTTCATCGCCTTGCTTCTATATCAAGTGTTTCCTATATCCTCTGCTTCTTCCCCTGCCTATGTTACTCTGCTCAAGTCTACTGACTCTCTTTCTTACTCGAGTCCGCTTTGTTTCTTCCATTCTGCTGAATCCTTCCTACAGTTTTTCCCTCTCATCTTAGAAGAGCAGTCTTGGTATGAAATCCATCACAGTGCTTTTTTTTTTTTTTTTTTACCTCCTGTGGACCTATCTAGTGACTGGCTAATTTATTTGTATTGGAAAGGGTTTTTTCTTGCTACTTCTCTGTATTGTACCTAAAAGAATGGGGTCTTGTAAGCGCTGAGACCAGCTGCACCTGAAGTGAACGTAATCTGTCATTCTCTACAAGGAACTGACTGCATTACTGCTCTGAGTGAAACTGTGGCCCTGTCAAAGTCAGTGGTAATAAAGTAGGATTTTAACCGCAATTTACCTGAAATTTTGCTCCTTAATGTGCTTCAGAAGGCACAGCACTAGATCTTTCACATCCATAGCATTTTTAAAGACTGTAAAACAACACTGACTGTGCATTGCTTTTTTGCTTTCTTTCCACACTGTAGATATATATGGGACAAGATCAAAGAAAAGAAAAAAATATTTCCACTGAATTTCAAAAATTCAGAATGGCTTATGATTTTTTTTTAAGCCAAAAAATACTAGCCTGGAAAGAAAGTTTTTATAAACCGCACCAGAAATCATTAAAATCCATAATGTTCAACATTTAAATACTTCATATTATCTTCCCTGTATTACAGGAGATTGGACAAATTTGAGTGTAGAGAAACCTCCCTATGAATCTTATATTTAAATAATTTATTCTATTGATTATACTCAATCCCTGACATCATGCTGTAGAGTTGTAAAGTATCTGATAGAAGTACGGTAAAAACTGGTTATAGCAAATAATTTACAATGAATAATTTATCCATCAAATTTTCTACCCTGTAAAGATTTTTCTATAGCTCCTGCTGTCATAATATCTAACCTCTGGTCTAATGGATGGTATTATTAGAAGGATTCATTATTAAAGTAACTCTGCTTTGAACCACAGCATAGCTTTCATTGTCTTAATTGGGACAGTAAAGGGTATAAATTGAAAGGACAAGGATTTTAATGTTTTTATGTTATCCCCCCAAGTGAATCTGAACAGATGTACTTTAAGTTGTATTATTGACAACTTATAATGACTGGGGGTTTTATTCTTGTAAATATAGACCAGTTACAAACAGCTTTTTGATGTTACTTGAATGGCAATATGAAATATTCTAAATTTTCTTTAATTTTTATCCATTCTATCTAGATTTAATTTGATCTAGGACATCCAGTTTTATTGTTTGCTTCCAATTGACTTTAAGTGTGTTTTTTCCAGCAAGTTTGCCCAGGAAGCTCTCAAACAAATGTTCCACATTCCCACCAAAGGAACCTGGCTACTTAGAGCTGATATATAAAAAGATCACAGAAGCTGGCAAAGCTAATTATAAATGTGTACGAAATCTATGGGAGAAAGTTGCTTCTGTTATTTCACATGGCTTAAATGATCAGCTTTGGCAGCTCAAATTGATTATTTTCAGTCCATATTATCTTATCATCCCAACTAATTACAACGCATGTGATGCTGCATGTGCTTAACTTGGTCTTGTCAACAAATATTAATTATTTGACAGAGCTAATTATTTTGAAAATAAAATATACTCAGCAGGGACCACATGGGTCTTTTAAAATGCAAGTCTCAGTTCCCTGACCACATTGCATACAACGTACAGTCATTGTTTTCTGCTAGTATTGTTACTTCTCCTAAAGTGAGTTTTTTATATTGCTTGTGGGAAAAAAAATCCTACTAAAAACCATCTTTTCCCTTTTCAAAAGTGTGTAGATGCTTTGTTGGCAGTACAACACCAATTCCTACATAACTCATTTGTGTAAGTGATGAGAACTGTCATGTAAGGAAGGAACTCCTTGTCAATTCTTGCACATGTTACATCAATCCATTTGAAGAAAAACATCACAGGAATTATTTTAAATTCTAAGCGTAAACTATAGCTGAGTAACATCACTGTCATCATCCTTAAGTTGTGACACTTAAACCAGCATTTTTTATTTTTATCCATCCTTGCAATGTTTTCTCTAAAACTGATTACATGTTGATTGCAGATGTTCTAAGAATTTATTGAACTCCTGATTATTGCAAAAATTTACCAGATGTTGTGGAATAAGAAAACAGAACTGTAGATCAAAGGTACAGGCAATATTCTGAAGAAAAATTGGAACGCACCTATGCCTGTAAATTAAATTGTTTAAACTAGCATACCTTCAAGTCATGTGGGAATTTGCTTTTAACATTGTTCACATATTTACACCAAAAAGGCACTGATTTAATGGTTTTTACTGTTCTATTTTTATATTTTTCTTGTAGAAAGAGGTAACACCCTTAAGAAGAAATGCTGTTTGAGGAAATTGTTACTAGACCCTTATTTCTTTCATTTTAATAAATATGTGATTTTCATCCCTATTGCTAATGTTTACATAAAGGAAATTTAAGTGCTGTTAGCTCCTAGAAATGAAATAGTACCTTTGCAATCAAAATGTTTCTTATGTTTAGAAGGATCTGGATGAAATTTCACCACATAGGTATTTCTCAGATGTTATTTCTGCAGATGTTTGCAGTAGTTTTTATTGAGCTATTTCTTTTTCTGTCTGTCAACTCTTCTAAAGGGTATAATAAAAAACGAGTGCAAAGAACACATTTAAGAAAGAGTGGAAAATTGCAGCCATCCCTTGTTTTTATATATTGGTAATCTAAAAATAACTTGCAATTTGATGCATTTTCTTGTGTTTGAATATTTGGCCAATGCTCTGAACAAGCCATCCACTCTTAAATGCGGAAGTTCTTTTGGAAATGGACATCTTTACTACCAGTCCAAAATTAGTTAGTTCTGTACTCAGAACAGTAACCAATTATGTTAATTCTTGCTGCAGGAGTGCAGCAGAGTCCCATTAAATGCTGTGACTAGTACCGAAGGTAAAGTGTAGGCTGTAGAATCTAAGGACAGTAAAGATATCTGACAGAGTCAAAAACCTTGTTCTCCTTTTGTTTATTGCTTTCTGACTCAGTTGTGTAACTTATACATTGGGACTGCTTGACATGAGTGTGAAGGGACACATTAATCTACATGAAAGTATGAGTAATACAGTCAGTCTAGTTACAATAGCTAATGCAGAGATTTGGAATAACCTTGTCCAGAAGAACAATTGCTTTGCAAAGCATAAACATTTAGAAGTGTTTCTGCACAGTTCAATCTACGGCTATCAAGACAGTCCCTCCAAGAGGTTCCATAGAAAAATGGGAAAATATCTAATGTAACACTATCAATCTGTTCATATGTTGAATGTATAAAATTATCTCCCACCCCCAATCTTGCCTTGGAAAGAGAATTACACCATAAAAACTTGAGACAAGTCCTACTCTTTACAGGAGGTGGTATTTCTCCAAATGGAGAAAATACTGTCCTCTCACTCTCACTAGAGTGCTAAACTATGGTTTAATTTTAAATACTGTGCAAAACAGCTTAAAAAATATCCTGAACCTCTTGCAATGAAATTTATTCCCTGATCACCACAACTCTGTGAAAGGGTATCAAACCTTCTTTGTTTTTTTTTTTAAGTCTCTGTTACTTTGTTCCCCACCTAAACATAAATGGACTGAGAACTGAAGATAAATACCTTCAAATAGCAGAAACTATGTCTTTAGTTGTGTCCTTAGTTTAGGAAGAAAGAGAATTTGAATTATTCAGAAACAATTCATATTATGATCTCCATAATGTGAAATCCTGAAATACTAAAGGTTCTGCAAGACCAAAATATAGTGGGATTAAGAACAAAGTACTGTTATTGATTAAAGTGGCGTTTTGGAAAATGATTCTTTTTCCTCATACACTGAAGATTTAGAGAACAACTAATTTCCACATACTTTTTCCCAGGATGGTTTTATTTTTTGGAAATATGGTAGGAAGAGAAATTGAAAATAATTATTAAGGACAGAGAAACAACAGGGCAGGAATGTAAAGTGTAATCAACTTTCCTATCTGTATTTGTACTGCTCTGTCTTTGTAAAATATGCAGAAGTAATTCCTTCCATTTTACTTGCAGGGTTTGTTGGGGGTTTTCTGCATTTTAATTCTTTATAGTTAGACATAAATAGAATGGGCTTATTAGACTTAAAAAACAAACAATTTAAAAAAATATTTCTAAATAGGTTTCCATCAATATTTAATGAAGTGATGTTGACTTTGTAAAGTATCCTATCATGATCTATACCTTATACATATACTTTTACACATTTTTTCCAGGGACTCATCCAGAGTGTTACAGTTCATTCCTGCAAGTGGAAGTCATACTATTTTTTCAGTTAAAGGAACTCCGAAAGGGAAAAATAAGTCTTTTATTTCTGGGGTAGTCACAGTTTCTACCAGAATTTTTTCTATGTAAGAATGTATTGCAGCACAAAGTCAAGCAGGTGTTTACATCTAAATTCTAGCACATTCTAGATTAGAAATTTAACCTGAAATAACAATCTGCAAGTATAAGCATGCCACCCACCATAAGCACAGCACAATTTTGTGGTTGTTAAAATAATCTTGACAGATTAAAAATAGAAAGATTAAGAAAACGAGATGTCCTTATTACATTTGTGCTTGTGAGAGCTGAATGAATCTGCCAAGATTTTTATAACACACAGAATTTCTGACGCTACTGAGAAGAAAGCTGTAGACATCATCTATTTGTATAGGTGTCAGTCTCAGAAAAACGACTTTCCTCAGCTCTCCTGGTAAACCACTCAATGCGTCTAACAGCACATGTAATGCAAGACTGAAGTTGTTACGAGGAATTCAGGCTCCATTTAATCAAAGTTTATGAAACATTTTATAGAATTCAAAGACATTCTTTCTAAAGTGTATTTTTATTGCAGTCACTAAGCTATTATGTTGTATTTTTACTTTTAGCCTCGGATTTTCACTTGAATCAAAATAATAAGTTTTATTCAGACAGATTTTGCACTAATTTCAAATGTGTTCAATGTTTTACTCTGCTTTTTTAAAATGCTACGGTATACCTTATGCTGCCTAATATGTAGCTTTTGGCCTACAGTTAAGGTGACTTATCTGATGGTCATTTACATACTTTTAGAAAATCACCTATGCCTGCATAGAATTGTATTTGATTTTTCAGGAACCAGAGCATTTCTACAAACTTGCCTGCCAAAAGTATTATAGATGCTAGAAAAACATTTTCCCCGTACTCTGTAGACTTGGCTTTATGAAAAGTTCTACTTTATAAAAGTTAAATTTGATGACTGACTTTGTTATGAACTGCATGGTGAACTTTGTCACAAAGCATCATTGACAAAAGCATGACATATATGTATAAAAATCACCCCCTGATTCTTCATGTTAATGCTACCATAAATACCTTCATGGCTTTTGCCTTCATTGTACACTTCAGTAAGTAAAGAATGAAGAAATAAATCCACACACAATCATAATATTCTGTAAGCCAAACTTAATCTAAAAATGAGAATGAAAAGCCATCTATCAAACCAACTATCTAGTTTTGTTTTTTTTTCAGAAATATCTAGAGATATTTTTTGGTCTTTTCCTTTCTCTCTACTACAGATGCACTAAATCTTTAAGGTAAATAGCAGGAAAATTCTGAGAAACTGAAAATATTATCAGTCTCTCAACTCAGCTGTAAAGATTATAAAGCAACTGCTACGAGCTTGGTTAATGATGCTCTAAATTCAAATACATGTCCTCCTCCTCTCAATATATAGTTTATGAAGTCAAATACATACATTTTAAAGAGTTTGCTATAAAAATGTTGAAGACATGCACAACAAACTTTTGTACAGCTAGTAAGATCTAAAGGATCTTTAGAAACTAGTAATTTGCTAATTGATGAACACTTTTAGTTATTTTTCAATTATAAGAAAATTACATAAAGGGTGCCTTTTCCACCTGTTCTTTACAGAATCTGCTTCAGGAAAAAGCTGTGGAGAATAGACTTTTCAATTTGCTGATGATTACTGTGAAAGAAAAAATTGTAGAATCATAGAAATATAGAATCACAGAACAGTTTGGGTTGAAAGAGACCTCAAGTTCCAACCCCTCTGACGTGGTCAGGGACACCCTCCTCCAGGTTGCACAAAGCCCCAACTAACCTGGCATTCCAGGAAGGGACATACACAAATTGCAGGGAAACCTGTGCCAGTGCCACACCACGCACACAGTAGCAAATTTCTTCTTTATATCTAACCTAAATCTACCCTCTTTCAGCATAAAGTCATTACCCCTTCTCCTAACACTACACACCCATGTAAACAGCCCCTCTCCAGCTTTCCTGTAGGCTCCCTTTAAGTACTGGAAGGCAGCTATAAGGTCTCACTGGAGCCTTCTCTTCTCCAAGCTGAACAAGTCCAATTCTCTCAGCCTGTCTTCATAGGAGAGGATGAAGATTATGTTTCATGTCAATATAAAATAAAAATATTTTCTTTGTCTCAAACCAAAATGAAAAACTGGGCAAAAGTTAGCATCTTGAGTTAAAGCTAGAAGACAAAACAAGACAGGTAGGCATTTTAAAGCATCAGTATATAGTAAATTCCAAGCTATTTTAGGATGTGTCATTCTTCCTTTTTAAAAAATTTTTTATTCTCTCTCCATTTTTGATGCTGAATTTTCCATAATGTCAAGTGCAGGTCCTTGAAAATTTTGCTGCTGTTTAGTGATCGTTCCACATTTCTCATATAGCATCACTTTATGAATGAACTAATTTACATTCACAATGTTTCCTGCTGGGAAGGAGTTTCTCTATTCCAGCAGAACAAGAAACAAGAAAAGTTCTGAGATAAAAACAATATTTTAAAAATATGCTTATATAAACATGGACTCAGCTATAAAGAAATTATTCCATTACATTTTCTTGCAATACCACTCTTATGAGTATTTTATTTTACTCCATTTTTGTATTTATTAGCTAAAGTGTTCACCAAGATTTTTAATGATCTTTTCTCAAAGAACAGGAATGTCCACAATGATAGGGTAATTTTAAAAGGATTCACACAATGTCTCCTCCACTTGGATGAACCTTATTCTATTGTGGCCTTGTCACTTCTGCATGTTTCAACAAAAATTTTATTTTATAAAAGAGTCTGTTGAATCCTCCCAAACATTTATATAGTTTATGGTTGCACAGTATGTACTGTGGTTATTTCCAGATGCTGTGAGGTTATATAGCAGTTCAAAATAAATACTGCAGGCACCATACCAATTGGAGGCTTACAGATGGCTGATTGTGAAAAGCCATTAGAAAGTCTGCATCCATGTGGCAGCAATTTCTGACTGAAATAGTGCAATGAATTGTACCCACTGCTTATTTCATTTTGGATTTTTTTTCCCCCTTCTAACAGCACTCAGTACAGTAAACTGCCTTCCTGTTCCCTGTCATAACCTTTCATGACAGACCAGCGGGGGAAAACTAAAAACTAGAAAACATCTACATGATTTTTCTCATTGTCCAGCCTCTCCCAGGTTCAAGTGAATTATTTTCCTGACAATGTTTCCACTAATGTTTTCAGAGAACATTTGTGATTGCATGAGGCTGATATTGCCAAATATGACATTTAGGGGACATAAGATAGAGAAAACTCTGAAAATGAGCCCACTGGAGCATGCACCTATAGTGCGGAAAGAAGCTCCGGCGCAATTGCTCTACAGGCTCTGACCACTGATATATTTGTGTTCTCATTCCTTTTTTTCATTCTCCTTGCCCATCTTGACAGAGAAGAGTGGAGCAGGAGCATTTTGTAACCGCAAGAACACAGCATCAGCCATGGGCACCCAGAGGAAAAAGGTTGTTCTACAAAGTCATGGTTGGGCAGTCTCCTTATACCCAAAGCTCCTATTGATTTCTGTGAGGGTTTGGAGACTGCCTGATAAGTATAAAATAATTAAAATAAACACAGAGAGACATAATCACATTTGGAAAAAGAAATTAAACAAATTGATTTAACAGGATTTCTGGAAGTGAAATAAGATTAAACTGTTTGATTGCTCATTGCCGCTTCCTACCTTCCCTCCTCATGTTTTTAACAGATGTTAAAGCTGCTTTCTCTAATTTTCCTTTATGATCTCTGTTCTCCCTTTGAAACAGGCAGAACCTCTTTATATAAAGATATTTTTCCCTTCAGATGACTGCCACCCTGAGACCCAAGGAAATGAGGTAGTTAACAAGGAAGGGAATTTGATGCAGCTCAGCAATTGTTCTTACTCAGAACCAGAAAGATGTCATTTTATCATCTGTGAGAGTATGAAAGTAGCCTGACACTCGGCAGACCTCATCAGAACCGCCTCTGGTTTCCATTGTGTAATGTCACCAGAAAAAGCTCTGGACGTCAAGCAAGTAACTGCAAGAACATGATATACTGAATTCAGGCTTTGAAACACTAGGGGTCTAACTTTGAAAGGAAACAGAATGCTCAACACGGGGAGTATCAAAATGGTTAAAAAGCACAGTGGAAAAACAAGTTGAATTCAGGAAAAAACATGTATAGATGGAGTAATTTTTCTCGCAGGAGTGTGAAAACAAGATATGCCTTTCACAACAAGATTCTTAGGTGCTCTCTCCCTGCCCAAGAAAAAGTTATTTTAATAGATTCAAAAGCTTCACTTTACATTTACGGTGCAAAATATTGTAAACATTTGCTATGTGCACACAAAATCCTAAATTAGAAAAGAGTAAAGATACTAAAACCACTGTTTCATTTGCATGGAGTGCATTGTATGCATCTATGGTTCACTGAATCTGGTTTTGTAACAAAAAATCGTTACTTTTGTGATTCTTTGTTCCTTCTCTGGAGCCAGAATCACACAAAAAAAGAGGCTTCAGTATGAGTATAGACCCTCAGTATAAAAGTAATGCCACTCCAGAAAATTCTATTTCTTCCCACTTCTTCCTGTTCCTTTGTGATACAAAATGTGTTAATTAAGTCAAATTTTCTTGGAACATAATCTCCATTCCTCTGCTTCTCATTTTAAATATGGTAAAGTTTAGGCATGTCCTGGTTTGCTGGTGAACTCACATTTACGTTGAAGAGCTTTTCCTAGTTGTCTAGGTTAAACACATTGCCAAAATCAACATCTTTTAGAACATACAAAATTCTGGATAATATTACATACCTTGAAGAATGTAGTGTCAATTTTTGACTCAAAATCAACAGGTGTTTTGATCACTAATATTTCTGAAACTCTGTTCCCTTAGGAAAATAGAATAATGTCTTGCCACAGCAATGTGGTATGATAACTCAGTTAATACAGTGGCCCATGCCATAGGAAATGAAAAATTTTACAGGCAAAACATGTTTTGAATGCGAAAGAACTACTTTTCGTACGAATTAGAAAAAGTGTTTGACTACAGATACTTAAGTGAATGCTGTCACCTATCCTGGGAACTGAATGAAACTGTGATATTATGGAAAAAAGACTGCATGTAATAATCTGCCTGATGACACACAGCCCAAAGAAGGGCAAATTAGAATTAAAATAGTACAGGGAAAAAGCTGTCATAAAGAAATAAATCAAAACATGTACTAGAAATATGCACTTGGAAAACAGTGTCTGTGAAATACTTTTAGTTTACATTTTATGTCTGTATCACTGGAACATGAGACTGAGCTGGAAAGATACTCTTAAACTACTGCATATCAGCGCATTGGGAAGAAAGATGTTTTCATGAAAATATCAGGAAGTGTTTTGCCACAGCTGTTTTAACAAACAGCTGGGTGTGATTTTTGAATATAAGTCCTTAAAAAGTTCTCTCAGATCTTGATATTACTCAAAATTCCTTTCTCCTGAAAAAAACATCCTTGATTTGTTCTCTAGATGCCAACTTATAACAGTTGCATCATTGAAAGAGCAGTAAACTACAGAGGTAACTCTAAAACTGTACAAAAAGATTGTCTAGCTCTAGAAGTTCTTCTTCTGAGAATGGCCAAAGAAGCAAAGCACAATCAGAATAATCTGAAATATGTTTTTTACATCTGTTGCTTTTGTAAAGCATCATACAGCTTTTTACATGTAAAAACTCAGAAAACTGAATAAAGCGAAATTTAGAGGAGCATAATCGAGACTGAAATGAGTGGTTACATTCAAATGTATATGACTGACTAAAACACCCGTTTTTAATCTGCACCCCTTTGAAATGAGTCCCAGCCAAGCTACTCAGAGCTGGGCAGAAAGTGCCCTGCCCGTCGAAGGAGCTGAGTTAACTGAGGTCAGATAGCAGGGCAGGCATCTGGGGCTCCTAACCTAGATCTCATAGTTATAGGACAGGCAATTGCCCCTTTGAAAATGGCACTTTTGTACTGTGAATTAGAATAATTACATAGGCATCTTAAATTCTATTTTAGTTTGCACTTTCTAATGGCACCTTATGGGAAGCTGAAAACAGTCCATAGTTTGAACTTAGACCCCAGTCAGTCACATTCATATTCTCAGACACATAAAAATCACTTACACAATTATTCTTACTGATTTCATAACTTTGTTCATCATTACATTTTTTAGTGATAACAGAATTTGGCTCAAAAAATATGAATACATTGTTTAAGTTTGATTAATTGATTAATTTATCAAACAAAAAAGTAAAGATCCTTATTTCTGAACAATCCCTACTTTTGGGAGACTTATTCTGCAAGTAAGGGAAAGTAGGAATTGGGAAAGAAAAAAAATGCATACCCTCTGCAAGCCATTTGTGTTAATTTTGTACTCCAGAAGGAAGATAATGAAATTCACTTTGCTGAGGTTCATTGTTTATATCAGGAAAATACAGGATATAGGATTAATTTGGTTTTTAGAGTGTTAAAAAAATGAAGTAACGGACATACCCATAGTAAACAGGATGATACTTGCAAAGCTCAAGAAGAGCTATTAAAGTGCTTTTATTAAAAAAGAGTTGAGAGAAATTACAAAAACAGAACTATGCAGTCACAAATAATCTAGACTTGTCAGATATGCCTGCCTTGGAGAGATGGGTGCCTATCGCATGCCGTGATCATGGGGAAGATGCAACAAGACAACAACTGAAACCAGCTGATATACTTCTGGTGCCTCCAGTCCTGTGAGCAACAGGTGTGGATTAAAGCCCTCTTCCAAGTCATCCAGTTTCTAGGTTCTCTTCAGGCTGCAGGTCACTTAATGCCAGAATAGTTGCACAGTGCCCTAATCACTTACATGCAGTGATGAGAATATCACCTCCCTACTTCAAACACTGTCTCAGCTAGGTGTCCCAAGGGGATATCACAAGTACCAAATTCTACCTGCAAGTAGCAAGGGATAACAATAACTTCTATAGGCTGCTGCTAAATCCAGTGCATCCATACATGAGTTTTCCTTTCTCATGCAAACTAAGAGATCAGTTCTGCTACCTTTAGTCAAGATGAATCAAAGCTTACTGCACAAGTAATCCCTGTTATTTCAATTGGACCACAGAGTATGACAGTACTTAAACTGGGTACAAGCTGTAGGCTCTAGCTTAATTTTATGTCTAAGAACTGGGGCTGGGTAGTGGAGGATAAAGGGAAGGTGAATGAATGCTTCTTTTGGTTAAAACATGCAAGTTCCAAAGACACTATGCAGAGGTAACAGAAAATAAAGCCATAACATACTGACATCCTAGAAATTAAAGACATTTACAAAACCCAAGTTGCTCTTTCATAAAGATGTATTAATATTATTTTGCTTTCTCAAAACAGATGAAACCCAATTTTATTTCTGTGATCATTGTCCACCAAAAACCTTCATAAATATATGTATGAATGTGCACTGGTCTGAGTATCTGTGCTGGCAGTGTACAGCACCCTGCTCAAAAACTGCTCAGGGATCTGGGGGATAGTCAGCAGCAAATGCAACATGATGTGACTAAAGCAATCAATTCAAAAAACAAATAGTTATAAGTGGCAAACTTCAAGTTTCAGAGGGAGGACTTCAACAGTAATTCACAAACCACAATAAATAATTTGCACAGTTCTGTATCATGTGTGAACACAGAGATCACAGCAAAAATGCAAAAAGATACTTTTGACATTGTTAACTACTGAAGATAAAGGCAGAGACAGAGACGAAACCTCTACATGTATTCTACTGATACTATTTTACTAATGGTATTGTATCTATAAATATAAAAATACCACCGCTCCCCCCTGCCCTCCCTTCAAAGCCAAAGCAAATATTTTATTTGTGGCAAATGGGATAGCTTGTCGGGACATGTAGTTTACACACGGATCTGAAAAGAACTGGCAATTTGGTATAACCTTCTGTTCTGTGCTGCTTTTATTAGAAGGCTACTTCTGCTAGGAACCTTCTGTTGCTTCCTTTTTAACAGGCATTTGAATCACATTTAATCATAATTATACAACTAGCACTGCTAATTTTTCTGGATAATGCATTTTAACACATCGCATAAGCAGATCAACTCACAAATCTTCAAAGAAAATAGCCCATATAGAACAGAAAAGGAAGTGTCTGAGCAGAAGGGACACTAACTTGTTTCAGATGCATCTAGCTGCACATATATGAAACTCATTGCTATACTATAAATTATTCTAATGCTTGCTGGTAAGCCCTAGTCAGACTAACACTTTGCTTTCAGCTCCATTTCTACTATCCAGAGATGCTGCCTTTCTATCCATAACTTCATCCCCAGAAAAACCCACCCACTCTTCTTTATACTATAATCCATTATTTTTCTATAATTAAAATACATTTATAAATGTATCTTAAAACATTATCTCAAAACAAAAATGCTCTTGAAAATCAGTATCCAAAAATGTTTATTCCTTCCAAAGCTGCAACACAAGACTGTCTAAAAAAAATATAGATAATAATTTTTATCTCTCTGACACTTTTTCTAACACCATACAGTTTATCTTTCCATGCTTCAATAATCCTGGATTTGTGCGCAATCAAACCAAGGAGCCCATGGCTCATGGCTACAGGCGATCCTCTCGCCGAGATGTTTTTCTGCTTCCTAATTATGTCATCATTAGAATATAACCAGTAGCTTGTCTTCCAGAGGGGTAATCATTCATTAATGCAGACAGATAAGACTGTGGTCCATTGAAACTAATGAAGTGGAAACATCCACATTAGTTCTTAAGCCCTGGAGACCATGCCTGTGATACCCTCTGTAGTCCACAAAGCACAGTCAGGCACCTTCTACTGTAACCCTGCAAGTGAAACGATTACCCGCACGGTGTGCTGCTCTGGAGATTGATGGGTCAGAAGGAAAATTTCACTGTCTCCTCTGCTACCTTAAAACTGCCTAGCCCAATGTTCTTTACCTCTCCTAACAGACTGCTTTTATTTGTTATTTGCACTTAATTCACATTCAAATCAAGACCACCAGGTGCGAAGATGGTCAGACTTCAAATACATAGAAGGTTTCTGCCATAAAAGGAAATGTACTCTCCACATCCCCAATGGAAAGGATAAAAATGCTACGTTAAATTGCAGAAGTGAATGCAGGTAAAAAGTAGCAATGTATATGCACACTTAAAGCCCCTGAATAACTGTTTCGTGAGGTTGCGGATCACCATCACTGAAAGTCTTTAAGGTTGGAAAATATCAATATAATTCTTGACAGATACATTGTAACCTTGTTTCAGAACAGGGAACAGATTATATAGTTTTGAAATCCCATCATATTTTTCATACTTCGGTGATTATTTGTTATGTTATTATAAGATCAGAAAACTCCATTAAAGTTCAGCACCCCCAAGTACTAATCGCTGTACAAGCGCTATTTAAAGAAATAAATCCTTCCTTGAAAAATTTATGATCTCATTTCAGATAAGACACAAGGAAAGGTTATAACAGTTGAAGGAATGGCGGATGGCACAACAGTGACAGACAATAACTTTGCAGTTTGTTATTTTCAAAGTGCAATTTGTGCTTTCAATCATGTAAAAGCTCTTAAAAAAATGGTTTCACGAAATAGACAGCCATTGATTTGCCAGCCATGTACCTCTGAGTGATGGGTTGCTCTGGCAAAATCCATGCAAGTAGCACCTATTGTGACAAATAGACCAGTTAACTTGAGGAGTGTGGAGCACCAAGAGGGAGTAATTTCCATTAAGTCTCTGCTATAACGTTACAACAGGCAGAAATGTGCCTTCTCTTCCTCCGCACACATGTATACCTTATATACCTCGCTGGTCTCCCTGAGCTCCTTCCCCAGTCCTCAGGGCAGATAGTATTGGAAGCTTAGTTCTAATGCTCCAAATTGCTTTGTGGGACTCTCCCTCTCCATAGAAAAGTCAGGGAGACCAAATGGATAAACTAAGAGAAGGACAATCAGTTTTTCAGTATTGAAGTTCCACTTCCAGAAGGTTGTTCTTTCCCTGGTTGCTATTAAAGCCATGTGAACTGTTTAGTTAAGAACTATGTTTTTACTTGGTAAAGGTCTGCACCTTTGCAAAGTTTCTTTAGATTATATAAGATTTGCCACCATGACTCACAATTCTCATTTAGAAAGGATTCTGCAAGTACTAGATAAAAAAGGAGACTGACTCCAGAAAGCTAGCCCAAAACTTTTTCCATCTACATCAAAACATGTAATTTGGGAACACTTTACTTACTTCTGATAGTCTTGTGAGTTTTGTTTTTATAAAGCTAAAGTTAGTAATTTTATCTGGTAGAAAAAGATTTTTCAAAAGATGGCTCCAAATCAAGATCAAAAAGAGCATTTATAGACGGTAATTTTCAATAATTTGTTACAATTCCTCCTTCAATATTTTCATGCTTTTGACTGTAAAGATACAGGTACTGCTAGCTTTCTTTTCCCAGCTGATATAACCTTTCCCACTGAAATTCTCTTTGACTAAGAACTCACTTCATTGTCAAATCTCCATTTTCTAAAGCTGCAATTCTTTTAGTCATCTTTGTGGTTACACTGGTAGAATGGGCAATAATCCAATTAGCCAGGAAGCTAAAAGAGCAAGCTGTTATGCTGCTAAGAACACTCACAATAAAACATTTCAGTAATGTAACCCATAATATCAGAACGTTTAATTTCCAAAAATAGGTTAGTCACCTGCAATGACAGTAACAAGAATTTCTTATGACAAGATCCAATTCTTTTCTCACACTACCGTACAAGCCTTCACATTATTTTTTTTCCCCCTAATACAAAAAGCCTGAAAACTTTCCTGGGAAAAGGACTGGTTTGCATAATATGCAGATTATTTCAGTTGCTTGATCACTGTAATAAATGACAGAGAAGATAAACAAGCACTCCTTGCAAATGAAGCATTGCATGCAAATTTCATTTTTATTGGAATGACACTTGGTGACCTATTCTGGAACCTTAAATTGATGAGATTTTCCTAACCAGGCATGGTTTCTAATATTCAGTTAATGAATATAAAAAACCCTCCATGACTTTTATTTAAAAAATACATACATAAGAAACCTCATTAAAAACTTGGGATGGAGAATATCACATTGAAAATGCTTGAATAGACAGAGATTATTACAAAGCGCAGAAGAGAAGCATTTCATGAATAAATCAAAAGGTATTAAGATTAAACAAACATGTAAAGTTTGAAAATTAAAGGAGGTCAATTAATGAAAGCAACAAATTAATTCAATTTTCATTCGAGCACTTGACATTAAACTTACTGCTGCAAAAATAAACTCAATTTCAAGATGTTTGATGCAGAAACACATGTTGGAAATTCAGAATTTGTCTCAAAACTTCAATTCCCTGATTTCTGAGGTAAGACAAAGCCACAGCTTTGTTCTGAGTAGCACTGTATTGAGACAAAATTCCCTAAATCACAGAATCACAGAATCCTAGGGGTTGGAAGGGACCTCAAGAGGTCATCAGTTCCAACCTCCTGCCAAAGCAAGTTCCTTAGGACAGATTGCACAAAACTAGTATTGAATATCCTCAGAGAAGGAGACTCCACAACCCCCCTGGGCAGCCTATCCCAGTGCTCTGTCACCCCCCACTGTGAACAAGTTCTTCCACATATTGGTGCAGAACTTCCTGTGCTCCAAATTGACAATTGAAAATAGGCTGGCCATTTCCCCCTGTGACCTACACTTGAGTTATTTATACACATTAATCAGATCCCCTCTCAGTCTTCTTTTCTCAGGGCTGAACAGCCCCAGTTCATTCAGCCTTTCCTAATAGGGGAGATGCTCCAGGCCCTTAATCATCTTTGTAGCCCTCTGCTATGTAGGACTCTCTCCAGGAGATCCCTGTCTTTTTTATACCAGGGAGCCCAGAACTGGACACAATACTCCAGGTGGGGCCTGACCAGGGCAGAGTAGAGGGGGAGGTTCAACTCCTTTGACCTGCTGGCCACACTCTTCCTGATGCACCCCAGGATCCCACTGGCTCTCTTAGCCACCAGGGCACACTACTGGCTCATGGCCAACCTGTCATCTATAAGGATCCCCACATATGTAACATTGGATGAAATGTCCTAGGGAACCTGCTTGGTCAGGGAAATTGGACTTGGTGATCTCTGGAGGTCCATTCCAACCCTACAATTCTGTCAATCTGTGAGTTTTATCAGTAAGGTCTCTGTGACAATTTTTTAACCTATTCCACTGCCATTGAAGAATCATACAATATAGGACCAGGAACCACAGCTTCTCAGTAACTGTGATTTTTCCTTTACACTGTGATGTGTGCTTCCAAAACAAAAAGAGAACAATTTTTTGTGTCTACACAGCAAACACAAATAACTACACAATTGCAGAGCTGGCAAGCATTTATTTCAGTGCTTGTCCATACAATTTTCAATATAGACAATTCATATTTTTCCAAAACTGAAAAATGAAACAGAAATGAAAGATGAAATGTGATCTTGAAATCTTTGCAAAGAAATAACTTACATGGGGCTTGACAAAATACTTTAATTAAAACTTGGTAAAGAATTTCATTGATATGAACAATATTTTGGAGGATGGCTAATAAGAACCCAGAATGACTGCACTGGAAATCTAATTTACCTTAGGCTTCACTACATTTTGTGTCAGATGAATGATGTCTCTGAAATTGTAAGTGCTAATGGCAATAACAAAAATTAAAATTTTTCCCATTCTTGCAGCAGAGGTGCCACCCACAGGAAAATGTGCCTAGTCAATAACAAAAAAAGATACATAGAGGTCTAGGAGCCAGATAAATCTCTTCTCTGACTGCCTAAACTAAGCAGTAGTTGCTAAGGAAGGATACACAAATGATATAGGTGGCAGAAGGAAATCAAACATGGGCAGAGACCAGTTGCCTTATCAAACTATGTGTCAAAAATAATACAGGAATCATACTTATTTTCTGAAATTCTGATTTGATAAGCCTTTATTTCACAATGGAATGACATCTATATAGACAAAAAAATAACAACCTTGGTACAAGGTAAGGATTTATAAATTTAAGAAAGTCTTCAAGTAGGGATGCCACTGTGACTGTGCTCCTCTGTGAAGCCGACCCCTTTCACAGTACCCTGGGAGGCATAAGGTACAAATGCTCACATATTCTGGCAGCACTGGAACACACGTGCCCAGATCTTTGAGCTATTAACTTGATGCATACTCATGAAAAGTCATGCACAGTTAGTTCCAGTTAAACAAATTCTTCATTCGAGAACTGTTATTTTACTATTCCCCAGGGTTTACCTAAACAAATATTTTTTTTAAAACTGCAACTCAGTTCCTAAAGGTATCATCTGAATAAGGCATTTAAAAATTTTTCTTTTACTGATAGGAAAGCTTTTGAAAGGTGACAGGGAGTCGGACAAACATATACTGAGTCTGTGCAGTAGCAAGAATCTTCAGCCTTTTCTACAGTGTAAGAATTCAACTTTTCTGCATGTAGTTATTTTAAACATTTGCAAAACTCGTGTTCTTGAAGAAATACAGGATTTTTATAAAGTGAATTGTCATATTGTATCTATCATTTCATCATTCATATTAAAAATCCTTGTTTAGGGGCTTGGCACTGAGGTTATGATTTGTTCTGTTCTTTGAAACACAGTATTTGAGTTTTTATTTAGGTAAGGAGCACTTGAAGAAAAGAGTTATGCATTTATTTTATAGCTTGTTGAAAATCACCAGACCCTAGAACACTCCGGCAGCGAGCATGGGACCTTCTCAAATTACCATTACTGATCAAGCTTGCCAGGATTTTCTTGAGTGAAATATGCACATATTTTAACTCACTAGCTTTAATCAAGACAGCTTCCTGTTTATGCTGTTTTTTTCTTTCTCAGACTTCCTTTTTGTATTCATTCTGGGTTGCAAGGATAAATTCTTCATTTTCAGTGGAGAAAAAAAAATGCATTTTTATCTGCATGAGCTGCTACAGCTGTACAGTATTCATGTGTTCATCCTAAGTGTCTGAGAGGGTGTCAAACCCAGCAGATACTGTTCGGCGTTACAGAAGAGAAGCGGTATTGAAAAGCATAACAAAGTCCTCTCTGGGATACATCAACAATGTCTGAGTTGGGTAGCTTGAAACGCTAACAACATGCCATCTGTGTTTTAGTGAGGGTTAGCTACTGCTTAAATGATTGTGATTAACAGCCAGAGCTTTATACACTAACAAGCCAAGTTTGATTGTAATTCTTTGGAGAGTAATCATCACTCTACCCTGCAATTATACACAATGTGTGTTGAATTAGAAGCAAAGAAAAAGAACATGAAATAACTTTCAGACTTGGAAAGGCAGGCTATTGAACACAAGCCAAAGGTGAGATGATTGGTGAGAACTGATTCATTGTAATATTGCTGATATATCATAAAAAGATCAAAGGAAAAGACAATTTGAAGAGTTACTGGGAAAAAATGAGGAACATGGCAGGAACATAAGTTATATTAAATAAGAAGACTATCAGCATACACTTTTGAAAAAAAACCCAAAAAAATCACCGCAGAAACATTTAATTTTACAACAGAATTGTGAACTATGGAATTTTTTTTTACTTTACGTCATTCCTTATTTCTTTTGCTGATAGCTCAGCACTGAATGACTACTTTCACTTTAGCCCACTCACAACAGATGTGCTCTTGCCTTTGCTTTCAACTTGCTCTAAAGCTGTAATAAGCAATGTTTAAAAACTATATAAAGTTCCATTGAAATCTATAAGCCCAGGCTAATTTTGTTGAGAAAGGAGGAAGAAGAATACTAATGCCTCAGAAGCAGTTTTTTCATCAGAAAATTAGCCTTCCTTACAATGAAGACACAAGCGGATGTTTTTTAAAAGGTGTGTGGCAGCAAAATGATAAATTATTGAATTAAAACACTTGATTCATCTAGCCTACAGCTGAGGTCACACCTCACACAAACTAAAAATCACACATGTAACTTCGAGAGGTGTTATGGAATCATAGAAGGACTAGTGAAATACGTTTATCAGTTTCCTTCTGAGCTTTCAAAGCAAACAGTGCAAGTCAAAATTGCATTTGAAGCATTTAAGGAAGAGTGGAATATTTAGCCTAAGAGAGTGAAAATGTTCTCCCTGCAGTGTACATTTCTTCTCAATCCCCAAGAAGGGCTATTGCTCATTTGACAATGATTCTGCCTCGAGTCTTAGAGCTCCCTTTCCCATTACATATCTTGCACCAGATCTGTTCATCCTCACATCCTTTAATACTGGAAGACCAAGACCAAGGCAACACTGCATTTTTCTGGTTCAGGGACAGACCTTGCTGCTGCTTCTGTCCCAAGAAAGAAGCTGAAGATGTGCAAGGTGGAAAAGAATGGTGTGAGACGTGGAGTCTGGTTTCTACACCCACTGCTGGCAGAGTAGGTGGAATAGGGGGAATTCTCCCTCCCAGATTTTCAACCTCCTCTGCATTTCTTGCCACCGAGAGAGAAACTGTCACCAGACTGCCTTCACATGACTGCCATAGGCAAGACAGGCAGATCGGCCAAAGCTGCTTCTTTTCGCAGAGTGCCACTCAAAGCTGCTCCTCGCTCCACACAGGCCTGGAGCATCTCCCACCTCCACTCCTTCCAGAATCACTTGGCTCCCTTCCATCCCCTAGCCATTTCATGTTCACCTGTGACTTGTCCTCCTGTCCTGTGCACCTACACCTTGCTGCTTTGCATCAAATCAGAGGGTTAAAGAAGTGGCCATTTATAGGTTGTTGCTGCTTTCTAGTCCCCTTCTCCAACAGCATAAGTAGCTTTTGCCTAGGTCCCTAATCATCCATAATCTTGTCCTTCCTGCCTGATTATCTTCTATTCTGCCAATTTGATGCTTTTCTTGAACACCCACTCCATCACTCCCTGCTTCTCTAATAGCCTGTGGAGAAAGAAATACTTTTCCATTTCTTTTTTCATCTTTTTTTTCTCCCTTTAATCTCTTTCTAGCTCAACAGTCCCTTCTTCATACTCCTCACCCAAAAATACAGATTCTTATTTAGAATATTTATTAACTCCAGGAAAATGTGTTAAACCTCTAAACAGGGTTTGTTTGGGTTTTTTTAAGTTGCAGAAATATTGACCCAAAGAGAGGAGGTTCCCAAGACCACCACATATACACACATGAAAAGGCATCTGAAATACACAGTCATCTGAAAGAAATAAATATCAGATCATCACCACTGTCCACTATCTGGGACTAGCTACCTGTCAAATTCTTCTGATACTTATCTCCAGTGGTAGGCCAGAACT
Organism: Laterallus jamaicensis coturniculus; assembly: GCA_022605575.1. NCBI lineage: Eukaryota > Metazoa > Chordata > Aves > Gruiformes > Rallidae > Laterallus > Laterallus jamaicensis. Next base: position 62,940,501 of record JAKCOX010000002.1, on the reverse strand, counting down.
TTTGCAGCACTATTGTCTTGAGGACACTTAGTATTATCTTCAATTTACATACAAAATAAAAAAACCCACAACACAACACTTTACGTATCTGTCAGGCACTTCATTTTTTAAAATTTAAAGCTCTGTTCAATTTATAAGTTTTATTCATTTATAAAATGAACATGTTGGAACCAGAAGGTTATCTCAATCTCTTTTTATCCACTGGTATGAGTAAAATTTTTCTTACCATTAAAAATATTTGCTTTTTCACTACCTTTTTAACAATCTCTCTGGTAGCGGACATGATGGTATCTCAGCAACTCTGATCCCTGTATAGGCCCTGAGATTTCTGAGATGCATTGTTCATCTTCAGCAGGCTCTACCATACAGTCTTCTTTCTATATATGATTACTCTCTGCAGGAATCATATGGAACACACTACAACCACCATCACATGTGAAAATGTAACAATACAAACACGTCAAGAAAACAGGGAGTTGAAGAAGTGTTACAGAAAGGGGAATGAAAATTCATTTTTCATTACTTGTTTTCTATAGTGGTGCTCACACTGATACATGGCCACCACAATTCTGATTCTGAACCATGGACCAGGCTTCCATCAAGCACCAATGAGACATAAGACATTGCTCACTACCCAAGACTTTCTGTCAGGGAAGTAGTACCCTTGTCACTAGACTGCACAGGGGAATGCCTTCCAAAGTGGCCCATGTTGATGCAAACACTCAAAAAATGCCTGGATAAGAATTGAAAACAACATGAAATAACTTAGGTTGTCCTTGAGGACAGGCAAAGTCAGAAGGTTTTTTAAGCATAAAAATAATGGTGGTCCCATGCGGTAAGCCAGAAAACTGCCAGTTTATTTACTTCAAAGGCTTAGAAAAGCTGCCTAAAAGAGATGGACAGGTGGCAGAAAAGGAGAAACATTTTGCCTTTTTAATGCCATGCTCCTCCACAAGCGCAGCTACTTAGTGGAACTCCACCTGGGTCAACAGATGAAGTTCTATTTCATCTGGGACCATCTGGGTCCTATTTGTATAAAAATATGAGTGAGATTTGTTATGCATTTCATTGTGGAATCCTGGTATTATGAAGATTTCAGACCTGCCCTGGCAAAATATTAGCCTTTTCCAAAGGTTGGTTGTTTTTTTTTTGCAAACTAAAGAATCTTTTTGAATTTCCAAACTAAAAATTGTAATAAAGAAAGTTTGGTGTTATATGTGTGTGTGTATATATATACACATTTTATACATATATGTACATACACAGACTAAATTACTATAACAAAACAAAGATTTTTCAACTGATATTTGCCAGATATATTTGCTACTAATTTCTCTTCTATATAAAACCTGGTTTATCCCAAGTTTCAAACTGTATATTTTACAGAGTGGTAAAACCATCTCAGATATAGCTATCAGTTTTACAGGGATCAATTGGTTTAACTGGTGTCAAATTCTATGAAGTAAAACCATCCAGCACATAACACAATCGTTTTTAAGACTATGCAGTATAAATTGTAGAATGGATCTACAATACATGTAATTTAAAAATGTGTTTTGATAGCTTATTTGGAGTTGTATTTTAAGATATCTGGGTTTATTTGAAAAAAAAAAAGAGATAGGGTTCTTTATTTGGCCAAATAAAGAGATTGACTTAACAGTTCAAAGTAGAAATGCATAATCTCTATGGATAAACTGTTAAATTAATTTGGAAATAAAAATTTTAGCAATTGGTATCAAAAAGCTTTACTTCCAAAAGGAGTTCTTCATAATCTATTTAGAGCAAGGACAATTTTATGGTCATTTTCCAATTAAGGGTACAGAGTTGAATGCACTGCACATAATTCTTCTTTAATTCATTAAAAACCATGTCTACACATACAGTTGGCAGAATATATATATATTCTTAGTGTAGGAAAGGGAGAAAAATGGTCACCTATCTGTATCTCTGGAGTTTTATAACCTACATAGGACCTGTCTGAAAGACTGTTACTGATCCTTTACATTCATATCTTTTGACAAGTTAGATGCCTTAGAGAAGAGTCAATTAGAATGAAAGAAAGTCCTGTAAAAAAATAATAAAATCAGTGCATTTTATTTTTAAGATTACTCATTACCATCATATCTGGGTCTGTAGAGAGAAGAAAAGTGCAGCTGTGAGTTGCTGATAATACTTGACATATTTCACTTTCCATTTTGATAAAGATGATCCCCCCCTAAACAGGTCCTGTTAAGGAGAATTGGGTTATAAAGAAAATTACTCCACTCAGGGAAAGTCAGCTGTTTATAAACTTGAATGGAACAATATGTAACCCAAGTCCCAGGCTGACATTTTGTGCAATGGACCTGTACAGGTAGGAGGATGACATGATGCCCAACCTCAATGACAGAAAAAGTACTAGAGTAGTAGGGTTGTCACTGCAACTTGCATGAAGTATTAGCCAGGAGTCAATCTTCAAAGTCTGCGGAACAGGCTTAGTTAGATGGAAAAGTGGAGGAAAACTTTCTGGCTTACAACTTACATACATAACACATTTGGTATTAATTTAATGTGCATTTGGCCCAAGCCAGAAGTAATACTGAGCTTGAAAGAGACTAATCCAGACTTGTAACCATCTTATCCAGAATTCTGTCTCAATATGATACAGTTAAAACAGCAAATTAGCCACAAGATTTTTAAAAACTGAAAAGTTAAACTACAGAAATGATAAGCTGTCTTAAAAGCTCCAGGACTATTTTAAAACATTTTATTTGCTTTCTGTATTAGGTCACAGGGTCACATGTTCAAGGTTTGTTTTCCTGCACATAGAATGAAAGTTTATGTGTTTTTATCTTCCTATAGGCTTGTTTTAAATAGAAACCTAAATTCTAGTAAATCTCTAATGCAGTAAATCATGTGCACATGTGGGGCATTGTGGGATTGTTTTTGGGTATATATATATGTATAGATGTATGCAACAATCATTCCAAAGGTATATTAGAAAACTAGAAAAGCTTGCAATGTTAGAAATATTAACTGGAAATATCTTTGACAAAGTCAAAATACTTTTGATTTAGTGTCAAAATAATTGTATCTGAAAACAATAAGTATGTCAAATTCTGCATTAAATTCAGCATTAAATTAAGAAAAAAAACACAGTTAAAAGATCTATAGCTTAAAGCTCTCTTATGGGGAGGGGTGATGTAGGTGAATACCTCTCCAATACCACCTATGACTCTCCTAGAAATAATCAATTAACATTTTGTTCCATGTATCTATTTTTATATAGTGCACATCTTAAAGCTGTCAGTTAAATTCCAGAATGCCTTGTTTAAATTTACATTGAAAATGTCCCATTGCTAGTGGTTTAGAAACTGGCAGTTGCTGTATGGTAGTCAGTGTCCAAAGCAGAGCCTTGGTCTAAATAATGTGCCTAGTTTTTGCAGATACTTTTATATCAGTATTTTAAGATGAATAGACATGTGTGGATTTTTCTAATAAGAAAACTGTTTTCCTGCCTTTGCTTTGGGAATAAATTTTCAGAGATTAAACTCTGCTCTTTTGGGAGCTTCAGAACAAAAAGATGCATAAGATTAAATGTACCTACACGGGCAAAATTCTGCTTTCTTGTAGAAAGAGATTTAATAAGCATATCCATTTTCTGTACATCACCGTTGAAGGGGATAGCATTTTCTTTTAACATGTGAATGAAAGAACAAAGCATGTAAACATTTTACTGGGCTCAGATTCTACTCTGCACCTCTAATAGGAAACTCATGGAAAGAAGTAGCCATTCACACTCTTTGCCTGGAGGCTGTGGAGAGATATTACTATTTAAAATCCAGTCACGGTCTCAGAGCAATTCTCAGTCCTGCATCAGAACCTTATGCCAATGGAAACTGGGTGGCAAAGACACTGAGCATCATTCAGATCAGACGAAAAAAAAATCTCCATTCACAGGAGTCTTCAGACATTAAATTAATTTTCTCATGATTAAATAGAAAGTTTCTAGTATCAATCTTCTAACATATTTCAAAATGGAAATCCACTAGACCTGAAGATGGCAACAGAAAATGCCCAGCTTTGCCCTGCTTGTCTTAGTTCATCAAACTCAGGTGAAGGACATCACTGGTATCCATGGTTCATCAGGGTGGTCTCTTCTGTTTGGATTTTTTTAAAAAATCACAGAGAGAACCATTTACAGCATAACATATAAGCGAGTTGCTGGGTCACTAAATCCCCTCAAAATGACAGAATGGACACTTCAATTACTGCATGAAGAAAAACTTAAAACTGGGGTAGTGCAAATCTCTGTTTTCTAGAATCACCACAGTTCCAGCCAGTGATAGAGTTAAGGTGAGCATCCATGTCATAGGATTGCAGCACGTGCAGACATAGCACAGGATACACAACTCGTGCCCCAGATGCTGGCAGTTCCTCAAAAGAAGAGCTACATGTTACTGCAGCTGGAAGCACCCCCTCCACTTGGGCTTCAGAGGACAAAAAATTTAAATTTAATCCAGTTTTGCTCCATTTGACAGGCATATTTACTGCAAACTAGGAGATCTTTAACTGATTGAAGTTCCTTTGTACCTTTGCTTGCTTACAGAACTTTTATCATGGAAAAAAATAGTGACTTTACTGCCCTTTCCCCTTCTTTATTTTTTACATTCTTTCCATTTTTTCCAGCTGTCTTGTTTTGCTCTCTTCCATGATGTAGATGAAGAGGGAACAAACACTTCTAAATATCAAAATCAAATCTGAGATCAAAACACACTTCCAGGTGAATTAACTCTAATTCTTAGTAATTTAAAATACTTCAAGTTTAGTTAAATTCCAAACCATTTCTTTCTTTTTAAGATTTTTTAAAAATGCTTTTAACAAAATATGACTGCACTGTAGTTTCTCTGTCTCTCTCTCACACACAAACAAATATCACTAGCTATAAACTGTATGCAATAAAGATGTAATAAAGATAAATGCAGATTCTCTTTCCACTGCACTTTTCATTTTTCCAGAAGACTGGTCTGTTGACAGACTGACTTACTAAGAGATTTTATTTGAAATCATAAATAAGTTGTATTCACTGATCTAAATTGAATTAATATTGTAGAGAGAGTGCTATAAGTAAAAATATAATGAAGAATAATGCAGGTTGAACAAAAGGAAGGTTGAAATATTCATCATATAAAGGAATTATCATTCCATTTTACATTCTTAGAGTAACTGACATTAAAAAACAAATGCCCATAAGAATTGTGCTTAGAAAACAAAATCTTTGAATCAGTGTTAAAACCGTCTCAGTTATCATTCAGAGATTACACGATATGTGGGAAGTGTAGTCTGTTAGGGATGTAACAACAGCATCAATTAATTTCATATGTTTTTTTTCCTTGCCTTTTACATGATTCTGAAACACTCAATAAATGAGACCTGTTTGATTCCCTAGAGCTCAGGCAGCATGACTCCATTACCCACTGGTGAATCCAATAATGTCTCAGCAGTCCGGATTTCAGAAGCCTTCCTTGTCATCAGCTCTTTCCAACTATTTTCAACATACCATGGAACAAAGCATTGCAAATGAAAATAGCCTTTTGAGATCATGAAGAGAACACATTACTCGAACAAAGAAGGCCACGTACATCAATTCAGGTTTGAAGAGATGTAAGTGGGCATCTTAGGCCTCTGAGGTTGAAGCATCCCTGTTCTGTAGGATTACACAAAACTCTGCCATGTTTTCTTACACCTATCTTTTATCTTTATTTCTGACCCAATTCCTCCTCAGGCCCTGATCTTTCAGCCTAATTTGTCTCCCCTACTCCCTGATTAGCCACTGGGGTGAGAAGATCTCCATTTGCCATAGTGCTGGTGCCACTGCTGCATGCTGGTGGGCACTCATATCAAGGGAAGCACAAGGCTCCAAGCTTTGGAAAGCCCTCTCCTGGGAGCTTGTTATTATCCAAAAAGCAACAGCGAGTCAACTGAAAAACACAAGGCAACAGTCCCCAAAGGCTTTCTGAGCTCCAGTCAGCAAGTACAAAGGCTCATATTCTCCCCTCTGATCCTGGCCTTGTTTTTCCCTCTTGTTCCAGCAGCCATATGACCAGCCAGGATCACTTCAATGCATTACGGGCTGTGTTTACCTTTCACTAGAAGGTTTGCATCTAAACTCAACAGGAGGAAATTGAAATTCAGTGGAATTTCTGATTGTGAAAATAATTTCTCATCACTAAATCTTCATGGAAAACATTTTAATGGCCATAAAATTAGGGCTTTTGTTCTCACAGGTAAAAGAAAATAGAATATCAATACAAAGGTTTTTCCCAAGACAATAGCAGAAAACACTTTCAATCTAGGTATTCTGTATGCTGGGTGACTTATTAGGATACTTTACACAGTCCCTTGTAACATTCATCTGATTGGGCCACTGCCAAAAAATAAAACTATTTGGAATTCAACACATGTTACTCAGAACCACCCGCTTTGCTATTTATCACTACGCAACCTCCTACTATAAGCATGGCAAAAGGAAAAAACCCACAGAATTTTGAAACTTGTCTTTATCACCCTACATTTTTTTCACTCTCTAATTTGAATTTCCTTTAGAAGAAGTCACCAATTTGGGACCACCCTTTGGATCTTGTCCAGAGCCACATAACTCAGAAAACAGGATTTAAAGATGATATATGAGTTACAGCACAGAACAGCAGTAGAAAAAACCAACCCCACATTCTAAAAAAGTTCCCTCTTTGGCTCAAAAGGCCATGCCTATATTAGCACAGCAATGCAGTCTTGAGAAACCTTTCTTACTTGTGTGGACTCTAGAATAACACAAACTAACAAATTACAAAACCACTGATCCCTTTGCCTTGTAGCACTCCTACAGTACCCAGTCAGAAGGCACTGAAAATACACAGGAAAGAAAGTGCTTAGCTTTAATGAAGGGGTGGGTGGTGCTTACGTCTACACCAGCCTAGCTGTGGATCCAGAGGTCACACAAAACTTGCACCATGAGGCTAGCCGTACTCAGAAGTATAGGCAAGGCAAGTATAAAAATATAGACATATTCAAGGGTGGCATCCTAGACCATGCAGTCATGTAAGTTGTAGGCTATAGAAATATCTTGAAGAGTAATGATTAATTTTTGCAGCAATGCAAGTACAAAAAAAAATCAAACTTATTATTAGTCCAATTAGAATGACTTCTAGCATAATTATTGCAGTTTATTCTGCATAATGACAGAATCTAAGCTGATATGCATAAAGTTATCCATTTCCGTGTTGTTTTACTATGACTGTCTCTGTGTTGCTATGGTCAGTCTCCAGCCCCTAAATCCCTCTATGACTCTCAGTATGGTGGTTGTCTATGAAGTTTGGCCTTTTTAGCATGTCCACAGCTGCCAGATCCTGTGTATCTAAGTGACTTGCCTCCAGCAGAGCGAAGTGCAGTGCACTCAAACCAGCTGAACAGTCAGTAGACCAAATAATCCCACACTAGCAGCCTACAGCTCAGTTTAGAGCAAAACACTAGTTTTAATTAATTACATTAAAGCACCTCTGAAAACAAGCTTAGCCAACAGGTTATATAGCCATCTTTCCAGTGAGGATAATAGCCAGCCTGCAATTATGAGTTTAACAGTCATTGTAATGATTATTTGCCATATATGAAAAATCAAGAACTTCCCTTTTTTTTAATTTAGCTGAGATACCAGAAGAAAAACCACCTTACCATAATAAAGAGGTTTACCAAATGCATAGACATAACACAAAATAAGAACTCCAGACCTAGGAATCTCAGTTTACTGGTTTCTGTGGTTTTCTTTTGTGGAATATAATATTTCTATTGTGCTTTTGCAGGAATCAATCAACAGTATTTTAAAGTAAGAATCAGGAGTATGGAAGCATCTTTAAATGTTTTGACATTTTACCACCTTAGGTTTGCTGTGCACCATCTTGACTTTACTTTTAGGTAATGTTTCTAGGGTGCTACTACAGATGGGGAGAAGCATCCATATAGAATTACAGAATCACAGAATGGGTTGAGTTGGAAAGGTCCTTTAAAAATACTTAGTACAACCACCCTGTCATGGTCAGCGACATCTTCCACAATATCTATTTGCTCAAAGCCCTGTCCAACCTGACCTTGAACACTTCCAATGATGGGACATCTAGAACTTCTCTGGGCAACCTGTTTCAGTGCCACACAACCCTCATCATAAAAAAAAAATTCTCCTTTATATCCAATATAAATCAACCCTTATCCTGTTTGTCAAGCTGCTTTTGCCTACAGCATACTCAGAACGCAAAAATCTGGCAATGTGGCACCAACAAGGAACATTCCATTGAACTACCTGTGTATACATTTATTCTCATTGATATTCATGAGTAGCAGTGGCCATCTAACAGAAAGAAGAATAAGTTCTTACAACCCTAGACATGGACATCTCTGCCAGGTAGAAAGAAATTCAACAGTCGCTCCAAACAAAGTTGGAAAGGTCAAGCTGACGCTGAGACAGCTTACCTTACAGGGAACAGACTCTTTGTGTAACTGCTAATGGGGAAGAGTCACTACATTCAGTCTGTAGGGAACCACTTATTAAATGGGTCAAAGAATACATATTTCAAAAGTTAGACTTGGCAATAAAGGGCGTAGTCTCATTCTGTAATAAACACAAGCTTGATGTTCACAGAAATAACACTGTCAGAGTTGCCCTTTAGAACATTGATCCAGTGCTGGTAAACATCAGGAAGAGGTCAGAAAGCATGCTGCAAGTACAAGCCATGGATATTATGTTACTGAATTGCAGTGAAAACAAAATAATATGAATAAAGCAAGCTTGATAAACTCATAATGCCAAATATTTTTCTCAATAATACAGTACCTACAAACAATCTGCACTGCTGCCCATAAGGAAAGACTAATTTTGATAATCTAAATATTTGTCCGCTAGTCCCAACTGATTTGTCAGTAACGATGTTAATGTGCTGGGAATGGTAATGCAATGATTTTGAACACACTTTTATGCTTCCTTTGATATTCTAAGCTTCTCAGTTGCTGTCCCTGAACAGGAAAATCACATAATTACTGCTGCAAAGAGGCTTGCCATAATCCAATGTTTAGTACGGACCTCTTCTTTCTTTAGAATGTAAACTCTGAAATGCGAAACTCAACAGGAAGCAGCCAACAAATGCACGCATTTTTCAATAAAAATGGTCTTGTGCTAACAAAATCATAGCCTGCTAATGCACCTTTTAGATTGATAAATGTGAAAGCTGAACAATGCGACTTTCCTGCCAAGTTTTTAATTTGCATAGGATACTTCAAGGTCTCCATTCAACTTATTTGGTCTCCTATATGAAATCAACAAACATGAACCACTCAATTTCTCAGCACCAATTTCCCCTTGTTTCCCTACTTTCTCCTTCCAAGCTCTTCATCTCCTGCAAAGCACTGAGCCTTGTGAAACCAAAGTGTGATACAGCAAGCGAACCTTCCTATTATGTAGTAAAGATGAAGAAATGGATTCACACAACAGATAAAATACCAGCCAATAAAAAAGAGCTTGAGATGAGATAGGATTGATTTTTTTATAACCATAATTTTTTTCACAGTAAGAAAATCCAAGATGCAGAGTTACATAGAATGAGAATGGTCTGGCTTGGAAGGAACCCCAAGGATCATAGAGTTCCAACCCCCTGCCACATGCAGGTCCACCAACCTCCAGGCATGACCTAGACAAGATTACCCAGCACCCCATCCAACCTGGCCTTGAACACCTCCAGGGATGGGATGGGGCATCCACCATTTCTCTGCGCAGCCCATTCCAGCACCTTGCCACTCTCTCTGTAAAGAACTTCATGGGACTCATGGGCTATGGTAAAGGAGGCGTGAGAACCAAAGTTAAAGGTAAAAAATGTTCCAATATGACAAAGAATACACACTGTAAACACATACACGCACACAAGAAGAATTCCCTGAAAAATCCTATGAGTGTAGATGTTTTGTCAACTTTACCTCATGCTTGAAGGTAAACATTGAAATTGCAGATTGCAAAGAGCTGGCCTTGAAGGTTTTGCACAGCTCTCATTCACTTGACAAAACTTTTCCCTTCCCTTCCCTGTTCCCAAAATGGGGTGGCTGTGTTTGACCAGCACAGCCTTTGACTAAGTAGTCCTGCCTATTTTGTGGCTGTGCTTGAGACTCTCCCATGCCGCTGTGTTTGGCTTCTTGGGCATTGTGAGAAGAAAACTCAAAAAGCAGTGCTCCATTTGAGAAGTAGGACCTTATGGGTCAAATTCAAGAATGTATTTCCTGAATTCCTCTGAAAACTAATCGACATTGCTCTGTGTAGAAAGCCGTTCTTCAAAAGGAGAGACCTGGCCCTGAAACCTGCCTCAGAAGGACAGGAAAATATTGAAATATAACATTACTGGGAACAAAAAAAGCTTTGCCAGCTTCCCCCAAGGCTGAGAGAAGCATACAAATTGTTGCACCCTTTTGAAAAGAGATGTGCATCCTGCAGAGCCATCCCTTCATTTCTCTATACACCCATTCCTTAGCCAGCACAGAGATTAATAGGAAATTTAAAACCTGGCTTACTTGGTTCAATCTGGTTCTCTTGGTACAGAAAGAAAAATGGTCACTGGAAAAAAAAGAAAGATGTATAGGAAAAAAGCAGGAAAAAATGTCTACTGTAGTGAAGCAGCAGCAGTTTACAAACAACCTAGGTGACAACAGGAGAGACAGCAACAGAAACCAGAGATTGCAGAGACCTGTGAAAAATCAGAGATTTTAGCCATGGAAAGATGTATGTGGTTTTGAGTAAACTTTCTTGCTTCTTTTGTTGGTTGTTTTCTCTCTCCCTCCATTTACTCTACATACTATGTTACCCACACCACTGTTGCTGCTTCTGTATTGCACCGTCAGACTATTCGTACAGTTGCTACCCTTTCCACGCCAGAAAACAAATCTTACACTTATCTAATCTATTTATATTGAGGGTGTCTTGAGTAAACTGTCTGTAACTTTATGAACTTCTCCGCACAGGATGGTCTCATTTGAACTACCCCCTAGGCACTGCCAGAGTATTTGTTTCCAAAGACACAGAGAGAAACAGTATAGAAAAAAAAGTTATAGAATGCTTTTTTTCCTTTTTTAAAATAAAAGGGGAGGAGGGGGAAGGAAAAAAAGGATCAGACTATCCTCTCTATATGAAAAGTTTTATTACCCTTTTTGAAATCTGAACAAAATAAACCTACAGATAATAACTGATGGTGTGAATCAAACACAGGCAGTTCCTAAGAAGGGAGGACACTGTCACCTGAATCACACACAATTTCACATAATGATAAAAGAAAAGTATTTTGGTTAAACTAGAAAAGCAAGACTGAGGTTTAAAACATTTAGAAAATAATTAAAATATGACCTTGATCCACAGTGGTACTTGGATAAGCATCTTCATTTGGTAGTCCAAATTAACATGTGGTATCTTCATTAGAAAAACAACACAGCTCACAAATTACAAAGCATACATCTCTGAATACCTTTTAGAATTAGCTTTCATGCTTGAGTGAACAAAAAAGTAGTTGATTTTATAAGAAATATAAAGCTATTCCTGAAAACTGCTGAACCTTTTAAATCCCACCAACCAATACATTACAAGCAGCACTCTAAATGTCACCCGTTGCAGTCTGTACCTTCCTTACATAGAAGAATCAACCTCTGTAAGCAAAATAATTGGGGAGTGCAGAAATATCCGTGCAATTACAAAAACAATGCAAAAAATAAACTTACTTAATCCCAAGGGTCTAATCCTGGCAACAGTCATACAAAGGAGTAGCATTATTCTAGTCTGAACAGACACAATGAATAACTTTGCTACAGCAAATATTCCTCTGCAAGTGTTTCCAGGATCTGTTCCCAAATCTATAAAGAAACCATGTTAAAATCTCAGGTAAAGTAGTTTTCTACATTTATGTAGTTTACATTTGAATAAAATTACATAAAAATATGTAATTTAACATTAAAGCTATGCTAGGAAATTGAAAGAATTGCTTGTTTTTTCCCCTCCATCGGCTATCAAAAAAGCAATTTGAAATTGAATAAAAAGGGAGATATTATCTGAACTGTAGGTGTTGTGAAAACTGTGCAGTGAAAATTAAAATACTAGTTTGTGCTGCAGCCATAAATTACTAAAGTAATTATCTAGTAGCAGGCATAACTGAATCATTCAAAGGGGTAATTAGCAATCAGACATAATGAGTACTGCTACTATTTCTTGTCATACTGTATTTAGCTTCTGTGCAGCCTAGAGGAACTGAATTATTTCCTACCCTTCTCAGAGGGCATTACTGCTATATTGAGTGCATCAGCCCATATTATTACTCCCAGTAGTTTAATTCTTCACTGGACTGCACACTTCTGATTTCTCCTGTCAAAGTTTCGCCTGATCTCCTGGGTCCTTTTAAGCAGGTATCATCTACACAGTTTTCTCTTTGGCCTTAGCATAAATGTAAACTGCTACATAATCAAATTACATGTCTCTCTTATTTTTTATTGTATTTCTGTCCGTGAACATATGCTGCATCCTATAGACACTTTATGTTTTCTATAGTACTTGGACAGCATACACAGTATAAAACGGAGGACTTTCATTAAACTGTATATCCAGAGACCATGGAGGGAGTTAGGCCATTAATGCTGACATTTCCGATAAAAGGTGAAAACACACATATGCATTTGGTCAAAGGTCTTTTTGAGGAAACACACTTTTTTTCCAGAGAGTTCAATACCCAGGCTTCACAAGAAATAAAAACTACGACAACAAAAGACAAAAATGAAAAGCAGTTATTGCTTTTATTTGGGAAAAAAGATAGTGTAGAGAATTCAGATTCCTTGGTTAATAAATTCTGTTTGGGGTCTGTTTAAATGTAGTTTTTTAATAAATAGTTTAATTTCAACCAGGCGATGCCTTATTGTTATAAGCTTCACATTACTGATGGTCTCTAATTTTGCTCAAAGTTTTTGTACATGTGTATACTCAAGAACATACCTAGCATAGAATTTGGAAGAACATCTCTTTATGAAAGCCGGATTCTATCAATATCCTTGTACAGTTCAAGGATTGTCTAGTATTAGGAAACAATAGAGAAATTGATTACTATGAAAATGGGTGGAAGTGGATGCTTTAGTAAAAGAAGAAATACCTGATATGAAAACTCCAGAGTAGAAAATATCATATTGTGGAAATATTGGATATAAATAATATTCACATATTACAGGATAAGGGACAAAGGCTCCAAGTTAGAGTATAGGAAGTTCTGCACCAACATGTGGAAAAACTTTTTCACAGTAAGGGTGATAGATCCCTGGGACAGGCTGCCCAGGGAGGTGGTGGAGTCTCCTTCTCTGGAGATATTCAAGACCTGTTTGGACTCCTACCTGTGCAATATGTCCTAGGGAACCTGTTTTGGCAGGGGGGTTGGACCCAATGATCTCTTGATGTCCCTTTCAGCCCCTACGATTCTGTGATTCTGTGATTAGGTGTCAGTGTTCAAACTTTCTTTCCTCATGTGCAGCTTCAGGTAAAATTCTCTTCTGCCATCTTGAGGTTGGAGAAGCCTTACAGAGAGACCTGGACAGATTAGATAGCTGGGCAATCACCAACAGCATGAAGTTTAACAAGGACAAGTGCTGGATTCTGCACCTGGGAAGGGGCAACCCTGGCTATGCATACAGACAGGGGATCAGATGGTGGGGGTCAGCCAAGCTAAGAGGGATTTGGGGGTCTTGGTCAACAGCTAGTAAACATGAGCCAGCAGTGTGCTCAGGCAGTCAGGAGGGCCAAGTGTATCCAAGCACAGCATTGCCAGCTGGTCCAGAGAGATGATCATCCTGCTCTACACTGTACTGTTATGACTTCACCTCAAGTACTGTGTGCAGTTTTGGGACACAAGAGGGACACAAAACTTCTGGAGAGTGTGTCCAGAGGTGGACAATGAGGATGGTGAAGAGGCTGGAGGGGAAGTCTTATGAGGAGACGCTGAAGTCCCTCAGTTTGTTCAGCCTGGAGAAAAGGAGGCTGAGGGGAGACTTCATCATGGCCCATGGCTTCCTGACGAGGGAGAGCGAAGGATCAGGCACCAATCTCCTCTCTTTGGAGATCAGCTATAGAACCCAAGGGAATGGTGTGAAGCTGTAACAGGGGAGGCTTAGGCTGGATATTAGGAAGAGGTTCTTTACTGAGAGGTTGGTCGGGAACTGGAACAGGCTCCCCAGGGAAACAGCCGCAGCACCGAGCTTGTTTGAGTTCAAGAAGAGCCTGGATGATGTACTCAGTCACATGTTCTGACTTATCTGGTCCTGTTTGGAGCCAGGAGTTAGACTCAATGATCCTTATGGGTCCCTTCCAACTCAGGATATTCTATGATTGTATGAACTGACAAGGGCTCTGGCTGCTGGTGAAGACTTTATTGAATGATCAGCTCCTTATTTGCAGGGGCCTAGGCTAATACCAAACTATCAAGGTTGAACTTTTTGCAATGAGTTGACACAGTATGACAAGAATACAAAAATCTTTGGAACTATTTTCAAGAAGATGTTACCTCACTAAATACAGTATAACCTACATATCAGCATAAGCAGAACCCCTTTCCCCCACAACAAGTTTTTTCTTTTGAAACTTGCAGTGACACTAATGTTTGTTGTTGTGGTGTAAGCAAAAGAATTGTGAGGCAGGGTTATTGACCAGCCTGCCTGTGGATGGGCTCTTCATCACATCATTTACTTGCTTACTTTCATGCTTCTACAAAGGCCAGGATTTGGCATGTAATAGTTTGGCCCACATTCCCTAAAACAGATTAACATAACTTAGTGCCAAATTAGCATTTGTTGCTGAGCAAACACTGACTGTAACATTAGGGATGCTCTGTTTAAAAAGCAGAAGAGAGATTTATGAGGGGCATCTATTTTTAAGTCAGCATCCTTGTGTCAGTAGTAGCCCCTCTCTGAATAGGTTGATAGTGTGTACTTGAACTAAATCTGAGTCTGTTCCATTAGTATCCAGAAAAAGTTACTTGTATTTAAAAAAATTCTACCCTCAAGAAACTGCTCACCCCCAAACATTTAACTGTGCCTAGTGGTATGGTAGGCTGGAAAGAATTTGTTATATTTACTTTTTTTGCTGATTACTTCTGCAGATGCATTGCATTCAAATTAAGGCCTTCAAGAGTTATGACCGTAACTCCCAGTTTCATGGCTTTGAGCTATAGATTTTTTATTGATCTTTACATTTAGTTAGTATCTAAGATGCCCTTGCCCCAGTTCTGAATATATTCATTGAAGCTAAACAGATGCATATACAGAGTTCAAAATATGACAGATTGATACGTATCTTTATGAAACAAATACATGCCACTTCAGAAATCACAGTTTTAACTGGGTTGCTGTTGGTCATAGAAAGAAGGAACTTGGAATTCATATAATTTTTCTTCAGTCTCATTAAAAAAGAATATGATTTTTTAGCAGGTTAGTGAAATTTCTCTTTAGCAAGATGCTACAAATAATAAACCAAGTTGAGGATTGTCTAACTACTATATCATTTTTATTTGGAATAATTATGACTTCTATACTGCCATGCACATTTTCAAGGAACATTACAAATTCAACCCCACTTGTATATTTTTGCTTATCACATTTCCTGAACATCCAAATTTTGCTCTTTGTTAAAAAAACTTGTTAACAAGATAGAATTGGTAAACAATTAGGTTAAGGCAAATAAGAAACAAGTTGCAAATGGATCACAGATTAAATTTGTGATTATACTTGTACTGATACTCCTCACTGGACATTTTTTCTTAAACTGCGCAGCCATCGAAATCAAGTCTACATTCTCACTGCAATGTTACTGGTTTGTAATCTTTCTATGGGATGATTTATAGCATTCTTCTTTGATGTCAAGTGGTCATTATGAAAGCTAATATTCTTTCCATGAATCTGAAGCTCCCTGTTTTCTCTTCTCTTTACCTTTTTTTAAAAATTTTTTTGTTATACAAAAGTAGAATTTGGGCATTTAAATTCAAAATGCACATCACACAGATGGGTTAAAGCTTTTCCATTTTTATCTTCTAGAAACTTCTCAAACCTTGTGATCAAAGAAGTCCTTCCTGAGATCTGAGTCCTGCAGCCATTGGCTGTTTCACTGAAATTGGTGAAAAAAAGACCATTCCCAGGAGCACATCTTGCAAGACTGGCCTTGAACAAAAGGAGGTAGAATGCTAACTTTCACCAGCTGCATTCAGATTTCCTCTTTCTTGGCAGTTGGTGCTTCCTCATTATCAAATCTTCCATATCTCTGGCAACTGATGTTATTCCTACTGTGTAAAATCTATGTGTTTTCACGTTCCGTAAAATATGAAGTTTCAATCAGTCTGTCTCTTCATTTATTCTACACATTTTCTATTAAAATTCTTTTCATCTCAATCAAGTTATAGTGGATTTCATAGCTGACAGCTGTGTCACAACACATTTCTAATCAATAGCTATTTTTCCCCACTTGAACTTAGCCATTCAAAAAGGTCAGTCTTGGTTGTGTTAAGAAGAAACACTGTCTTGAAATTTAAATTTGGACAAATAGTACCCTGAAAAGAAAGGTTTTTTATGTTTTAACCATCTTAGCATAAGCGAGTTAATATACTCTAGAATATGGAAGTGTATGACATCCAGTTCTCATTCCACTGTTGTGATTTTAATAGAACCATGTGACCTGTTACCAGTGCCCCTGTATCCAGTCTGGTCCTGTGGCAAGATCCTCTCCCTTAATTGTTCTGTTGCCTGTAGCCTCTCTTAATCCTGGAAAGCATCAAATTACTATGGTTTATTGCACTCTAGATGCATCTTTATATAAAGCAGCCAGAGAAGGCATAAATGGAAGTAAATGTTTCTTCTTAAATATTGTTCCTAAGTGTGAACTTCATTTTATACACTATCATTTAAAGCACAGCCATAACCTTTATTCAAATATCAAATTGAACTTTGAGATTCATTAAGACTGAACAAGATAAATGTTTTTTGCTTTCCAGCTCCACACACTGCCTGGAGTTGCTCGTTCTAACCTGACAAAGCATGGGGCTAAATTTCCTGTTGAAACCACAGGATCTCTTACCCACATCCTTATGCTACCACAATTACAGCAAAATATAACTGTCATAAAACCATCTATCTCCACTCCCAAGGTTATTATTTAATCTGTCTTTAAATGTTATTCCAATCACTGACCACAAAGGTCTGTTGGTAACCATTTTCTCATCTCTTTCCATGAATTTAACCATTTTCAACATAAATATGTAAAATTCAGGTGATAAGATACTCAGCCTTTCATTGAAAACAAACCTGACCTTTTTGGGTGTTTTTCCTTTGAGTACATGAAAACTGAGAATACATTGCTCTAAGAGCAACATACGATAACTTATGGGAGCAATCTTGGAAATGTAATTACTACTAAGTGGAGTTCCCCCTGTGTTTTAAAACTTTGGGTGGAAAGAAAGAAAAAAAAAGAAAGCAGAATAGATCCAGCTTGTTCTGTCCCATTCCTTTCTGGGAGCAGGAAGGAGATGGGAATGGTTTGGAGATATTATAGGATAACTTAAGGTCTCTAAGTCATAAAATCATACATTATATGTGTTTGCAAAGAAAGTTTCTTATATAAGTCAGATAAGAGGACAACAAATTAACTTACTGAAACTAAAATAAATAAAGAAAACAATATTACTTTAAAACAGTTAGCTTGTCTATTTTGGTGGCAGATTTTGAGACACATTTTCAGATACTCAAAGTTTCTGTAGAAATCTTTTCACCAGGTTTTACTCTTTGTCTAAGACTGGTACACGTCACATCTAGTTTATCTCCCAGCACAGCAAAATAATGAAAGGAACAACAAAAGACACTTTTGGAAGCACACTTTTAAAAAGCATCTGTATTCTTAAAGTTGCTTCCTGGACTAAACTTAGCTACATGATTGCAACTGAAGGCAGAATTCCACCCAGGTTTTAAATATGTAGTTCCAATGACAAACACTTAAAGGCAGAAATTATGCCCTCAGATACACTTCAACAGCTGGAGTCTGGTACATGTTTTGAAGACAGAATTTGCCCTCAAGAAGTAAAATAAAGGACAGCCTTATAACCTTCAAGGGGGTCACACTTAAATGTGACGCCAAGAGGGCACAGTACCAAAGCTGACAGAGCAGCAGCTGCATCTAGTAGATTAGAATCCAGCCTGTTGAAGTAATTTTTTTTAAGATATAAATATGTATTGCATTTAACATAAACAACAAAAGTCCTCTCCAGTCCTCTAGATAAAGCCGATACATTTCCTTTCCTACTTTAGACATAAGTAACACTTATATTTACCAATCTGCACTGCTTAAGCTTTTAAAGTTAGTAAAGACAGATTATGGATGAAATTTTCAGCTATGAAGACTAATAGCTTTTGAATCTATAATTAATCATTGCTTTTCATGTTATTTTTACTTTGTAAAAGTATAAACAGCTTAATATATGTTGGTTTGGTTTTTTTTTTCTTGTTTTGGAATAATTTAAGGATTTGTGATCCTTCCAGCACTGAAACTGTGCCCTGTCTAGGCTGATTTTGAAATCTTAAAAGATTAAAATCTATTTTTTATAGATATGAAGATTCACACATATTCTACATAAAAACTTACTTGATTTCAAGTGCTGTTTAAACAAAATAAAGCAATTTATCCTCTATTTATATTTTAATTTGCAGAAAGAAACAGAAAAACTTGCATAAAGACTTCAGTCAATGTCTTTTCATCATAGCCACTACATTTGCTCTAGAACACACCTAAATCAAACACCATGATGGCAGCATTGCTTCAAAGATTGACATCTAGTTTTTCAAGTTCAATATTTGACCACATTTGATTGAACAACTATCCTTCAAAAGTTGTAATGTATCTATTTTCTAAAGATAACATGCAGAAGTATCCGGTACTGCAGGAAAGCTCAATATACTTCTGAAATGCATTCTTTCAGTACCATTCCTGCCTTCAAAATACATCAAAGAAAATGTCTTAATGTTCCTGCTCCATTTCAAAATTGACAATCACAATAAAAAAATAGACATGAGTACTTTATTCTCTTAGATTCAAGTCCGATTAGAGCCTGACTTCACAGCATTCTCTTTTCAGGATTCAGAATGTAAATATTCACTTCATATGTATTTGTACTAAATACAGAGTAAGGACGCAGAAACAAAGTAAGGCTTCTAATTACAAATAATTATTCTATGCTTATTCATTAGAACTTCAGATTCATTAGAACTTCAGATTGTGCTAAAAACATTATAAGCAAAGTAATACTGTGAAACCTAGACAGAAGTAATCTTTTGTTGTTTTTTCTGGTGGGGTTTTTTAGTGTAGGTTTGGGGTTTTTAAAATTTTTAAAATTTTTAAAATTTTGTTTTCTTTTTGTAGGGGCTTTTTTGGTTTTTGCTTGACTGTATTTCATAAAACAGAAGGCTGAATTGCAGTTAAAGTCTTAGCAAGCAAAAGAGCACACACCCTAATGATACAACACTTCTTAAATAACTTCACTCATTTATGAAGTTTTCACTTAACAAACAGGACCAGAACTATCAAGTTCCCTGTGGTAGGGAGTTTTGACAATCTTATTTCCAAGGATTAGAGGAAAAACAGCAGAATAGAAAGAGCACTGAATAGCTTTGAACTACTGACATATACTTCACCATAGCAGCTCAGCACACTGTTGTACCTGTGTCGTTCAGCAGCCACCTACCTCCATAGGATCTATGGCTTCCCTGCTTAGGGTTTGCAGAAACTTAGCAGGAGTTTGCAACACCAACATTACCCCTATACAGTTTCTTCTCTTATGTCTGCCATATTTTTATACCAAGAGAATTCCAGAGAAGATCAAAGCTTGTACACGCAAGCTATTTTCAGAGAAGCCAGTTTGGCATAAATCAAAGAAGCAGTCTCCAAAACGGTAAAGCTTGTTGGCAGAGAAAGAAGTTTCACGTCTAGTAAAACATGTCTAGCATGGGCAAACATCATCATGTTAAAGCTCCTGGAGACAAGTGTTGTAACGACTGTCTGCAGCATTGACTGCAGACCAAAACAATTTAATACAAAAGGAAGAAAAATCCAAATATTTTTCTAGCTAAGTAATCGAAGTCAAAGATGAACTTTTTATTAATGGACTTAAGTTATCCTAAAAGCACGGACAACTTCTCTCTTGGACAGATATATTACAAGTTCATTTCTGATAAGGGGAAAAATGTTCAGATATCTTCCCCAAAGGAAAAAAACATTTGTATACAATGACCTAACAGAAGTCTTGAAAATGATGTATCTTCTATTTGTCCTTCACCATAACCTCAGAATTCTGTCTCCAGTGGACACTTCAACACTCATAGCAATAGCTCTCACAGCAGATTTTAAAAAGAATAGCTAAAGAGCAGCTATTATTAGAACTTGAGTTTAATTTTGCAGAAAGTTCAAGTATCAGACTCAATAAGCTGAAAAAGATGCTGTATTACAAGGCCCAGATCATTGCGTTTGGTAGTTCTTGGGAGGAAAAAAATAGTATGAAAAACCAACTGACATATCATTGTGATTTTGGTTTATAAGAACTGAGGAGTTAGTTAAAATGCATAATAACTTTATGATAATACATAAGGGAAGTTTCAAAGGAATAGATATGACTAAAGCTGGAAAGCAACTGCAGAATTGTCTTCCAAAACAAATTGGCTACTTCAATTTTCCATCTCTGACCAAATCACTGTAGTTTAGTTGAAGTTAATAAAGATAGAAAAAAGAGTGTTTATGTAATTGTAAATAAAATATATATTTTTTTCAACATTTCATACAAATTCTCAGAAGTCTGTTCTCATAAGTTCTCAAATCACTGAATGTTAGATACACATAGTTCAATGGAAAATGATGACACAGCTCCAATTCAGTTCTGGGACTGGAGCAGTCTTAAGTCTCCTGCAGAGCTAATACAGTACTTGATCATTTTAAATGTACACAGCAGAATAATGCACAAAAGTAGCATGACTGTAGGAGGCACCAGCTGAGCAAAGCATTCTAACAAGGACTCATGGAGCATTATTTTGGCATTAGGCCCTAAATCTTTATACTGAAAGAAATAAAAACTATGAAGTAATGGTCTGAAAGCTTTATTCCGTAGAGGTGAACACAGAACTCAGCTGAGATGGAAGTGAATGTCCAATAAAGTAAGCACTGAAATCACAACAGCTGAAATTAATTATTAGGAACATTTTACTATGGATTATGACATAGTTGGAACCTGGAATAGAAGCACTAAACCTCCCGTTATTAATAAACTAAGCAATATTTTCCAAGTTATATCCTTAGAACTTAGTTTGATTATCTCAGTTACTCTTCACATCTAAACTAAGACCATCTGAAATCTATAAAAGACTAGACTAGAATCCACTGAAAATGAAATAATTCTGTAAATATGAAATAACTTAGAGAAATGGCTGTTCTCTTTAAACTATGATTTGAAAAGGATGGCTAAAATATTTTAGGGCTTTAAGACACATGAAACAACCTAGTAATTCAATTGTTTAAGTTGAATCTAAACAAGTTTCTAGCAGGGCAGTTTTGGAAAAACATTAATTTAAAACTACCCAGTTTTCCAAATCCCAGATAAAATATTACACACTGAGTAATATTTACACAGTTCTGTATGTAAGTAAATAAAAGAAAAACAGGAAATGACACTTACAAAATCATGCCTATTGAACAACCAATTTGAAATATAATGTAAAAACACTATCTTGAAGTTATTAACATCCCATGATTGTCCAAGTGTATGAAGCAATCAGGAACTGAGTCCAAGTTCAGCAGGCATCAGCAGGGCTGCTATAACAATTCAAACAATCCTCTCTTCCTCACACATTCCCCCACCCCCCCAGAAAAAGGCATTTAGAGTCAAAACATTTTCCAGTGAACTTTCACAGGTTTTAATAACAACTTAGTAAAGTTAGTAAATTCTGAATATTCCCTTTCATGAAATAAACATTGCCTAGAAATGATAAGTGAGACTGCTCCTGCAACTCTTTTCTATACTCCATCACATCATGCCAGTGAACACTAGTGGCAAGCCTGAGAAGGTAGTGCAGCAGTATTAGTTTCCCTACTTTATTTTAGAGATTCCAAAGCTGTTGAGGATAATCATCTGCTATGCAATGCTCATGTGTGCCTGCTTCTTTTTTGTACCGGGCATGCAACAGAATTGAGTCTAAACATTTTACTGAACCCCTTATAACGATTCCTGTTTGAACTCATAATACTTTTAACCATCCCCCAGAGCCCCTGGGCTGCATGCCCGGACTTTAATCACCTGTTCACAAGAGTACAGAACACTATAAAATATTTATCAGGTCATGATGAAGCTAGACTTATTTTCTCTTCATTTGACAAAGCTGAGTGGATATACTAAACATTGATATTGAACAAATCAAAACCTAGCCAAAGAGAATTTCTACAAGCAGAGTACTTTCTAATTCTCAATATTCTTTTAAACTAAGTAATTGAAACATTCTCAGAAAGAATGTGCTTTGTTACCATAATTATGGCTTCTAGAAAACACATGCCGTGGCACCTCTCAGTTGAAACTTCATAAAAACTTCTTAGCATCTAGGCAATGAGCGACTAAATAAAGAAAACAAATGTTTCAAGCCCACAGAGCTACCTAGATGCGTGCTTTCACAGAATTCTAAAATATGAGTCATAAACACCCAGAGTTTACACAACAGGCACTCATTTTCTGGAGAGCTGGTTGTTCCCACAACCCATCAGGAGCACTTGCTACTTAACGTATTCCATCTCATCACACAGGAAAGAAAGCAGTGGGTTCCAAAAAACAACTAAATAACAGAGTTCTGCTCAAAACACAGCAAATCTATTCTAAGGTATGAGTTTATGCTTTAAAGCATAACAATTTAAAAAGAAAAAGAGAAAAAAAAAAGACCAACCCAAAAAAACCCAAACAACCATCAAGAAGCCAGTTCAGTATCCTAAGCACATTAAGAATGTTTGAATTCCTGTTGTATCTAAGACATGAGTATACCATCTTCTGGTGCTATTTCTGATCTTATATCCCCCAGAAGCTAACCCACTTAAAAAATCAGCTGTTCATTTATTGCTGTTATTTTTCGCTTATTCAAGTCAACTTAAGATCCTTCACCACAGTTGAAGCACAGCTGACCTTCAGACCTCCTCTCCAAATGCTAAACTTAACCACCACACTGTTCATAATTGCAGCAGATGGTTATAGGCTTAATATGCACATGTGAACTTTATAAGGTCTGTTCTCATCTCAAAAGAAGAGACACGGAAATGTATCAAGGTCACTGAAGCCTTTCCTTTGCTTGCTAACTTAAAGGGGGGAAGGGATCAAGAAGAGCAAGGCTGTAAACAAAAAAATTACAAGTCCTTGTTATGGTGGTCCAGTCATTCTGTAGTGCTAAGTCTGCAGATAACTAATGCAAACTCAGGCACTCTTCTGGTTCCAGTATTTTGTTTTTTATTTATTTATTTTAAAGGCTACTCCACCTCCCTCTACAATAACTAGTTTCTTAATTCTATCATAAGAATTTAATAATTGATACTGATTACTATTGCTACAGATAATCATCATCAATAACTGTCTACACTTATAATAAGTAAAAAGTCACTTTAATTTAGCACATGTAATGCAGTGGCCTAGACTCAAAGTTAGAATTAATTTTAAAAATCTACCTTCCCTGAACTATTTCATTTCTTGCCTAAGCCCTAACAGAATTTCTTCTAAATATATCCTTTTTTAATGTTTTATTTGTACATCAACTTTCCCAGTTCATGGAGATGTTGGAATACGAACCTGTGAACATATTAATGAATGCAATTCACTCTCTACACTGGATAATGAACATTATACTGACGACTATTGTATGCCTCATCATTACAACAAATGATTAAATACTCATTTACTGTCAGTGTTAATGTTTCTAGATTTTCTTCTTTATTTCAGAGCTACAAAAAGAGAAGCCAGGCTTGTGCTTACTACCTGTTGGCAAATTTACTTTACCAAAAGACAGGTGACTTTCCCAAATATCCTTACAGCACAAGTATAAATGAAGACCTGTACAGCTGTGATGTGCAATGGCACAGGCACAAGAAGCAGAGTCATAGAAGAGAGGATTTGTGCTGTTGATTGTATCTGTGGTATATGAAGTGTGGTTATCCTCTTCTCAACATTGGCTAATATTAGCAGCTTGCAGGCAAGCTTTGAACTACGGTATCAAACAGTTTTATGGAAAAAAACACCATTAGATAAGTGTATTCCTAATCCTGCAAAGTCACCAAATGCCTGGAAGCATGACAGCTGATATTTCTTTCAGCTTTTTAATCCAATTTGGAACAGCTTAAATCAGCTTAAGGAATGAGTTAATAGAAAACAGCAGAATAATTACCTTTGATTTCAGTATAAACATCCTGCTAAAATAGTAATTAAAAGGGAAAAATTAGAGAAAAAATCCTCACACAAAGATCAAGTATGATGAGAAGGAAAGCTTAATGCATAGGAAGGAAGGGTTTTTAAGCCCTAGAAAGAGAGCAAGTAGAAGGAACCTGAGTAACTTCTCTCCCACTGAAAAAAAAAACAAGTCAAAAGCCCTGCATGCAGCTTCATGCAAGCCTGCTCAGAAGTTTGAAGCTGAAGATTTTCACTTCCGGTAAGGCAAAAATAGAGATGGATTCTATGGTACAATGATATTTGCAGAGCAACATCTAGGCAGCAGGAAACTAAAGAGGAAATAAGAGGACTTAAGAAGTTAAGTCAGACAGAAAAAAACCCAAATATGAACAAACTATTCTCACTGTTTCCTCCTCTTTGTTCTATTATCTACAAAGTGTCTGTCATAACTCAGCCATTGGTGATGAGCCAAGTTAACACAATTTTCTCCAAAGAATCAGAATTTTCAAATGTTGATGTGACAGGGAGTCTGATGAAAATAAAAACACGATGATGACACAAGAGAGAAAATAAAGGTTTCATTTACCCAGAAGGTAAAGGAAAACCTCTGAGAAGCCCAATCCACAGTGTAACCATTTCTTTTGGTCCTCTGACTGGTAGAGACAGCAGTAATGGAGAAACAACTTTCACTTGAGCACAGAGTTCTTGGGAAGTACCGGCAATTGCATGGGCATATTGTCATAGCAACTACTCTTTGGACTTAGAGTGCTACAGAATTCTTTACACAGATTATGCTTAGAAAATTGGACACCTGAAATCTCATCATTTATGTGAGGATTTTTGTTGCTTAAACATTAAGCCACACAGAGAATACACTGCAACAGCCATCACCAGTCTCTGCTAGCTGCCAGTAAAAGACCTGATAAGCCTTCAGATTTAAGTTTTCTTTGAATTTTATGCCACTCAGGTTTGTCCCTCCACACAGCTTTACCACCCTATCAGTTATGTTTTCAAGGACTGTCATAGACTGACAAAGTCTATTTTGGCTCTCATGGTTATTGGGAGAGCAGCTTCTAGCAGACAGAGTATGACAGAACTCACATGTTTAGACAAACTTCTGTCACCCTTTACCAGACCAAATGCCTTATGTAGAAATTCCACTCTTCTCCAGCTGAACTTAGCAGCAACCTATTTTGAAACAGTGGGAAAGGAAGAAGAAATTTTAGGTTTGTCTTTCAAGAGTAATGCAAACACTTTCCCTTGGCTCTACAAAATACATACAAGGGGTTTTTTTATTGCTTTCTAGCTTGCTGCACAGTCCTAAGATGAAGGATGCTGGGGAGTAAGTAACTATTTAGGCTGGACAGTGACACTCATGTAATTGGAAGGAGAACAGAATTGTATTCCAAAGACTTTAAATAGTTCTAGTACCTTGGCCAAAATAAGAAACTTGAAGGCTTCATTTCATGTTAAATTCAAGTAATCCTTCCATTCTAAAGCACTCTGGATGTTTTCTGAATACTATTATTTTTCTTTTTGATTTACTGAAAAAATATTTTTTAGTATTGTTACGATTTCTTAGATCAGACTCTGGTAGTGAGAGGGGACTGCAGGGCTGCTTTGTGAGAAGTCACCAGAAGCTGTCCCCATGTTGGGCAGACCCAGTTCCAGCTGTGGCCCCAAGATGAATGAGAAGAATGGGAGGGTAATGGGATGGTGTTTTTAGAATTGTTCATTATTTCTCACTATCCCATTATGTTATTAATTCACAATAAATTTACTTAATCTCCCCCAAGTGAATCTGTTTTGCCTCTGATGGGGATTAGTGACTGACTTCCTTATTCTTATTTCAATTTATGACTTTTGCATCATACCTTCACCCTCTGTCCTCTTGATGGAGAGAGATAAAGCCGGTTGGTGGGCACCTTAAAACCAACTAAGATCAACCCACCACAATCAACTGCTCAAACAAAAGACTTCTTAAAAGAAGATCAAATTAACAGAAAAAAGTTATTAATTTTAGTATATCTGTGCCAGACAAAAGTCATCTTCCTAAAAAGTTTGATACATGGCAAGCAACTGGGACATTAAACTTGGCAGACAAGCTCCCCCTTGGGGGTATGTGAAAGGACTCAGGGGAAGCTACAAATTCACATCTCGAACGCCAGGTAAATTAGCAACATATAATCTCATAATGGAGCTTTAGTCACCTCAGTAACACTGTTAGATTACTGAAGAATCTATAACAAAGTTGTCTGCAAACAGTTACAGGAGAGAATAGAAGCAAGGATGGAAAAACGTTTTAGCTGGGTGGTAAATTTGGGATTGGCTGAATCCACATCCTAGGGTAGAAATCTCCCCACTGGAAAGTAGGGAAAGAATTAGACTTGTGCACACTGGAGAACTGAATTGAACCTCTAAGTGGAGAAATAAATGAACAGATAGATTTTGTTCTAAGGGATTGGTGTTTTTTTTTTGCTAGGTCTCAGTGCAGATGGGGTTTTTGCTTGATGTGTGTTCTCAAAGAGGTGAGCTCTGAATGAATTTCCTGAACTCCTGAAAGTTGGAGTTCTGGCAGTCATTATATGTTGGCAACATGCACTTAGGGGATGTGGGCTCAGAAATCAGTTCTGGATGACTTGGAACAATGGCACTTGAGGCTATGAGACCATAAAGTAGCACAGAGATACTACAAGTGAAGATTTACAGTGTTTAAGGTTCAATATACTGGGAGTGTCACAGTACTGTGTCCGCAAAACACGCATTCTCCCTCCTTCCCTTGTGACAGTCCTGATACCCATGTGATTGCATGCAGAGAAATTTCAGGAGCTAATTCAAGAAAAAAGGTGATTTGACCTTTTGATATCTTGTGGAAGCAACTCATTGCTTGGTGGTGCAGAACCAGTATCTGTAGAAGCAAAAGACAGGAAAGCCTGGGAAAAAGCAGTAGAAAGCTTGAGACTACAAAATCTCCTATATCAATGAATTTACCCTTATGGATAAGCATACCTTATACCCTACCTTTCACACAGGCCAAGGCAGTGAGAAAGCTTCTGCCACTACTCTTTTCGCCATACAAAAGAATCTTAAATGACCCATGCAGCCTGGACCTAGGTAACATAACATGGCATATGGGTGAAAATAACTGATGTTTATTGGCACTATGTGCTCGGATATTTTATAACTGAGCTATGTCATGAGCAGAGAGATTTCTCCACTGTGCTGTCACTCATAGCTGCAACTCTCAGTTGGTTTTGGTCTTTTTTTTAGACTCCTCAAGTGATATAGCTCCAATCCATTTAGAGACTTCATTTTTCATGAAGTCTAGCATCTTAGCACTTCAACAGGCCATAAAATATCTTTATGAAGTTTGGCAACAGTGTAATGCACAAACTGAAAGCTAGAGAGTTCCTCTTTGTCAGATTCAGTGATGTGGCTGATTTATGGATAGAAGGGAAAACAAGGCAGCTGCTAGCTACCTCTTCATATAATATTGCTTATTAAACAATACAAACACATTTGCATGTATTCCCCTCAACAGCCATCCTGTATTCTACTCTGGCTGAAGAAAAATAAAGCCTATGCATATGAACTTAGAAAGGAGATTTTTCTCATCCCTACAAAAATAATTCAGTTCATCCTAGATCTTGCACTTTTTTTGGGTACATGACGAAAGGTAGGAATTTAGGTGGAGCTTTGTGAGCTCTATCCCACTCATGTTGCACTAAAATATACTTGGTTTATTTATCTGTCATCTTTAAAACCTGTAAACAAGCATCTCTGTGCTATAATTTATCATTGTCAGGAGAGAGGGAAAAATTTAAACATACATGGAAAAAGTAACCTAATCTGAAGGACATCATCTCTCACCTTGCTTCTATATTGTAGGGTCATAACAAAATAATTGTATTGATTTAGAACCACTGGCTTGCTTATTCCAGTAGCCAACACTAGCTAACAGCAAATGTTTCTTTATCAGATTAAAATGCATCATTATAGTAGGCTACTTATTTCTGTTGAATTTATTAGTTCCAGAAATTCTCTGGGGGGAAATATTTTCAGTATCTCCAGATGTGTGTCTTTAACCCAGGGTACTTATTGATCCGACCAGTATCTTGTAAAGGAAATTGTTATATAAAATGAAAAATATGAATCTAATTTTCTGGCTTTCATTTTAAAATAGAAAGTCAAAGAAAGGTTGAGGGTGGAAGGGACTTCTGAAGGTCATTTTATCCAAGCCCTTAGTGTCAGATTATTAAACAGTGAAAAAGGATTAGTTACTTCCTTATATGAGCTTTCTTTACCCTTTATCTTTTTTTATGTCTTTTCTCCCTCATCTCTCTTCTGTCCTGTGAAGTGAGAGAACTGTCAAAACACAGTAACATCTTTTCTTCCTCTGTCTTAGATAAAATAGAATACTTCCCCTAATAAATACCATGATTTCATGACAATTGAAGCTCAAGGTTCCTCTTCCTGTGCAAGGAATATTCATCTCTTATGATTATTTCAGTAACCTCCATGCTATGAAATATTAGTTAAAAGGTGAGATTTTTCCAAATGGCTCTTCTAAATCCTTTGACTTTTTCTACTTCATAAAATTCATCCTCCAAATATACTGAGTTTATTTAGGATCAATAAAATGAAGTTAAAAACCTAAGAGCTGCTTTTGATACTAATTTCTCTTCTCTTGCTCTAGAACTGCCTAATCCTAAAAATGGAAAATAGTAACTTAAAAAATAAAAATCCTAAGACCTTAGTTTCACTCACCCTGTGGAAATGAAGTAAATTGTTAATGCTATTTTATTAAATTGGTTTCTTTGTACTTGGTACTGCATAGGAAGTTTAAGAACAATGGGGTTTTTTTATTCCTAGAGTTTAAAAATTATGTAGCATATATATTTAACTAATCTTGCTGCATGGATAAACCTATACAACATTATGAAAGTATTTCAGAATCAGATTTTTATTCCACTGTGCTTTCTAGATTGGGTTTAGAGCAGCAGATAGAAGTGCAAAGTGTCTTGGAAAAATAGTTTATTCCTTACATCTATGGTCCAGACATTACACAGAAGACATGCAGGATAGATTTATGCTGAAGTTCATACTCTCGTTCTCTCTCAGCGCAGTCAGACATCTGACTGATGGTTTTTTCTCTTTTTTTCTTTGTATGAGAGGACCTGGATGCCTCAAGAAGAAAACAATTCCCCAGAACCATTTTGCAGTAATAGATATTCTCAATTATACTTGATGGACAGGAAGATGCTTGTTTTTAAATAAAAAGCAGTAAATTATGGAGAAATTAAGTTTCTACTTGGCATGGGAGAATTGATTTTTCTTATGCTATGTGAATATTTGATTTCATTTCATTTCTTTTCCATGAAGGATCTGTGACAATATAAGTTTCCTTTACGTGTTGAGAAACTACATAGTTCCACTTTCTGTGGAAACAAGAGTTTTTAAACAGAAAATCTGCCACAGGCAAATATAGCTCTGCCAGTGATTTTAACTTCTCACTAGTTTTAGGTTTCAATCTTCTGTAATCTACACACAACCCAACAGAAACCTCATTAGGCTGGGCTAGTTCAATAGACCTTAACATTTTCAAGTTTTTTATTTTCTCCTATTAATGAATGTGAATTCAACAAGGTCAGGTCAAAGATCTAACTGAGGTCAGTAATGACATTTGTCTTTTTCACAGCATTTTTCATTTAGTCTAAAGAGGTAAAATTGCAGCAGTGACCAGATATTTAGAATTGCTTCTTAGCACACTGGGAAAGTAAATCCCAAAGTCAAATGTCCACCAGTTTCTATTAATTTTGAGGAAGAAATTACTGCACGGCCTTCTTTGAAAACTATACCATATATGCAAGACCATCAAGGTAACAAACAGAGCAGCAGCTATAGCTGCTAGTTCATCAGCCTACATGGATGGACTCTCTTCCTCAATATACTGTGTTTTATGATGATGTTGATGGTTATTGGTTTTGCACCGCATTATACTTCTAAACAAATACTTCGAAAACTGATTACGGTGATATGAGCTTACTAAAATGTCTCTTCTTGAAATGTCCATTCACATAACAGAAGATAGCTTGATTGTTAAGATACTAAAGTCCACAGGAAAAAGAAACAAACAAACATCAGAAAACCCAGTAATTTCTAGTTAAAGAAAATCCCATGATCTAAAAATGTGCAAACAGGAGTTGCCACAAGGGCAGATAGAGAAATCAATAGAGCCTACCAATCAATACATTATGAAATATCAGTCACGATTTGCTTCCTGACTCAGTTTGAAAATGAATCATATAAAAGCATTGATGATGCCCTTCACAAGGATATTAAAGGAAGTATTTAATTTTTGGCAGTATAGAAAGAGGGCAATGACCTAGGCTAGCTTCCCTATGCCTACTCTGAAGGACTGCCTTGTCACTGTGGAAACTGATTCTGAAAGGCACTGATGTTACAGATCCCCTCCCTGATAAAAATATTCTGGTCACACTCTGGTTTGTGCAGTCTTACACACACTTACACTATAGCATATGTGCTACTGACAATTATTTATTGCCTTTGGCCTCCTAAAATTCTGAGTAATAAGTGGGTATTAGAGTTCTGTTTTCCTACTTGTTACATGTTCAAGTTATGACTTGATTGATCATGGCAAGACAGCCTGGAAAGGGTCATTCAAAATAATGGCCAGTAATATCCTATTGGTTTAAATATCATAACTGGAAATGTCTTGTACAAAGATCTAAGTGTGATATCTAACTTCATCTATCCTTTAAGGCTAACAAAGCATGCAGAATTTAGGGAGCAGCACTCGTTACCTCAGCTATGAAAAGACAGTGCATAATTTTTCCTTGAATAACTAAAAATCCCCACTACTGTAAGAAACTTCCATTATGCAGATGTTTTTGTTCATTTACTCAGTCTATATTACTTAAAAACTATACTCCAGTCTCTCAAGGTCAACCTAAAAATTGACTTCCCAGTCAATTGATGAGCAATCTGAGGAAAATGTTTTTTTCTACAGAGAAGGAATCGTATTGTGGCACAGGAAAAGTTTTTCATCCACATGCAAAAAGGGGTGTTACTGTGCAAAAACGTCCCTGTTATACAAATCTGGCATGACTTCACTGAGAAGCATTTGTCCTCCTCCAAAATCATGCCTCACATCTAAAGGCTTGCCCTCTGGCTGCAGTGCTTCAGCTGGGTGCTTTCCTAAGAGACACAGCACCTCCAATTTCCATGTCAGAGAGCTCTCAGAAGCCATAAAGTCCAAGTGGCTCCTAGGTAGCTGATACAGATTTCTGCCAAGAGAAACAGCTCAATGCATATGTAGCTGTCATAAAAGCATGGCAAGAAGCTTATAGAGCCAAAAGAAGGACCAGGTACATGTGATAGTATTCCACAGATATAATTTTACCTCCCAGAAGTTTTTGAATGAGTTGTTCTCAGACGCTCAACTGTGAGGAATACCTGGGACTACTTTTAGCCCAAAATTGACAGTTTATAACAATACTGATTATTGCTACTTCTGAACAGTTTTACGTTCTTTTAAAAAAAGTACTGTGAGTGAAGGAGGTAAAAGATGATTCAAAGAACCAAGATTGTGTATGTAGATATTTTTTTGATTGAAGAAAGTCTCAAATTTATTGTTTAAAGCTTGTATCTGCAGAATTGAAACATACAGTTAAAAAAGTTTGTCACACTGAGCAAGGTGGCATAGCATCAATGCTCAAAGTTCTGAGAAAGTCACTGTCAGAGTCAAAGGACTATTTATTTTAACAACAGTTTATAGATTGAAGGTCTGAGGTCATCTGACCTAAAATGAGCACTAGATATAGGCAGTTTTAAAAACATGCAGGAAAATTATGAGATATTGGAAGAAATAATCTGCAGCTACAAGACCCTGGGCTATGAGCTCATTAGATTTCAAAGTGTCAGAGGCAGCCAGGATCAATACTCGACTGTCAGATCAACATGGAAAATTGTTTGGATATTTCAAAAAGGTTCTGGAGTTTCAACAAAAAACTTAGATTCTTCAGATTAGATTTTAAATGATGGATTCTAAACCGGAACATATCATAACTTAAAATAGATATTCCCATCTTTTGCCCTCCTCTATAAGTGATTTTACCACCTCCTTCCATTCCAAAGATAGTTAGCTGTAGGTAGCTTAAAAATGGTATTTTATACTTAATCCTCAAGGATTGACACATTTCAGGTCTAATGCCTTAAGAGAACTTGAATAAATTAATACCTTTGGTATACTTCCCTCCCAGAAGTAGTAACTTCTGCATCTACTTTACCCAAGAACAATCAGTATGAAAAAAAACCCACATAATGAAAGAGTCTTAAATAGAAAAAAATATAATTTAGACAATTTGTTTAGACATGAGATCATGTTTTATTTTCCAGAAGCTTGAATTTACCTATGGAGTTATAATTACTCTAACAAGCCCATAGGGGAGAGAGTATCCTACCTTTTCCAAGAGAACTTGGCATCTAAATACGTGATAGTAAAGGCAACATGATAGGCATAGCAAATGACTAATAAAGGGCTTTCAGCCTTAAACAACAGTTTAGGCTAAAGGAGATGCAACTGATGCATAATGGGGATCAGATCTTTTGAGTACAACAGCAGCTTATGCTCCACAAATTTTGATCAGAACTCATACAGCAGTAAATTTATTCAGGTTGCCTTGCACCAATTAATTACTTAGCTAACCAAATAGATGTAGGGCAGACCTGTGTATCTCATTATAAATGCATACATATGCCATTACATTTTGCACATACATATTTAAGATTCAAGTTTGGTATACATTTGCAAAATTTAATATCTTTTCATAATGTTTCAACCAGAAATGGCTCTTATGTAGGGTACAGTCATTTCAGTCCCCACAACAACTTCATAAACCCTGTTTAATTTTTTTTCTGCATAATGATGAAGAATGGTCATTGCCTTGAAAGGACCTTGCTGCGCTCTCCTTCCCGTCCCAAGAAATTATTGTGAAATGGAAGTGTCACAGCATGCAACAAGTTTCATATTTGAGTTTCTGTATAAACCTGAGCAGCAGCCTTCAGTGGTGATTTCACTGGCTATAGCCAAGCCTAAAGAATCAGGCATGCAGCAAACAAGGCTAGCTTAGAAAGAAATATATAGGAAAAAGCTACAAGGTATCGATCGTTTTTCATCTTTACCTGTGTATGGCACTAACTTATTCTTCTGTAGTTAGTTTTAACTTGAAAATAAATAAGATATGCTACTCCTTTTTTTGTGCGATATTGATCTGTTAAACCTCTGTTGCATTACACATATTTGCATATTCACATTTACCTTAAAATTTTCTGCTCATATCTCTGCCAGCTAAAAAGCGTCAAAGCTGCCGCTGGCTCAAACACACGCAATTCATTAATTTCATTGTTCTACCGAACAACTGCAAGGAAGTAAATCAGATGCTCTGAGGTAACATAGCAATGCCTGTTAACATGACAATGGTGCAGTTCCTTATGAACAACATGATATAGTGTAATTCAAGAAGACAGAAAACACAGATGATAAAAAACCCAATTACTGGCTGATAAAAATATGTAAATACTCTCTTCATACTGACAATCCATAAACTGCCTTATAGCTAACTGCAAGATGAAGTTCGTGTCTCAGACATTTGATATACGACAAAGTTTCTTAAATTCTTCTGATCTGAGCCCTGTAATGATCCCCCCAAGGTTGCAGGCCTTATACCTGACAGATCATTGTTTTATAGTTTAATACATTTTCTTCTAGCAAAGCAGTGCATAAACAAGTGCTTTAGCAATTAAACAAATGTTGCAAGGGCATGTAATGGTACCCATACCTCATTTCTATGAGCTTGGTTATCTATATAATAGAGTTAATTGCTCCCACAGTGAGGGACAGCATGGACTTCTGCCAGCCCTATTTAAAGGAGCCTTCTACTGTGTGTGACCAGCATGAAAACCAAACCTCTGTGCACTCGCAGACACTGTTGGAACTGCTCTCCAGTCACTGAAGGTGTTCAAGGCTGGGTTGGATGGGACCTAGAGCAGACTGGTCTAGTCAGAGGTATCCCTGCCCATGGCAGGGGGCTTGGAACTTTATGATCTTTTCGGTCCCTTCCAACCCAAACCATTCTATGATTCTAGAAAGTGTGAAATAGTGGCACATCTGGCCCATCATGACAGGTGGAAGGAATAAGGAGATTTATGAAAGGTGGGCTTTGTGATAAATTGATGGGACTAAGTTTGGCATCAAGAAGATGAACTCTTAGTCCCAAGAACCTGGTTCATGCATTTTCCCCTTCTTCTGTGAAGGGATAAACTAGCTGCAATCAGGAACAACTCCAAAAGACTGTATACATGGATAAGTGAAGTGCAGTCACTTGTATAACAGGAACTCTGGATAAACCAAAACTCCTTAAGCAAATTATATACTGATTTTTAGCAGCATTGTTGGCTAGTTAAAAGTCTTACATGAGCTGGTTCTTACCACTGCAGCAAGGAACTAGACTTAATTTGCCCAGAGATCCTTCCATTTCTGTGCTTCTAAGCTGGCAAACTGACTAGATATTTTAAATAATAACCTCGAAAAAAAGTATCCAATAATGTATGATAAATTTCAATAAAAAAGGAACTTGGTAACAAATAAGAGAAGCATCAAGTACCTCTGTAGTCAACAGCATCAGGCAATGGGAAACTTCTATAAAAATATATGGGTATTTCAGATTAATTTCACCAGGTTGATAGAGAAAATGAGGGGGTTGTTTGTAATTAGGCAAAAAGGGTAACTTCAATTACTCAAAACAGAAACTGGATGAGAATTTTCTTTTGTTCCAGTGCAAAAAAATATCATTACTGCTTAAGATATGAAACTCCTGTTAACCATACATTTTAGGAAGTTGGGAAAATTAACATTTAAACTCAATTATGGCATATGGGAGTGCAAGTTCTTAGATTTAAATGTCTCAGTAGCAGAATACAAAGGCAGCTGTAGAAAGGAGTGTCTAAAGAAATGAATGAATAGCAATCTTAAGCTGCAAGGGTAGAAACCATTAGTGAACAGGCAGCTATCAAGGCATCCATCTTTAGCTTAAGCTTACATTAGTTGGCAGAGTTGACAATATAAAGCATCAGTGATTTCCTGAGTATCAGTAAGAAACAGCAATAGTTTGTGTAATGGCTCCCTTCTGCCATACTTTGGAAAATTTTTCCTTCCCCCCCCCCCCCGCCCCCCTTTTGCTTCTCAGAAAGCTTGCTTAGAAACTACCAGAGTAGCAGCTCTCAGTCCTACTTCCATTTCGGGAATAGAAAGAAGAAAGGCAATTTCATTTTGGACAATGATGTCTTCTGGACAGCATTAAGTTGACAGTGAGATTGCAGCCACAGGTGCCCAGCTAAACAAACCAGACAGCTGAAAATAAATTGCAATCATACAAACAATGCATATGTACATATATATATGTGTTTATATGTGAATATATACATCTCTCGCTACATAAATATATACACGTGCATATGTTTCAGAGAGGATGGAAGGGAACAGCATGTTGCCGAATTTGGACATATAAAAATATTAAATGAGAAATAAATGGAGGCTGACATTTTCTCTTCTGAGCTTTCCCTTCTGCAGTATATACCATATGGATAAGTCTGCTGATTAAAATGGGTTCAGAGTGTGGCCCGAGTGTCTCAGTAAAGACTGGGGGCTGCAGTGGTGTGATGCTTACATAAAACATTCTTTCATTATACCAATCAACTTTTATTACTGAACAAAATCAGTTCAGTTGCAAAAAGCATTTGGTGTGTCAGCAAAATAATTTTCTGTTCAGCCTTTAAGTTTTCCAAAGAAAGGGCAGTCAACTTGTTTCTTGCCAGCAAATCAAAATGAAAAGCCATTACACTTTTGTAGCAGTTTCAAAGGCAACTGCCGTAAAAGATTTTAAGCAAAGTCCCTGAAATCTGTTTTTGTGTAGTTAAAACAGGCTAATGCAATTTGAGAAGTATGAGCTCAGCAAACAGCAGTATTCTCGTGGGCTGCAGAATGCCAAGCACTCCAGCAAGTCTACCAGCAACTGTTAGATACATAAATGGTTAATTTTAAAGATTGCTTTGTGACAGCAAAATGAAAACTTTTGACCACTTTTTCCAATAACACCAAGAATAAAACGTGACCTTCACTTTTCATTGCAAATAGTCTAAAAGTTGTGGGAAGGAAAGGAGCAAAGTTAGGCTTTGTGAACCTCTTCATTAGCATCACTCTTCCATGGACTGATAAAAGGGATGGCAGTGCATTACAAAATGCTGAGAAGCAGTCTAGGTAGCACACACTCTCTATACCAAAATGCAACTCATCACAGGATTACTCCATGATGTTTACTGAAGTGCAGAGATGCCCAGGGAGTTAGTGGCAATGGGTGACAGGGAATCCCTAGGGAGACATTCCTTCTCGTGCAGTGGTACTTAGAGCAGCCTTCGAGCCACACACAACCAAATTATAGGACAACTATCAGTAGAAATCATCAGTTGAACTTGGGCATGGCAGTGTGTTGAGGAGAAAACACTCCTTAACCACTGAGGTCTTTCAGCTTGCACTCGGTTGCAGTTGGCTTTACTTGAGATATTGCAACAACGGCTATCACAACTCCTCAATATAGAGAACAGAAATTTTTAGTCATGATGACTCTATGACTCAGTGTACAACATAGAGGCAACAATCTGTACTGTATTCAGTTTCTACATTTACATAGAAGATGGAAAATTAGAGAGATTAAGAGTTAACTTGTCATGCAAAGAAGTTTGCTTTTCACCTGACAAACATTTCCAAGTGACATGAATATGGTACACAGCAGTACACAGAAGAGTGTTAATTGAAAGTAGATTATTTTTTCATATGTCTAAGAAACAGCTACGAAAGTCATGAGTAGGAGTAAGCGCCCCAGCTGAACACATGATAAACATTTAATCAATGAAGGTTAAAGGATGTGGAAAACTCTCCATTGTTAGATGTATTGTTTCCTGTAAATTGATCTAGGGTACCTTTTAATCACAGCTTACTCAGCTGGATAGAGGGATGACTGTGGAAATAATTCTGTAAACTGTTATGTAGGAATGTATCAGAAGTACTAACAGTCCCTCTGGCATTCATGTCTATGAATTTCTGGAACAGATCTTAAAATGTGCGAGGGACGTGTCCATTTCTTCTTTTCCACAGAGAAAGGTTGTCCTGGCCATGAAATCCACATAGTTTCACTGCACCAGGAGCAGGGTTTATAATCCTCACAGGGGAGGTAATGTTGGTAAAAAGAATTGAAAGCACTGCATGGGATGAGATATGGCTGAAGTGGCAACACTCAGAAGAATCCAGGCCAACAGAAAGGAGACAAGAGGAAAAAGTAGGATTTGATGAGGCTGACGTGGCACAAGGGAAACATAAGCCACCAGGAAAACCTTGTGGATCAAATGAAGTTAATGTCACCAAGCTAGTGTAAGCACTGAGCTCTCAGCATGCTTTGTGGGGCCCAAAGGCTAAAATGAAAAGAATGGAGGAGTAGAAAAAGCAGTATTTGTAGGAGTAGAATACTTTTAGAAGTAGTAAAGTCACATGCAAAAAAAAAGTAAATTTGCCTTCTGCTAGACAGATTCACGTGATCCACAATACAGATGAGCAAATTTCTGTCCCTGGACTACTGTAGCTATTCTCTAAGGCAGTAAAAGATTCAGTATCACTTACATGTTTCTCCAAAGAGCTAGTCAGTGCACAGGCAGGGATTTGAATAATTTACAGTGGAATGTCATTAATCCTACCACTCCAGGACCTTATCAAAGTGCAGATTAATGAGAGGTCATAGAACCTCAATGTGCTACTGCTAACACAAGCAATCACTCTGCTGCTGAACTATTATACTTCCTTACTGAGCATGAGTACTTTAATGAAAACAACTTTAAGTGGCTGTATAGGAAAAAAAGCTTTTTAGCAGAGATAGCAGTGACTTCAGTTTCAGCTACAATCGCTTAGATTAATTAGATCTGGAACATTTATGTTCCACAGTTTGAAAGTTAACAAGCAGCATTAAATAAGTAAATAAATAAATGTGACAACACTGTGTCCTCAGTGATCTCCTGCCTTTCCACAGACTAAAGAATTAAAAATGTAACTTGCATTGCTCCAAAGTGAGTGGACAATGCCTTGAAGCAATCTGGTTCTTCTCCCTCCACTCAAGCTGACTGGTGTGGCAGAGGGTTCCTAACACCGCCGCACGGGAGTGGGATTTTAGCACATAGCACAGAGGCAAGTTGCACTGGGGTTACAGTCAGTGTGTGGGGAGTAACTGGCTGTTTCATAACGCTGACTCCTTCGCTGCATATTAGCAATTGAGGGCATGCAGTCAGTACATGCAGACTGTGCTGCCTGGCTGGAAAATGAAGTGATTTTAATGGGCTTCATTAATGCTTACAACTCCACCTGTAAGAACGCTGTAAGTTCAACTGACCACACGATTGCACCATCCAACTGAAGGCTATATAATGTTATCTATATCAGTACGTAATAAACAAAATGCTCGCTTATGGTTAGAACGTTTAGTCAACCAGAGCAAGAATAGAAGCTGAGACTCAATGAACTAACGTCCTACAGTATGTATAGTTTCTGAACTGACCCTTTATAAGTGGGCTAGTTGCCCAGATTAAAGAAGGTAATCAGCATTTAAGAGTTTGCTTTGCTGTGCTGAGCTAATATTGACTACTGGACTGCAGACATATGGTAAAAACAGCAACATGGAAACTACTACTCTTCCATTTCAGCTTTGTCCAGGGGGTAACACTAACTTGATAGCACATGGAAGCAGGCAGAGGATAAAGGACAGACAGCATCCTTCTGTACAGCAGCCCAGTAATGCTGGTCTGCCCAGCCTGCTAGCAGGAAAAGCGAGTATTCCTCTTTATGTGAGGAGAATTAATAAAATTCATTTTGCTGAAACTGCAGCTCTTCTAGATGACTGAAGCTAAAGCTTGTCTCAGTGACATCGCCACAACTTTGAAGCAAAAGATTAAGAACTGTATTTGGGGAGGTATATAAAATTCTAGAAAATAATGATGATTAATAACATGATGACAGGGTTAAATAAAAAGGGAAACTTTAAAGCTTGTAAAACCAAAAATGTTCTGTTAACTCAGAAGTGGATTAGAGTGTTCAAAGTGCTTCAGGACTCGACACCATGTAAAGGCTGATTTATACTCCAGGCATCATAATGCCTACCTACTTCAGAATGACAAATAGCACCGCGCTGAGATCTCAATGGCAGCCCCAGAGCACTAACAGCAAATGTCTTCCATCTTAATAGCTGAGCCTCTGCAATTCTCCTCACTTAAAATTCTGAGCGTTTAACACTTCTCGATGCATCTAAATCCAGATACAAAAACCTTCAAATCAAACTATTTACCTCAAGTGAAATCTACCCTGAATAATTCATAAGCAGCAAGGAGGCTGGAAGTGAAGGAGCTGAAGAGTGTTTTAATGAAGTCTAGAGTTTCAAATATAATGGTATAAAAGCTATTATGGATCTTTTCTAACCTTATAAGAAAGAGTATCAGTCTCTGTAACAATGAAAGATCCCAATGAACAGAAAAAGAAACACAGTTCAGGTGTCTTGTTGTCAGTGACTGATGCTGCTAACAGAATCGCACAGATTACTGCAGAGAAAGGGCTGCTATTTGAAGCAATTCCTGAAGAAGGATCTGAAGTGTTCAGATTGATTCTTATTCATCCTGCCCCCGTGAAGGAGTATTGATCCTTAAAATAGCTATAATAAGCTGCAATTCAATTAGAATAAAGTATGAAAGTCAAGGAAATGCACTGAACACAGGGCTGGTGTTATGATGGCAGTTGCCTAACAAGAATTTCAGCTATTAAAGACCAGGCAAAAAAAAAAAAAAATCACTTATGCATCATAGCTGGTCATTTCACTGTGCAAATCAAGAATTTGTGTTTTCCTGTTTCAGCAAATCCTCTCTATAAAATAGATACTACTAAAATCCTTAGTTGATTTGCCTGGGTATCAGTGACAAGCCAGCATTGTCATCAACTAGCATCCACTGTCTAACCCAGCTGCTGACTTATTCTGAATTTAGTTCATTTTAATCACTTATCCATAAAAAATTGAAGAGGAGAGAGAGGTTGTGTATGAAAAAATTCAGCAATAGCATTAACTTTCAGAAATTTAGGGAATTCAGCGTCTTAATCATCCTGCATTGGTGGCAAACAATGAGCTCATTCTTCTGTGTTACTGATTAACAACATCAGTGTATGCACAATCTGATTAATGCGAATAAGTTATTCAAGTTTTAGTTGTATACATACTTGAGACAGTATCTGCAGCATTTTTTCCTCCTTTATTTTTTCTGGTTTAGATACTGAAAAATACAGCATTTCTTCATAAATTGGACTGCTGAGTAAAAGTGCATTTCTATCTCAACAATAAAAGCATAAATCTTACTTTTACTATGTAGTATCCCTGCGATTAAAGTCCCTTAGAAACAGGTATTCTTCTAGAAAACACTAATGAAGGTGTAGATATATATAATACTGCAGAGTATCACTGGAGAAGTATTTTTCAGTTTTGAGGTACATCTTATTTGCATGTGACAACTGTAGTAAAGCAAAGTTAACATGTTGGTATACATTTACAATTTTAATCTATGAAAGATGCTCATTGATCAGTGTTGCAATTTGAAGCTGAAATACATGTGGAATTCTGCTTTATTCTGGAGAAAGAAGACAGGTTTCTGCACAAGATATCTCAGGTCTGGGAAATCTAATAACAGTTTTCAGAACAAAGATTTTCATAAAGCAAGTTGCTTAATTTAAGATCTCTTTTCCCTGCACTTATCTGTATCTTAGGATGCTGAAAGGATAAAGAGTCTTCCTATACATCCGTTAATAGTGACTACAGATATATTTGAAAAAAATTCACTGAGATTCCTTAGTAAATAATGCGGTTCAGAGACAAGGATTTTAAACACAGAAAGACTACAAATTTCTTTAGTACCAGATACAAATAACAATCATACTACAAAACATTCCATTCTAAAATTAAGGAGATATTTTATAATAACTTCTTAGAGCTATCTATGGATTAACATAACTGAGGTTTAGGAACTTTTTCGCTCTGAGGGTGACAGCACTGGAACAGGCTTCCCAGAGAGGTTGTGGAGTCTCCTCTGGAGATATTCAAAAGCCACCTGGATGCATTCTTGTGTGACCTACTCTAGATGATCTTACTATGGCAGGGGAGTTGGACTAGATGATCTCCAGAGGTCTCTTTCAATTCCTAACTTCCTTTGATTCTGTGAGCTTTTACCCCCTACTTTTCTGGCATTTAGGTAGAATTAACATTACATACACAAAATTGAAATAATGTCTCTTGCTCTGCTGCAATGGTTGAAGCAAGCTGTCAGTCCTAGGGTCAAAGCCAGAAAAGAGTACTTTCTCTCTAGGACTCCAAAAGAGGAAAGGTAGTTGAATTCATCTGGACTGAGGAGTAAGTGGGGATGCATCAAAACTAAATCTGCCCCCACACCTGTAAAAATCTGCAAGTGTCACACCTCATATGCCAATGCAGATGGGTCACCTAGTCACAATAAGGCCAAAAAAACCCCTCAATTATAACAGCAAATTTTCATCTGTGTTGGTACAGGCCAAGAAAAATGTATATCAATGCTGACACCAAAAAGTCTCACATTAAGAATTGGTCTATGCTTTGAAGTCTATCAAACAAGGAACTAAATATAATGCTCTGAGGTGGAAATAATGTCAGACAGCTAAGGAAGGACTGCATCTCAGTTTTGCTTATTTTATTATTCTGAAGAGTCATATTATCACCACTTCCTTTCCCACCCTCCATGATTAATTCCTGATATAAAAGAATTTCTATACCTAGCAGCAATCAAACCCAGACGACGGTCAGAACACCACAAAGAGTGCAGTGCTGGCAGGTAGGGGATGAATGTCAGCCTTGAACTTTGCTTGGGAGAAAGGAAGAAATTCTGACTCACTTCTGATAATTTTCACTTCTAATTTGACACCCTCACCATGCACACACTGCTTTTCTCCTT
Source organism: Laterallus jamaicensis coturniculus (assembly GCA_022605575.1). NCBI lineage: Eukaryota > Metazoa > Chordata > Aves > Gruiformes > Rallidae > Laterallus > Laterallus jamaicensis. The sequence continues at coordinate 62,897,869 of JAKCOX010000002.1, read as the reverse complement.
TAAAATAAAAATGCAGCCACTCAAATTATCCATCCTGTGCTACCCATTTCTGTCTCCAGTGGTAGGGTTACAAAGGGATTCATTTGTGAATTTACCTTCCATTCCAGTAGGACATGCTCATTAAGGTACCCTTGATAATTCAGAAAACGCTCTGCATGTTGCTGCCTTTTACTTCTTACTGTCCCTTTTGTGATATGGGAAGTCTCTTGCATACTAGACTGAACGCGTGCAAAAGGAGGCTCCTAGCACATTTTGCTCTGGTCAGAAACACAAGTATAACTCATCTAATAGCTATGCTTTAAGGGCCAAGGGCAGCAAGCTACCTAAAAAGACTATTGTGCTCAAACCTCTGCTAAGGAACATAAAATGTCTTCAGAGAACAACAGGGACAAGCCTAAATGAACAAAAGCAGAAAAACAGTGTCATCCACACTCCAAGCATAGCTCTTTGTATTCTGGAAGGCTACAGCATAATTTAAAAGAAGGCTTTCCTCCCACCACTGATGTTTATCTCATGCTTTTGCTTTCAAAGTAGCTTACTATAAAGTTTCAAAACTTTCATTAACCACCTATTAGCAAAATAGTAGCCTTTCCCCATGAAAGAGAAATAATTTTGCTGACTGCTATCCTTCAGTGTTTACTGTTCTTTTATCATATTGCTTTTGCTGCAGATACAGCATTTAAGATCGGCTTGGTTGTGCCAGCTCACCTCCTTTGTTAATGCTCCAAGTGATCACTGAAAGGTATTTCAAGGTTTGGCCTCTGCATCTTTAGTTCATTTTATTAAACAAGTGAAAAAAGTGGGTTAGAATTAACTTCAGCATATTTCAATGAAGTCACCCACATGAAAGAACAAAGTTCTCTAATAGTCTATGCAATCAGTACAAAATCCACGCTCCTCTCCTGTTACTGCATACATTTCACATGAGTAGGAAAAATAACAATTAACCTCTTGGGAACATACAGTTTATCAGCATGTTTTGCTTGGAAACAGTGTGAATAAGCCAAGGGGCCAGTTTTATCATCTTTACACCCTTTTGTTATGTTTCCCAAACTGCTCTTTCACATGGAGACACTTTTGCAACTGCAGCCACACTAAGCAAACTACAGAAGGCGTCTGCTGAGGCTCACAGTAATACACAAGGAAAAGCATGAAAGGGTAACACTAGTTCTATGCCAGTTCACTGGCACAGACTGCTTTATTGACTAGAAAAAGCTAGAAAGCATACAAAAATTCTATTCCAGATCCAATAAGGCAGAGCAAACATCAACACCTGAAAGGATTAGAATACCAAATGAAATTACCTTAGAAACAAAGACCACTTTCAAGCGGATAACAGTATAATCCTTTTATGAGAGTGCTTCAACACAAAGCACTTTTCCCTTCTGAAACGTCCTCCTTCTCCCCCCTCCAACACTTCACATGAATGACTCGTGTCATAAAACCCTTCAAGGCAGAAATCTTCTATCCATACATGTAGGTAAGTAATTAAACACAAGAACTGTTAATTTATTAGCTGTTATTTCCTGCAAATCTGTATTTTAAAAAAGAGCAAGATGTGAAGTCCCACCCTCCTGATCTCAGGGCTGCAGTAGTGGAATAAATTCCAGTAGTAACAATTATATTCTATCTCTGAATTCAAATTTAATTACTTTACTAAACTTTATTTCTAGCATTCTAAAAATTATCTCACCTTCTACTGATCCACTGTAAAACACACTGCTTGAATATTACAATCCTATTTATTTCATAGTTTAAAGGACTTAAACTCAAATATATATATATATTATATGTTTTGTCTTATCAACTGTAGATTCAGAACATCTGTAACAACTATTTTTCCAATCATGTGTACTGGAAAACTATGAGTCACTAAGAGACCACTGATTCTGAGATGCATTAAAGTGAACCAGTAATTTTTCTAATGTAAAGCCATACGCAAGTTTCACCTTCTTAGATTTTATTATTCACCTAGGACCCAAATTAATTATGTATGAGTCATGCAATAAATCTTGAATTCAGTATCACTGAAAAAACTGAGCCTACAAATGTTGCCAATTCTATCAATTTCAGGGTGATCTGCCTTGTTAATGCATTCTCTCTGTTCATCTGTATGCATGATACATGGGGTTTGGAAAATTGAAAACTTTCATAAATTGTGAAACAGAAAACCTTTATAATCACGTAAACAGTGCTTTCTGAAGATGTATTTTGTCTGTGAGCATTGCTAATGTTCTTACACTTACCTAATATGTGTTTTCTATAACAACTCTATATCTAATTTGGGCAAGGAAAATTTAGATCATTTTTATTTTATGTGTTACTTGTTATTTCTGAAAGCTAGAATCTAACCTCTCAAGCAATGATAAAATGAAGAGCCCAAGTATTTGTTAAAGTCTTGGATGTCATTGATCCTGCTTCTTAGCTATATCCTGGACCAGAACACCAACACGAGCAGTAAGGCTGTCTATGTGTGTCAAACAGCTTCCAGAGAAGACTTTCTGTTCCCAAACACAGTAATTCACAACCACACCTAACAAAATATACATATCCTGTGTGATTTAGTCTAGGTGATCCTGTCCTACTAGGAGGGTTGGACTAGATGATCTTTTGAGGTCCCTTATGCTCTGTGACTGTGAAATAAGGCCATCCATATAGAAAGAATTTTATAATGCCAGAATTTTTGCCTAGTAAATATCAGCATTTATTAAAATCTCATCTGTGATATTTCATTGGGAAGAGAAAATATTTTCATGGCTGTTACATACCCTCAGTTTTTCTGGCTTCAGAACTAGTTGAAGAGTACATTTGAGTGTATTTTTTCTTTTACTTCTGATTCCTCCTTACATAGGTTTGTTTTGTTTTATGAAAGTAGCTGTCCTCAGACTGGTGGCCTAAATATATTGCAGACCTTACAATGCCTCCAGCAAGAGCACTGGCAAGTTATGAGGACAACACATTCCCCACTTTCTGCGGTGCCCTTGAGTATATTTATAAGGAAGCTGAAAGACAATAAGTGACAAGCCATTGTTTGCAGTCAGATCCTATCTTCTTTTCTGTAGCGAAAACCTGGGGATGCAAATAACACTTGCAGTGTAAAATTTCATTTTCAGGAGAAGGATCATAAGAAAATGGTTGTTGAAAGATGTAAAACCAATGTGAGATGGAGGGGAAGCTAAGTCAGCAAATGGCTATCAGTAAAATTCAGGATTTGGGCTATTTGCAGTGTAGCATGGGAAAAAACCTGAATACTTCTTCACCTGAGCACAGAGGCTGACTGATGGGAACACTGCAGTTAAGAGGTGTTCTTAGGACCAAAATTTCAGCTACTATTTATTTAACCAGTGCTGCAGCCATGAAGTTTATGTTCTTTAAGGCTGATCCTGTCCTAAAAGGGCACAACTCAAGCTCTGGAGACTTATTTTAAGAGAGAGCAAGAAACTTGTCAAACAAAGCTCTGATTGGACTTCCAAAGATGAAAATGTCAAACAATGCGGTCATTGGCTTCTCTCTTTTGCAATACAGACTGAGGAAACAAAAAACTTTCTGAAGCCAAGGGGATACTTCCTATAAACTTCAATAGTATCAGAATTTTATCCAATATATCTTCATATATGGAGGGACACACAGCACTGAAATGTGCATCACATTTGGTGTAGCAGGAAAAAAAAAAATCACATACAAAACTTTTTAGAAGCCTTCGGAGAGTTGCAGGAAGCTATTCCTTCAACTGGAAAACTCAGTAGCTGTAGAGGATCCTTGATTTAAAGTGTGAAATATGGATCTATGAATTTCTCTTATATAACTTAAAACTCCTTTGTGCCTGCCAGGTCTTACAAACTAAGGTCCAGCAACAGACTGTTGATTACGAAGGTCTAGTTGCTCATTGTTTTTGGCACGCTAACATAGACAGAATTGTACAAAACTTTTGGGTCATGGAGCAGCTTTCCTGAAGTCTTGACACTATTCACTGCAAGTACTGTTGTTTTTTTAAAAGCCAGACATTTACAGATAATCTGGAAACTTTTACAGTCATGTATTTAAATGGATCATAGAAGCAGCTTCCAAGAAAGGGCTTAGTTCCAGATGACAATTAGTCATCTTATCCCTAACCCCCCCAAAAGTAAAGACATTATGGCTCATTTGCATCCTTAGTTAACTCTAGTTCCTGGCCAAATCCTTAAACCACTGATCTAGCCCATGAGTCAACAACTGCAGGAATGACAAATATTAAAATATATAGACATATAAGTGCATACAGACATACATATTTATATACACACACATAGATATGTGTACTGTTCAGTTCCAGGCTGCTGCCAGAACACTTTCTTTCTAATGCAGGTGTGCCCGAAGAAAGATTTTCACCTTCTGGCTGGGAATATGAGAATGCAGGGAATGACAGGATATGCAGGGGGAGAGAGACTAGCATGGAGAATTCTGCAGCGTAGTGAGAGATATCACAGCAAGAAAGGCTAAAAGCATTAGAAAAAACCCTGTCCAGCATATGTGGGTTACTACCCGAAGCAGAAAGTGATAAGCTACACATTCTTTCTCACAGTTTCTTATTGTATCAACTATAGGGCATATTGATATCCAAACCATGGGATGCTGTCCTCACTGTTTTATGGTCACATAGCTCCCAGTTGCTTCTTAGTTATCTTATTCAGGTTGAGCATACAAAAAACCCCTGAAATCACTGTACTATGTATCATCTTAGAGCCAAAACAAACAAACAAAATTTCTTGGCATGAATTCTTCACACTGGTGGTATCCTACAGGATTTACTGTAACAGTTATATTCCATGAAAATCTTCTCCTTTAAAGAACCAGAGATTTTAGTAAGTGGAGATAGCTACAAATATCATGTTTCTGTTGAGATTTTTTCTTATTTTCTCCTATTAAAGCAATTGTTATTATCAGAGTAGAACAACACTGCATGCTGGATAATATAAAATAGATTTAAATTCAAAAAGGAATGTACCAGCTGATAATCAAAGGTCAGTATTTACAAGTGAAGATAATTTATGCAGTTTACACTATAACAGCATCATTTTTGATGTGAACCACTTAACTAGATCTGAATGACATAGCATCGAACTGATAATCAACAAGGAATTTTATGCAGAACCAAGGTACTGGTTCATTGTATGAATGGAATTTGAATTGGCAGCTAATGACATTGATATCTAGCTTTTGTTCTATTACATATTGGCTAAAGTGGCAAACAGCCAGGATCAAATCTAATAGCTAGAAGTAGGAAAAGTATTAAGAAATTATATGTGAGTACCCTGGTGTCTGAGATAACCAACACAGGCTTATTATATAAATTAAACACTTATCAGAAATCCTGAGCCTGATTTTTTTAAGATAAGGAAAAAACCCTAATTTTAAAAAAATCAGTCCATGAAGTGAAAGTTGCATCCACTCAAAGTTCGGTTCTTTTAAAAAAAAATTCTATTATTAAAAGAGAATACATATTCTTTTTGATGAATAAAGATTAGGAGGTTTTCCTTTAAAATCTTATGGCCTGACAAGACTGAAAGACACAGTAAAATAAAATTTTAAATATCTTCTCATTTCTATCCATTTAAATGTCCGGAATTATCTCCGTTTAAGTTTTGAGACAGAAATAAATACACAGCATTTTGTCCTTTCATACACACACAAGTTGTCTGGGTGCGCTGATCCGCTGGAGCATAGGAAGGCTCTACAGAGGGATTTGGACAGGCTGGATTGATGGGTCAAGGTCAGCTGTATGATGTTCAGTGAGGCTCAGTGCTGGGTCCTGCACCTGGGTTACAACCACCTCATGCAATACTACAGGTTTGGAGAAGAGGGACTGAAAAGCTGCCTGGTGGAAAAGGATCTGGGGGTGTTGGTTGACAGCCAACTGAATGTGAACCAGCAGTGTGCCCAGGTGGCCAAGACAGCCAACAGCATCCTGACTTGTATCCGGAATAGTGCAGCCAGAAGGACTAGAGAAGTGATTGTGCCTCTATATTCAGCACTAGAGAGGCCACACCTTAGGGGTGCTGCCTTCAGTTTTGGGCCCCTCACTACAACCAAGACATTGAGGTGCTAGAGCAGGTCCAAAGAAGTGCAAAGCAGCTTGTGACAGGTTTAGAGCACAAGTTTTATGAGGAGTGTCTGGGGAAACTGAGGTTGTTTGACCTGGGGAAAGGAAGCTGAGGGGAGACCTGATAGCTCTCTACAACTGCCTGAAAGGTGATTTTAGTGAGGTGGCTGTCTGTCTCTTCTCTCAAGCAAGAAGAGATAGGACAAGGGGAAATGGTCTCAAGTTGTATCAGGAGAGATTTGGATCAGATATTAGGAAAAATTCTTCACTGAAAGGGTTGCAGATGTGGTGCTTCTTCAGGTGAAAGTGCATATTGCAGGTACAATATGCACACATTGCAAGTACAATACACATAACATCGTACTTAGTTCCAGCACTGCATTATGCTACAATATGCTGTTTTGAAACAGAGGAGAGTTTATAGCTGCTTAAGAAAAATAACCAAATCTATAAAAATTTAGAATCAATTATCTAAGGTAAGAGTTATTACCTTCCAATTTACACTGGTGCTTAACATTGGGAATTTAAATCCATCTTACAAAGCATCCTCCTGAAGAGGATGAAGGCACATAAGTTAATCCTTGGGCACATAGGGGTTCTGTGTCTCACTTTTGAAGTCAGACAGAAGCAAAGCAGCTGAATTCCAAAGGCAATTCTTCTCTGAATGCCCTACAGATGCAGGAGGGTATAGTTCTCTGCCAGAGTTTACAGACCTGCTTCACTTTTGGCAGCATTAGAGTACAGCAACACTCAGCACCATTCATGAAGAACTACTATTAATAGAGCAGGAAATGAGAGAAGATCAGTGCTACCATTTCATCCTTGAAGCAGCAGCAGCAAGGAAAGGAATCCATCAGAAAGGCCTAGTTTACACACACACTGTAGTAAGATTACACCACTTTGTAACTGAGCAGTGGATCTTACATGTATGTCTCAAAGCTTAATGCAAAAATCTTAGAAGTTCTGTTGCAATCACATAAAAGCTATCTGAAGAGATCTAAAATTATAAGCCAAATGAGTGTAACATTGAAAATCAGGGTATCTACATTTCCTTGAATTAGAGAAATTAAAGTGCTTTAAGATTAAATAGGATATGACAAGGCACTCAAGTTACTGCACTTCTCAATTTATCACAAACTTTAGCTTATTGTGTTGATACTAGATTTTGTGTTCTTAAACAATTTATGAGGAGAAGCTAGGTACAAAGCTTTCGTCAGTAAATTACACATAAATTTTTAGGACAGAAGTGAATCTCTCCATCTTTCTGTTTGAAGTTATACTATTAGAATTTTATAGTAATTTAGTGAAAAATGTATCATTTAGGAAGGAAATAAAATCATAGGAGAGAGGAGCAGGGATTTCCTTTGGACAACGATCTAACATGATAGAAATATAAGAGCCTTTATTTATTAATATTTAAGACAACTTTATTTTTTAAAAGTTTTTCTTATTGATGCCTTAACACAGAACTGAATCTGTCCCTAATGAATGCAACAGGAATTTCTGTGAAAGTAACTAATAGGAACAGAACCTGCATCTTATTCATGGTTGTGCTGAATGTGTTAGAGAAGCTGTCAGTTAAAGTTTGCAAACTGTCAATCTACATCAAGTCTTTTGAAAATTGTGCAAAGATTAAGACTTTTTTGTAATTAAAGGGGTTTTTAATAAGCAGTGATCAGACCCTTGCAGAAAGCTGCTGTAATAACAGTCCATTAAGAAAGACCAGCTGTGGGAAGTGGTTTTTTCCACTAACATCACATGAACAGGTATAGCTGTTGTCTAGTTAGGCACAAACCCCTAAAATCTTCCTTTGCTTCTGGGAAAAAATAACCTTGAAAATAAACATATATTTTAAATTCAAAACATATTTCCCCAAATTCAAGACGTTCTCCATACAGGTAAATTTTAGTAGTGAGAAACATTTTGCCAGCTCCACATAAAATAGTCCTATGAGTCAACTCTGTGTGCATTCAATTAGTCATTAACCACATTCTACAAATAAAGCCTACAACCCCTCACAGAAAAAAAATCATCAAAAAAATCCAAGCCACAATAACCTGGAATTCTATCTTTCCTTGAAATGCCATTCTTTTATATCAGAAGCTCTAATTTCCTGTTCCAGGTTAGGTTCAAGCCTTTTAAATTAGGCAGAGTTAAAGTAGTAACTGCTTCGACCACTCCCAAACCTACATTTTGGTCATCTCTACAAAACAGAGGGTAGTGTATTTAAGGCATGCAAAGATAGTGATTCAAGGATGTGTTTAATGCTTTAAATCACAGATTATCCCTTCAAACTACCATAGTATAGCAAGATCAGACCATCCAAATGGGATTTGAGCATTCTTTGCTGCATACCCAGGCAGCTTGTATTTTGGCATACAAATACAGACCCATATTTCTGATGTAGAACTTGAAGTCCAGAAAGAAAAAAGATGAGAAGGAAAAATACCCTTTTTTGCCCCCATCAGTAACTGGTTTATGATGACTCTTGTAGGAAACCCCTATGATAAGTAAGTTTTTTATCTTCCCTCCTTCACCTTTCAACTCAAGACCAGGATTATCCACTCCTCAACCCTAAAATACTGAAACACATCCTCTTCAGTTACAATCACAGCAAGCCTGTTGTATAGGCAGTCAGATCACAAAGCATTACATATCATACAACAATCTCCCTCTCAAGTATGCAAAGTCTTTTTTTCCTATCACTTTGATCTACTCTTCAATCAAACCCATTCTATTATCAAGCATTATGTGGTGGTTCAGCCCCAGTGGCCAAGTACTAAAGGCCACACACTCAGTCCTGGAGAAGAAACAGAGAAAGCCTCAACGGGTTGGGATAAGGATAGCTTGCTGACAAAAGCACTATGAAAGTAGAACAGCAACACCCTGTGGTAAATTACACACCCTCCCCAGAGATAACACAGAGCACCTTCCAATGGAAGGATTACAGAGTGCTACCAGACATAAAGACTAACCCAACCAACACTCAGACTGCACTGAAGGTATCTAGAACCATTCCACCCCAACCAGCCCTTCTTATGGGGAGGTGATATCAGGTGGTGTGGAAGCAGCCCAGGCTAACTCAGCTCAGCTGTGCTGGCTGCATGGGGCATTTACTTCTGGTCTGGCCAGAACCAGGACCTTTTTCTTTTAGAATCTTAGCGTTCTGAAGAAAAGTATTGCAAGTTATCAACCTATTACTAGTTTTTAACTACAGTTTTGAAGACCCTCCTAAGCTCCCAGTGGCAAGTCCACAACATTTTTTTCCATTATTCTTTCATTATTTTTTCATTATTCCATTATTCTTTTTCATTATTACTGAATTACTTTACCATTCACATTCCTGAATGCATTCTGAATGTGTAGCTATCTTGTACAGCAGTAGGATAGTCAGTGCTCTGTTTGGAACCCCAGTGCTAAAATGTTTCTAGGTACGAGATATACAGTAAAAATTATACTGATTTTGGTAAGGCTACTTGATTGTCTGTTGCTATTTTCTATAAATGGTTCTTCATGCAGTAAACCCAAAAAGTTTAAGCTATTTATAGCAGTAAAGCAGGATTTAAAGCATCATCATGGGTCTAACAGAAGCAGAAGGAACCAGAGGAGTTAACAAAAATATTCAAAAAGGTGACAAATGTCAACAAACATTAGTTAAGCGGGGGCTTGGCAGGTCAGCAATGCCAGGGGCAAATATATAGTCAAGGTCAGTATGACAAATCCCGTACCAGCCAAAGACCTGTTGGAAGATGCTGAGCTTTAGTAGATAGCTGTTAGTCCAAAGAGACCATAGGGCTTTCTGTCTGTCCTGAGCTACATGCACACAGAGGAACCTCTGACTGCAACAGCAGGGCATTTCTCCTCCACGCTACTTTTGAGATGTACCCTTTTTGAAAATATGACCATGTCCCCTTCTTTTTTAAGTGGTGTAAACAAGAATTCTCACAAGAATGCTTTTCAGGAAGACACAACAGCCATTTGAAAAAAAACCAAAAAACAACTAATGGAAAAAGTTGCTTAAGTTGCCTTTAAATCATGTTTTTCTACACATGTTTCTCTAGAAAGAGCATAATCAAATCTTGAGATTCAGAAGCGTTGTGCAGCCTGCTTTTCTATTCAGACAGTGTAGTTAACATTTTTTCAGCATGTCCTGGTTCTGCCCAGGCCAGAATTAACCTCCCCAGGCAGCCAGCACAGGTGAGCTGAGTTAGCCCAGGCTGTTTCCACTCCACCTGACATCATATCCCCATAAAAGGGGCTGGTTGGGAAGGCATGGTCTTGTATGCCTTCAGAGCAGTCTGAGTGTGGCCTGGGTGTTGGTTGGATTAGTTCTTGCATTGTGTAGTACTATTTGTTATTGCTGTCTGTAAGTGTAGTTGGTTGGTATTGTTCTAATTTCGTGGTGCTTTTGTCAGTATGCTGTCCCTATTGAAACCTACTGAGGCTCTATCTGTCTTCCCTTTGTGAGTAAGATAACAGTGTGTGGTGCTCAGATACTGTTTTGGGCTGGATCGCTACATGGTGTTATAGTAATGCACTCTATATTATGAAAAAAATAATTGTACTGAAATATGTATCAGTCATATATATCTAAGTCCTTAGCATGTTGAACTTACAAAAAAATGTAAGTAAGCTGTCATATTACTTTAATGTGTAAGATGATTTGAAGTTTGATAGCAGTCACTGAAAATATTTGTGCTAGCTTTTATGGGTCTTGGATTATGACTTTAAAATCAAGTGCTTTTTATAAGAGGCAATTATGCTGTTTACTTGTATGAAAAAAGATAAATCTCACTGGGAATCTAAGTATATGTAATGTTTGGATTTTATGATTACTCATTATGAAGCCCTTAGACAAAGTAGACAACTGAATAGGGCTACTTGCCCTATTTGACATTTTACTGATGGTATAGCTACTTTTCTTAGAAAACCCCACCCTTTGCTTAAAAAACCCTAAAGCTAGTAACAAGTTTTTAAAACTTTGCTCCTAGTTTTCTGTTTCCACACTTTCTTATGTCTAATATCCCAAAAATTCATTTTTAAGTCATCATGTAGTAAGATAACTAGATGTGTTATTCCTAGATACTACTCGGAAACAGTCTAGGTAGAATGTTATATGCAGGTTCTTTGTGTACTTGCTGAGGGAAAACAATTAGAAAAAGAGTAAGAATAAGTAGTAAAATAGCTGTAAAAGGGTGCTGTTATGAACTGTGGAAGTCTATGTTTCCTAATTAAACTGCAGAGGAGATAAATTGACATGTGTAAGCAAGTATTCCCAATGTGACAATGAAGTCAGCTAAGCACTGACTTGTATTATCCCATTAAAAATAACTTCCTGGTTATACTTATTTTGAGACAATGCCCAAGATATGGGCAAGCAGGGACGATCTGAGAACTTTTTTGCAAGAAGTCACTACGCTTGCTGTACTGATAGTGCCCCTTTCACCACCCCAGCTTTAGGAAGACTTCCCCTTTTTGGACTTCAAACTTCAGTGAGTTCTGCATTTAATTTAACTCCAGCAATAGTTCATATTTAACAAACATTCCTGGAAATGTAATCAGACATATTCAGAACTCCCTATTGTTACTAATGTCCTAATCTTCAATCTAATACATTAATTATCCCCAAAAGCCCTGCAACTAACAAGACAAACATCCCCATCCCACAGAAAAATAGAGATGTTAGAAACCTGTCTTTTATTTGAACAGCTTGAAGTTTTGCAGTACCAACAGCCACTAAAACTTTATCTAAGTAAGCAAGTGTGGAAGCCAATATTGTCAGATGAAGACAAAGGTCCTACATGTTAACTGGTATTTTTTTTATTTTCTGAGGTAGAAGGTTCCACAGTCAGGAACAATTTCTTTGGCCACTTAAGTAAGAAGCTATCACTGCTGAACTGCAAGTATCACTTCAAAACCTTACCTATTACTATCTCTAATGATATTGCCATGGTATGTCGCAAGTTGCTAATTGATAATAACACTGGTATCAGTTACATCCAGTTTTCAGATTAATGATCTTATAATAGGTTCTTATATTTCTTGCAAAGAATAAGTTTTACATATTAAACTTCTGTAACACTTCAGCTGTTTGGATATATCATAAACTTTCTAGGGAATAATTTACCTATTGTCTTCCCTGGCTCTCATTTGAAGCAGTACTTTATTACAACTTCTTTCCCTTCCTAATTGAGATAGTCATGGAAGCATCACAGAACTTCTGAAATTCTCAAGAGGGAAAAAATATTCTTATTCCCCCCCTAAGAAAACCATGGCTACTCAAGCAATAAAACTGGGGAGGAGGGATGTTTTGGGGGGTTTTGGTTGGTTCCGTACTCTTGTTTGTTAGTTTTGTTAAAACTAGGAATGGATAGTAAATTACTTTTGAAAACTCAAATCTATCTGTCTACAGATGAGAAATTATTTTTGGTCCCCTATATACCAGAAGATTCTATAAAAATAAATTGGCTGATATTAGGTGAAATTACTCTGAAGGTCAAATATTTTTCAGCTACTAATCTTTCTTTTCACAAAATCAGTAACATAAGCATTTCAGAGTCATAAGCTCTGTGGCTTTAATGTGTCCATTCCTCAAATATTAAAAATATACCTGCATTGTTATAAGGTTAAAACCACCAGTGTTCACTTATCTCTTATGCAAACATTATGGATGGAGATCCTCAAGGTCACTGTGAGAAGTAGCCAAAGGAGGGAGGAGTCTTGTGGTGTCAAGATAACTCTGGTTTGGCTACACAATGTGTAATAGACAGTTTCTACACAGAATTTTGAAATCCACAGGGCCTGGAGCAGGGTATAAAGGGGATTAAAGAAGTTACCCCGGGGGGAAAAGAGAAGAATCTGAAGACCTAGAAGATACAGTCAATGGGCTGTGCTCCTCCTCTACCTAAGGCAGGGATGCCTTCTTGATAAGAAATTGTCACTTCACCTTTTGGTGAGAATACCCAGGGTAATAATTTACTGGCTTTATAATATATATAGTTGAACAAGAGTTACTTGGAGATGATCAAAGTTCAGTAGGGAACATTGACTTTTGTGTACTTAGGAAAGACAGATGATGAGGAATGCCTGCACCCCAGGACCAGATGACCTCCACCTACCCTGAGCTACTGGCTGCTTGTGTCCTCAGTAGCTTTTGATACTACTTCTGTTCTCTTGTCGTTCCCCCATAAACAGTGACAGGCCCGTAAGCATACCCTGAGTGCAAGAGGAGAGAGAACAGATGGATGCAGACAGGGGAGAGCATGGAAACCATGGGACCATACTGGCAGTAGTCATAACACATCACCAGGCTAACTGTTGGCATGATCCCTGCAGGCTCAGAGCAGAGGAGAATTAAGGAGGCATTTGAAGGGAATGATGAAAATAGCTCAACAAGCATTTGCAAAAATATCTCAAGCATGAGGTGTGGTGCAAAAGAAAGGAGGGTTTGCTGAAATGCATAGTGGGAAACAGGGAAGATGCTGACATCAGGAGCTGTCTGGGAGAAGGAGCGAGGCATGTGATACCAAGTGGGAGTGATATTTTGAGGGACCTTGAAAGCAGAGAAAATTTAACATCTGATTCAGCAAAGGGAAAGCAATATTGTCAGAATGACTTGCTAGCAAAGTATTGTTTGACGCAGTCTCTATGCATACTAACACAGTAATGAAGGTGGTAAAACCATCAAAACAGGTTTTTAGGAGTTTTTTTCTGCACTAGAATTTAAAAAAACCCCCACTACAACCTGCATTTCTCATAAAATAGAAGCACTGCAATATAAGAAAAGTAAGTTTGCCTAATAAGAAAATAAATTGGCAGAATCTGGCCCGTTACGTTTCATTGGATGATACTACTGTTGATTCCAACAATATTACCAGTAGAACAGGCTGAAATTGTCATTTCTGACAGAAAAAAATATTTTGGAAGAAAACCAAATCTGTGATGGATGTAGGCAAGCACAAATCCATTTAAATCAGTGGTGCAGCACCTGTTTCTTTCAGCTACAATAGCCTCCCTTGATGTTTTATGAAGTTTATGACAAACAAATTACAATACATGGAGAAAGGAAAACATGCTATGTAGGACACCAAGATACAAATATGGCACAAGGTTTACTTATTGAAACATATGTGTTCCAACTGTACAACTTTCATCAGATAAGACCTCACAGAATGCTGAGATAATACAGGCTTAAAGGCCAAAGAGGAGTCACAGCTCTAGAAAAAAAGGACAAGAAACACCTCCTATAGAGAGCAGTAGAATAGTTTCCTTTGAAAAGCCAAAGAGCCCTCATTTCATGTTAAAGCTCCTCCTAGCTGTATTCTAATACATTGACTTCCATGGTTCTGACAAGAAAAAAGAAAAACACTAGTCAGTTGTGGTGGGTTTTGTTGTTTGTTTAGTTTTCACATGGAACTATTTTCCACAGAGGAACTGCAATATTACAATGGATATCTATGAAAAGAGGATGTCAACAAGACTGCCTGTTACAGTAATGTACCACTGTACACTTTCAGACAAAGAAATATTCATAAACTTGGCATTTTATAGCATAAGAGGTTAAAAGGGAGTGACTTCATACAATTTTTCCTTGAAGAACAGCCTGTTATTAATTTAAGATTGCTGAACAGCCCAGTTCCACTTGCAAGGGACAGTTTAGCCTAGGACTAAACAGACTACCTGTGCACATAGCTATGTTTCATTCATCCCCAAAACTCAACCCTTGCTATGAAATCTTTTATTATACATAAATTTTATAGAAGCATGTTTAATATAATAGTGAAATTTAGTAACAGACAAGGACAGACAGTTCATATATCTTCAATTTAAGCCAAATATTTAATATACCCCATTAATACATCTTGTTTTTAGGACATAGTGACTGTCAGGTAATTTACTATTCTGGAGCTCTCACATAGCTTCATAGGGACTGAAAAGCACCAGTGGAGCTGTTTAGGCAGCTTATCTATTTACTGTTTTTTCATGCTCCCAGGCATGGAGGTAGATGTATAAATATATTCAGTTTCACAGACCTATCAAATCAAGCAATTAGGCAGAAATCTGAAGCAAGCAGAAATACTGTTATGACTATAAACGAACAAATGTTACAGCTTGAGACCAAGAGAAATTAGAATCTCTGTGCAGTGGTAATGACATTAAGAATTTATAAGTTTTTGATGCTCATTAAATATATATTTTATTATAAAGGTTTTTTCACGTAACCCTTAATATAATTTGGTTTATGTATTTAATCAAGTCTTTAGAAGAGATCAGCTAATGTTTTTGTCCACCACAGAGGATGCAAGAGCACAGGATTCATACCTAGTTTTGATGCTTATACAGGAGATGCTCTCAAGAAAGCAGTATAAATTATAGATATTTCCAATCATTATTTTTGGTGGTTTAGCAAAATTCAAACCCCTCTTCTCTGCTACTTGACAGAAATAGAAATTATTAGGTAGAAAGCCCTCTAAAGAAAGTCAATGAAATAGAGATTCTGTTGTGAAAAACACTAGAAATAAAACACCACCCTACACTTTAGAAAAAAAAAAATAGCCACAACCCAGAATTATGTTGTGGAACAATACCTTGGAAAATTACTTACAAAGTCATATCAGAAGTGTGGCTATAGAACTGTACATATTAATGACAGAACCTCACTCTGCTTTCTGATTGAGGCAGGGCAAGCTAGCTTTTAGTCATCTCCCAAAAACACAAGTCCCAAGGGTCTACCAGAATGAATGCAGCAGTGCTTGATAGTTATGTTTTTTGTTCACCTAATGCATGCAATGAAATAGATCCCTACATAACTGTAAACAAACCTTTCCACCACCATACCCAGCCTTGTTTCCATGTTATTTCATCCTTAAAGGTTCCCTAGTACCCAATCTCTCAATTAAATGTAACTAAGATAAAACTGACCTCTGAAGTCTTAGCAGAAATCTGAGTCTTTCCTCTCTAAGAAGGAGACTTAGCGCATCCCAGCCCGGTAAGTGTCTCCAGACATCAGATTCTGTTGCAATATAGTGACAACCCTCTGGAACTGAGGAAAAATAGATACACCTAAGCATCAGAGCTGTTGTAGCATCCCTTTGTTTCTTTGTAGAAGAGATCACATTGAAGCCTTGCAGCAGATACTCTGTCCCTGCTCATTCAACCACTTGCTGCACCTCAGGAGGGCATAAAATTTTTCTACAGAGCTCTTCAATTCTGTCAGCATCACATCAAAATCCCCCAGGACATAACTCTGGCAGCAGATACATTTCCAGGAACTGTGGCATGAATTCTACCTGTTGTCAGCAGCTGCCAAATTGTCAAGACCCACTTAGGAAGGACAACTTAGAGGCTCTTATACTCTATAAGCAGTCACTGTAAGGATTTTGATCAACCCAGATTTTTAGTTCTCCAATAATTTGAAGTATTCAAAATAATTATTGAACTTTCAATGATTTTTCAGGCAAGTTCTCTAAATATGTAAAGCTGGAGATCTTCCACCAAGCAATGCTTACCTATAGCAATTATGTTACAGAAGTAAGCACAACACAAAGTCTAATGCCAACTTTAGAGCAATACTAATGCACAGGATACCACTGGAAGTAGAGTAAAATGAAAGCATGTTCATTGCATGTGTAGGACTAGATCCCACTTGTGTTTGTACAACTCCAATGCTCTCTTTGGCTTGAAAAAAACAGAAATTGTTCTCCCCCCCAGTTAAGGGAACTTCCCAGTCATACGACCGGTTCTGAGGCATCTGGGCACCACAGCCCGTCTGTTCATGCATATGGGTGTAGTACAGTGACAGCTTTACTGCGTATTAGTCATGCATCATGTAGCACATTTCTTGACAGAGGCAAAAGCAGTTTATGACTTGAAGCAAATCATTCTATCCCAAGGGCTTCTCAGAGCCAGGCAAAAGGCCATGGCTTAGGTCAACAACTCAGGAGTTTGGCAACTATTTCCAGTCATTGCTGTCTTTACAAGGGCCCGTTACCTGATCATGTTGGAGAATGTTATAGTAGAGAATGTTACAGTGGAGAAGGTGCTTTGACAACTTATAAGGATCTAGTGCCATAAGCATGCGTTATTCAGTCACAGAAGAATGGCTGAGGTTAGAAGGGACCTCTTAAGATCGTCACGTCCACACCCACCTCTGCTCCCTCAGAGGCAACTAGAACTAGTTTTCCAGAACCATGTCCAGATGGCTTTTCCAAGGATGGAGATTCCACAGCCTTTCTTGACAACCTACCTAGGAAGTCTATCACTCACTTCTAAAGTACCTGAGAAAACAAGGCTACCAGAAGGAGGATGCTTAATCTCAATATATGTTGATATCTACAAGCCTATATAGACTGCAGGTTAAGCATGCTGAACAAAGCCAGCAAACTACAAAAGCTGCCACCAGCTAAAGGTAAGGGCAACTGCATGCAGTAACATTGACCCTGAAATTATACAATGCATCAAAGCAATGTGAAGTGACCCCCAAGATAACAGTGAACAAGCTACCCCTCAGAAATCCATCACCCTTCCACTTTCCCAGTGCAAGGGAAAGCCTGCACATATATGCAACACTGTGTCCAGAAAGCACACTTCCAAGCACCCCAGAGAGGAGATGGCTTGGTTACCACTGAAATAATATCTTAAAACATTTCAATATAAGCATGGAAGTTTTAAAGGTAAAACAAACATGTCAATTTTAAAAGGAATTAAGCAGTTTAGAGGTTGACAGGCAAAAGCCAATCTTACTATTACGCATTCTACAGTGTATTAAAAGAACATATAATAGAGAAAAAAACCCCAAACAAACAACCAAAGAGTAACAGATTCCAGTACATAGAATTGTAATTCAGATTTTGCAGAACTCCATACCTATTCATCTGCCTCTTCACTGACAGGAATATATTATATTCCACTATAGTTATCGAGCAAGTTCTGGAATATTAAAAATGCTTCACAAATACTTCATTCTTCTAAGTCAAGCATTTCATAGAGAAATATAAAATCCTGCTAGCTCCACTCTAAAGGTCATGCGAACTATAAAGTCTAATAAAAAAATTTCCAGATGGTAGCAGCCAATTTCCAATAAGATTTAATTTGGTTAATTGACTGTCTTATTTACTAATTTATAGGAGTATGCAGTTCATTTAAATTAACCTCAATTGCTGTCATGATTTAAGCAAGGTTAAAGTACCTGAGTTTAAAAAAAAAAAAAGAATTTATCTCTGTGGGAAATGACAAAGATTATTTTCCTATTTGACATGCTAATACAGCCATTGCGACTTCAGAATCTTTGATTTTTGTTTAGAACAAGGAAAATTTGGAAATGCTGACTAAATTAGGTCAGTGTAAGAATGATGAAAGCACAAAATGTTCTTGGTACAACTCCATTAATCATTTTTAAGAACCCTGACAGACCTCTGTGTGAGATAGGAAAAGAAATAAGCCACCTAACAGGAATAAGGGACTGTCCTCTGCTTGTGGGCCTCATACAGAATAAAATTCTAAAGTGACATAGTCCTCAGCACTTAAACAGCAGCATCAATTCCTCTCACCATAGTTCTGCAAAAAGTTAATCCACAATATCAGCTTTTTGTACTGAAAACCTAATTTCTCTACCATCTTTTCACACTCAAAGGAAAGATAAAAGAAAACTTTTTTTCAACACAACCCCCAGTGACAATTACCTACTTCTCAAAAGAAGAAATAGAAATAAAAGGCAGTATTAGATTGTAATAAGACACTGGTGGACTTAGCCAGTTCTGATTGCTTATTGGGTTCATCTGGGATAGTGCTTTGTTTAATCCTGAGTGAGTTTAGCAAGAAAGGAAAGTTTTCACTGGGAAAAGAAATTAGTCCTTGAAGAGGTATAAAACTTCTGGGTTCCTACAGAGAATTTCGATTGAAGGTTTTGTCTGAAAACTGCAAAATTTCTTCTTAGGAAAAAATTTGCCAAGACCTTAGTGAGGTGTCTTTTCTTCCTTGGAAAAGTGAGAGTGGTCACCGCATAGCCTGCAGAGAGGAGGTTGGATGTGTGTCAGCTCCTGTGCCCTAGTCATCTCTGTCCCACTTGGGCCACTCCTGGCTGTGCCAAAGATCTAAGACTGGGGACAGAAAAGGCTGGATTGTTTGCTGAATTCTCAAAGGGCACAAAATTAGAGAAATAAGATTATGCCTGTGCTCGCAGCATGTTGATCAGTGATCATTCTCTTGCTTGCAAGATATTTAAATTTCAGAAAGAATTTTCTTTTTCATTGTTTTTTTTTTTGCCACTGAATTTTAAGCTGCTTCTCTACTTTTTCCAGTTCTCCAGAGGAGAAGGGTAGTTTTGGGTTTTTTGTAGTAGTTAAATCTAAGGAGTATGAAATAACATTAATAGAGATCTGATGTTTGAAGAGAAAAGTTCTACAAATTGCACGAGCCTTGCTTTAAAGTCCGTGACAATGTCAACTCTCAAGAATATCTATGTTATGAAAGACCAAGTTCTCCCATCTACAGCATAAAACCTTATTCATAATAAAAAAAATCGAATACACCTATAAACTGTACAGCTGGCTTCCTTTCTAATGGAGCTTGATATATCTCCACACTAGGGAGCTGTTTCAGACAGAAATGTTTTTGTGAAATGTTGGCAAGAAACATGCATGCAACAATGAAAATGCACTGCAAGATGACTTCTTGGAAGGTCAAGCACCAATATGACAATACTTTGCTCACCACAGTGGTTCTGGAGTTTTTCTGAAAAAAAATCAAAATTTCCATCCTTAAAAGGAAACATTTCCCCAAAATGAAATCTAAAATCCCCTGAATATGTACAAAAAGCAGACTGTGCATCAACATGAAATGGGAGGCTATGTTCACATTGGTATATCTGCTGTAAACTCAGAGTGCTCTAAGTGCAGGTGTGACGAGATTGCTAAATAGTTCATTTGCACCTGACACTGAAGAGGTACCTGGTGTTCACAAGCAGCAGAGAGCTGGCTGGCATGTTGAATGTCCTTTGCCCTCATCGCTTGACAAGTCTCATAAATGCAGTGATGATTTTAGAAAGAAATGGCTTTCTTATATTATGCACTGGGAAGACTTATATAGGAGTCTGAGCTCAGATAGCTCACTTAGAAGCATTGCTAATAGACAAGTACCAAAACAATTCCATGCAAAGAATTTGGAAGGCTATTTTTCCTGCAACTTTTTATATAGCTTTCTTATTTTCAACTTATGTCCCATTAGTGAGAAATAAGGAGTGATGATTTCCAAACTATGATTCAGGGAGAGGCCTCTGCAGTGTGCTAATGACCAACTGGGAGAGGAACAAGTGGCTACTGCCAGAGAAGGCTCCTTTCCAGGCTTCCTGTCTGAGGTAAACACTCCATGATTTCCTTTTGAATGAGGATTGACAGTGTAGTGAAAACAACAAGAAAAGATATTAAGAAAAAGTAACACTTTTAGAGTAAACGTCATGCAGCTCTGCCTAAAACACATGCTTGTTACCATCTGTTGTATACAACCTGTGTGCCTCAGCTGTGCTCTGAGCACATTACTGTTCCTTGGGGCGTCACTCGGAGCTTTCTCACGCAGAAAATTTTGGATGTGGAATTGGTCTGGTGGTATATCTACCTAATTCAGAGCGCAACACATTTATCTGATTAATTTGAAAAGAATCTCTGCTTTGGAGACAAAAGAAAAGTCGTTTAGCGTCCCACTAGAGAGATTTTACACACATGGGTAGTTTTAGTCAGGCTCAGACTTCAGTTTATTCAGAACTGGCACTTTAAGCCAGACATGGCAGTGACTTTTTTGGGCTGGTCGTTCTTTTCTCACTTTGCTTCCATTATTGCCAATAATATGGTAGAAGTAGCATATTGCATCAAGAACTGGAATAGTTAAAGTGTTTTTCTTTGTGAAGTAAGGAAAAGAGTCTCTCTTGATTGATCTGTAACCAAAAAAGTTGTATGCTGAAATGACCTCATTAGTTCAATAGCCAAAGTATATGAGCTGAAATATGTCTTGCCAGGCAAAGTGATATAGGATTAAGAAGTCCTTTTTGTAAGGATTCTCCCTCTATTTGTTCCTAATAGATATTTATCAGTCTTTTAAAATTTTAGGTTGGAAATTTTCCTCGTGTCTTAAACTGTCTGAATAAATGTTCAGATTGAAATATTTTTTTCAGATATCTCATTTCCTTGAATTCCAGTGGTAATTTTTTTGCTAAGACAGGCTAAGACTGTCGGAGGGTATCTGGAAAATACAGAGACTCCAATTTCAAATAACTAACTAGAAAGGTGTTAAAAGGATCTGAGATATATAGTTCTTATTGTTACTAAGAGGTCATTAATGTGTATCCACTTGGACACCTGAAAATGAAACGTCCAGAGCAGTTTTAGCAACACTCTGATATATTTTCTTCACTGCTTTCTAACCTATTATATATACGTTAGTTATAGAGTCTTTGTGATTTTATGTTTTTTAACAACTTACGCTAGGAGATATTTTTCCACTATTTGCAGTGATAAAGTTTCACATTTTTTTAACTTGGGCTCCATCTGCCTCTGTCAGTCATGCTATTTTTACATTTGGATATCTATGAGTGCAGTCATACTATTACTTAAATGTTTACTACCTAATTAAAAAAAAAAGCATATATTAAAAAATTAAAACCAGTGCCAGAAAGCAACTATCTCTCTGACAACCTTAACATAAATACCCCAAATTATTCTGTTCTTTTTAATGGTGATTTCTCTATTGACTTGTCTAGTTTCCATCTATTCACTTTCTGTGTTCTTAGTCCCTTCTTACGGTCAGCATCATTCGTTTCCATATCCTAGCTCATATCTCCACAGATCTCTGGACCTAATATTTTTACTGCTTCAGGTCAGTCATAAAACTTCCCTTTTCTTATCCTTTTCATATCCACCGTTCCTTGTTTGCTTATATCCTCTACTTCTTTTCCTAGACTTTCACACACTGTGAGTGAAACACCTGTGGCAAAGTATACATTTGCATGAAAGTGCCCTATCGAAGAGTCACTGAAAGTGAATGATTTGCTTACCATCTTTCTTTGTTACCACAGAAATCAGTAAAAAATTCTGACTTTACCTGTATCAAAAACTGACCCCTTGAGCCAATACTTGACTTAGACAATGTGTTCAGTCAGTCATATGCTCTGACTTGCCTGGCCCTGCGTGGAGCTGGGAGTAGGACTCAATGATCCTTATGGGTCCCTTCCAACTCAGGATATTCTATGATTCCATATCTTTCTTGGTCTTCTAGCTCTAATTTTAACTTTCTATACTTGTGGTTATTTTCACTAAAGTAAAACACAAGGATAAATCCATTTAAAAACCCCTTATATTAGTTCTTGAGTAGGGTTGATCTGATCGAGTGAAGGCTTTATCTTTCCTCTTCAGTCCAAGCACTGTTTGTTTTTTCAAGGACAATTAAATCTCTAATGATTTTTATTTGCTCCTTTATTTATACTTGTAGTACAGACCTTTGGCATTTTCTTGACCATAAACTCCCCTATCAAATCTTTACTATACTACTCAGAATCTTCATGACATCCTCTCATACTACAGGGATTTGTCTCTGCACTACAAAATAGTGATTCCATGTCTATTTTCAGTATGTTGTAATTTATCTGGCATTCTGTGCCATCACTCCTGCCTACCTATTAAGTTATGTTAGTATTGTCCTGGACCCCTAAGTGAATCTGTTATGAGTTGTAATGTCAGAGGCTCATGGCAAGCAATCTTCTAACTCACCTAATTCTCAGTAAAGTCAACTTGTTTCCACATAATTTACTAAAGGTAGTCTTCTGCAACTTAACACAAAGCATATCAAATCTGATAGTAATTTTATGCTGACTTTCATTGTTTTCAGACTCAGTGTCAGTCTTTCTCGTCGGTATAAAATAATGATGCATAGACAGCTGGGCAGAAACAATACTGGTAATCAAATTAGAGTTTGGATCTTCTTTTTACTGCTTCAGAATGGGAATATTCTAAATGCTTGGAATATATACCTTGACTGAAAAGCATATGTTATATGTAAGTGGTAATGCAACTTTCAAATGTCAATGCACATCTGGGATGTTTATTTCTACATAAACAGAATTAGAACACATGGCCAACTAATAACAGTATATCAGCAAGCACATTTTCCTCTTGAGACTATGCCTTGAAGAGAATGTACTATCATACGACCCTTACAGATATTGATTCTTGTTCCTGTTCAGCTGTCTAGGCACAGAAAGAATGGTGTGCTTCTTAGAGAAACAGCAATATTGTTGATTTGAATGTCAACTACTAAGCTTTGAAATATGTACATTCTACTGTGATAGGGTTCAAAAGAGGAAAGATGTTATACTAAGAAAATATTTCCCTCATCTCCGTGTCTCCCTTATAATTTGGCTTCCATCATTTAAGCTACTTAAGAGCAGGGACATGCTATGTTAAAAATCTGCTATGGAAACAGAAAGAGCAGAAACACTGCACTACATCAACACTTCTTTTTCAGTTAAAAGGCAAAATTCCAAAAGAAGTGAGGATATATTTTCCATCCTCTGAATGTCAAAGTTTATTTTTCATAATATAAATTTTTGTCTGAAACATTTAATAATATTTATTTATGGAGGAACTCTAAAAAAAGGAAAACTGATCATTCTAGAACAATTGTTAATTCACATTCAAAATTAGTTGACACTCAAATGAGTAATTATGAACAGAATATGATGTAGATGCAGTTAACAGGGTAAGACTGCAACTGCAAATAAAATAATATTTCATATTTTTCAGATTGTATTAAAGAAAAGAGTTTTGGTAAAAGTCAGAGAAATACCTACATTTTAAAAAGACTACTTAAAATATTAAGCTCATTCTTACAGGATTCTCTTTACAAATCTAGCAAGAAAATAAAGATGATCTGACTCCAAGTTTTTAAAGCAATGAGATGGGAAAGCAGCAGTCTTTATAAACAATATTTAGTTTCTCTATCTGAAGAATCCTCTCCTAACCCCTATTTATGCCTGTCAGAAATCAGCTCTCTTGGCTGGCGGTTCTGTGTACTAGCAGTAGTCCATCTGGTTGGAAACCCTGAGGAGGATCTACATTTTTGCAGATAAAATAGTCAGGATTGCAGTCAAGTTAATAGACTCAGGCAAAATGACATAGTGAACTTTCATATTAAATAATTGGCTATGACATAAAGATGTGGAAAGTAGAACACACAGAGGAAAAAATAAAGGACTGGATTAAATTCTATTTGAGGATGCGATTTTAACCTACAAATAAATTAGAATACAAAGTAAACTACTGCCATAATATTTTAAGAGAGTATACCAGTAAAATAACAATTTCACCACAAGAAGTAACCCAAACACCAATGTCTGGTTGGTTCTGACTATGATCCTATTGAAAGGTGAGTGCTAACATATTCAGAATCACGTATATAGGGGGGTTTTAATCTTTTTAGTCATATATTATTACTGACTAGCTAAGGGCTGATTTATTAGGTTTTGCTGTTATGTAGAATTTCTTCATCAGTTTCACTGACTAATGTATCCAGAAGAAAAAGTTGGTGGGTGTGCAATGTGATCATTACCTTTAAAAAAATCTGGAAATCATCCTTCATCTTTACAAAGTCTCATACTGCATAGACTATGCCTTCCTAACAAGATACACAAAATTTTAGGTTATAAGACTGAGACTTTCAGACACTATTTTTCTGTGTGTATTGCTGTAAGTCTTGAGACACTTCTGTTAAAAAACATGAGAAATATAGCAAGAAGATGCAGTTATTATTTAATATTTTTCAGAGTAACATTATAAAATATATATGTTACATATATAATTTTCCTGTAGGGCAAAATTATGAGTATTTTAGGTCTTACTTCAGACGAAATTTGAGGAGCAAGGCACTACATAGGGTTGTAGTCACACAGTCATTCTGAACACAGTGTAACATTTTCATCTAAATGTTTCAAATTTCTAAGATTTACCCAGCAACAGTAGAAAGTTTGAAATGACATTCAAAATTCGCACAAGGGATTTTAAATCAAACGGACTTTGTGATTAGACAAAGAAATTGTAAGGAATATAATTGCAAACTACATTATTTGAAACCAAATCTTTTCTATCTTCCTAACAAAATTAACTCGTAAAAGAGAAACACATGTAATGATAAATAAAATATGTAAGCTTTGCATGTAAGTAATCAAAATAAATAATTTCTATATACCTAAAATTTAATTCAGAGTCTTTTGATCTCATAAGGATGCCGAACTTCTTAAAAGAGACCTTCTGGTCACTTTTAATTAAAAGTCTAGGTGTTGTTCTTATCATTATAATTCGCAATATACTCTTTGAAAATATCTCCACTTCCTTAGTTTTGATCTTTGCTTCATAGAACTCTAAATACAACTAGTACTAAAATCATTAGTTATTTATTTGTCTTTGTAACCACTATGTGTTTTCCTACAGCACAGTTCCAAATGTTAATGTGATAAATCAAAAGAAGTACCATGTATTGTGCCTCATCTGGAGTCTGCCAGCTTCCTAAGGGTCCCAAGCAGTGGAACTCTTTCATATGACAACGTTATGATGCATCTAATAATATATGACATTTTTCTTAAAACTTGCAAAACAGAGATCTGCAAATTACTGGAATATTTGTTTTCAGTTTAAACAGATTATACGTCTGATGTATGTGATTACAGTGTGTGGCTGAGCTGTAAGCAAAATACATACTACAAACGTACATCAAGAGGCGAATCAGAACATTCAATATTTATTCATTTTTTAAAAATTAATTACTTTGTAAGCCTAATTTGTGATTTTATTTTTAAAAATACGGGTTTGAGAATTTTATTATCATCAAAGTAATGCTGCAGGACATTCATGGGATTCATTAAAACTCATGTACTTCACCTTTCAATCTGTAACTGTGTTCTGTAACCTGCTGAGGTCCTTCAGATCAGTGTTCAGAAACAGAGTAATTATTTAGTGGTATTCATTTGAGGAGCAGAAGCAAAGATTTATGCTCCTTAACCCTTGTTAAAAAAGATCTATTGCTACAGTAATTAAAACTGCATTTTTAAATTTTTACTCTCTTTTCTATACTTATAACAGAAACCTATAAAATCTTCATAGCTTTACCACTTTAAAAAAAAAAAAAAAGAGGTTTTGACAGGCATTATGCTTGAAGAGATGGTAGACCTGGAAAACAGTTACCTGCTTTATCATCTTCTGCAGAGGATTACTAAAATCTGTCTCCGTAAGTAGATGTAGGTTAGGTCTTCATGGAGTAGAACCATGCCCATCAATCAGAACATATTTTAAAATGCAGTAAACATTTAATTAGTGTCTCTGTTCCTTGCAAGAAAGCTCTCAGTCTTGGGAATTAAATTCAATGTTGTGCTATTAACAAATCATTTTCATTGTTATCCTGATCAAAGATGAGGAAAGATTTCAAGTGCTTTTACTTTTCCTTAACACCTTTGTGAAGATGTGGATGGTGGAGAGAAATTTCACCTAATGTAAAATGAGACCATTTTTTTACTATTATTAAAAAAAAAAACCCAAACAAACACCAAACCCCAAAACCAACATATAAGAGAGAATTGCTTATAAAGACTTCAGATTTTTAGCAATATAGACTGGTAGTCACCAAGTTCAAAGCATACATGCTTTCTTTTTAATGCCATTAGGTCCTAAATCAGAAATGATATCCTGAGAGCTTACATTCACCTAGCTAACACATTCTTATGTTGTTGTGGTTTCATTTGCAGACCTGATGGCTAACATTCTGCTTTCAGCATTTTTTAGTTCTGACCCATGACTCTTTCAAGTTCCAGGACTTTTTCCTGCCTTTTATCTTGGAGATTCTGAAGATAGTCTTACTGTAAAGGTCACTGCCTGAAATAACAAGTAGGGCCTCTCAGTCCTATTTTATTATGTAGGATTTATGGATTTTTTCAGGGAAAAATGATATATGAATCAGAAATATTTTTTCTTATTATTATTTTTCATACCGAGATTTTGTTTGTTGTTACAGGATGGGTTTTTTGTTTTTCAAATGTTCTTGATAAAAAGATACTACAGAGATGACTGTGCTTGCTGGCCTGTAGTACTGAATATACAAAATTTAGAAGATAACAGTTGAAATTACTATACCAGGAACTTGTATCAGCCAATAGTGTAAGTCCATCAATACCAAATATATTTTCTTTCTCCATCAATACCAAATATATTTTCTTTCTCCATATTCTGTAACACATGGATTCCTTTTTTTGTGTGTGCAGACATCCTTGTAATGAAGAACACTAAAAGCAAAGGGATTTTCTGGATGACAGAATGCAGTATGCTCTGCTGTCACCAGCAGCCAGCGATCTCTTTCATAACGTGTTTAGGCTGCTCATAATTCCTCGGGGGAAACTAATCCAAAAACCTCTGTAATAACTTTTAGGAAACTTCTTCCAACATCTCTCTGGAATGAATTGATTTTTATATGTACCAGCACTGTTGTTAATGATCTTTTAAATTATTTGATGCATATACAGAAAATAGGATCAGATTTTACTTACACTAAAATCCCTGAGAGAGTTTTTCTGTATACTGTACTGTTTTGAATACCTGTAAACTTGGCCATCTGGAATCATCAACAATGTACTGTTACCAATCACTATCTACATCGGAAATATTAATTTATGCATGTTAACAGAGTGTTTTCTTTTTCTCATATTGGGATACTTGTTGTAAAACTGGATGTTTTTAAACTTCTGGACTGCTCTGTGGCATGCTTGGGGACAGGCTACCCTCATGTATGGCTGCATCTTGAACAAAATGCAGAAATTTTTTGGGTTCAGCTTATGATCTGTGATTAAGTAATGTACACAAATCTTTTAAAACAGATCTACCACCAATGACGGGGGGGGGGGGGGGGGGGGAAGAAGGAAAAAAAGTCTGGCTTTTCTATTAGTGAATTTTATGCAAATTCTTTTACTCCAGTGTTCAAGTAAATGCAATTTTTCATGTATTTCTGAGTCCCTTGTATTTTTATCATGCTCCCTGATTTACGCTGTAACAAATGCTTTTCTGTGTAACATTTTATGAAGTTCAGAGAGATGAGAAGTACAACAATTCCTTTGTCTTGAAAACCAAAATAAGTTCTTCCAAGTATCTCCAGTTGATTCCACTGGAGTTTGGCACCTCAGAACCTCAAACCTAGCAGCTGGTTATTTAAACGTTTCCTACTGTGGCCATCAGCCACTACACAGTACTCCCAAATTCATTTGAGAGAATGTGATTACCAAATTATTATTATACATTTATATTTGGAGGTCAGGAGCTTGACATTATCACCAAGTTTTTACCTTTTCAGTCTCTAACAACAGTGTTGATAAATCAATTTATAGATACCTAATCCTTTTTCCCACTGCTTCTATTGGGATCTTCGAGACTGATTTGCAGGCTTACTATTAGAAACAGAAATTCAAAATCTTAGGCTTCTGGTACAGGTAAGGATGGACAGATTAATTTTGCATGCTAGCGTGTGCCCATGCAACCAAGAATCACAATTAAAAAAACATTAAAAATCTCAAGAACTGTAACACTGAGACATGACAGCTCACCCACTGACCTTATGCAGATCTTGTCAAAATCATATATGCAACTGACGGGGGCAACTGAGGATGGCTTTATAATCATCTCCCTAGACATGAGTATGAACAGCCGTAGTTTCTTTATATTCCTTTCTCAGTGCAATCAAAGGCACTAATCCTGCTTATGTGGGTGAATAACATTAAATGTTTGACTAATCCCTCTGACTTCTCTCTGAAACTTCTAATGAGCCAACAGTTACTTTCATGTATCATCACAGCTTGTTTTTTCAATAATAACAATAGAGACTTGGTAAAATAAATGCAACAGCAAAAAGTTTTGCAGAAGAGGCTGTCCTGCTCATTCAGTAAAGGTAAAGCTTCCTAAATTCTTGAATAGATTCTAGGGCTCATTCTTTTTAAGGTTTTTATTTTGTTTCTTTTCCCTTTGAAACAAGTTCTCAAGTTTTTTGCTGTTCTGAATAGATACTTCTATTTCTTTTCACCCATACTTTTTCTGTCTGTTCTACTTGTCTGTACCCATATATTAGTTTGCACAGCTTCATAATGCATGGCCAAAGGAGGTCACTGGCAGGTAATGAAACTAAGAACGTTTCCTTCTCTTCACAGGTAAATGTATCCATTATCCACTGTTCTGAGAAGTGTATCACGTGCTCATCAAAAAAACCTAAGAACTGTCAATTTGATGAAGTACAACTCGCATCTCATTAGTGCTGAGCACAGAAGCAATATTCCACATCAAAAATGACTGCTAAAATATTCGCAATTACCAGCTGTTCAGCATCCATTTTATATAGATAAAAAACATGTCAAATTTAATTTATCAGATGTTTTCTGCTGTCATACTTCTTTTTCATCCAATGTACTGAAAAGTTATCACAAACCCCTTTTATTCTAGTCAGGTATCATAAAAGAAAAAAAAATAAATAAAATCCAGATATAGTAGCAACCTAGATGGATAATCTTCAGAAAGCTTCTTCACTTTAAAAGCTGTATGAACTATTTTGTCTTAGAGGGTTTTTTTTTCCAGAAGGAGGGAAAAGATTTTGGGTTTTTTTTTTCATTTTGGATACTGCTACCATCGGCAAAATAAATAATTAATAGTATCTCATTATATATTAGTTACTAGCTTTCCTGAAAAAACAATTTAAAAAACCACCACACCACCAACAAAAAACCCCTCACCAACAAAAAAACAGACACATTTTTTGCTAACAGAAGAGATAAAACACATCCTTATTTGAGTATGTGGGACAGCATAAGGAATGCTCATTTAGATCTTCAGTGATGCTGTAGAGAGAGAAGCTGACTTCTTAGTCTTCAACAAATGACGGTGGAAGAGAGCCTGAAGCACTCTGAAGGCAAAACCCAGGAGTTTGTCTTGGTTTTTTTTGGGGGCGGTTGTTTTTGTTTTTTTTTTTAAAGGTATGTGGGTGAGGAGTGTATTTGTTGCATTTTGCAGACCTCTAGGGGTCAGGGAATGGCTTAAATTGCACACCAGAGACCCGAGTTGCAGGAGGCAGCAGCGAAGTTATACCAGCTTCGGTAAGGTCTTGTTTTATTTTTTGGGGAGTTAAACAGAGGTGATTATTTCCTTTTATTCTGTGCTTATGAAGCTGCATCTGGAGTACTGTGTTCGTCTTGGGGATCCTTAGTACAAACTGGAGCAATCAATCTAGAATGAGCCCAATGAAAAGCCACATGGATGGTTTGGGGCTGAGGGATTGGACTTTTTCTGCTCAAAGGGATGACTGCATCCTTGTAGCTCTGTAGCAACCCACTGGACCCATCTGACTCATCTGCCAAGAGTCTGGATTCAGTGAAGGTACCCATCTAAACTCAGCTATACCACAGTGGCATAGATGAGATGTCACTGTGGTCCTAAAAGATAAACTCATCTGATTTTAATTGACATAAGGAGAAACTTTTTCACTGTGCGGGTGCTGGAGCACTGGAACAGACTGCCCAGAGAGGCTGTGGAGTCTCCTCTAGAGACATTCAAACCCAGTCTGGATGTGTTCCTGAGCGATTTAGTCAAGGTGCTCTGGCAGGGGGGGTTGGACTAGATGATCTTTCGAGGTCCCTTCCAACTCCTAACATTCTGCAATTCTCTGATTTTGTTAAAGTATACTACAGCATTTATAAGTAACTTATTTTAGAAATTAAAATGCATGGGAAATTAAAAAAAAAAAAAGTGTGGGTGGTTGGGGGAGCTTCAGATTGATTTGAAGTGAGACTGAATAAAATATTTTCAAAATAAACCCCTTATTTTTTCAGGCAGTTCATGTGAAAGATCATTTATTATTTTTTCCTATCTGAGAGATGGGAATATTGAGGAAATACCTGCTGCTCAAGAAACTACAAGGCTGTTAATAAATCTCTTTTATTTGTAGGTATTCTCAGCTATTATTTCCCAAATCCATTTTCTTTTCCTTTTCCATCAATAAGAGTTTTGTTCCAGAGTGAGAGCTCACAAGAGAAGAAACCATTAGATTTCTTGAATGCCCAGTAGAGATATTTAGTTTTTCCAGGTTTCCAAGTGAAGTCTGAAGTACATTTATTGATTAAATTTATAGGGGATATTCTAGATATTCTCACCATAGTATTTTATGTTGCTGACTCCTAGCAGAAAGGTTGTAGTTTATTATGATTTCAAGAAGAAAACATGCATAAATGGAAACTCCCCACCATCACATTATTTTAAACCAGTTCTGGTGGGATTGACATCCTCTCCTGTGGTTCAGCATTCATGTTTCACCATGAGAACTTTTCTTTCTGTAGCTAGAGATGATGCTGTAAAAGGATGTTTCTCTACATCTTTGACTTTGCCTCTCTTTGTACTTTGCTTACGATTATTATTTATTTAGCCTTAACAGTGGCTGAATATTTGCAATGTGAGAACTTCTTGACCTAGAAAGATTGCAGTTTAAATTGATACACTTTCCTTTTGCCAATAAAACATTAAAATCATGGGTCACTTCTGTAGATGTTGTATCATCTTAGTAAGTATTCAGTAAATAATAGAAATTATTTCATATCTACGATGTCTTTGAGTGTCAGTCAATTTAGCTTTCTGTTAGTCATTAACTTGTGTGATTTGTCTCCTTAGGCACCTAGCACTCCTTGTGCCTTCATCTGATGATTAAAACTTGTTCATAACAAATGATGAACGATGGATAGCGCATATGCTTGTTCCCTCTAATGCATATTTTTGTATGCACAGAAGGTTACTAATTCAAATAGACCTTCACAAAAAGCATATGCAAGGCAAGTCACATCGTATGGATGCTCAAAAAATACTGAG
This sequence comes from Laterallus jamaicensis coturniculus, assembly GCA_022605575.1. Classification (NCBI taxonomy): domain Eukaryota; kingdom Metazoa; phylum Chordata; class Aves; order Gruiformes; family Rallidae; genus Laterallus; species Laterallus jamaicensis. The sequence goes on along the minus strand of JAKCOX010000002.1, from coordinate 62,865,880 downwards.
CACACTGGTGGGTATTGATTCAACTGGTATTTTGAATTGTAACAATGCTTGCAGACATTGTGTTAGCAGTATCTTGTATATACCTAAATGATGTGAGATTACAACCTTTAAATCTACATGTAGCATAACCTTGATACTACTTTCATTGTTGCTTTTTTTTTTCCCCTGAAGAAATTGAAGTAAATCCCCCATACTCCAGACATACCATAATTTATTTCCTACTTGTGTTGAAACCATGCTCTCTTTACCAGTCCCTTGACCATCTTCTATGTCTAACAGGCAGGGTAGGTGTGGTTCATAAGCCACATTGAGATTCCTTGCTTTTTCTGGGAGAGATGTGAGCATATCATATGTTTCAGTTAGCATCTTGAGTTTCCTTCCCTGCATTGTATCTGGGGTTTTTTTGCAGTGGAGTTCAAGGATATGAACTTGGTATAAAGATGGGACAACAGTCTATGCAAACTAGACCCCCACCTTTTTGCGTTGCAACTATTCCAAATATCACCACAGAGACAGTTGTAGCAATGACATCAAAGAATGAAGTTTCATGGAAAAAATGTCTGTGGCATTGATATTCTCCTATTTTAGGTGCCAAATCAGCTGCCCCAAATATCAAGAGGCACCTTTCTCTCTTTCTCCGTATTCTTCTAGCCTGAGCCCCTCTGCATCACACTTGAATTAGATGGTCCCAGAAGCATGAAGGGGAGTGTATGCAACTGGTCTCCTGAGCTCCCATTTCCAGAAAGATATTCAACAACATGGATAGGCTTTTTTTTTCTGAAAGCAAAGCATGTTTGGAATTTGACAGGTGTTGGTGTCCTTTGCATGTATTTCTCACACAAAAGACCACCTAGCACTTAATTTCCCAGAGTTCACTGATGGATTAAATCTATTGTATTAGAAAAAAAAATGATTCTTTGTATTCAAGATGTCTAGAACAAGTGTTTTTTGTTCCAGCTAAATTTCTGCTGATGTGAAATGTATTTAACAGCCTCCAGTACCCTGCACCCTCTTTATGATTAATAAACATAATATACTAAGAGTCTTTAGTTCCATAACATTCTCTGCATATTTAAAATAAAATTAGTAAAAATATAGCCTCCAGAAGGAAGATTATATAGGGTCTTCTAATCAGAAAAATCACACTGAATTTTCGGTTGCTGACAGTCTTCAAATTGAAAATAAGCAAGTAAAACTAAGCTTCAAGAAAATTCCCTGGGTCATGGAGACACTTTTAAATATTTTATAAAAGTTGTTACTGTCTAGACAGAAATCTGATGTAAGGGTTGCATACCAGTAGCCACAAATAATCAATATGACAATTTTGGCATGGAAGCATAAAGTTAGCTGCAACAAAATCAATAACAGCATGAATCATCATGTCCTAGTATGCTAATTGTGTTTCTAACTTTAACCATTAGTACCTGAATAAAATATAAGTTAAGAATATATCCCCTACTGCTGTCATTAATAGTTAAGTGCCGACAACTAATTATCAACCTTTCTGAAAGTGCTAGATGTTCTATTAATGCGCTGCATTGGTAGATTGCATGAGTAGATAAAAAGTAATTATCTTTTTTCAAAAATCCTTCAAAACTTTAAATCTGATAAAGTCTTAATAATGATCTTATATATATTTATATATTTTAAGCAGCTTATACAAGAAACTTGCTATCCATTTTAGCTTAATAAATATTCTGTTCTTCAGCTCGTTGTCAGCTTCAGACATTTCAATACAAGTTACTAACAAAAAATTGTTTCAACAGCCTTTTCCATAGGCTCCAAATACACCACTCATAGGGTGGGGACAGACACAGACAAGTAATTTTTGCTCCTTTCTATGCAGTTCATATTTGAATAAAACAGTCAAAGGAAAAAAAAATAATAAAAATATCTGGAAAATCTAGATAAAAAGTAAAACGTGTACAAGTGATTTATAATGTATTCAACCAACTGCTGAAAGGGATTTCTCTTAATCTCACCTTTTGTGACTACGAATATGCTCTGTTTGGATGCACTGTGGTTCAAAAGCAAGTTTTCCCTGCGGTCATTATGGGATTTTTAGCATGAATTCAGTGTATGTAAAAAAATAAATTTGAGCATTCTCACATGTATAATCACATATAAAAAAGTGACCATTGACTTTGTTAGAACATTATAACTATGGTTAGAGATGGTTCTAGTAGTCTGAAGCAAAGTTTCTCTTGCAGATTTTTAATTTTTTTTAATTGACAGGTACATTACTTCTTTATCTTGTTTCAAAGACAGCATGTTATAACTACTGACACCTTACACCTCCTATGTAGTGAAAGTGTCTGAGCTAAGCAAGAGCAAAAGATCATCTCTAGGAAGCTGGTACAGATGATAAAATACTTGGACAAAAGTACGTATGCAGCAGGGCAGCACAAAATGTCCTAGAAGTTATACTGGCCCAAAACCTCCATTTGTCAAATAATAGGAACATGCTATTGTTTCAAGAGAAATCAGTGGCACTCTGAGAGGTTTACAGAGAAATGTTTTATGAGGAACAGAAAGGTGCTATGTTATTCTGAAGCTTCAGACAGGAGATGGGTCCTAGTATGCCCAAAGATAAACTGGAGGGGTCTGGGAGGTTAATAATACAGGTATGTGAAATTACCAGAAGTTTATAAAACATTAGCTGTGAAAAAAACCTGAAAAATCTGGAAATGTTCATTATGAAGGAGATTAAATGTTCACATGAAAGCAGTCTTCCGACGTGAAAATTTTATTATTACATCAGATTAGTGGTCAGTTCTCCTTTATGCCCACTAGGAATAGCACAAGACAATTTGTAATTTGCAAAGATAGAAGTTATGAGGAGAGGCTTTCTGCCAGTAAAAGTAATGAAATGCTGTACCAAAAGAAGTAGAGAGGTTTTTGGTTCACTTTCACTTCATGTTTAAACAATATTTATATGTCTGTCATGCAAGATGAGAACACATTTTATTTGACTTCGTAAGTAAAGCAAATGAAAACAAGAAGGATCTAAAAATGTAAGTCATGCCAAATTTGTGATGCAGGGCATACTTGTAGATCCTGAAAAACACACAGGATCCACAGATAACAAAATGCTGAGCATCTATATGATGAAATATGTGAGCAATGGCATTGGCAATGGAAATAGTTATCAGAATTATTGCAATTGAAATGATCTGGCCAGAAGTGTTAGGCCTATCTTTAAAAAGGAATATATTACTGTATATATTATTTATGTAACTCTTTTAACATATTGGAGTGAATAAGCTGGTTCCAAATCACCAAGAAACACCTGAGAGTCTTGTTTGCTGCGAAAAAAAAACCTAAATAAAAAAAAGCCCAATCTGTGAGTGTGATACACACAAAAAACTATAATGGACTGTCCATTTTGTTTATATAGCTAAGCAGCCTCCAACAAATTTGTGAAGATCTTGAAGTAAATAAAATCCTAATACTATGAAGACATTATCTTTCAAGTACATATTTGCTAAGGGTAACCTTTTTCCATACCTGCAATTATCTTACTCTAAACTGATCGTTGTTGACATATGTAATTAATGCTTACAAAAGGACAAACCAGGAATTAAGGCAGGCAGCAATTATTTGAAGTGTAATGTCTGCCAGATTAATGTTGCTGTAATGAATGTTCATTGTGTATTATAACTGCATGACAACTATGAGAAGAGCCCTTGAAAAGCTGGTTCAGAGGAAAAAATTAAGATTATTTATATATAATAAAAAAAATCTAACTGAAGAGGCTGCAACCCACAAGTTAATTTTTAATCTTCATCTGAGGATTAATTGGACCCTGTATACCAAAATGTATCTTTGCCAACAGACTTATCATTGTCTATTGAAATTGTGCTGTACCAAGACATAAGCCAAGTCTAATGAAGTCAGTGAAAGGACTTGGTTTTACAGAACAGGATTTAGACTCACACATCTAGTAGATTCTTGCTGGATGCATAGACAATGCTACCTAATTATCTAATTTTTTTTGGTTTCAGGCATATCCTATCTCTTATTGCAAGGGCTGCTTTTTTTTTTTTTTCTGGAATTCTTAGAAGCTTAAAAGAGAGGCTTTAAATAGACAACAAACATTTAGTAGTTATTTCATACTTCCCCTCTCCTGTGCTTCAAAGTAATGTTAATCATAGAAAAAAAAACCCAAAACCATTCTGAAATATATATAATTTTCTTTAAAATTACATGTGTGAAATAGAACTACTAGCTACAGAACTAGCTAACATCGCTAGATAGTGTGTATCTTTAAAGGAGGAAAGAAAACAAAAAAGGATAAATAGATTGCATTAATGATTGATAAATACTGCTGACCACAAGCAGTAAACACGACTACCAAAATTATTGTTTTAATGAAAGTTGTTTCATGTCATTGATACATATGAATAGCACATGAAGGTAGCATATATTGCTAAAACCCACCCCCTCTGTCTACAGACACAAGGTTTTTGTTGAAAATCATGCCTGGATACCTGGACCTGCCTTGAGTTAAGTTCCAACACAAATTGTTCCATGATTCTAAGACACTCTAAGACTACAGAAGTGCTGAGTTTGGAAGTAAGTTCTTGAGATCACCTAGTCCAAGATCTCTGCTCAAACAGATTCAGTTAGTCCAATTGCACAGTTCAATGTCCAGATGACTTTTGAATATCTCCAAAGACAGAGACTCTACAACCTCTCTGGGCAACATTTGACTAGCTTCACAATAGAAAAGTTTTGTTCTTGTGTTCAGATGGAATTTCATGTTTCTTCATTTGTGCCCATTTCTCTTGTCCTGTCTGAAAGCAACAGTGTGAAGGGTCTGACATGAATGGAGCATGCAGCATGCAGACTGGCATGCGGGTAGCATGAATGGAAGAATTCCTTTGAACTGAGCCCAGGAATAACTGCCTGGAGCATGACAGATTTTGGGTTTTTTTCCATAAGCAGAGACTTAGAAAAGAACTTTTTGGAACTTCAGATTGATTCTTCCTATGTTATTTCTTTAAAAAAATAATGAAGACATATTGTCAAGATGTTTGAATGTTAGCTGGACTCCACAGAAACCAATACGTTTTCCAAAAATTTATCAGTGATCATAACAGACAGAAATATATTTCTCTGATGAGTAAAAATGATCAAAAGTATGAATTAGTTTGTCATGCTTACAGTTCTGAGTATCATTATCAATCTGGCAACTTGATTCAGCAAATGACTGTCTATAAGTCACAACTAAGAATGAAATAGCCAACAGAAATATTTCTTTAAGCTACTTACATACTGCGAAACTAAAACTCTCCAAATGATAATAATAAAGTGGAAACATTAATTATATCAGCCTCCCATACTCATGCTGTTCTTTCTTCACCATTTAAGACTGTGGTAATTTGTTATGTAGCACTGATCTGATACAGTATCTTTGATGCAACTGCAAGCTCCATGCTGTTCACTCTTAATAGACCTTAGAAGCAGCTCCATGGGTATTCAGCTGAGCTTTCTCAGCATAATGGAGGACAGAGCTTTAACAGCCAAAAATCACTTTTTCTCTGCAGCATCATATTTAGCACAGCTCAGTGCATGGTAACTGGGCCAAAGATAATGCTGTTTAAGCAGTATTAACTAAGTGTTGTGGAGTCCTCTGAGCAGCAGCTGCTGAGGAGTCCTGAAGTTGGACTGAAACAGCCTCAGGGCCACCTGTACACCAAGTGCTGCTTCTGCCATCCCTGTATTTCTTGTTGAGCAGATTGGAGAGCAGAAATGAGATTCTTCTTTTTATTTTTACACTTCAGTGTTCTGTCACCTGGCAGGAAACCTATGAAACTGCATTAAGTATAGATCATTAAGAGGTGTTTCACTATATGAACAGGTGGCTGTTTTTCAGAACATAAAGACTATGTCATTACAGAAATTTAAACAGCTATATTCATGACTCTAGAAACACTTATAGTTCAAGATACGGCAAGCTGGACAATTTAAAACTTTCATGGAATTCAGTTTTGAAAACGCGGTCTTCCAGACATACTGACTGCAGTAACTAAAAAGAGTGGAATTCTCAAGAATATATTTTTTAATGAGATTTTTAACTAAGAAAATGCACCTAGATAATAGATAAGCAGGATTTTACATTCTGTCAGAAAAGGTGGATTGGGCATGAGAACAATTTCTACTTCATGAGAACAAAATTATATTTCTAGTTGTCTGCACCCCTGTAGAAAAGTAAAAATGTTTGGGATTTTAAAGAAACCACATTATGACATTGCTGTTATAATTGTCTGCTGGTTTACTTGGGTTTTTTTCTTTTTTATTTTGCTCTTCCCCAGCATTAAATCTTTGTAGAACAGTCCTAAATTGCAAATAGATGTTTGCCTTGTGGCTTTCTAAAAATCCCATTTAACAAAGAAATTTATTTGAAGGAGTTAGGAAGTTATTCAGTTGTTCAGGCATAGACTAGAGAATTTTAATTAATCAAGTCTAATAGATTTTGAAATCATGGGCTTTTAGTGGGAAATTTTTCCTTAAAAATAAGATATCGTGATTTTCCAGAACATACAGAGTTAATAGGAACTATCATACTGAGAAAAGCTGTTCACCAATAAATCCACTTTTGCAATTAAGTCCAGACATACATGATTTCACTCTTGCAGAGCTAGCTAATCTATGCACTCATCCACTATCAGGGACAGGAATCCTGGGGTAGATTTGAAATTAAACTATGCAACACTAGGCGACTTTTTGTAAAGCGTGGGCTCGCAGTGTTGGAAATCAACTAATCCTGACATTTCCAAGGATACGGAACATCATCTTTGAACTGCTCTTGGCAAATGGAGGGAAGCAGTGTTAACCTGCTACTGCCTGTGCCACTGGAGACTCCAGGAACTGTTTGTTCTTGGCTGTTCCTACTGTTGGATGAAGCATTTACATTATTTCCGTCTCCACGTGCTTCCTGGGTGGCACTAGGGAGAACAGAAAGTCATTGGCATCTCAAATGCCTATCCATGCCCTAGGATTGTAGTTGGTTTAAGTATGGAAAAAAGTTTCATTATCAGTTTCATTATCAGTTTACAATTGAATGTTGGGTTACTTTATTAAGTAACCTGTTAATTTATCTATTTTAAGGTGATATTTTGAATACCTTCAATGAAGCTAAGGGAACTAATGGCATGTTCTTTTAGATAATATTTAGCAACATTTAGTATAGATAGCATTTAGAAAAATATCCTATTTTTCAACTTTTCAGAACATCACTTGCTGAGTGATCTCATTGCATCAAGAAATGAAGTATATAGCAGGTTATTTTTGAAAATCAATGTGTTGATGCCTTTCTAGTAAATGGTTATTGAGCCACAGCAATAACATGATCAAATGTTCATCCACATGCTGGGCTTTCTTTTGAATTTTTCTAAACTCCCTTTGTCTCTAGCTTTGTTTTATTAAGAATTGGTCATGGTGTTGACTATCACTAGACTAATTAAATTCATCCTTTAGATCCAATTGCTTCTGGAGAGTCTAATGTTAATATGTAATCTCTTACTGTGTTCTGAAATCTCTTGGTGTTGACAGCAAATGATGATTTGGATGTACTGTATACTCAGGAGAACAGCTGTCTACCACAAGTAATTTTAACTCCTTTGGGCTGTCTCTGGGGTTTCCGACAGAATTATAATGGTACTGATTATGGTATTACATGTCCCAAAACTACTACAAGACCTGGGCATGCAACTCATACAAATACCATCAAGGAAATCCTGCAGTCCTCCATTTTTCTGGTCCTCTGTGTAGTTATACTTACTTTCCCACAGTTTTTATTTTTCTTTGTCAGACTGCAATGCCATTGAATTATTGTTTCTGTCTTCTATCAACAAAATTTCTTAGTAAATTATTGTATACTTTTTGAAAAATAAACATACAATTTCGTTTTCTTCTGGACATGCTTAACTTTCTGTTTCTCCGAAAATATGATTGTAAGATGTTCTTCCTCTAGTTCTACTAATCAGAATCAAGATTCTTTTAACATAAAAAAGAAACAGCTGAACAGTATAGTGGTAATATTTCCTGAGTTCTGCTCCGTGTCCTATGTTAATTTGAACGTAATTTCAAAAATACATATGGAATTATTATTTCTGCTCATGTTAAAGTAGAAATAGATGAGGAAATAAAACCAGTATTGATTGGAAACATCGAAACTCTACTTGTGTTGCTATAGGTAAATGGAAATAGCCAAGCAGTTGTATTCTAAGAGCCGCTGAATTCAGATGAGTAGTGTTTTCATCTGATTTCAAATTTATTTTGTTTTAATTATAAAATTGTCCATATATAGGAGCTGGTTATGTCCTTTAATAGGAATATAATGCAAAGAAAAAAATCAGAATGAAATGTGAATCTTTAGAGGTTTTAGTAGCAGAAACACTTAAAGAAAAACCTAGGACTTGTAACAACTACTTAGCTTAACAACATTTTAAAATCATTATTTTTTTCTTGATATTATCATATGATTGATTTCAGAATTTTATTCAAAATACTGGTAGGTGGCAATTAGCATATAGAGCCTCTTTCAAACACTAGGTTCAGGAATGCTCTCTATCTTTTTTAATGGTGATTGATACAGGAATCAATATTGTAGTAGTTCTTACTAAACCTACTAATAAATAGTGCATAGATGACCTTGCATATATGCTGCATTAAATGCAGTATCAAGTTTTTAATGTGAAAACGTTCAGATCTGTTAGTTTGAAACAGTTTTTCTTCTCAATACTTTCTGTAATTTTATTCAAGATAGACATTTGATACCATTTTTAAAAATCAAATTTTGAACAAAGAATTCTGCTTTCATCAAAACAAAACATTGTGTTAGCTTAAACTGAGTTTTTAAATTTTGGAGACAGTCCTCCACAGTCCATTTTCTACCCAGCTTCACCAGTGATGCATAACGGTATCTACTAAGAATGTTGACATTTACTTGATTTTATTTCTGTGGCAGAGAAATCCCCAGAGGTTGCTATTGTGAGCAAAACCTTTTTTATTCTGACTGCTAGAGGCTACATTTAGCAAACAATAGTGTAGAATGAAGAAGAAAAAAGGTCTTTGTGCTATCATCTGGAAAGCCAAGAGAGTCTTCTTCCCAGTTACTTTCTGGAGGATGCATTGGCATACCAGTTTCCCCAAGACTAATTTCATAATAGGGATGACATTGCTATACCAACATGATATCCTATACGATGATTCAAACTAGTTCAGTACATTGGGGTTAATTTATTTCTTCAAATCACACAGCTGCTCCACTATTTTGTGCTCAGAGTAAGACACAGCAAGAGATGCTTAAACACTTGCATCTGTCCCTGATTAGCTATCTTGGAAACTAATTAAGCAATCAATAAACAGAACAAGTACAAGTCAATGGCATCTCTGATAAGCATGCATGATCTTAAACCTAAAGCAACATAGTTGTCAGCAATTACAAGGAAAGCTATACCATCCTAAGGTTCATTAAGATACACTTGTACAGCTATTAAATGTCCCTCTACTAATAGATTTTGTACAATACATAAGGTGGGGGCTGTCTCTAGCTTCACTGGTGTATAGAGTAAATTTTACTTAACTGTCAGAACTTTCAATAAGAAATACCAGATATATGTGTGTGTGCATACATATATATACATATATATATATACGAAGCATAAATAAACCCCTTTTTTCATAAGAACAGTTAACCATACCTGTTAAACTTATATGAGTAGTTCTCCAGGCTTGGGCCTGATCTGTTTGATGTGTTGCTATGGAAGCATCATGTCTCTTTCCATTGCAAAAATTATATGACTGAACATGAAACAGAATCTGACTGATTTCAATCTGTGAAGGACTCCTGACACATGAGTTTGATGATGAGATTTCAAATTATCTGCTCATCTGAAAACACGTGCAGTTGTTATATTCAAATAAGCAAAAATGCAAAATTTATCAGAGTTCTTAATCTTATCAAGGATGTTACATATAATTACAAGGCAAAATAAGGAAAAGAACAATCCTGTACTAATTGAAGCCCTATTGCTAAAATAACGACAACGATCTCGCTGTAGTGTGTTGATCCTCCTGCAAGATCCCATGGTTCTTTGATAAACCATTGTAGATGCATCCTCTTGAGCTTAGGGAGCTGTACATTCCTGTATTGGCTTGCACACATGCATTATCCTTTCTACTGACATTCACCCAATAACTTGAAAAGATAGCTTTTATTTCAATATGACTGTCTTTAAGAGTTAAGGATGTTCTATTCACTTGCCTTCACAACTGAGGTATTTGTGGATGGGTTTAATGTTCTAAATCTGCTCCAGCTTCAGGCTTGGCAGAAGATTAGTTAGTGATTTGACCTTTTAAAATTTGCATTCTTCCTCTTTATTAAAAAAACCCATACAATTTGTATACGTTCAGCTCATAGTTGATGGGGTTTTTGCAGGTGCCTAAAACTGTTGAAGTACCTAGCTTTTTAAGGAAGTGTGTGCTATCAGTGTGTTTAAATATGCTTCACAGGATTAAAAAAAAAAAAAACCAAAACCAAAGCCCAATTGAGACAGAGGTATCCTTAATACAAGAAACTAAGAAACAGCATTTTGCTTTCCTGAAAAATTCTGATCTGAATGTTACATGTGATACTTGTATTTTATACAGAAGTTAAATTGCCATCCCAGTGATTTAAAATGGGATGCTTCTTTAATAGAGTTAATAAATGGATCAGGGTGACAACTCAGCAAGTTAGATAAGCATGTGATGGATTTAGCATCACACTCCAGGTTAGCCACATGTCTAATATCTAGGACAACGGGTAAAAAACAGAACTTGCCTTTTGAAATAGAAGAGGTGATTGTCAGTAGGCAGAATGTAATTTTCCACATTGGAATCTGGCCAGCACAGTGGGCACTTTATTGTGCAACTCTTCCAAAAAGTATCTTCTGCTCTTTAATGACTACAAGCAGTCAGAAGGTTGGTGTTCTGTCTCATCTGAAATCTGGCAGCAAGCTGATATGAGCTCTCATCCAAAACACTACAATTTTCTGAAAGTTTCAAATGACCCATATGTCCTTGTAATGAATCTTCTTTAATAAAAAAATTAATAGAATAATAATAATAACAATAATAATAATAACAATAATAACAATGAATTCCATATTGCCAAATCTTCAGCCTTGAAAATAGCACTTTTGCCAAGACAACATCATGATTCATTTTTTTATCATTCCGTTCAACTGTTATGTTCAAATTAAAAAAAAAAAGTTATTTATAGGGTATTAAGCTAAGCTTATTGTCAAGACATATTTAAAGGCAAAAATATTATTTCATTATTTGACTTTAAGGACAGCAACTAAAACTATTAACACTTTTTAATATTTCATATTTGCCTTATATTTTGTTTTCTTCTATTGATAAATGAAAAGCCCATTGCCATTTTTTTTAAAGGCAGAAAAATAAAATTTAAGACATCTCAAATCATGATTACTATAAGTCTCATCTATCTACTTATCTTTCCTGTTTTTATGTTCTTCCCTTTCTTATTGTAGTTACCTCTTAATGTTTTTTTACTTTCTTTATATTTTTCATCCTCTTCCCTGCATTTCTGTTCCCAGAGTTTTTCCCCTTCCCTTTTTAACCTACCTTCACCAACTTTTCAAGTTTCTCATTTACGATTACTAAGAATCATTCACTAATCCAAAAAGCAAATGAAGTACGAAAAAACAATATTATTAATCCTGTGGTGTTCTATGTGATTCTTTAATTAGAGTGTTGACTGATGTTTTTATTAAAAATCTATTATATAATCTGTTAGTACAGCATCCAGAAAAATGCTGAACACCATGCCCTGTTTGTTTACATAATTGTAAAGTGGAAGTAGCTCCACTGATGTGAATGGAATAGCTTTGGTGTAAAATCAGAACAAACTCCAAAGCTTTGCTGTTACTGTGCCTCATACCTTGCAGTCTCAAACGAATTCTCAGAAATGTTTGCAAATGCAACAGTCTACTCACACAGGCAGTCAAATTTGCTTAATTGTGGCTGCTGGCATTTGTAAAGCTGCTCACCTTTGTGAGAATTTGACTGATCAGGATTTAATACATGGCATGACGATACGGCATGTCAACCGGGGCTAGAAAAATAAAATGGGACAGGGTAAAATAGGAAAATTATTGCAAAATCAAGACCTCTTAGAGACTGAATTCTCATCTCTTCTCACCTTGATAAACTGCTTCTTTTTGTTTTGACATATAAAATCCTATACTTACTGATTACTTTTACATACTATGTTAAAAACAAAATTCACAGAACTTTAATCCCCAAATTTTCATGACTTTTCTTCCCTTCAGCAAATAGCTTCTCTATATGGCCTTTACATTAAAATATTTAAATGTTAACTAAAACTGATAAAGATGGTCCTTGTAAAACTTGTACCAGCATGATACAAGCAACATTTGGTCTTACCAGCATGGTACATTTGGTACCATGGTACATTTGGTACATGCTGGTAAGACCAAATGTATAGGTTCTGGTCCCAGAATCTGTAATGCTCAGCAAGATGTGGGCTCAAGCACCATCCCAAAATTACCTGTACTATTTAATTATTTGTACATTCCCTGACAGGGATTTGTCCTGGGCAAACTGGGACTTCCACAACAATACCAGCCACAGTTCGGGGCGCGATGTGTGGAAGGAACTAGTCAGTATGGATGAGACCTATCTGATGACAAAGCTTAGACTGGTTTCAGGGGAAAATCTAAGCCTGTAGATGCAAAGTGTGCTGTGCTGTGTGCCTACCAAGCCAGAGAGAGAATTTACCATAACTGGCAAGTCTTCAGGCTACCACAGTGCGTGTGGATAGTTTGGTTCCTGGCAATCAGACAGTTGAATGGTAGGGTGTTGAAGTGACACAACGACACAGGATGTGCAGACAAGCTCTTTCATTCTGAATACTATTATGATGCAAAATATTTCAATATTGATGGTTTTGAAACCCCTTTTATGGCCATATCTCTGTTTCTAAGAGCTGCTATTCCTCCCCAAAAGACAGAACCTTACAGCGCAGCATCACACTTGGTGCCATCTATGAAAGAAGATGCCAGGATTAGATTTTCTTTGCAGACAGGCAGAGATCCCTTTTTTCAAAGGAGTGCTTTAGTAATCATCTATAGGCTGGTCCAGAAATGGAAAAGCAATGGAAAAGGTTTCTTTCCCAATAAGGATTCACTCTCCATGATAAATAAACGATTTCTTGTGCCAGGAAGAACAACAAGGGAGAGTAACTGCAGTATGCTGGATAGGATATTCACCTTTAGAGGAAAAAGCAGTAGTTGTAAGTTGTAACCCAATCCAAACCTAGTTTCATAAATTACTCTTAAAACTGGGACAAAAATTCAGGTCTTCTCTTGCAAGTACCCTGAGCACTGAGCTAAAGTGTCATGGTCACACGGAAAGATATTCCTCCAATATTTGGGTGCCTGCTTTTTGTACTGTTAGTGCAATTTTTATCATGCATATTCACCGTACAATCTGTTATTAATTTTAATTATTTTCAGTATTAAAGGCCCATGACACTATTAGCTGACCATTAAAAGTCATCTATAGCTCATTATCAGTGATTAATCACCTGCTGTCTTATAATTAATGTTTATTAGGGGAACAGCAGTTTAATAGCTGTTCCATATTTTCTGTGCTAGTCAAGAAAACTTAAAAGGCAGTTATAGTGGACTGACTTCTAGAAATTTCAGATGGCATTTTTTTATATTGACTTTTAAGTCTCAGGAAATAAAGAATCATGGAGAAGTAAATTTATTAGCTAAAAAGATGTTAATAGGGATGACAGTAATATGTTTTCCATAAGGACAGTCATTGAAGCCCTAATAAAATATTTTTAAATTGGTTAAAAACTATTAAAGCCACTATTTAAAAACTTGGGGTTTACAGTTTGGGTTTCTTTCCAAATCTTTCTGAGACTACTTAAACTTCCAGATATATGAGTGTGTGAGTCTGGCAATGCCAACATGAGCTTGCCATTTTTGCCATATTTAGCTAATAGGCTCATAGCCATCTTTCAGATTTGTTCATTCTCTTCTGTTACATGTCTTGCTGGAGGAAGCCACTTTGATAAAGACAGTGTAAATTCTAATTAAAAACTAGAGTGATCTTTCACTCATAATTTTTCTATTTTTATTTAGAATAATTCAATATTCTTTTTTTTAATACGGGCAAATATTAATTTCTGAAAATTCATACTTTTGGTTGTGTTGTAGATTAAAGGATAAATAACTGCCAATGTAACAGAATTAAATATTTCACACTTTTATATACAGAAGTGACTGTTCAGCTGTAAGCTGAGTTCAGTCTTAGACAGTCTAGGGCATTTTGAAAATGTTGATTTTAAAAATCAGCAATTTTTCATTGCAGTTATGAATCATGTTAGGTAAAAAAGGCCATGATAGGTAAAATGATCTCATCTGCTGAGATGTAGTTTCCATCTGCTGTCTTGAATCTCTGGGATTTGTGAAATCAGTATGCTACTATCACTATGGTAGCAGATGTTTAACTGGAGGACTTCTGAACACACTGGAGCAGTGCAGTATCACCAGTCTGCAAAATATTGTGAAAATAATCTATGTTTGATGTCATGAGGAAAGAAAATAAGAAATTTTAACCTTAACCTGTTTGATCTTCAGAGAAATTTCTTCTCGATCCTTATTAAAACATACAAGTAATTATCCTGAGAGATATATAAAATACTTAGTCATCTGTGGGTGAGTTCCCTACCTATTTGCTCCTACGATGAGATGAAAAAGTCTGAGTCCCACCTTCCCTGAAGCACACCCAGCTTCCTGCTGGTCACAAGAGAAAACAACTGCCATCCCTCACAGATGCCTGCTCTAGCATTGTGAGAATAGCTAAGGCTTATTCCTGGGGAGTGGTTCCAGACTTCCACTGCTTAAATGATCCAATAGCTAACCACCCAGCAAAATTCTGGGTCTTTATAGAATCATTGATTCTATTGCCCAGACTAAATTATATTTCAGAGTTTTTTTTCTTTCCTTAGAGCTTTTACCTACATGCCTACATTTTATCCCTTCTCAGCCTCCACTTTATTGGGCTAAATGAAAAAATCCCTTTTACACTCACTTGGTGTCATAGGTTCTGCCTCTGTGCGATCAGTTTTATATTCCCTCTCTGCACCTATTCCCATTTGAAATCACATATCCTAAGCAAAGGTATTGCATTTAAGATGAGGCGTTGCCTGCATCTGGTCAATTGGGGTAGTCAATATCGTTTTACCCTTACTCTGTTCCAAGCATCTCGTAAATATTAGTTACCTACTTGTCTTTCCCATGGCAGCAATAGAATTAATTTTCTTCCTAGTATCTGGGATAGCGCTGTGTTCGGAGTTAGCATGAAAATAATGTTGATAACACACTGGCATTTAGTTGTTACCAAGCGAAGAGGACATGCTGGGAGGGGACACAGCCACGACAGCTGACCCAAATTGGCTAGACGGATATTCCATACTATATGATGTCATGCCACCATATGATTCCATACCACATGAGAGGGGGTGGTGACTGCTGCTCATGAAAGGGCTAAGCATCATTCAGCAGGTGGCGAGCAATTGCACTGTGCATCACTTGTTTTGTATATGTTGTTGTCATTATTATTATAATCCTTTGTTGTCCAATTAAACTATTTTTATCTCAACCCACTTTTTTTTTTTCTGATTCTCTCCCCCATCCCACTGGGATTGAGTGAGACTGAGTGAGCAGCTGTGTGGTGTTTAGCTGCCTGTCAGGTTAAACCACAACAGTGGAGGACAGTATATCTGGGACGACCCTGAGGTCCCCCTCTCTCTCAATGATCTATTACTGATAAACAGCTAATTTATTATTAGAGGTTTCAAGAGGCAACCCCACATTTTTGGCCTTGCCTTTTTACACTATTATAATTCAGGCTGTTTCTATTACTCCAGTCTTCAATGTCCTTCCTTCCATTTATGATGTATTCCTTTGAGATAAAATGATAAAGGACAGCCTTATGTTATTAACAATCTCTATCAGATCTCAGCTTTTGTACAAGGGTTGTGGACTGGAACATTAATTAAAGTTGATTCTGGATAACTCCCTGTGGGCTGCTCCCTGGCACAGCAGTTTCCTTTCCTTCATTGTCTTGCAGCTGTGCTGTTCATTTTACCTTAGAAATCCAAGTCCTCTTCTCTAACTAATATTTTTCATGGGACAGTGGAAACTTTGAGCAAACAACTAAGCAAGCATGTAAATTCCATAACACATAATCAATTTAATACAGTCAAAGAATACACACTTTGAACGGAATTTTCTCATTTGGAGCAGAACCCAAATTTCTACACAATAATGACACATTTCTCATTGTTTGAGCTGTTTTGGGGATATATCTCTGGGGATCTGTGTTGCAGACTCTCCTAACCACCATGTGCAAGAACTCTCAGCCACCAAATATATACTTAACTAAAATCTGCTCTATTTTTTTTTCCTCAGTTAAAAGCTTTTTAAGTAAAAACATTCACTGAGAGAATCGCTTTACGTCAAAGAAAGGAGGAATATTACCTTTTAACAAATATCCTGAAGATGCTGCTCAGCTATTAGCTGCTGATTAGTTATTATCTACATTGCAACAAACATAAAACCTAAACAGCAATAGGATCACCTTGCTTATGAAAAAAAACCAACTTCTGCCTTAAAAATATGTGCAGGAAAAAGTCTACCAGTTTTGGTCTTGATAGACAGTTTTGAGATCAGTTTTCAGTGAGTATTAAAGTCTAATATCTTTATAAAGAATTGATATGACTGCTCTTCTACTTCAAATAAAGCAAATCCTAGAATGGCATAATCTGAGATTTGTGATCTCTGCCAACTGACATGTAAATAATAAATTCTACAAAAGTTTGCCTGGAATACAATTTATGGGTCAAAATATTATATAGGAGGGCCACAAAGATGATTAGAGGGCAGGAACACCTCCCCTACAAAGAGAGGCTGAGGGAGCTGGGCTTGTTCAGCCTGGAGAAGAGAAGGCTGCAGGGGGACCTCATTGCAGCCTTCCAGTACCTGAAGGGAGCAGAGAAACAGGAGGGGAATCAACTTTTTAAAAGGGTAGACAATGGCAGGGCAAGGGGGAACGGACTAAAACTAAAGGAGGAAAGGTTTAGATTAGATATTAGGGAGAAGTTATTTACAGAGAGAGTAGTGTGGTGCTGGAACAGGCTGCCCAGAGAGGTGGTGGATGCCACATTCCTGGAGGTGTTCAAGGCTGGTTGGATGTGGCCCTGGACAACCTCGTATAGATCCAGGCCTGGAGGTTGGTGGCCCTGCCTGTGGCAGGGGGGTTGGAACTTTATAAGGGTTCTTTCCAACCCAGACAATTCTATGATTCCTCAAGTATGTATCTAATAAAAAACTTCATATTTCCCTCCCTGACAGGTTGGATGGGGATTTAGGAAGCCTGGTCTAGTTGAGGGTGTCCTTGCCCATGGCAGGGGCTTGGAACTAGACCTTTAAGGTCCCTTCCAAACCATGCCAGTCTGTGATTCTATGATTCTATATTACTGTGAACATGTAGTTCTCTTTACATACCTTTTGAGTAAGACTATTGTCTCTGGTCACCATACTTACTATCTCCCTTCCTTAAATTACAGTGGCCTGCAAAGTGTGAAGAAAGGATCTTTTCTGAATCAAAAGTGGAATTTCAGCTAACATGGTATGAAGGCATGGTATGGCAAGCCCTTTTGGTACTTGCCAGTGTGCTACCAAATATAATTGTATTCTTCGACAAACAGGAGACAAGGTTATAGCCCCCTGCACCCTCCAGCTCCCATAAAGTCAAAGCTGAAAATGAAAAGGGAGAAAGCAATTCGGATTTATTCTGATATTTTCCACTTTTCTTTCCCTCTCTTCTCTTCACTTGCATAGAAAATGATCAGCTAAAGCCACAAACCATTCTAGCTATCTAAAGTTAGGTAGAAGGCTGGGAGACATCTGAGATTTCCAAGTTTTGCCCACTGACTTTTTCCTTTGAAGTAAACTCAAGGCAAGCTGAAAAATGTTGGATAATTGCTGAAGGTTATTTTTGCTATGAAATGCTAAACATTTTTTTCTTTACAAACTTCTATAAGGAGGTTTAAAAACAGAAGTAATTAAAAATTGTGCAGAACCATAAATTTATATGAAGCTATAAACACACAAACAAATCTACAATGAATTGTTTTTTCCTGTGATATTTATGGTGTTTGAGTTTCATTTATCTTTAAATAAAAAGGAGTTGTTAGACCCAATAGAAAGGAGATTCTGCTTAATCTTGAGGATAAAGGGAGGTCTAAGGGTTTAATGGAGAAGACACTTATTTGGGAGCTAATGATGTTCCCAAGTCAAGTGTTAAGAACATTTTGACTCCAGGAGTAAGCCCAAGGAAAGCTCTGTGTTGGCACACAACCAGAAAGCTGAAGGGAAACTATTTCCACCCTCACTTTAATTAAAAGATAAGTTTAAATCTAGCTACCCATGTATATTTATGAAGCAAGTAAAGCACACTGTTATGGCTTCTAAAGTTATAATAGCATGGATTAAGGCCATAATACATTTATTCTACAAATTGCATTTGATACTTAATAGTAGGGAGGATGAGAGAACAATGCATTGTAATGTATATAATAGAACAACGTATATATAATGTATATAACAGAATAACAGGAACTAAAACTGTGTATTTTCATAGTCCTTCAGCAGTTCATAGTTGTCTGTGGTTACTAGTCAAGTCATCATTGCAACAGTTTTTGGGAGGAAGAAATTAAGATCATGTCCTCACTGTAAATATAAAGGAACTGAGGTAGAGTAATGCTATGATATCTGGCTTCTATAGACACAGGTCTTATGTTATATGAGTAACCCAGTTATGACTGAATTTCTGTTGCACATCTAAGCACTTAAAGAAGTACCCTCTGATTTTCCTTGTTTTTTTGCTATATTAGAATAAATTCATTTATTTTGCCTCGCTATCCTACTAAATGCAATGGCAAGATGAGGAGAACTAACCCTTCTACCAATTTCTGTCCTCTGCTATTCCTGTGGGCCAGTGGGCTGCTTACAATGAACACAGTGCTATCATTATCCTGAGTTTTTACGTATAAAATGTCAGAGTTGGCTACAATTTTCCTTATGGAATTTCTCTTGCTCTGATGTACCCTTCTTGTCCACTTTGGGCAATTCTGGAAGTCAGTCATTAAGAAGTTAGTCTATTCACCTTTTCAAGGTGATATTCTAGTTTCCATTTTCATTTCCCAACAGAAATATAAACAAATTCCCAGTGCTTCAAGTAACTCTGAGTCTCTGGTAAAATACTGCTCTCTGTTTGTAGAAGAGAACTCTTATTTTAGGAATGAAACTTCCGACAAGTGGGTCAGTAAAAAAAAAAAAAAATAATTCTTTTTCAGAAAGACCTTCTTTATCCATGTAATTATATTCAGGACCAACTCTATTTTGAATAAAAAAAACCCCAAGGATTAAGATTCTACCCTTCTCATTACTCTTTTATCAGTTCATTCTTTATTGTGAAGTGGGTTGTATATATTAGCTATTACAAATTCACATAGTTCCCAACAGCTGAAAGAACACATATACGTAGTATTAAACTTCATCCTCAACATGTGACTGTCAGTCATGTTTTGTAACACTAGTTTCTAGTATTTGCAGAAAAAAGTAAAAATTCAGCACTAGAAAAGGATAAATTAACACTGTTGCAGATTCAGTATCAGTCTTTTTTTTCATCTAAATTATTAGGTTTTTAAACCTTTTGAAGATTTTTTTTTTAATTTGGATATCTGGGGCTTATAAAAAATCTCATCATGTTAGACAGGAACTGGTTCTACCTGAGCAGCCTCTGCAACATTTTGGAAAAAAAAGTTACTGCATAACTCTATAAGCACTGGCTAACATGGTGTCACTAGTCTAGTCAAAGAGGTTATCAGAAAATTATAGCAGAACATTTTTCAAATATTTTCTTGAATGTTCTCTCTATTTTATACTTCTAAATTTAAACTTTTCAAAATTATATGTTTTTAAAGTAGTTTTTTGCTGTGGTATGGGATTTTTTTTAATGGCATTTTGGAACAAGAGAAGGGATAGACTGGTGGTTAATGGTAGCAATAAAAACAAGCCATTATATTCAATAAGAAAAGCTATTCCAAACCTAAAAGACTAATTGGAATGAATTATCAGGAGGAAAACCCTTGTCTTTTTTATAACAGTATCAAGAAGCACAGTAATATACAAAGCAAAAGCAGCTGGATAACAGCTGGTAGCACTACTACATCCACACATGAAAATCCTTGACCCTGACTTTCCATGTCCATATTATCCTGTAAATTTATGATCTTTATGTCCAACATGAGACAATACAACTGTTGTATATTGCATAACTTCTACCAAAATCACATATTTGACCTAATTCTTATTTTTTTAAAATGAAACAGTCTTTTGGAAATTTATGACTGGATATGAAAAACGATCCTTTGAAATTATAACATTAAAAGGAAATCTGTAAAAGAGACTTGCTCAGGCTTGTATGTGTTGCCCTTGAGATTCATCCTGTATCTTAATCTACCACAGGATGTGTGCATAAGTACTGTACCAAGCCTGAAGCCATATTACCTAAGATTCACTGGGTCTGCACAGCATGAGAAAGGGAAATTGTTACTAAAGATATGTCTAATGAGCAATGATTCAGTCAGAGGAACAAAGAAACTCTGCTGCTAGAAATCATAGAATCACAGAATCGTTTAGTTTGGAAAAAAACCCTTTAAGATCATAGACTTACAACAAACCATTAACTTAGCATTGCCAAGTCCAACCACTAAACCATGTCCCTAAGCATCACATCTACATGTCTTTTGAATATTTACAGGGATGGTAACCCAACCACTACCCTGGGCAACCTGTTCCAATGCTGGACACCTCTTTCAGAGAAGAAATTTTTCCTAACACCCAATCTAAACCTCCCCTGCTGAAACTTGAGTACATTTCTTCTTGTCCTCTTACCTGTTACTTGGGAGAAGAGACCAACACCTACCTGGCTACAACCAACTTTCTGGTAGCATTAAGGTCTCCCCTCAGCCTCCTCTTCCCAAGGTTAAACAACTGCAGTTCCCGCTGCCACTCTTCATGTAAGACTTGCTCTCTAGACTCTTCACAAGCTTTGTTGCCCTTCTTTGGACATGCTCCAGCACCTCAATGTCCTTCTTATATTGAAGGACTGCAAAACTGAACACAATACTCAGGGTGTGGCCTTGGTGATGCTGAGTGCAGGGGAACAATCGCTTCCCTAGTGGTGTTGGCCACACTAGACCCTCTAGGTATGGTTTAGAAGAGTTTACCAGGCAAAGCAGAAACAGGAATAGTCCAGAACATTTTTGCTACGTTGTCACTTGAATGTCTACTCTGGTTTCAATTAAATACAATATTCAAGCACTAAAGCAAAAGTAGAAATAGGATGAGCTAGTGAGAGGAAACATCTCAGAGCCGGCAACTGCCTTCTTTCTCAGTGGGAAACCCAAACTCAAGTATTCTAACCATCACATTCTAAGGCAACCATAAATTTTATGATATTCAAAGCTGCTACCCTCAGCCTTAGGAAAAATGAATCTCATTGAATAAGTATTAGTAGTTATAGAATATATAACAGCTTCCAAAAGGAGAGAGGAAATGTATGTCCACAACAGATATTTTATTAGTGCAAAACTAAGTTACAGTGTCAAATTGTTCTTATTGACTGAATTTTGTATCAATTGCACGTTGCTTTTCTATTAAAAAAAAAACCCAAACACAAAAACAAACCAGATTTTGGTGTAATTTAGGTAGTGGTAGTTTTTTTGTTTCAGAGGTGTAGTCATGCTGAATCATGCTTTATCCTCCATACTGAGACTAGAGCAGAAAGCTGGGGTATAGCTGAAATCTAAGTAAGATTCAGTCATTTACTCTGCAACTTGAGGGTTGAGTAACTGATCTGTGACATGAGTAGCCCCAGAACTGTGCATGTTCTGGAGTGGAAAATGAGAGTCTGAGCTGAGCAGCTCTGAAACATTCACTTAATCCTCCTATATTTCATGTGAAACGAATTATTCCAACCTGTTGACTGGGAGCTCTTGTGCATTTCCTAAAACTTAGAAATTTCTTGGCATCATTTTTTATAAGCACCATTATATTCTTCCATTTTTTTCACAAAGCAGTTGATAAAATTGATTATTCAGGAAAATCTATCATTGTAAATAGGAATCCTTGCATCCTCATATAAAAATCAGAGGTCATTTAACATTGGATTTGATCTCACATTTTTATAAAAATGTTATATTGAATTTTATGTCATTATTTTATCTTTATGGTTTTTAATCCAAATGCCTAAAATCATTCCACTTTAGATTAATAAAATAAAGTCAAGTCACTGGGCCTCTAGTAAATTGGTGCTATCTCTTTCAGATATGGAGAATTGTTTATTAAGGAATATGGTAAGTCCTTTTTTATCGCATTATTTAAATCTTGAATTTCAAATTATGACATAAACAATACTTTATATACATCTTCATAGATAAAGGGTAGGATTCAACACAAATTAAGTCTTAGGTACCCACTTATAGGTGCTTGTTTATGCACTGTGTCTAAGAATCCATAATACACAGGCAACAAAACTTAGAGGTATGTTTACTATAGGCCCACATTTTGTTGATGATCACATCACAATTAGGTATAGCAATGAGTTAGACAACGTTTTTTTGATGTAAATGCCTAGTAAAGGACTCATTTGCTTAAACATATGTTTATAGTGTCATGGGAGAAAAACTGGTGCATCCATCCTGCATCCTAGTCCCATTCCATAAAGTTGCAGCTCCTTTACAGCTCTGTACCTGTTGGCATGTTTTAGTAATCTCAGGTGTCTCAAGATGCCTTTGCTCAGGCAAGTAAACTCAGTCTTATACCAGGATATTCTGAGTGTCCCAATCTGCAAGGTGAAAGTCACCCTTAGTTTGACTAAATTTCTACTCTTTGATTTACTCTGCATATGTAGTTTTCCTGCAGACTTTCTTCCCTGAAAGGTTTCTCTCCTTTTATATGGTGGTGAACTGCTGAAGGCTAACATAAAACACATAAAATATATAGTTGCTACCAATTTTCTCAGATAGACCAATGGTGAAATAAGGTTCTTGTTCTTACCCTGGAATTTGGGAGTTTCCATTTAAAATTAAAATTTTTTTAAAGGGTCCATTTTAAAAAAAAAAAAAAAGGCAAAACCCCCCAAGAGCCTTCTGATGTCCATCACACTTGCACCCTTGTTTCACTTATGGTTTGTTTTCGCCCTGGGAAAAAATACCTGGGCATAGGAGGAGATAATATACCCTTCTCCACCCTCACACTAATTGTTAAATTTTTTTCCTGGTTGACATAAGTACATGCTATGATCACAACCCATCATGTGAGACTACATCCAGTTATAAATACACTCAAAGGGTTATAAGTAGCAGGACAACACTTGTAAGAAGAACACATTTCAAGTGGAGAGATTTTGTCTTTTGCTATGCAATGCTGCATTTAGGATATTTTTAAGCTTTTCTATCTCTAATGTTTTGGTTTTTTGGGTTGGTTTTTTTTCAATTTTATTTATTTTCTTACATACTGATATAGCGTATAGGCATTTAATAGCAGGGTTTGGTTTTTTTTAACAACTTTGCTGCAAAATCTCCAGCATCTATTTTTACTGCTTGAAACAAGACAGAGAGTGCTGTGGATCTTCAATTCCCAGGGGCTGGGTATGATATTATACTTTAAAACTCTATTTAGAGGACAGAAAAACATGGGAAATTAGAGTCCTCTTTACTGGTCCCTAAGTATGTTTTAAGCATTTGTATCCTAATCTGAACAATTCATTTCTTTTGTTCACTTTTTCTTTTCAAATGGGGCACTTTTTTACAAAATACCAAGGTCAGTATTACAGTAATAGGAAGAAATGAGTTTTACTGCTTCTAACACCATCTACTTTCTCCTGTACTGCAGAGAATACGGCATTGTACACCAAAAAAAAAACCAAACCAACCCTCATTCAAACAGACATTTTCTGCTTTACTGCTTGACTTTCTGTGAATAAGTAACCTTTCACATTGTGAAAAAATTTGTAGCAAATTATCTCTCTAAATAGAGTTTATACATACTACATGTCATACTACAGAAGTGAAAGCGAGTAAGAGGGACAGAGATTGCAACCTGTCTTGTAAAGGCTTATCAGTAGGGGAAAAAATCATATATTTGTTATTGCAGTTCATTATCACTACCATACTACCAGCAGTGAATGCTGTTATGCATTAAATATTAAGTCTGGAGATTGTATTTCTATTCATTTAAGATACTGTTGAATCTCTTTTTAAGTGTTCATCTTGCCTTCTGTATCTGGAACATATTATCATATTGCTTGAAAGATCCACAGACATTTTTCTCTTTTTTATTTTTTTTTTCAAATCAGAGCAGTGTCTGCAGGGTTGAGTTTCTCACGCTTAGGCAGAGAGCTATTGCAGCACAAATGCTTTCATAGCAAAGAAGCATACCAGCCTAACATATAAGTTACTTGTGGAACACTTCTATTTCCACCAAATGCGTAGAACCTTTATAAAGAAAGCTAGACCTTCACAATTCAAAATGAAACTGAGCTGCCAGCTGTGGTATGCTTTGATAGCAATTCTCCTTATGTGTGGTCTGACTCTTCAAAGTTTCTTGACCCCACCACATCGGGATGATTTGCTAAACTGACATAAAATAAAGAAAAACAAATGAGATGTACAGCTATCCAGGCACCCATAGATGCAGTCAGATACATAGCAACATCTAAGAATCAGCTGATATGGATTGAATACCAGTAGAAATTGGAAATGTAATATAATCAGATATTTTGAGGATTCTACTATTGGTTCTTGCTTTGCCTGAGTACTTACAAAATTAAGTCCTTGAACATTTTTAATCTAAATTGCATTTGAAAGAGCATGTAACAGCCAAATCCAGAAGAGAACTCACAGTGTATGTCAGAATGTAACTGTCTATACCCAAAGTACTATCAAGACTTGATTTCTGCTCGTCAGTTACACAAGAACTCCTGGAATTTGATCTGGTTTCAACATGAAAACCAACATAAATGTCTACATCTCTCAGATATTCGCCCACAAGCAGCCTAGAAGTGTACTTCCCCTTGTTCTCAGAAATTGTTTCAAAGTAAATCCCATGCTCTGGAAGAAAGACATCTGAAATGAGAAACAAACAAAAAACCCCTCCCAATATTAGCACAGACTTAATTATAATAATCATTATTCCAATATGTGTATGGCCAGTGTCCGTCCTTAGTAGAAGTACAAATTCCCAATCAGTATACATTGGGCCAGTATCTTGTCCAAATAACCTTTTAAAGTCCCTTCCAGCCTAAACTATTCCTAGTCTAGTCCATTCTGTTCCGTTCCATTCCATTCCATTCCATTCCATTCCATTCCATTCCATTCCATTCCATTCCATTCCACTCCATTCCATTCCATTCCATTCCATTCCATTCCACCTTACCTTTCTAGCTCACTTTTTTTTTTAATTAAAAAATGTTGAATAAAAAGCATTACCAGAATTTTTTATAAGCTGCGATTCCTGAATTCAGAGAGTGCCTAACTGCAATTCCAAATGAGGCCTAGGAGAGAAATGAAACTTAACACAATTTTATCTGTCTTTGTGGCTGCACCAGTGGGAAGCCCTGCAGTTCAGGGAGCATTTATCTGGGCTGGTTTTTATGTCTCCCCCTTTGATGCATCTAACCAGGCGAAGCCATGAGACCTGAAGCTATCATCAATGTCCACTGTCCTATTTTGAGAAAGAGGCTGCACTGCTCTTTATTATCTCTTTGGCTGTATCCAGCCCTGTGTTTAACTCTTCCCAAATGCTGCCTAGGGAACATTTACTCAGTACATTCTGGTTTTGTATAATTGATCCTGCCTCAGTCCCTCAGTCCATGTCTACAAGATAAGCCATGGACCTTCAGCATTTGGCTGCAATGCCAATGCAAGTGTCCTGCTCACGGAAGTGACCAACTGCACAGTTGCTCAGCATGGTGTAGCCCATATGTGCAGGTTTCTTCTCAATAGGGCAGTGAACTGCAGGGTGACTTGCACAGAACCAAGCCTCTCAAGGGCACTGAGCCAAGTGCTGTTCACACAATTCATAGTGAGACCCAGCCTTAGGGATTTAGAAAACATTGACCAACAGGATCCATTTCATGTTCTTCCCTTTCTTTTAATGTCATGTCATTTCCTCCAAGAATAAACCAGAGTAATGGCTTATTCTTTGATAGCAATGTCTCATATCTTATGCTAAGTCTCTTAGCAGAATATTTCTGAAAATTACAGTGGCAGGGCCTGAGGGCTGAGGAATTGGAACTATAAACAACCAATAATAAAATGTGACACATGACTGCTGGTAATAAAATATAAGAACAGAACCCAAAGTATCCTAAACCTTAGGAAGTTCTTTCAGGTATTATTCTTTTTGCACTTTACTGCATCAGTTAAATGGCAAGGAACTTATTTCAAGAAAAGATGTATGTTTTTTCCTGCAGAGCGCATTTCAATTTCCAAGAAATCTCAAATAGCTTCAAGTTGTGAATTCCTAATCATCGAATCCAATATTTTTCAATCATAACCCTAAATGAGAACTCAGATTATTCTGGTGGTTATAGTATGCTGTGATGCAGGGAACATAATCATAAAAGGAGAGGTACACTCTTACTCTGGGTCTGAATTTTAATAAATGGTTTCAACAGAAACTTACTCATTATCATGACAGTTGTTTTCCCTACTCTACATTAAACTCCATAACTGAACTATTAAATGTCAGCTTATTGAAATATTGAATTTATTTTCTATTAAACCAAAATTGTTAATTGCTTACCAAATGAAGTAAAATATTCTATAAAGTCTTGTTTCCCTATAAGCAGATTTCCTATAAATTGAACTGACTATTCTCAACACAAGAGCACACTAGAGGAGAAAGAGTCACAAAATAAAGGTGACTTTTATTGTTGTTTTTAGCTAGCTGTAAAATTATAATACTACCTCTCTATTAATATACTAGGCAGTAAACAGCTTCTGCAAATGTTCTAAGAGCAAAGATTCTATTCAAAAGCCATAACTACCAAAATCTAGAATATAAATTATAATGTAATTACATCAGATTGGTAATACAAAGACTCTTCAAAACCCATAATTTTTTAGATTGAGATCTATAATGTACAAGCTTGAGAAACATGATAGAAATAACACAGATTTCCTTTTAAATAATGATTTGAACTCCCCATAGATATCTTTCATCCACAGATAAGAAAAACTGTAATAATACCAGAGGATTGGTTGTGTATATGTAAATTTTAAGCAGAATTCTGAACACATTTATTCATGTGTCAAACTTCTAAAAAGTTACAAGAGTGTTCTTGAAAATTAAGCACACGAGGAGTTCTGCAGATCAACAAAATTACATGTTCCAACATGAACACAGTTCTGTGCATAAAACTCTTCCAGAATATCCAAATGTTTTTGTAGGATTGGGATGAAACTTTCTCAGAGATTGGTAGCTGTGTGAATGTAATATAATTTGGTGTAACTCTATACAAAAATCACAGGAATTATGCTCTCTTTCACTTCAGTTTTCCTTATTTTAATCCTTTATTACATAGCTTTACATTATTATTAATTAGATTCTATTGAAGTAAATTGTCTTCGCTGATGCTTTATGCTTAAGTCCTATCATTATGGATCATCACTACTTCGATGAAAATTGCCCATAAACAAATACTAGTTAATTTGTGACCACCTTTATTTTCCAAATAATATTGAAAGATGTCATAACACTGAAATTGCATTATTCAACTGCACTAGATTTCTTTATATAAAAATAATAGAGTGTTTGATACACGTTAAGTAGACTAAAGAAGTCACTTTAATGTTATTCAACCATTGCTAATCAGTCTGTGCTATTAATTAAAACTTAATCACCTGTATCTTTCTGTTATTGACAAAATGTGGTTTATAATTACCCAGAAATTTAAATAACATGGTCAAAGTAATGCTAAAAGGGCAAAAACCTCAACAGCTTGCTTAGGTACAGAAGGGAGTAGGTTTTCATAATTAAGCTTGTCCATTTAATTAATAATAAATTCAGTAAACTTTCTATTTCCTTCAGAAAGTTGATCACTTTATATACTTTTGTAAATCAATCCAGCACAAATACTCCATGGAATTTTAGTCTATACACAGCAAATACAATGAATGGTCATCGGGTCATAAATGTCAATTCAATTAGCTTTTTAATCTAACATTTTAAGTCTTGCAGGTCCATTCATAATGCCGAATAACATAATTCTTTTATATATAAATTATAGTTTTTCTATTAAAGAAAAAATATGAGGTATTGCCTTTGAAAACAGCTGTTTGCCACTACTCTAGCTGATAGTATAATGTTTAAGTCAAGGGTTTTTTCTAGTTCTACAGTGAATCTGAAGAATGAGACGAAATTGCTTCTACCAGCTCATGCATTTCCACTATGAAATACTTTCAGAATCTTTTCCTATGACCTGAAGAGCCAAACTGAGGAGCTCAGAGCTTCAATACTTCTTATTCCTGTAACTTCTTCTCCCTTCTTCCAGATGCTACCTCCTCACAGCAAAGACATAAGAACTTATCCTAATGCTTTCTCTCTAGGGGACAGGATTGGGAAGAGGTGCAGCTGCCCACCAAGGTTCTGCTGACTCTGTCCTCGGAGGTTTCTAAGCCGCAACATGGCATGAATCTAAGCAGCCTGGTCTGAGCTCACAGCTCTGAGAAACAGCTTGGGCTAATTGACTTCCTGAGCTCTTCTCTTGTTCTGTTTGAGTGCTCCTATCATCCTGTTGGTGTTCTTTGTTTTGGTTTATTTTTAAAATTATATATATAATATTTCACATATTTTTCTCTATTTCTCTTTCAGCTTTATATGATTGAGTCTAAATGAAATACATTTTCATAGATCAGTCTCTTATTTATTAGATAAATCCAAACCAATGAAGCAATAGGAAAAGAAATTGACAAGTTTCACTGAAGTCACACATTATAGTTATGAGTTCAAAATTGTGAATTCTGAGGTTTTATGCAGTTATAAGGTAGGAAAACAAGTACTAAATATGTTTATATTAGTCTATTTTTGTATGTAATTAAATTAGTAATAACTTACTTTCATTTAAATAAAAAAGTGTTAGTAAATCAAATGGCCTTTAGCCATAAATGTAACTATCAAGATCAAACTTTGGCTTAGGCAAAACCAATCACCTTTTAAAACCTTGACTTCAGGGAAAAAGATTTATGAGAGCTAGAAGCAACATCTTAGCAAGACTCTTAGCACTAATGAAATAAGAGCTGCTTAACTGCTTCCAGTGATTTAACAGTTTTTAAACCATATTCCCCTATGCAAATTGCAATGCAGGTGTTAGTACTTCGCCTATGGTGACCATTGTTGCATTTTCAACCTGGCACTGTACCTTGCCTTCCTATTACGGAGGTTTTTTTCAGAATTAACGGAGTTAACTGTTTGTTTAGAGATGCTATTTCAGATTTAGATGCACACCTATGACTGGTAAAATCATTCTTGAATGTGGTAAGTGGCTTCTGAAATACTTCTGGAAAAAGTAATGTGGCAATATCAAGCACTATTTTAGGGCTAGATTCCTGTTGACAGCCCCACTCCTGAGGAAAAACCGGCTGACGGGTGTAAGGGAATTGTAGATGGCTCCTGACTTACTTCCTCACCTTCTACTCTTTCTTCTAGGTTTCAAAAATGGCAGATTAAAAGATGTGCCTGATTCATTATTTACTTTCATAAAGTGAGAATAAAATCCATACAAATCCTCAGATCCTACAGAGTGCATAAACCCAAAAAAGTTTGTAAGACGTTCCAGAAAGGGAAAAACTGAATTTGCAAATTTATAGACAAGAAACAGTGAGAAGAAAAACCAGTTAACAGTAACTAGAACAATAATCAAACGAGACGCACTAGACGCATTAGAAGATTTTTAAGCGACAACAGGAAAAGCTGTTCAAGAAGCTCCATTAATTAGATATTTTAGGTAGGTTTTTTTATTATATATTTACTAGTTTTCTGGATAATAATGACTTGAAACTTTGTTCTAACAATCTACTTTTATAGAGGTTTTTTTCTTCTAGCTTCAATAGCGAAATTTTTAAAAGGATAAAAATCCCCACATTAAAACTTTTCCTTCCTCTTTATTAGAAACATTAATTAAATTCTGTCATTGTTCATTGCTCTAAGTACTGCTATTCATCTAAAGCCATTTCTATTAAGTATTGGTGCTTTATGCCAATAAAATATAAATTATGATAGAATCATTTTAAGAGGATGTAACACATATATAAGGATATATGGGCAAAATATTATTAATGTGTTAATAACAAAGCGCTCTCACTAAAAATACACACATTGGAAGTAAAAATAAAGCCACTCTAAATATGAAATATTTAATTTACAATGTCAGCAATTTTCACTTTTCAGTTAGGTGGCATCCCCTCAAGACATGCAAAAAATGCAGAAGTATCTCTATGATAACACCACTGCATACCTGGCAGTTTTAATAACTTTGTCTTTGAGATACCCCTAAATTATACATATGGGTTATATATAAATATGTTGAGAAAACCCATACATTAAAGAATCACCTGTTAAAAATTAAATTAAAAAGAACATTTTCTATTGCATAATCCAGCTAGTCCTATTTAACCTTGAAAAGATATTCAGTTTCTTGTTAAAATTATAAAAAAATTATGCCAAGTTTTAAACTCCTTTCCTTAAAACATTAGATATTTGAGTATAGGAGGGATGGTGAAACACTCCTATTATTTTAAGAGTATCAAACATTTCCAAGTCATTAAATGCAAGTAATGAATCAATACATGTTCTGGCATTGCTTGTTAATACATCACTGAAGCTGAGATTTATCCTTATGTTGTAGGACCTAGAAAAGAAATATCCTTCATAATTAATTAATTGAAAGACATATGAAGTTAGATTGCTAATCCTCAAGTAAGAGTTATTCTCAGAAAAAGTATTTTTTAATTGTGTCAGAAATGAAAACTCAATCTGTTGGCCAAATCGACCTTTTTTTTCCCTGTAACCACTATGGAGCTACTCTCTTTCTTTGGCATGTAGTTGCAATTAATTATTTTAATGACATGGTTAATTTTCCTTCTATCTCCATGCAAATTTATGCCCTGAAAAAGATGAGAAGATGGAACAAAGAAGTGGCTACTTAATCTCTCTGTAGTTCTGGACGTTTGAAACCACTCCTATAGCAGTAAGCCCCAGTCTATTATACCACAGAGTGAGGATCATCATGGGGTCTTTTAAAAAATGTTCAGCATTTATTAAGTCTTTTAAATTTAAAATACAGGCTGCTGACAGAAAGCTCAAAATGTGCAGAAGTCTAGATGCAGTGTTCAGCTTAGTGATGCTAATTTTCTGCTTCCCAGAGGCTCAGAGAAAGCAAGTGCCACTGATTGGCATTATCTACTTGCTATGGCAGGTGGGTTCCAAACACCTTTACACTGTTTCTCAAGATTTTTTGTTATTTTTATTCCAAGCATTTAATTGGCTTTGCCTACAAAAATCCCATTTGGGGAAATCTCTGCTACAAAGAGAGACATTTGAAGTAGCTTTGACATTTCCAAGTTAATTCTATGGTTCAAACGTGAGATGAAATTTTGCATTAACACCAGAGAGAAGTGATGTCAGAGCTCATTGTAATCAAGAAACATTCAAATAGCTTCCACAAAGTTGCAGAGTCCTTTTATACAGTTTTAAACTGGGGCCATGCAACTGGGGCATAATCTCGGGGCATTCATTAACATTCATTCGCAGTTCACTTTGCCAAAGCTCTGCTCCATGTTTCTGAAAGGTGGCAAGGCATAGAGATACCACAGCTCCATTTCAGGAATCCCTAATAGGCTTCAGAATATTTTGTTTGAGTACATGAGTACTCTGTGTCTGGATGATTGCATATGCTTATTTCTAGTACCACCAGCAGAAGGAAGCATGCATTCTGCAGTTGTTTAAGATGGTACAGGTTGTACAAGATGGAGCAGAAATCATTAAATTTCAAAGTCAAAGATACCTTGTATAATCAAGCCAAACTATATTGTAATGTCAGAGTTAGCATACACAAAAAATTCTTCTTTTTCACCCCCTTTGTATTCCCTTCCAAGCAGAAATGTCACTACAGAAAATAAAGTATTGAGATTTGTTAAGAACAAGACAAGTATACTTTTATGACTGCCCCATGCCCACTAACATCTCTCATAATGGTTACAAGAGTTCAATGCACAAAAAATCACAGGTTACTTCCTGGCTTGCTAAAATGGACATTTCTCTCATTTGCAGCTTTGCAAAAGAGAGGATAATATTACTGCCTTGACTATCTTCTTTTCCTTTCACATCTAACTCCGAATTGTGTTTCCTGTATTGGTTCTTTTGGAAAATGAATGATGACTTTCAATAAACACAAAGCTTCTTTATATGCAGTACTGTATATGCTATTTTCAAGAAACATTTAGGAAAATCAGAGATCTATCTTTACGACAAACTTCGTTGATAAATCTTTAGAAAATTCTACTCTAGCTGATTTTTCTTAGAGCAATAACTATATCTCCTGAATATTTATTTCAAAACAATCAGGTTCCACTCATCCAAAATAATTTTCTCATTTTATGCACAATTCTTACTAATTGGATATAAATTATTGGATATAAATTATCCAATTACTTCACGAAATACAGTTTTGAGAAATATAATTTCGAGAAATATAATTGTCCAAGTGATGACAAATAATTATGTTAGTTAATTATCCTTCTGTTCCTCCTGATTATTCCCGTCCATTTCCCAGCTCACTCTTTCTCCACTCATACCTGACCCACAATGATTTTCCTTCTTTGCCCTGAGTAGACAGCAGAAAAGGAGTCCTAAGGCAGCACAGAGAATTTGCTACTGACCTAGAGAGGGAGGGTTGTTTTCAGAAACTCTACCTGTATGTCTATTTGAGAACCACAGCAAAACAGCACCTGACATCATAATAAAATACCTTAATGAATTCCAGATCACTTCACAAAAGCCGGCATGCTCTTTCCATCCAAAAATATTTTATAGAAAATTTAAGTTCTATGATTCATGAAGCTTTTGGAATTGATAGTTTTCTTTTTCCAGTGAAATGAGGTAGGGGTCCATATTTAATATCTGACTCTTTTTCCTTACATTTTGACATTTACTTTACTGCTTCCAAAAATCACTCTTAACCTGCACAACAGCCTTGCAAATTATTTATTTATCATTTCGTTAAATGCACCATACTTCAGCAAACCAAGTTTGCAAGGGATGAAATGTGTTCTCGCTTGAGAACATAAAGAATACAGCCATTGAGGCTAACAAGCAAAAGGAAGGTTTTGGGGACAACCTGTGAACTTTTTCAGTACAAATACCATCTACATCAATGTAGTGCATTAACAACCTCGGGATGACTATTGGGGTTTTCCCTAGCCCCACACCATCAGGGCTCCGTCTCATTCCAGTATTACTGCCTTGTGATGTGCCTTTATCATGGGCCAAACTAGATTTAATTCATCAGTATGCCTAGGGGCCTGGTGTCTTTAGGCAGGCATAACCTGAACTTCCTCTTCCCATGGAGAAATGAAATTGTCTTACTGATCAGTGGGTGCAAAAAGAATTCAAAAGCAGCTTCTGTTTGGAAGGTGATGATTAAAGAGTTAGTGGTGGAGAGATCTGTAGTGCTGCACCAATACCTGGCATTTGCCCGGTGTGATGAACACTGAAGAAAGGACTTTTTCTTTAGCATATCTACTGGTTACCTGTACTTTCAATAACATTGATACCAAAGATTATATATATATATAAAAATACCTAAATATACATATATATAGGTATTAATATACTTGTCATCTTCCTGTGCTATTCAAGAATTCCATGAATTTTCCTGTCTCTTTTCAGGTATTTTTGCAGGTACTTCATCACCTTATTCTTTGCATGATATGGATTTAGCTTTATAATTTTATCAAAACTGCAAAATCAAATGTGTTAAACAGAAAGAATTTGGAAGCTACTACTACTCAAAAATTCTGTTCTTCCACAAAAGGTTAAAATAATTCAGTTACTAATGTGAAAAGTGGGAATTAGTTCTGATCTGGCTCTGGTTTGAAGATATTTAATTATCAGCTTATGTTATTTTAGTATATGCAACAGACAGTGTCTTGGCAGAAATGTATAAGATTTATAGATTTTTTTTTTCCTTCAACTCAGTTTAACTCTTGAAAAAAAATAATGCCAGTATCGCTTTCATTTTCAGGATTTTATAGAGTTGTGCTAATGAGGTAGGAAAAATATGCTATTTTTGTATGTGTATTAAAACTAGGAATGACTTGAGTTGATGGAAAGAAGACAGAATGTAACTATTTAAAGATGTTTGTAGGAAGAAGTGTTGTCACTTTTGTATTCTGCTAGTGTCACAGCCACAACAATTCTACTACTTAACAAGCTATTAGGAAGGTTATTTATCTATGAATTAATATAACCTCAATTTTTTTTAATGTGGATGACTGTAATATATATCCTGATTTTGCTAAAAATGTTGATTGCTTTGATTTTTAGCGAAGACACAGATTTCTATAATGGGTTGCATTTTAGGATGATGGTTGTCCACTAAATACCTGCCATGGCTGGGAACAGGCAGCATTACAATCCCTACCAATGCCGTAACAGTTTAAATGACTGGGAGAATAATTTTTTTCAAAACATCTTTTCCAATGGAAGTGCAATGGAGTACTCAGTGAGATACTCCAGTGAACATGCGTTGATGTCTTCTAGAAAAAAGGGTTGGGACTGCTTCAACTAAAAGTACTCTAACAAGCAAAACCTCTGCAGGCTCTTCACAAAGATTTTTTTGTGCAGAAAAACAACTGCCTGGGGGAACATTTCCCATATCATCACATACCTCACTTTCCACTACACTGTTCTTCAGCCAGCTCTTGCTAACAGACAGAGACAAGGAGGTGCAGCTCAATAACCAGTCTCACATTACTGTGGATCACCTGGCTCTCTAACAGGACACAGCAAAACAAAACAAAACCATAATGAGCTGAACAGAGTTAAAACCATGTTAGTATAATGTGTTTTCAGTGCTTTGATAATTTTTATGTTCATAATCTGTGTAGAGTTACATTTACATGTACAGTTGCATATAATTCTTATTCTTCTTTCTAGTATCTTTTTAGTATCTTAGTAAAACAGTAAAAGAGATACAGAATCATTTATTACTAAGTTTATGTGCAACTGCTGTACAGAGTAAAGTAATTTAAAAAAAAATCTGTGTCAGAGAACAAGGCATAATTCTGTACTTGATCAATGACATTTATCAAAACTCATTAAGCAACCAGGTAGGCATATAATTGTGTTTTCACACACAAATCTTAAGATGTGAGCAGGAAAAAGGCTCACTATGAAAACCTGTTCACTGAATACCTCCCACCAAGTCTTTAATCCCCCACCATGAAGCGGACCTGCTGTTCTGGGTCTGACGAAGGATGTGACAAGGGCAGGGGAGAAGGGGTTTTGCCATGGAAAGATCCAGAGGTGAATTTAGACAGGGAATGTAAAAAAACATGTTGTGGTGGTGGAGTGAAAGACTGGATCAAAAGGAATACAAGCCTTGAGTATTATTTCAAGCTGCCTGAGTAACCTTAAATCAGGTGTTTCATAATTTCCAGGATCTTCAGTTGCCACCTTAGTGTTCCTTTGGCAGAGTTCAGAAGCTGTGTAACAACAATCCTTTTCAAAACAAAATAACCATGTAAAGGTTCTGAAAGAAGCTGATCCCTGTGGGTACTCAGCAAGGGTAGTCATCCTGAAGTTTCTTCAAGTACTTGAACCAGGGACAACACTGATAGCACTGCTAGCCTCCACCTGGTCCTGTCTTTCAGGGAATGAAGGCATACTTAAATTTCTCTGCTATTTTCTAAACAAGAGAAAGCAGATATCCATGAATGATGGAAGTTCACTTCTATATCTTAAACACAAAAAAACCCCTCTATATGCTAGGAATTTTAAATACTTCTGCACCAAGCTCTTTTATCCTGGCCTCCTATTTAGTTCCTTTCCTACTACAGATCCCTAACTCCTGACTGTCTCTTCCTATAGTGCCCCACACCTTTTCCACATGCAAGCCCATATTTGTCCCCTTAGGATGACTGCTGCTAGTGCCCCCTACTGCTACTCAATTTCTTCCATCTTCCCCAGGAATATTTATTTTGGCCTTATTGACATTCTTCCTCATAACATCTTTCTTTACCACAGTTGTCCTTGCTCCTGCCCTGTCCACACACAGACCTGTTCCTGGTCTCCTGCCATTTCCCTTGTCACCTTCACCCTTCCTGCATGTCATGAAGACTGGAAGGACAGGTTTTATATTCTTTAGCTTCTTTAAGAAAGAGCTTATTATAATAAAAAATTTAACAAAATATCTGAGGGATATATTCAGCATAGAGTATTAGAGTCACAATGATTTACATTTGGCAGAGCTCTCAGCAACTGAAAACAGAGGCTTATGATTGAAAGCCCCTGGCAGCCTCACTTATTGGCATCAGAACTCTGCCACCTATTACAACATGCTGTTTATTTAACAGTTTCTGTTAAATTAAATTACTTATCTTTAATCACGGCAGATATATTTATATCTATTTTAAATAGCCCTCCAAATGTTTCTTTTAATTCTTGCACATAAATTCTAATGTAATGAGGTATTGCTGTTGCATTTTCATGAGTTTAATAAACCTCTTACGGTTTGGCCCAAGTTGAATATATCAAGGAAGAGAAAAAGGGAAGAGGGAGTTGGCATAATCAAAAATTAAGTCACATTTAATATGTTAAGTTTTAGAAAGTAGTAAGGAAATCCACAGTGTAAAGAGGATGAAAATGACATTGAAAAAGAACAGTACCTTCACTTGCAAAAATATTAAAATATAGGCTGTAACCTTATGAGTCTGATTCTGCTGTTATTTATCCTGCGAAATCTTGTTTACTCTCCATGTTGAAGGAGTAGTGAAATCAATTATATCAGTGGAGATGATAAACAGAAGTAAAGCTACAATCAGACTCCCACAAATGAAAATGAACAGCAAAGAAAAAGATGGATGATCTTTCGGACAGTGCTTTTCCCATCATGAAAAGTTACTGATGTTTAAAGATTTAAAAATTATTAGAAGGATAAAATACCAAAAGTATAATAGTTATTTCATCCTGTACCTGTTTCTTGAACAATGGTATTTGTTTACATCCAGGAACACTAATATAAAAGATTCAACTGAAAAAAAAGTTACCTTTGGCTGGGACAATATCTAAGATCAACTTGTATTGAAAACAGCCATTTCCATTTTATAAAAATGTCTTTTCTGATTTCAAAAACAGTGTAACTACACACACATGCACACACACACACTGTTGCCACGATCTATTAGTGATTCACAGAAACATAACAAGTATGAAGGAAGACTAGAAGCAAAAAGGTTGATTATACAGTCTTGCAATAAATTTCCCAGCACTTGCATTTTTTTATTAGGTGCATAACATGACACTGTATAAAGTGCTTTTGCTTTACTCTCTTACCAACATTGTTCATGTGAATGTGAAGGTCTTACAGGCTGAATCCTACTGACAGTAAGTTTAATAGCTCTGCTGTACAGCTTCTTTCTTCCTGAAATGATTTTCATCGTAAATTTATGAGTTTTTCAATTTATAAAGACTTTTATCTTTATTGTTCTTTAAATAAAGATTACAAATCAAATTAAATGCTGGAAAGTGAAAAGAAGTATAAGTGAGAGCAATCATTTTCCAAAACCTGTTTTTAGTATATTTCCTTCCACTGACCAAGAAGTCATGATGCCTGGAATTGAATTATACAGTAACTTGAGGGTGAAATAATACCAGAAGACTGCAGAGCAGTGCATGTTTAAAAATTATTTCCTAACAGTGCAATATAGCTACTATTTTTCTTACTTCTTTCCACCAAGATGACCAATGCAAGCCTTACAAAAGGCCACATCAGTCATTTGTTCTCCTTTGCATCCAAGCAGAAAGCTCTGGGTTGTGAGCAACCCAGCACTAGCCTCTAGTCCAGAATGGAGCAAAGCATCTGCCTCTCAGCTGCACCGTGGGCTTTGCCCACCTTTCCGGGAGCAATTACAGTGTTTTCTTTGTAAGTTAGCATATGGGCCAGTGAAGAGGCATTGCCCCTTGTTAACATACGGGGGTGACAGTTTTTGTCAGGCTGCTCCACCCTGTGATAAACCCTTAACTACTGCACATAGGAAAGACCAGGTTTATTTGAGGTGCAAAACGCCTCACCATGAGTTTCTTAGGGAGAGCAACAGCAGACTGTATCTAGATGAGGCTAATAATTAGAGGTAATACGTCTAATGTCTTAGAGAAAAAGTTCTTTAATCTAAGTACATCACAAAGAATAAAATTTTCTCCATTTTTAAGTAAAGCACTACCAGTAAAATGATACCATCTTGCCACAGTCCTTTTATGCTCATTTTAAATCTTTCTTGCAATTATCCTGCTTGATACTTCCTTTGCTTATAAATGATTTAAAAAACATAATCCAGCCTTTTCTTTTTCTAAAGTAATTATTTGTCATGTTAGAGATGTAATGAATATAGATCTAGGCTGATAACTAACACAGTACTGCTGCAAGCTTTCTGTCAAGCATACCTAAAATCAGCAATTATTTCTACTGATGGGCTAATTCGGTGATGCTGAGGTGCTATTTCCCTATATTTTATCCCCATCCTATGCCTGTATTGTTCCAAAAGCAGTTCCCTGCCAAAGACATTAAGCTAATTAAAATAATAAAGCCCCACTTAGCTGAAACAAAGCCTGTACTGAAAATTCTCAGGAGCAAAGGCAAATGAGTGCACTTGCAGATGTTTTGCCTTACCTACCATTTTCCTTGTGCATATTTAATCAGAATGTCACAGTCTCCCCCATAGTCCACTGAAACTTCTGATTTATAGTGCATTTCTCCATGTCTACTTACATTGTCAAATACTGTCTTATTAACATTTTTGAATTTTTCTGCCATGCTTTACGAAATAAAGTAGGAAAAAAGAGAGTATTTCCCCACAACAAATCTAAACCAGATTCCTTTATATATGATCAGCTACTTGATTAAAATCAAGCATCCTTTAACTGAAATATTATTAACAAAAACCTATATAAGTTATCAGTAGTGTTATATATTAAATTGCATGCATCTGTATTTCAGGCACATTAGATGATAGCTAACTCTTCAGAGAGACACATCCAACAGTCAAGAGATGACCAAAGATAAGGCAAAATCTGTCTCCAGTGTTCTCTCTCCCAAACTGCAGATGTGTTGAGAGACACGTGTAACCCATGCCCTTTTTGTAAATAAATTTGAAATGCCATTATTTTTAGTGCATGTCAGAGTTTAAACAGTGCATTAATTGAAAATATTTAAAGGAAACTGAAAGCCCAGAAAGTTTATTGCCAAAGCTAATTTTAAGGAAAATTTCCCTGTTGAGACAAAGTTCTGTTAAAATACATATATTTGTTACACAAGGATGGCTTTACATCAGAAATTATTTTAATTTTTGTAAATTAGTATCATAAATTATAGTAGGATGTCCAATATCAGCCAAAGATGCAAACCAGTCTAGGGAAATGAAATTCACAAAGAAGCAGGGAAGCAAACTCCAAATAAATTCCCTTTCATCAGTTTGTACAGCCTTTTTCACAACATCCACAATGATGTCCTTTTTTTTCACACCTACAAAAACATATATATATTTTTTTTTTAGGACTACACCTGAAATGGCTAGGATACATGTAAATATCATACCCCACTTTATTTTCTCCCCCACAGAATGTTAAAGATACGGCAGTAAGCTACATTAATAATGGAGGTAAAAATCCATTTTAATGGATAGGCTTTAGGCTATCTTAACTGCAATCGGTGAGGAAAAATCTCTCAGAATAATCACCTCAGCTAACAGTCCTTGTATTTTATAAGGTCTGTGACCTTATTAAATAGCAAGACTGGATGTTCAGAGCGCAAGAATGTAGTTTATTACCAAAGCATCAATGAAAACTGATTACCAGAGTATAAGAACGAAGGAAGGCAACTTGCATTGGAGGAGGACAAAAGACCAAACACTGGTCTGACAGCTACTGACAGTAATAATTTTTATCAACTAAAAGCTCTACTTGCAGACCTGCACAGGTCTGAAGCAGGGGATGCGCGGGGAATCCAGCCAGCCCCTTTTCAGTGGTCTGTGGGGATAGGACAAGGGGCAATGGCTGCAAGTTGGAGCACAGGAAGTTCCGCACCAACATGCAGAAGAACTTTTTCACAGTGAGGGTGACAGAGCACTGGAATAGGCTGCCCAGGGAGGTGGTGGAGTCTCCTTCTCTGGAGCTATTCAAGACCCGTCTGGACGCCTATCTGAGTGATATGTCCTAGGGAGCCTGCTTTGGCAGGGGGGTTGGACCCAATGATCTCTCGAGGTCCCTTCCAACCCCTACAATTCTATCATTCTCTTGATTCATCTTGTTTGAGAATACAGGGGGTCGATGGAAAGAGAGTTAATTAGTTCTCCATATCCTACATAACTCTTAATGTGTGCTCTCAAGCACAGCTGTGAATGCATTGTGCCTGCTTGAAACACCTGTGATGGGCCCTCAAATATTGCACCAATAGCACCCCATGTTGCTGATCCCTGGGGATGATGCATGGGATCCTTTAGAGGACCCCAAATGAATTCATACACAAAGTTTGCGAACCTAATCTCAGCAGTGGTTGGGGGAACCCTGCCAAGGATGTCGCAGTGTGGCTCACACTGTCAGCCCACTCTTTAATGTCCCTGTTGACATCTTTCCTTCTAGCAATTTAGCTGAAAAAGTTGATCCTTAGTCTTCCTCATATCAGCTGGAAAATTTTGCTTGTTTGTTTCCAGTAGCAACCTCCAAAAACATGGCAGATAACAGCAAGAAAAAAAAAATGTAATCACTATCATTGCCCGTCTTTGGCATGCAGAGTTTAATAGCATTGGCTTAGTAACTGCACACAAGTGGATCTAAAGTGTTTCTACAGGAGGAGATATAGGTGCTAGACAAAAAAATCCACCAGGACTTTGCCATTTCAGGAGAGGAGTGGGCTCAAGTTTGGTTAATAAAGCCAGCTCCCAAGGAAGCTGTGGATTCGGACTGCATATGAAGAACTGATTTTTTTCAGAGCCAATGAGAAAGCTGCCTTTTAACTGGACTAAATTAGCTCTTTCATGGCACAGCAACAAACCAGAGCAAATTGCTCAACAGTATCCCTCTTAAAATGTCAAAAGTACTTTGTCAAGCAGAATCATTAGTTATATCATACAGACTTTCTGCATCTGCTTTTACTCTTATCGTGGCCCAGTTCAGAAGTAAGCACAGAAAGCGTCACCTACAAAGAGATAAAGATAAATTATGTAGTTCACAAAACAGAACAACATCATTCCATCAGAAACTTATATTTTGCAGAGCTCTGGGATTTTATTCAGCTCAGATTTCTTGCTATCTGTGAAAGATTAAACCTCTAGAGACCCACTAAATCTTCTGTTTGCAGGTAGAAATTTTCTTCTGTTTTATCTAAGAGAGTGCAATAGTCAGGAGAAATCATTATTACAAATCCCTAGAACAGTTTCTGGTGAGGTTTTTTTTTTTTGGTTCCCCCCTCCCGATATTTTCACTATTTCTAAATCTGCTTTCATTTCGCATGCAGGCCCTTTCCCATTTCAATGTAAATTAGATATTGGAAGAGAGGGGAGGAAACAGTTTTCCTGTTTTTCTATTTAGGTCAGATTTTGTGCTTGTGTAAATCAACATAATTACACTGATTTCAACACAACTTCAATAATTACCCTGTTTGAAAACATAAACCTTTGTGAAAACAAAGAACTTTCTGTAGTTAGCCCTATTCTCTATGAAATCTGGACACTTTAATTCTATGTTTATTGTCCAATTTGCTGATATGGTTATAACACTTTGCTTTTTTGATTGCTTCATCTGTCCATCAGGCTCTCATATCCCTTGATCCTTCACGATGCTGAGGAATTTGTATATGATTTAGTGAATGTGTGATAAAATGCTAAAAAATCCTTGGGCACAATCACCTCCTCAGTTGTCTAATTAGCATTCTGTTTCCACTGAAGCCAGGCAGTGCAACGGAGGTGGCAGGAGGAGGTGTTAGTGGAGGTCTCATTAGTCCCCATTTCCTCATTCGTCCCCAGATGTAATGCTGGCAATCAGTCCTGTGTGCAATTGTGTAGTGCTCAGGCCTTCCTTATGGTGCTCCTGTCAGGCATAATTAATCAGCCCTTTTATTGATTGCTTTTTGTACCTTGGCTTTTAGACCAGAAAAAATGCAGTGAATAAGCCTCTCTCCTGAATGCTGCCCTGCACCAGGACTTCATGACCTGGTCCAACACAGAGACCACTCCTATTGCATTATAAAGCTAAGATATCCTAGCTGTTAGGTATATCATGCTTCCAGGGCAGGCGAAGGCTCCTCACCCCTCCCCACCCTTTGACTGCAGGGCTGCACAAGCCCTACTTAGAGAAAGCATCCTCTATCATATAGTAACAAAAACTTGCCACTTGCTGCCTTCTGAAGAAAGGGAACTACTTACAGGAAGACTTCTTTTCATCTCAATTCAAGGCTTATCTAAAAAGCAATTCTTGAATAGTACAGCATTAAAAAAAAAAGACCAGATTTCTCTTCTGGACTTGAAGCAAGGCACTTCTGTACCCTGAAGTCCATGTTTACTCAGGTTGTCCTGGAATCTGATGTGCTTCAAAATATACTCCATACAGTTGAGGCTCTAAGTGTGCAGTCATCTTTGATTACCTTACTTTTCTAAATACCTAATTATTGACATAACACCTATATTTTCCACAAGCATGAAGTTCAAGCCATAACTCTGATCATACTAAAACATTTGTAATTGTTGTTAATTTCTAACTGGCAATCCAAAGCCAGGTTGGATGGGGCTTTCGACAACCTGATCTAGTGAAGGGTGTCCCTGCCCATGCCAGGTGGGTTGGAGCTTGATGATGTCTAAGGTGCCTTACAACCCAATCTTTGATTCTATGATTCTGTAGTTAAGCCACAGCATGTATTTTTAATGAGAAATGTGCTTTTTTTTTTTGGGGGGGGAAGCAGCAGAGCAAAATTTAAAAACGGAAAATGAGTTACCATGCCGGATTTATTGCCTGTGTAAGATGAGGCAAAAGAAATAAAAAACCTCAAGAAACAGACCTTTTATTTCCTGCTAGATTCTTAAGGCATAATGGTCTAACTGGATGAGGATGAGAAGCTGAAGAGGAAGTAGTAACACAACAAAGGATTTCCCAAAGAAACATAAAGAGATCCACACGTCTTACACTGGTTGCAAGCACCGCGTTTTAACACAAGGTATTTCTGTGATTTTTTTTTCTTTCTCGTCTGTCATAGACTGCTCATTCAAACATTTTGTTGGAAGATGGTTTAAGAAAGAGAAAAAACATTAAAGAGTCACATCTCTGCATTTGGGTCATCACTGGCATGCCTCAACTGCAATCTTCACTGATAAATATAATTTCATAGATGATTGCTCATGAATGTGATGTCACATTGATTAGTGGAAAATAACACACAGACAACCCAAAACTATTGAAAAACACAATGATGGAGTCGATGATCAACCTTAACTCTGCTAGTTGTGCTTCATGCCACATTTAACATGTATCCTCACTTCTTCATACGAAAAAAGGTAAGAGCTACCCACTCTGCTTGCCTAGTACCCATCTCAGGGATGACTGTTAGGGCATTCTACCTTGGTGTACACCCTATCTCCACATCTCTGATTTTCAACGTTTCCATTTCTATAAATTTCATATTCAGAAAGACACAATATGACACTATTGTATTCTGTAGGAGGACACAAATCTTCTTTTCCTAGAGATGGTGGATTAGATTAATTGTTCTGGCATCACAAACCAAATTTCCAACAGTGCTGCTGATTAAATAAATAAATAAATAAATAAATGAGGCAGAAGCCATTCCATGCAATCCCAAATGCTTCCATGAATCAATGCAGCCAATGTGATATGAAAGGCCAGGTGAGTGAGAAACTTTGAGTTCTTTCCAGTGCTCCCAACCACAGGAGAATGATCACTAGTGACACTTCCTGCCAGCCCTGTACCACCAGATTGTAGAGACGGTCCAACACAGATGTATAAAGAAAAAAACAAGGCAGGCAAAGAGAGACACAGATAAATGAAACATGCACCTTACCACCACGTGTAAACAGCATGTCTAAAAGGATATTCCGAGAGTAACATTCCTGGTTATCATAATTTGTTGTTGAGCAGTTCTCCAAAAAAAGTTTCTTTTCCTTTTAAGTGCCTTAATTAAAATTTAATGTGTACTTATGAGCTATTTCATGCCCTTATACATTACTTTGTTTTAATGATTTAAATAGATGACTATTGACTTATGGGGATTTGCATGTAGGAAACACCTTTTCATTTGATTATTCATTCAATATTATAACATGAAATGATAACAAGCTATTAAGGAGCCGCTCACAGGTAAAGATATGAACCTGTAAGGCATGAACTTTTCTTTTAAAAAAGATATCATTGTGCTCAGATATGCTA
The DNA here is from genome assembly GCA_022605575.1 of Laterallus jamaicensis coturniculus. Classification (NCBI taxonomy): domain Eukaryota; kingdom Metazoa; phylum Chordata; class Aves; order Gruiformes; family Rallidae; genus Laterallus; species Laterallus jamaicensis. The sequence goes on along the minus strand of JAKCOX010000002.1, from coordinate 62,820,986 downwards.
ATTTCTACAGACAAAAATAAGATGTGCAAATATTAAAGAATTTTTAGTGGCTAGAATCCAGAAAGCCCAGGTTCACTAAAGTCTAACTATAGACTATAATTAATCTGTTAATATTTTTCTATGAAATAATTAAATACAGTATCAAATACAGAATTAATAAATTGTGTGTATCATGTCTCTTCCTGGACAATTTGACTGAGGAGGCTTTGAACCATGCTTTCAATCACTGTTATTCAACAAACTGATTTTGCTGCTCATCCAAGCATCAGATGAATTAATATTTTTAGTTAGTATAAATGGTAAACTACCTATTTATATCATATTATGACTTCTCGGATGTTGTCAGTCAAGAAGACAATCTTGCAACATTTATGACTTATAACTAGCATTAAAGGCTCAATAAGAATTATCAGTAGATCCAGTGATTTTCAGTTCAAGATATCACCATTTTATTTGACCTGAGTCAAAAAATGCTAACTGCTGCTGCAAATAGTAAAACAAATTAGGGAAATACAGTAACAAAGTTGATGCTTCAAGATTAGTTTTCAATTTCTAAAGTAGTTTTTATGACTTTTTGATAATGTATTTTGCAGACCCTTGCTATTTTGCATGAACTGGGAGATCTAAGAGAAGCCAAAGACACAGGAAAACCCAAAGAAGTAAAAAACACGAAAATAAACCAACAAATAATTCTCATTTTTAAACACACAGATTGCAATTTGTACTTTTTTATTAAAAATTAACATGGCCATGTCATCTACAAGTACTAAACAGGTCCTGGCCATTTGTCACTGGTGTTCTAGAGTGAATTATGCCAATGAATTATGCATTATTGATGGTGAGTGCAGCCCATGGATTGTAGAATGAGTTCCTGAGCAGACCTCAGCCCTTGCTCTAGCTAGATGGATTGCATTTAAATAGTATGTCCTGGCAGCATCTTATCTAGATACTGGGATACAGGGCTGTTCTCACTTAAAAACATGGTTTTGCTGCCATTGTGCAACATTCAGAGATTCATAGAATCATAGAATCTTTAAGGTTGGAAAAGACCTCTGAGATCATCAAGTCCAACCATCTGTCCAATTACACCATGTCAAACATGGTGTCAAATATGTTCTTCACAACAAAAATATGTCTGCACATCACTGACTCATGAGAGGCTGGACAGCTGGCATGAGTCTGCTTTTACACCAACCGTGTGTGATGATTTAAGCTTCTAAGCCATACGGTGTTTTCTATCAGCTTCTGTGTGATACTGAGTAGTTGTAATTTCTATTGTTATCCACTGCAAATTCTCAAAGAGCACATTCAATAATACTTCAGCAAACACAGAGCTCTGCTTCTGTCCTTGCAAAACTTGATCAATACACTGGACCTACACTGCCAAAACATTACTTACATATTGGAATCATCCCTCAAATTATTTATTAGCTAATCACAGAAATGTTTATCTATTAAGATGAAAAATAACTCAGCACTTCTGATTTGTATAACCAAAAAAAGTTATAATTAGTATAGAAAACATCGCCATGTTAAGCTCTACATTTCTTCGCCCAGATCAGTGAAATATTAGGATTTACACTGAATCTACAAAGATGGTTTGGAAAAATCTTCCAATGCCCAGGGGTTTAATAAAGCTATTTCTGCAGATTGTCTTAGGGATTCTATTTAATTAATTAACTTGATTAATAATGCTATATGAAGACTTTTAGGGAGAACACACACTCTGGTTAATTTCTTAGCACAGATAAGGTTGCCAATCTGCATGAAATCCTGCTGAAAGCAGTACTCAGGAAAGGAGCACCACTGATAACTGTACCTTATTTTGCCAACTTGAATAGATTTGGAATTTCTGTGATCTGCCCAGCTTCCAACTCCAGCTGGGGGAGCAGAGAAGAACCTCAGAATTTTACCTCCCTACTTTATTCTGATAAATCTATTAGAAGTTAAGTGCAGCTGAAATCTTGATGCTTAATATCACAGAAAATAAATTCACACAGCATTGTTTAGGCAGTCAAACTTGTTCTGCTTGCACCAGCACCACTAGCACACAAATTAGTTTTGAATCAGGCCATAGTTGTTGTCTTTTTTTAAAGGAATAGCTAAGCTCAGCTGAGTGTCCTGCTAGAGAAAGCACCCTAGTTAACATATTTTTTAACGTAATCAGTCCCTTGTCACAGAAAAGGTGTCCATGCCAAGCACTTTCAGCTTCCAGAGATCAAAACATTTTGGCAGCACTTTAGGCAGCATTTTATGTTCTCCCTCAAGTACTCATAACATTAAAATGTTCAAGTGTACAAATATGCATTATTATAGTTGATTAAGCTACAACAAAGTATAAACAAATTAGTGAGGAAGTTAGATCTCAAGCAGAGCTCTAAAGATCAATGATATATTATTCATATATCTAGCTGTAAGATGTTATTTCGAAATTTTTAAGACAACTACACGTTAAATAAAATGAAAGAATAAAAAAGGATTATGAAATTGTTCTGTTAATTACTGAATTTGGTAGATAACATATATATACACACACACATATATATTCTTTTTTACACAGAATTTCTAGTATTATTACTTGCATTTTAATGTAAATATTAAAATAAATTGCATTATATTTCCCCTACAAGATTAATTTATGAAACCATATTGTGGCAGCTGAACCCCTCAATGGAATTAATTAAAGGATAATCTCCATTGCTTTGTAGCATACAAACCAATAAATGGCTGCTGAGATTAATAGCTGAAGCGAAGCTAAAGTGTTTAAGGAATTTCAAACCCCATTTATTACACACACCCTACAAAACAGGAGAGATTACAGCCGTACAGCAAACTGGAACATAAAAAACCAAAACAAACCCAAACAAAACAAAACCAAAAAGAAGCCCACACAAGGAAAACATCATTTCCTTCACTTCGGAGTATTTAAAAGTGATGCTTCTTTGTTCAATAATTTTGTGGCATACAGATGAACTTGGCTAGAATGAAAAAGAATCAGGAATGAAGCTAAAAATGTGTGCTGGCTCTTTTGAAAGTTCATCTAAAAATAAGGAGTACCCAGGGAAAACACTTAAAAATATTAAAACAAGATGCTATTGATGAAAATATAAGTAGTCTTTTTAAAGAGAGTTTGTGAACGCTTAATTTTTTTTTATTCAAGACACAATTTTCCAAACACAAACCAGAAACCGATAAGGCTTGTAAAGGGTTTGGAGAATGATTTTTATACAGCAGCAACTGTAGTATCATTTGTTTGAAATTTCTTTTGTATCTTCACTGAATCTCTTTAGCTGACAGAAATGGGGTTTGTGTGATACTCATGCTTGCTTTTGGCTTTGGTAGGACCAAATGGGTTACTGGTGTATGTCAAAGCAGATAGGGTGCTGTGGTTTGAAAGTTTGCCCAAGTGACAATTTTTCAGTGCTATTTTCAAAAGAGTTCTATAAACCTCCTTTGAAAGAAACCAGTTTATTTAGTTTTGATTAAATGAATTGAAGGCTGATTTTAAGTACTAAAACGCTCTGCTTTGCCTCATTCTTTTTGTATCAAATATTATCTTTATCTTTTATTTCTTCCTGAACATAAATAAGCCTAAAAAAAATTCCCTATAAGCAGTTTATTTAATTAATCTTTTCATTTCATTCTTCCACAAAAATCACCGGCAAATTCAGAGATTTCCATTTTAAAAGGGCTTTTTACTATATTTTTCTGGCTACAGAAAATTAATGAAATTTGTATAAGAGTGTGAGTTAAACTCACCCTACCTACTGCGCATCTTCAAAGCTGACAGCAGTTCAGCTTTCTAAATAAATTGCATTAATTGTAATCTTACAACAAGGATGTACTTCAGAATAACAAATTTATTTAACAGAAAGGAAAAAAAAGGGGGGGCGGGGGATGGCAAGGAAGTGTATACATCACTGCCTGCTCTGTTCATATCTGCTCTGTTTTCATGCCGGCCTGAGAAACCTGCCTCAAGAGCAGCTTTCTCAATCCATCTGTGGGAGAGGGTAAGGGAAAGAAACAGAAATTTCCCAGGACATGTGGCCACTTCATCATTCCTTCTGCGATTAACCCTTTAGAGAGCAATAGGAAACACCAAGTCTGGGATGGAAGAAGTAGAATGCAAGGAATCTCAGTTATGTTAGCCAGTAATTTTTTCAAGGCAATGTAGTTACACTAATTAGCAAAGTCAGAATTCAGAACCAAAGTCAGAATTTGCACCAAAGTTAGGTGCAAAGATATATTTGGAATAAGGAGCTGCAAAGGTCATTCATTGCATTCTCTTGAATATTGCTTTCTCAGCACTAAATTCAAGAGTAAATTTACTTCAGCTTCTTTTTCTTTAGCCCTTAATTAACACATGTGGAATTTTACTGTGTTACTGCAAATTATTCCTCGACCTTCAGTAGAAATATTATTATTATTGGTCTTCCTTAGATGTCCTTAAACCCACATGGCTCTAACCTGATTTTTTAAGCCCTTTTTTGTATAAAACCCTACCATAATGTGAATATTTAGACAAACAGCAATAGAAAACAAAAAAGATGAAAGATGAAAAAGATGATAAAGATGAAAAGCAACAAACTTTCAGAATGTCATAAATATGTTGAGGTTTGGAGATGGGATTTTTATTAGGTGGACCCTAAATTAATCTGAACTGTGAAAAAAAAAATCAACTTTATTTTGTAACAAATCTCAGCTCTTATTTTTTTTAAATTATTTCAATTTTTACAGAAATCAATTTTTTAAGTCCTACATTAAAATTAATATTTTAAAAGTCTATCTTGTTTATCAGGAGCTTCTAGTTATTTTTGAATGATTAGAGTGGAATCTGGTGAGGCACCAAGAGTTTCTACCTCTTTCCTGCTTTACTGAATTAGATCTTTCTCTTTCTAAAGATAATACTCAGTCTGTAATTCTCACACAAATCTCAATTTCTCTACTAATATAAGATTGGCAGTGCCTCATATGAAGGATCAGAGTTTCATCCCTAGTGATAACAGCTTGTAAAGGACTTTTAAACAGCTCAGCTGAGGTATATCAGCATTATATATTACTGTATTTCTTCTAAAAACATGTATAATATTTGTTATCCTCTATATTTAATCATTATCATTTCAGTCCAAGCTCTAGAAGGCTCCTTACACTGATATAACCACAATGTCTATTTGATCTCATATATCTCACACAAGTGTTTCCCTGTATCCTTTTATATATACATATCTTTAATGTATTGTTAAAATATGACTGAGCATAGCTGAGAAGTTTTGTATTCATGATGTCAATATAATATAGCTTATTTGAAGTGTGAGTTTTTGAAGCCCCAAAGCTCAACCCTATTTGTGCAGTTTCTGAGCCAGGTGGGATTTATCCCAGTTTTGGCATTTGCTGTACAAGAATCTTTATCTAAGCTTAACTGAAATTCAAACTTGAGAAAGCCTAATTAACTCTATTGAACATACCTAAGAAAGCCTTTGAAACGAAGACAGAGACCTGAGTATTTAAAGAGACTTGACAAACTAGCTGCCTGTAGGCTCTTTCCAGTTTAAATTTGAGTTGGTCTTCTGGTGAGCACAGCAGGAAAATGGCCATGTAAACATGCTGCATAGGGCTTACCTGTTGCAAGCAAGATAGTGAAATGGGAAAAATAAATCACTTCCACAGTAGGAACTTGTGCAACTGATCAGCAGCAGGAGCCCTCAGGGTGGCACACACCTCTCTGGACACAGTCCCTCACTCCCATTCCTCCAGACCAGTATATTACAGCTGCAAAGGCCTTACTATCTACCTGGCTGCCACTGAAGAGCACAGACTGATTCCTATACATCTGTGTGTTGCTAAACACAAAGCTTCCCTTGATTTCTGTGCATTCTTATACCCCAAATCAAAATCACAGTGATCATTCTGGAAATGGCGATGCAGAACCTTCTCTTTCTTGACTATTTGGGCTTATAGCTTCTCTTTGACCTATTACTCTTCTCTGTCTCAGGCAATTTTATCGTTTGGCACCTGTACTATACTTCTGTGAATTGTCTTCAGCAAACAAGATTGCTGGTTCCACCTTAGAGTGCTGAACTAGAATCAGGTGAATCCTTAATGCTAAAACAATTTTCTACCTTTTACCAAGAAGCACCATTCGGGGGAGACAGCTTCTCAACAGAGCTTCAACAGTGCTGCCAATCCAATCAGATAAAATAAAACAATAGAGAAATACACTTAAATATTTTTGTGCATTACTTATGTTTGGTGCTTCTATTTCATAATAGTTGCATAAAAATGTAGGGCAAATTTCTTGATTCTGATAAACATTGCAGACCTCTGTAGTTCCAAATGCTTATGTTCCATGCAAAATTCCCTTCAGAGGCCAATAAGGAAATAATAAAAATATGGTTTACATATTTACAAGACCTTTCATCCAAAAGTCTCCAAGGGGCTGTAAAAGATATGTTCATAGTAACATTTTCATCTTACAGCTAAGGAAATCAAAGGCTAGAAAGATTAAAGCCCAAACTTTTAATCATGTCTTTGGCACTAATTGAAGCCTCGACAGCCTTTCAGGGTCTGGATATAAGTGACTTGTCCAAAGATGCACCCTGCACACAACTCGAACGTAAAATACAGGTATCATTAATTCTTTTTTTCATTAATTCATGGCCACCAAAGAGGAATTATATATATAGAACAAGCATAGCTAAATAACTTCACACAACTCATAGAAGAGATTACCCCATCAGATATATAGTCCCACAGTAGTCACATGACACTCCAAGTAAACTTGTAGCCTCATGATAGCAAGTACAGACAATCACTGTATATAAATACGTATGGTCTAAGGTGCAATATACAATCTTGCTATCAACTGCATTTCAAGAGACCTCTACACGTGCAGGACTTGCCAACACAGGTCATGATCACGTGTGTGTGTGCATGTAAGTGCACATCTCCACATCCATTCCATCTCATAGAATTACTTGTCTAGTGGAGGGAGTCAGGTTATCTGGATTTTGACCATTTAAGCTTAGAACACTAACTTTCCTATTCTAAACAGTAGGAAAAGAGCTGGTTTGGGTTTTTTTAAAGGTAATCAAAGTCCCCAAATAGTTGTCAGAAGCTGAATTAAGTGAATATATCACTCAAGAGATCCGCACCCTGAATCAGGCCCAGCTGTTTATGTCCTTATTCTATGTTCCATGCTGACACACAGGGAACTGTATCAGCAAAAAGGGAGGCGAAGGAGAAATTAAGTTTGGGTAAGAAAACATTTTTTTAGAATTTTGCAGAAATGTAGAAAACTTCTATACTTGATAACATGCTGACAGTTTTTGTCAATGACATTGACTAAGATGTGATCCTGCTTCTTCTGAAGATGCCACAATTTTTTATGGTATCAGATTGGACTTTAAAGGTATTTGTATGTTTTATTGACCATTCGGCTTTAAATATTCTAAAGCTTTCAAGATTAATTAAATTTATATTCAACAGCTATAGTCCTCTTTGTAATTTTTGCATGTATTTCATAAACACAATTAATTTATGTTGTGATGCAGAATTTTACCCTATAGGATTAAGTAAAAATATTTTTATTATTTAATGCCTGTAATTATTTTCAGGGTTTTTCTAATTTCAGAAATGCTAACATTTCCCAGCTCGTTGCTTTGAAGAAAATATTGACCTAAAATAGTACAGCATGCCTCGAAAATTAAAAGTATGACGAAAACTGGAATGAAAAAGAAACCTCCTGGGTGAGATTATTCACCAGAAAACACGGTAACAATAAATAGATCATGGTTTTTGAAAGAGGAAGAACCCTGGAGCAGGTGAGATTTGCATACTAATTAGAGACAAAGTTTATTCAGGCTCACAGGCCAATCTATCTTCCATCACAAGGCAGCATCTGGTTTAGAAGATTCAACTCCTTTTAGGTTGGCTGCTGGTGTTATAAAACCTAAAATATTTTTCAGCTTTCATCACATATTTTTTGCTTTTGGGGGTTTATAATTCAGTGAGTATTACTGTTCTATTTAGAAGCGATTTTTATTAGAAAAATAATTTCACCATTTTCCAGTTTTGTTAAAAATAAAAGGTATATAAGTGGTATGATTTGCAACTACTTAAAAATCAACCAGAAGCAGCACGAAATATAGACTATCCAAAATTAATACGAGCAAAAATATACAGGACTGGAAGGGACCTTATAGGTGAAAACTGATGTTAAGAAGGGACCCTCAATTAGTATTTAGCTGCATTTCTATTCAATCCTAAAGGCTATTAACCTTCTCCTATATGATATCCCAGTCCTCTGTATTATTGATGCCATCCTGCCCATGTGATATGAGCAAATTTCACTAGCACACTCCTAATATTTACCAGTATCAGTAGTGAAATTATTAAATTAAAAAAAATATCCCAGGACCACTTCCACAAAAGTTCCAGTTGCAGCTCAATACATCCCAATTTAACACTCCTGTCATGTGCTCATTTACTAGTTCCTTACCCTCATAATTATTCTTTTTACTAAGCCAAATATTTTCTTATTTATTTCAAGTGCAGCACTGTACTCAACATATATATTAGCTTCCATACCAGTTTTAATGCCTAAATAATATTCATTAATTTGAGTAATCCGAATTTCTGGATTTCTATCTTGGTTTGACTGCAATGAAAACATTTAGATGAAAATATATTTTACAATATTTCAAAGTGAGGATGTACAAAACCTGTACCTAATACCTTGAGAACCCAGTTGAAAACTTGTGCTCAGTCCCACGGGAAGAAATTCTGTCAGAAAATTCAAAAGAATGAAAGGAATTATAGTGGCAGTTAAATTAATTAATCATTTAAATTCATATTAAAATGAAATACGAGATACAAGAATGTTCTAATATTAACATGAATTCCTTTCCCAGACCACAGCTGAGTCACTTACAGAAAAATACTGGCAAATCTTTCTTAGTCATATAATACTTTTACTGAGAAAATTAGTTTTCATCAGCCACATAGATAAGTACAGGATCCACCTGAAACAGTTGTCTGATCAGTCCCCCAATTTAAACAAACATGATGCCAAGGGCTATTACTGCTTCTTCTCCTAGATGGGCTTTCTGTTTCTACCTGAATTTTTTTCCAGATGACATTTGAAGGCTATGGTCTTCATTCACAATTTCCATCTGTTCACTCACAAACACATGACAGCTCTAATTTGAGCATATTTGGCAAATTTACTTGAGTCCTGCATGGTTCCTTGGAAATGACTATCACTCCGCACCCAGACTTAGTAAACATCCCCTTCTCACCTGCTGATAATAAAGAAAACCACCTCTCCTTGTCTCTGTAAAGCAAGGATTATAGCAGGGCTACTATAATCTCATACACTGTGAAAGTAGTGGCTGCCTTTACTAGGCTTGTATTCTGACCCAGAAAAGCAAAAGTATTAATGGGCTTGGTGGTGTCATTCAATCTGTCGCTGGACTCCATGGCCAAAAAAAACCCACTGCACAGTTTGCCCTGTCCCCACTCGAAAAGCAGTTTCATCAAATGTAGGTCATTTGATTCGTCAGTCAAATCCCTATTTAAAGCAAAAGGGAGTTTCACTCATGGGAGACTCTCATGCCTTCCTCATTTACTGAAATGCAATGCTGTATTATTGCACTGGCTGTTAAAAGACCATGATAAGAATCCTGTGCCTCAGAAAACACAGATCTGAGCAAGACAATACAAGTTTTTATAGCATTAAAGAGAATGACAATTAGCTCAGTGCAGCTAATGTGAAATATGTTCCCTCTTTAAAGCCATGTTTTGAGACAGTTGTAGCAATTCACCATAAGACACAACGCCATTCCCAAATTTCTGGTTGTAGGAGTCTTTGCAGGTCTGGGTTTACTTAGGTTTTGGAAAAGCAAAAAGGATTTGGCCATTGGATTTGTCACTTACTAGACTGATCCCAGTGTAAATCTGTCTAGAAGAGAAGCAGCTTCAGGTAGGAAGATCATTGCAATGCAGCCAAGAAAATAATCATGGGCTCTCAGGTGTTAATAGAAACCTTGCCTTTAACTACCCTGGAATGAGGATTTTGCTCTCTCAGGTTTAACACGTGTCTCTACAAGACTTATTTTACAACTGTGAATAAATGTTCACCTACATCCAACAGACAGGCTTTGGAGCACTGCAATTGCTTCACAGCATGCTAACAGCAGAAAGCAGGATCCAGGGGTGATGAGCACAGCGCGGAGAGATCCCACAGTGATGCTGAGCCACTGGAGTGGGGGCCACATAATTTCCCTTCCTTGCAACTAGTACAGAGAATGGCCAGGGGAAATAGGACAGGACTCAGCCTTTCTACACAGTCTCTGAATGTGGTAATAACTCCTTGGCTACTGGCAGCAAAAGGAATTTTTGAGCAGCCTTCTGGCACAGAGAACCACTTTAAGAAGTGCAAAGATAACTATGCACCCTTTTGCACACATAATGTTACACAGCTGTGGTGACTGAAAGCCACATATGATGTAAAATGTTTTCTAGTGACTGTATGTTACATGTCTTCCTCAGTTTTCAAAGTGGTCCCTGTAGTTTCCATCTTTAACAGGTTTTTTTCCAGTCACTGAACAATCTCCATGAGATAAGCACAAATTTAAATGCATCCACGTATATAATTGGTGAACTCAGATCCATTATTTCAAGTGGAACAGAAAACTATACACTCTGAACTTTACATAGAATTAACAATAAAATACCTGCTTGTGAGATATACATTCATTTATTTTGAAACAATGCAGTGGTGTGGTAGGATAAGGTATAATGGCTTCAAACTAAAAGAGGATAGATTTAGCTTAGAAACACAGAGAATTTTCTTTTTTTACTATGAGGATGGTGATTCCCTGGCACAGGTTGCCCAGAGAAGATGGCTGTCCCCTCCCTGGCAGTGTCCCAGGCGAGGTTGGATGGGACTTTGGGCGACCTGATCTAGTGGAGTGTGTCCCTGCCCATGACAGGTGGGTTGGAGCTTGATGATGTCTAAGGTGCCTTACAACCTAAACCGTTCTATGAGTCTATCATTCTATGAAGCCTGAATTACACATTGCAATTAATGCAGAACTTCAGGACAAGAGGATTTCAGACTTTTAATCATAAATGAATTCTTCCTTGCTGAAAAATACTCATGTTCTTGATGGCAAAATTTAACTATTGTTATCTTACGTTCCCAAGTTCAATATTGGTTGGTATTGTTGCTGTTATGAATTGAAACACCTAACAGTGATAACATTTTGTATTTCCAATCTTTTACAAGAGTGAAATTCTAAAAGGACAGAAGAGAAAACCAAACAGAATAGACAAATATGTAGCATATAAAACATAAACATGGTCATATACTCTGGAGTTTTAACAATAGGGGCTATCTAAATGCCTCTAAAAACATGACAATACATTGCACTAGTCACTACATCAGTTTAATTATAGAATCATAAAAGCAAATTAGAAGAGACCTCAAAAAGTGATCCAGTCTATGCCTCAACATGTGATGTCTGATCTGGGGTTCACTCTCAATGTGTAATATCAGCTTTGCAAATTGAAGAATAAATACAATTTTCCTTATATTGCTAACAGAAATCTGTCTCAAAAGTATGACAAAACCACATAAACTTCGTATTTTGAGAATGGAAACCGACATTAACTACTTGTGTACAAGCAGCAGCTGGCCACCTTGCTTCTAGTCAGAGGTGTCCCTGCCCATAGAAGGGGGGTTGGAATTTGATGATCTTTAAGGTCCCTTCCAGTCCAAACCATTCTATGACTGATCTTTCTCACCCAGTGGTATAAAGTGCTGCATGACCTAATTAATATATCCCATACAATAATAGGTCTAGGTATTAAATACAGGCTATAGCATTTTATAATAAATGGGGTATCATAGATAGAAAGCATACTAAAGCAGGTATTAGTTATTAACTCATGAAAAAAGTACAACAATCAAAGAGATGACAATAGCCATTTTACCTCAGAAATTAATATTCCCCTAAAAGGGAAAAAGGCATACAAGATGCAGTCCACATTTGGGTTTACTTGCCTAAAAATTATTACTGTGCTTAATGGATATTTTTTGTAAGGATCAGACTGACTGATATTAAATGAGGGCAATTACTTTGATAAAGAATTTCAAATGTATGATGTGAAGAATTGAGAAAGCGCATTCACAACAATAACATGATGGCATTTATACATTAATTTCCACATTTTTTCAAGATAATGAGCCCTATCAGCTGCAAGTAAAGTCAACAGCATCATAGTTATAATTTCTGAAAATCTGACTCTTCACCTATACCAGAGAATTTGCTCCATGGTTAATTCCACACTCAGCACTGCAAGCCACAGCATTTGCACCACATAACAATCCCAGTACCACAACAGAAGGCATGGATAAGAACAAGACAAATCGAATTATGTTTAAGAAACAATTTCTCAACTATCTCTCCTATTTATTACTGAAGTTTAATTAACAGAGAGCAGTATTGATGTCTACGAGTAGTTCTGTAGTTTCTAAAATATGCTTATGAAATATTTAAGACATGGTATTAGGCTGTTTATCCTACATTATTAAATCTGAACAATCTATATCACATCAATGTAGAAAGTGTGTTTCTGAAAGATCCTACATGCTGCAATTTTTATTTATAATCCCTAATTCACAAAGGATGTCCCAATCATTCATGCAAATTAGTAGTTATAATCAGTGGTGTAACATTAGAAATGAACTTGTGATTACATTACACAAAATGAAATGGAAAACTCAATCCTGAGCTTATAAATGTCAAGTGTGATTTTGTTACATGTCAGACACAGCTACGCATTCTACGTACGTAAAGAATTTGCCATGAACATAATCCACTTTTGTGGCTTTGGAAAATGCAATGATGTTCAGTACTAATAAATAAATAAATATATTAAAAGATACAGTTATATTACATTTTGTTTCCACAGTGGGCCAGACCTAGCACAGGAGTAAATCAATAAAACTCTATATAAGTAAAACTATTTCTAACGTTTGCTCTGGATCTGGCCCTCTATGTCACACCAAAACAATTTTTTAAATGATTAAGTAAAGTACTGCACATATAAGGCATTGATTTTTACCATTGATTTTGTGCTGGCATTTGAGCCAAGCCTCAAAAAGCTTGAGCGTTTTATGTATTTACAGCTGTCTGTTGGCAAGGAATAATTCATTCACTCCAAATGAAACATGTTCCTGAAGCTTATAAAAACACCATTTTTCTAGACTAGATTTACAAACAGCTTCTTCAAATAAAAAGTTATAAAATGCACTTTAAATCACTGAAACAAAAGCAGAAGTCTGTTTCTTGATTTTTTTTAGCTTGTCAAACAAATAAGACAGATATAGATTATATTTTCTTCCCAAGTGGGCTGTTCCATCAGCAGAGAGCAAAGATCAGTGATGAATCATCATCTCATAACAAAGCATTTCCAGTGACAAAATGAAGTGCATTGTTTAGTATTTTTGGTTAAATATGTATGTAAGAAAATTTTGGTTCCCTGTTGAAGTTTTTTTTCCTAACCAGACAAATCTATCATCTAACAGGAAGAGTAGCCTTTCTTTGTCACTGATCAGAGCTGATTTCAGACACAGGTCCAGCATGAGCAGAATCTACCTCTGATTCATTTCAAAGCCTTTCTGTGTCACATTCTAACACAACAATAAAAAGCTATTACCTATATATAAGAGAATATCACCCCCACAGGGACCACCGCCTATTCATTTAAATCACTCAGCTCTCCCAAGTCTCAACTGGTTAATGTGTTATTCCAGAAGATAAAAGTCCTTTCCCTTCTCTATCAGAACATGTGTCCACCAATGCCAAAGCAGAGGATAATGCTAGCTACAGGGGTTTTGCCAAAAAAGGAAAGAATGAATGGTAAAGATAGTTATACCACACTTTATAGCCATATATTTTCTCTTTCTATCGGTCTGAGTGACCTTAGGCTGAGCACAACATCCAGAATAGATTGAAGGTTTACTAATATCAGGGGCTACCTTTTCATACATATAGATGCATTGACAACTTTGTGACAGTGGTTGAAAACACAGATGCTAAAACATTTACTTTGAAATCTTACAGATGGATGATACACTTTATGAATCATCAACAATAATTTTGATGATGGTGGGTTTTATTCCCATTTCAAAGATGGGCAGAGAAGGCACAGTTGTGGTTTTGCACGGTGAGATTCTGGTGAAGAGGGGGGTCTGCAGGGGTGGCTTCTGCAAGAAATAGCCAGAAGCTTCCCCTAGGCTCAACAGAGTAAATACTAGATGGGCTCAAGGCTGGATCCACCACAGAGCCCATCAGTGATGGTCATAGAGCCTCTGTGAATCCCATTTAGGGGAAAAATTAAACACAAGCAGACACTTTTTTCCACCAGAGAAGGGTGTGAGAAGGTATAAGAAACTGTGCAGACACCAAAGCCAGGGAAGAAGGGGGGAAGGAGGTGCCCCAGGTGCTGGAGAGGGAGATTCCTCTGCAGCCTGTGAAGAAGACCATGGTGGAGTGGGTGTCCCCCCACAGCCCATGGAAGATGATGGGAAGCAGAGAGATCACCTGCAGCCTGCGGAGAGGCCCCATGCTGGAGCAGGTAGAGACAGAAGACGCTGTGACCTGCGTTAGAGCAAGCCTCTGCCAGCACTTGCAGACCATGGAGAGAGACAGAGACACAGAAATGAGAGAGAGAGAGAGAGAGAAAGAGTGGGAGATCTGTGCCAGAGCAGGTTTGCTGGGCAGGGGGGCTGTGACTCCATGAAGGACCAGGCTGGAGCAGTCTGGGCACGAGAGACTGAGAGACATTCTATGATTTATGACTGTGACCCATAGCAGTGACCCACACTGGGGCAGCTGGTGAAGAGCTGAAGCCCAGTGGGAAAGGGCTCAATGGAGAAGTTTGTGGAGGACTGTCTCCCATGGGTGGGACCCCACACTGGAGCAGGGGAAGGGGGAGAGGAATGCCCTCCAAGAGGGAAAAAAACTTGTGACAAACCAACCAAAACCCCTACTCCCTGTCATGTTGTTTGTCTCCCCCCCGGCCCATGCCACCCTGGGGAGGGAAAAGGGAGAGAAATCATAAAGTTACATCTAGGAAGAAGGGAAGTCTTTTAAGATCTGATCCTGCTTCTCATTATCTGACTCTGGATTCACTGTGTATGCAGTGTAGTATAATTACTTAGCGAGTTTTCTTTCCTTTATTCTTTGTTGAGTCTGTTTTGCCCATGATACTGGTTGTGGAATGATCTCTCCCTGTCCTTATCGCAACTCCTAAGCCTCTCAATAAATATTTTCTCTTCTGTCCAACTGAAAAGAGGACTGCTAGTCCAACTTTGGTGGGCATCTGGCCTCCAGCCAGGGTCAAACCATCACAACAGTTCAAAAACTTTAGAAAGACATGGAGGATCAATAGATGTAGACTGAGTCACAAGCCTAGCCTTGTCCGCGATGAAAACCAATGTTTTTTAGGAAACATGAATGGGGTTCAACTTTTAGCCTGACTGAAAATCCCAGCAAATCATCTTTGAAGACACGTTTTTTCAGAAATTCTCACAGATAAAAATCTCCAAATGTAAAACTCAGATTCCTCTGCCACGTGTCTCTTCATTGGTGAGCAAACTATGCAGTTATCATTAGAAGAACCACATGACAAGGACCTCTTGTGCACTATTTCTTAAAAAAAAAAAGAAAAGGGAACAATAGGGAACGTTTATGCCACACTTCTGTAACCCATAGGTTTTATTAATCCCATGTGTATGTTATTATTCAGCAACCTGAATTTTTTCCTTTCAATAAACAACAGTATTTGGCACACCATTTATTTTTGAATCAACTCACTGAGGCATACTCTTTCAGTTTAAAATACTGATATGATCTCAGAAAAGTTCGCAGAAGGCTGACTACAGCCACATTCTGGCAACAAACTTCTATTTTTCTAGCATTGAAGAGAGGTCAGGAAAACACACTTTTTAAGAGATTTAAGGATCCCACCATTATGGGAGAATTAACAGCAGCTATAACTTGTAACCATATCTTGACCCTCTACCCAATGGTGCATGCCAGGACCCTGAAAAATTACAACTGCAATGTCCCATACTTTGATAATACCTGCCTAAAAATCCTTATTGGGAGCCATTGGCATTAATCAAAGCAGCTGCCAAGCTGAAGAATTACAAGAGTGAGAAGCAGACCAGCAGATACATTGTCTCAATGCCCCAAACTCTTAAGTCATTCACTAAGCATAGCTTCCTCAGGCCCCAAAAGCACATTTGAGTACATCTGAATAAAACATGGCATGACAATGTTTAGTCATTATATTTTCCTATTCATACTTCACAAAGCTTCTGCAAATTATCTTCATAAAAATTTCAAATTTTGTTCTTTGTTTGATTGTTTTCAGGGATGTTAGAATATCAGCTCAAAAATCCGTATTTATCAGTCCAAGAAGAGCTGCCAGCAGTGTGGGCATTCCCTAAAAAAGTGTAAGAAATTTCTATTAACTCAGTTTCTTGCTGCACAGCTCCTCTTTTATCATTGTGGATTCATTATGATACTTTATATCACCAAGAAGGTATGTGGTTCCAACTAACAAAATAATTTGACTAACAAGAATAGAGGCTCAGAAAGCCTATGTGATATGCCCACACCACAGCAAAGGTCAGCAAAATCAAACCCTACCTACTGTTCCATAAGGTAACAGCTGAGACTCAGGTGCCATGCATATATTTTCAGGTTTTTATCCCTTGTATATATTCATTCTCCTCTTGCCCCCTTTCTTTCATACTGAAAAGCTGGGTTTCAGAGAGATTAAGCTATGCAGCATATATTTACTATGGCTCATTACACATACCAATGGGAAAAAAAATAATATTGGTTCTATAACAGAAGAGAAAAAAAAAGTGTTACAACAGTGACTTTTTAAACTTACAGATACCTTTCTCTATATCAAAAGAGAAAGAGCTCATAGGTTTTTTCTCAGAAGATCTAATCTTACATTTAAAATTGCACCTTTCATGGCATGGTCCTTTAACCCCTCTCTCCTCTCTGGCACCAAAGCACACTTCTCAAAACAAATTGCAATCCTTGTTCCAAAGCAAAATAATCAGAAAAATGGTGCTTTGACAGCTGAACATCTGATGACTGTATCTCTTGAACTGTTCTGTTATTTAAACGTACTCAAGATTTAACATTATAAAACACTGGTTTATCTGCAATAATCCATCTAAACATTTGGTTATCAAATGGTGACACATTTAAAGAGCAACCTTTATATTTAAGACCTCAACAGGCTTAATTATTACAAAAATTTCTCAGATCCGTTAATACAGCCTCTTTGCCGTTGCAGTTTTTGTTAAGTAGGGCATACCTTAGTCTATGTAAAATGTCTGATTGATTATAATCAATACACTGTTCAAAGCACATGACAGATTTTTCTGTAGTAGTGTGCAACATAAAATGGCTATAAAATATGCAAACTTGTGCCCACCACCTTCCATCAGAAACAACTGACTTTCTAACTATTCTTTCACGATGAATAATGCATTCTCCCAAAACCTCTCAAAATGCAAAAGAGAGGCTCTAGACCTAAATAGCTTTCACTGAAAAGATGGTTTCCAAGTTTATAGTTTCTGTGCTTGGGTTTCATGTGCATCACATTTTTCCCCACCTCCCCATACAGCACACATGTGTCACCTCAACATTTTCAAAGCTCCATTAGTCATTCTTCAATAAGACTGATATTGTTTTCCCAGTATAGAACTAATCAGTGTATTTCCCACAACATATCACTTAAAAGAAGCAAACCCAATTACACATGCTATGAACAAGTTATGAGCAGGTAATCAATTCTCCATTGATCCAATGGAGACATTCCACCGATTTATACCAGCTTCAAATATTGGTCACTATATCTGAAAATGTTCATGCCACAGTATTTTTTAAATTTTAGCTTAACTTCAAAAAAAACCCCAAACTTTAGCTTTGGTAGCCTTCTTGGCTTTTACTATTTGCTTATGGGATTACCTGTATTTTGATTGTGCAGGAATAGTGAAAAGGTTTCTGATATGTCAGTAGCTCTGTAAAGGGAAAAATACAATTGACAGAAGGAGGCTCCCACATAAAGCTGAAACCATAAAGACAGGAAGGAAGGAGAGTAGACAGGAAGCATAGTGAAGGTCCAGTCACTAATTGTTTCCATTGTGCATGCACATCCTTCCATTAGAAAATACGCTCCTCTCACTGCCGAGTACCTCTGCAGTTTCTACATAGTTTTTTTCTTTCTTACTCCATTTTTTCTTACATACTCTGCAGGAGGGAAGAATCAGTCAAATTAACTGAATTATCTTGTTTAGCTCAAAGAAAGTTAACTCAGTGCATGTATGTAGAAGTTGTTAGACATAATAAATAGACAATTTTCATCAACAGAAAAAATATTTTTGTATTCTCAGCTTTGTGTAAAAAATAACATCTGCACTCCAATGTCTTTTTATTTCTGTACTTTATAACAAATATCAAAGTAACTAAAACTGGTGTTTCTTTTCAAAGTGCAATTTACATCATCTTCGTCACTAATGACCATAGGAAAGAGACTAATAGGGGAGTCCCTACTAGATAAATTAATTAATACATGTTTAGCATAAGAAACAGGTGGTGCTGGACCAGTCTCCTGTTTTCCAGCAAATCCACTCCATTTTAATTCGATGGAGAAGGCAATTCTCTTTCTTTATGTTGTAACCTCTACAGAAAAACTGGCTGCAGCCCAAAGCACTGATCCTCCACGAGGGGTTTATGGAGCACTAGTTTAGACGAGATATTTTATGGAGGACTGAACTGAAAAGAGAAGCTTCAGCTGTGGGTTTGAGGCCACACTAACACTGCACTTAGTTTAACCTCATACACCATGCTGGGAGGCCTGAAAGTCAAATAAACACTACAGCATCTTAAATACATTGAAGCTGGGGTGGGCAGAGGACTGTACGTGTGTATATGCTGTAATGTGTCCTTAGAATAAAAAGGTGATAACAAGATTTTTGGAAAAATGCTGCCTAAGAAGAAACTGAGTGATAAAGTACCCCCCCATTGCCTACCTCCTGCTGTGTTGTACAAGAAAGCTTCTCATAATTCATTTTTCAACATGACTTCATAAAAACAAATTCCATTAAGAATATTATCTAAAACCAGAAAGATCCCATATAACTCAAATTTTTAATCTTTTTTTGGTAATGTTTTTGAAAATTACTAGTTGAGATTACAACCCTTTTCTATACACTACACTATAGACACAGTGTCACCACAATCCAAAATACTCTTATTTATAAACATTTTTGCATGGGCAAGTGTTTTACATTAACAAAAGTCAGATCATGTCAACATTCATCCAAGTCCTTGTAGAAAAAAAACCACACAACAAAAACCCAACAGAATTGTGGCTTAATTTCTTTTGCAACAAGATTCCATTTCAAACTATTCTTTTAATATTATAAAAAATTGGATATGTCTGACATACAATTTTGGATGCCTAAAAAATGGCAATTGTAAATGTCCTTCTATAATAGCCAGCTGAATCTAGAATTTAAAAAAAAATCTTACTAGTTAGACTAGTTAAGTCTGACTTTAATAAGACTTTGGATAAGATCCTCACTACATAAACCAATATTGATTTACAAGAAATCACACTTTATCTTATTTGGTACTATAACAATTTTCAATATATGACAGAATAAGGTATTATGCATCATGTATTTCAAGTGAACGGTTATTTTTGCCCCAAATATATATCTTATTCCTAGACAAACTGCTGAATTGTAGGATTTAACCATACTTATGTGATCATGTAAAGTATAAATTTACAAACCTTAAAAGCTGTGCATGTTCGCTGGCTGGCAGGAAAGAAGTCCTTACCTGAGGAATGAGTTCTTGCACAACCAAGGTGAATCCTAATCAAAGCCAAAAGCCATATCACTCCCTGCTCCACCACAGACCTTGCAGGCTTTGCATCAGCTGGATGGAGACTAAACATGCAAATGAAGCTATATGTTCAAGCCAAACTATTAGCCTATTCATTATCTTTCCATGGATTAATATCAACAAAAATTCAGTTTCACTCAAGAAAATTATTCCTTTTCGTCTTGCTTCTGAAAACAACTATCTTCCTTTTTAATGACTTAATTGTGGTCTAATACATGGTGCTTGAAGAAACCAAATCTATTCTGTTGTAAGTAAACAGAAAATTACATCATTACATATATCATACAAGAAAAGATCAAGTAAGATATAGGATACCCTTTATATATATAAAAAAAAATATATACACACACATACACATATCTTATCTGGTAATGAAGGAACAACTTCATCAGCTTCCCATAGATTCCCTTTAACTGTTGGAAGGAAGCTACTTCCATGAGTCACGTCATTTATAAATGCAAATTAGCTGCATTTTTTTGTTTGTTTGTTTAGTTTTCATTTTTCCTACAAAGTTGCTGTAGGATCTTTCTGATGATTTCACTGTGATAATTTCACTATTTCTTACCATACCTTTGACGTCTATTTCTGCTCTGAAATATACTATTATTTTCTATTAATAAAGACCTATTCTGCTCCAGTCCTTTTTTAATGTTGAACTTTGTTAAAATGTGTTTAGAAATATAATAATATTAAAAAATAATCTCCAAATGAATGAGCTGAGGACTTATAAAAAGGATACAAGGAAATAATACCATATCTTGAGGATAACAGAAGGTTTCTATACATAATATACATCATGAGAGAAAAACTGGTAATAGTAAGAAAGAATATTTTTAAATGGATAGGGATGTTTTTTTCACTGATGATATTTCCAGTATGCGGCTGGTGAGAGGCTGTGACTGAATGAGTTCATAGAAGTAATGCATGCAAATACTTTAGATGATTTCACATTGAATGGAATTCAAATATTTACACTGTGATCATTATTTTGAAAAAAATAATTGTTGTTATTGAACACATACTGCAGAATCCTGAGCACTCATGATGGGTTGCAAGCTGCGTATAAATCATGTACTTTAGAGGTTGGAGCTCACCCTCTATTTTTTTAATAACAAGCTAGTCTTGTTTCATGGCTGGGTTCCTATGCACTTTGGCAATACAAATCAATACAGTTTTCTTATGTTACAGTTACTTACATTATAAGCATTTGTGAAACATAAAGGCTTTAAGATTCTTAGATGAATTTTGACTAATATAGTAAATTCTTAAGGAAATGTTACTGTAAAGACGTTAAGAGATCTGGGAAACTGAAGTTCTCAAAAAAAAAAAAGAGGACTTTCTCCTAGAGTTTCTGCTGGGATACAGATATGACCAAGACTGACTGATCTGCTCTGTTCATTAAAGCATCCTTCTACTTTACAGTCTTACTTTTTTACTTCCTCATACAATGCTGCAAAGAGAAAATATAGGAAAGTTTCAGATCTAGAGCTTCAATAAGAAACTACAAGGCAATGCTCCAGAACAGTTTTCATAAGTAACTGTCCTTTTCTGCTATCACTTTTACATATTTTATATTGAAACTTCAAATATATGCACCTAGACAAATAATCTCCCTCAGTATAGTAAACATATATTGTACACATATACATTAAAATCACCATAATGAAAAAATTTTAAAGAGGACAGCAAAGCCAAGGAATACAAAGTCACAAAATGCCAGAATACAGATTATAAACTATCATTTGAAATTACTTCAGGAGTTTGATCTGAGCTGTGATATTAGTCCAGTAAAATTTTCCTACTTCATAATATCACAAATGAACATTTATTTATTTATTTGTTAAATGTATTTCTGCTTTAAGCATACTTTCTACAGTAATACCATATACAGAGCACAAAGCTGCTGTTAATTGATATGATCATTAATAATTACTTTTTTTGGTAAAATACTGTGATCTGTCCTGATCTATATCTATTTGAATGGCACATCATTTCAAGTATTAATATATTAAAAATGATAGACTATAAAATAAACTATTAATAAATTATAGGCTAATATAGTTTATTCCTGCATTATTATTCTGGTATTCCACATATGCTTGTGAGAATATACGGGAGTTTTCTTGTTTTTTAGTATCATCAGAAACAATAATGAGCTAGCTGGACCTTCAGTTTGACCCACTCCATCAGCTCTTTTTCATTTTCAGTAGACCAGAAAAAAACAAACCCAAACCTAAACCAACTCATTTACTAGGAAAAACAACACTGCATTTTTATATTAAATCAGATTTGTATGATGCTGTCTTCAGAACCCCTGATTCAACAAGTAACAGACCGTCTGTCCTATTGAGTTGATACCCTGTTCCACACTTATATCAGAAACACAGCCCATTGTATTGAAAACAGAAGCCTGATCTTGCTCCCAATTAAATCACTAGGTAAGTTGCTACAGACTTAATTACAAGATGTGGAGTATCCTTGGACATAGTTATGTAAGTACCTATATATCACGGTATGCTCCGTACTATTCAAAACACGAGACTGAGAAAGATAGACTTCTATAAGAAAATATCATGCACAATTTCTCATCTTTAATATAAAAAAATCAAACCAAGAAATTAAGTCCTCAGATAAAACTCTGTTGAGGCACAATCCAAATGGACTCACATCCAAAGTGTTACAAAACTGCAAGTGAGATCAGTGTGCCTGGCTCCCAGCTTCTACATGGGTTCCATCTTGCTACAAACTACAGATAGAAAGCCACAAGTTTATGTTCAAAGTGCCCTTGGCATATTTACTTAAATATATATGGTATTTGATTGATGATGATGATGGAGGCCTTCACTCAGCCTTGTTTTCACCACAACCCTGTTTTCTAGGCAAATAGAGATTGCTATCACATACAGTGATCTACATTTTACACACAGTAAATCTTCCATAAAGATCCTAAAGCCAGGCCTTTAACTGTGTATTTAGTAGGGGTGGCCAAAATTCTCCTGACTTTTGAAAGTACTTCCACTAGTTGCTCCATGTGAGCAGCAGGTAACAGGAGAGTGTCATCATTTGGAAATCTTGCTTTGAATTTCATTGATGAAGTCTAGTGTAATTTATTTTAAAACTCATGTTACATGTAGCATTCAACACCATGAGATACATTTTATGTCACACTGAAGAAGCCACAAAATATTTATTTGAAAAGAGGTGGATTATAAACATATGTAAAGAGCATTATCCTTTCAGGAAAGGATCAAAGCCCTCAAAGTTTTCACTGGGAAGTTCCTAGCTTCAAAGGTGCCAACTCTATTACTCCACTTCTATAAAGATACTTTACTGACGCATTGCAAGGCTGTAAAACATAATAACAAACAGCTGGTCATAAAAGAAATTGATGATTATGGATTATACTGTAGTTACATTTTGAAGTAAAATGGCAATTGCTACATGAAATTATTTTGTCGCACTCTGAAGAAGAAGATAAAAGTTGCAAAGCAAACTACAAAGTTAATGTATGCATTTGTGGCAGAGATGATAGGCTGGTAGGGCTGAGAAAAGGCAAAGGATCTGAGTCAGTCCAAGGAAGTCATCATCACTCCACCCTGATTTGAAAAACATTGGCTTCAGATCCATTCCCACATCTCCTTCTTCACCTTACTTATGTGGGCAGTCTTACCTCACCAACACCAGTGGCTTCAAAGTATCTACTTACAGAAGCAGAAAAAAAAACCCCACATTTTTCCCTTTTGCAAATGAAACTCAGTTCTGGAGCATGTGATACACTGACATTTCAAAAGCAGCTGTGGGTGGGTTTCAAAATGCAGAACTGCTGTTGTATTGTATGCTAAAGTTGCCAAAAATTAAGGTAGGCTTCTCTTAATTGACCTTAAGTGACACTTAAGATTAAAGAACCAGACTAAACCTCAAAATGGTGGGCAGGTTGCCTGCTCCAGTGCTACCTGCCTTATAAAAAAGTAAGGTCCACCTCAGACCATAAGTTTCTGAAGGCCCAGGGAAGTCTTTTGTGAACTCTCCCCTCTTAACAAACCCCAGGGGAGGGATGTGCCAAAAGCTGTTCCCTGGTTCAAGCAGAGGGATGGACATGTTCTCTGCAAATATGAGCTGGTGCAGCCACAGCTCTCAGCATGGTTCTCCAGGAAATCTGGATAACTCATCACATTGTCACAAAGGACTCCTTCAAGGTGGTCTCTTTTCATAGACACTGCCTGGAGACTCGGAAGTACCAAGTTCAGGTGCTCTTTGTACCCAGCCAAAAGTTGGGCACAAATAATCAAAATCTAAACAAACTTCAAGAACAATACATCTAGCAGACTTCAATTCCAACTGAAATGTAAAGTTTCTATTCAGCTCATGAGGCAACAGTCAGTCATATCAGTTTACAGTGCATCTTTTAAGAAAACATAAAATTAGTTTCTCCTAAATGTTAACAAAATATATCATATCCTTAAATATAAAATGTCTGAGAGAAGTCATTGTTTTCTTGCAGTTTTGTGTACTGTGTTTTTATTTAATATCATGTTTGCATTTGACCTGTTGTATTTACAAATTCATAGTACCCAACAATTTGTCAAAAATATTTTTTTCAAAGGCCTTTTTAGGATATAAAGTTTATTTCAGCCTTTTGGACCTGATCATTCTCCTCTGGACCTGTTCCACCAGCATCTGTAATGACTACCTATTCACTGGAATCTGTTGATATCTAACACCTTGCTTCGCTCAATTACCATAATTGATTATAGTATGCAATAAGCAATTGGGAATTCGTGGTATTCACCATTTAAAAATGAAGTCTGCAAATTTGTAACTGGGCCTTCTTTCAACATCAGCTCAGTGGCTACCCTTTGGTCAGGGCGGTCAGAATAGGGGGGACATAGATTCAACTGAAGCTCTAGATTTAGGATATCATTTCTCAGAAAGACCAATTACTGCACCTACTCTTTGTATTAATGCTCCCAAATCAACCTTGTCAGGCAGAGGGTATTCCTTGTGGGAATGGCTGTGAGGAGCCAGGTACATATAAGGAAAGATGTTTGGCCAAAGAGTCCCTTTAATCTGAGCACTCCTCCACCTTTACTGTGGCTGGCCTTCCAGCTGGGAAGAAAGGTGAGACATTGGGATCAAGACAAGTGCCAGACTACCACTAAGTAGGATCCTTGCTTCTCATCTGCCCGACAGTCACATTACACAGCAAATCATCTGAGTGCACTTTTTACTCCAGTGGGAATATTTGAAAAATATTAATATTGCAGAGCGAATTTCAAACTCAAAGAATTAAGAAAAATTTTTAATTTATACTCTTACTCAGATGATAAGTAAGAAGGACCCTGGGAAGTAAAGCTTTGAAAGAGGGGAAGCTAAAAAATAAATAAGTGAATGAAGACCAATACAAAGTCTGCTTTTGGATCTATATGTATAAAACTGAAATAGAGTCAAGTGCGTGCTGATTTAAAGGGCTCACCTTGGGTATAAAGGGAATGAGAAACCTAACCTTGGGGTTTCTTTGCCTCACTTGTGAAGTATGAAGCCATTCCATACTTTCATAGTTAAAGATGTAAGTCTATTTTACTAGGAGGAAAATAACTTTAAGAAACGGTTATATAAGCAGTGTCATAATTTGTGAGAAGTGGGCTATATTTTGTTATTTTCAAGACTTTAATTGTTCTGGTTTCATTCTCTGATTAAAAAAATGAGAATGCATAGGGACATATCTGTAGTGCTAATAAAGCTAAGGTGGTGGATTGGGGCCTGAGCCCAAGGGGAAGATGAGGAAGAACAGGGACTCCAAACATCCCCATTGTCTGGAGCCTTAATTGAACCACTGGGTATTTTTTTCTCTATTATTGCTCCTCCTGCTTCTCTTTCTACTCCTCTCTTGCTCCCCTCTCCCATTACTTCCTTTTCTGTCATCCTTCTGAGGTATGCCAATGCCAAGGGAGAGGTCCAGAGCAGGAGGGAAGGTCCAGCAAGTCTGAAACAAAAAACATCCAAAACAAAACAAAACCCCACAAATAAAAGATAAAAAGATCCAGAAATTCAAATGAACACACCCAACATTTTGAAACAGACTTTCCTCTCTGTCACTGTAGAAAACTGTTACACAGATGTCTATGATCTTAAGAGATCTGACTGAAAGTGAAGAAGTAGTCAGTCTTACTCAGATTTTTATGAATATTTATAACATTCATTAATATTTGTTACCAAGTATAAAAAAATTCTGAACCAGTTTTAAAATTTCTGAGACTAAATGCCACACTGGATGTTAATTTGTGCATCGAATAAAAAAGATAAAATTGGTGACATTCTTGAAAAAGCCTCTTTCCTTAAATCAAACTGCAATTATTGTTTTTGTAATCTCTCCTTTTCACAAACATGTCCCTGAACACATATTCCTCGTTCAGGGCCCCTAGACCACCTATTCACCCAGAGCAGGTGGCAGAATTAGACCCAGTGACATCAAATATCAGAGTCTGGCTTATATGTCCTACTCTCATTGAGAAATCTGGTTGTGCTCGTCCATGACCTGACAACCTGTGGTCACAAGGCCTTTACATTCCTGTGACAGCAGTGTACTCCTAACTGAGCCGGGACGCCGATAGAAAAAGGAAATGTTATGGTGCATAAATGAGGCAGGGAAAAGAGGTGAAAACTTCATGAAGTCAGCAAAGGGTTTTATCCTTGTATATCTGTTTTATGTGAATACTGCTCAGACAACACACTTTTGAGGGACAGTACAAAAATCTAAGGTAAAAATATAGATAGAATGCGAGGAACAAAGATGAAGACTAAGAGGTAGTGAAGTGTATAACATGACAGGGTAGCTACAGTTAACAGTTTATAGTCCCTAGAGCATATTACTGAGCTTATTTGAAACAGTTATTTCAAAGTGCTGAGAACTCCAACTTTTTAACTCCTCTTCTCAATTCTGACAAGTCCGTAAGATTTCTGAACTGTGAAAACCATTATAATGTAGCTGTTAGAGCTCGCAGCTGCGTCTTACCTTACAATGGTAGCAACACTACGCTATTTGGGCAATTAACTCTTACTATGCTGAGTTCTGTGCTTATTCCTACTATACCAAATGCTTTGTTTCTAATTTGGATTCAGATTTTGTTCAGTTTCATACTATGCTGTCAGTGAAAAACACAGGCGTATGTGAGCAGCTTAATGCCATTTGCACTCAGTTAATGCCGCTCTGAGAGTAAGAGAAAACCAATGGTGGAAACACATACACTATGTTCAGATATTTCAGCATCAGTACAGAAACTTACAGGAAGCCCAAGCACATATTGAAGGAAATAGCAGAATTCATAATTTGTAGAAAAAGAGGAGATGACCTCATAGCATACTGGGCAGTGGTACAAATTGTCTGGTGCTTTTGTATCCTGCTACTCACATTGAATAGGCACGGATCTAAAGCGAGCCACTGAAATAAATTTTGTATAAGACCTGATTTATAAAAACGTTAACACCAGTCTAATAAAATTCCAATCTTCTCTAGAAAATTACCTGAGACAGGGAAAAATAAAATCTATCAGGTTATTAAAAAATATGGGTTTTACTAGAATCTTTTATAATAAGCATGTACGTGAGGATATTAGCAGCATGCCATCAATAGCTGAATATTTAACCTGCACAGCCTGGACTACCTCAGTTCACAAGCTATTATATTTTGCCATCTAGAACTTTCAAATTCTTCTGCTGATTGCTGATCTACTAATTATTTTTTAATACTGCAACTATATACTGACATTAATTTACATATGCAAAATGCAAGCTTCTGATTCTGTTGCCACCCGCATAACCCTCTTTCAATTGTTTTCAAAGGTTTCTAAAGTGAGGTCCATGATTGGACCCAACAGCTCAAGTCCCTGGATTTTAGAATAGGACACTCTGAGGAGAACTCATTGAAGAATCAGGTTTAGAATTACACTCTAAACAGTCAGAAAAACGGATGAAGCAATGGAGAAAAGGTGTGAAAACTTTGCCCCAAAAGAAATCTTTGGGAGCTTTATCACACTCCAGAACTGATTCAAAGTGTTTAGAAAGACATTTGCATTTCTGTAAAAGAATTACTAAGTTGAAAAGAAATTCAAGTAAAAACTGAAAGCCATGCATATTCTAATGGCAAAAAATCACCCCTTATAAACAGAATATTTCATTAAGAAATTAATATTTCAACAGATAGGTGCAGGGAGGAGGGAGCATGAGATCCATGTCCTCTATCTTCATCAGCAAAAAGTTAGGAATCGAGTTTAAATATCCCATCTAGGTTCTCTTTCATCAGCAAAAAGACAGAGGTGTTTTAGGAAGGTTGTTCATCTCAGCTATCCATAGATACCTCTCTTGGGATGTAATCTCTAAGTCTCTGGAGGTGTCTATATATCTCCATTGACTACAAAGCCTCGAGCAACTGTGTTAGACTTCAATGACTAACTTTTAGGTGGTGAAAATGATTACTAGCTTAGCTCTGAAAATCTTTTTTTTTTTTTAAACAGCAAGGCTAAGTGAGATGAATAGAGCCTTTTGCGTGAATCACTTTATCAAAAATCTACAGAAAAAATGTTTTGACAGGAAATTTTGACCAGCATACATATCACTGATTGTAATAGGACCAGGGTTTAATTCTGCACCTTTCTGTTTCTACATCACCCACCAGAGCAGGGCACATGCTCACGAATGGTTAACACCGTATGCTCTTCTCATAAAATATTAAACAATAAAAATAGCATCAATGTCCTAATGAACTATCCCCCTAAAACAAAAGTGACATAACATCAAAATTTAAATGTATTTTCTCTTTTCATTATGCATAATGTACATTCATTGTCTACAACTTACAAGTGCACAACTAGAACATGCTAACATCTTCAGAGTCAATCTTGCAGTTGTCCCATTTACCTAACTCCCATTTAACTGGAAGGTGTGTATCAGGAAGAAAACATCATTACATCCTTCTTCCCCTGGAATCTGGACACAAAAAAGTGGATGTGAATTTATGTAGTAGAGAATACATGAGAAAACTCACCTGCTAGATAACATTTCAAGTGTTGGGTTTTACCCCATGAAATCAGTGGCAAATACAAGATGAGAAAAGACACAGTAGCACTGATATTTTTGTTAGTTAGAACACAGTGCAATTAATCTCTTTTATAGGTACCCAAACAGGAAGCTTTGTTTTAATTGTAGCTTCAGGGTGTCTATTTCATAGACACTGCATGACAGTTTGCACAGCACATTTTGAAACGTTACGTAACGTCTGTCCTAATATTTATTGGGTGAAGGATCTTTTGATAAAATATTGTAACTAGGTAGAATTCATTTTCTTTTATAAAAAGCAACTCTGCATTACGGATCAAGTTCAGAAGCATGATACTGCAATTAATAAAAGCACTGCGTGTCAAAAGTCAGTGAGTTCTTTCTACCCACAAGAAGAGCTGTTAGCATTCAGTAACCCTTTTGCCTGGTGTGCAAAAATTCACATTTATTCCAACCATGGATTTAATTTTTTTGCATTTTATGAATTCAAATTGTTCAAATAAATAAGATGCCTGGGGTAGTGCAAACATCTTAGTACTTCTGAACATCATTACACCACAAACAAACAGAAAGAAGGACCAGCATTGTCTACACCATGAAAATATAATTCTTTGAGACTGAAACTCTAAATTCTTAAGTCAGCCTAAAAATACTGTGTGCAAGGTATACATGTGCTTGTACCTATTTGACATAGATGCTGTTCAGTTTCTATTCAAAGCCCTCAGCAAATCGCAGACACCATTTTACTGAAACGAACTGTGCTAGTGAAATGTTTTTCTACAGAACAAATTTAGCCTTGCTTCAGTCAGGTGAAGAATCCCATTAATATTTGATTTGTGCCAGATAGCCCCTTTTTGTTGACCCTGCACAACACAAAGCACATGCCTGACTCAAGGGAGGATCCTGATGAAAGCAGCTGATGTGACTGAGCAGGCTGAAATAAGGCTGTCGGTACAGCGCACGGTTGGAAGACAGGGACCTGGCTTCCACCAAGTCATTTAATAATTATCAAGGTCCAATAATTATCACTGGATCCTTTATGGTTTCTTTTTCTTTAAGTAATGGCCTGCACTGCTTTTTATAAGCTATGGCTGTCCAAGGGACTGCAAGCAGTTCTCAGAAGACCACAGAGTTGCCTGTGCAAAGTCTCAGCTGTTTTCAAAGCTCCACATTGACTCGGTTGCTCAGAGACTGCACATCAGTAGAGGCAATAATCACTGTCAGCAGGAGAAGGCCACCTGGGAAGGGCCACTGATGTAACCCAAGTTTAATCAGAGCTTTGGGTATTTTTGGAGAAAGACTCACAGGTGTGCAAACGAAAAATAGAGACCCTGGGGAGTGTCATTTATATTCCATGACGTTCATCCCCCTGTCATCACCTATATGAAGTCCACCTCTGTTTCTTCAAACCTCTACCAGCCAAGTCAGAGTAGACATGATTATGCTTACTGCTGTAACCATGAAGGAAACACACCAGAGAAAAAACCTCTGTTCCCAAAATCGAAACGCAATGGTTCGGCCCTGATGTCCTGGCAGTTCAGTTGGCATGCAAGGAGCCTGGACTGGATGCTGTGAAGGCACACAGAGCAGTACCATGGAACCAATTTAATTCTGTAGCTTTTGTCAAGTGGCAGTAGATAATATTGGTGTGCATAAATTTGCTACACAGAGAAAGTTAAACTGTTCATTCTAAAACAGAAGTGTGGGTTAAACACTAAAGGATAATTAATTAAAGATTTCTGTTAATTCTCTATCACACCAAAAACATCTCTAAAAATATCCATCTGTATGATTTTATCTCTTTGTCTACCTGTGCAATTTTTTAATCCCAGAATATTAAAATGATTTTAACAAAATAATTGTATTCACGCTATGCAACCTGAGATTTACCAAATAAAGGTAAATGAAGGTCTACTTATTTGTTTTAATTGTTGGCAGATGATTCATTGACATGGGAAATCACACTTCAATCTGCAAAAATAAACTTTCTCAGAATATACTTCCAATATAGCTGTAGAAATGTTTCTGAGGGATTAAGTACATTACAGAGATTAGAGTATCATTTTGAAATAGGAAAGAGTAAAGACCAGAAAAAAAAAGAGGTATAAATTATTCTAATGTGTGTATATGCAAAACAATAATCTTCAAGCCATTTTACTCTGGTAATTCTTCAATAATATTGGTATCTTAACCAAAGTGGTAATGTTACTGTATAATCTTCATACAATTTAAAAGTAGCATTTTGTTTTCTTCTGTCACTCTGAATCTGAGTTTAAGAAAGCTAAAAACTGGATAACTATGTAGATGGTATCACAGATTACATAATTTTTCATGAGGAAATAGTAATCTTTAGCCTTCTGTTCAGAAATTCTCTAAGTACTTAAAACATAGAGGATTTAAATCCAAAATTCGACAGAGCACGGCATTCTCTAAGACCAAGGGAAGTTAAAAATATTCATCTGAGGGCAGACCTATCAGTCCTTACAATCCTACACTTTAAACAGCTTTTTTAGCTTTTTATCTTTCCAATTTCACAATGCAAGGAATGAAGAAAATGGGGAAAAAATACACTGTAAAAGAGAAATAAACTGCTTTCAGAATAATGCTTTAGAAGACTAGAAAGCTAGGATATAAGCAACCTGGGAAGAAACAAATGAGGAAAAGATATTTTAAAAAGCATTACAGCCAACTTTCATGTTTATTCCTGGTAGAAGACAGTCCCTGATAACAGCATTGACTCAAGCCATTCAGGTTCCCTTGGCTGGTACAAATACAAATCGCTAAAATAGTAAGTAGATGATTCTTGGGAGCTTAAAATTCAGAGTGCTGCAGGAGAAATTCCTGAGAGTCCTATGCTGTCACATTCCAGCCAGAGAAATTCAGATTGGTTGGGCAGAGCACAGGGAAGGTCCACACAGCGTAAAGCCTGTTTCACCAGAAGGCATCTCCACAAGCACATCTCCAGGAGGAATCATTCAGGTTGATGTGAGAGCCAGAAACTGAACTGCCACGTTTACAGCTGAAAGCAGAACACACCAGTTTGGACAGAAGAGAATTTGAATGCAGCTGCCCTGCTTCTGCTGCAGCATGACTTTGGGCAGAGCCAGCCTCAACATCCATTCCCAGCACTGTATTGGCCACATGGGCCAGCTTCATGGGGAACATCTTCCCAGTAAACCCAGCAAATCTGAGTGGGATAGCTCTGCAGAAATATACTCTGAAAAGGAGCAAAGGAGTGGAAGGAGCCTCACTGTTTAGGGATAGCACTGGCACAAAAATAAAGGAGCATAAATGGTCTCAGAATACATTTAAGACAGCAAGGAGGTTTCTAACAGCCTCAAGAGTGAGGCTCTGCCCAGCCTTCAAAGAGGTGCAGTGGGAGTGGTGCTCCAGCTAAATCTAAACAGGACCTTGCTTAATCTGATCAAAATAAGAACAACAGCTTAGCATCACAGCAAAACAGAGCAGATGATTCCGCAGGCCTCTTTAGTCCCATCTCCCATATAAAAATATATATACACACACAAATATATATATGTGTGTGAATATTTATATATATGAGAAGATACATTTCTGTTACCAATTCAGGACACTACAGCTACTAAAACCCTGTATTTACAAGTCAGTGCTCTGGGCACTATAGAGTTAGCAACTTCTGTTCACCAGTCACATTGTTGTTTGAGAGTCAGTACTGGTGATAATTATTAGTTTATGGAGGAAGAAAAGAAAAATTGCTTTCCAAAACTTTCCATTTACAAACATTCATAAAGGTGCCTTAAATTCCTAAACTCTCCAGAATATCAAAACAGATGTAATGAAAAACAGAACATGCCATTATAATCTGGACACTCATCACTTTCAGAAGTTAGGGCAGGACAAGTACATCCCATACTAAGTATAAGAAATAAAATTATATCACCACTTATAGAAACAAAGCTACAATTCTTAAGGAAAATTTTTATTCACCTCAAAAGTACAAAAGGACAATTGACTTTTACAACAACTGTGGCTTTCCAAACATGCTTTCAACAGCATTAGTCATAGCATAACTATGGAAACACCAAGCTGGAAACAATTCCACCATCCCAAATCCTACTGTGTCCACATACTGCAGGAGGTCCTCTTTCAAAATTAGCTCCTTTATTCCTGTTTTAAAGTTTGATATAAATGAACTCGTATAACATCAGATAACTGCAAATGAGATGTATGTATATTAATTATCATGCCATTTGGACAACAGGTGCTTCATAGATTAATTTTAGGTATGCATTGCTAAACTTTCTCAGACTTCAAGATATAACTAGGTGAGCAGGATTAGATCTTCAGTCAGCAACTATCTGTTCAAAATTACTCACACAACACACCTGCAATATTAAAAGAAAGGACAAATGGAACACAATTCTGGAAACTGCTAGCCTAGTTACTTTATTTTGGTGCTGTAGCAACATTGAAAATATTTTGCTTACTGGCGGTTCCACATAATTTAAAGAAAAAACTTTAATATGTTAAAAATAAGGAGGGATGGAAATAAAAAGAGGGGCGGAGGATAAAGTTTCAATCACTCTTGTATTGTAATGGCTTGCTTTCAAATTAAATCATGAAAAAATAAGCAGGCTGAGCCTTCTTAAAATGTGGAGTATTGACCCAGCAGATAGTAACTATTTCAGAGAAGTCATCATAATCTATCATGCAAAGATCTAGACAGTCTTTTTTAGACACATGGATTATTGACCCTGATACACTGCCAAAAGTATTCCATCAAGTCAGAGCAGAAGCTGTGCATAAATATGTGCTAAGTATTTTTATTGCATTTAAGCAGAAAAAAGCCACCATAAAGACATAATAGATATGTATCTACAAAACCAAATGAATTTATTTATTTTTCAACATGACTAATTGTATGAGAGAATGTCGAAGACCTTTTATACACACTTTCTACTTCAAAGGAAACTGTTCAGTTACAAGAATGTAAATACAAGAAGACTCAAACTTCTGGATGCATTTTGTAGTCCTATGTGGTTTTTTTTTGCTCACACCACAGTGAGAAAAGATATATAACCCCTGTGACTTACTTTACTTTCCAGATCTGAATACACAGCATATCTTTATAGATCCCTAAAAGCTGTTTATATAAAATACATTAAACAATCGCATCACAATAAACGACAGAGAACACCACCGATCCAAGCATTCAGCAGTTCAACTTTAGCATAATACTGCACTATACCTTTATTGGAGGGAGGGGGAGGGGGGAGGGAAGGAGATAATAATAAATAAAAATCCACCAAAAGAAACAACAAAAAAACCCCACACCCTACACCCTACTGTCATCTGGAAAAATCTTTCCAAATTGTATTTTATAGAACCAATATCACCCACATCCTCTCTCGATATCAGGGGCAGCCTCCATTAACGATTTAAGTGCTCTCAATGAAAAGTAGCAGTTTCTTCTCCAATCCTGAACTCTCAGTGACCGTCACGGAAAGTAACAGTTTCCCATTCCCTGTCATCCAGTGGCATTAATAACCATCAAAACAAAACGGAACACCTTCAAGCAAATATCTGCTTCTGATTAACCTCCATCCCAATGAATTAAATTCATAAGAGACAACCTGCTGCCTTGTTTACGCCTTTTTAATATGAGGAGCAGAAGTTGGATATAAGGGTTTTGCTGCCCTTAGGGCTACGAAATATGCCTCGTGTGGCAGTGAGCCAGCTCTCGGAGGGAGCCTCCTTTGCTGTTTCTCTCACAGCTATTTTCTAATGGGTAATTTTTAAACAGATACACACAAACACACAAGTCACGACAATACAGGGTCGAGGGTTTTGGTTTTGTCTAATGTCCTGTAAGTATTTGTACTCATAATTAGGCTCTCAAGGTTTCATCCAGTTTCCGGTTGGGGTTAGTTTGTTGGTTGGTTTGTTTGTTTGTTGGATTTTAGTTGTTTGGGGTTTTTTTTAAGGTTGGGGGGGAGGGAGAAATTGTCTGGATTATTTTTCCTCCAGCTGCTTTCCCATCTATACAGCACAGCACATAAAACACCTCTCTTCAGCTTAACCGACCCAGGCTCAATTAGTGCAACATTTTGCTCACATCCAAGCAATCACTAAGGCAGAGATATTTAGTTCAGTCCTCATGTGTACTGCACAGAAACCTTTAGTTATGGGTGGAAAGAGATTTTTTTTTAAAAAAAAAAATCTCACAATGTAATTTACACAGCGTGGAAACGCCTACAAGGAGATGAAGTACCTGCACTGGGGAGATGTTCAGTTGTTCACTTCATCTTCCGTTGACAAGGAAACCAAACCGCACTTCATTCTCCAGGAAAACCTTCCACTGCCATCATTTGAAAATGTATTTATTTGTATATATGTATATATCTATCATCATCATCATCATCATGATAATAATAACCATTATAAAATACTGCCGGCAAAAGAATAAAAAAGTCAAGGTGCAAAATGTGCAAAAGTGAGGATCATCTTTTTGGCTTTCTGTTTTGCTTTGTTTATCTTTAAGGAGGAAAAAAAGTATTTAAAAATTATAACTGTAACACGCTGCAAGAAAAGTTTCACGTTATAAACAGGCATCAAAAACTGAAAAAGAAGAAAAAAACCCTGCTGATTGCACTGAGTGTCAAAAAAACCCAACAAATCCAGTAACAAAAATAATAAATATAACATCTTGCTCTGTGGCTTCCACCAGTATTGCAAGATTACAAACTCCGTGTAAACACTGCTGCAAAAGGCATTCGCAATTCCCATCTCTTTACAAAAAAGAAAAAAAACCCTTAAAAAACACCCAAAAATAAAAATAAAACACCACCAGAGAAAATCCTCTGCAAAAAGAGTTAGAAACATGCCTTTTCTCTTATCTTTTAAAAAAATATGCATCATATTTCACATCGCTTTTTTTGTGCCACAACAAAACCAGTTGCATATATAGATATATAGCTACTAAATGTATATCAGTTGTTGCTGGACTGGCAAGTCTGTATTATTAATATTATCATTTTTCATTCCCAGTGACTCCCAGCCCCAGCAGCACCTTTTGCTCACAGTTTAGTAACCATCGCATGCTAGGAAAAAAAAACTTGTCATCAGCAAAAGATCAAATCCATTTAAACAATAATCAAAGAGGAAGAAAAAAAAAAAAAAAAAAGAAGCAAAAAAAAAAAAAACCAAAAAAAAATCCCCAAAAAAACCCCAAAAGGAAGAAAAAAAAAACCAGGACAAAAAAAGGAGGACAAGATTGTCAGCGGAAAGGTACTCACCGAGCGGGAGTAAAAGGGAGGAATAAAAATGAGAGTTACTATAAAATACAGTATGGCGGTGGAAGAAGGAATGAGGCGCTTTTTTTTTTCTCTCCTCTCTAGTCTCTGCCTCCGGCAACCGCCACGTGATCCGGAGCCGGGCGGACTCGCAGCCGGGAGGGCGCAGCGGCGGCGGCGCCGGGCGCGGACCCAGCCCGGACCCAGCCCGCCCCGAGCCCGCCGCAGCCGCTCGGCTCCCGCCGCCGCCGCCGCCGCCCTGCGCTCCGCACCCGCTCCGCGGCGGCCGCCCGGCCTCGGCAGGTGCCGCTCGCACACGCACGCACACACACACACACACACACACGCACGCACACACACACACACACACACACACACGCACACACACAGACACAGTCGCACCGAGGCGCGGGCACGCAGCCGGCTGCGCGGGCGAGGTGCGGAGGCGGGCGCGTCTTGCGCGACAGCGCAACTTGCTTGTCGGCGCCGCGCGAAGTTGCCGCCCGGCGCCGCCTGTTCACCCGCCCGCCCGCCTGTTGCCCTCCCCGGGACTGGGGCCGGCGGCGGGCGGAGCGCGGAGCGGCGCCAGGGTTTGCTGGGCTTTCGGGGGGAGCGGGGGGTGCCGTGACCCAGTGGCGGCCCCAGTCCAGCACCGGGCTCCGCGGCGTGTGCGCTCGGGTTACCCCTCCTGCCTCTCCGGCGGAGGAGGCAGGGAGGGGAGGGGGTGTCGCTCACGGGGGTACCGTGTGTATACGCACGCAAGGGGGTAGCCCCGCCGCCCAGCTTGCCGTCTATACGGGGCTGCCCGCCCGAATCCCCGTGTGTGCGCGGAGGTGCCCCTCCTGCGTCTCTCTCTGCCTGCGTGCACAGGAGTAGCCCGGCACGCTGACAGGGCACGGAGGGGTACCCCCTCCTGCCACTCCAGCACAGGGGCTGCTGCGGGTGTGGGGGGTGTATGTCTGTGCGTGGAGGTGGTGCACAGGGGTTCCCCGGCTGCCACTCATGCTCCGGGTGTGTGCGCAGCTCGGAGTGTTTCCGTGTGAGCGGGGCTGCCGTTACTGTGCCACCCAGTCATGTCTGAGCAGTGTTTCTCCGTCTCCTTCCAGAGAGCGTTTTCACTTGCGCAGCGGGGGAGAGGACAAGTACCGGCAGTCCCATCTATTACTTGCTTTTGTTTTTTGGGCACGGTCCTGCTTCATGGCCCCTATCTCCTCCCATCCTTCCAGTGGCAGGGCTGTTCCTTCCCATAACAAAGTTACTCGCCGAGGTGGGAAGGAAACAGATGTTTTTGGAGGGGCTCACTCACTAGGGGATGCACTCCTGAGAGGTGGCGAGAGAGGGGTGGTGCAAGGCAGTGGGCTTGGTGGCAGGATGACCCCAAGTGGGCACGCTCCCAGGCCACCTCAGGCAGCTGCCCACAGCCTCCTCTCACGGTGATGGAAGCGGGGGTCGTTGTGCCCCAAAGCGCACGGGAGCGCCCCTGACGCAGCTCACTGGTTGCCCGGATGGCAGCTCTCTCCCTTTTCCTTTAACAGACAAGAAATACACTGGAGCAGGCGGTATGCTACTGTTGCTGAGAGTTTGCTTTTCCCTTTTTAGTTCTCCTCGCCTGTCTCCTTATTAACAAACACAGCAGTCGCAGAGAGCGACGGCTGGGGCTGAGAGCGGCTTTGCTCCGGCTCCAGCTGAAACAAGACCTGCCCACCGCCAGGCCCCGGCCTGCAGCCTCAGCTCGGCTGGCAAAGGTCATGTCCTCACTCCACTGGCCCCCAAAATTCTCGGAGCTAGCAATATCCTCCAAAAGTGAGTTAATTATTGCTCCAGCAGTAGGAGGAAGAGCAGCAAGAGACATCTGTATGAGATAAATTCATGCAGGAATAGAAACATGCATCCATAAACCAGGCGCTGTGTTGGAGGGAGAGATCTGGGAGATACTTCCCCTCTCCCTCATCCCCGCTTCTTCTTCACTTGTTTTTTTAGGGCCACTCTTTTTTCGTGTGGGTCAGGAGGCAGGAGATACAGTTAGGTTATTACTCGATAAAAATTACTCTGGCCAGTAAGAGGATGCCCTGCTATATAAAAGACTGGTGAGGGCACCAGCTTGCCTTCTTCACATCCTCACACAAAGCTTTTTCCCGTGCCCTGACCATATCTTTCTTTCACTCTTTCCTGTCCTGTATCTCTTCCCCAGTGTTTCCAGAGAATTAAAAGAAATGCTTCCTTTCTTCTTTGCTCTAAACTTCTTTTATGAAGTAGAAAAAGAACACTGGCCAAAGTTTAAATATGCATATATATAAACAGTTATATTTTCTTGCTCGCTTTTTATTTTGGCACTGAGCTTGTTCTGGCATTTCATACTGGTCCTGGTTGATCTCCCTCTGCTAAGTTTGGCTGTCAAGAGCAGAACTGTACATCTGAGAAGGTTTAAAACAAACAAACAAGGAAGGAAGTACTTAAAGATACAAAAATTTACAAGAATGAAAATGTTTAGTGTGAAAACTAACTAGCTGGTTGCCCAGAGACATAGTGGAAGCCCCATCCCTGGAGATATCCAAGCACAGGCTTGGTGGGGCTCAGAGCAACCTGATCTAGTGAAGATGTTACTGCTTACTGCAGGGGGGTTGGACCTGATGACCTCTAAAGGTCTCTTCCAACTTTACACATTCTATGATTCTATAGCTTAACTGTACAATGCTTTATATGCATATGACAATGAAATCTATTGTGTTGTCATGACAGGATCACAAAATACCATGTCTGGAGAGGTCAGGTGTGGGAGATGTATTTTCTTGGCTGTCGCACTCTGATTTTGAGTAGCATTAGATGTGATTAGATACTGCATGCAGAAATAGCAGTTCAGTGGCTGAGTGTTTTATTTTAATGATATTTAACATCAAAATATAATTGCAGTACCGAGGCTTAGATTACAATCCTATTTTGTTGTTGCTTTTCAATTTTCGTCACTGTTTATATAATTTTGAACACATATGCCTTCCTGAAATAACAATGAGAAGATGGTGCTTTAATAATCCAAAGCTATATAATAGATCTGACTGGTAAATTTGGATCACAGTAACACATATATAGGAAACTAGATCATTACATTTTGGACAATATATTTTATGTGTTATTTGTGCAGTAGATTCCAAGAACTAGGAATAAGGTGAATATGCATATATATATATGTTTTCCTTTTCAGTGTGTATATATTAATAAGTGAGTTAAAAAGTCATTATGCTACGTTTGGTACATTTGGATGTAAATACTTAAATGCACAGGGCTTAAGGGTGGGTTTAAGTCCTGGGGGCAGTGCAAGTCAACATGGGTTTATGAAAGGCAGGTCCCGCCAAACTGACCTGATTTCCTTCTATGACAAGGTGACCCATTTAGTGGATGAGGGAAAGGCTGTGGATGTAGGGTACCTGGACTTCAACAAAGCTTTTGATCCATTTCTCACAGCATTCTGCTTGAGAAACTGGCTACCACTGGCCTGGACAGGTGAACCCTCTGCTGCATAAGAAACTGGCTGGATGGCCGGGCCCAAAGCATTGCGGTAAATGAAGCTAAACCCAGTTGGAGGACAGTCATGAGTGGTGTTCCCCAGGGCTCAGTCCTGGGACCAGTCCAATTCAATATCTTTATCAGTGACCTGGATGAAGGGATTGAATGTTCCCTCAGTATGTTTGCAGACAACACTGAGCTGGGAGAAAGTGTTGATCTGCTTGAGGGTAGGGAAGCTCTTCAAAGGGATCTGAACAGGCTGGACCGATGGGCTGAGACCAGTGAGGTTCAACAAGGCCAACTGTAGAGTCCTGTATTTGGGACATAACAACCCCATGCAGCACTACAAGCTTGGGTAAGAATCTAGAAAGCTACTTGGAGAAGGACCTGGGGGGGTGTTGGTTGGCTGCAGGCTGAATATGAGCCAGCAGTGTGCCCAGGTCACCAAGAAGGCTAATAGCAGCTTGTATCAGAAGCAGCATGGCCACAAGTGATTGTGCCCCTGTACTCAGCATTGGTGAG
This sequence comes from Laterallus jamaicensis coturniculus, assembly GCA_022605575.1. Lineage (NCBI taxonomy): Eukaryota > Metazoa > Chordata > Aves > Gruiformes > Rallidae > Laterallus > Laterallus jamaicensis. The sequence goes on along the minus strand of JAKCOX010000002.1, from coordinate 62,780,629 downwards.
ACCGGACCTTGAGTACTGTGTTCAGTTTTGGGCTCCTCACTACAAGAAAGACATCGTGGTTCTGGGGCATGTCCAGAGAAAGACAACCAGGCTGGTGAAGGTGCTGGAGAGCAAACCTTATGAGGAGTGGCTGAGGAAACTAGGGTTGTTTAGCCTGGAGAAAAGGAGGCTGAGGGGGGACTTTACCACCACCTACAATTACCTGAAAGGAGGTTGTAGTGAGGTGGGTGTTGGTTTCTTTGCCCAAGTGACAGGTGATAGTACAAGGGGGAATGGCCTCAAGCTGCGCCAGGGCAGGTTCAGATTAGACATTAGAAAAAAATTCTCCACTGAAAGGGTTGTTGGGCATTGGAACAGGATGCTCGAGGAGGTGGTTGAGTCACCATCCCTGTCTGTATTTAAAAGACAGGTAGATGAGATACTTAAGGATATGGTTTAATAGCGGATAGGTACGCTTGGACTCAATGATCTCAAAGGTCTTTTCTGACCTTGTGATTCTGTGAATTGAGCCAGTCCAGACCAGGCCTAGAGACAAGACCAGGCCTAGAGACAGAGCTGAGGGGAATCCAAGCTCAGAAACTGTGACAAAATGTAGTATGTAGTGATATATATAGTTAGCATTGTGAATATTGTGAAAATAAACTGCTTCCTATGATTAGAGGGTTGGAGCAACTCCTATGAAGACAGGCTGAGAGAGTTTGGATTGTTCAGCCTGGAGAAGGCCCCAGGGAGATCTTGTAGCAGCCTTCCAGTACCTGAAGGTGCCTACAAGAAGGCTGGGGAGGAACTTTTTAGAAGGGCATGTAGTGATAGGACAGGGAGGAATGGTTTTAAATTGTAAGGGGGTAAATCTAGATTGGATATTATGACAAAATTCTTCATTAAGAGGGTGGTGAGGCACCAGAACAGGTTGCCCAGTGAGGTGGTGGATGCCCCATCTGTGGAGATGTTCAAGGCCAGGTTGGATGGGGACTTGAGCAGCGTGGTTTAGTAAGAGATGTCCCTACCCGTGGCAGGCGGTTAGAAATTGATGATCATTAAGGTCCCTTCCAACCTTAACCATTCATTCTATGATTCTATGATTCTATGACTTAATCTTAGGTTAACCCAAGGAATCACCAAAGCAGGCTTCTGTTACTTTTCTGCCTACAATCCATTAAGTTGAAGTAAGCATCAGGAAGTAAGAGCTGCAAGGAGTTTGGCAAGGATGTGTGTTTGAAATAGTTTACAAGCAAGCCAGAGCAAGCTTGGGAGAATGCTATTTTCACAGGATCCCAGAAAGCCATTATTCACCAATGTATACTTTTTGGCTACTCCTACTGGAAGTTTCCTCCAAGAGCAGTTCTACAGTTGCTATCCAGACCAAAAAGAGGGATAGTTCAGCACTTTGCCAGTGTTACAGCTTGGTTATGCACAGTGCTCAACAAAGTATACAGTATAGTAGAAGAATGCAGTGGAAAAAGAAGGAAAAGGAGCATCACTTAGATTATTTCCAGGGCATAAGTGTTCACATACAATGCAGTGCATGTAAAGTGTCTGCTGGCATTTTTTAGGCTTTTCATTTTTTCCTTCTGCAGGTCAGCAACTGAGGTCTGCTGCAACATGACTAAGAGTTATCCTTAAAATTAACCAAGAATTCTGTCCAGAAAGTGTATGGACCAGCACTTTTGTGCCTCTACCTTGGCTACCAGCACAGAGATGCTTCCAAAGGTTCCAGAAACTTTGTACTTCACCACCAGAGCTCTGTGGTTTATCCTGGACTTTCAATTCTTGTTAGTCATGCCATGCAATCCCAATATATCACATTCCTTTCCTGCACCTCTGCAGTACAACTCCCTCCCCCTCTCCCCACCCCCAACGTAGGAGCAGAAATAAGTACATGCTAAGATTACTTCATTGCCTATAATCTGTTTTTCTTGATTGTGTTTACATATTTAGGCTGTCAGCACCCGGCTGCTGGTGTATATACACCTTGCTTTGGCAATTTCCTTCCTTTTCTACTGATGTTAGTATTGGAGAAATGCTTACCTTTTTTCTTTTTTCTTTTTTCCTTTTTTTTTAACATCACTTGCATTGCCCTCACGCTTCCCTAAAATAAAGAGGCTTCTCTTTGCAGGTAGTAAGCAGTTCATTGGAGTCCAGCACTAACAACACATTGGCTTTGCACAGTTCCATCAGCATGACTCAGCAGCCTGCAAACCACAGCTCAAGTTGCAAACAGTTCCTTGCATATCCTATTGCACTGACAGAAGTCAGCTAAAACAATACCAGATCCAAAACCAGCAACAGTAGTAATAGTAGCAATAATGATAAAGTAATTAGTGGTCCTTTTTGCAGATACACCTGCCTGACACTGTTTTAATGTCTAATTTGTACGTAATCCCTTTGAGATCATTTGCTATAACTAGAGGCTTGTAAGGTTGTGGGGTCTTTTTGTTTGTACATGTTTGTATTTACCATGACAACAGGAAAGGGAAAAGTAGTTGACTGACAATAAATGCTCAATGAAAGAACCACTTGAAGTTAGCCAAGGTATTAAGACTGTTTAACTGTTAAAGGAAAACAAAACTGCATTTCTCAAACTTTCAAGTTAATACTGAGTTAGCTATGAACATTTAAATCCATCAGTCTTGCTTTTGTTTTGATTATGTTGCTATACCTTAGAAAACACCAAAATGAATTACTTAGCATTTTTATAATCAACTCCAGTCCAGTACGGGATACTACTTTAGACTGAGACATATTTCTAAAAGATTTTCCCTTCACCTTTTTTTCTCTGCATGATATAATGTGTTGTTATTGTTGTAATTGCTTTTTTTTCTAGAGAATACTGTTTAATTTTCACCAAATTCTGCAATTTTTCTCCTACTTGTCTTGCAGTGCTTTAAAGATACTGACTGCATTTATCTATATAGTGAAACTAACTCATTTCTATTATCACCTTTTCAGCTGAAATTTCCAAGTGACAGAGAACAATGCAGGTAAAAAAGTCCAGTAATAAATGATGGAAGAAATAAAAGCAAAGCAGCTCTGTTTAAAAGAGGGCAAATAAAGTACCTGAATGTTACACCCGCTGTGTAGGGGAATGGAATAGAAAATAGGAAATCTTCAACACTTTAGTGGCATGCTTTTTAACTTCTTTTGTTAGGTTAGAGGGAGTTTTGAGAAGGAGGAATTTTTAACTATTAAATTTTTGGTACTTTGGAAGGTTGGATCTCTCATCCCTTGTGTACTATGCTTTTTGAAATATTCATGGTCAGACCACACATCATATGACAAGGGTTTTTTTATTACTATTTTAATATGCTATTTTATATAAATAAATAAAAAAGACATCTACATTAAAAATCAGTGAGAATCTTGTGTACCCCCAGAATCTTCCTAGATTCAAAATTTTTGTCTTCTGCCCTTTTAATTTATTTTCTTGATAGATTAATGAATACACCTTATAATGAGTATGCTTTGGTTTGTGAGTTTTGCAATAAATAAGTCTGGGAACAGTGTGAGATAAGGCAGTTTATGATCAAATTCACTGATCTGCACCATCTGTTCATAGGCATTAATTTTCTATATGACAATTTGTCTGTACAAAGATAATTCAAAACCTACTTCAAAGTTTCATTGTTGATTTGATTTTTGGTTTTGTTTTTTCTTTTCAGTTGTGGCGCATCAATCAGAATTAAATCATGGCTGGTGACTGGCACTTATGGTTGAACATAATGACACTGAAAGCTGAAAGGATTTATAGGGTTAATCAGACAAAAGTGGAGATTTTGTCTTTGCAAGAACAAGAAGTAACACAGGAATATATAGTTCAGAAGATTAAAAAGAGAGACCAAAATAAGAACGTTAAATTTTTATGGCAATTTGACAAATGGAATTCAAGAGATTTAAATAAAAAAACCAACATCTAAACTGAGAAACCTGACTTTGGATAGAAGAGCTTTGCCTCCTGGGAATCAGATCCCACATGCTAAGTTGGACAAATAAAATATGAACAAATATATTAATCTTTCTAAGTCTATTTTAAGTGACTCAGCAAGCATAACATGCCTTTGTGTCAGCCAGAACTTGGTTTACCATCCAAGGATTTATTTCCCTAAATTTATAACAATCCTTGTTCTTCTTCAACGACTTCAGTTTTCAGTGTCCTCCTTCATTAAAGGGCAGTGTTTTTCATCCCGAGTACCATTTGTGGGTATTTGTTGTGGGTTTGCATGGCTGGGTTCTGGTGGAGGTTGGGGCTGGGGGGCTGTAGGGGGGCTTCTGCAAGAAGCAACCAGAAGCCCTCTGGAGGCCCCAGAGAGCAAACACCAGCCGGCTCAAGTCCTGACCCACAGCTGATGGAGGCCGAGCCCATCAGCAACAGTCACAGAGTCTCTGTGAATCACATTTAAGAGAAAAAAAAAATGCAAGCAGATGCTTTTTGCCACCAGAGAAGGGAGTGAGATGTAAGAAACTGTGCAGACACCAAGGTCAGTGCAGAAGGGTGGGGAGGAGGAGCTCCAGGCACCAGGGAGAGGGAGATTCTCCTGCAGCCAGTGGAGAAGACCATGGTGAAGCAGGCTGTCGTCCTGCAACCCATGGAAGATGATGGGGAGCAGAGACCCTACCTGCAGCCCATGAAGGACCCCACACTGAAGCAGGTGGGAACACATGAAGATGCTGTGACCCACGTTGGTATGAGTTCCTGGCAGAACCTGTAGCCTGTGGGGAGAGGCCCACACCAGAGCGGGTTTGCTTTGCAGGAGGCTTGTGACTCAGTGGGCAACCAGGCTGGAGCAGTCTGGGCCTGAGAGACTGAGAGATATTCTATGATTTTATGACTGCACCCCACAGAAGTGACCCACGCTGGGGCAGCTGGTGAAGAGCTAAAGCCCCAGGGTTAAACCACCACAGAATTTATGTGACTATACAGCTGGTTGTTGTCATAATGATTGTGCACTAAGAGGTGAAATAAGGTTGCATAGGCAAGTCTAATCCAGGAATTTCCTGAAAGACAAAATGGTTATTTGCATTCCACTGTTTATAAACATCACTTTGTGTGCAGGAAATGCACATATATCCATACAAAGGTGCAACTGCATTGCAATGCCTATTCTACCATTTCCTTTTTTTTTTTTTTTTGACCCTGTGTTCTAGTTATGAACAGGAGCTAATCTTAGCTACCTAACAAGATCTGACATGATCGCAGTCCACAGCAGTGTGGCTGGAAGCTAGAGGTTTTTTGTGTGTGTTGTTTAATTGATGTGTTGTCCTGGAGAGGATTTGAAATATCATGAATCACAGAATCACAGAATCACAGAATCACAGAATCTTAGGGGTTGGAAGGGACCTCAAGAGATCTTCGGGTCCAACCCCCCTGCCAAAGCAGGCTCCCTATCTCATATTACATAGATAGGCATCCAGACGAGACTTGAATATCTCCAGAGAAGGAGACTCCACCACCTCCCTGGGCAGCCTATTCCACTGCTCTGTCACCCTCACTGTGAAAAAGTTCTTCCGCATGTTGGTGTGGAACTTCCTGTGCTCCAGCTTACAGCCATTGCCCCTAGTCCTGTCCCCACTGACCACTGAAAAGGGGCTGGCCAATTCCCCCTGCCACCCATGTCTAAGATACTTGTAAACACTAATTAGGTCCCCCCTAAGTCTTCTTTTTTCCAGGCTGAACAGACCCAGCTCACTCAACCTTTCCTCATAGGGGAGATGTTCCAGACCCCTAATCATCTTTGTCGCCCTTCTCTGGACTCTCTCCAGAAGGTCCCTGTCTTTTCTATACCAGGGAGCCCAGAACTGGACACAGTATTCCAGGTGGGGCCTGACCAATGCAGAGTAGAGGGGGAGGATCACCTCCTTCGACCTGCTGGACACACTCTTCCTGATGCATCCCAGGATCCCATTGGCTCTCTTGGCCACCAGGGCACACTGCTGGCTCATAGCCAACCTGTCATCAACCAGGACCCCTAGGTCCTTCTCCATAGAGCTCTTCTCCAACAGGTCATCCCCCAGCCTGTACTGATACAGTCGGTTATTCCTCCCCAGGTGCAAGACTTTACACTTGCTTTTGTTGAATTTCATTAGATTTCTCCCTGCCCAGCTCTCCAGTCTGTCCAGGTCTCGCTGGATGGCAGCGCAGTGTTCCTGCGTGTCAGCCACTCCTCCCAGTTTTGTATCATCGGCATACTTGCTGAGGGTGGATGCTATTCCCTCATCAAGGTCGTCAATGAAGATATTAAACAGGACTGGACCCAACACTGAGCCCTGGGGAACACCGCTAGTCACAGGCCTCCATTCAGATTCTACTCCACTGATCACGACCCTCTGAGCCCGGTCTGACAGCCAGTTCTCAACCCACCTCACTGTCCACTCGTCTATCCCTTGTTTCCTCAGCTTCTCTATCAGGATGTTGTGGGAGACAGTATCGAAAGCCTTGCTAAAGTCGAGGTAGATGACATCCACTGCTCTCCCTCCATCCACCCAGTTGGTAATAACATCATAGAAGGCTATGAGATTGGTCGAGCACGATCTCCCCTTGGTGAATCCATGCTGACTATTCCTCATGACCTTCTTCTCTTCCAGTTGTTTGGAGATGGCATCCAAAACAAGCTGTTCCATCACCTTTCCAGGGACAGAGGTGAGGCTGACTGGCCTATAGTTACTGGGATCCTCCTTCTTGCCTTTTTTAAAGACTGGAGTGACATTGGCTATCCTCCAATCTTCAGGCACTTCTCCTGTAGTCCAGGATCTGTCAAAGATGATAGAGAGCGGCTCCGCAATCACCTCCGCCAGCTCTCTCAGCACACGTGGGTGTATCCCATCCGGGCCCATGGATTTGTGTGCATCCATTCCTTTGAGTCGCTCCTGGACCACCCCTACCTCTACTAGAGGGGAGCCATTCGTTCCCCAACCACTCGTTCCCCAACCACTCCTACTTACATCTGGGATATGTGAGTCCTGAGAAGCCTTCGGAGTAAAGACCGAGGCAAAGAAGGCATTAAGTATCTCCACCTTCTCATCATCTCCCGTCACCAAGACACCCGCCTCATTCAACAAGGGACCTACATTATCCCTGGTCATCCTTTTACTATTTACATACCTGAAAAAGCTCTTTTTGTTGTCCTTTATGTCCCTTGCCAGCTTAATTTCTAAGCAGGCCTTAGCCCTCCTAGTTGCATCCCTACAGGCCCTGGCCACATCCTTATATTCATCCCATGATCTCAGACCCTGTTTCCACAGTTTATAGGTTTTCTGCTTCCCTTTGAGTTTACTCATGAGTTCCCTGCTTATCCACGCAGGTCTTCTACCTCTCTTTCCCGATTTCTTACTCAAAGGGATGCACCTATTCTGCGCTTGGAAGAAGTGCTGTTTGAATGTTAGCCAGCACTCGCAGGCTCCCATTCCTTCAAACAGAGCAGCCCATGGGATAGCCCCTATTTGATTTCGGAGGAGATCAAAGTTAGCTCTTCCAAAATTCAGGGTAGCTATCCTACTTTTTGGCTTGCCTCTTCCACTCAGGATCTTGAACTCGACCATTTCATGGTCGCTTTGTCCTAAGCTGCCCCCGACCTTCACTTCACTGACGAGCCCGTCCTTGTTAGTAAAAACAAGGTCAAGTACCCGCCCTCCCCTAGTAGGTTCCTGCACCATCTGTATCAGGAAGTTGTCTTCCATATACTGCAGAAATTGTCTGGACTGCATACGACTGGCCGTATTGCTTGCCCAGCAAATATCTGGGTAGTTGAAGTCCCCCATAAGGACCAGCGCCTGCGATCTTGAGGCTTCTTCCAATTGCTTATAAAATTCATTATCAACCCGCTCCTCTTGATCAGGGGGCCTGTAGTACACGCCCACGACTATGTCACCCAAACTGGCCTGCCTTTTAATTCTTACCCACAAGCTCTCGACAAACGGTTCATCCCTACCCAGGTGGAGCTCAATACATTCTAGGTGCTCTCTAACATAAAGAGCAACTCCTCCACCTCGTCTCCCTAGTCTATCTTTCCTAAAAAGCACGTAGCCATCCATGGTAGCGTGCCAGTCATCCAGGCTGTCCCACCACGTCTCAGTGATCGCAATGAGATCGTGGCCCTGTGACCGCACAAAGATCTCTAATTCTTCTTGTTTGTTCCCCATGCTACGTGCGTTTGTGTATAGGCACTCAGTGTAAGGCTGTAGGCAAAGTACAGGTAAAGGACTCCTTCAAAATAAAATTACATAAAATTTAACTTTTTTTAAATGGAAAGAGAATTTTTAATAGAGGTGTGTCTGACTCTAACCTCATCTGCCCTGCATAAATGCAGAGTATATCTAGACAGGGGAAAACTTACTCTATAATTACATCAGGAAAGTTGAGTTCAGTAGTTTTGAAAACATATATCAGCATGCTGAGTAGCATTTATTAATTTATTTTCTCTTATATTTATCCTGAATAACTCAAGCCCTTTTTCACAATTACAACTTCTTTTCTCCATCTCCTACTTATCAAGTATAATGTTCTAGGACAGCATCCCATTGGTCATTTCAGGTAAATTGTTAGCCTATGAGACCATCTAGAAATCTGTACAAGACAGATTTCCCTCACCCCCTCCCCCAGCATTAAGATTTTTTGGGTTTTGTGTTTGGCTCTCTCCTACAGCTAAATCTCTGCACTGCCGCATTTCCTTGAACACCTTGCAGCTTCTAAGTGACTCATGCAACACACTCCCTTCCCTCTAGCCAACATAGAGAAAGCCTGGAAAACTCTGCTTGGAAATGATCCTCCTTCTAGCTTACATCACAAAGTATTTCCATTACAGGATAATGCCCAAAGGCACAATCCAGCCTGAAATACATAGTCATCATGAAACATACAAATACAATTGCTCTTAACAGAAATTGTATATCTAGAATCATTTACAATTCTAAAATTCTAAAACCTTTCCAAACTTTTAATTTTTTTGTTTGTTTTTGGGTTTGGGTTTCTGGCAGTAATTGTATTTTATGTGAATGGACCTTTATAAGCAAACAGAGCAAACAGAGACAAAATATACAAAAACATCCAAATAAATTCCATTATTTTCTATGAGATTAAAGCAGTAGTTTCAGCACCAATGAATCTTGGAAAATATTAAATTCTACCAGCTCCTTTAGATAAGTAATTGTTGCAAAAGACCATTACTACTTAATTCAGTTTATAATCTACTTACCAATTATTGTCCAAACACCATCTCCCCTCAACAGAAAATCTCGAAATTTACAATATATGTTCCAGCCAAAAAAAAAAATTGCTTGTGTAATCACCATTTATGTAAGAAACTGGTGTCATCTGATCTTCAGGAACTCCCAGTGACCATGATGTTGTTATGGGGATCCAACCCTTGTGAGGATCATGCATGTGCTGCTCAAGAGCATTACCAATTTGATACTGAAAAAAAAATATACTTTTCTGTTAAAATACCTCTCTCTATGAGAAAAGAAGTTTGTGCTCACCCTGTAATGAGTAACTTTGCAATTGTAATATCAGCTAAAGAAGCAAGCACTTAGTAAACATGCGATATTTTTTTCTTACTTTCTCACACTTGCCTAATATTTTTTCCACTGTATTCCACAGCACAACTGCAAGTTAGAATAAAATGCATTTCTATTCATATATTCCTCTCTCATCTACAGACTATCTTACTTATCTGTTCCAAAAGGAAGTATATATTCTTGGTTTATAGTGATGCTGATAGGGAGTTACACTGCAGCTTGGAAAGAATAATATAAACCAGGAGAAACCTGGGTTCTGGTGACCATTTTATGAATGAAAATTACAAAAAGAGAGGAAGGAGGAAAGGAGGAAATCTGGAAAAAATGAGCCAGTCTGAAGACTGCCAAGTATAATACTTGATGTATTACATTTGTAATGTAATGTTGATAATGTAAGCAATCTGCTAGAAATACTAATTATTGATGGTTTCTAGAATCATAATTAGAATATAAGCATTCGTATAATTTGTAGCAACAAATAAATATGTGCTCTGTAAATATGATGTTCATTTGTCACAACAAAATGACATTTCCATCCCCCATCTACATGTTGCAATTGTCTGCATGTAAGAAGCATAGTCTCTGATTTTTACCTGATATTAAAATCTTCCATTTATAAAAAAACTGTATATCAATATGGAAAACAATTTAACTTTAAATACAAGCATTTATATATAAGCATTTTTAAGTATCCACTTTAATTTTATGGTTTAAAATAATGCACATACACATAATGGAGAAGAAAAGCATACATTCAAGATATTTCAATCTGTAGGAAAACAAGGTTCTTAAAAATAACAGGAATCTCAGTATTGCATGCATTCATTTAAGTGATCTTCATACAAGTAGCAGTATTGATTTGAAGTGAATGCTTTTGTGAGTAAACACTACTTATATTATTAAAAATTTACAGGAATATTTTCAAACTCAGCAGAAATCCCTTTTGGTCCCACCACTACTTCAAGCTATGGGAGGAATTTTTACAATGTAGATTGCCATTAGCTTTTTAAAGCTGGATACACTCTTATACATTCATCAACATGTAATGTAAGATACTTACTTTAAAATGAGTTTGAGGTTTAAAGAGGAAGTAGTGATAGAGGAATAAAGAAATGAAATGAGTAAAGGCTTTCTCATTATATGTTTTGTCTGTCCCTTTTTTTTTTCTTTGATTTAGTTTTGTTTCTTTGAGGATGAGGCCAGGAGTTAATAAATTAGGCTATTGGTAGGCATGCCACTCTGACTTCAGCCTAGACAGGGCAACTAGCTAACCCTCATGGCTATTTATCTCTGCTTCCCCATCTCTCTCCTGCTAGAGATTTCTCAACTACAGCAAAATAACTACTTATGCAGTTGATGTGGTTTTGTCAAAAGGATCCCAATTTTTTAAAACACCGTTAAAAGTATTTAAGTCTATAAGGATCACTAAATACTAGCTATACATGGGGCTATGCTGGGAAGTCTGGTGAGAATTAGTGGTGACAGGCAATCATCTTGCAGATGACAACATTCTCATTGTATATCCAGACAGAATGTTTAAATATACTTATTTTATTTATTTATTTATTTAAAATAAAGGGATCTGAAGCATAATGGAAGGTATAGACTCAAGAAATCCAAAGAAAAATTGGAGAAGGTTAAGCACTAGAGGAAGAGGTTTGATTTTGGATAATAAGCCACCAAATAACTTGCAAAATGGTTTAGATGATAAGTAGGCTGCATTTTTTTCAATGTCTTTTTGAACATTTTTGAGAGAGAGAGAGAAAGAGAGAGAAAATAAACCAAGTAATAGAGGTTAGGGAGAAGCTGCAGAGATATAGGTGACATCTGTAAGAATTGGAGGAAAAAGGATAGAGAATTAAAGCCAAGAGGAAGTCATGAATGCAAATATGGGAGAAGCACTTGAGAAAGTTAAGGAGTAAAAGAATTAGTACTTACATTAGAAATTGCCTGGAGCAGAAGAAGTGAAAGATTTTAGGTCAGGCCACGGGCAATTCTACTAAAATGAGCATGGAAAGGAATTTTTGAATTAAAAATTGCAGTAAAGTAAAAAAGTTGGTAATCACAGAAACTATGTGAAAGTTTTGAGAAGATAAGCAGTGCAGTGGAGGATATTGACCTGATAATAAAAATGGAGTGTGCCTCACAGTGGTAATATTCCTCTTGATAATTTCCTAGAGATTGCCAGTTGGCATTTTTAGAAAGGTAAAGTAGAAAGTCATAGGTTGTAAGGTATTCATCTATGTCTGCTGAGATTTTACATGGTCTCAGAATGTGCATGGCGCTTAATAGACTTGGTCAGGAGACAGTACAGTTGGCAACAGGATAGGAGTCAGGAACACAAGTTGCCTTAGTAATGTCTGTGTTGTGTAGCTGTAAGTTATTGAATTGGCAAATGGAAGAGTAAAAGGAATTTCATTTTATTTGATTTATGAATCAGTAACTCCTTACCATGGCAGCCGAATCCCTTAAAATATTTAAATTTGCTTTTGTAATCTGTTCAAAGACTAAAGCTCTCTATTGTTTTCCCTTTTCCAAAGACAAGGAACAATCATAAAGTATGTCTCAGGAGTATCTACAATTCCCAGAGTTTGAGGCTGCATAAATGAGAGTAAAAAGCTTTCTTCAGTCTGATGGAATCCCCTCTGAATCTGCTGGCTGAATGCAAAATAAGCGTGCATGGAAAAAGCACCACTCTTTAACAGTCTTTTCAGTAAGGATTGGGTTCTGGCTCACACATCTGTTGGCTTCACAAGTAATTTTAGCAATTTATTCATAGATGAATACATCTTTACAGAGAAAGAGAAATTTACAGTGCATGTCTTTTCAGCGCATGTCCTATGTGTGTGAACAAATTCAATAGCTCCTTTTTGCTAGGGTGTAATTCTTTAAGATTTACTGTAATTAGTCCTGTGCAAATCTATTGCACAGAAAAGCATGCAATGCATTTCTATAACCTGCCGATGCATTGTTATAAATGGTAGAAGGACTGGAAAATTATTAGATCGTTAGAACAAATCGAAGAACATAGCATGGAGCTGATTTTCAGGTCTTTCTCTCTCTTGCCACATATCATTTTTCCTTACTCAAATGACCCATAATCTCTCCTGTAACAGGCATATACATCGGTTGCAGCAAAGAAAGGGAAATAGCATCTTCAGTGTTTTCTACTTCAACTAGCACCAGCTTGTGACAATGGAAATACTTTCCTGTTTGGCTTTTTCCTACTAAGTGGACTTGAATCACACATCATAGTACACACTATCTGAAAGCAGTGCATGTACAGCCCAGGAAATTGTTTACTTCCTCAGGGATAATTTTGTGTTTGTAAATAGGACACTTCAATATCTACATGTGAGACCTACAGATTATATGGTGATTCTTCTAGGGGACACAAAAACCTGGGGTTTTTTTATTTTTAAAATATTGGAGGTATTCTTGCTGTACACTTTATTTGGAAAGTGAATCTTCTAGTATAGGCAATGCTACATTTCTACTTGTTTTGTCATGAACATTGGGTTGGGACTCTCAAACATTGCAGAAACTATAGCCTTTAGTTAAGACTGTGCATAGATAAATATACTAGGCACAGCATGTGAAGATATTAAATACATACAGAGCATGTCAATATTATGCCTCACTTTCGGTACTGGTAGTACACTAGTTTCCCTTTATGGGAAATTGTGTTGTAGAAAGCTGGAAACAAGTGGCATTTGACAGATTCCAGGACAAAATCTGCGTCTTCCCTCCAAAAAGGGGATGTGGCAAACAAGAAGTACTCTACTACGTATTTCCCTTCTTTGAAGAGCAGAGTAAATAAAAGATTATGAACTCTTAGCTGCCTGAGAAACCCTACCTTGATACTTTGTTTCAGCAAGCAAAGGTAAGACTGCATGGGAGGTATAGTCAATGTCTTTCAAGACAGACGTCTTTGGAGTTCCAGTCTTATTAATGGGAAAACATGCCCTGGTAAACGTTGTACCTCTGTAAGGGTGTATAAAGGGAATAGACTTTTCAACCAGACCTGCAATTCTTACTGAAATCTTGCTAGAGTTTTTTTGTAGACCTGTGTAGTTCATCAATTGTGTATAGCACTACAGCAATGTTTTTCTTTACTTTTGATCAGTGGCAGGGATGCTGCCTGCCTTTGGGAGCCCTCTCTGTACGTGCCAATGGTACAGCTCTCCTTTATGCGAACTTGTTCAGCTGAGCCAACATAATGACAGTTTCTACAGAAGGGCAGAGAGGAAGGTGTCACATCCAACCCCTCACTCATCCAAAGGTGCTGTCAAAACGTTAGAATTTAATCTTTGAGATTAGTGCTTAAAAAACTCAGAGCTCTAGAGTTTGGATTTAGGCTTCATAAAAGTCAACCTATGTAATTATTTGAAAGCTCAGTGGTCAAACCCAAAAAGCTCAGATTTCAGCTGAGTGTAGCTTTTAATAAAGATATTTTGTCATTTCTATATATGCGCAATAACATAGAGTAGAATTACTGACTGAATGGGTATATTTTCCTGACGATAAGAACCGATAAATCAGTTAAATGCATTAACTGGCATATAAAACTTTTAATTATGTTATTCATGAGGCAACTGCCTAGTCTCTGTGTGCAGAATATGCTTGTGACAAGAAGGAATAATCAAAGACAGCTCATATATGTATAGATCAATGCTTGAAGTTCCCGACTGTAGTGAACAGTCTCTGAGAAACTGAGCGCTGTGCAGGAAAACAGATGAGTTCAGACTTACTTGTATACATTTGAGGTTTTAAAAGTTTTAATGAAAGACGGGGTTTCTTTGATTCTTTCTTAACATTCTGTTAGGAGTTTTAATAAGCATATATTTGCGTTGCTTTTTGGAAAAGAAGCAACAGCTTGTACTCCTTGATTGGCATACATTTTAAGATGGAATGTCAAAATCAGATAATAATTTCTCTAAATGTGTTTATCGAGTCTTTACAGATTTTTTTTTAGACAGCTTGTGGTGTGAAAATAAAGCTGGATATTTGAAAGTGTCAGTAAACCTCTGCTTCTTGTGGGATGGTTTCAGATTGCTGGAATTTAGTTGACTGAATTTTGTTGTGATGTCTTGAATCAGTGATGATGGGCATATGCACTCGAACAGCTGAAACTGAAAATTTTGAAAAATATATTTTCATAAACCCCACTATGCTATAGTTTATAATAGCTAATTTATTATAGCTAATAATTTGAACATTTTTTTTCCCAGTACATTTATGAAACTTCACAACTACTGGTCAGGTCTTAAATTCAAGAAAAACCCCTTCTCTTCTGTTCTACATAGTCACTTGCTTGCTTATACTCACTGCTTGCTTTCATGTATTTCAGCTGTCTGTATGAGATAGGTGCTGATTCATAAAATGCCATATGTCTAAATGTCATCTCTGATTTTACTACTGTTTCTGCAAAGTGTGATGTTGAATATTTGGCTATGCTGCATTTAGATAAATAGTATGGAACCATCTTTCCACCATAAATTAAATTGCATTTGGTCTGATGTAAATGAAAGCAGACTCTGGGTTGTTTCAGTCAAAGAAATCTCTTGTTTTATAATGTCTTCTATAGTGAGCTCACTTTCGCTATATGAGTTTCTAGCACACTGCTAATTCTTAGATCTTGGTGTTCGCGGTGACATTACTGGATTCAAGAGGGGAAAATATTAGGAGAGAAGGAGATGAACTGTGAGATTTCCATTGTGTGGAATATTTCTTGGGGTGTGGGGCTGTTGGTCTCATTATACAACACCAAGAACTTTTAAAATAGGAGCTTTTATGTATTAGGCTCCTTACGTGCATATTTAAATGCTTGAATTAATTTAATGGTCTAGTAACTCTTTACAAATTTACAGTTTAATCTATTCACCTCATTCTAGTGGAAACAAGATTCAGTCAACCAAAGTTTTGCATTCTTATCCAAAGGTCTGTGGGTTTTTTGGTTGGTTTCTTTAGGTTTTTTGTTATGGTAAGACGCAACTGTGCAAATAAAATAATGTTAAAATGATTGTCCTGGTTCTGGCCAGGCCAGATTTATCCTACCCAAGTAGCCAGCACAGGTGAGTTGAGTTAACCCCAAGCTGCTTTACACACCAACTTGACACCACATAAAAGTGCATGGTTGGAGAGGGGGTGCTCCTGAGTGTCTCCAGGGCAGTCTGATTGTGGCTGGAGCATTAGGTCAGCCTTCTTGTTGGGTCGGTCCTTTATCTTTGGGTCAGTTAGGTACTCTGTGTTATCACTGGGTGTGAGTGAAACTTGCCCTGGGCTGTTACTGTTTCATGGTGCTTTTGTCAGTAAACTGTCCTTATCCCAACCCACAGAGGCTCTGTCTGTTTCTTCTCCTGGAGTGAGTGAGCTGTGTGTGGTGCTTAGCCACTGACTGGGGCTGAACCACAACTATATTGTTTGAGGTACAGAGAAAGTGTTACTTAACGCATCTTCACCTTAAAGTTTCTTACTATAATCCTTTTCTCTCTTCTACTTAATGTCTGAATCACAAAAGTAAATCTAACTTTCAGGAGCAAGATTCATTAGATCACACTATTATTTTCTTATTGTAGTACTTCTTGTTTATTAATTTTCATGTTAATACCTATAAAATCACACAGGTGGTGATCTAAATCAGTTTCTGTTTGACAAGCTGTTAGAGTTAGAATCACAGAATCATAGAGTGTGTTATACAGGTCATCTAGTTCCACCCCCTGCAGTAAGCAGGGACATGTTTAGATTTAGGTTCTTTGTTAACTTCTGTGATAAATTGTCTAGTTCATCAATACTCAAACAGTAGAGAAGTGAAAGACAGTAGATGAAAACAGGAGAAGTTGCTAGAAGATTTAAAAAAAAAAGTTGGAGAGGAATCTTTACAAGTGGTGGATTTTCTTCAGCTGGAAGTTAAAATACAAGTGTTTGCATTGCTGAAGGAAAGACAGGATTTAATATGGCACTCTTAAGAATATTTTCCTAGAACAAAGTGTCCTTGAATAGTTGTGATTAAAAATCATTGTCTGTTACATGTGATTTCTGCATGGAACTTTTTTCAGCATCAAGTTACTTAGAAAAACAAAATTCTTCAGGTTCTGTGACTTTGAAAAGGCTGCAAAAATATGTTTGAAAGGAATAAGTTTATTATTTTCAAAAGAAATATATGGATATTATTATCACTATGCCTTTAAAGAATATAATCAAATTAACACAATGCTCTTAATGTGTTATGAATTTGACAGCATTTGCATGAAGTTAATGTTACATCTAGAAAGGAGGAACCTCTTATAAAAATGGTTGACATTAACATGGATGTCCTTTTTCATAAGAATAACTTATTGAATAATACTTCAACGACTACTTCTCATTTATATCCCTGCATTGTGTAGGAAAAAACTCCATACTTCTTACTTTCCAGCTGGCCAGTCCCTGTTCATTTGGCCAGTCTCTGCCAGATCCCTGTAGAGAGAAACGGCAGTGTTCAGGCTTTTCTAAAAAAGCCTTGATTGCCTAATTCCTGCCAGACCTTCACATACTGCCCTTTTGTCTTCTAAATCTAAATAGATTCTCATATTTAAAGGTGGGAAAGAAAATAAGATTTAAAAAGGTAGGTGTTAAACAGATAAAAACAGAAATTAAGTTTCCTTTTGGTTACATGACAGGTATCACAAAGATTCAACCCCTCAATTTTTTATTTTATTCCATAGAGAATCCTGTCCATAGCAGAGCATACAGCAGTGCTGCAACCAGGCAAAATGATTTGTGATGAACACTCATTTTGAAGGGAGAAGGTGAAACTCTTCTGAATTATTGAGAAGGGCAGAGTGATCAAACAGGCTTTTTCTAAGGAACTTCTATCACTTCTGTTCTACTTTCAGAGTCTCGTTTTATTTCATTGTGAATATTTTGCATTTGTGAAGTGCCTACCACTGTGGTATGTGAAGCCATGAAAATAGCAATTGGATTAAAACTGTGAAAGGCCCAGGCAAATCAAAGGGTTTAAGTAAAGTGATTCATACACCCAAACTCAAGAGGCTGTCCCTCAAGGAATAACATTATTTAATCACTGAATTATTTATGTCATTTCTCTTTTTCTGGATTTCACCTGTGTGTCCCGGGGGAATTTGAAGCCATAGAACATTAGATAAAGATATCATGTGGCTTTAGTCTTGCTATAGGTACTGTCCCGATCTGGTAGGCTGTGGGAGGTCTCCTGTGCCTTCTGCTTCCCTACCTCCAGTTTCTCCAGCTGTGTGGCACTAGTCCTCTCGAAGTCCTCATCTCCAGCAATTCATTATTCAGTGCCCACAATCAACACAATCTTCTTAACCACATCTGATCACCACTTAGAGTGAGACACAGTCAAAACACTGATAGACTAATTCCTCTCTATAGGAGAAATAGAAAAGGAGGTGCAGTGTGTGGTGGGGAGAAGAAACCAAACTCTGTCTGGTGCTACAGTTATAGTCAGGAGATGGAAGTCCTACAAAGGGACTAAAATTGTAGAGATCTGCATTCTGACACCTCCCAAAACTTCACTGAGCCCTCAACATTCAGAGAAATACTGATATAGCATCACAGTATCTGACAATACTTTTGTGTAGCAGCATCATGAAAGATTCAGACAGTAACATCCAAAACTGCTAAAAATAATGCTTATCAATCCCTATAGTTCTTTTGGCCTTGAAAATAAACTGTGTGCAAACATTTATGGTATTTACAGCATTGATTCCCAAAACAAAGTAATCTAAGATCTGAGGCATTTCAAGATGCTTATTGTGGAAGTGGATATTCAGTGACCTCCAAACAATAACTTGTTCAGTGCAGCTACAAGTAAGCAAAATATCATTATTCTCTGATTATCCAGATCCAGAAATAAAATACAAAATATGGGAAAAAGAGGAATGTATTGCAAATTTAAGTGAGATTAAGAAATAGAATCTACCTTAAACCCCTCTGATGCTAGGGTTTTTTCAACCAAACTTTACAATAGCTGTTAACTTTATTTGATTGAAAATCAAGTCAATGGGATTAACTGCTCAAAAGTGGGAGGCAAAGCTGAACCTTAAGTGCAGGAATACATTTTTTTTAAATGGCATTTATGAATTCAAAAAGAATATTGAAATTAATTTGACGTAAAAAATCCACGTTAAACAGATGTTATTATATAATCAAGAAATTTGTGAGAAAATAGATGAAAATTAGTTTTAACATGCCTAATGAAGCAAAGAAGCTTAGAAGAAATCCCCCCCCAATTCATTCACAAAGAACAAAGAAAGCAATTGCTCTTTCAAGGTATGTCAGCTGTTGTTTTGTACACTTGTTAATTATCTTGTTTTACAAAAGTAAAGATTAACAGTTGTATTTTTCTGAAGTTCTGATGGATTTAATTATATTTGGTAAAATTCTCCTCTGTGTATAAAGCCAGAACAATCTTTCCACATAGATTCCTTCCTCACTTTCCTTATATATTTATTTTTGCAATTTCCAGTTTGAACTCTGGGAAGGTTATTAAGGGCAAAACCACATGACTAGAAAAGCATCCTTCCGTACTGCAGTTCCTACCATAGAATTTGTGACTTATTTATTGGAAGGGGTGATAGGACCATAGGGAGATTCCAGAATCTTTCTTGTTTTGCCAAAATACACTGGGGGCATTAAAATTAAACTATAAATTCTTAATTTGGGGAAATTTGTTTGAGAAGTCAGCCATTATTCTTAATTTCAACTTCTGCTAGAAGGCTAAAGTACAAAGCAGGTTAATTCTGACTGAAATCTGTGCATTTAGGAGGTATCTTTTGTGTATATTCACATTTTTTATTTATTCACACCTTACGTAATGAATTACTAGCTTCATTAGTTTGATAAAAACACTTCAGAAAATGCATAGGCCAAAATACATTGCTTTCTCTGACTTTCTATAAGAGTCTTTGCTATCTTTTTATAGGTCAGCTGCATGGTGATATTGACAAACTTAAAAATAATCTTTAAAATTCCCCAAACCACGACTTTTTTATAGCAATCTGTATTGTTCTGTGGGCAGAAATTAAGAAAATAACAAATCAAGTACGGAATTCTGAATTCACTTTGATAGTCTAGAACGTCAAAGCACTAAACAGTTACTAGAATGCTTTCAGGTGGAGAACACAACTTCACACATACAAAGTTTCTGCTGTGATTATTCCACATTTTACTGAGAATTTTTATTCTCTTCAGTTACAGTTTGTATTTCTGCAAGTGTTCTGATTCCATTAATTCCTACACTGGACTTTAAGTATGAAAAAATGTTAGAATGTCGGTGTTGAAACAAATTAAAGGCCTAAATATCTTTATATTTTTTCTGGAAGAGGTCAAAAGCAAGGGCATTCTAACTTCCCCATTCCTTAATAAAAAGCTATGTGTATACACTGGACTGCTTCACTGCTGAAGTCTCTAGGCCTTTTCTTGCCTCTTTTGCCAGACATACACCTATCCTTATAATGTTTTATTCTTTTTACCTGTTTCACAGTGTTTGAAGGCCTGGAAGATGCGAGTGAGAACATGCTTCTTTAGGTTCATCCATAGCAGTCCTGACTCTGTTCATTTCTGTAAAAGCATGGAGTTACTCCTCTGATAGGACTGTCTTTCAAAATGGATAATGTGATCATAAGAAATCTTTGAGCAGATCTCCCTTAATTTCATAATGTTTGACACTTCTGTGTGAAGTCCTCTGATTCGTTCTGAACCTACTCCTAACCTGAAGAAAAGTATGTTGGACATTTTATTTCTTTTTCTTCTGGATCTTTGGGAAGTATTTGAGAAGAAACTATCTTCATAGGATGGGTAAAGCTGTATCAATTTTCTTGTTTGTTTTTTTGTTGTTGTTGTGGGACTTAATATTAAGTTCTTGGTTTTATAATTAATACATGATTGCTTGTTAACTATGAGGCAAGGATGCCTCGGGCTTGAGATAAGAGCTTTTGAGTATTATGTACAAATCAAAAGCAAACAAACTAATCAAATTAAACAAAGCCAATGAAATAAGGCTGTTGCAGAGGACTAGAAGCAAAACAAGCTTTATTTCCTCCCAAACTATCCTCTAGACAACGTGGAAGCTAACTTTTCCTTCTTTTAAATATGAAACCTGAGGGTTAGTAATAAGTGAATTCAAAGCCAGGAACCAAAGAAAACTCATACTGTGACTTGGGGATATTTTCAAGATTTCTGTCAGACACCACAGGGAGATTACCTCAGAATATCTGAGGTATATATATATATATTTATTTAAGACTACTGCTTAGTATTGGGAAGCCATATTGCTCTGATCTGTTGTAGCAGAAAGACAACGTGCAGGCAGGGCACTGGTAGGGCTCTTAATGAAACCCCAGGAGATTTTCTTGTTTTCCCAAGTCTCCTGGGAAATGCTGACTCATTCAGAGAAAGCTACTTCTCTAGGTATCTAAGGTTATCCTAGCTATGAGACAGGACTAATGATATTAGAGGTGTCATGCCTGTTTAAAAAAACCCACTAAATTCACCAGCAATATGCAGATTCAGAGGACTGAAACTATTCTTCTGGTAAGTCTTATCCAAAACAATATATTATTAAAAAACCCCACAACCAAACAAAACGATATATTTTAACACCACACCCCCCCCAATATATTCTTAAAAATAAACCAATATAACTCAGCAATTGATGGTAAACTAAAATAAAGAAGGCATAGCATGCCTGCATTTATAATGAAAATGTAGATTTCAGTTTGACACAAAAATTAATTGCCTGTGCTTTGTTTTGCTGTTTGGGGTCACTCACCTCATCTTTCCTTGATTTTTTGTTCAGCAATTAAACAAAGACATCTGTTATTTCCCAAGTTCTAACTAAATTATTTTGCAAAGTAGGAAAATATAGAGATTTTCTAATGATAATTTGCATAGGAAAAGAAGTTGTTACTATTACTGCCTCTGTCTGAACTGGAACTGACAACAGACTTTATGGCATGAGTGTGGGAGAGTAAGGAATGAAATATCCCCACCTCAGTGGGATTCTCTCCAGCATACAACATCTCAGGTTAGAAGATTCTCAAGGTTTATGTAGACATTTCATTAACATTTAGCACAAGGCTTTGATTTCAAGTTTAGTAGTGTTAGGGTCTTTTTTAGAATGTGAGTTGAGCTTTTAAGCACACAGGGTTTTAAGGACACACACATGTGAAGGGGAAAGGTGGCAGCTGAAGTAAGAAGTACTGTTCACTGATTAACAACTTGAAACATATCGTCACGTTGACTTGTTTTTTGCTTCCTAGCTACTCAATTATTAGTTTCAGGGCAGCAGCACTTGCAGAGATTGAAATGAGTTATTGGAAAAATAACACTGCATGAACTAAATCCTGAAATCCTATTCAATTTTATGCAGACAGAACTCCTACACTAGCGTGATTTTTATACACTATCTGCACTTTGTCAGCAACAGATTTTCCATATCAGTTGATAATAGCTCTTAGTAACTTTGGAGTTGTCATTGTTCTAGAAGTATGTATAACTCATTAGGAATCTTTGAACTGTTAGACTGCTCTTCATCTCATAGCTTAATTTAAAAATTCTTTGAACATGTTCAGTTATTTGCTTTTATCCAGCAAGGGAAGCATTACTTACACAAAGTAAAATATTCTTATAAATATCTATTAATTTCCTTGGAGAATCTTGGTTGCTCACAGACTTCTGTTCCTTTGATTTTCTTCTAGTATGATTTAGTGTATGCTTCTTACCTTACTATTAAAAATGATTGGTATAGTTGGAGCCATTAGGGTATTTTTCTGTGTGGCAGCAGAAAATGTTTTCTACTTTTCTGCAAGACTTAAGTTCATTTATTCTATTGCTTAATATTTACAAGGCAGTAGCAGCTCTGAGTAATCATTACAAATCAATTGATAATGTTGCATAGTAGGTTTTTTTTAGAGTGGGGAAGTGAACTCCATCAAAGAAGGGTGATAAATCAATAAAAGCCTATGGTTGTTTTGAGAATTTTTTAGAATGATCTCACTGCAAATAGCTGGAATATAAATTTCTAACTACAATGACAAATTAATATAATGTAAATTTATGGACACTTAATTTCAGTGTCAGATTACAAAGAAAGACAATTTCCAGCTGAAACATAGAAATGGATTACATCATCTGTGTTGCAAGAACTGCAGCATGGATCATCAGGTGGGCAAGAAGAGTGGTACCACACAGGTGGAAAAACAGTGGAAAAAACTTAAAAATGATTTTTCTAAGGTGCCAGAGAAAAATTTAGGAACAATATACTGTAGCCAGTCCAGTTAATCTCCAATTGTGGTCACATATTGAAAGGAACAATAATGAGTAAATTAAGGAATAGAATCTTTTTCTCTCAGCAGAATCCCATGCCCACTTTTCAGACTATGAGGAATTCACTTGGCAATATACAGACATCCCATTATGAGCCAGACAGCATAGGCTCTTCTGTAACTAATAAAAATCTGACAAGTAAATGAAGTTATAGGTAAAATTAATAAAACTTTTTGCCCTTCAAAATGAGTCCACCAAATCGTGCTTATTTCCAATTTGGGGGATAAGAGTGAATTTACCATGCCAAGTTCAAAAGTTAGATGAATCTACATACCTTATTGTGTGGACTGGATGGTCAGCAGATTGCACGAGGTGATTTTGCCCATCTACTCTACTCAGGTGAGACTGCACCTAGAGTACCGTGTCCAGCTCTGAAGCTCTCTGCATAAGAAGGGCATGTACCTCTTGGATCATCCACAAGGATGATCCAAGGGTGGAGCACCTCTCCTGTGAAGACAGGCTGAGAGAGTTGGGCTTGTTCAGCATGGAGACGAGAAGGCTTTGGGGAGACCTTATAGCAGCCTTGGAGTAACTGAAGGGGACCTACAGGAAAGTGGGGAAGGAATGTTTGTAAAGGCATGTAGCGATAGGACAAAGGGCAATGTTTTTTAACTAGAGCAGAGTAGGTTTAGACTAGACATTAGGAAGAAGTTTTTCACTATGAAGAGGGTGAAACACAGAGATGTAGTGGAGGCCCCATACCTGGAGACATTCAAGGTCAGGCTTGATGAAGCTCCAAGTAACCTGATATAGTGAAGATGTCCCTGCTTACTGCAGAGGGGTTGGACTGGGTGACCTTTAAAGGTCCCTTCCAACCTAACACATTCTATGATTCTATGACTTACCACCGAACTCCACCAACTGTGTCATAGAGAGCACAGTACTAAATCACAGATACCAAAAAAGCCTGAGATAAAATGTATTAAGTTTCAGTCATCAAACAGTACAGTAAAATATTATTCTTAGATTTGTTTGATTAGTGTCATATTCAGGCTGCTGTAAACATGTGAAAACAGCTCCATACTGGCAGGAAATATGAATTGCTCTTCATTTTACAGGTGCACACCCTATGCCTGGTTTCCATTTATTTAGTATTGATATCTAACAACTGAAGTAACATTTCACTGAAAAGGCTGATTCAAATGTTGTCTGAGACTTGAAACGATGCAGAATTAAAAGTTAGATCTTTGTCTTTATTAAGGTGAAAGCACTTCTAAATTCAAGTATTTATATTGCAATTATGTTGCATTTCGACACATTGGCCCTTTTACTACTGTCTAGTTAGAGTTATATTACGAAAATCTGTTTCCCCTATTACAGACTACAAGGAGAGCAGATATACCGACCAACAAATATGCCACAGCTATGTTCAAAGTCAACTTTGAAAATTAAAAGTTAAGGTGTTGTTGATTAGTCTCTCTCCTTAACTTTCTAACTTAGAAAGCCTTAAACTTAATATTATGTTGCAGAAAATATGGATAGGCGTGCCATCGTCTCAGAGCCTGTTGGTGTTAAGACATAACTTTTTTTTCTCTGAATTGCAAAAAGTTTTTTCAAATGTCTTTATTAATTGTAACACATTTTAGAGGGGCAATTGAAAAAATATCTTTTTAAAGACACATTATTTTTAAAATTAAAAATGAAGTTTTTACTGATCCATACTAAAAATGTTTCATATTTTTGGCTATGGTCTCTAGATCTCATTTTTTTGAAAGAAGGAGCCCTTTGTGAAATTTGTATGTCATGTATGCTTTATTGGCATCTCATATCCTGTCACTTATGATAAGTATGGCACGAAACAGGTGACAGTGAAGGATCCAAACTCTGATTTCCTATTAATGTTTAATGTTTGTCAGGTACAGTGGTGCATACTTGTTGTCTAAGATTATCATATTACCTCTGAGTTTAATAACACAACCTTTGAAAACCTGCCTTTCTGTGTTATTGGGGAAAAAAATCAACCCCAACAAACCAACAAAAAATCAAAACATAAATAAAGAGGAAAACAACCTTTAGAACCCATTTTTCAGCCCTTGATTTTAAAATAAAACACATAAAGCAGTAACAAAAGTATTTCAGCTAGTTGGAAAATAATGTATTTTTTCCTTTGAAAGAGAACATCAGTTTAGCAAAACTGAAGCAATTTGTGAAGAAAAAGAATAAAAAACTCTCAAAGATTTAGAAGCATAAATCATAAAAGAACCCCAAAACTGGATTCCAATATTTTTAAACTAGAAATTTAATTTTACTCTTGACCTGGGAAATTTGAAAGTTAAAAAAAAAAAAGAAAAAAAGGGAGCTTTTGTAATGCTACATGTAATGCTAGATTAGAAATAGCCACGGTGAAAAAAATGCCACCTTGAGACATACTGAAAATGCTTCACAATTTTGGTTTGTTTTTTACTGAGATTTTGCACCTCATTTAGAAGAAGGATTTTCTACTTTAATTTTTCAGATGTTGAAAAATCAAAAAGCAGCTCTGCAGTGCTTACATGGGGCTCTACTGAACACAAGTATTTTCTAAATGTTACAAAGCCCTTAACTCCTACTGGAAAGTTATTAAAATTGAATGTCAGTCAAGAGATATTACTTAAAAACTGTAATTCTGGGAAACAATATTATCAGTTCATATTCTGAGAAAACACTCTGTCAAATGCTATAGGAGGAGATAAATAACTTTCTGGGAAAAGGCTTGAACTCACAAATGGATTGAGAACTTCTGTATTGTAGTAGAGAGGAATGTGTTCAACTTTCAGATGAGCAGCATGAAAATTTCACGCTCATCCAATATCTCAAGAATTGTTGGAGTTGTGGAACACATTATTTTCTTTCATATTATTATTTAAATTTCCAGACTGGCATAATGGTCTACACAGCTGCCACACAGTCAGAAATAAATAAGGCAAAACAAAACATATTAATAAAATGTTGAGCTTTTCTTGGTGGGTTTTCTGTTGATGGTGGTATTTTTACTTTTGTTTTGGTTTTTATGTTTTTAAATTTGGGATAAGAAAAGAATATTGCATTTCCTAGACTATATATAGCTAGAAGGCCATAAATGAGAATTCTAGACAAGATTTCTAAAACCTGTAGAAGGTTGGACAGAGACAGGAACCTTGTGGCTGTTCCGCAGTTAGACTGCTATGTGCCATCAACCATGTGACAGTTTTAAAACACTTAAGTATTTTATCCAAAACACATAGGCAGATCGTCTTATGTTTTCCACCTCTTCTCCAGTGGGACTGAACCTCTTTTGGCTTGTTGCTATTCTGGGAAGCCTGTCTGAAAGAATATGCTTTGCCTGCTGCTCTGTGCTGCTGCTGTTCACATTCAACAGCTCAAAGCCATTCCTGAGGCTGCTGAGTATTTATTAGTCTGTCTTTGGTACTGAAGTACCTGTAGGATGCCATGGCATTGTGAGGTGGGGCAGACCCAGACATCATTTCAGCCAGTCACACTGATAAGAAGGAAGAAGTCCTGCAGGTGTTTTGGTTTTGGTGGGTTTTTTTTTAAATTATTGCTTTTAGAATAAGATAAAGATTAGAGTTATTATTTATTTATTTTCATTTTTATTGCTATATTTCTATTCAAGTTCACCTGTAGCTACTCAGAGTGAATGAATCAACTCATTTTAGGCCTTGATTTTTGCAACTCCTATGTGCCTGGATGACACTGAAATTCCCACATGCAGAAAAAAATATTTATGCACAAATACATAAATGTGAATTTTTATTTTAAATTTGACACAAGATGGTACTGTCTTAGGTAACAGATATTGTAGTACTTATTAGAATGATCCCATTTACTAACACTATCATATTCTAGAAAGTGTTCTTTTCCCAATGACTTTTGCACTCCTGGTCCATTTCAAAATGCATATTGTTGTTTCTGCAGCTCACACTTTCTAATGAGTTCCAAGACTCACGTATCTTTCAATATATTAACATCTTAACAGAGATATGGAAATACTACATTAACCAGTGACTCACTCCTAAGTATTTGCAAAAGACACATAACGTATATCATGTTACCTGCAAGAGGGAGCAAACTTCTCATTTTGCTTTCTTTCATTTGTCTCAGATGAATTTTCATCACACCTATACCAGATTCCTGACTGTTCTAAGAAATGTTAATGGATACTCTTAAAACTTGTGATTCTACTTGTGGTTTTAACAGTTTTAATGACAAACTTAAAATGGCATTGGTAGTCTGCAGTACAGGGATGGACAGAAATGTCTTATTAACTGTACATAGTTTGAAACTTGAGTATTCTGCATTTCTTAGTGAATCACTACAAAACCCCTCAATACATTTTTCGTCTTAAAAATGGGGGAAATTCTGTATCAAACATTGGAGGGCTCTGACAGTTGGTAATATTAAATATATTGAGATCTTAAATATCTGGGAAAAGGAGATGAATCTGTTATTTTTTATTTTATTTTTCTTTAAATGTGAGGGTTTTATTCTTGCTTATTTTCACCAATTTGCTTTTATAATTATATGCTTGTTTAGAAAGACATTTTTTACTATGTTACATTTCAACTTCAGAGGCTGTGCTTAGCTATAGCCAAACTACCATGGGTGTATGCAAGGATATGAACACTAAAATTCCCTATTTATATGCAAGGGTATTCTGATATTATGTTTAATATAGACACAGGAATAGTGCACAGTATTTCTGACACTTTCTAAGACAGTAGAAACTCTTTGTTGTCTCTTCTATTGGAAGTCAAGACTCCCAGTTAGAGACATCTATTTCTAACTGTGAAACAGGTTCAGAATTAAGAGTTTTTGGGGACAGTGCTTTTACAGCTCTTCAGTTAGGAGTCGGTGAAAAGCCTTTTTATTTTTGGCATGAAATGTGTGACGCAACAGGAACAGGTCTGATCTATTTGTCACTGTTATACTGAAATCTCTGATTGTTTTTCTATCTCAAAATGTCTCACAGTTACCTTTTATTTCCTCATTTGTTTGCTGCCTTTTTGCAGTAAGTGCTGTTTTCTTTTCTGCTTGTCTAATATTGTCTACAGTGGTGTTTTGGTCTCTGACTGGGTGGTAGATGTTACCGCAGCAAACAGCAATGAAATCTCAAAGACTCTTCTACCATCTGGAGCTTATTAAAGCACAATATCATTCTTCCCATAAGTGCGCTATATCTGTTTGGGAAGTTGGTTATGGCAGTCCAAGGTCTCCTGCAGATGCCCAGGCAAACATGGGATTACTTTAAGAAGTGAAACTAATAACATGAAAAGAAATTGAATGCTGCTCCTACTTGCCTAAATAGAGAACAATAAAAGAAAAAGGCTGGCTGTTGCATCTGGAGTTTCATGTAGTCTGTGAATTAAATTGGTGGTTCTTTTTATTTTTCACTTTTCTTATTGATCTGTGGGGATCTATTTCCCATGCTGATCTCAGTTTAATTCATCTGGGATTAGTTTTTAGTCATATTTTCTTTACTTGTTTTGTGTAAGACTAGGTGGTTGAAACCATTGTTCTAAATCCAACTCTTAAATAATACTGATATTGTCCCAGTTCTTTATAATTATCCCATTGTTTGTCCAATCCTTTTTATTTCTTGGAAATAAAAGCATATTAATCAAAAAACCTTTCAGTGAAAGAGGATAGAATCTCAGTGATATTGACTCTATGTGAATGACAAGATTTATCTTATCTTGTATTACATTTCCTAGAAGACCCAAAGCTGTTTGTCTGAAAATATAAGTCTGGAGGTGTGGTCAAATTATGTGTGGTGGTTCATCCCCAACCAGTGGCTGAGCACCACATGCCGCTTGCTCATTCCCAGAGGAGAAGCAGACAGAGCCTCTGTGGGTTGGGATAAAGACAGTTTACTGACAAAAGCACTGTGACAGTAGAAGAATAACATCCCCTTGCAAATAACACTCACAGCCAATTATAGCACAGAGCACCTTAACAACCCAAAGTTAAGAGTACTGCACAAAACAAGGACTGAACCAATGCCCCAGCCACACTCAGACTGCCCTAGAGGCACCCCAGATCACCCTTCCCCTGCCAGCCCCTTTTATGGGGGAGTGATGCAAAGCGGTGTGGAAAACAGCCTGGGCTAACTCAGCTCACCCATGCTGGCTGCTTGGGGAGGTTAACTCTGACCTGGACAGAACCAGGACATTATGCAATCTGTATAACATATTTGAGGAACCACAGAACACTAGGAGTTGAAAGGGACCTTGAAAGATCATTTAGTCCAACTCAGAATCACCTAGACTAAATCACACAGGAACAGACCTAGGTGGGTTTTGAATGTCTCCAGAAAAGGAGACTCCACAACCTCTCTGGGAAGTCTGTCCCAGTGCTCTGTCACCCTCACAGTGAAAAAGTTCCTCCTTATATTCACATGGAGCTTCCTGTGCTCCAGTTTGCATCCCTTGCCCCTTGTCCTGTCATTGGGCATCACTGAGAAGAGCCTGGCTCCATCTTCCTGACTCTCACCCTTTACATATTTATAGACATTAATAAGGTCACTCCTCAGTCTCCTCTTCTCCAATGTAAACACACCCAGCTCCCTCAGCCTTTTCACATTAAGGAAGGTGTTCCACTCCATCATCCTGGTGGCTCCACACTGGACTCTTTCAAGGTGTTTGATGTCCTTCTTGAACTGAGGGGCCCAGAACTAGTGCAGTCTCACCAGGGCAGAGTAGAGGGGGAAGAAGGACCTCTCTTCACCTACTAGCCCTTCTAATACATCCCAGGATGCCATTGGACTTCTTAGCCATGAGGGCACATTGCTGGCTCATGGTCATCCTGCTGTTCACCAGGACCCCAGGTCCCTCTCACCTATGCTGCTCTTCAACAGGCCAGTCCCAACCTATACTCGTACCTGGGGTTGTTCGTCCCCAGATGCAAGACCCTACACTTGCCCTTGTTAAATGTCATTGAACTCCCTGCCCAGCTCTCCAACCTGTCTAAGTCTTGGTGAATGGCAGCACAGCCCTTTGGTGTTACAGCCGCTCCACCTGGTTTTATGTCATCAGCAAACTTGCTGACTACACTCTATTCCCTCATCCAGGTCATCAATAAATATACTGAATAATACAGTCACAGTACCGACCCCTGAGGGACTCCACTAGATACAGGCCTCCAGCTACACTCTGTCCATTGATCAAATCTTGCTGGATTCTTCCCTTCAACCAGCTCTCAATCCACCTCACTACTCGATCTTCCAGACCAAATTTATTACACTACACTACACACACACAGAGAAACCAAAGTTGGATAATGAGAAGTGAAACCAGATCTTAAAGCACCTCCCCCGACCCCTCCCTTCTTAGTAGACTTAACTTTATTAATGCTTTTGCTTCCTTCTTCCCCCTCCAAAAAAAACCCCCAAAACAAAACAATACAATTTTAAACAGCAAACAACAAATTAAAAGATGTAACTGTCTGACAAAGGACTGCCCAAAAGGTAGTTGTGATCTCTTTAAAATACCTCTGCCAGGATGACAATTCATCTTGTGGCACCATTTGTAGTTCCAAAACTTGCTTATGTTACATACAGGAATATAGGAATTTTTTTTTCAGACTTTTCAAAATCTCTGAGTTTTTATATGTGGAAAATATATAAGCATCTGCTTTTTAAAGGGTATGTTCAAGGCTCTCACACATCCCAATCTGTAAATCGATTTATCTAGGATTCAAAAATCTCTTTCACACACAGACAATTCCTATGAAACTTTGTCAAAATGATATATGAGCAATGCCCTAGTCATAAAGCATTATAGAATGATTGACCCTTCAGATGAACAGGACCTGTGATACTGTCATGGAGAAGTCTTCTAGCTGATACATTAGGGAAGATGCTAATGAAAGATGTGTAACAGATCATCAGCTTGGAAGACAGAACAAGATGAGCAGCTCTTGAAATTTCTATCCATATGGAGTTATGTATTTTATATTTTATCCCAGATAGCTCAAATGCTAAGGCTTTATTATCTATAGAAACTATATTTGAATTTTCTAAAAAAATAAACCAACAAAGTAGAGTAACACCATTTCAAAATCTAGAAGGTCTCATTGATTGCTGCACTAAAAATGATGGTTTGCTTGGATGCTAGTTTATTATGTTAAGTGAAAAATGCAGCATATCCCCAGCCTATAATAAATGTCTTGCTGCTCTAAAAGGGTCAGTTTCCTGATGCTGAAACCCATCAGCTACAAAATTGGGTGGGAAGACTGTTAATGATAATGGAGAATGTGAACACATTTTATTAGAAGCCACCCATCCCTCATAAAACAAACAATTCTGCTTTCACAGAAGATGGCTCTTTTATTTTAAAACCTATCTGTTAAGAGAGAAAGTAGTCATTAAAAACCTAACAAAAATAACAAGTGGGAAAATATCTGGGACTATAAGTAAGTTAAAAATGTTCATGAAAACCAGTCTATGGTCAGGCTCTATTTCCTTTCCTAAGGACATGGAAACAGTACAGACACATGCCATTCTAACAATTTTATCACTATTAGCACAGATAAAGGTGGTATTTTACAATAATTCAGAACAATCCAAAGTAGTCAAAATTGATTCCTATTTAGTATTTAGAAAGAATAATAGATACAGTAGTTATCCAGGGTCCACTGAGGACCAAGTGCTACTACTATCTATTGCATAAAAATAAAGGATTACCAGAAGTGAAAACCACTGAAGTATTAGTCAGTGAAATGTCAGTGAGTCTGATGAGCTCTCTGAAACCATGGGTGGTATTTATTATCATAAAGTAGCATGCTAGTAAGTTTTCTAAGGCTTGGTGCAACAACTGAAAAATACTGTGCTGCTACGTGAACACAAATACGGATCTGGATGATCCATAATTAACTTTAGGATGGTTACCAATAACTAAATAACATAAAAAGTGAAACAGGAAGCACAAAGAAATAAAGGAACATAACCAAACTGACTCTAATTGATTAGTTTTATGGCCAATACAGAATAACAAACCAAATACATTTTTAAAATGAAATTATGGTTTTGTTTGTTGAGTGCTTTTAATGGAAGTTTGTATAGTATTTTCATTGAAAATAGAAGCACAATTACAAATAAAATAAATGTTAACTACATTTTCTTTTAGAGAGAGGAAGAATTGCACATAGGTCTAATATTGGCCTGGCTTATTATTATAATTTATTATACAGAGTTTTCAGATCATATTTAAATGTGGTGTTTGTGGGCATTTGGGGAACCTGTAATTTATACCAGCTAATGACATTTGAGCCATGTTTCTATTTGTAAGCTCCCCACATCAGCAAAGGACAGCTTCATGTGCACAAGACCTTAATCCTGGAAGACACCTTTGCTCCTTAAGCTTATATACAATGCACAGTAGGGCTGGCTGTTGCCAATGTAGGCAGCCATGGTTATGCTCCTTCACACCGTTTTCTCATTATATTCCTACAGAATTTAAAGTTAAAATATGTTACTATTTACTCTGATTTTAAAGGTGTGAGTGATGCAGGCACTCTGAATAGCAGAAATTTAACTCAAGAATAAATAACATATACTATGCTTTCTAAGTAAAGGCTGTGCATAGCTCACCAAAGTCCAAATAAAATAACTGTAACCAAATTGTGACTCAAGCAATCACAGCTTGATGTTTATTTTTCAGAAAGAAAAGAAGTTCTAAAGCTTTTACCTCCATCCTAGTTTAATTGTGACAGCCAGAGATTGTGTTATGAGAATTATTCTCTGCATTTGCAGGCTATTATGGTAGGAGAGAAGAAGCATCCTAATAGCATCAGTATTCAACACCCAAAGAAGCAGACTGTGAATTATGATCTGTCCATCAGCGAATTCCCATTTGTCTGATAGAGTGGTTTGAGGAGGAGATAACATCATCTGTCAGAATGAAAAAAGTTGTTACAGTGAACTTCAGGACGTGTAGCTTGCTGTCCCCAAATTTATTTTTAGCTAAGAAACAAAAGAACATTTTAACTTACACAGTAACTGATAGAGGTTCTATGTTCAGTCCACGTCTGTTTCTTCTTTTGCTGCATAACTTTTTAAGTACTGAAAGTTAGAATGTCTGGTATATCATACCTTCTTCTGAGAATCAGGAATTCAAGCTCTCATACCACTTTTTATTTCATACTAGTTTTGATCGTTTGATAAACCAGTTCATTTTCCCCTGTCTCTCTTGTTATTTGCTTATCATGCCTAACACTTTTACCACAGAACTGTAAAAAATATATTTCTGCACAGAGTTTATGAATAGATTCCAGTTCTTCAAAAGCAATACATATGCTAAAATTTCAGGGCCTTTCAGGAGATGAGATTTTACGGTTTTATTTAATTTAAATTTGTTTCTATGAGTCTGAGTAATGCTAAATTTATCTATCAGTTGCTAGTTACCAGTTTTCAGTTCCTTGGAAGGCTGTAACGCCATTGAAATACAGTTCTTAATGTGTTTATGTGGAATTGTCTTCAAATTTATGCCCTATAAACAAGCACAACCATTTCAATTTAACAATTACTTTAATCAGTATTTCAGAATGACAACTTAGAATCATCCTATTAACTTTGTTATTGCAGCATTTATAGCCTTTGCAATAGATAGCCATTTGGATACTATCACTGTATAAATTCAATTGAAGAAAAGAGTGAAAGGAGATAAATGCACAACTATAGTTTGTGGTGAAAGAATGTCTTTTTATATCTTACAAATGTCAATATTTGTAAGTCATTGCTTAATAAGGCTGCTAGTTGGAGAACGCTATATGGTCTGCTTGTGTTCTTGAACATATTTCTATACCACCATTAACCATAAAAAGATGATACTTTTCTATGGTACTGCAATTTTAAATCTTTATTTTTCAACTAAATAAAAACTGTTCTATAAATTCAGAAGAGAGTCAGAAAGATATTTTTCCATTAAGTCCTCTTGACAACCTTTATACAGCTATCTCATGAGCCTCTCTTAGCTATAAAAGCACAGTGTCACAAGGAAACAAGAATGCATCGGACTTGTGATACACCTTATCAAAACGTAAGATAACAATATAAAGAAATGACAACCTCTAGACAGATCCTTTAAGTAAATACATTTCAGTAGCATCTTTAAGTACTGTTATTTGGTAGCTTGTGCCTGAGAAAATGAATGGTACTGCAGTTTAAGATCCGTATACATGGCTGCACTTTGAAAATCCAGCCAACAGGAAATCCCTTTTCAGCTAAAGTGAAAGCCAGTTGAACTGCTGCAGACAATTAACTTTTAAGACTTAGATCCTTTCCCTCTGTTGCCTTTCTCAGTGGTCTTGCCCTTTCATGTGATACATTTAATAAGCATTTTTCCGTAGATTTGGAATTTCTTAAACGAAATGAACCATAGAACTATGAGGGACAATGGAGACCAAGCTATCTCCAATACAAAAAGAAAAGGAATATAGTTCATGGTCAGAGCATTCTGCATTGTTCTAAATTATTAGTTTATATTGTTTTAGGTCAGAACAAGAGATAGAAATAAGTCTATCTGGAACCCTTCAGACTTTATTCTTTATTAAAACCATTTTTATAAGGGGTTTTGAGGTCGCATCTGCAATGGGAGTAGGATTTGTCATGGGTATTATCATGACTGAGATGGATGTGTAAATGAACTCTGAAGATTCAAAATACAGAAGACATCTTTCACATTTTCAGTGCATTAAAATGGAAAGCAAGAATCAAAATTAAGAGCAGCTTCTCTGTAATGGCAGTATCCGAGATGTTTCCAAAATCTGAAGAGCACAAGATATGCCTGGATGCTAATATATTAAACATTCTCATTTAAAAATTATTTTTATTTTTTTAATCACTAATTCGTCTAGCTTCTAGTTCATGTGTAAAATCCATGAATCTTTCCTCATACCTGAGTAAAATTTTTATAGCAGAGTGGCTGCAGTGAATTCTCTGGTTACCGAGGCTGTTTAATCAAATTTTGGGTCAGGATAACAGAGTCTATTGGTGCCCTTACTATATTTATGCCATATATGTATATACCAAAATGTACTGCAATTAAGATTTAAGTAAGATCTGTTGCAAATAAACAGAAATATTTTATCATTCCTATTGTTTTTATACCCTAACTGTCAGAATTTTAGGTGAATTTTACCTGCTTCAGAAAAACTACAGATTCTCCATGTTGATCACACAGACGATTACCTATTCTAAGCAAAATGAGTTAGATAATCTAAAACTGTAATTGTCGCTGCAGATCTTGCAGTTAAATTTTTTTTAAGACACAGATACAATTCAACTGACCACACTGTAGACATTAATCTCTTGCATTCACTGTTCATCCAGAGAATGCTTTAGTCTGGTAACATGCTTTGTGTTTCTAGTTTTTGATATATTACCTTTAAAGTTCTTTTTTTCTTCATGTTCTTTAGAGTTTAAGTTCAAGAAATACTTGCTTATTTTTACTGAGATTTTCACTCTTTAGTGGTTCAATTAAGAGACAGAATTTTCCTGAGTGTCTTTTATGAAAAGAATCATTACATATATTAACTTTAAATGTAGGCAGAACTTCACTTGTACTCCAGTTCCCCATAGGTAGAAGCAGTGAAGGAGCTGTACAGCATTAATTTCAATAAAACTAAAAGGTGTCCCCTAGGTTAGTGGGACAATTATTTCTTTGGGACATATTTTGCGTGCAGATGATAGGACTATAATTCTCACTTAAAGATGCTTGTATACCTTGTGGAAATCAACAGCTGAACTAGTTTGCTAGAGCCCCTTTGTGTCCAGTAGAGATGCAGTTACCTATTTATTTCAGATATCTCTTAATGTAAAATGAACTGCACCAAAAAGTAGCTAGCTACACAGGAACAGAGAAGCAGGTAAATAACCGAGGATTAGTGACTATTACAGAATGAACAGATGAATTACTCAGTTAAGGCTGTATGTTTATGACCATAAACTGTATTTTGGATATAATCCTGGAACACTTCAGGTAGTTGTTTAAAGGTGAAAAAGAAGCTACAGAACAGAATCTTTGTCATGGAGAGATAATTTATCATGTTGGCAGCAATTTTTTTTACCCACTTAATTAGAAGAAAATTATAGGTGCTAACCTTTTTATCAGTCTTTTTGGCTTCATTTCTCTTACTGTGTTCAATTACCTGGTGCTGGTAGGGTTTTTTTTACCATGCTCTACAAAGAAAATCACACTTCATTTCCTGTTCATGTGGAGGGGATAAAATCCATCTCCATTCTCACTCCCGTCCTTACTGTTCTGTCATCTTTCAGATACGTCATTCTTGTGAAAAGTGGGAAAAAACTTCACAAACTCTAAAAGAGTTAGAAACTTGATTTCAAGTTAGCCATATTCTTGGTTCAAGGAAGGACCTCTAAGAATTAATATCCTGAATAAAAGTACATCTCCTTGCCAAATGAATTTTCTTTCCTCCCAACTTCTCTCCTTGCTGCTCATCTCTCTTCTTTCCTAACGGAAATCTACTTAAAGCAATTTCACAAATTCAGGTCAACTACAGTTTGGGGATGAAAAATGCAGTTGTTGTTCATAAACTTATTTACCTAATTTTTCTTTTTTGGACAATTTGAAAATTATAGCATAACATGGCTTCATATTTATACATAAGGTAAAGACTGAACCAGTTAATGATTCCTTTCTTAATTTGATGACATGTAATTCTGCCCCTAATTCTTGACAGTGTAAATTAATTAAGGCAGATCACCACACTAAAGCGGCTATACTGATTCTAATACTTAGACTATCATTTCCAGCAATAGCTTGGATTATCTCTGCTTGGCACTCCTTTGTTCTGTGTGAAAGAAAACATTTCTCTCAAATGTACTGGACACTGCAGAAATAGAGCTGATACATGCCTCAAACCAAAATAAAATTATTATATCTTCTCTGAAGAGTGGCTAAATAGAAAATAAAATGTGGTTTTAAATAGTCATTAATAGTATATTTATTTCTGCATTGATGAAATTGCTGAAACGTATGCTATTAGCATGATTTTCAGCAATTGAACTGGTGTGAATTGTTAGTAAATCAGGCCTGTAATCTTCAAACATACTCCCTAGGCCTTGAATCTAAAACCATCTGGACAGTGTGACAGTGTTCTATTTATTACATACAACTGCTTGGATACTGCCAATGCATAAACAGTAATTAAGCACACAAGCCAACCATGCATGCCAGATTTACTAGAACTATCCTTTGAGTATCTTAGAGTTTCCATGCCAGTGAGCTTATTGAGGCATTGGCTGGTGATTAAACATTAATGATTTATGGTGCAAGCAGGGTTCATTTACTGCTTACTGAAATATATTTGACAGTATCTTTGTGATTTTTTAAGAAATAATGCTTTCAAAGATATTTTTCCTGACTCACTTTCTATGCTGCTTTCAGTAAGAATGGGTTGTAGAATCTCATAGGATAGTTGCTTATATCTGTGATCCTTTTGTTCTTGTATACTTTGCAGACATAAAATGTGTTAAATGCAGCAGGAATTTGTAACTGTAATAAAATGTTCTTTGTCCTCAGTTTGAGAGAACTTTCTAAATATGAATTCCAAATTCCAATATTGCATACACAATATCGAACTGTGCAGCTCCAGGTCACCTTCCTAAGATTTGCATTTGGGGTCTAACATAATTTTAACAGGGAAATTTAAAAAAATTATATGTATTTGTAGTCTGTATAGGAGTCATGAGAAAGCCTGACACAAATCAAGGATGAAATGAATAAATGATCAAGAGAAATAAGCCTGTACTGGAAGTGGGAGACAGTGAAAAACCATCATTAATGAGCTATCTGTCATTACTCAATGCTAAGGACCATTGACTAATGTATTGAGTTTATGTGCATAGCAAAATTTCTCTGTAAATGCAAAAATTTTTGGTGACCACAACCAAAAGTTTGGATCTCTACTTGTGATGTTTGTCTGGAAATTATACAGGACTACAGACTGATTACTGTATAGTTTCAGCAATTATACCAGTAGATAATAGCTCATGTTTGTCAGTGTCAGAAGTTTTTCCCTTCATCACACCAACCCTAAGTTCCTCTGTGAACTAGGAAAGCTAATTTCAAATTTACACACCTAATCATGGAAAGAGAGGTACGATTCATCAGTGTGAAAGTGCTGATCAGGTATTCCTGGGTTTTTAGTCTTAACTCTGGCATCAAACAGAGCATGGGACAGAAATAAATCCCAGACTCTCCAACTGAAAAGTATTTTGTAGAAAACCCCTTAATGCATGTTTTGGTAACTTTTGAGGTTACATTGGGTAAGGTTCAGTTTAGTGACAGTTCCTGATGATATATTAGTCTCAGGTTTCAGAATCACCAGTATGTAGACATTAGAGTTATAAAAAAACCCACAAAACACAGATTTCTGTAGGGTTTTTACCTTCCAGTAACACCCTGTGTACAGTCTTGGTCTAGGACAGATGCTGACTTTCCTTTTGGATTACCTTCAAGTTTGTTATCCATGCAGAATGATTACAAGAAAAACTGAAATCCCAGAATAAAGCAGGATGACAGTTTTCCACAATGTGAGCAGGCTCACCCAAGTTAAGAAACTGAGCCCTACATAGGACTGAACCTATCAAAAAACCAATAGGCTGTGTTGGCTTTCTCACACATAAGGTCTCTGATGCAAACTGTAGGAAGATTCCTGAAACAGTTCAGCAACACTGAAATCAGAATTTGGAAGCAATACAGCGATGTTAGTGTCATGCCCTAGATAATTATCTCTGCTGAGAGACATGGGTAAATTAACCAGGAAACAAGTTAATGCAGTTAATATCGCTTCCAAAATGCAAGCAAATATTTTCTTTCAGTGATGCCCTTTGCCTCGTGAATACACAAACTCTGTCAGGACTATTTAAGGTAAATTTTATGTGGGACACCATTCTCCCCATGTAAATGTTGTGAAGCTCTGCACTGCTGCTAACAATACAGGGCTATCCTGTTGTCCCAGAGTAGGAGGTTTAGACTGGTCTTACCACATGCTCAGCAATTCCGTCAATGACACTACTTTACCTGTGAGATTCTGTATTGAAAAATGTCTTTGTTTTACAGAAACCACTGCCAAAGTTGGAACCTGAAACAAGTGCCCCAGAGTTTCCTCTTGTAATTAGATTGATTAGCATAATTTGGTTATTGCAGAGTAAAATAAAATTGTCTGTAATCACATCACAACAGAAGTTGTGGCTCCCTAGTGGTTTTCTGTCAGCTTCATTCCAGGATCTGAAGAAAATTAGCTTGAAAGGTAAACTTCCTGCTGCAGTTATGAACCCCAAGTCTCGTAAAATGACACCACACAAGAAGGATATAGCTGAAAAGTCAGTCTGTGAAGCAAATACTCACACAACCACACTGGATGGGAACTGTCAGTTTATTTTCCCCTTCAGGCTTGCAGATAGCCCCTGGCTAGCTATCCATTAGCTGTTAGCCACAGGCTACGTCCTTGGGTGACTCTCTACCTGGGATTTACTTTGCTGTCTGTTTTAGCTAATTTGAAGTATTGTCCATCTGTGTTTATGCTACTTAAAGATAAGTTTATACACTGACATTTCTTCTTTTGGGTTCTCTGCAGTTAATATTATCTTTAAGAAAAAAAAATATCTGCACAGAGCAGAGAGGTACAGGATCACTAAGCAAACGGAATTCAATTACGCTGATCTCTGTTTAACATGGTTCTCTCCTTTCTGCCCACCTCATCCTCTGCTGGCAGGCTGCTCAGTAAATATTTTCTCTTCAGGTCCATGAGTCATCGTTATAGTAAGTCACAGCCAGGGATAATTTGGAAGTGGGTCAGTGCGCTAGTCTCTTCTCTCTGGGGATCAGGGTTAAAAATTTCTCTCAGAGCACAAGTCCAATGGTCTTATACTGTAGACATATGTTTGCACCCCTGAGTTGCCACCACTAGCACCCTGCTGCCTTCCATAAGGGAAATCTGTCGTTCAAAGCTGAATTCAGAGTTTGCTGAGTTCCTGCCTGCACAGTGCATTCAGCTGACAGATTTATATTCTTTGATGAATTGTCCTCATTTCTAACATGGAAGCTTCAATGTTTGTGTGAATATCTATAGATAGAGTCTCCCCTGGAGGTCAGCTGGCCCACCAAATCAGGAGAGCAACCTATGTAACAAATGTAAGATTTATGTCAGGTAGCTCAGGGCCCTGTGTGGATGCTCTCTGAACATGCCAAGGTGGAGCACCCACAGCCTTTCTAAGTGACCTCTTCCACTCTTATGCATCTTCATAAGTAATGTGTTCACTTTATCTAATTGGAATAACCCTTGGTCCAACTTGTGTCCACTGACACCTGTCCTTTACTGAGCACGTCTGGAGAAATTGAGGCCTGCCTTCTCTACCCATGAGGTAGTTGAAGAAAACAGTTAGCCTTTATTCTTTTTAAAATATTCTCTTTATGTTGCACTATCCAGCCTTTCTTTGTTAAAAATACATTAATTTGTTATTAATGAACAAGACATACATCATTTTTACAACCTAAAACACCTACAGCAATTTCTCTGCATGAAAGGTATCTGTCTTTTCTCTCTAGTCTAAGGAGATATTCCTGCTTTTATTCACATAGTTTCATTAACATTACTGATGTCAGTAGGAAACTAGACAGTGTATCTGACCATTATAATATATTACTCTAAGTGTCGCTTCCTCTCTAGTCCATCTAATTTATGGTCTCTTGAAGAGATATCAGAGGCTATAGTCCTCAACCTCACCAAGGTATGGACTTTTTCCTTAGTACATTGTTTTAAAAGCAGCTTCCAGTATCTTATGCATCTCTTGCAGATACAGCCTTGACAAGAATCTTTCTGTGAAGGACTTTATCGTATCTTTCTCTAGCAAGGGTGGTTCATCATCCTAATCTAAACTGTTTTCTTTCCATTCAGTATGATTTGAGGTAAATATAGATCTATCTGAACCATTTTGTGGTATTGGGTGAAATCCCTATGCCATATTTCTGTGTCACAGCATAAATCATCTGACTTAATGTTAAAAATGTGAGTGTTTGAGTGGTCTGGGCATTCAGCTTCATCAGTTTATATAATCTTCTTTCCTGTGTGACCATCAAAAGAAACAACAAAAACTCCTGCAACTAGGATAACCGCTCTTTTCTTCCCATACTGAAAGGGACACACTTTGTTTTATGTTTCAGATGACCAACTGTCTTGATTGCTCCAAATTTGAATCAATATAGTTACTCTTCCTAGAACAACATTAAGCAATACAATGCTTGATTAAACCTTGTTTTCTGTACAGAATTCAGCCTAAAAACCTTAATCATTTAGAATAGTTTAGCAAAGAGATGAGAAGAAGAAAAAAAAAAAGTGTTTCATTCATGTATCCTCAGTCTACTCTGAGTTGCATAGCGGAGTACAATTAATGGCTGTGACTTTGCTTTTTGGAGTGTGTCCTAAAGTACTCTAATTCCAAAGGCCTTCTCCACCTTGTTGCAGTTTTGCATGGCTGGGTTCTGGGGGGATGGGATGAGGGATGGGATGGCCACGGGGTGGGGGGTGGGGGGTGGGGACAAGGTGGGGCGGGGGGCTGCACGGGGTGCAAGAAGCAGCAAGAAGCTCTTGATAGGTCTGACAGAGTAAACACCAGACAGCTCAAGGCCAGACCCACTGCTGACCAAGGCCAAGCCCATCAGCGATGATCACTGCGCCTCTGGAAATCACATTTAGGAGAAAAAAAAGCCCAATCAGCTGCTTTTTGCCACCAGAGAAGGGAGTGAGAAGATGTAAGAAACAGTGTAGGCGTCAAGGTCAGCGAAGGGGTGGAGGAGGTGCTCCAGGTGCCAGAGAGAAAGATTCCCCTGCAGCCCAGGGAGAAGACCATGGTGGAGCAGGTGTCCCCCACTGCCCATGGAAGAGGACTGGGAGCAGAGACCACACCTGCAGCCCATGGAGAGACCCTTCGCTGAAACCGGTGGAGACATATGGAAGACGCAGAGCAAGACAGCATTTACAGTCTGTGAAGAGAGAGAAGCAAAGATGAGAGACCCAGGCCAGAGCAGGTTTGCTGGGCGAGAAAGGCTTGTGATTCACTCCATGAGGGACCAGGCAGGAGCAGTCTGGGCCTGAGAGACTGAGAGACATTCTATGATTTATGTCTTCACCCCGTAGAAGTGATCCACACTGGGACAGCTGGTGAGGTGCTGAAGCCCTGAGGGAAGTGACT
Source organism: Laterallus jamaicensis coturniculus (assembly GCA_022605575.1). NCBI lineage: Eukaryota > Metazoa > Chordata > Aves > Gruiformes > Rallidae > Laterallus > Laterallus jamaicensis. The sequence goes on along the minus strand of JAKCOX010000002.1, from coordinate 62,738,583 downwards.
CATGTTGGAGAAGTTTGTGGAGGACTGTCTCCCGTGGGTGGGACCCCACACAGGACCAGGGGAAGGGGGAGAGGAATGTCCTCCAAGAGGGAAAACAACTTGTGAAGAACTGACGAAACCCCCCATTTTCTGTAATGGGGAGTGTGTGTGTGTGTGTGTGTGCGTGTGTGTCCCTGCATGCCAGTCTGGGGAAGGAAAAGGGAGAGAAACCATGCATAAAGTTTAGCCTGCCAAGAAGGGAGGGGTGAGGGGAGGTGTTTTAAGATCTGGTTGCACTTCTCATTATCCAACTCTGAGTTTTCTTTACTTTATTCTGTGCTGAGTTTTGCCCATGACACTGATTGCAGCATGATCTCCCCCTGTCCTTACCTCGACTCCTACGCCTCTCAATATATATTTTCTCCCCTGTCCAGGTCAAAAGGGGAGTGATAGAGCAACTTTGGTGGGCATCTAGCCTGCAACCAGGATCAAACCACCACACTTTCAGTTCAAATAAATTATATTAAATAACAAATTTCATGTCCGTTTTATGGCAATATAAATATGAATCCTTGTCCTGTACAGGAACTGTATTTCAAAGTTTCAATCAATGTCGTGTGTGTGGTTCAGCTTTTAAATGGCAGAAGGAGAACTGTCAGTCCACTGTTTTTCAAGCTAGAAGACCCTTCTAGAAGATATTTCTAGAAGACTCTTCTAGAAATACTTGCCCACAGCCAGTAGCCTGTACAAGATGAGTAAAATCTCTGAAGAGTTTTGTTTCATAATAGCAGAATAACACTGAAAAAGAACTGAGCAATGTGAGAAAAACAAATACTTGTAGGAGACAGGGGAAAATTACTTTAAAATTCTGTGATACTGCCACTGTTTGAAGACTGTGCAACCAGGCCAAGGTGAGGTTGAGAACCAGGAATAAGCAAGAGAAGTTTTGTTACTACTTACTATCTCTAAGTGAGATATCTTTGCTGCTGTCTTCTTCATAACCCCCCAAAACCTTATAATTTGGAATCAAGCCCTGTATATCTGATCCTAAAATGTTGATAGGGCCTTTAAAAGCAAAGTACTTTTATTTTCTTTAATGTATTGCTAATATACAAAATGATAGATTCAAAATGCGTTTCAGGATATCCAGCATACAGCAAAAATCTTCACTGAGGGCTATGGTCTGTGCTCAGTCTGCTATTATTTAAAGAGGATTTTAAAATGTGTTTTTCTCATAACTTGAGCAGTGGTTTCATGGAGACAGAACCTGGAATCAGTTGATCTAGGACACAGTAGCTTCAAAGCGGGCAGAATGATCATATATTATTCATAATTTTTTGCTGTTAGCTGCATTCCCACAAATATTTTTATTGTAAGCATGATGGTAACAATCTAAAAGCTTATTTATTTTTGCAAAGAACTGTAGACCAGCGATGACTGTAATCTTGAACCTGGGATTTACCAAAGACCTAGGATGGTTCTGAATGAGCTGTTAAAGATCACTCAGAAAAACAAAGCAAGCGTAAGAAGGATGTGATGTGATGCCTTACATGAGTGGACATTTTAATATATCTTTCTCTAGAAGAGATTGATTGTAAATGGTTGCAGCTTCAGTCTCTTATTTGTTCCTTTTCCCATTTCTTTCAATTTTTGGGTTTTTTTTCTTTGTGTTCAACTTTGTTTATCTGTTGTTCCTTTCACTTTTTGTCAATGTGCTCAATGATTTTCTTTCTAAAAACCCCATTAGATAGAAAGCAAGGACTCCTCCACTTCTTTTAATGCAATCTTTATGTTAAGTGATAGCATGACAGATTAGATTCTGTGTGATTTTGTAGAAGGCCCACTCAGTGAGGACCATATTCTTACTCAAGGTTAGTGTAACCTTCCCTTACACATAATTTCATTCATGTCAGTGGAAATGTTAATGAAATTTGCTTGGTATATCTTTTGCTGATTTTATTTTAAAAACAGTAAAAAAAATCATTAGAACAGATAAATTTCAGCATAAATGAAAGCATGCACACATACACGAAGAAAAAAATGTAGAAACCACTGTTAAAAATAGACAGCTTAAAAATCTACAAATTCTCTAAGTAAAGATCATCAATTATCTTTACTTGGCAAATGAAAGGCAATAACAGTAAAATGCGTATGAGCACCAACTGTGATGTGAAATTTAAGGCTCTAAAACTTCATTAAAATCAGACTGGTAATGATGTACCATATGCACTGGGTTGCGTTTGCCTGAGGATCTCCAACCTGTGGCTCATTTCTTCTGTCACACCACCTCTTTATAAGAATGACTCAGAGTGCTTTGTTGAAGTGCTTAGGGGCTGACAAGCAGGGTAGGTGTTTCAGAAATAATCATTTGCTTCATTATACCCTGGTGGATTATAGACATTTTCTGTTTATAGGAGAATCTTAGGCTTTCATTTCTAAAGTTAACTGAAGACATGAAACAAGGCTGTTGGCAAGTATTCTGACAATTTATGCTTTCTGAATAGGCAACTGATTTTTTATAGCAAATAAAAGGGTTGGTTTTTTTTTTAATAGCCTTTTACAGAAATAACTGGTAATGAATTTGGATAGTACATTTCAGAGGGATTGCAAATATAGATTAACCACATTAAGACAGATAGGTAGACATCGTAGGTGAAGGGCTGCGTATTTCATTACCAACTCTGGAACAATTTAGTCCCCATGTGCTTACTTTATTATTCTGGTACTTTAGTCACTTATTTGTAGCTCGACTTTATAAATTATTCAGGGCCTTTTCCTTTTTCAATACTTTCATATACAGCTCCCATTAAGGCCACAGCAAGCTTTGGCTATCTGTGCAAAGTAAGATAAGTCCTTTCATATGAACCTTCAGCTTATTATGATTAAAGATAAAACCCATGGCAAAGCAACTAATGTGAAAAGTTAGTAGCACCTGAGAGGTATTAATTAAGCTGAAATTAATTTAATACCAGGCCATACCCAGTTTGGTCCCTCATAATACCCTAGACATAACAAATTAAACTTCAGAGCATATGTGGAAGCTCCTCTAAACAGTGACATTTAGAAGAGGTGTCCAAATTCTTACAAGAGACAGTCTGGCAGGGATGCTTAAACTGTCTTTAGGATGTCTGGCAGCCACAGACCCTCAGAAATGCAGACAAAAGAAAGCAGCACTGGCTCCTGTGTTGTCTGGTTGGTTCATTTGCTTTCAACATATGTTGAAAGCCTGCTGACCAGGCTATTTACCCAGAGTAGGAAAGCCTGTGTTTAATTCCATTTGCTGAACAATAAAGTGCCTTAGCCACTTGAAGGAAAGCTTGTGAAGAGTGCATGCTACTGGCCTTGTAGAGCAGGAAGAGAAAAAACAGTGACCTTTGCAGCTACACACTCAGGGAAGTATAGAGCCTCATCTAATTTAGGACAATCTATACCTTCCCTTTTTAATGTGATAAAATGGTAAGTGAATACATTTTATTGTTGCAGAATTATTTTTCCGTGTTTCAAGTATTTTTAATGTTTACAAAGGATTTAAACATACATTCACAAATTAATTTTCAGGCTGTCTGAGGTACCATTTCAAAAAATACATGAACTTTTTCAGGAGAAAAATATCAGATGATGTTTTGAAATTTTTGTGATCACATGGCATAAAAGGGGCACCACAGGTGAATAATAAATCAATGTACAGTATAGTTTTGCTGGTATCTGACCTTGTACTTTGAACTCAATAACCACTGATTAAAAAACAAAACCAAAAATCCTACATGATAGGATGACTGTAAAGAATCATTGGAGTATTTATTTTCCAGTGATAGTTTTTCAGCCTTCAAGAAAAATATTTACTGGAGGGGATTATTAAGAGTAAATAATTTTTTCATCCTGAAGTGTTGTAATTAAGCCTTTGAGCTTCATACTTTGTTACACCTTTCTAAGTGAATTCATTGTTTAGAGAAAATAACAAAGGAGCACATAACACCAACATTTTATTGAGAAGTGCATGCAAGCTATGGTGGAATGCCTTTTGCATTTGACTCTATTGGCTAGTTAAAACTGAGCAAGCTGGTCAAAGAAAAAAAATCAGTAATGAGTATTTATATTTCAACTACAGTCACAATGCTATTAATGAAAATAAAATTTTCATCATAGTCCATACTTGTTTTGTGATTGCTGCCATGGAATTTAGCATTACCCAGCTGTCTAGAAACCCAGCCAACTAGAAATCTGGAGCTCAGACTGAAGTACCTCTGTTCTGAATACAGCTAAGTTGGATACTGAGAGACTACATTTCTGTATTTGCTGTGTAAACATAGAATTCCCCCAAAGGAGTAAAGTTAAAACTGGAAGAAAATCTCTTCCTAAAAGCTGAAGTTATACACTGAAGGAAAATGAACATGATCTAATTCTTAATAGTTAATAATATAGAAAAAATACAGAATGCACTTATGACTCAAGTCTTGAATTTCTTTGGTAAAACATCAGTTTATACAGTTGATGAATGAACATCATAAACTAGTTCTAGATTATTTGATTGGAAAAACGTTAAGTATGGTGAAATCCTAGTTCCACTGCAAGTTACTGGCTGACTATAAGTATAGAGAGAAACCGCTGCAGTTGTACTATGGATTAATATTTGCATAGCATAAGGTCAAGTGTTCATGTAGTAGACTTGAACGAGACCATCATCCTCAGTTCTGCCACCTGAATTCCCTATATTAAGTACATGTAAATTGATTACTGGTTATTTTCAAGATGCAATACTGTTTCTAGACTGGTTTTATATCCTTTAGAAAGCAAAGTAGGTATCATCTATTTCCCAGTTTTCTAAAGGCTGAAGAAGAGCATAATTTTTTTTATTCTCAATTTTATCCAATACTGTGACTTTTTAAACTTGTGTATTCTTTCTGTGAAAAGTGGAGTGTCATTTTAAGTCATATTAAATGCTTCTCTTTTTAATCAAGGTGATTTGGTAGTCTCTAGCTTCATAGAATGATAGAATCACAGAATATCCTGAGTTGGAAGGATCATCCATAAGGATCATTGAGTCCAACTCCTGGCTCCATACAGGCCCAGCCAAGTCAGAGAATGGGACTGAGTTCATCGTCCAGATGCTTCTTGAACTCAGCCAAGCTCGGTGCTGTGACCACTTCCCTGGGGAGCCTGTTCCAGTGCCCGACCACCCTCTCAGTAAAGAACCTCTTCCTAATATCCAACCTAAACCTCCTCTGTGGCAGCTTCAGTTCCCTTGGGTTCTGTATTACAAAATAAAAACCAACCAACCAAACAAAAGAACAGATTTATTATTTTTTTTTTGTGTTTACTCCACAGTCCTAGTAAACATTTGGCACTGAGTTCTGTTGCAGAGAGGATGCTGTACTACCTGACCTGGAGTCTGGATATAGTAATACTTTGTTTCAAGGGCTGTATGACTAACAGCATGAGTAAATGCTATGACATAAAGCTGCACCTCAATGTTAGTAAAAGTCTTTTATATGAAGTTATTTCCCACAAAAGTTGAAATAGTTAAAAGAAGAATGAAGATACAATTTTTACATAAGTACATTCCTCTATTTGATCTTCCTTAATGACTTTAATAGGATTGCTCAGTTATAACGAAACATAATCCTTCTAAAAATGTTATTTTCTTAATGACTTAATAACATTGCTCAGCTGCTAATGGACAGCATCATGACACAGCTTCTATATGTAGTAAAAGCCCTGGTAATGTGCATTTTTACTGCATACATATAATGGCTTAAATGACAACATCTTAAATAGAAAGTTACTGGAGGCAAATTTTAACAACATCTAATGACAGGATTTCTATTGCTTATAGTATATCCATCATTTAAAAACTGCATAGGAAATATTCATTAATTGTCCAATTAATTGATTGATTAACTTTCAAACATAGGATCCATTTCTGAGCAGCTACACACTATAAGTATTGATTCCATGACTAAAACAATTCTGCTTGAAGCAAATAATCTTGAAATGGAATCACTGTTGTTTTTTTTCTTCTGACAATAATCTATGATCTCAGGAAAAAATACATTAACTTGCATATCTGCTGTAACCAGATATTTTAGTTTTTGTCATGCATTTCAAATGTTGAAGAGGTTTAATGGCTAAATAGATAATCAAAGAACAACATTTTGAGGCTGCAAAGCAGTCTATGAAATGTTCAGTATTATTAAAAAATATAAATTAACTCTTGATGGGTATAACTTTAAGTGTACTGGTGGTATTTTAAATAGCAAACCGCAAAAATTTCAATATATAGGTCAATATGCAATTGAGACTGGGAAGTTGATTCATCTGGGGTACTATGTGGCAATATCTTTATTGAGAGAAATGCTGCTTAGCAAAGAACAGTGAGTTTTTCAACTCATATATCATTTTGACAATAAACACCACAGATTTTCTCAAGTTGCAAAATTCACTTCCAGATCTGCAACTGTATCTCATCAGTTCTGGAAAACTCATTCTGCTAATTTTTTTCCTCTTTCTTATAAACAGAAGAGCAAGCTCTATATAAAATATAGTTTGCATTAAATGACCAAAGTATGGAGCTGTTTAATTTCATCTTTTTGTTCATTCTCATCTCAAATATAAAATCAATAACTGCTATCCCTCTGAACTAATGTCACTTCAGAAAGTAGTACAACTCACTGATGCTTATCCATCGCCCCATGTGGCATATTATTATGTCTTGGGGGCAGCACAAATCAGAGCATCTTTTCTCTAGGATGTGAAAGGTGGACTTACACAGTGTGTCAGCAATCCAGAAAAAAAGCAGTTTGATGAGCTGAGGGAAAATATATTTACCTAGCAAATATAGCTTCATAGGCAGATCTTCAATGCTATTGACTTTAAAATGAGGCCTCAAAGAATATCTGTCCCCAAACAATTAGATCTCAAGAGGAACCAATAGATTTGATTACACCTCTTGTGGTGAACAGACCATCCAGTTTCACCTAGTTGTGGTTGCAAGTCTAATAACTTTTGTTGGATAAAAGCTTCTCCCACAGTCTGGTTTCCAACCCTATATTGGAAGATGTCACAATACATAATCTGCTGCTTTCTGGTATGTTTTTTTTCCAAGTGCTAAATTATTGTCACTGTTCTCTCTCAATACTAAAAATGAAAATAAGGTTACAAACTTCTGTGTTATTTCTAGCTAGATTTATTTTTCTTTTTTTTAACGTTACCCCTAGACACTGGTTTGTTTTTTAAACTATTTTCTTTACTAGAAAAAAAAAATTATTTTCTTCTCCAACTGTCCTTACTTGGGATAGTCAACTTACATGTAATTTTTTCAAGTAAAGTGAGTATGTTGGTTTCTCTTAACCTTTTTACAGCATGGTATCATCACTATACTCTAAAATGTTTTGAGTACTTCGTTCAAAGACCATGGAATTTCACTATCTGTTATTAAAAGTAAAGATCGAGACTGGATGTTAGTCTCTCATTAACGTTACCAGTGCCAAAACTAGACAAAAATGCAGTCCCCTAATTCTACATCCATACTGTTCTTGGATTCATTCTACCTCCCTTCCCATGCCACCTGCTTGTCACAGTATCACACTGGAAGTTGATAGTGTGTTACTTGTTTGCTATCATTTTCAAAAAAACAAAAAGGGTATGAAATGAAACTGTGTCTTGGAACCATGTCATTAGTGGGTCTGCACCCTCAATCCCTTTGATGAAGTAGAAAATATATTTCGGTCTTCCTAACTTATAAAAACTTTCCCAGTTGCTGCATGTATCAAAGGTTGAGTGAATCATGGGTAGCTTTGGAGTAACACAATCATGGCAAGAAATGTGACAGTTGTCTTCATCCAGGCAAAGGGCATCTCAGCTATAGTAGATCTTTAAATTAAGTCAGCACTGTACGCAGTTAAACAAAACATAGCAAAACCCAGTATTTTTCCAGGCATTCATTGTTCCCTCCACCTTCTTGCAAAAGTTGTGATAAATTTAACACAGTAAAAGGAAAGAGGCTTAGATAAGCAACTTCTTAGGAAAACCATGAAGAATATTCCTGGGGAGTAAACCCCCAGAAGATAAACATTTACAAATACCATGTTTTTGTGGTTGTTTCAGTATGGCACAAAACTCCCCATTTTCCTCTCTATGAAGCAAATTTGGGCAGACCTTTGTTTTCCCCTGAGAATCTGCTGCACACTTTCCTGGCTAATACAAGCAATTGCATCCAATATGCTTTTGGAAATATTGATGCATACTGTTATTAATAATGCTTCATCATATTGCAAGCAATCTGTAACCTGCATATAGAAGATCCTAGATTTTTATTACATGACTTACCCACTCTCAATTTCCCCATGCATTTCTCCTAAAATTCACCAAAATAATGGGTAGTACTTAGGCAAGTCGAAGATACACAGGGGAAAAAACCCCAAAAAGCACCAACAAAAAAAAAGCTGCTTAGATTTTACTGCTTATATTTTTTTCATAAACACATGAAAATAACTTTCGCAGACTAGCTTTTCTTTCATTTTCCGGTACAATCTGAATGATGCTTTCATAAACATTGTTACAAGCTCCATTATCTATTTGTGACTAGGATGTCTCTGAATGAGGCTAAAATGTACTTCATAACAATGGTAAGTTTCATTTGTCTGGTCATTTATATCTGGATAGATACTAGAGATGATACAGGGAATGAGAGCAAGATGGAAAATTAAAATTGTTCATATATCATTAAAACAGGATTATTTCTGTACCACTGCATCCTTTGGATGAATTCACACATTGGCTTTCATTGTACAAAATTATCTGAACATTGTACAGTAAACTAACTAAACAGCCCACATAGACACCCACAAGCAAGATTAATAATATCTCCCCTAACCTTCCTGTTTTCCCTTTCTGAGAGAAACTAAAAAAATTCTAGATATTCTTCACTGCTGCTTTGAGAGCCTCACAGAAAGAATTCCGTCAGAGAGGGTGGACTAGCAGGTAAGGCCAACTTCCTACATTCTCAGTTTCCAGGTTTCTTCAAAGACCATAGCATTTTTCCATGGGCATAGATGTCATCCCATCAAGTCTTACCACCTCCCCGTACCACCTCCTGGTCCATACACTAACATAATGTGGATCTAGGGAAACCAGAAGTATGGTTCCTGCGTCTGTAAGGTTTTCCTACAGTTCAGCTTTAAGAGTTGAAATGCGAGTAAAGGGCCTAGTGAACTCCTGATACTAAACCCATCCGTTTCATATTGTATACGTAAAAAACATGATTGGTTAAAAAAAAAAAAGTAAACTTCACTGCTTTACACAAACACATATGGGTGTTTATGTAGGCATTACTAAGTGTATCCTGATGAAAGAGACATCAGAACTCCGGCTGATTACTGAACTAACTGGATTATACCACAAGAACAGAAGCTAAACTAAAAGTCAGAATATAATTTCTATATGACACCTGGTTTCATTGATTTCATTTTATATGGATCTATGTATTATTTATCTTTTAGGCAGATCTAAGTAGTCATAATGTTTATATTTAGATCAAATTTCTATGTGTTCACCTACACTGATTGAATTAATTGCCTTTTTTAAAGCAAATTTTACAGATGATACCTTAGATTAAAATCTAAGATTCAACTCCATCACACTGCAGAAGTCTGATTTAATGATTCCTCTCATTAAGGAGGAGAGGTACTGGTTTGGGAGGGGAAGAAGCAATTTGGAGAGATCTTAGATGTCGAAGATACTAGGTCAATTGTCATCATAGCAGAGGCATTTAAGAGACAAGTGAGAGAAGAAACTGTAAATTAGAGGTAAGAATGAGCCCAACTCAGCAGTAAAAATATTTTAGTTGGAAAAATGCTGATCCCAGTATATTTTGTTTTCTTCCCATTTAATGGGAAGGTGATCCTCCTCCTAAAGAAACTTACTCAGGTGCCTATTTGTGAGTATATGAGAAGGCTATGATCCTAGACCCCATAGACTAGTTGTTTAAAATCACCTATTCCTTCGTATAAAAAAGGGTTATTTTAACTAGGTAGAAAAAATGGAATGTACATTCTAGGGTTTTGGAAAAGGAGCTCCCTGCCTAGGGTGGCATGCCAAGGACAGACAAGAATCCTGTTTTTTGATCTTTTCTTTGCCTTCGAAAAAAAAATGCACAGTACATAGAGCAATAGCTAGCACTGTTGGAGAAGGGGATGGGTAAGCCACCCAGGAAATGGTAATTGACATCCTTTGCTTTTCCATACATGTCCAACAGCAAACTTAGCCTTCGTTGATCTCCACAATCCTGTCTCTGGTCTTTCTGTTCTAATTTTAATTCTTTTGCCTTTCCGCAGTAGCAGCAGTCAGACTTTTGATCCTTATCCAAGGGAAGGTAAAATTAGTCCATCTGCCTAAGAAGTCTCAGGCCAGCCCTGATGAAAGTTTCATAATCTGTTACAATTCAACATCAAATCAACATATCTATTATTTTCTCATATGCTACAATTGTTATTTTCTCATCTGAGCCTAAGGAAATATTTTCTTGAAATTCCAGGAAAAATAGGCAAACAAAACTGGCATAGAAATTGATCATACTCTGAGTGGCCAAGAGTAATTTGCTTTTATAACAGTGTTTTATAACATAATTTTGCTTTAGAACAGATAATAACTTGTTGTGTTTTACTGAAACAAGTATTCTGTTTAAAAGGAGGGTAGAATAGCATGTATGCTTACACTAGGCTTGTTAAAAGTTGAGGGTTATCAAACTTGGTTCTAGGGAATAGACAGTGATAATCAGCTAGCATCAAGCACAGATGCTGAAATGAAGAGTCACACGTTGCCTTATCTGAGGTATCGTGAATCCATGATGAAACAACAAACAGAAATGTATACTGAAAACACAGGAGCTCATAGACAAACCGAATACACTCTGATGAAGCATTTTGCCCAAGCTTCTCTAAGGGAGAGAGAATCAGCTTCTAAAGTGTACTCTGATACGTGCTGTGCTTTCATATTTCAGGAGTTAAGTTCCAGTTATAATGCAGTGATATCTTACTCCTCTCTTTATTCAGAAACGCTGGCTGAAAGTTGCTGCAGGCGTGAGACTTAACAGGCTGTTCATAATGACTGACAAGTTCCAGCTGGAACACAGAAAAAGGTAACAGAGCACAAACATAATAAGCCTTAAGTAAAGAAATAGCTTCCCTGTTTTGAGATTATAATGGGTGAGGTGGTTAGTCCTTTGGAAGTGAAATGAGACAATTAAGATAAAATATAATCTCATGATATTTTAATTCAGTTTTTCATTATAAGACAGAAAAGGCAATAAACATATCCATATGAATCTGTTATTTGGTCACTAGCAACAAAATGTAAATTTTGAACTTTGAAGGAAAAGGGACATACATTCCTGTCAAGAGTAACTTCCACTGAAATTAGTTATTTCAGAATTGAGCCTGTATCTCTTCCTTAGTAAATGTAACTTCACCTTTATTTCTGTGATTTTTTTTTTCATGAAAAGACATTTCTTATATTTACAGTCCTTTGCAAACAAAAGATATCTCTGCTCTTATAAATCTGATGACTGTTTTTATCCTCTTCATCCAGATTTTTCTGAAGGAAGTTAATAGAGGTCATCTAGATAAATGATTACCCTGCAGAATTGGAGGACCTTTTGATCAGTAAATAAAGCTGCAGAGAGAGAGATGTTATGGGAAATTCCAGCTAGATTATGGAACTGTTACCAGGAGACAACATCATGTGTGGCTTCAACCATAGCTTTGCTAAAAACTTTGTGTTAAAACAATGCCTATATAAACTACTCTAGGAGCTAGTTGCTGTAACACAGATAAAAATCATAAAATATTTAGTTTATGGGTAGGTTTTTTTAGTATTATTTTTGGTAGTAACAAGTATTTTGGTAAACCCTATTAAAAAGTAATGACTAAGTAATCTATTTATATAATTCTGACTAATCTCAAAAGAAGATATTGGCATTAATGAAAAACAGTCTTAGAAAAAAATATTTTTAAAGATAGTTATATTGGAATACAATCTAGTTTTTCCTTCCACACAACTTTCCAAACTTTACTAAATCCACAGAAAACTTGTTTCATTGTTAATTATCATGTTGCTGTATTTTTTCTAATTGTTTTGCTTCAAATGATACTTTTGTCATTATGGTACTGAATGTAGGCTAATTAAAGACCCTTCACTGACTAGTTGGCACATCCTAATTAATATTAAAAAAATATTAGGTCCATAAAATTGTCTGATGCTGTTGACCATCTTTATTCAGTAATAAAGTTCAAAGGCCTGTGCCTTTGTGCTTTCTCCATCAGCACCCAAGTGGTCCCCTCACAGATTTTTTTTGGCTAATACCTGGTTCCTTCATGCTACATTGTCTCTTTGGCCTTTGGTATCATTGCTTCAGTTTGAGAATGAGTCCACAGTGGATTGTTTTCCTAGTAATCCTCTACCTGAGTGATCTTAGACTCTACCTCAGCTCTTTGAAGGAGTTTCTCTCTTTTGCATTTATATAGTGTGATAATATAATAGGAAAACAAACAAACAAGCAAACAAATAACCAACAAAGAAACAAACAAAACCACAAACAAACAAACAAACAAACAAGCTAATGGACATGCCAAAAATTAGTTCTGTGGAGTAAATGAGGAAAACAGAGCTTCCAGAAGTATTTTGCATTAACATAAATGATACTACACACAGGTTGTCAAGACCAAAGAAGGAGAGGCATCAACAGCCAAGATACCTGACAATTTATAGTTCTTTATCGATCTTCGGTAAAAGACTATATGTCTTTTTAATGTCTTCATTCCTTCTACAAGCCAGCACACACACGGATGTGTGCTTTGTTTGCTTCATTCCTGCCCTTGCTATGTAGTGTGTACTCTCTGTGAACACAGAAATGTTTGCATTATTCGGTCTGCAAAGTTTCCTGTGTGATTTGTATTTAAACCATAGTTTTGCTACATTCGGTGTAAAGCCAGAACACAGATTAATTACTCTAGGAACACATAATGGATTGAGCTGAAACTACGTGAGCCATTTAATTTCTTTTAGCTAGGAAGAGAAGGTCTTCCAGCTGCATACTTACAATTGAACATGCCTTCAAAAACTGAACGCAGATCACTCCTATTTTCTTTTCCCGAATCTTACCAACTGTTATTTCAAAAGTATGGTATTCAGAGCATTCTGGACAGGAAAACAACCTGAAACCTGAAAGATAACTTTTGGTTGGATTAAAAAAAAAAAAAAGGCACATATTTTCAATAGTTAACCTTACTCATACAGACGTGTAAACAATGCTCCTAGCAGGTACAAGGGGCAGAAAAAGAGGGGAAATAATAGATAAACGCAAAAAAACCTATACAGTAAGTACTATATTATTGAAAAATGTTTAGACACAGTTATTAATGATGGTTATGCATGACAAGACACCTCTTCTATGAAGCTGAAACAACCATAATAATATTGCAACTTTATGCAGGGAGCCAACACAGGAAACATAATTTTCATCTTGTGTTGTGTGTTTGGTCACTAATATAGTCTCAATGAAATGCTCAAAGTGTTTCAGGCACTATGAAGAACATTTCATAACAGCTAGTTCTGATGAAATTCCATTAATTTTGAAGGTGCTGTTTGTTAGAGCTGTGTGGTCTCTCCCAAATGTACATCCTCTATAAGGCATGTTTAGGATAATTCATATACTATTTCACAGAGAAAGGTAGACATGTAATAGTGTAAGGGAAACAAAGTAACAAAATTTATTGGAATGTTAAGTAAAAGAAAATTTAGGAAAAAAATCTAAAGACAGATTTCATTTAAAAAAAATTTTGAAGCAAACTCTGCTATCTTCATGAACTAAGGTAGAAATACAAATGCCCACAAAACTATAAAAAATATTGCTATTTTTAAAAAATCTGAAAACAGAAAGGCAAAATGGATGGCAATATTTTTCCTTAGCTTTCTTTAAAACTAGTTATCCACTGTATTGATTTGGAAATGCAGTACAGAGAAAGGGGTTTTATTATCACAAAATCACAGAATCACAAGGTTGGAAAAGACCTTTGAGATCATCAAGTCCAAACATTCCTGTCCTGTGCTAAACCATATCCCTAAGAACCTGATCTACCTGTCTTTTAAACACAACCAGGGCTGGTGACTCAACCCCCCACCCTGGGCAACCTGTTCCAGGCCCTGACAACTCCCCTTTTTAGCTGGACAAGGGAGAAAATATATATGGAGAGGCTTAGGAGTTGAGATAAGGACAGGGAGAGATCATTCTACAATCAGCGTTATGGGCAAAACAGACTCAACACAGAATAAAGGAAAGAAAACTCTCTAATTTATTACACTGCACTGCAAAGCCAGTGTCTGATAATGAGAAGTGTGACCAGATCTTAAAGCACCTCCCCCCACACCTCCCTTCTTAGCAGACTTCACTTTAGTAAAAATTTCACTCCTTTTTTCCCCCACCCCCCATGGTAGCATGGAGGTTTCAGTCAGTTTCTCACGGCTTGTTTTCCTGCTTAGCAGGGGCAGGGGGGAGAGGGGGGCATTCTTCACACTCTTCCCGTGCCCCACCATGGGGTCCCACTCATGGGAGACAAGTCCTTCACAAACTTCTCTGAAATCCTTTCTGTTGGGTCTTCTGTTCCTAACCAAATGCCTCAGCATGGCTCCCTTCAATGGGAACCAGAACCCCACCACGTGATATTACAACACAGATAGGTACGTTCACAGCAGAAATCACCAGTTTGTGCTGGCCTCTCTGTGTGGAAAAGACATGAAAATTTCTGTGGTATTGATTTGTTTACTTGCTTTGAAATACAGGACAACAGGGCTGACTTTTGCCCTTTTTAAAAGCATGTGAAATAGACAGCTAGATTCAACTTGTATTCAGATATTGATATATTTGGTAGCACTGGGTAAAAATAAATGTACATACTAATTAGAATTACCTGTGCTTAATTATCCTCTGTTGTTCTTACAATATCGATATTTGGAATAAAACCCTAAAAATGTTAATGTGGAATAATGATAATTGCATCATTATCATTCCTTATCTAATGATTTAATTTCTTTTTCTATATTCCAATTACTTTATATTTGAACTTTGTAATTTAGAGGTGATACAAGCTTTCTGTAAATCTATTAAATTCTCTGAGAATCTTGTAATTTCTTAAAATAAGGTTTATATATAACACTATTAAGCATTTTTTTCAAAATAAATAGCATTGCATTTTTTAGCATGATGAAAGTAATTTTGAAAAATTTAGATATACAATTAGATACTCTATTTCTTATATATCTTTGAAAACTATTTCAGTGTTTTCTGAGCACAAGAGAAAAACTCATATAAGTTTCAATTTTTTTCTAGAACAGACACTAAATGTCTTCCATTTATATTAAATTTGCATTAAATAGGTATTGTGAAAAATTGTATGAAACTTGCCAAAAGTTCTGCAACTGATGTCCCAAAAGACAGCTAAAAAGTATTCTACTACTGATTTCTTGGACTTTAGACAAATTTGCCACAGCACCAAAATAAATGTAACAGGCTTTATTGCATATTTGTTTGGTTTTCTTCACAGAAATAGAAAACTGTCCAGCTTGGGGCTAGTCTGCAAAGAGGTGATATGAAACATTAATGTGAAGCAGTGGAAGGCATGATGATACAGTCTGTAAGTTAGTTAGGTTAACACTATCACTTCCAACCACGAGTGCTTTTAGTTAGAAATAGTCATGTATGAGTACTGTATCTTAATTACTCTCCTCTGTTTATGTGTGTGGGGTGTACAGAGAGGTTTAACTTAATTTCCAAGAACATTCTATTCCATTTAATTTCCATGCACAGTCAAATCCTAAATTCCTTCAGAAAACCAAAGCAGGTCTATTTTGTCACATTTAAAATTTTCTATTTGCAGAAGCAGCCTCAACTGCTAAGGAAGAGATTAACATTCTATCCATCACAGCTGGTTTATGGCTGGAATATAAATATGTTGCTTATGTGGGTTCCTTGCAGTCCACTGAAGAGTAATGTAAAAGCTGCTATCATGTTCTGGTCTGCATTATAAAGGCTCCTTCACAAACTCAGAGGGAAGGCTGAGTCTGAATCCTCTGTAAAATTAATTTACAAATCAATTTGCACTTGCAAGAAAACAAAAGAAAGTAATTGTAAATGGAACATCATTACAAAAATGTTTGGTTTTTTCCTCCTCAATAAATTGATTTCTCTGTTTTATCTTTTATAAAATGCAAAGTGAAATGTAGCAGATTAAGACTTTATTGAACTTGAAAAACTCTGACAATGACCTCCCACCTTATGATTCAGAGAGAACTGACTAGCTACTTTCCAACACAGTGTTGTTTTTTTAGAAAATTGAAAATAAACACATAATTAAAAAAAAATGTTTGAGCATGACAAGTGAAGTTGAAGTGTGAATATATGCACATAATAACGTAAGCTAAAGTGTTTTTCTTGTAGACATAGAAGTAGTATATACAGCAGAATGAGGAATTTATTTGTTAATTGTCAGGATGTGTTGTCTATTGTTATCAATTTCTATGCAAATGATTGCATAGAAACAAGAATAAGTAGAGTATTCGGGGATCAATCTTACTTTTACTGCATTTCATAACAAAACTTATATTAATTTCAAATGAATGCAAGATCAGACTCTGGAAAAATACCAATAAAGCATCCCACATAACCAAGCAGACAAAGGTTACTGAGATGAAGGGTAATGTGAAAGTTTCTAAGGAGCCCAGTTATGAGGGTGTACATCTTACAGGTTCCAATACTTGAAGTCTGAACTCATCTTCCCTCCAAACACCTTCCCAGAAAGTATTACCAAAACTGTCCTTCTACCTGCTAAAGTCATTTCTTCTCAGAGAGGAATGACAGGGGAGGGAGAGAATTACCAGCAGGTAACCCTTGGTGAACAGGGTTGATGAGGAAAGGGGATGTAGTGATGTGAACAAAAAGGAACACAAAACTAACAAAATACAGCTTAAGCAGGGTCACCTAAAGTATTTGCATGTAATCAAGAAAGTATCTACTAGACACAATTACGAAAATAATAACTAGCCAGATAATTTCTGGGAAACCAGTATGCTTGGGTGCCTTTCTGAAATGCCTGTGCAGTAATGTGCACAGTGTGGGGAATAAACTGGAGGAATTAGAAGTCTGTGTGCAGTTCCAGGGCTATGAACTTGGAATATGGAGGCAGGGTGGGATGGCTTGCCATCCTAGTTTGGAGCGCTACAATGACAGCTTACAATACCAGAAGGATAAGCTGGGAAGATGAGGAAGTTGCCCTTTACATGACATAACAGTTGGAATGCATGGAGTTCCACCTGGGCATGGATAAGTAGTCAGCTGAGAGGTTATGGGTAAGGGTTGAAAAGCGGACCAATATAGGTGACAGTGTAGTGGGTGCCTGCTGTAGGCCACCTGACAGGGAAGTGGATGAGGCTTTCTGAAGAAAATTGCAAGTTTCCTCATGTTCAAAGGCCATGGTCCTCATAGGGGACTTTAGCCACCCTGATATCTGACAACAGAGAAGGACATGAGCAATCTAGAAGGTTCCTGGAGAAGATAAATGGCAACTACTTATCCATGAGACAGAGGAGCCAATGAGAAGAGGACCTCTGCTGAAGCATTCTCAGATGTGGTTGTCATGGTTTAACCCCAGCCAGAAGCTCAGCAGAATGCAGCCACTTGCTCACCACCCCACAAGGGGTTGGGGAGGAAAATGGGGAAAAAAACCACCATTAATTAAGATAAAGACAGTTTAATAGGATAACAAAAGGAGATAATAAAAACAAGTGATCTACAAATATAATTGCTCACCAGACGGGTAAGGAAAAAACCCCTATCCAATGCCTAGTCCAAGCAGCAAATCTGCCTCCTGGGCAGCTTTCCCAGGTATATAGGGAGCATATCGGGAGTTCTGTGGTGGGGAATATCCCTTTGGCTAGCCTGGATCAGCTGTCCTGGCTATGTTGAGTTTCTTGTGCACCTGGTAGGGCGTGAGAAGCTGGAAAATCTTGATTTCATGTAGACACTGCAGCTAAAAACATCAGTGTGTTATCAACATTATTCTCATACTGAATACAAAACACAGCTACTAGAAAGAAAAGTATCCCAGTTGAAACCAGGACAACTTTTGGCAAGCCAAAACCCAATTGGAATTTAATTTGGTGAGAGATGTCAAAGGCAACAAGAAGGCTTTTTGTAAGAAAGTGTGATCCTACTGCTGAACAGTACAGGGACCGTGCTACCAGAAGACTGAGCACTGGCAAAGATCTCCCAGAGAGGTCATGGAGTCTCAATACTTGGAGATATTCAAAAGCTGTCTGGACAAGGTGCAACTGCGTCTAGTTGGCCTAGCTTGAGCAGGGGCAGCCATTGGATCAGATGAGCTCAGAAGGTCCCCTCTGATCTTAACATTTTTGTGATATGATCACATTCTACTTCACAGTCATGAGCTTCTCTGCAGCCAAAAATACAAAGACAAGGTTTGGTCCTTCTCAAGTGCCTGTTTCTTGAGAGATTTGTCAAAAAATATTAGTCAGAATAGTCAATGAACTATATAGAAGGATTATGTCACAGCTGAATCCATAAAAGAATGATCATATTAGTCACATAAGATATGTAAAGTAAACCTTGCTATGTAAAGTGGACAAAGGGCTTATTAGAAAAACAGACTGCTTGAAAAGTTAGGTAAATCAAAGATAAAAATCAAACTCTTCACCCCCACTAAGAAAATTATATAAGACAAAAAATTTCAAACTCAGCATGTTACGAAAAGACATTTTTGGTGAAAGTGTAGTTTTTTCGTCGTGTAGTTTTACGTGGCTGGGTTCAGGTGGAGAAAGGGGTCTGTAGGGGTGGCTTCTACAAGAAGGAGCCTGAAGCTTTCTCCAGGCCTGACAGAGTAAACACCACCCGACTCAAGGCTGGAGTCATGTTTGACCAAGGCCGAGTCCATCAGCAGTCATCACAGCACCTCTGGGAATCACATTTAGGAGAAAAAAAAGCAGCTAGCTGCTGTTTTTTGCCACCAGAGAAGAAATGAGATGTAAGAAACTGTGCAGATACCAAGGCCAGGGAAGGAGAGAGGAGAGGGCTGAGGTGCTTCAGATGCTGGAGAGAAAGATTATTCTGCAGCCTGTGAGAAGACCATAGTGAAGCAGGCTGTCCCCCTGCAGCCCATGGATGATGACAGGGAGCAGAGATCCCATCTACAGCCCGTGGAATACCCGAAGCTGGAGCAGGTGGAGACACCTGAAGGACACTGTGACCCTGTGGGAAGCCTGCATTGGAGCAAGCTCCTGGCAGCAAAACATGCAGATCATGGAGAGACAGACCTCATGCTGGAACCCTGACAAAAAGGATGGAAAAGTTAATGGAGGACTTTCTCCCATGGGTGTGACTCCATGCTGGGCTATGGGAAGTGTGTGAGGAATGCCTCCCCAGCTAAGAAGGAAAAAAAGGCTAGTGAGAAACTGTCCAAAACCCCCATTCGCCCATTCCCTGCTCTTCTTCATGCCGCACTGTTGGGGGGAAGAAGGGAGTGAAACCATGAACAAAGTTTGCTAAGAAGGGAGGGTTAGGGGGAGGTGCTTTAAGATCTGGTTGCACTTCTCGTTATCAGACTGGTTTCTGTGTGTGTGTGTGTGTAGTGTAGTTTCTTTTGAGTTGAGCCTGTTTTGCCCCTGACACTGATTGCAGAATGATCTCTCCCTGTCCTTCTCTTGACTCCTAAGCCTCTCCATATATATTTTCTCCCTTGTCCAACTAAAAAGGGGAGTGATAGAGCAGCTTTGATGGACATACGGCCTCCAGCCAGGATCAAACCACCACAGCTGGACTGCAGAATGAATTTGCACAGAAAAGAGACAAAAGGGGACTTTGAAAGGAATAGATACAAAGCAGCTACCAAGGTGTGCATGCATGTAAAGTAATACATGAAATACAGAAGGATTAGAATATGTCAGCTAATGGAACCAAGAGAATTAAGAAAAGATTGTCTACATATATTCAGAAGAAAAATAGTATTGTGAAAAGAGAGAAGCTCTAGGAAAATGTTGTAGGTGAGAAGTAAATCAGAAAGTCAAAAGACTGAATTTATGCATACACAGTGATTTTGCTTTTACACTCACATCCCTGTGAAGTTTTACTAGCAAAGCTGTCTAGCTATAGATCTGCTTTGACTAATGTCTTTAAAGCATAGAAGAGTCTTAACATAGAGCCATGGTTCAAGAGTCATGAAAATCTTTGAACAAAACAATCCCACCCTGCCATTCAGCAATGTGACATAAAAAACCTCAAAAGGCTGACTCTATTGATTTCATTAGTGTCTGAATCTCTTATTAGAGCAGCATTCTTTTTTGGTTTATTCTTTTATGTATGGTAGACTTTTTATAGGGGATCATCTATTTCAAAATCTAAACAAAAAAGAGAGGAAAAGTATAGGCATCTTTTTTTGATGCCTGATACTAGATTTATCTCTCTCCAGGAAAAGTGTGAAATATTAATTTACAATACACTGAACTTATTTATTGGTGAATAAAAACAGCAACTATGCAGTGTTCTAATAGCACAGTGGATGATTAACATTTAATCTAATCTCATTTTAAATCATTCATATAGACCAGTTTCTATGAGAGTCATTCACCTGCCCTTATACTAGTAATTTTAAAAATAACATGTTGCTTTTCACTCTGCTAACTAATGAATTCTCATCAGTTCTGTATTCCTTTGAGAGTTATTTTGAAATGCAATCTCTTATGTGAAATAGATGTTCCTGATTAAAAAAACCAACAAACACATGAGACTATGAATTTTAGAATCAAGCTTTGCAAAACCTTTCCTGTCACCTGTGAGTAGTCAGCTGGCTTTCCCAGATTCCTTGCAGTCCTGCCCAATCCCAGGCCCCTTGGTGGGTAGCCAGCAACAGCTAGGTCAAGTATATTTCCTCTCTGTTTGGTGCCCTCTTTCCCCTTATCATTTAGCCCTCACTACATGAAGCTCTGAATGTATTTCGGATGGGAAAAAATCCTTTATGTCTTGAAGAAGCTCCAGGTGTTAGAGACCCAGGAGAGAGCCGCTTCAGAAGACGAGGTGTCTTGAGTTTGCTGGTGTCCTCCCTAGTTATCCCACTTATTTTTTGAAATTGGAATCACTGAGACTTTTTATTGTCTAATTGCCTATGGCATAAAATACAAATAATTGGACATGTTATTTAATAATTCGTACATTTTAGAGTAAAGAAGGACACAGTCACTCAGATGCCAACAGTTTCAGGCATAACCAGTAAACATGAGAGGGGCACACTCCTTTCAAAGACTTCATCTGTATTGGCTATTAGTTGTAAATTGGGCAAGCAATGAGTGATTACTTGGTAAACAGCCTGCAGAGGAGAAGAGGTAACTCAACACACCAACTTCTGGTGCATTTTGGAAGCAATAGAAAAACTAAACCAGAGTTTAATTGTTAAACTTTCCCCATTACCGTGGTTAGAAACAGGAAAAAGCTCTTAAACCAGCCATGTCTATGGCTATAAATTATTAGGCCCAGGTTTAGGTCAGGAATCAGTAAATTTGATTCCCAGTTGTCCAGTAGAAACAAAAGATGTTTCATCAGTGTCTCAGCTCTGCAAAGTTTTAAAATCTTTATTTAGTCCTAAGAGACCAAAGGATTCTTCTAATTAAAAATATACCAAATTTAGGATGCTAAAATTATTAACAGTTGCTTTTCAGATTATAATCCAAAATCTGCCTTAGCCAGAAAGCATACCTACTATTTTTTAGTAAACACTTTTAATCATTTAGTTAATTCTGATTTTTCTTTGGATTAGTCCTAGGCTACCGTTTTTCATTGTTTAATTCACTCTCTATTTCAATCTCCCAAGTCAGACTCCATGTGCTAATCACAATGAGTAAGGCTGCAGCTGACCTAAAGTAATATGCATTTATTGAAAGCAGCACAGGTATGCTACTTTGCATCAATTACAGGTCAGATCCTGTGTTCGGAAGACAGAGAATATTCACTCATTCGTGAAATTACCTTTGATGTATTAACATAAATGCAACTGGCTGGGATGTGTGTACTGTTCTCAGAGCTCAGTGTAACCATCTCTATGCACTCTGATATGTTAGGCCAGCACACCATGGGTTCCACACTGGTTTAAGCTGAGACTACTGTAGTAATTGGTTCTCTTCCCTCCCTTGTATCCTCAACTTTAATTATGTGGCCCTAAATCTTCCCTATATGTAACTTGAGTGGTTTATTTGACCCCTTTGTGTAGCTCATCGCGAGCAAGGCAAAAACTAATGCAGTGAAAAAAGTACTGTCTCAGTGAGCTGAGCTCACTCATCAAGGGTGAGACATGTTCTAGTGTTGACACAATAGGGAAGAAGGCATTTAGGGACAGGCCATAGCAGAGTCGTATTCTGAGCTTATAATGCATGAATACATATATTTTTATTTATTACGCTATATAAAGATTAGCTGAATATAACCAGGATGCCATTTATTCAAATGCATTTCACATGATCATTTAATGTTCTCAGTGATTAAATTTGTTTGGTCATTGGTTTCTTTTGTTTTGTTTTACTTTGTTTTAAAAGAAAAAAAGATATTTGACTGGAATGCTTTTACAGAGAAAAAACATTAAGTTGCTTTTGAGAACTTTGGGGGTTTTTTTGGAGTTTGGTTTAGTGGTTTGTTTTTTTTTTTCTTGTGGTGTGGTGTCTCTAGGTTTTCATTTTAGGTTCTTTTTGTTTTTAATAAAGACAACTAGTTTACAATAAATTGCATCTAATCTTAATATTTGTTCTTCATTCAGCAGTTAAAATAACTTGAAACATCACAGAAAATGATGTACCCAAGTTCTGACCTTTCTAATGTTCTGATGATTTAAATAGAGAATATGTACTGCTGCAATCACACCATATGTAAGCCATAGTCGACTGAATCCATACACCATACATGATACTTTCATTGACTAATATATATGGCGCTTTTTTTCTTGGCCAAGTGCCTGAAATAGTATTTGAAATAAAAGCTTCCTAAAAATGCATCTTAATAAACCAAAAGGGAAATAATTTAATTAATTGGATGAAAAAAGTAGAAATAAGCGATTGTTGATTAATTATTTCATTATTTCTAACACATATTTCAGGACTTTAAAAGATAGCTTTGACATAAAAGATAGCACAAATGGAACAAAATTTTACTTATTTTCAGAAAAACATCCAGTGTCAACCTTACTTGAATGTTAGCTACTGGCCCCTATAACACTGAGCTGGATGAAACCTCTCATTGATTCAGGATAGCTATTTTTATCTTTTAGAAGAGAAATTTGTTTCAGCTTTCTCAGCTGACAGAAGCAGGAGTTCAAATAGTTATCCTTACTAAAAATGGAGCCAGGAAGAATGCTGGGTTGAAGTTATATCTGCCTGTCACGAGTACAATTGTATGAACAAGCAGTTGAAAAGAAGACAATGCTCAGACCTGTATTATTATCAGAAACAAGCAGAATTCAGCTGCTGACACACTCTCATCACACAGGAAGGATTGGTTAATATCGGTGAAGATACTTAATGAACAGAGAGAGCAAACATCCTACAGCTGTACCAGTGTCAGGCCATATGGCATCATCCTGAACCTGCAAATTGCTGCTCCTCCTGAGCTCAATGATGTTTGCCCAAGATTTGTATCAGCAAGGCCTAGCAGTCCTCTGTTTCTTAAGACTGACAAAGGGAAGTTCAGGGTAATAAGGTTTTAAACTCATCCGTGTATCTGAAACAATGCATCTGTATCTTGAAAACAAAAATCTTAGTTCAGCATCTGCTAGCAACCAGTATGTTCAGAAAGTGCTCAGTATAAAATAAACCAAAAGTGGCATAACAATCAACAGACGGACATTGTTACCAGTCTCATCACGTTTCACTATCCTCTTTCTCCCTAGCTAGGGGTCCTTCTCCAGTACACTCTGTGTTTAAATTAAACGAGACTGCTATGAAAAAAGATTTAAGAGGGGTTGATGAAAACAGAATAGATATTAAGAGCTCTGTCATAAAAGGATTAGTTTTATTATTACAAAACAAGAGCGCACCCCCCCAAACAAATAAAGCAATATTCTGATAGCTTTATATTGGTTTTGGAACAAGTAAATAGAAACATGCTAATTCAAGCACTTAAGTTTTGGGGTATTCTGGTTTTGCAGCTGCCTATCTAAGGAATCTGGATGATCCATACTGTCCTAAAAATTTCCAGTTATACATAACAAAGAAACAAAAAGTAAAACTCACCTTCATTTGAGAAGTCATAATCAAAAATTCCTCAAATGTACAGCTAAATTGAGGACAGGAATAAACAGAACACAAAGAATTAGGGCTCAGTTCTCCTAGTGCTGACTTCTCACCATTTCTTTACTCTAATTCATCTGTCTATATCAAGTGGCCAAAAAGGCAAATAGCATAAATCATTTGCTCACCTCATCCAATACAAAGAAAAACTGGGATTTTTTGAGCACAACCAATTTCAAACAGAATTACACATAGCTCTTCATTAACTCTCTCTGACTTGAGCAAGCATGAAGATCATAGTGCCAGACAAATGATTCAATCTCTAAATTCAAGACATTCCCAAATGGACCTCTATATGTTGCACCTGAAAGTGGCAGCATTTTATAATTCATATTTAACTAATTTATCCTGTATAAAAAATTGAGAAACCGTGTGGAAATGCAGAGGAAAGGGTGCCTGAGAGCCTTTCATGACATAGTTGGAAAGTTGGCTAAGGGAATTTAAGACAGGCCATTGTCTCAGCTCCTCTCTGACAGTATTGAGTTGTAAATTTTGAAGGGTTCTTGATAAAACCAAAATATAAAAGACAGCAAGGTCTCTTTTGTTCCCCCATCAGTCTGTTCTCCCATACAACTGAAGCATGGGCAATGTATTTCATGACAGTTACAATGACCTAAATTCATATGCCATGCACTCACCTCCAACTTACCCCTCCACTTCTGCGTGTTTCTGTCTGCCCTAGACTGCTGACAATACAAGTATGAGGTGAGCTGCTCAAGGAGCTGGACTGGGAACTTCATCTAAAACTCTCACAAGATGTTCTCTTAAGATTTCTTCAGAGAATCTCTTTGGAGCCTGTATATTATGCAAATCTGACTTTTTGTCTGCTCCAGCAATTTAACGTGTCTTGTTCAAGGATTTTGTTTTCCATGCAGCTGTTCTGCAAATGATGTAGAAATTGGTAAATGCAAAATGCCCATAGCTGTGGATCTGGAGAGAAAAGTGACTCTTAACTTGGATTGCCATAGGCTACCTGCTCAGCTTTCCCTTGACTTGGGACAGGACACTGTGAAAGGGAACAGCTGTTCCCTCAGGTAAGAAAATCACAGTAGTGTGTTAGTCAGTTGAGAAATGAGTTCACTTTAAATGTCTGACTCTCCTATTTGACATTTATGAATGCTGTTCCTTTGCTATACAAGCCTCTTTTTTTATTCTTTTCTGCCCACTGACCAGAACTAGTCTTTCTGTAAGGGGAATGTTCCTTACAATGTCTAGAAAGAAAGAAAAATGTACTGTATTCTGGATGAGTTCTTATAATCTTAAAATTAGACAGTCTGCTATTGTCTGATGGTTCTAACTTCCTTTATCAGGAGTGGCATCTCTGTTGGTCCTGCCATTCCTCTTTTCTCAGTGGCAGCATGACCTTTCTGCTGAGCAGTCTGCCTTCCCACGCACTAGTTTCTGTGACCTTTATGGGAGCCTTGGTAGAATGACTTAGAGGCATAATCAGCATATTTCACTCTTACACTCAGATATGTAACAAAACATTTTTGTAGATCACTTCTGTGTATTTGCAGCAATAAAGTAGAGCAATAAGAAAATCTAAGGATTATTTCTGAGTGGAAAAGCTGAACAAGTTAAAAGAACAAGTTAAATATATAAGTTAAAATAAATATAAATACATAAGTTAAATATATGTTGTGGATTTTTTTCTAACTTGTTCAGATTTTGAATAAAAATACATATTTTAACTCACAAAAGTTATATGCAACTGCGTGATCAATGCAGGGTTCAAAAATATATTTTTTACCCTATTCAGTACTAAGGCTATTTGAAATTTCCCTATGACTATTAACCATGCAATCTTCCATATTCCTCACTTGCTACCAAAATTTCACAAGATCTTCATTTTACCATGAAACATGCTGATATGTATTCAGTTTCAGTGCTGCTTTTCTAATAGGCTATACTGGGAAGCACTAAAAAAATCTCTGGTTCTCCAGAGAAAAGTTGAACATAAGAAAATAATTTCTCCATTCTCCTTCTGTAGCTATGAATACTTCAAACTTCATTTATTTATTATTACAAGTCAGCTTTTACATAAAAATAATGCAAAGATGTCTGAGGCAGTAGAGCAATGCCAGTGGTTTTAATTTCTTTTTTTCACGCCAAATAGCCTCAAAAATTGAAAAGGGTAGAGGAAAGAAAACTTGATGTTAATAATAAATAGAAGCCAAGAGATCACTGAAAGGATGTTGGAGAAAGTTAGGAAGACTCAGTGAAGACACTCACTCTGATTGATAGACATTAGATCAATGGAGAAATCAATTCATATCATTACCAATTTGTTTAAACCAAAATTTTGCCTACAGATCCTGAAATAACACAGAAGCTAAGACTCTTAATTTAAAAGTGCTTTGCATATAGGAATTATTCAGAATTATTTGTTTTGAAAGTAGCAAATTCAGGCTTCTGCAGGTATCTTCAGAAGAGTTCAATTTCTTTATTCCTCTGGGAAAAAAAATGAAGTTAAACACTACAGACCTGTTTATAAAGCTATATGTGTACAGAAATATATGACCTATTCATAATACACTACTAAGAACAGTCTTTTTGGAAAATTAAATAAGCTCATAATTAACATTTTTAAACTTTCCAGTTTTCTTAAAACAATTTGGTAAAGGCCTGTATTTCAGTTTCTCTTGCTTGTGAATGTTTTAAAGTATTCCAAATTGGATGAAACAATAACAGCCTAAATAGAGGATAAATTAAATGATCAGCTTAAGGTGAAATGAAAGGAATAAGTAGATCAATAAAACTGGAAAAACTCTTAAATCCATAGGATGAGAGAATATGAAAGGGCATCAGTGAATCAAAAAATAAAGAGGCTTATGAAGTAAAAAAAAAAAAAAAAGAACAAATATATTTGTTGCTAGGTGAGATTTTCAAAAGCAGGCTGCATGCAGCCTTTATTGTGCTTACACTGAAGCTAGTGGTAATATTCCCACTGATTTAACTGATGAAAAATCTAAGCAAACACCGAGAATTTTTTTCAAGATCCTACCATTAACCATACACTAAGACATCAAATGATGAAAAGAAGTTTTCATATTCCTTAGAAATCTGTACAGAGGGATCTTGATGGGCTGTAAAAATGGGCTGACAGAAACCTCATGAGGTTCAACAAAGGGAAATACAAAATCCTGCAACCCCATGCACCAGTATATGCTGGGGGCCACCTGGGTGGAAAGCAGTTTTGCAGAAAATACCCTGAGGGTCCATCCTGGTGGACATCAAGTTGAATATGAGCCAGCAATGCACCCTTGTGCCAAAGAAGGACGTCAATGTGCTGGACATCATGAAGCAGAACACTGCCAGCAGATTCCTCCCCTCTGCTCAGCCCTGGTAAGGAACACCCAAAGCACTGTGTCCAGTTCCGGAATCCCCTGTACAATAGGCATGAACATACCGAGAGTCCAGCAAAATGCCCTGAAGGTGATCAATGGCTTGGAGAAACTCTCCTATGAGGAGAGGCTGAGGAATATGGGAATGCTCAGCTTGAAGAGCAGAAGCATAAAAACTTGAAGGAAGGGTGCAAAAGGATGGAGTCTGGCTCTTTTTGGTGGTGCACAGTGACAGGGCAGGAGGTGAGAATGAAATACAGGCAATTACATTTAAATACATGAAATTTATTTTTCCTGTGAGTGTGCACAGAGAAGCTGTGCGGTCTCCATTCACTGGGATATTTGAAACCCAGCTGTTTCTCAAAGCTGATTCTGCTTTGAGAAGTGGGCTGGGTTAGTTGGTCTCTAGAGGTGACATCCAACCTCAGCCCTTCTATGATTCTGTGATTCTATGGTATTAGAATATCTGTGGAAGAATGTTTGATAAGAATATGTTGAAAACATGTATTTTGATCTTCCGTCTAGAAAGTATACCTTAAAGTTCTTTAGTATGGTCACTCTTCTGTTTAAAACAGTAGAATATGAAACTTCCCATGAGTATTATTTCCTACTCTGGGAATTGAATCAGGTCCTGGAGGATTAGAAATATAGAAGAGCTTTAGCGGAGAGAGGTATTCTGAGGATTAAGAACATTCAATGATAATATCAATGACAATTGGAAAAATCTGCATCTACAAATAAAGAACATTTTACAGGAAGTAAAGATTGAGGTTTTTTATTCTGGTGTGTGTTTTCTGGGGTTTTTTTTAAGAGAAAGATAGGACAATCTATTTAATTATGAACCAATTTTAAACCTGGAGAGCTGATTTACAGAATGCATAATTAGCATGTGTAGGTAATTGCTGTGAGATAATATCTAATCCTAAAATTAACAGGATTAATAAAAATTAAAAACACTAATATGCACAGCTAGAGTAGATAGGATAGAATATAATATAATGGTAATAAATGTCCCTTGTGTTAAGAGTCAAAATTAAGAAAGAAAAATCAATCACGATCCAGTAAAATGTGTTTCAATTACAATACCCGAAGTGTCAAGTACGGATATACTTTTTTTCCCTGTTTTAAAAGCACCTCATAGTGACCCTTTTGTCACTTGGTTGAGATTTTCATCAGCATAATCAAGGCTCAAAAAAACCCCAGACGTAGTCTATCCTAAGGAAGGAAACTTTCATAGCCATTATGACCTCAGTCCTCCTTGGATAGTTACCTGGCTTTGTATGACAAAGAGTTAAAGATTTGTACTCCTGGTCTGGAAAGCTGACTATAGTTTTGGGACTGTTTGATATATTTTAATATCATCCCTGAAAAATGAATAGATATTAGTTACTTACTGCAATACACGTAATAGATAAATTATATATCAATCCATCACTATTCGGCAGTTTGCCATTCAAAATAAGGATGGCATATCAACCTTCTCTGAGGCAGTTACCTCTCCTGTAACTTTAATTTAATACTGTATCAAGGGTAATTTTTCATCCCAAACACTTAATGCTTTGAAACTTAAGAACTAATGAATTCTCAAAAATTATCACATAAAATGTAGTGGAACCGGTATACATGAATTGTCAGAACTTGTGAAATCTAAAAAAACAAGATAAGAATTACATTTAAGATGATATAAAATAGTAGACATAAAGAATGATGCTTCTTGTTTCTTTAACATGAAAAGGTTGATTATGAATGAGTAACAGAGGGAGGAAAAATTTAGAAGTGAAAGTAACATAAGAACAGATAACAGCCTACAGGAAAAAGTAGCAGTAAGTGTACATTTGCAAAAGCTAAGTGTAATAGGAATGCAAACTGTGTAGAAATACTGAGATAATTTTTAAATACAAGATTTCAGATCTGAACTTCCAGAGGGTATTTTCTGATACAAAAGATCAGTTTGGTAGTGTTGTAGGTAGAGAGCATATTAAATATTCCAACTATGAATTTAATTTAGTAAATTAAGTACGGAGGTTTTCCAGAGTATTTAGCCTATTAAATGTATTTTCATCCAGAAGAAACCTCAGCAAAATTAAGTTAAAATTAATTAAAAAACTAAAAGCACATTGAAACTCAAAAGAGACCCCAAACCAGACCAAAAAAGAAAAAAGTCTGGTCTTTTTAGCCCTATATCCTATGCCAGACTCCAATTGAGAGTAGCAGAACTGCCAGTCAAGTACTTTTCACTTCATGTAATTTCATTTCAAATGCAGTACTTTTGAAGACTTCTCTGGCATCAGTTGCTAGTGGTAAGCAAATCGGTGGGTGCAGCTAGATAAGTATTCATGTTTCTAAACTGCTCAATCACAGTTTAGAGGATGTTCACTAGAAAATCAAGTCACTGTCCCATGGAAAACCTGTTCAGTCGTGTTGTCAACTCAAATGGGGACTGAAGTGGTTTTACTCATTTATTAATTGGGTGTAATTTATGGAGAATCAGTTAACTATATATTCAGGATCAATATTAGCGAGATTACATAAATCGCAATACTATTCAAATGTCAATAAGCAACAAAGCATTTTTTAAATACCTTCTATCATCCCAATAAATCTTAATCCCTGTTTTTAAGAGATACATGCACATGCGCCACTTCAGAAGCCATGGGTGTTGCAGTCTTTCCTCAGCTCGCATGTGGGACACCCCGCCCACATTCCCTGCTCTGAGAGATGTGAGTACACTGACTGCCCCCAAATCCTACAGTGATCCCACAGCCCCAGGGCAAAAGTCTCCAAAGGCCTCAATAATGGCTGTGGGAGAGCTGGAGGCAGTGGCTGGGGGCAAAGGCAGTGGCCTGTGGGGTTCTGTTCTGTCAGGCCCAGGCAGAACCCCTAGTGTCCTGGGAACACATTTGGCAGCATCACATCTGCACCATTGCCCTGTACCCCTCTTCTCCTGTCCACTAGAAAACCCTGTGTTTTGCTTGTATATCTGTTTAGATCACTTTCCCGTGCCCTTCCCACCCCGCGTTACTGTTCCCAGTTACTGTTTAATCATATTGATGGTTGTCTTCCTCTTTACCAAGCTCAGTTTTGGGCAACTGCCCAATCAGATAATCTGTGCATCCCACTCATGTATGTTCTTGCATGCAAATCCCTGTCTTGCTGGCTGCTGTTATTCTGAACTTCTTGCCAAAGCTGGGGTCACCAAATGCTGGTAAGACATCAGGCTATTAACCATTGAAACATACCATGAAGATCAGTAGTGGCAATGGGACTGAGCTGTTATGCATCTATATTTCCTATTCTATTGTTGTATTTGCACAAATATATTCCACCTCTGCAGCTACAGAGAAGTAGCAAATCTTATTTCCAAAATATGGCATCTGCTTTTTCTATCTTGCTATGACTTAAGGTTCTTGAACAATAAATATCAGTAGTTATGGCTGACCTTTACATTTTGAAAGAATCCGAGCAGCTAGATTCAGGTTTTTTAAATGGATGCTTTTCTATCACTTTATAAATATTTTAACAGTTCTGAGGGAGAACTGAAATACCACTTTTTAAGCAGAAAAGAGTATGACTGCAGTATTCAGAAAATATTTACAGCTGTGCTGAAATACTAAAGGTAAACAGAAGACTACATAATACAAGTCACAACTTCAAGATTGCAGACAAAATTGTGCAGTTATGATGCCACTACAGAGAAATGAAAAGTATAACAGGTTTAGTTATTATCAAAGAGAAATTGACAATTCCCTCCCTTTGTACAAGCTCTAGTGGAGAATCAGTAAATGTGTCGATGTTCTATGCTTTGTTAACAGCTGTATATATTTGTTGTGCTCCTACAAAAACCTAAACCACTCAAATTAAAGGTAGCTTGATGCATGCAAACACCTGTGTAAAGAAAAAAAAAAATCCATTAAAAGCAAATCATTATTTTTCAGGATGGTTTGGTTTTAATGACAAAAAGCAATTTTTGCTTCACTGCTCAGAATGTCTAAGTTCTTGCCCTCTTAGCTCAAAAACCATTGGACTCTGAAAGCAACAATGGAAGAATGTGACAGCCTAAAACAAACCTAGTGACACTGTTGATTCACTCCTTGCTTGATAAACTGAGTAATCGCAATTACCAGTGTGCATGAGAATAAAATATACCTATACCTTTCAGTATATGCATGGTTAAGCAAAGAAGCTTTATAAATTAAAACTGTAGTTACATGTGCATGGTAAGTGAGCAATATAATAAATCTGACAATGCAAAGAATCAAATGAATAAATAGTTACTTCTGGATAATTCTATACTTAGTACCATTTTATAACTTGAAACTTTATGCTATATTTTCCTCTAGTGGTAAGAATTTTTTCCCAGTTCCATACACATTTCATTAAACTAATATGTATTCCCACAAATCAAACTAACGAACAAACAGAAACTCCAACTTATAATTGTTGTTATATTATTCTTTAAAATATTTTTAAAACCTTGGGTATTAAATGTTGTCTTTAGACCCTATATTTGCAATTGCATTTGCAGTACCCTTATGTCTACCTGCATTCAACTTGTTGGAGTTTATTTTTTTCCTCACAAAATTTAAAATGGTGTTGGTATATTTCTGAATTTTAAACATACCCAAGGTATTCAGACTGATCCCACATGCATTTAGTACATAAAATTTCTTTTGTTCATCAAGTAGGTGTCAGGGCAAATTGCAGGGAAAGTTGGTCGATGGGTCCATCTATCCACTTTCTGTAATTTCTAAAGGCAGAAATTTCATAGATGACTGATGATAGCCAATTGCCTTTCATGTATTTTTGCCAAGCTGTCAGAGAAACAGAAGAAAGCATCCACAGTGCTGTTCTGCTATGTTAACTGTGGGTTAGTTGCAGAAATGTGTTGGGACCTTCCTTGTCACCCCTCTAATAAATGCAGCAAGCATTAGGAAAAATTATATGCTGTAGATTTCCTTTCTGTTTTTAGCTAAGACTCATATCTGTCAACATCTGTTTGGCTTGCTTATACTTTTCCAGTACCTGCTTCTGGTCAATGTGCTCTGTAGCTTCAGAGTATATGCTTACCTGCAATGCAAGACCAACATTCCAGGGCTTAAGCTAAAGTGAAGGGAAATATTTAAGCATGGATGATACTTAGAAGATAATAGGTGTTTCAGCACAACAGTTCCAGATTAATATTTTAGTAGCAGGCATAGAGAGACAGACTTAAAGATATTACAAAGTAGGGAGTGTAACACCAATCGGGACAGTTTCTAAAAACCCTGAGATCAAAGCAGAAGAGATGCATGAGAAAAAACAGCCTGATTATGGGTTGTCAATGTGGTTCAGGAAAGGATCACGATCATGCCTGACTAGTTTGCTGAAAGTCTTTGAAACGATTATCACCGAGGTAGACAAGGTGACACAGTGGGAACTCTCACTCTGAGCTTCTCAGTAAAAGCTCTGTTAAACAATGTATTTTTTTAAAAATTGAAACCAGACATATAAAAAAGGTCAGTGGAGAAGTTGAACACCAAGAAGAACAACGCAAGAAACATATGTGGTTATTGTTAGTAATTTACATTGTATTTAGTCCAGAGATTTGTTGGACAGCTTTTGCTGTCACTGTTTATGTCCACAGTCTGGATTGACTGCTCCTCAAGCTGCAGCCCTGTACCCTGCTGCCTCAGAGGATCAAAGACTTCAGGGAACTAAGTGCTGCTGACACTTCAACACTCTGAAGGCTGACTTATTGCAGATTCACCTCTACAAATGGATGCTGAGTTGTTTTAAAAGGAATACATTTCGCTGTATTGGGTACAAATGGCAGAGTGCTAGCAGTGGGGCCTGCAGGTGGCCTCTGAGGACCAGCAGAAAGTCCCTCTGGGAAACATATTTAAGAAAGGACTGTAAAATGCTGATTGAAAAGGGATCAATGACAGAGCATATGAGGTGCTCCATGGCAGAGCTGGCAATAACTGCAGAGGGGCTACAGACCATGGAGGACTCAATGCAGAAACACCAGAGAGGAGAAAACAGGCATGGAGGAAGGAGCAGTGGCAGAGTAAAGAACAAAGAGAAGCAGGAGACATCACTGTGCTATGATTCCAATGTCCTGCTCCCACATGTCACCACACTGAAGGGACTGAGTGCAACTTGTGACAATAGCAGGGTGGGAGGAGAGGCCTCCAGTGAAGGTTAGCTGGGGAAAGGGAGAGTAAAGATGTTTTTTCTAAGAGTTTTCTTTTCTTTATTCTGTGTTGAGTCTGTTTTGCTCATGATGCTGATTGCAGAATGATCTCTCCCTGTCCTTATCTCACTCCTAAGCTTCTCCATATATCTTTTCTCAGCTGAAAAGGGGAGTGATAGAGCAGCTTTGGTGGGCGTCTGGCCTCCATCCAGGGTCAAACCACCACATTTTCTTTTTTTCCCAATACTCAAATCACTGAATAAATGTTCTAAATTAACTTAAATTCCCTGGACTCAAGCAGACATGAGTGTGCTTTGCTTGTGACAGTAATTGCTGCATCATTTCCCTACTTGTATTTCGACCCACGCATTTTCTCACTCTTGTTATTCCTCATCCTGCTTGCGAGGAAAGGGAGGAGTGAGCGAGAAGCAGTGGGGGTGCTTGGCTGACAGCTGGGGCCAACCCACCATGCTCACCCAGCCTCACATAAAATAAAACTTTAGTTATCCAGTCAATTAGACTAGTTCCATAAAAATAGCTACTCACAGAGAGGGATTCATGCCATTATCAGGCAAAAGGCCTGAACATTTTTTGTGGTTTTGCTTCATGGAGTTCTGCTTGACGAGAGGGGAATACAGGGGTGGCTTCTGCAAGAAGCAGCTAGAAGCTTCTCCCAGGTCTGACAGAGTAGATACCAGCCAGGCTCAAGGCCAGAGCCACTGTTGACCAAGACCAAACCCACCAGAGACAGTCACAGCACCTCTGTGAATCACATTGAAGAGAAAGAAAACCGCAAGCAGACACTTTTTACCACCAGAGAAGGGAGTGAGAAGATGTAAGAAACTCTGTAGACACCAAGGTCAGAGAGGAAGGGGGAGCAGGAGGGACTACATCTATGGGAGAGAAAGATTGCCCTGCAGCCTATGGAGAAGACTATGGTGGAGGAGTTTGCCCCCCTGCAGCCCATGGAAGGTGATGGGGAGCAGAGATCCCACCTGCAGTCCATGTAGAGACCCTATGCTGGAGCAGGTGGAGATATACAGAAGATGCTGTGACCCTCATTGGAGCAAGCCCCTGCCAGCACTTGCAATCTGTGAAGAGAGAGAGACAGAGATGAGTGATACCCATGCCTGAACAGGTTTGCTAGGGGAGCTTGCAACTCTGTGGGTGACCAAGCTGGAGCAGTCTGGGCATGAGACACTGCACCCCATAGAAGTGACCAACGCTGGGGCAGTTAGTGAAGAGCTGAGGTCCTGTGGGAAAGGCCTCATGTTGGAGAAGTTTGTGGAGGATTGCCTCCCATGGGTGGGACTCCACATCATTGCAGGGGAAGAGTTTGAGGAATGCCCTCCCGTGCCCCAACCCCCCCCCCCCGCCCGCCCTGCAGCTAAGAAGTAAAACAACTTCTGAGGAATTGACTGAAACTCCCATTCCCTGTCTGCCCCTGTACCATCTGAGGGGGAGAAGGGAGATAAATCATGAATAAAGTTTAGCCTGGGAAGAAGTTGTACTTCTCATTTTCTGACCCTGGTTTCATTGTGTGTCTGTGCGTGTAATAAATTAGATTTTTTTTTATTCCATGTTAAATCTGTTTTGCCCATGACAGTAATTGCTGAATGATCTCTCCCTGTCCTTCTCTTGACTCCTAAGCCTCTCCATATATATTTTCTCCCCTGTCCAGCTGAAAAGGGGAGTGATAGAGCGACTTTGGTGGGCATCTGGCCTCCAGCCAGGGTTAAACCACCACAACATTTTAAAGAAGGTTCTGATTTATAGCTCTTTCCAAGGCAGTTATTTAGCTGGCTTAATATATTGTGTTTTATGAAAGCATAGAATTCATAATCTGCTGATCAATAATGAGACTATCCTCTCTAGAAGTGAGATAGGTCTCTCAAAACTTGCATATTTTGATATTTAGCCCTGAAACATGTCCAAGACAGTGGCACTTTGGAATAAGCAGAAAAGCAGATGTAGAAATGCAGGCTAAATTAAGTGCCTTTGTAAAATTTTGGCATCAAAGCATGCATGAATTTGTAGATTATCCTCTGCAGTGGGCATGAATTCCATTTTAGGTACCTGCATATTTTATATATAAGGACATAGAACTCCAGTTCACATCAAGAGTGTGTGTCCTTGCTTATGGAAATTGAGGGGTTGATGGTTATCTTATGAAATAAAAGAAAAACCTCATTGTCTGTATCTTTATGTCAGCCATGTATCTAAGTTTGCTTTATATTTGATGTGGTCAATGGAGTTCATAAAAATAATCAGCTGAACAACAAATGTGAATCTATTGTTGGGTGAAGTGAATAGCTTTCCATGCTCTTTTTACTGTATTGACCAGATATCCACTGACTATAAATGGAGATCATGCACCAAATGCTCAGTTCCGTTGTCCAGACATAGGCAGCATATGCTGTTTAAACTATCCTGGGATGTTAATTTCTCCATAGAGGTGATAGACAAAGTATTTTCAGGCTCACATTCATGCCTATGCTCTTCAAGAGCAGTAAGTAGACAACAGCAGGGACAGCAGGATGTCCTATCAAATGGCAGTAGATAAAGTTTTTTAGACATCTTAATTGAACTCTTGACTGACATGGAAACAAATGAAGCTATCTTTATCAGGTACTGGAGCCTAGGCTACACACCTACAACCATAATCAAGACTGGGCATATCTCTAAAACAAATGGATGTAGAAGAAAAAGTTGTAAAATCATGCAATCATGTACTGTGTAGAAACGTGTCATGTACCACACGAGTGATTCAGGAGGCAAATTTCCCATTAAGTCAAGCTTGGTACATCCATATCTGGTCATAATAATATATTCAGCAATATAGAGTCGTTTGCCTTTAAAAATGTGACCTATGTCTTTAGAGGATCTAAGAACTTATTTCTTGGTCAGTTATTTTTAATTCAACTGTTATTTTTGCTTTGAATATGTCTAGTGGAGAGTAAGAATCAGGTATATATGACATGAAGCAAAGACTGACAATGTTTGTACTGCTTTTTGAGGGAGTGCTGCAAGGGAGATAATGTAACAACTGAATATTCCATCAATATTTGAAAAGCTATTGTGCTGTGCATACAGTTTCCGAGATAGCAATGAGATAAATATGCAAGAAAAGCTGTTTGTGCTTGTGATAGGAAGCAGTCTTACTATAGATCCCAACCTGAGACCATCTGAAAAGCAGGCCCAGGGGAATGCTGCAGGCAGCTAGCTGATGCAAGGCTGTCAAAATTCAAGGACTTTCAGGACATTTTCTTAAATGAAAAAGAGACTGAAAATTGCAAATTTCCTTCTTTGAAGCATTTCTGTTTCATCTGTGGTGATTACTAGGGTGTTTTGCTTTGCCTAAAGATTTCTCTGAACTTAAAATAGAACAAACTTAATTCTTCCTCTCCTGTTTAGGCTTGAAGTACATAGATATCCTTACAGTAAATGGACAACAATTTGGAAGGATATGCAGTAAAATTCATAATTAACTTTTTAATTTTAAAGAATATGCTGGTTCAAAACTTTAAAAAATGACTAATTTTTCTGATGGTCATTTGTTTGCAAAGAATTAAGAAGACTTTTTTTCGAATGTTTTCAACTGCTTTTTGAGTCACTGTAAGTAGCTCTTCTAGAACAGTTTAGATTGCTCATTGTGCATCAAGGAAAACAAAGGAAAGTGTGAATCTGGGTCATGTTTGCTCAGCTATGCCTCTCATATGTCTGAAGTGAAACCCCTGTTTTCAGACTGAATATAAAGAAGTGATTTGTTATCTTGAGACTGTTCTTAGTTGTTAACAGAAACTCAATGGCCAGATTCATTCCTACTACTAAAATTACATCACTTCATTTACACTGTCAGGCATTTAATGTAAACTTGTAGCTGGAAGCTGGACAGGATGCAAATACAGGACATCAGAGATTCAACTATGCAGCTCAAAAAATGTGGAATCCCTGCTTGCAAATGGGGGTTTCTTTTTGTCCTTTGCATAACTTTTGGAGGGGCTGTGTAGGACTTCTTGTAAGCCTCTCCATCTCTCCTACTTGTCCACTTCTTTTTCCCTCATGATCTCTCCTTGTCAACTGTCAAAATATGAAGTTCTAGCTCATTCTTTTCCCTTGTCATTATTATGACTTACATCCTTAGCAATTGTGCTTAGCAAAGAAATTATGCAAAAAAATGTTGCCTAGTTTCATGCTGTTAAAATGACAGCTTATTTTATTAACTGTTCTTTCTCTTGGAAAATTTTACTACCTTAGTTCAGGGACTTTTTGTGATACATGTCCCTCTGATTCGTGTTAATATGGAATAATGTTGGGGGTGCATAATGACAGACCCTTGTATGGTCACGGGCCTGGGAGGGACAGTTGGAGATTTTGCATGTACTGAATGAAGTATGTTGAAGCAGCAACAAACTATATAAAGGATGTGCAAATCTTCGCCAAAAGGACCACAATGTAGCACATTGTGTTCATTGTGATACCTCTGGAGAAACAACTTGTCTCTGAAAAGGTGTTCAAGAAGGAAGAGGAAGGCCCCGAGTCGACATAACCAGCTGCCCGGCCATTAGCAGGACAAAAGCTACAGGATGTCTTGTGGGGGTTACCTGGCCGGCACTCCAGCATGTCAGTTTAAGATGTATATGGTTATGTCTTGTGGGGGTCACCTGGCAGCACTCCAGTCTGTCCGTTTAAGCCGGTGGGCTGTGTTATCCCTGGAAGGTATATAAGCCAGGGACTGGAACTGTTCGGGGTGCATCTTGATGGGGGGGGAAACTCCTGGCGCACCCGGTGCTGACCGTGCACCCCAGCACCGTTTGCTGCCTTTATTCGTTTAATAAATTGTGCAATTTGGCTAAAATCCTGTTTGGGACTAAGTCATTTATAACACTTTTCCTGCCTATTTTCACCATTTTACTTCGTTAAAGATTTCTGACTCTCTACATTATGCCTAGACTGAACTGACATTTTAAAGATATTTTTCTAAATACAGTAATTTGCATACACAAATACAAAAATGTATACTTCCAAATGACAGTCTACTGTCTTCTTTGAGTAAGTTTACCAAATATATTCAAAATGTTCAGAATTCAGGCAAGAAATATTATCCAGTGCTTATGTGAGGAATCTTGTGTTAATCCATATTTTACCACTTTTAAGCATATGCTCTTACCCAGACATAAAATATTTAATATTCTGATA
The DNA here is from genome assembly GCA_022605575.1 of Laterallus jamaicensis coturniculus. NCBI lineage: Eukaryota > Metazoa > Chordata > Aves > Gruiformes > Rallidae > Laterallus > Laterallus jamaicensis. The sequence continues at coordinate 62,699,508 of JAKCOX010000002.1, read as the reverse complement.
AGTCAGTACTTGCTGTATAAAATATAGTGAGTTTAACATCTTGTCCTAGATTTTAAGAAATGGTCTTTTTGTGTATTCAACTTTGCATATACAAATAATTGAGCTTGAATTTCTGCATGCATAATTCATAACAGGTGCAAATATTCTTTGGGTGATTAGATAACGTCTAATATTTGTGCTCACATTCACTTTAGGCATATGAATTCAGGTCAGTGATTTGTGAGCACAAAATTGCCTCACACTGTGAAGGCAAGGAGACACATGTAAATCAGGCCTTGATTTTGCTGACTGATAGAGGGTAGATTTGTTCCTGCAAGGTGCTTACAACTCTTTAAGAAATTCTGAGAATCCATTATTGCTCTTGTGATGGTTAAGAGTGCAGAGTGATCAGTACCTTGCAGGATTGGAAACTATGATGTCCTAAAAACATCCTTTCTGAGCAGACTCGCTTTCAGGCTACAATGCAGAAAGCATATGTTTAACTTAAAGGGCAAGTGAAGTGTCATTGTAATGAATGGACTCACTTATGTGCTTTAAATTAACCACATATTTAAGTACCTTGGTAAATCATGACAGTTTATTAAGAGGTTTGTAATGGGGGAACAAGCCTATTAACATCAAAAAGGCAGTGGACATTCAGGAGAACTTAAAAGAAATTAACCATCCTGCACTTCCTACAGAGCATTAAAGCTTTGTATGGATGCTTTAATTCAGATGTAGAGTAGTCTTGGGTAACTTTATCTTAATCCTCCTTGAACTGGTGAAGAAAGGTCACTTCTGAATGAAGTCAGTCACAGAATGTTTTAATATGCTTTCATTTTGTTTTATCTTTTCTAAGTAGTAGTAAGGTATACTTAAGATTAAATAGCTGTTTATTAGAGAATTATGGTTCATTGACTGCAAAATAATTCGTATGGATCCTCTCAGACTCTGACAGGAGGCTCAGGGGAATGCACCGGTGCCTGTCACCCTGAGGTGCTGAACCAAGGGCTGAAGGTACCAGAAGCCACAGGTCTCTAAGAAACAAAGGAGAGACAGAAACCCTGTGTGAACCCAGCATTATCAGAGTTTCATAAACCATACTGCAGAGTCCAAACTGGGCTGAACTCCAAGAATGTTTATTTGGATAATAACCAAATCAAAATAAAATAAAAATTAAACACCTTTCCTTAACCTGTGTCAATCCTCACCATTCTTGCAGATGTAAGGACCCTTCTGGAGAGAGCCTATTTGCTCAGAAAGTCAGAAGCTGAAGCCTAGTAACAGTAAGATATTCCTGAGTTGTGAGGTTTTTTCCAAATCTGAGTTCAATGTATCTCAGTTATATTATAATAACCTATTATATATCATTATATATGCACATAAATATTTCATTATCTATTATATATACACAGTAGTTATATCTATAATTAAAAGAAAATTACTACAAGGACTGATAACACAGAAGAATTTTGAAGTGTGATCAGCATTGGATTAATTCCTTTGGTTGAATATGCACCAACTTGACACAGAAGATCAAAAGAAAATTCCTTTAATGAATAATAACCTTTAATATACCACAAAAGAAAGTTGACACAAAATGTGTGGATCAGGATCTTATTTTAAAATGTAGTTGATTATTGTGGATGTTGAATTAGAAGAATGTTACAATATCCCTCATAATAATGACAGGTCTCACATGTGAACTCAGTGTGTCTTAGAAAAGAGAAGTGTAGGTTCTATAGAGAAGGAGAAGACTGACATCCATGCTCTGACCCTACACAGATGTCAGGCACTCAGTGTTCTCCTTTGGAGCAGAGTGCTGACGTTGCAGTTTTGTGACGTCATATTCCTTCTTAACAGACACCTAGATGAGATCCCCAGTGTTACTAGCTATGAGGTGATTGTGAAGTATAACTGAGTTTATATTCGTATTTGTAGGCAGGATTCTTCATGCTTAGTTAGCATACTACAGTTTTTGTTTGTTACTGCTGACTCTTTTTGACTGGTGTGGTTCTCAGGAATAATTATAAGGAAAGAATAAATCTAATACTGCTGTAAATAAAGCCATTTAACCAAACTGCATCCTGAACTTAAGTAGCTGTGAAAGAAAATAGTCAGGTGTTCTAGGAGGCAGGGAAGAGGAAGAGGTTTGAACCCCACAATACAAGGCTACATTGGCACCTGTCTCTCACTGATTAACCTCAGAAAATCTGGGCTTCTGTTTGGAGAATAAATACAATCTCTTTAAAAAGCATAGTGGAAGAAAGCTAAGTCCTTCATTATTAATAGAGTCTAGCTAGAAAAAAAAGTCTCAATGTTACAATATTGTGTTCAGCATATTAAACTATTCATTTTTTCTTAAATGGAGGTCTGAGAAGGTCCTGGATTCTAATGAATATCTTTACCTCTACTTATATATCATGAACAGCTGCAAGAAACACTTTGCAATGCAACTGGAGACATTTTCTTTCCACAACAGCTATTTATAAAGGGGCTTTTAATTGTCCTGGAGACTATATCTTAGAAGATGTCTAGTCTAAGGAACATTAATTCTTACAGACCAGATGCCCTGCCTCAAAGTCTGACTCATCTGCCCCACTGAAAATTCTACTGCTTCAGATATTTCAGTTGAGTTAATATCAAACTAGGGTTTTTTCATCCTAGGATGCATGCATGTGGAAGTAATTTATTTCCTTTCTTACCACTTCTGGATCTGGTATATTTCCTCTTACACTAGAAATAAATTGGATTGCTTTAACAAATTCAAATTATTATTTGTAAACTACACAAAATAGAAAGAAGCAGTATGATTTCAGTGTTCTATAATGCAAGAAATTCCAGTTAGTCATACGAGTGCATTAAACTCATCAGGATGATTAAAGCATAATCTCCTCTCAAAAGATCCTTTTAAGGCCTTCTTGCACTGCTAGCATTGGACAAAGCAGATTTGAATTAATTCAGCTGCTGAGTAGCTCAGTACAGCAGAGGAGAGTTCTCAGCTGGTGCATATGAGGAAGAATTGCCACATACAACCTGTATCTGGTCTCAGCTGCTTAGAGGGAGTTTCAAAGACTTCCTTCCAAAGATGGAGGTCAAAGGAAGCAAACTGTAGCAAACATACAGGGGTAGCCCTGATGTAGGAAATACTCACTGCCTGCAAAAATGAATTTGGGAAGTCCTAGAACTTTTTGCTTTAATTTCTAGAAATGAAATATTCAGATAAGTAGATCTGTTATATAAATGCCTATAATGTCTTTTCCATATCCTTGTGAAATTAATATAAGGTTTTCACTTCTAAAGCAGGATTTTTTTCATAAAGGATAGTCCAGCGGAGATGAATCATGTCTTAATGTGTTTCTAGTGAACTACATGTGTTTATATATATTATTTCAGAACAATAGTCCTTAACATTTTTATTTGCTGTGCTGATTTTGCCTTGTTACTCAGAGATGTAGCTGAGTTCAAGACACTGGATAGCCTCTGGAATGCAGTGGAAAAAAGCATGTGCACACAGGACAAAGTGAGAAGTTCTGTCAAATAAAACAATACAATGTGATTAAAGTAATGTATGTTGATTTAAAAAAATAAATTTGATGAGTCTTAACAAGAAAATAGACAACTCAGAACCCATGATTATTGTTGTGGAGTTTGTTGTCATTGTGATCTTTATCACAATTCACTGTAACCATTTAAGCTATTTATTATACCCATAGCAGGGATATGTAAGATACTGACTCAGCTACAAAGAATTTAATAAAGCAGGTGAAAACAAAATATATTCCTACCAGACACTGGCAGAAAATGTATGATACAGAGGAAAAAATACCCAGACCAAACCATTATCATTAAAGAATGGTTTCCACATGCATGATGTATTATGTGCATGTGGAAATCTTCCTGAAAGAAAACTCCTTGAGATTAGTATATTTTTCCCTTGGAAATAAGTTTTCCTTTAAAATTTTTACTTCTGTTTCATCTGGAGTTTCTAATGGCAAAAAGGATTGACTAGTACCAAGTGGTGAATTTCATCTGACCCTTAGCTTAATTTCTTATGTACTTTGGATACATCTAGAGGTCTTGATTATGTTTGTGATGGGAAGGGACCAGAGTTCAGATGACTCAAAAGGAGCATCTCTTAATGTCCATATGAAAATGCTGGAACCACCATGTATTTTAACTTCTCAAGAATACCAACATCATTTTTTTGCCTTCAGAAGCAAGCAAAGGCCTGACTTTTGAACCTGCTGACCTGACACTTTACAAAAGTATGACTTCCCCTATTTGCTTTTTTCTATGAACTGTCTGAATACTGTGGAACCAGTCACTTCAAGTCTTTGTGCCTTGGTCACCCTACTTTTTTTGAAGGGATTTGGTATTGACCTACTTATATAAAGTGCTATGTCACAGGTAAGAGTTAATATTTTTTCCTATATTCAGCAAGAGAATAGTCTACTATCACCAAAGCATTAAAAAATTCTGAGGATGAAGTTAAGCACTGATTTTTCCTTCTTCTTGGCTCCTGGTGAATTCAGTGGTAAAGCACCAACTGGCAAATAGCTGAAGAAGAGCTTATCCACCATGCAGTGCATCAGATGCTGAAATGTGGCAGAATTTTCTCACTCTCCTCATTGTCACACAGGTTACATTGATGCATGCGTTGAAGGGAAAGAACCTAAACTAGCAGGAATAATTCATTTAACTTAATTTAGACAGCTCGTAAGTACGGCAAGTATTTTTAATCACTAACATTTCTGTTCATGCTTGTTCTAGAGAAAACATTGCATTTTCAGCTGTAGACTCAGCTTTGATTCCATTGAAGACACTGGGAATTTTGTCACAATTTTAATGGATCCTTAATTAATCAATCTTAAAAATCACATACCAGAAATCAAAGTCTCAATTCAACAGCTCAGAATTTAATGAGTAACTAATTTATTTAACTCATAAAAATATTAATGCCAATGTGATTGCTCCGTATATAAGAGCTCTGGATAACATTGTTGAAGTGTCTAAAACAAGTGAAAAATTAATTCCCACTGCTTTGGGTCAAGGTTAGATATCTCAATAGAATGTCTTAATAGGGTTTAATCTCCTTGTCTTCATGTTTAAATGCATTTCAAAATCTCCTTCTCTCTGCAACAGTAAGACAGCAATACAATTTGGTATCAAGTCCTGTCATTTATTTTCACATACTCATATGAATATGTGATCCTTTTGTTTTCATAGCTATTTTCAGAAAGGAAGACGTTATTTTCATTATGCATATGGATTAACCTTGGAATTCAATCTGATGACGCTCTAGAAAAGCCTTGAAAATGCCTCTGTCTGCACTGTTTTCTGTAAGGATGTCAGGGTGTGAATTAAATGTTCTAATTTGTTTTAATAGCTGTAAAAGGCTGAATGGAAGTAGACTTTGTACTGTTTTTATGACTAATGTGGGAAACTAGCCAAAGAGAGTTCTGAAAGGTTACAATGACTTTGATAGTGTTGGTGCCTAATCATTGCATAGAATATTAATGTGACGGACAGGTACTTTGTAAAGCCCTTTTTTAAAGCCGGTAGTGACTTACTAAAAGAAAAAAAGGATTTCAAAGTCTGAGTCTAAATAACTTCACTCTTTATAATTCCTTGACGTTGGCTTCCAAAGGCAATGATTACATTTATTTGTAGTATTTTGCAAGCAGTACCTTTATAGATATTTTACAAGATATGTTACCAGTGTGCATAAACACTAAACTGTGATTGAACTAATTTTGATTTTTATTTCCTTTGACATATTGGGAACCTTGTCTCAACATGTGTTCCTGTGTAATCATTTACCCAGTGTCAGATGAATCCAAAAGCCAATTTTATACCTTGACTGTACAACAGAATTTAGACATGGGTGGAATTATTTCATTTTGGTTTTAGTGACAAATTAAAACTGACAAAGGAGAAAGAAAATTAACAAACTTTGAAATGGAAGCATGTACAGTTTAATAGATTAATCTCTAAATTCACCTGCCATCTTTATTTTTCCTGTACTAATCCTGTGGAAAAAGAGCTAATGAAATTAGATGAACACAAATTTCCACAGGACTCAAGCATCATGGCATATTTAAGAATCTACTAATTTTTCCTCTGTTAGCTCATTTGAGAGGTACAGTTTAGCCACAAGTATTTACTTGAGTTAAAATGCAGTCTATAAAGACTCATGCCAGTCTTATGTTTTTAAAGGTTAATCACTTGAAGAATCATGGACGTTATGAAATGAAATCTGTATCACCTATATAAAAGGCTATAGGTTGCTTTAGCTAATGTGAGAAAGCATAATTTGTTTAGATATAATTGATGCTGGTTTTAGATTTTGTAGACTTACAAAAATTAGGCAGTGTAGCTATAAGTACAATGAATTTCATTATTAGTATAAACATCCTTATCAATAAAACTGTGTGGAGACACAACGCTACTGCAGGTCTCTGCTTTTCTTGGGACATTTCCACATCCAGATAAAATTCTTACTTGTTTCGGTGGTCAAAGACACGTGTATTGCCCTCTCATATGTTTGTCTCACTTGCTCTTTTAATTTGCATTAAAAGTTCCATATTGTAGTAAAGCATTTTATATCTGCTACCTATTCATTTTGGTATTTTCTCCTCTGTTTACCTTTGATCTTAGTGTTTCACTTCCATCATACTCTAGTGGTTCCAGCTTTAGAGTCAATTACCTTTACTTCAGAATCCTTTACATAAAGATCTATCTTTTTTTTTTTTTTTTTTTTTTAAATGAACAGTCATTAGAAAGGTGAATGCCAAAGTTCCTCATTTTCTAATTTGCTTCTGGAAGTGAAGTGTGTCTTTCCATCATAATTCCAGTTCTCTAGACTCAAATGCAGCATCATGAAGTAGTGCTTGGTTGTGCAGTGCTCAGGCATTCAGTCAGAGGCTTTTTCCTGACATTCTCTTAACACTCCTTTTTAAAAATAGTTTAATTATCTTCTGGAAAATGTGCTGTTTCACTAGATTGACACACTCCTGTAGATTACAATTATATGATTGGCTTTCTTAGCAGCTTCAGTGGAAAAAAAAGTAACTTCATGAGCAGTGTAGGAGTAACAAAAAGGGTAAGTCTTAAACCAGAAAGGGAAAACCCTAGGATAAAGTAAGAAGCTGTGGGTTGCGGAACAAATTTCAGCTGTCTGGTAAGCGTTGAATGCTGCTAAATTTCCACAGAATGAACAGTGCATCTTTGCACATGGTTCAGTCAAATTATAATTTTGCATATAGACATAAATGTGTATTTCATCATGGAACTTTACAGTTACACTTTAATATCACAGCATTACTCTGTAGTAGTATCCAACAAGCTGATTTGCTTACCGTCAATGTATCAAATTTTAATGTCATTTTATTGGTATCCCTGAAGTAAGATAACTCATACTTTTCCCTATATTCTGGCTAATTTGTTTGTTTGTTTGTTTGCTTAAGCAGATACATTGATGGGTCCGGGTGAACCTAATGAGGTTCAACACTGCCAAGTGTAAGGTGTTGCACTTGGGCCGGAAGAATCCCAGACATAGATACAGACTGGGAGAAGAGCTTCTTGAGAGTAGCCCTGCTGAGAAGGGCCAATGGTATCCTAGGCTCCATTAGAAGAAGGGTGGCCAGCAGGGACAGGGAGGTGATTGTCCCTCTCTACTCTGCCCTCGTGAGGCCCCACCTGGAGTACCGTGTCCAGATCTGGGGCCCCCAATACAAGAAAGATGTGGAACTGTTGGAGAGGGTTCAGAGGAGGGCCACAAAGATGATTAGAGGGCTGGGGGAGCTGGGCTTGTTCCCCCTGGAGAAGAGAAGGCTGTGGAGGGATCTCATTGCAGCCCTCCAGTACCTGAAAGGAGCTTATAACCAGGAGGGGATTCAGCTTTTTAAAAGGGCAGATAATGGCAGGACAAGGGGGAATGGATTAAAGCTAAAGGAAGGAAGGTTTAGATTGGATATTAGGGGGAAGTTTTTTACAGAAAGTGGTAAGGTGCTGGAACAGGCCGCCCAGAGAGGTGGTGGATGCCTCATCCCTGGAAGTGTTCAAGGCCCGGTTGGATGGGGCCCTGGGCAACCTTGTGTAGATCCAGGCCTGAGGTTGGTGGCCCTGCCTGTGGCAGGGGGGTTGGAGCTTTATGATCCTCAGGGTCCCTTCCAACCCTTGCCATTCTATGATTAAAAAGCCTCAATTCCCTATGCCATTTTATAATTCTATAAGGCAGTTACTTTGTGGTTTTTCATTTGTTTTGTTTATTTTAATTCTTGATTAACCTAATCTGATACAAATTTCATTGTCTGGTAATGGTAACAACTGATAGTTTTTCATCTAGAATGACAGTACTCTGCTTTACAGCAAGCTGCACATTTTAATTACGTATCAGTCTGGCAATTCAAGCCATGAAAAACAAAAATAAATCAGACTGCTGCTTAGGCAAGACATTGTCATTTTGTTGTAATAAATATGTGTTTGTTATTGTTGTACTAGAAATAAAAAAGCAATAACTACATCAAGAGTAATGAGCAATCAAGGTAATCTGAAGTTGTTAGTATATGAAGGGTGTGTGGCTGTATCAGAAGTAACAGAAGCACAATAAGTTAAAAGTTGTCAGTACTCTACATTGATCACAGCCCTCAGATTTGATGTTTCCTTCAGGTCGTACATTAGCAATACACGTAACATGCACTGACAGACCTAAGTTCCTTCCAAAAAGCTGTTCCTGAAGGATAAAAAGAAGTTGTCTATTAGCCTCACTACTGCTATTTTTGTCCAGAAAATGACACTCCGATATTCTGTTTGACCTAGGATTCTTAAAACCTATGGCTTTTGTATCTCAGGAGAGCATCAGACTGGGGTAGAAGCTAGATTTCCCTGCAGAGAATAGGATCGTAAAACACAGGAATCTAAGATAGAATCATAGAATCATAGAATTTTAGGGGTTGGAAGGGACTTCGAGAGATCATTGGGTCCAACCCCCCTGCCAAAGCAGCTCCCTAGGACATATCACTCAGATAGGCATCCAGACGGGTCTTGAATATCTCCAGAGAAGGAGACTCCACCACCTCCCTGGGCAGCCTATTCCACTGCTCCGTCACCCTCACTGTGAAAAAGTTCTTCCGCATGTTGGTGCAGAACTTCCTATGCTCCAACTTGCAACCATTGCCCCTTGTCCTATCCCCACAGACCACTGAAAAGGGGCTGGCTGATTCCCCCTGCAACCCCTGCTTCAGATAATTATAGTCTTTAATTAGGTCCCCCCTTAGTCTTCTCTTCTCAAGTCTGAAGAGTCCCTACTTACTCAGCCTTTCCTCATAGGGGAGATGCTCCAGGCCCCTAATCATCTTCGTAACCCTTCTTTGGACTCTCTCCAGGTGATTCCTATCCTTTTTAAACCAAGGAGCCCAGAACTGGAAACAATACTCCAGGTGGGGCCTGACCAGGGCAGAGTAGAGGGTGAAGATCACCTCCTTTGACCTGCTGGCTATACTCCTCTGGATGCATATGGAAATTTAAGCTCTTTCCACACATTTTTTACCTGTATTTTAATGGGTAATTTTTTGAGACTTTTTCATCCACCTTATAATCTCAAATACCTATTTTTCTTCATTTTATGAAGAAATAAACCCCTTTGTTCTTCGTAAAGCACAATAGAACAAAGAAATACCTTGCAATGTTTGGATTTCAAGATCCTTAAGAAGGAAGCTGCACAGCAAACTCACTGCCCTGGACTTCATGCAGACTTTGGCCTCTTCAGGGACCTTCTCAGTAGAGCACCATGGAACAAAGCCCCAGAGGGAAGAGGAGCCCAAGATATCTCGCTTGCTTTTTTTGTTTGGTTTTTTTTTTAAGTAAATCATCATTCCCAATCAGTTGATATTGACATTAGGCTCAACTCTTGTCCTGAACAAATAGAGAATGGAAGTGAGCAGAGGAATGGTAGACACTGGAATTAGTAGATGACTCATGCTCTCCAGCTTCTATGTTAAAGTTTTATAACCTGGTCTCATGACAAATGAAAAAGAGTTAAAAAAAAAAATAAATTAAAATTTCAATTCAGGTCAAGTGGAAGGTCTGTCTAGATTAGTATTCCAACAATTCCCTGTTGAAGATGATTAACGAAAGTGGTTTAGTGAAAATACAGAAAAATCAACATCTTCTGATGTCCTCTTGCACACATATGCCAGCAATCTAATATCCAAGAAAGGAGGAGGTGATTTACTAACCGTTTTCTATTACGAGGAATCTCTAAATATTGTATTCATCACAGGTTTTTGGATAAGACCGTACAAACAGTAACTAACTTTGACTTCTTGAATAATATGCATTCTTACAAACTTGAGCAGCCTGGTCTAGTGAGAGGTGTCCCTGCCCATGAGAGGGGGGGTTTAAACTTGATTATCTTTAAGATCCCTTCCAACCCAAACCATTCTATGATTCCATGAATCTATGATAAAATGTCATCAAGTGATTCCTCTGTCATGACTTTTAAAAGCTTTGATCTTGATTTTGACTATAAATCCAATACACATTGCACTGATCCTTCTGTATAGATATGTATTAGCAACTAATTACTTATGTACTGGAATTGCCTATTTTCTTTTTCTGTCCTTTTTTAGAGAATTTTCATACCCCATTTCATTCTTTCCTTGTAAAGTCGCGGAGTCAATTGCAGTATTCACCCCTTGCTTTTGACTCAGAGTTTTCCCTATTCTTTATAATTCTTTCTCTTCAAACCCACGTTCCAGAATTTTACTATCTTACTTTGCTTACCATCTTTGTTTCAGATTCAGTGTTCTATCCTCTTTCTCCTTTGACCTTTGATCCCCTATGTTTTCCAAGCATTTACACTTTTATTCCTTTCTGTCTCAGTAGAAACACCGTGAACATACCTACATGAGGCAGGTCTCTGTTTCAGTTTCTAATGGGGTAGTAAATTGGAGCAGCTATGGAAGGGAAAAATTGTTTAGGTTTGAAACTCTGAACTGAAGAAAGCTCAGAATATTTCCAAATATAGGATCTAAAGTTGTTCAGGTTGCTCCTGGGCAAAACTTGCCATCTTTTAAATATCTGGATCACTTTACTTGATCTTAAGTTTCTGGAACCTGTAGGTGTCAATGTAAGAAAATCTTATTTCAATTAAAAAATAAATATATATCTTTGCTTGAAAATCATTGATGGAAATTTATGCCAAAAGACTCATGCTACGAAAGTAGATGGCTTCATGAGTAACTATAGTTAATGAGGGGAAACACATTTTGCTCTCAGTCACAGAAATGAATTGGGGTATTACTGTGGATGTTCATAGACTCAAGTAAATTTCTAGAGTCCTATCAGACAGACAGTGGAGAGATCAGGTCTGGGAGGTTTTTTGTTGCTAATCTTCTGGCTTAGATCCATACCCTGATGCTGCCCTTTTCTGAACATGCAGGACTTTCTTCACAGAACACTTTCTGCCTACACAAAACCTAGGGCAGACGATGTCTATGACTCAGAGGTGCAGGACCAGGAAAGGTTAATGACAGGGAGCAGTGAGAAGAAAGCTAATAAAAGATTTTCTTTCTTTTTACTTTTTTCCCTGCAACTGTAATAGAAATTAAATAAGTGACCACCCTTAATTTAATGTGTATCAAGTGCAATAATCTTGATGTCTACCTATGTTCTGAACAGGTAATAGAAATGATAAAAGCTTACACATGACAGGAAAGCTGTATGAGATTTTTCTCTAAGCTAAAGTATCTGGAGTATTTCTCTGTATTATGATGACATTGTTAGGCTATGGAATGCAGTTTTATACTGAAAATAACTGGTTTTGTGAGTGAGCTGATAGGTAATACATTACTTCCAGTTAAATTAATGGATACCCCTTTCAGCCATCTCTGTCATGTGGATCTGAGGTTACTCAGCCTCCTCCACCAATCTATAAAGAATTTTGATTAACACAAACCTCTAAATTAACCAAGTGGGTCCATGTGAAGAGCATTAAATTCAAGAAGGTCTAGTGCAAGGGTTGCATGTGGGCTGCGATAATCCCAAGCACAAATATAGGCTGGGTGGAGAATGGATAGCCCTGAGGAGAAAGACTTGAGGGTGTTGGTTGATGAGAAGCTCAACATGAGCTGGCAATGCATACTTGCAGCCCAGAAAGGTAACCATATTCTTGGCAGCATCAAAAACATGACCAGCAGTCAAATGTGTTGATTCTGCCCCTCTACCCCACTCTCATGAGATCCCACCTGGAGTACTGCATCCAGCTCTAGGCCACCCAACATATGAAAGACATGAAGCTGTTGGGACAAGTCCAGAGGAGGGCCACAAAGATGATCAGAGGGCTGGAGCACCTCTCATATAAAGACAGGCTGAGAGAGTTGGGTTTGTTCAACCTGGAGAAGGGAGGGAAACATTATAGCACCCTTCCAGTATTTAAAGGAGGCCAATAGGAAAGCTAGAGCTCTTTATCAGGGAGTGTAGTGAAAGGACAAGAGATTATGGGTTTAAACTAAAAGAGAATAGATTTAGATATATACGAAAAAATCTTCACTGTGAAGGTGTTGAGGTACTGGAACATGTTGCCCCTAGAGGTTGTGGATGAAGATGGCCCCTCACTGAAGTGTTCAAGGCCAGGTTGGATGGGGCTTTGGGCAGCCTGGTCTAGTGGAGAATGTCCCTGCCAATGGCAGGGGAATTTGAAATAAATAATCTTTAAATTCCCTTCTAAACCAAACCATTCTGTGATTCTATGGTTCTATTTGAAGATCATATCTAATTTAACAAACAGCAGAAACATCCACCTGAGCAAATACTGGTCTCTGCATGTCAACACCAATAGTATCTTCCACCAGACTGGGGAGGATGCATCAACCTATCTTTTCACTTGATCTATTTTCAAATAGTTCATGTAAATTTCCATTTACATATTTCAAAAGTCAGTTTCTTAGAATGACAGAATAAAGTCTTCTGTGGGTAGGTCAGATTTTTAGACGTTGATATAATGGAGGTTCCTGGAAAATCTATCCAGTCTAATTTGTTTTCACAATTAGGAAGTTTTATTTCACAATCTGATTATCAGACATAATTCTGGTGCTAGAATCTGTGGCCATTCTTATTCATGGACATGAAAAATAAACTCTTGTGTTTTGTAATGTATTTATAGACTGAAATATTTTTAATCCTTCACTTCCACCTCTACTTTTTATATATTTTTAGTGATTCTTTTAAAATCTGGTCCTCACAAACTATGTTTCCTAAAGGTCTAATCATTGCCATTGAACATTCCTAAACTCTTTCTAAATTGTGAATGTTACTTGATAAATTTCATATTTGGGAAGTATTTTTGCTTTAATAACCTTTATAGATCCCATTATGACACCTGATAGCTGTATTCAGGAAGGGAATAATACAGATTTTGGGGGGTTAATTGGTTGTGCTTCATGAGAGACAGAAATCCTGCACCATGTAACTGTTTCAAAATGTGCTTCTGTAGATATACCCATCTTTAAAAGGTGGAAATCTACATTGAAGTTGTATCCAGAGTCAGATCACTGTTCTGCTGGATGCAACGTCTTCAGCATGGTCACATGTCTGATATTCACATAAATAGAATACAGGGTTTTGAGTCTAAAATCTCTGCTTTTATCTTTTCTTTTCTTAATCCTGGACCAGTGAATCCCAGATCATCTTCTCCAACTAATGTCAACCTATGCTGCAATCATTAACTCTATTTTTCCATATGCTAATAATGATATTTCTATTTCCATTTTAATAAGAATTTGTTGCAATAATGTAATGTACCTAAAAGAATGTAAAATAGAGGAAATGGATCAGTAATTGTCCTTCTCAGTATTTTACTCCCAGGAATTTTTAATTTAACCATAACAGGAACAAGTAGGAAAAAGGAAATTATATTCATACAGGATAGGTTTGCTTATATAAATTCTGGAGAACTTATGATATAATGCAATTAGATGAGGAAAGCTGCATTTTATATCAGTGCAGTGAAACATACTAAGCCGAAATGAAACACATCATTAGGATGACTGTGTATCTTCCTATATGCCAGCAGCTTTTCCCAGCACAAACTACACTATATAGAGATTGTTCCATGATCTATCTGTAACCAATACAACGATGTCAGTAAAGGGCTCCAAAAGAGTGCTGACATAAGATAACCAGTAGTATGCTGTATTCCCAAAGTGGCAACAAGGTACACTTTGAGCTCCCATCTCTTACAGCAGTTGCAATCTAATGTGACGTCTCAAAAGGTTCATAAGGATTTTCTGGCCTTCTGAGTTGGAGCAGGTTTTACCCCATCCTGAGGAACCATAATATTCTTTCTTAATTTGCTTTATTTTATGAATGCGAAGGAGATAATTTACTCTTTGTTGACTGAAAATTTAGCACAGATACTATACACAAGTAATTTAAAATGAGTTGTTAGACTGTTGTCTTATGAGTAGACATAGTACGGTAAGGATTTAATAAATAGTCTCTGATTCATATTTTCACTTAGTGTGGAATAAAAGAGATGAATAGTTTTCTAGGAGTCCCTACTGATTCTGCCTGTCCGGCTTTGCTGACATTTGTACAACTGGCATTTTCAGTAAACCTCCAAATTTAGTCTCTATTTTAAAGTTATCCAAATTGACTTTCCAGTATTACTAACAGATAGCAGGAGTTTAGGGAAAAGCGTTTCAAAATATTTATGTAACTTAAGACTTCCATTGATATAGGTGCTTAGTTCCCTTGATGATCTGAGTCCTGGAGTCAGGTTTAACAATAATATTTGTTTAAAGGTACAGATAGGTACTTCATGATCTTACAAGTAAAATATATTAAGCACCTGGAACCTACTTAAGCACTTTTGAAAAATGCAGTAGCTTATGCATCTTTAGATGATTGAATACTGTTTTAACTGGGGTTTTGTGGTGGGTTTAGGAACAGGTATGGTTTTGATGTTGTTCAGGATTTTACCATAAAATTTATGCTTTTATAAGAAATAAAGGTTTACATAGGGAATTAGTTTTTCTTTTTATAAACTTACCATTCATTATAGGCATATCTGATGGACAAATGTGAAAAGACAGATATTTCTTGGCTTAGGTTTTCCCATTAGCGTCACAGTGGAAATTATTGATATTTCCACTTCTTTAGTTAATTAACTATGTAACTGATGTAGTCAATGTGAAATTACAAATACTGCTGCCTTTCAAAGTGTGCCTCTACGAGCCACTGCTATTTCTGTATATTAGAAAAGGTTTTTTACAAGAGAATATGAAAAACATTGGCAAAGCTGACTTAAAATTATAATCTCCTATATAAATATATAAGAAACACTCTATGACACTAAGTACTTTGGGTTTTTTTCCTTAACTATGCTATTTCTTCTTTTTCAAAGTGTTTCAATATGTTTTAGACACATCACAGAGCTGCCCACGTCTCCTTTGGCACACATCTTTTGACAGCTGTTCCAATTGTTTTGTTACCTATTTTAACAATATCAGCAAGAAATGTGAGAACTGACAAGTCAGTTCTTTCTAGAAAAGAGAGGTCATCAAAAGTCTAGATAGTAGCTAACAATCATCGTGTCTATAAAGAGATAGAAAAGGAATGTCTGAGGAAGAGCTTCTGTCACAGGTTGAGTTCATATATTTCCAAAGCAGCAGTCTTAAAATGAATAATGGACAATCTTAATGGGGTTTAGGACCTCATCATTTTTAAAAGTGCTCTGCAGTTTTCCAGACACCTTAGTTACATTTTTCATCTGTGATGTACTATGTTCTCATAGTGAGGTGGAAGTTAGCATTAAGAACTTCAGAAAGACATTTAATTTCATTCTATGTCAAGATATTTTTGTCCTGAAAGATTCCATTTTGTTTCTTTTTCTTGTCATTGAAAATTTCACTTCAAAGTATTAGCCTTCTGAGATAGATAGTTTGTTTTTTTTAATAAGAGTATTACCTGAGTAGCATATGAAATAGTTAACAGACTTTTATGTCAAAAATGGGTTCTTTTTAAATTATACTATTTCTGAAATGTTAGCAGTATTGTGGTTAACAATAACTGTTAATACTATTTTTAAAATAGAGAACAAAACAAGATATTAAAAAGGCTTGCTTTATATAGTTCATTGAGTTCTATTAATTAATTTAAACAGTTAGAATTTTATCCTAGGAAATATATAGAAAACAGTAGGAAATGACATTTCAAACCATAGTTTCAAACTTCTGTTTTCACTCAACAATATTCCTGTTTTGCTAAAAATACTGAAAATACCAAATGAGCCCTAAATCCTTTTGCATAGAGAAAAGCCTCCATGCTTTACTAACACACACATGAAGTTGTAAATGCCCCACCAAGCTCTGTGCTGACTGTTTTCATGAGATGTAAGACTCTGAAAGGGAAAAAAAATAATCGAAAACCACAGGAAAAACATTGCTTGCAGGAAATTAAGAATTCCAGAGATGATCTCTTTGTGATCTCCATTTTGCCCAGTCTCCATCTTAAAAAATCCTCTGGCAAGTGCCAGATTTCAAGGGTCCCTCAGAGTTACGAGCAGGAGTGCTCATCTAGAACAGAGACAGTAGTAGGCAAAGAGGCTGTTCCAATATGGACACGTGAGGTTATACAAAGTTCTTGTCTCCTGACATCCCCTCAGGGGAGGCAGTTCTGATAAAAGGAAGAATATGATTTAACTGTATTTCCTTTTTGTTTTCTGACAAATTTGAATATGTAGACTGTAGAGTCATAGAATCATGGAATATCCTGAGTTGGAGGGGTCCCACAAGGATAACTGAGTCCAACTCCTGTGGTGTAAATTTTTAAATCATTAGTTTTCCAGATGGGTGGATTTCTTAGTCATGATTACGTGTTTCCACGCAGTACTAAGACCTAAAAGACTATTAAAGGACAAAGGATTTTAATTTGTGCATACTTTTAGTACGTATCTAGATAGACAGGTTAAATAAGCCTCTAACAGAAAACTGAGTCACTGTCCTACATTTTTAACATGTATATAAGATAAGAAAAATCCCCCTGTTGTTTTCAGGAAGTTAAAAATTATTTATGCTAATAATGAGGTGTGCTTAAAACAAAAGCTCCTAAGAGTTTTAATTTTTTAAAAAAATATATCTACCAATCTCATCTACATTAACTCTGTCTGGTTAATTACATTTCTTTGCCACATGTGTTTCAGTATTGCAGGATACCAGGAGGACTGAGGTGTCTCAAACCTATATCAAACATAAATTATATAACAGAGGTTATACTAATACAGACTTTTAAGGTTCTTTCATGCTCTATTCTACTATTTAATGATTTCCTTCAAGCAACTAAGTAGTATTCTACTAAATCCCTAGGAGCATTTATTTTAGGTATGAATATTTCAGGATTTTGGAAAAATGAAAGAAATATCTATTAACATGGCCTACTGGAGAAATGCAAAAGCACAGGTGTTGAATCACATGAGAAGCATCTGCTGGACCAGCTGTTGCCACCATTTCAATACAAGCTGGTGCCCAGGAGTATTTTCTCCTGCAGTTTTGTTTGTTCATTTGGGGAGAATGATAGGTGATTGACTGCCAAGCTGAGATGTGATTATTGTATTAAAGAGTGATTTGGTTGACCTCAGGTGTACCATCTTGTTAGTGACTCCCATGATTGGACTACTGCCAAGATTTATTTGCTGTGGAATGGACAGATTTATTGAGTGAGACAAGAAGGAAAATAAAGTCTGTCTGTTATAGTAGAGAATCTATATGAACTGTTAACCAGATATTATAGCAGAGATGACTAAGTATTAGTGACAGCCAAAACCCAATAATAATGACTAATCTTTGGGTTAATGTTAGTTCACTGAGAGAAAAAAGCAACAAAGCCTTAACTTTCTTTTTTTAGCTAAAAGACTGAAATTAGGTAGAATAATTTCTCTGAACCATTAGGCATCTGCAACTGCTTTGGAATGCAGTTACATAGGTATATGGCTAGTATTTCAAAAAATCAGTCACTTGGTGTTTTATATCTATTTCTAGGTATGCTGAGGAGACATCAAAAGTGTTCAAGAGTATCGGTTACCATACAGAGTGATGCAGACAGCTATCACAGCATTAAGCGATTGTGCAGGCCACAGACTGATAGCCAGTCAGAACTTTTTGTAACCTTTACATTTTAGGAAGCAGAAAGACAATGTGTTGCTAAACTTGGTGTGGAAGTGCCTTAGATATTTTCTATTGCATTTGGAAATCCATGTCTTCTAGTGTATTTCTGAATATGTACCACACAGCAGTATCTTTTCATTCTGCAATCCCGACCCTGAAAATAAGTTCTTAAGTAGTGTAAGATTTTGTACTCCACATAATCTTGCAGATCAGAGTTTCCTGTTTAAACTCCACTTACACATCACCTTTTTTTCAGTTTCTACTAAGAAGTTACTTTTACAGGTGTAATGATAAAACCATCTCCATGGATTTATGTGTTAATTCTCACAGGCTTTTAACAGATTCCTGTATTGCTTAGACTGAAGTTTCCATTAGTATCAGTAATTCCATCAATAACATGAGGACTATGGATTTTGTTGCTGTAAAGATGTGTTTTGCAAACAGCTACTCAGTGAGATCATGAAATTAATTTTACAACAACCTATTCAAGCAACTGATGAAGCCAATAGTTTAGCTCTTCTTATTAGTGTTGGATGTAAACCTTTGCCACCAACAGTGAAAGATAAATGCTTAATTTAAACAGATATCTAATTCCCTTTATTAATGGGTTTCTAGTATATATTCGTAATGCTCCATTTAGCGTTATGTTATTTTTGCAGATGCATTCTCCACACTTGGCTGTTAGAAGCTTTAAAATATCTTTAATAAAATTTTATATAAACATCATTACTAAAATGCAAGTCTGATAGCAAACTGCAAGGGAAGTGTTTACACTATCAAGGTCATAGCCTAAACAATTTATAATAGCTGTAAATATTTAATATGTGTGTGTGAGAATATACTTAGGGACATTCACCATTTTGTTTCAGCTCTTTCAGTAGAATTATTTCCTTCAAAACTGTTTCTTCTAAGACAAGGTTTTGCATGGACGCTACCCAGCACAGCATTGCCTACCTGTACTTCTCTTGTGCTCACTGCATATTGTTTCTTTGTGGTTATTGCATCAGAACTGGTTTTTTAATCTTTTTTCTTCCAATCTGTCAGTGGTCAGTTTCAGTCTAAAATCTGAAAGCCACTGGGCATTGTATGCCATGGCTTGCAAAATCCATATTGCAGCAATACAAGTTTCTTCCTCGCTTCTCTGTGTTGTCCAGAAGGAGAACAGGAAATCATAGAATCATAGAATCATAGAATGGCATGAGTTGGAAGGGACCCCAACGATCATAGAGCTCCAACCCCCTGCCACAGGCAGGGCCACCAACCTCAGGCCTGGATCTACACAAGGTTGCCCAGGGCCCCATCCAACCTGGCCTTGAACACTTCCAGGGACGGGGCATCCACCACCTCTCTGGCCAGCCTGTTCCAGCACCTCACCACTTTCTGTAAAAAACTTCTCCCTAATATCTAATCTAAACCTTCCTTCCTTTAGTTTTAATCCATTCCCCCTTGTCCTGCCATTATCTGCCCTTTTAAAAAGCTGAATCCCCTCCTGTTTATATACTCCTTCAGGCACTGGAGGGCTGCAATGAGGTCCTCCTGCAGCCTGGTACCGTGCAGGTGCGTTCTGAGAACTGCCAGGAAGACAGGCCTCCAAATAGATATAGGAGATGATATCTCAGCTTCCTGGAAGGTAGTAGAAGTTTTGTCATTGGCTTAATCAGATTTAGAAATTCACCTGTGGAGTACATGTTTTGAGATAGTTGGTATTTTATGCACATTTTCACAAAATCCACTACCCTTCCCTTGTCCACAAAGCCAGTTATCATATGAGGCAGTCAAATTAATCAGACATGATCTGTTCTTGTTAAACCAATGTTGGTCACTATTTACCATCGTCATGTTCTTTGTGTGCATAGATAAAGCTTCTAAGAGGATTCACTCTATAACTTTCCCAGAGACTGAAATTTCTGCAGGTACCTGTGTCTTACTTCTTGTCCTTAAAGATGAGTGTGATATTTTCTTTTCTCCTATCATCAGGACCCCTTGCTGTTGCTTACCTCCTACTGCAAGCCCTTCACCTGGTGACTCAGGGCTGTGATCAACACACAGGGGAGGCTCCTGCTGCTCTGGCTCCAGGAAAGGAAACAACCTTCTCTTCAGCCCCAGACCTGGACAGAGGATATCCTCTGTGGCACAGACACACTCAGTGACAGAGAATGCGCTCTGCATTGTGTTGAGACAATCACTGTCCTATCTTCAAGTATCCCCACACAGTCATCAGTTGAGTTGTTCTGTGTCCTTGCTGTGTGACTGCTGTGTCTCTGATAGCTGGGTCTTTCTATTAGGCTCAAAGTTTATTACCGTGGGGTCAGAAAAGCAAAAGCTTTGCAAAAATACCCATGCCTGAGAACAGAAAACCCCGAGCAGAAACTTGCCTGTGTCTGCGAACTACAGGGAACAGTACTATTTCACAATTGAACTTTTTTCTTGTGTATAAGCAGATGAGGGTATTTAATGATCTGTATCAAAATTTATTCCCCTACTCCTTCTGTCCCATAAACCCTAACTACTTGGACTAGGATGCTAAATTTTTCCCCTAGAAAGTAATGAGTAACTGTGGTGATATGAGTCTGGTATTTTTTAAAAAGTGTTATATTTAGTGTTTATGCACAAATCAACTCTTCTTAGAAAAGACATGTTTTCAGGAAAAGTTGAAATTGCTGCACTTGTTCTCTGCTGTTCAGCCCTGTGTACATTCATAAAAGTGTGACAACTTAGTCAGAATTAGTTTCATAGTTCTGACACAAACATCTGCTATCCTCTGACAGCTTAAAAAAAATCTTTAAATTTTTGACAAAAGTTACAGGTGTAAAAAGAGCTATACAGGTGGAAATCTGACATGCTAGCCATATACATGCATAGGCAGTGCTGTTTTAGGCAGACTTTGCCTCCTTTGGGAATCTGAATTCTCTTCTTTCACTTATTTTCCTAGTAGTCACAATATATTATGTGTTTAATTTATTGATGTCTATTCTGGGAAGCCAGAGAAGAACTGCTGTTTCATATCAACAGAATTGTGATCAACAGTAATTTTCAGGAATTAGAAGGGGTTTCTTATTGGAATTCATTGATCAAAAGAATTTATATAAAAAGTTATATTAACAAAAACCCAATAAACTAATAGATTATATGTGAAAAGAGTAATTTCATTTTTAGTACTGCATACTTGAACTACTAGACTGTGGTTAGATATAAGTATTAATTCAATTCTGTTCTCTACCCCATCCTGCCAGGAAAAGTGAACGAGTGGCTGTGTGGTGCTTAGTTGCTGTTCAGGGCTAAACTGTGAGCCATATCAAATTGGCAGCATGATGCTTGTCTAATACAGAAGTCGCTCTTAACCAGTGCAACTAAAAAGTATAATGATTTTTAGAATACTTTTAATAATTACTAAATATCTTAGTAATACTATAGACAAAGTCAGTTCACAGTGATTAAGCCAGAAATTTAAAAGTCTATTCAAAGGTGAAATTTCACTGTCTTTCAGCTACTAAGAGAGAGCAATTGATTCTGATCTGCTGCTCTATTTGAAAGAGCTAAAATATTACAAAGAAAGAAAAAATGGTGAAATGTAAATTCAATTACATTTTAAAGGAATATTTTGTTTTCAAGAACTTCAAGGAATAAACTATGCCTCCTGAGAAAGCTTATATGGGATCTAAGGAATTCCCTTCAAACTCTATCATCTCTATCAAATGCAAACACATTAGACTACAGCCTTTCTACACATGTTTTCTTCCTTAAAACACTGGCATTCAAAAGTAAAATCAGTGGTTTTGGTCCGTCCTTTATCTCCTGATTCCAGAGAAATGTATTTAATGAAATAAGTACAAAAAGAAAGTAAGATACCAATTCATAGCAGATTTTCTACTTTACAGCAATTGAGGACGAAGATCAGATTATCTGATTCTGCATTTATACACTTGTAACTCTCCTCATTTCTGAATCTGTGCTCCACTGGAGAACTTTGTTAGGTATTCAGAAGCAGGACACAGTGTGTGGCTGCCTTACCAGGCATCCATTACAATTTTCAGTCCATTATTGTAATCAACACTGATTCATGGATCTGGCAGATTGACAGATTTTTCATGGGGTTTTTCTCGATTAGTTCTTTGACTTTGCCTTTGGCTTTACTTATCAGCATAGCTGGATCATGAAGCACAAGATCAACATGCGTTGACCCTCTAGTAGTAGAGAAAAGGCTGGTCTGTGGACTCTTGCAAGAGCACAATGCACATAAACCTGAGCCTGAAAGGAATTCAGCCCATAGCGTTATGAGAAGTGGCTAACAGTGTTGAAAGGCCACTATGTTTAATCTTTGAAAAGTTGTGGAGATCAAAGTATATCCCACATGACTAGAAGCATCAATTATCATACCCAAGTAGAAGAATGACCCAAAACACAACCCAGAAACTATAGACTCATTAGTCCTACTTCAGTCCTGGGTAAGTAATAGAGTAAATCCTCCTAGAAGCTATCACAAACCAAATAAAGCTGATGATTGAGAAGCTAGCACAGATTTACCAGAGACAAATCAAGTCAGACTAACCTGATCACATTCTATAATAAAAAAGTATCTTCTATCAACACGAGGAGAAGACTTGATGTTGTTCACCTACACTGGAGCAAAGCATTCAACACTGTTTCCTGTAGCCTTCTGGACAAACTAGCCAGATATATATTGAGTGGGTGGTCTGCAAGATGTGTGGAAAATTGTTGAGCAGGCTGCACTCAGGGGGTAGTGATTGTGGCGAGCGGCAGAGAGCAACATGCAATTCGATATGAATTGTAGGTGAAGCCATGAAGCCAGTCAGCCCGCCATTTATTAGGTGAAATCACACAGATTATATATCTTTCTTACTGCAAATGTGGCAAGCTAAAAAACTGCTAATTGGTTACACACGCTGTCCACACCATATTGATTGGTTAGTAATTACAATGAGTTCTGATAAGCCTATCTTATAGTGAAATATTCTTAGTTTACCTTTAATACCTAAAAGCATCCACACACCTGTTGTTTTGACCATCTTGTTATGGTTGGTTCCTAACACGTTCTGTTACTCCCAAATACCTTCCCATAACTGCTTCTTGGTTTACGGTGGCCTATACCCCTATCAGCAAGGCTGCTGTGTTTTGAGAATGTGATTATTAGGATCCTCTCAGCATGAGTACCTTTTCCTTTCTCATGGGAACAGAAGAATATTGTCAGGACTTATGTCTTGGGAGAAGAGAGCTAGGACACCGGCAGGCCTGCTGTCTTCCCCGACAAGTGATCAATGATTTTTACAGAAGACTGGCAACCTGTCACAAGTGAGGTTCCCCAGGAAATGATACTGCACCCCTTGTTGTTCAACATCTTTATAAATGACCTCAGTGATGGATTTGAAAGTACCCTTATGAAGTCTGCTGATGATGTTATACTAGGTGGTGAGGCGGGCACATCAGAAGGGAGAGCCATCTTAGACAGGCAACATGTCAAGCAGGAAGAATGGGCAGGCAAGAACAGTATGAAGTTTAACAAAAGCAAGTGCTAAGTCCTGCACCTGGAACAGAATAACCAGTCCTGTTTTCTTCAGGAATAAGGTTAACTTTCTTCATAGTAGCTGGTACAAGGCTACGTTTTGGATTTGCAATGAAATAATCTTGATAACATACCAGTGTTTTAGTTACTGCCGAGCAGTGTTTACAGTGTCAAGGCCTTTTCTACTTCTCACATCACCCCAAGCTGGGGGTCCATGAAGCCTTGGGAGGGGTCACAGCTGGAACAGCTGACCCCAACTGACCAAAGGGATATTTCATACCATATATTCCAAATCATACTTGTTTTCCCAAGTAACTGCTATGCATGATGAAACCCTGCTTTCCTGGCGATGGTTGAATATCTGCCTGCCAATCGGAAGGAATGAATGAATTATGGGGAGGTTTAGTTTGGACATTAGGAAAACTTTCTGCATTGAAAGAGTGGTCAGGCATTGGAACAGGTTGACCAGAAAGGTGGTGGAGTCACTTTCCCTGGAAGCATTCATAAAAAGTGTAAACATGACACACTTTTGCTTTACCTATTAATCTGTCTTTATTTCAACCCACAAGTTTTTTAACTTTTACACTGCTGATTCTCTTTCCCTTCCTTCTGCAGGGGAGTGAGCGAGCAGCTATGTGTGGCTTACTTCCCTATCAATGTTAAACTACATCACTTCCTTTAAAACCAAGAATTTGCATTAGGAAAGTAAGACCATAAAACAAATGAACAAACAAACAAAAAGAAACAACAACAGAAAAAAAGGTTTCCAAAGTCCTAAGGAGACAAATATATTAAAAATGATCCAATCTCATGAGTTAAATTCCAATGATCAATCACACAGTCACAGAATCACAGACTGGTTAGGGTTGGAAGGGACCTCAAAGATCATCTCGTTCCACTCCCCTGCCATGGGCAGGAACACCCTCAGTAGATCAGATTGCCCAAAGCTCCATCTAACCTGACCATTTAAATGCCTCCAGGGATGGGATTTCCATAGGCTCTCTGGGCACCCTGTGCCAGGACCTCACCACTCTCATAGTAAAGAATTTCTTCCTAATGTCTAACCTAACCCTGCCCTCTTTCAGCTTGAAGCTGTCAACCCTTGTCCTGTCACTGCATTCCCTTGTGAACAGTCCCTCTCCCACTTTCCTGTAGGACCCCTTTAAGTATTGGTAGGCTGCAATTAGGTCTCCCTGGGGCCTTCTCTTCAGGGTAAACAAGCTCAACTTTTGCAGCCTGTCTTCAGAGGAGAGGTGCTCCAGTACCTGAACACCTTCCTTACAATGGGATGCAGTGAATGAATTCCTCGTTTTGCTTGCATGCACAGCTTTTGCTTTAACTAGTAAACTATCTTCATCTCAAGCCACAAGTTTGCTCACTTTCACACTTCTGATTCTCTCCCCATCCCATCAGGTGTCCAGTTCTACCCATCAAGCTGACAGGAAGGAGAGAGCACGCACATCTTCCTGTAATACCCATGTCTGAGCGCACCCAGGAGACTAAAGTAGAGAGTTCCCAGAAGAGCTCTAGGGACAGCAGAACTGGAATGCAGACTGACAGAGCAGAGCACCATCCAGAACTCCCGTGGTATCAGGTGGCCACGTCTAAGGCAGGAGCTCAATTACACACAAATATCCTGGCATCCCAGTTACAGACACTGTTTTCACTGAACTTTGGCTATTCAGCCACATCTACAGCTGAAGGAACATTGAGGGTCACTCACTGATGTGAGCCATCTACTGTGATACCTGGAAAAAACCAACCAACCAAAGCTCTTAGTGTGGTAATCAGTTTTACTTGTCCAGTTTGCTAGCTAGTGGGTATGTTTTACAACTTACACTGAATCACCCTCCATTGACATTAGAAATGTAAATATCTATAACAAAAAGAAAAGCCTAAATTTAGATGTCTAGATCTGGAGGATAGTCTTTCTTTTAGGATGTTGTACATTGTTTACTAACTTCACTCATTGAATGTTCAATGTATCAGGGCTGCCTGAAGATTTGCCAAGGCCATAGCTATAGTTTTCCACAGGTGTTGTCTCTCTTCCTAAAATACTAAAGTATGAATGTACAGAGATTGCTTAAAGATGTTAAATGTCTTTGCGTCTTCGTTGTGAGTTATATTTCTGCAGAACAGAAACCCTGACAGAGGTGTATTATGAAACACATCAGCGATACACTTATGAAGAGAGCTACACAAATTGACTTGAGCTTTTAAAATAAAAATAAACCTTGTTGAAAGATAAAGTAAATTCAGTAAAGGTGTGCTTCTTCATCTACGATAACTGTTACACATCAGTCAGTGCTAAGAATTACAATTTTGAATGAAACTTTAACAGTATAATAGAATATAGAAGTAAAGAACTAAATTAGAGCTCATAAATATAAAATGCTCTAAAATATGAAAAAGAACCTCTTAGGTTTTGACCTAATGGGTACAGTAAACGTGAATAAAATATAGCTCCCTCTCCTTCTCTATAATTAACTAACTACCATGTAACCTTTTAGACAACTATATTTCTTCATCAAACTCACTACAGATTTTCTGCAGGACCAACAAACACAAACTGTTTTCTGATTTTGAATCCTAAGGAAGTACTAATATACAAAAGAATTAGAAAAGTAGACATGATGTTATCTAAATTCAACCTGAAATTGGAAATCTAGTGTTACATAATTTCTGATGAAAATTGCAATAGGAGGGGAAAAAAAAGGGCCTTGATTTTTCCTTTAGTATTGCTGGCTAATAGCCCTAAAATTGCTAATTTCTACTTTGAGCGGGACAAAATACAGACTAGCTTTCAATTAGAATATCAAAATGTATTAAGAGGAATAGATAGTTTTAAAGTTTTAAGTAGATGCTAAAATGATAGAAGAATAAATTATCTGAGTAATTTTCATCTGTTGCTCAGAGTCTGTCATAAGATTCCATTAAGCTGGAACAGAGACAGCAGAGTGACGACAGCAGCTGGCCTAAAGCCCTTATTCTGCATTTTAATGGGTTTCCAGGCATACACTGTAGAATGGCTATTACTGCATGGCATTAATAGACTTCTTACGAGCTGTGTGTGCGCAGAAATTTAGCACTGTTTAAGAGTATTTCCTCCAGAACTGGTGCCATTTAAAATAAAACCAAGTAGGAATTTCTGACAATAAACTAGAAATGCATACTCAGACTTTAAAAAAATTCATTGGGAATTTTTCCATCTTTTTTATTTTTTTCCCAGTTCTGACAAAAACTTTGTGTGACATTATATTTGGAGGTCTTGACCAAAAACACCCCTCCAACCTGTGCCTTTTATGTGCAGTAGTTTGTGTTGTTATCCATATGAAAAAAGGCAAAGCATTTAACTCCAGTATATTTTACTATTTTTTTTTCTTTTATGAAAATTTTCTTTGAGCTTTTCATTCTTATTTATTAGCTTGCAAAAGAGACAGGAGCACATTCATGCCTGGAGATATGGCTGTCTGAGAATCCTAGTACTTCTTGAATACTTTAAGGGCAGCAGCAACAGCAGTGGTAGGTATTCTTCCACGTATGGGAAACGGGAACCCTGCAAGCCCACCACTTTGTGTTTAATGTCCTGCTTAGATCAATATATGAGACTGAGTGTAGGAGACAGTAGAGGCTGGGCTTTACTGGATGCAGGGGTTAAAAACATAAACATTCAAAAAGAGGAAGAGCAGGTAGAAATATTTTCAGTCAAATATTTATTCATCAGTAGAACACTCTGAGTGTGGTGACACACTAGAAGAGGATGTCCAGAGAGGTGGTGGAAGCTACATTCCTGGAGGCATTCAAGGTCAGGCTTGATGAAGCCCTGATCTAGTAAATGTGTCCCTGCTTACTGCAGGGGGATTTAGACTAGATGACCTTTAAAAGTCCTTCCCAACCTAATGCATACTATAATTCTGTGATCCTATGATAATTCCATGCAGCATTTTACATCAGTTATTTACTAGATAAAATATATAACTGATTTGGGCATCAAAACTTGGTGGTCTGTACCCCATTGATTCACAAGTCTTCAGTCATACTCTATGGACTCTTTCCTTCATAGGAAAATGGCTTTGACAAATAGGTTAAAGAGGGAGGTTGTTTCTCTTCTTCCTATCCCCTTCTCCATGAAACCAGGATACAGTACCTTATATGGTTCACTCCTGACAGCTGTGGTTGCAGGAAGCTTGCTATCTCTTATATGCAAACAAAAACCTGGCAAATTCCTGTCTTGGCATGAATACTTTAATTCACATCTTTTATGTCATCTTTCGTTTTCTTCTAACAATATTTGTGTTGTGTTTTTTGTGTGGCTGGGTTCTGGTGGAGAAGGACCCCAGCAAAGCTGAAGACACAATCCTTGGTGCTACGTTGCTACCACAGCTCTCAGGTAGCTAGGCAGGAATTTTTGGAGTCCTTGATTTGGACAGAAGGTCTTAACATTTGCTCTGATCCCTGTATAGCTATGTAACTTGTATTTTGGTGCTTCTGTATTTTTATACATAGGGCAGATAATCTATCACACTTTGCATATACTGGCTTGGAGCTCTATTTTTGGAAAATTTGTCACGTAACCTGAAATTTAGAAGCAAGCAAAAATTTAGATAAGGAAGAAGTAGAGAATTCAAAGGACTATGATATTTTTCCATAGTTGTTGCTGTCTGCCTTTAAGGAATAAATAAAGAACACAATCATAGCAAAAAGGTGTGAAGAAATGAGATGTCATGATTAAAGCAAATTTCAAAGAATTATTATTTTCCTATATAGTCAAAGAAGGCTCCATCTGCTATTACAAATTTTTCATTCTCACATATAAGTTACAGGGTACATATGTCTGAATTTATGGGGTTTTTTTGGCAGCTTTTCAAACTGTTTTTAATAAAAAGAAAGTAAAATGTTTTCAGTTTTCGGAGGTGATCCATAGCTTTACTGAAAACTGTCAGTCTCTGATAGTACTGTGAGCATTTAGGCCAGATATTATGAAAGAGACCTTCATCCACACTTAACACAACAGAGTTGAGTTATCCTGCATAATATTTAAAAGGAAGACCAAGATCTTTGCAAGCTGATCAGTAGCTCAGCATTGTTAAGGTTTAAATAAATTTAGCTGTATGTGATTTAGCACTAAACTAAACAGCAATTATTTAAGAACATGTTCTTTTACCTTGCATTTAATGAAGAATGGAGCTTTTTTGGAACATAGATCCTAGCTACAGGAACTGAGAATATCACAGTCTGGCTGTCTGAATACCTTTTAACATTCTGTTTTCTTTGGGTCACAATTTAGATTGAATGTCAGTGAATACATTCATTGAATGAATTCCCTGGGTCATTTTGTATGACTGTGTCTGATGAATTATCCAGGCCTCTGTGCAGAGTTTGTACTATTTTCCACCTTAAACATGGTTCAATCTGTTCAATTGTGCAAAAATAGTGTTTATTACTGGAGCATGGGATGAGCCAATCAAAAAGCCTGACAACAAATGTGTTGTGGAAACCCTCACAAAATGTAATTGAACCATTAATACCTGATACTTCAGGGAAACATCGTCAACTGGTTTAAATTTTGTACAGCTTGTCAGATACAACTTCCACATGAAAAACAGGTGGAAGTTAAAGGTCTTGCAAAATTTCTAAATGCTATTGTAAGGGGGGGAAAAAAGAGAAAAAAGAAAAAGAAAAAGCTTTTTTAGAAAATTTGATTTTTTTTTTTCTGAAGGTCTGACCAAGGCAGTTATTTTGCTGTTGCTGGAAGCTAGGAAAGATTTACCAGTTCTGCTGGAGATTTCTTTGTTTTGTGGGTTTTTTAGCACCCGGTGCTCCAGAGAAACACAACACATGGAAACCCACATATTTGGCCTTAAGAAAACTTCATCTTTATTGAAAAAATAAACATGTTTCTACTAGTTTCTGCAGTGTTACAATTGTCAATACTAGTCATTTAGAAGAAAAAAGCTTGCTACCAAAGAGTAAGGTAGGATTTCTTCCAGAAGGTTCTGGATGAACACACGTTCCAAGCAAAAATGACATTTTGTTTGGCAGATTTAGAAGTAAATGACTACAGCCTGAACATTATCAGTAAATACTGGGGTAGAAAAGCAGAAAAAATCCTTACAAGAATTATGTCTCAACAGAATTTGAAAGAGATTCATTGCAGAACATTTATCTCAGCTATTTAAAAATGACTAAAAGAGACAAGAAAAATCTTGATTGGTAGCATAACATATGAGGTGATTTAATCAGGGTTTTTTCTGTTGGCAATCCTTGTGATCATAATCTTTCTGTGAGCACACTTTGGATTTTGGATAGTGTCTTCTTAATTCAAATATCCTAATAGTTTAAATTAAATAATCTTACTTGCTTTCTGTTAAATTAAATCATAAGAAATATAGATCACGATATGCCACAGTTAATACGTAATTGTGGATATTCAGGTATAAAATTATTACATTTTAAAAATGACAGGTGACCCCAGTGAAGCTGTGAAAAGTCAGTATTTTATCAATTCATGAACTTCAAAAAAACTGTGTATGCATTTGTGGTTCTACTGAGAAGAGTATGTTACATGGACATTATGTGCAATATGTCTACTACTGAAAGCCTTATCCAGTTAGTGAAAAGGATGCATTCTCTCATTCTAAAAAATAACAGGTAATGGGAAAAATCCATAAGCCTATAGGCAAAATGATCAGGTTTAATATTTTTGTCTTCCTTACAGTGATTTGCTGTAGTCCTCAAAGACCAAAAAATCCCAAAGATGACCATTCCTCCAACGACCAATATTTCAGATCTCTTGAAAACCTAGCATTGAGACCATTCACATAATATCAGTCATGATAATAATAATAATAAATTATTGAAGTAATCTCAAATTCTGTTGTACTCTGATGCTTTTAAATCAAAAGCAGACATGTACAAAGAAGAAAAATTTGACAACTATAGAATCACAGAATCGTAGGGGTTGGAAGGGACCTCAAGAGACCATCAAGTCCAACCCTCAGGACTCTCAGGCTTTTCCAGAAGCTCTGTGATTTAAGATCCTCCACGCAAGTCTATAAGAAAGCAAAAAAACCCAAACCTCAGTCAAATGGACTATTGAACTTTCATTGTAAAATATGACAGTGTAATAATACTCAAAGAATAGAAAGATTTTGAGCATTTGTTTTGCATTTCTTTTTCAATGGTCATTCAATATAGATACCTGAAGGCAAAAAGCATATGGGCGCTAAAAGCTTTGGACAGCTCTAATGCATTGACTAAGAATTATCAATGCTGTCCAAGGAAAATATAAGTGGAATACAAAGTAAATGAAAAATGCATTGAAAAAAATTATCTGGTAAAATGTGAGATCCTTCAGTGTCCTTAGCAGAAAAGAAATCATGGAGTTATTAACAAACAAACAAACAAAACCCAGATGTGTTGCTGCAGTGAAGAATGCAAACAGAGCACTAACTTTTGTTTGAAGAAGTATGGAGTATAAATCAAAGAATGGGATAGTAACCCACTGTTTATATTTTATGTCAAATACTATGTAAAAATGTAGTTCAAAGTGCTTAACAAAAGATAAAGAAAGTACAGGGCAGAGTAGCTTCAGGGGTATCCAGATTCAAGTGTGTAAGAAACAGAAGTGCTGGGAAAACTGATGCTGGGATAGCACAGAGTTTAATTTTAAATATACAAGGATTCATCCTGTTATTTTTGACCATATAAGGCTTCATTCTGAACATAAGAATGCTTTTAAAAAATCGAAAGGGATGACCAATCCATCTCAGTTTTATAATGGAAGTGACTCAATAATCTTTTAAAAAAATAAATGTTTAGTTTTAGTCTCTGGTATGTTTGAATGATTTTTGTAGATATAAAGTCCCAGACCATATGATACCCATATGATGTGGGCACAAATGAATAGGGAAGATGAGAGATGTGTCTTCTACTAAACATTTTCAATCAGTCTGGGCATCATGGCCATAAAAACCCCTGCTTTAATATCTGATCAGTATTTTCATTTATGTTATCATTTGCCGAGATAAAATTATTTCTATTCTGATAGTGGAAATAGTCCTAATTCAAGCAGGAGAATGAATTGGATAGTCTCTTTAATTTCCTTCCAGCTAGTGTTTCTAAATTTAAATTTTCTAAATTTAAAGAGAAACTAAAAATGCATTGTTAACTAGAGGGTATCCTGTGTTGACTGGAGGGTCTCCTGGCAAATGAAGAAGCTACCAAGAACTAGGCAGATATATAGATGCAGTATCAAAAATCAGTCTGAAAAAAAGTGTTAAACGATGGTGATGTCTGTTCTCAACTTCAAAACCATAGCCAAGTATGCCATGCTATTATCTCTGAAAAAAAAAAAAAAGGCTCATTTAGACAATGAAAATTTTCTAACAGTATTATCCTAAATGTTGCATTATGACATGAACTTTTTACTGTTACTAAAAAGCTTTGCTCGACATTTCCAAGTCACCACCTTTAGGTTTTAGACTTTGAGAAAATGGCATGACATTCCTATTAGTTAAACTTTCAATTATAACTGATTCTAGTGTATTTTAGATACATTTACTCCTGTTTGATTAGCAACATTCACGCAACACTTTAAATAAAGGCCTTCAGATATTGTAGAACAGGCCTTTTTAGTCTCCTTAATGAGCTCTTAAATAAGGAAAATATTATCTTTTTTTCAGACCTCCAGTTGCTTGGTCTGTGACATGAGGAATACAGGGCATGGTACTGACTAATAGGTCTCTGTACCCTTTAAGTGTGAGGTAGTACAAAAGTTCGTCTGCTTTCAATAATTCTATTTATCAACTTTTAATTAGATCCTTTGCAGCTACACATCCTTTGATGTGAGCTAATTGATCATACATTGTGTTTTTAATAGGTTTCATAATAATAATACTTGGCACTAATATAACTCTTTAGATTTTCAAAGTGCTATATGAACATTAACTAATTAACCCACCGAAAGCCTCTTGGGAGGTAAGAACAGTAAGTAAATATGTTACTCACTTTATAAAAGGGGAATCTGAGACACATAGTCATTTGCCCAGGATTGGGGAGTAAGATGAGAGAATGATCCTCAAACAGAATGCAGGAGAAGCTGGTGAAATGGAACATTTGCTGGAAATGTTGGTAATTTGAAATGTTTAATTAAAACAAAATAATTATTTGATTTCTGAAAGTAGAATAAAAATGGTATATAAAAGAATATAAAATTTTACTTATGGTTGCCCAGAGAAGCTGTGGATACTCCATCCCTAATAGTGTTCACAGCTTGGCAAGTTGGATAGGGTTTTGGGCAACCTGGTCTAGTGGAGAGTGTCCTTGCCTGTGGCAGAAGCATTGGAACTAGATGAGTTTTAAGGTCTCTTTCAACCCAAACCATTCTATGATTCTATAATTCTATAATTTTATTACTTAAATCCTAAATATATGTTAATTCAAAATATAAATATTGAAACTCATTTTTAAACATGTCTTTATTGTAAAGCTGACTCTCTTATAATGCTATACTTCGTGACACATCTGTAGCTTTAAATATGCTATAATGTTGTAATAGAACATGTGATAGCAGCAAAACCATTAAACAATTTTTGCTGTATTAAAAAGAAATGAAGCTGCTACAGAAAGAGGTACTGTATTTCCTGTACTTGAAGAGTTCCATTTACGCACTCTGGAAAAAGATCTTATGCCATGGAAGACTTGAAAATAATGTGATTTTTAAAAGCTACAGAGAAGCAATACTTTTTTGTTTAATTAAAAAACCCTTTAATGGTAAAGTTCCATTACAAGTCCACAGTGTCTTAATGACAGTCAGAAATAGTATGATTTAATGAAATTCAGATACAGGCAAGTTCAAGATACTGTTATTCTTAGAAAAAGAAGTTATTGACAGTTGGGTTTTTTTGCTCTTTATGAGATATTTTAATTTTTTTGTGAAAAATATCTATTTACTGGGTACAGTTTAGAAAATGTAGACTCTTATATTTCAAAAAATGAGACGACAGGAAAGATTTAAATCAAGCTGGCATGCTATTTGTATGCTGAAAAGTCTTCTGTAGTTGTGGAGAAATGGACTTCAGTACCACTTGTATCACTGTATGTTTCTTAGCTCTAATCTTTAATCTAATCATTATTTCTCCTACCAAATTGTATTTCTTTGTATACAGAATCAGTTGTTGGTCTGTAATTAACTATTCATAGTATTCCAGGTTGTGCGTAGTAATTTAGAGCAAAGCTTCTAATTGCCAGAATATACACTTGAGACTTTGCAATTTTATGCAATGTTGCTCTAATAGCACAAAAATGTCTGCCTGTCAAAAAAAGCACAAGGAAATGTGAGTCTTGGGGTTATGAAACTTTTGCTCTACCAAAGACCAGGTAAAGACTAGCTCTTATGTATCTAATATAGCTTAATTATTGTTTTGTAACATAAAGTATCTATATATGCGTTTTTTGTATTGCATTTTGTAAAAATGTTCAATGTCTGTTGTGAAAGGAATGTGATGAAACAGCACTTGATTTGTACAGTGTATTTCTGAAAGTTGGCGTGAGTATATAACTGAAATTCAACATTTATTTTTGTTGAAAAGTGAGGATTAAAATCAAGGTTGAATTTTGATTGTTGACCCTTCTCCTTTGTTAGTCTTTTATTTCAGCTTCTAAGATTCGTCCTGTCCCCATTATAGCTTTTTCTTTCCATATGAATTTTTATGTTGGAAGCTTTCCAGTTTATAACTGGAGGGTGTAACAAGAGTTGGGCGATGAAAAAAATGTGAGAGCAGGGAAGGAGATAACAGCTGAAACAATCAGAAATTAAAACCTGACAGTCCAGTCTAAAGAGCCGTTGTATCTCGTCCTGGGGAAAGCAGCGAGGCCAAAAAAAAATCAATGTTTATTGCTATTTAGCAATTAAAACCTCACCCCTTTATAGCTTATTAAAACAGATCTTATAGAACTAATGGCTGTTGAACTCCCAACAAGAGTTGCACAGTACTTAAAGCCACAAGGATTTTTGTTAGGAAACAATAAAGTCTGTATCAGCTTTGCTCTGTTCTGGGTTTCCTAAGGAGAGATCTGACCTCTGCCTAGATATGCCACTCCAGAAGTGAGCCTATCAGTATTTAACATGACAAAACTCACTTTGAGAAACAGGGCCTGGTATCAGTGGAGGAGACTGGCATCTGCTACTAGTGGTTTTGTAGAATCTATGCTGACAGAAAAAAAACATGGCAGAGAGACCATTTGTGTTGCCGAGGACTTGCAGCTGCCAAGACGGCAGAGGTGACTGTGAAAATAGTGGTGACGTGTCTTCCTTGGAGTAAAAAGCCTCAATTTCAGAATATATGGCAAAAGCCTGTGGAGCCATTGCTAGTACTCCTTGATTATACTCCTCTCCTGGTTTCATCTGGGATAGAAATAATTTTCTTCACAGTAGCTTGGAGGAAGAAGAACAAGGAAAGGCAATGGTGTTTGGACCAATGGCATTTGTCTTTCTATGTAACCCTGCTTTCCAGGGGATGGCTGAACACCTGCCTGCCCATGGCAAGTGGGGAATGAATCCCTTGGTTTGCTTTGCTTGTGTGCATGGTTTTTGCTTTTCTTATTAAACTTTCAACCCACAAATTTTCTCACTTTCACTCTTCTGATTCTCTCCCTCATTCCTTCATGGGGGAGTGAACAAAGTGGCTGTGTGGTGTTTAGTTGATGGCTCTGGTAAAACCACAACAGTTCCTGAGGCTGTTTAAGGGAGTTGTTAATAAGGTGAATAAGACTAGTTACTCATATTTTCCCATGCCCCACTCTTTAGATTTTTCTAGTTCAGTTTATTATGGAAACCAATGTTCATCCTCTCAGAAATTTTGTATTCCCACACCTGCAAGAGCTTTAAAGCAAAAAGGAAACTATTATATGAATGATCACATTGCAGTTAAGTTGAACATTCCTAATGCCTGTGAATGGATGGGTTTTAAGAAGCAGAAGCAAGCCAAACTATGTTTCAATTTTTACTTGGAACTTGTACTGACAGTTCCTAGCACAGGTAAGCAAAGAGTAAAATTCGTAAATCTAATAGAAAGCCTGTGTAAAATTACATCTTCTGTTTTCTAACTTTCTGCTGAATCTCTTTCAAATATTGACATTTCTATTGCTTATGACTTCAAGATCTGCAAAATTATTATTTTATTTACATTTTGTAGCTATTTCTTCTAAAATCCCTCATCACTGGAAAAAAAAAAGAAAACAAAAGAAAAAAAAAAGAAAAATAAAAAGAAATTCCAGCAAAATTGCATGAAGCTTTGTTTCCTTTGCTTAGTGTCCAATGTACAATTTCTGAGTACACATCATCTGTTGTTATATTTGTCTTTGCATTTGACTCCAGGCATCCTCTAAGTTAAGGAAGAAAAATTTGTTGGCTTTTTAGCCTGCAGCTTTGTAAGATGCTGCAAGAAGCATCAAAGACAAATCACCTAGAAGTGCAAGGATCAATTGATGGGATGGGAATAGCTTATCTTCCACATTATCACAGACCCCCTCATTAGGCATGCTGTGAGCGCGCTGACAGGCGGTGATGGATCAGCAGGCTCTGTCACACCAAGCTGCGTGGGAAATCCAGCCACGGTTGCAGTCACTGTCAGCATCCACGAGACAATGTAACACAGGAAATGCAGCACAGCACCATACATGCTTCATAGCCTGCAATGCCTCCTCGTATTCAAATTGGTGCTTACTGCCGTTTGCTAGTTATCCATCCTCGACAGAGTGGAGATGTTTACATGAGGTGACACTGCAGTGATGCACTTAGGAAGCGAAGCCTTTCAGAATGCAAACCAGTAGCAAAAGCAGCAGAGAGGCTTTATGATCACCATTGAAATGCTTGTTTCTGAAGCCTTCTGCTGTTTTGGCAGGACTAACAGCATAATACTGGATGCCCAGGAGGCTATTTTTTAGTCGGATCTATGCTTGGATCTGGTTCAGGACATGACCACAGAAAAAGTTGTCCTGACACATGTAGCGTGCAAACATACATACCAGAGAGTTAAAGGAGTGGATCAGCTTGTACCAGTTTGAGCAGAATCACCATAAAATGAAGAACTGTGTCCTCCACCTCTGCAAAAGTCCAAGGGTGCAAACTGTCCATAGTTATTCAAAGCTCTCAGCTGTGCCATGGAATTGATATTATTACTACCTACTGCTCCATTTGTGCTCAGCAGGTGTGGAAAGAAGAGAGATTTTTAAGCTCTGGTAGCTTGACTTGCTGCAACAAAAGTCCCACAGCAGACACAAACAAGCAGGGAAAGCCTTCGGTGTAGGTGCTTCTTTTGCTCAGTTATTAGCAGCACAAGCATTTTAAATCTAAAGGTACAGGGCACAGATCTGGCAGTTCAGTTGTCGAGGAGAGAGAAGCAGTAACTTGATCACTGAAAGCATTTCCTTAATAATGATCTTTTTCTGATAAGCCATAAAGAAAAGGTATGAAGTCATGTTATTTAAAGCTGAAACTAGCAAAAACAAATTAGTGGAAGAACTTACCTAGCAATGAAGTTCACTTTCTATTATTGAAAATATTACATTGAAACAGGTAGAGAATTTATGTCCTTGGTATAGAATCTGTTAGAGTGAGAACTTTGGCCTGCATTAGAAATCAAATTAAAACCCCTAAGTATGCTATTTTGTTTTAAAAGTATCATTTTCTGTCTTGAATTAATGTGTAGAATCTGTTGAATTTTCTATTCGTGAAATATCCAGTTAATCTATGTACATGTACATTGAGGAAAAGAGAGAGGGAGGAAAACATACCTCTATCTTAATATAGATGTATAACCTGTAATAGAAGGTAATGTTTATCAAAGAAAATATCAACATTCAATCACATAAATAGGATTTTTCTTTCCAAATATATTTCAGCTGTGCAACATGGAGGAGAGAGTCAAGATCCATCTGGATGCAATCCTATGCAACCTGCTCTAGGTGATGCTGCTCTGGCAGGAGGGTTGGGCTAGGTAAACTAGAGGTCTCTTCCAATCCCTACTATTCTGTGAATCTTCGAATATGAGAAGGTGTAAATTTTCCCATAATAGAGTATATTAAGCTCTTATACTAATTTTTTCATGAAGAATGAGTGAATTATTATAAAGAATTCTGGTTTTCCCCTAAGTTTTTAACATTCAGAACAACAGGTAATAAAACATGCTTTCATTTATGATGAGTTTTTATCAAAAAAGTATACTTTGATTCAATAATAATTTGTGACTCTTAAGTAGCAATACATTAAATTTATTGAGAATAGTCTTGCCCATAATTTAGTGATAACATTCCTGCCTCATTAGGTTTAGGATAACGCAAAATATTTCAGAAATTACATTAATTATATAATTTATTTGTGAAATCTCAGATACACTTGAATAAATTAATTAAAGAGAAAGAACTATAATTAGATATTTTCCTAGGACTTCTGTAGATTTTTCTGATTTGCCTGATTTTGAAAGTAGATGTTAGATAGTATCTAGAATTATGAAAGATGGGGGAAGCACAAGCCAATTCATGACTGGGTAAAGTAGCGTAAGTAAATAAAAAGAGATATCCTACTGTCATATCTTCCAGAAGCTTCATAAAATGTAATAAGTCGTTTTGAAGGTAAATCACTTGCAAATAGAACGATCAGTTTAAGGTAACGGAATGTCTTGTGTTTCACTTTATTGCAGACTCCATCATTAGACCTGCTGTGAGAATGTGCCAGCCTGGGATAGACATTCATGCTAGATAACGTCAAGTTATACAGTAAAGGAGACAGCACTCGGAAGGATGATCACAAGCAGGCCTCATACTGTCTTCTAAATTGATGAAAATAAAACAAAGTCTCATCATCTTGATTTACATATGTGTTCTCTTTAGCTTCAGAGTAAATTATCAGGGAATATATATATATATACTAGTATTTTGTACCAGATTATCCACTCAGCTTCTGAGATCCCACAGCTTAAACTCTATTTCCATTGCACAATCCTAAAGAATTACATTTTACCTTTTTTAAAAGTTAGTACTGGGATCAATACAGTTACCACATTTTTACTTTCATGGAAACTGTGAGTGATAGAAATAGACTGTAATAGGTTACTACTTAATTATCTCCTCCTTCAGACTTCTGCCGGCAGAAAAAGTACATTTGGAAAGACACATTTTTATTCAGGACTGATCATTTCCCAACAGGCACACACACATACAACTTATGCATATATAAAAATAATGTTCATTTTTCTAGGAGTTTGTTAGTACCGTGGAGACGTTTATTGCAAAATATGAC
The DNA here is from genome assembly GCA_022605575.1 of Laterallus jamaicensis coturniculus. Taxonomy (NCBI): domain Eukaryota; kingdom Metazoa; phylum Chordata; class Aves; order Gruiformes; family Rallidae; genus Laterallus; species Laterallus jamaicensis. Next base: position 62,660,540 of record JAKCOX010000002.1, on the reverse strand, counting down.
ACCGTTTTTAGAGTGTGCTAACCAAGAATGTTCAGCTGATTCTGAAATTTATAATAGCTAAACCAGGATGAGAATTTATCACCGAATAGTTTATTTAATGTCAGGGCACCTTTAGTATGAGACTAGTATTTTGATTTCTTTGGTCCTGAAAGAACACTCTTCAAAGTGTCAAGGGCTTTCCTTTAAAGTTTTGTTTTAAATGAGAAATTTGTGTCATACCCTGTAAAATACTTTTTGTCTGTCATCTTGAAAAATCACTGAAGTGTTTTATCAAAAAAAAAAAAATCCCAAAAACAATGTGTGGTTTTCTCTGTTCTTGTCCGACATGACAGGACAAAGCAGCATAAACATTGGGCAAGAGGAAGATTATTATGAAGCAATGCAAAATTGATCTGCAGAGTTTCACTGGCCAAGATGGATGAAATGCTAAAAGTGAATCAATAGTTTAAATAATGAAAAGTAAATTATGTGTTTAAAAATCTTTGTGTTACTGGTTTGCTCTGAGTAATGCAAGTAAGGACTTGCTGAAATATATACCTCTGTCTTGATTATGGTCCTTTAAATTAATAGTATTGCAGCTGGTGTCAAAAGGAAAATGATGGGTTGGACAGACTCCGCCAGAGATGAAACAAAGCCCTAAATCCAAGCTGAAATTAATAGTCTTCTGGTGAGACTGTATTTTTTGTCAGAGCCAGTTGTTGGAAATGTGATTCAAAATTCAATTCAAGAAAAGATGCTTTCCTTCTGAAAAGGATAGATTTATATGTCTTAATTGACAAAAAAGATGTATCCTGTTCCCAGGGAAAAGCATCAAATTTATTCAGAAAAAAAAGGATTATAAATTGATAGTCTCATAATCAATCAAAATATTGCAAGCTAAAGCTTTCTTAATATCTATTTCAATCCAATACTTTTCTTCCCCAGCCACTTTCTGGTTTGCTTATCAGCTGGAAATTTTAAAAATATGCTCTTATGGAGCAAGTTTTTATAACATGATGCTCTAGGAAAATATAGTCTGCCACAGATTTTGGCAGAACAAATGACAGGAGTCTATGTAAAAGATTAATGTCCAACATCAGATGCAAAATTGTTGCATTGACCATACAGCTGCAGCAACAAGCAGAGCCAACTGATTTAGTGAAAGGCGGGGTGGCTTTTAATAAATAAAGTAGTCATCATCCGTCACAAAATCTGCAAGGTAAGGTGGAATGGAAAACTTTCTGATTAACATTTAGTTAGACACTCTTTTATTTCATAAGGATGTGGTTGTGATTTTTAAAGGCTATGGCACATAGCTTGTTTTGCAGAACTACAAGAGCCTGAAGACAGCAAGCAAGCTTTCTCTTCTGTTAAAATAGTCTCTGAGCTCAGAAATGTCCAAAAGACGTTAAGTGGCTGTGATTGATGATTGTCCCCACCCAGCAGCCATGACTCTGTGGAACTGGCAGCTTTTTCTGTGAAGAGTGGAGATGGGCAAAACCTCAAGCAGCCGTGGGTTGGGAGAGGAGCAGCCTGCCAGAAAAATACTATTCCACCTGTGCCCAGAAGAATGTAGTGCCTTTTTCAATTAATTATGAGAAAACAGAATCGGCAGTGTTCCTCTGCCTTTCCTACTATATAATCCTGTCGTAATCCCAGTTTTTACCAGTGCCACATGGGCAACGCAAAACAATAGCAGGCAGCTTTGTTTTCAAATACTTTTCTCCATTTAACTGCAGCATACCCTTCTTTGGCATCACTGCCAAGTGAATGTTCCTTGTGATACCGATACATGTTATATAGTTTGTTATACAGTAGAAACTTTTCACTTGTGCTCTAGCCTTCTTGATTACGCATTTTTCTTCTTAGGAAATTTTACCACAGGTAAAATGTCTTCCCTACCAAGAAGCTCATCTTTGCTTCTCTCCCTACCCACCCCTGCTGTTGAGGGGTGATGTCATCTGTCCTGTCACTTTTTAAACTTGTGCATTCTTTCTATGAAAAGTGGAGTGTCATTTTAAGTCATATTAAATGCTTCTCTTTTTAATCAAGGTGATTTGGTAGTCTATAGCTTCATAGAATGATAGAATCACAGAATATCCTGAGTTGGAAGGATCATCCATAAGGATCATCGAATCCAGCTCCTGACCCCATACAGGGCCAGCCAAATCAGAGCATGGGACTGAGTGCATCATCCAGATGCTTCTTGAACTCATTCAGACTCAGTGCTGTGGCCACTTCCCGGGGAAACCTGTTCCAGTGCCCGACCACTCTCTCAGTAAAAACCTCTTTCTAATATCCAACTTAATCCTCCCTATGTCAGTTTCATACTGTTCACTCGGGATCTATCACTGGTCACCAGAGAGAGATCGCTCCCCCTCACAAGGAAGTCATAGACTGCAACAAGGTCTCCCTTCAGTCTCCTTTTCTTCAGGCTGAACAAACCGAGGGACTTCAGCCTCTCCTCATAAGACTTCTCCTCCAGACCCTTCACCATCCTCGTTGCCCTCCTCTGGACACTCCAGTAGTTTCATGTCACTTTTGTACTGTGGCACCCAAAACTGTACAAATTTTAGCTTTCTTTGTGAAAGAGCTCTCAAATCCTTCTCCTTGGCTAAGAACATCAAAGACTATAGGCATCAGTGCTATGTGGGGTCAGCTCCATGGTGGTGTTACAGAATCACAGAATCATAGAGGTTGAAGGGTACCTCCCAATTATCCTATACTCACAGGTAAGTAGGATAAGATTGTTAAGGAATAATTGTGTGAGTCTCCAGTGATACTGACTGATAATGAGCAAGAACTACCCATTGACAAGTGTGCTGCTAATGAATGTTTATCTGGAAAAATGTTGTTCTTAAGTTTCTAAAACACTCATCACAGTGGTCTCTAATTCCCTACATGTTCCTATGTATACACTCAGTTGTAAGTCTTTTAAAACATTTGAGAGTTGTTCACTAGCATTAGACTTTTAAGAAAACTGTATTATCTTTAATTTTTACAGGGTTAGGTAGACTACATGGCAAGTAACATTTTGACTAACATCAGGAAGTGAGTGAGAAAACTCCTATAGCTGAAGGAGTGACTATGAATGGCCTGCAGTAGGGATCTAGAACCTAGTGCTAAGCTCATATCCTTTGTAAATCAACTAAGCAAGGGGATGAAGCACACAGGAGGAAATTAAAATTATACTATTTTTAACTCTGCTACTATTTAACTACATGCCTTGATTTAATTAAACATCTTGTTGTTTGTAAACCAGATGTACTCCCATCTGTAAAACCAGTATTTTGACTAGACTGCTTTAAAATAGATTATTTTTTTTGTTAAAATATAACTTATAATCTGAGATCTGCTTTGGATCATCAAGTATAATAGCTCACCAATGCCTGTTTCTGAAAGAATCTCCAAATGTTTTACAAGGAGGAAAAACTAATACAGTTCCAACATAATTGATTAATCCCAAACCTGAAATTGTGTCTAATAAAACATGATGCTTGCATAATAGTGACTCAAATTTCTCTGTAGTAACTTAGGGTAGGAAAAAAAAATAGACACAGAATGAGTATTTCCTTATTTTTTCCTCAGAAATTGAGAAATCTGGTTGCTATACTAAGAAGTTATGGAGTCATTTGTTATCGATTGTGATTGGACTAAATTCTGTGTTAATTACAGACATATCAGACTCGTTTCTGAGTATTTTTTTTCCTCTTCCCTTACAGTTCTCTCTCTTTTCTTTTAGTTTGTAATCCTTTTCTAGGGATTTTGTTACTACTGGGAAAGTATTATAAAATTGGATTTGGAATGAGGCCAAAAACATCATCTTAGACCATTAGATCAGTTTCAATTGTGAGAAATAATTGTTCCCAAGTAATCTTTTAGGCCTCTTTTGAGAATATCTTGTCATCACACTTCATAGGAGCCAGAAACATATCTCATTCAATAAATGCAGTTGTTGAGTCAGGAACCAGACCTGGAAATCCTATCCTGACTAAAGAGCACAACCCTATAAAAGGGACACAGTACTCATTCCTAGACCTAGAAGAGAAAAACCATGCTACTCAATTCTGCCATGTTTGGAAGGCTGAAATAATTTTGAACAATAAATAACAACTGACAAGTATTTCCATAGAAAAATTTACTCACTTTTAATTTTACAAACACTTCATAGATGGTCCTTTACCAAGTAAACCTTTGCTTTCATAAAGATTATTTTCCTCATGGTAGACTGACCAACCATTTCCTCACACTGCTTGGGACACTGCTATCTTGATGTTTTTCTCATAAGTCTGATAATGAGGCTATGGAGAAGAACAGCAGGCAGACAACCTGTTACTGCACTGATAGTGAGCATACCTTTCCCTTTTCTTAAAACAAGTTTTTGATATTCTCCTTATACCCTCAATACATCACTGCTATTTTTAAATCTCCCTTGTTTAGGATGAAAAGAAATATATTACATATACAATAATATATTAAAATATATGGGCTGTATATAAATACATATATATAAATCAAAATTTTATTCATATTTTCTTAAATCTATTTCTGTCCAGTGAAATTTTTGTCTGCAACCCCCAAAGAATTTAAATATTCAGAATCCTACTGGCTGGCTGTATAACATTGAGAAATTAAACTCAGGTACATTGAGTCAGCCATCTTACACTTTCTGACACAACAGCTCCTAAGTGAAACTTATCAATATGAAAAATATGAGCTTCCTATGACAGTGAAATTTAAAGACATTTCTAAAAGGAAAACTCTCTGTACACCTGTTTTTTTTAAATGATCATACAGTGGAACAGTGTGCTTTTTATGTTACCTTGATTAAATGTGCAGATGAAGCCCTATGTCCTTGTCACTCTATGAGAAAATAAGTGAATATGACATGCATTTAAGCAATTACACTTGTAAAACACCCTTATGTGTGAAAATATGATAATAGCTAAGATTCATTACAACAGACTTGCTACTTGCCACCTGGTTATGCAGCTACATTTAATGATGGGATGACCTCATCAATTCTAATGAGTCTACAATACCTAAGGGTTGTATTTTACCAGCATTTAATATAAGCTATAAATAAAACAAATCTTTCACCTACTTTGAAAGTGGACCACAAAACAAAGGTCAACTCCAGGCAGTAGAGAGAACCAATATGTCATGTCGGTACATGCAATACTTTTCATCCACATAAGATTGTTGGTTTTGTCCAGAGATTCATTCCAGTTGCTGTTACCTACTCCCCCAGTGGCAGAATACTGTTGATGTACGTATCAAAGGTTAAGAGGGCACTTTTTGGTTTATATTCAGTGAGCATTTTACTAATTGTAAATGCTCACTCATTAAATTTGTGCAGATATTTTTCCGTATTCCTATGCTGATTGCAGAATATAGCCTACGAACAGCATGCTGGCTGAGTACAAAATTAGACTTTGCTATAACAAAGTCCAATGTAAAATAAGACACGTTGATCTATACCAAGGCTGAAATTGTCCTACTTTCTATTTGTGGATGGAGAAGGAGATAAAAGTTACCATGTAACTTTACCACACCAGACTTCCCTAATATTTCATTGTGTTTATATATTTAAAAATTAGCTGGTTATTTTTGTTTGGTTGGGTTTTTTTCCAATAGGTATGGAAAAACAATTCTATTTTCTCACTAGTCAGAGTTTTAAATTCATGTAGGAACAGTCTGTGTTCTCTGCTTTCCAGCATAGAATCATAGAATCATAAAATGGCATGGGTTGGAAGGGATCCCCAATGATCATAGAGCTCTAACCCTCCTGACACAGGCAGGGCCACCAACCTCAGGCCTGGATCTACACAAGGTTGCCCAGGGCCCCATCCAACCTGGCCTTGAACACTTCCAGGCACGGGGCATCCGCTACTTCTCTGGGCAGCCTGTTCCAGGACCTCACCACTCTTTCTGTAAAAGACTTCCACCTAATATCCAATCTAAACCTTCCCTCCTTTAGTTTTAATCCATTCCCCCTTGTCCTGCCATTGTCTACCCTTTTAAAAAGTTGATTCTCCTCCTGTTTGTATGCTCCCTTCAGGTACTGGAAGGCTGTAACAAGGTCCCCCTGCAGCCTTCTCTTCTCCAGGCTGAACAAGCCCAGCTCCCTCAGCCTCTCTTTGTAGGGCAGGTGCTCCAGCCCTCTAATCATCTTTGTGGCCCTCCTCTGAACCCTCTCCAACAGTTCCACATCTTTCTTGTTTTGGGGGCCCCAGATCAGGACACAGTACTCCAGGTGGGGCCTCACGAGAGTAGAGTAGAGAGGGACAATCACCTCCCTGTCCCTGCTGGCCACCCCTCTTCTGATGGAGCCCAGGATACCATTGGCCTTGCGAGCTGCAAGAGCACACTGCTGGCTCATGTTAAGTTTCTCATCCACTATGACACCCAGGTCCTTCACAGCAGGGCTACTACTCAGCATGTGTAGATAGGTTTAGGTGTTCTTACATGACACATTTCTCGGTACTGAAAAGAACACATATGAGTAGATCTTAGATTTTATACCCCCGTTCTCATATTTTCTTTTTAAAATTATTATTCCTGTAGAATTTTAATATTTTTTACACATTCATTGTTTTCAAGGGGTATATGTCAGATTTATAAAGCTGAGCATGTGAATTTTAGCAGTGATAGGTATGTGTGGCATTATTTGCATATGCAAACAAAGCAAGCGTTGTGATGAAGTCAGCAGTGTATTAGAGGTACAAAGTTCAGTTATAAAAGACACAAAAAGTAACAACCATTCAATTATTTTTTTTTCAACTCAAAATCTTCACCTGACATCATTCATTGCATGTACATGCATTATCTCCCTCACCCACAGTAAATTCCCTTCATGGTTTGCTTCCATAAAAATATTAGTTGTTACAGTAGTGCCTAAAGGTATATGTGCAGCTGCAGCCCAAATTATTTCAGGTAAATTGAATCTAAAATCTCAGGTATTAAAATGTTTCTGACACACTGCCTAATATAAGGTACTCAGTTCAGAACTTCTGCTTCTTGGACAGGTTTCATGCTCAGCTTCCTGCTGAGGTGGTTTTATCGCCACTGGCATTTGTATGGTCCAGCTGTGAAAAGTATCCAGCTGGACAGGAACATGTGTGGCAGTGTGGGTTGGTGGGACACCAAACTGCTTGGTAGGGTGTTTGACCCTGGGCTGGGCCAAGAAATGACTGAGACCAACCCTGAGGAGAAGGACTTGGGGGTTCTGATTGATTACAAGTTCAACATGAGCTGGCAGTGTGAGCTAGCAGCTCAGAAGGCCAACCATGTCCTCGGGGTTCATCAAGAAGAGTATGGTTAACAGATCAAGGGAGGTTATTCTCCCCCTCTACTCTGCTCTGGTGAGACCCCTCCTGGAGTACTGTGTCCAGCTCTGGGGTCCTCAGTACAGGAAAGATGTCGAGCTGTTGGAGCAAGTCCAGAGGAGGGCCATGAAGATGATCAAGGGGCTGAAGCACCACTACTATGAAGACAGGTTGAGTTCATAGAATCATAGGAATCATAGGGGTTGGAAGGGACCTTAAGAGATCGTTGGGCTTTTTCAGTCCGGAGAAGAGAACACTCCAGCATGACCTAATTCCAGTAGTTAAAGAGTTCCTATGGGAAAATGGAAAAGGGACTGTTCACCAGGGAATGTAGTGGTAGGACAAGGGACAATAGCTTTAAGCTGAAAGACAGTAGATTTAGGTTAAACATTAGGAAGAAATTCTTTACTATGAGGGTAGTGAGGCACTGGAACAGGTTGCCCAGGGGTAGTGGAAGCCCCATCCCTGGAGGCATTTGTATGGGGCTTTGGGCAACCTGGTCTAGTGAGGGTGTCTCTGACAGTGGCAGGGGGCTTCGAACTAGATGATCTTTGAGGTGCCTTCCAACCCAAAGCATTCTATGATTCTGTGATATTGATGATGAGGAAGATGACCATTTGTATCTCTTTAAGTTTAGAAATTACAAAAATACTTACAGTGTGCTAAAGGACAGATTTTTAAAAAGATGGAATGAGAAATTCAAGGCAAAAGGCTAATTTCATGCACCTCCTGTAGTTCAACCCTTGAAACCTACTGAGGGATCAGACTAATGAATACTGGCAGTGTTGCATTGTCATGCTGCTCTTCTCTACTCTGTTATTGGGGAGGGTTTACCATTTTTATAACATATTAACACTTTTTCACTTGCCATAATGTTCTTTTGAACTTTAAGTTGAAGATCCTGACGCTGACATCCTGGAGAATGAAGTTTCTCTCCAGCTTGTAGACACTACAAAAGAGCTAATGATGTAATGGAAACAGGGGGTAGAAGCAAAAAATGTCACGTTTTCATGCCTCCATTAAAACACACTGCATTATTTACAATACTCTACTAATGTAATTTAGCTTGGAACACGATCAAAATTAAACTGTATGGTTTAAATAAAAACTTAGCTTTTGGTCATGTTCCAAAGAAAATCACATTAGTACGGTGCTGTAAATACAAGTAGTGAATTTTAAAGGAGGCAGTAAAACATGATGCTTTTTATTTTTGCTCAGCTCTGAGATGTGGTCCTCTCATCTTCTAAACCATGCTGGATACTCCCAACCTCAGGGCCCTAGTCAGAATGATAATAATAACATTTCATAACAGTTAATCTGTGACAAAAATTTTCGCAAGACTACTGAGGAAACAAACTATTGAAAAGCTCCTTTCTGTTGTTTGGAATGTTGAATTCTAAAGGCGCAATCAGTAATGAATTGATGAGGAAGTGTTGCAGCTTCTGAAAAAAAGCTCACAGGTACCACAGTCATAGCACATTTCAGGGAAATGGGAAACAGTCATTTTCTCCTCCTCTTTCTAACTACTTTTTCTTTATTTATTCCAGTAATAGCACCCTGCATGTGCAGTAGCTCTGGCCTTTTCATCTTTCCCTCACCCTGCATATAAGGGAATCAGATTAATCAAGGAAAAAAAGCAAAAAGTTGTTAGTGTTCTACTTTATTTTTATTATATTTTTAGTGGGATTTTGTACAGGCTGTCAGGTGTTTTCTATTGGAAATGACTGGGAACTTTTTTACAAATGGTTGTTTTCGAAAGTCAATTTGTGAAATCACAGCAAAAGACCACCAAAAAAAAATAGAGTGACATATACATACTTATCTATATGTATGTATGTATGTGCATGTGTGTGTGTGTGTGTGTGTTTTCAGTTAGCATGGCAAGGTTTTGGTAGCAGCTGGGATACAGGGGTGGCTTCTGAAAGAAGCTGCTAGAAGCTTCCCCTAGTTCAGGCAGAGCACATACAAGCCAGCTCAAGGATGTCCAGGGCCGAGCCCATCCATGACAGTGGTAAGGCCTCTGGAAAAACATTTAGAGGGAAAAAAAAAAAGGAGCAACAGCTTTTGCAGCCAGAACTCTGCAGACACCAAGGTCAATGAAGAAGGGGGAAGTGCCAGAGCAGAGATTCCCCTGCAGCCCCTTGAGAATCACAGAACCATAGAATGCGTTAGGTTAGAAGGGACCTTTAAAAGTCATCTAGTCCAACCTCCCTGAAGTAAGCAGGGACACTTTTAACTAAGTCATGTTGCTCAGAGCTTCATCAAACATGTTCTTGAATGCCTCCAGGGATGGGACCTCCAACACCTCTCTGAGACACCTGTTCCAGTGTCTCACCACCTTCATAGTGAAGGTAAATGCACTAGTAGGTAAACAGTAGAAGACCATGGTGAAGCAGGCTGTCCCCCTGAAGCCTATGGAAGATCATAGGGAGCAAAGATTCTACTTGCAGCTGATGGAGGACCCCATGCTGTAGCAGATGTAGACTGTGACCTCATGGGAAGACCACACTGGAGCAAGCTCCTCGCAAGATCTGTGGCCCTGTGGAAAGAGAAGCCCGTGCTGGAGCAGGATTTCTGGTGGGAGTTGTGACCCCTTGCAATGGACCCATGCTAGAGCAGTTCATGAAGAACTATAGCCCACGGGAAGGACTCATATTGGAGAATTTCGTGGAGGACTCTTTCCTGTCCAAGTGCCCCTGAGGAAGAGTGCGAGTTATCCTTCCCCTGAGGAGGAAGGAGTGGCAGAGAGAACGTGTGATAAACTGACCAAAGGCCCCATTCCCTGTCCTCCTGTGCCACTGTGGGATCAGGAATGAAGTTAAACCTGGGAAGGAGGGAGGAGTGGGGGGAAGTGTTTTAAGATTTGGTTTTATTGCTCATTGTTCCATGCTGCATTTCTTAGGTAATAAATTAGATGAGCTTCTTCTAGGTTGAATCTGTTTTGACAGTAATTGTGGAACAACCTCCCCCTGCCCTTATCCTGACCCATGAGCCTTTTTTTTGTTTCTCTCCCTTGTCCAGCTGAGGAGGGGAGTGATAGAGCAGTTTTGGGGGGCACCTGGCCTCCAACCAGGGTCAAACCACCACAATATTTCCCAGGGCAGCCTGAAGACTGATGGTCAGGTACTCACCTGAGTATGCAAACGTTTCAGTATGAATAGTTTACCTGCTTGATTCCTTGCTTCATCATCTGCATAGTCATGAGCTTTACTTTCTCTCTTCAGTTGCATATAACCTTCTCTCTCATCTTTTCTGCTGTCACCCACATGCTCCTCTGCACTTATTCTCTTGTGCTGTGTGAAAAACTTTGATAGTATTTTCTTTCATATTAATGAAGACATGTAGTGATGATGGGAAATGTACTGATACAGACTTTTTCTCATCACCTTGGGCAAGAATAATTTGCAAAAATGACTTTAAGTATTTAACTTTCCGAAGATTAGTAATCACTGAAAGGGTGTTCCTGGATATAATCATTTTCGTATCACCATTAGAGAAGAACCTTGCATTATTTTTTTCAGTTCACTTTAAATGAAACAACTTATATCTTTAAAAAAAAAACAACGCTAATAAACAACTGTTGTACTTCTTAATTTAGTGAAATAGGGACTGAATTTACAGAAATTGCCAAAGCTGGTCTCAAAATGGGACACTAGTCTAATATAAAGTCACTGAACCAAAAGGAATTTTATTATAACCTTTAAAAATATTCATTGAATACGTCATACATAATGAAACAACACATGTAGATGTGTCTTATAATATACAAAATATTTCACATAGTGCTTTATAACATAGAAAACAAACCAAAACAATTCTCCATTTATTCCCTAATACTGCATACTAGCAAATCAGAATCTGCATTTACCAAAACTTTACCCTTACCAAAACTTTAACCTTTCCTATCCTTTCCCTTCCCTTCTCCTCTGGCGTCTTGTAGAATAAGTCCAAGAAAAATTGGTCTAGATGTAAGGCAATGAACAATAACAAGATATTTATTTTAGCTTATCTCAAAACCCTCCAAATTCTCACATTTCCTCAATTTCAAGTGGCGTTTCAAGGTAACATTATGAATTGCATTGAAGGGTTGGTTAAAAACTCTCTCTAATGGAAGGTCACATTTCTTTTGTAGGCATTCAATGGTATTATAATAGTAATACAGTCACATTATACACTTAAGTGAGAGTTCCTGAAGCATTTTGTTATATTCAAAAGAAAATGGTACAGCCATTACAGAAAAAAAACAAATTATTGCTTTTTTGCATGTAATCTGAGGGCAGGCTCTTAACTTCGCATACAGGCAAGATCGTGAATAAAGGTGTGTTGATTTGATGACCTAATCAAATTCATATCTGTGGGTTTTGGGGGTGGCACAGAGCATTACAGTGTACAGGAGCAGCAGGCTGGACAGCTCTTCATACACGGAGTGTGCAGTTACCTGCTACCAAAAAAACACCCTAATCTCTGTAAACAAATAGGATACATATAAATAATCACAGGGCTACCCAAAATTATCTTCTACCCTGAAAATGAGAGTATTTCAATGAAATATTAATAAAATCTTTCCTCTTCCTTTTAGAATATGACCCACATATGACAAGTGTATCCATAGATCAATGCTAAGAGGAGGAATGATTTAAAGAAAGCCCAAAACCAAACATAAGCTATGCCTTTCCCCCACCTACTACAACTCATTTCAAGGAAAAGCTGTAGTAGGTAGCAAATTGTCACATGTGCATTTTTTTTCATCAGTAAGAACTACTTTGTTCTGATTAACATGGCATAGGTCATAAAAAAGTCAGTGACATGAAAGAAGTGGACTGTAAAGTCTACTGTTCTAGTACAGTTTTAACAAGTAGTACTTGTGGCTTCATTTTCCTTTTCCATGCTTTATAATGGCACCAGAATCTTTTATACCTCCAATAAAACCAAACCAAAGCAAAACCAGAAACAAACCCAAAACTCCCAAACCAACACCATCTTTTTACTTAATGTGCATAATCTCTGGAGACCACACTTGCAATCTGGTCATAAAAGATGCAGCAGAATAGAGTAACTTTAGTGGTAAAAATAATTCCTTTAAACAAGATTAATTATTTTGATTTTAAGAACTCTGTTGGAAGCTAAAACAATAGACTCAGTAAATCAGTAGAAAAAAAATAATTACACTTACTGTCATTTAAACAGACCTTTTTATTCAAACATGAAGGTTATTTTCCTCTCTGTCAGTTCCACCGTGCCAGTGGAGGGGAGTGGCTGTCCCTTGTGCCCATGGTGGTCCTCAAACTGTGATGAGGGGTGTCCAGCAGTTCCTACTGGTCTGGATGCAGGGAACCAGCCGCTGCAAGCTCCAGTGGTTACTGCAGCAGACCTTGATGCTGGTTATTTGGAAACACTATTCTTTTGCCAAGTAGTTGGAACACCTTAGACAAAATCAGGCCAAATATTACTGGCTTTAGGAAATCTATGTTCTAAAATCAGTCTTGCTTCCAAGAACTGCTTTTTCAGCCTGGACATCTGTCCCACCTGAATGTAGCTTGCTATCCATGTTCAATAAGCAACTTCTCTTTAAATTGGCTGTCTGTCATGGTTATGCTCCAGCCATGAGCTGAGCACCACGCAGCTGCTCTCTCTCTGGGGATGGGATGGGATGAGCAGGGAAGGGGAAGTAAAAGAAAACCAAAACCAAACCTTTAGGATAAGGACAGTTTACTGGCACAGCAAAGGGAGGGAGAAGTAACAATAACATCACTGATAGAGAAATATACAAAACTGGTGTTAGAGAATGCAGTTTCTCACCGAATCACACAACTGAGGTTGTACAGCTCAGAGCTGCCCCAAAGTCAGATCGTCCCCAAACCAGACATCCTGAAGTCACGCACTCCTCCTGCCAAGCATGATGTCACGATATGGAATACCTTCTTTGGCCAGTTTGGGTCACTTGTCTTGGCTGTGTCCCTTCCCAGCTTCCTAGGTGCCCCCCACCTCCTCGTTAGCAAGGCAGCATGAAAAGCTGAAAAGTCCTTGACTGCTTGGCAACAACTAAAAACATCAGTGTGTTACCAGCACTGCTCCCATCCTAACTCCCAAACACAGCACTACACCAGCTGCTAGAAAAAAATATAACTCTATCCTAGCCAAACCCAAGACACTGTCATTCTGGAGTTTTTGATTTGTTACATAAATTTATTCTCTCAGTGATTTCCATGTCTGGACTGCAGTATATGGTTGATATGGGAGTAACTTTCTCAAAACTAATTTTTTCAGTGAAAAAAAGAGGTGAGTTATTTCACTGTTAAATGATTATAAATTTTGCCAGTCTCTCACTATCAACTGAAGTGAATAGTAGTGAATATTATTAATTTGCCTGAATATAAGGGAGGTCCCTTTGTTCAAAAAGAAAAAGAAAAATTAAGAGTAAGAAAGAAAACATGTATATTTTAAAGAGCATGGTTAATCTCAGCTAGCTTCAGCTGTCTCAAAATTAGGCAAAGAGTCTAAATAGGTTTATTTCCGTGTCAAGTTAATGGAGAGAACCTCTAGGCACTTCTAAAGCATATATATATATTTTCTATCCTGGGATGGAATGACTCATCTTGGAATTGCCTATTTTCTCTCTTGTCTATAAAGAGAGACTAAACCTCTAACTCAAATTAAATCAAATTTTGGGAAGCCAGATGGTGAGATAAATCCCATCCTCTGAGCAAGAATATTAGCAGATAGAGATTGATATGTGAATAAGCCGCTCTAGCTTTAGACTGTTTGCTATCAGGACTCTTATATATACTATATACTTCCATTGTATTAGCCTGAACATTTTGTCTCTAATAAAATGGATAATAAACATAAATACTGACACAAATATTTTTAATTCAGTATTCAGTAAGGGTTGCCACATATTATTCCTCCTACAAGTAAGTTATTTAACCATCCCTTGATTTCCAGAATGAAAATTTGACTCCAGCAGGTGGGATGATAGTAAATATCATATCAACATTAAAAATGGTATCAGGGTAAGAAAACTTCTTAACATATGCATATATAGTGACTCTGAATTGTTTACTGCCTTCAAGACATCCCTGCTCTGTAGAATAAACCTCAAGAAGGAAGTTTTCTCATTTATGTAATTGGAAATACGATTTTCCCTATATACACAAAACTCACTGACAAGGGATTCTCTTTTGCTGACTTCTCTGAACACTTCTTATAATTAAATTGGATACTGAAAAAAACCCTATTGTGAATAAAAGCTTCATTAAATATTGTATAAACAAGTGCATAAACATAAACATAAATTTAGCCTTAAAACCTGTGTGCTAAAGAATACAGGGCTATGGGGTGACCTTGGCTCTAGATCAAAAGGTGTGGACTGGCTTACAGCCCTCTGATGAGGTCCGGTTATCCTTTTAGTAGACTGGTTGTTCTGGGGCCTTCTCTGTGATGTCCTTCACATATAACTTAAGTAATTTAGACATAGTTTTCGCCTGCTCAGATTTTTTTAAAAATGATGCAAAAATGCATTGTTTTTATAGTGTGGAATGATAGTGCCTGTTGTGTGGAATGACAGGAAAACAGGTGGAGCACTTAAACACAGTGTCATTGAAAGTTCATTGGCTTTGGTTAATGAAAGTAAATTCAAAAAGGGTTTGGTTTTTTTCTTGTTTATTCTTTTTGTTGTTGTTCTCCTTTTGAAATTATAGCTTCTTTTAAAAGTCACAGTTACAGGTAGGCTACTCCTCTTTAAACAAATGTGGAAGGATTTGTTTCAAAATACAGACACATAACATGTAGGTGCATAACCATGTCTACTTGGTATTTAATTTCTCACTACAATCACTGTTTAGGGAATTGAACTGAGAGTATAGTCCACACAGTTAATGGAGCCTAAAGACTGTTTTGGCTATACAGCCAAGTGAAGCTCAATTTAATTGTCTCAAACATATATACAGTACCAAGAGTAACAATGAATATCCAAGAAATTTTCATTGAGGTGGCAGGTATGCCATAGATGTATGTATGAACATAAGACTCAGACCATAGATGATCCCAGGAGGTTTTATATGACACTAGATGTATATGTTTAGGCAACAAGATCAAGTCTTTCCTCAAAATGAGTTTTAGGTTCTGCTTTTGATTGAGCTAAGTCATCCTGCAGCTTCTATCTCCTGTAGAATCTTCATTAATGATTCTTCCATACTGCTCTTTATGGACTATCGTGGGAGTTCATGTATGTAGCATGCAGGTCGACTTGTTACCCATACATCAAAATTTAGGTGTCTAAACAAATGGAAAACCTCAGAGAATATTTGCCAGTCTTGAATCACTGAGACATATGTCAGCAGGGTAGAAGACACAGATCTCATCTAGTATGTTATTTGTCCTAATAAATCAGAATTATTAATACTATTAAATGTAATACTGCTCTGCCAGACAGGTTAAGACTCACAGCACAATTAAAACTGCTGACATAATGCCTTTCCAAGACAAAGAAGAGATTATTTAGATTTTTAAAAATCTGTTTATGCATTTATACCTGGTGCAAATGTTTCAGAGTTTCCACCAGGTGATTAAGCTGTAAAAAAATGATTGTAAGAAGACTACCTCCATGAAATTTCAAACACCATATTCCAAAACATAATCAAAAATATGTAAAGCTTTTTATTCATGCATTGGGCTACTGCATTTATCTCTCCATAAAAAGGGAATCCAACACCAGTTTGCAATCACATTAATAAATCCATGGGATCAGGGAAGAACAGTAGAATAGCAATATTGCTATTCCATAAGTGATGAGTACAGTCAGACTAACACAGTCCTATATCTGTAGTTAAAATGTGCTGCTTCAAAGAACAAAATTTTCTTCAGTACAGAAAGGAAGTTGAGAACTTGTAAGTGGCACATTTGTCAAAGGTAAATCATTTGGACTATCCGTGACAGGATTCATTTGATACAAATATCAATTATATGAATTGCATGTCACACCCACTAAAACATTAAAATAATATGTAGCTATCAGATTTCATTAACTCCTACAAGATTTTGGATTAGTGTATAGAGATCAAACTCCTAGCCATATGCTCTGGGCACAAGCTAGAGAGCTAGCATGAGCACAGGTTGACCTTAAATTATTTTTCTGCTCTTCTACATTCTCGAGTTGTTTGAGAGCAGCAAATCAGGCAGCCTAAAAATCAAATCATAATTTAAATAAGAATGGAGTATGAATTAAATGAAATGAGATAACATGTTTTTTCTCAGTGTGGTGTGACCCTGGCTGGAGGCCACATGCCCACCAAGGCCATGCTATCACTCCCCTTTTCAGCTGGACAGGGGGGAAAATACACATTGAGAGGCTTAGGAGTCGAGATAAGGAGAGGGAGAGATCATTCCACAACCAGTGTTATGGACAAAACAGACTCAACACAGAATAAAGGAAAGAAAACTCTCTAATTTATTACATTACACTACACACTCGGTGAAACCAGAGTGGGATGAGAAGTGCGACCAGATCTTAAAGCACCTCCCCCCACCCCTCCCTTCTTAGCAGACTTCACTTCAGTCATGATTTCGCTCCCTTCTTCCCCTGCAGTGTGGCATGGGGAGGAACAGGGAATGGGGGCCAGCTCTTCACAGGTTGCTTTCCTTCTTAGCTGGGGCGGGCATTCCCCACACCATTCCCCTGCTCCAGCGTGCGATCCCACACATGGGACAGTCCTCCATGAACACCTCCAATGTGAATCCTTTCCCGTGGGGCTATGGGGGGACACCCACTCCACTATGGGTTTCCCCACAGGCTGCAGGGGCATCTTTCTCTCTGGCACATGGGATACCTCCTTCCCTGCCTCTTCCATGGACTTACTGTCTGCACAGTTTCTTACATCTTCTCACTGGTTTCTCTGGTAGCAAGAAGCATCTGCTATTGGGGTTTTTCCTCCTAAATGTGATTCCCAGAGGCTCTGTGACTATCACTGATGGGCTCAGCCTTGATCAGCAATGACTCAGGCCTTGGGTCAGCTGATGTTGACTCTGTCAGCCCTACAGAGAGCTTCTAGCTGTTTCTTGCAGAAGCCACCCCTGTACTGCCGCGCCCCACCCTGCCCTGCTCCTTTTCCACCAGAACCCAGTCACACAAAAATACAACATTGTAGGCGTTAATGTTTGCTCAGGAGCAAGCTTTAGAAAAAGTTTTTATTTTATATTTTATTTCTTGTTAAACAGTTGTAAAACTTCCTTATATACAGAAATAATCCAGCAATTAGGTTGCAAGACAAAAATGTGACACAGGTGATTTAATAATCTGTTGTTCAAACATTCTGAGTAAGAAGCATGGGTTGACCAACTCTAGTCTTTCCTGGCTTAATTACCAAATTATATAAAGAAAAAAGAATTAATTATATTAAGAAAGGGACAGAAAGCTGACTGATTATCTTACCATCACATCCATGCAAGCCTAAATAAGATTTTTTTCTCCTCAAAAGTGCAACAGAAATCTATGAAATAACTTGTGATATAGAGAAGTGGTATGGGGAATGATTTTGTGTTTTTCTCCAGAATCAAGACTTAAGGGAAACTCAATGAAATAATTACGTAAGAGGTTTAAAACAATGAAAAATAGAACCCATTTTGATACAGTACTTCATGAAAATGTGAAGGTCTTTGCCAAAATATCTGTTTGATGCCATCAGTATAAATGGATTCAAAAGGTTTTAGACATATTCAGCAAAGAGGACATATTGATCAGTATAATGCATGGTTGCCTGAGTGCACTTTTCAGGTCACAAAACTTGGTTAGTGAACAGAAGGTATTCCAAGTCTTAAGCTACACCTGACCTTGCTTTTATGCTTGTCTTAAACATATGATACACCATTGTGAGACAGAACCCTGAGCTACATGGATCTTTGCCTTGATTTGTTGTGGAACTTCTGTAGCACAAACTATTAAATAATTTGCACTAAAAGATTTTTTTAAAAATTGAACAAGTCTATTTTCTGCATTTGTATCTATGCTGTAGATTACTGAAGAACTCCTGAAATTATTGATAATAAAAATAACTGATGAGTTACACTATAAATGGTCTTAAGATATAGGGCTATATAAAGAATAGTTCCCATGTTTCTTTTTTATTTTCCTCTTCCCTCTCCCAATCACTCTTCCCCTTCCCTTCCTTGAATACCTTTAAGGTTAGTTGAAAAGAGGAAGATAAATTATTTCAAGTCTTCTCCTCTGTAACACAAGATTTTCACAAAAATACTGCTGACCAAGTGCTGCAGGGAGACATGGATTTTAACGAGCCATTAGAGCAGGCAGGATTTGCAAGATATTTCTCAAAAGGGGATCACCTGCAGACAATTTATAATATATCAGGAAAGGCTGCCAAGAATAATGGAAAACAGATGACCATAATGGAGAAAAGAGAAAATCATGGTGAATTATCTTGATAGCTATGAATATGTAGAAGTGTCTGGTTCCTGGCCATGACCTAAAATAGGGCATGGTATACTTAGATACAGGTATATTGCACTAACAGGTCAAAGGATTATGTACCTATTCATCTGTGACGGACAGACAGTCGAATGCAGGGTTTTAAATATAAAAAAAATATTTTTTGAACCAGGTGCATTCAATACGTCACTACTGCAGGTTTCATGGGTAAAATGGAAAAATACTCTATTACTGTTTAGAAGTATAACTACACTTATAACCACAAGAGAGTCACAGAATGCACAGCTGCCAGTAGAGCAGTCATGGTATTACCGCCCGCAGCCGAGACAGTCACACACAGTTACTGCCCGCAGGCAATTCACAAGGTTCAGTATTACAACCACGGCAGGTTCACAGGACACACCATCACAAGCGCACTAAATACTACACGTGAGTTAGTTACCCGAGACTACAAACTTAAAGCATGGCAAATATTCACTTACCCATCTCTCTGGTAAGGATTCTCAGTACGTTACCTCAGCTAGTATCCTGGCCAAGGGGGAAGAGTCTCCTCGCAGAGTTGAAAAAGCAGCTCCCTGATCTCAGACTGAATCCAAGGGGTTTTTATTTGATTTTTTTACTGATGTACGTGACAGTGGGCAGGACTGTGTCCTAGTGGACAATGCCACTTTCCATGTTTGTCATTAGCAATGATCCCCCTTATCTTATGCCCCATCTGTTGCATATCATTGCATTGTCTGGGCCCATTAAGGCCAAATGGGGACCCTCTGGCTGCCCTTTATCTTACTGCTAGGCAGCTTGATTGGGACTCAGGGCATATTGCTTGTTAAAGGAATTCCAGGGCTCAACTCAGGTTTCAGTGCATTGAATTATGAAGCACTGCCCATTTGGTCTCATTTTGCAGGACAACTCAAGACTGAGCTAACTACACAGCTCCCCGTGGGCTATCTCTGTTTAGATGGGGCCACAAGGTAATCCAAGGCTAAATCGCTTTAAACCCCCCCATGAGTCGCCTGATGGCCTAGACATTGCTGACTGATGGGCCAGACATTGCCGAAACCTGTTTGTGGACCTCTGAGCCAGATAATCCTTACACCATCTCATAGAGTAGGGGCTTGCTTCCTGAGGCAACGTCAACCCTGAAATTTCTTTGCTCCATACAAAGAAACCGTGAGGGCAAGGCCATCACCAGCCCTGGAATTGGATGACCTAATTTGATTATATCACATGACAGTATTAATAACTCAGACGGTGGATTTAATGTTTCAAATGCCACTGATTCTGAAGTAGGTTGAGAAATAAGATATTCTATTGACATTGGGATTTGTCATAGTACTGGAACATCAGTCAGAACTGGGTCATCTACTAGTAATTAAAAGAAAATTGCATTTTTAGAAATAAGCAACACTTTATGTCAGATAACCAGACCTTGAAAGTTACTATTATCACTGCATCAACATTATGAATAATAATTATACTGCTCAGTCTTTGATTTGTTAAAAATCTGTAGAGGAAAATGTTGGTTTGATTTTTCAAGAAAAGGTCAATTCTCTTGTAGTAAAATATTCCCTTCTACTGGAAAGCTTGTAACAGTTGACATCAGTAACACTGACATCAGCAGGGAATTTACCCAAGTATCCCAGGGTTCATCTCCTAAACAGAGTTCAGTGACTTGAACTGACAAACACAGATTAAGGACCTTTCACTTCAGATCTTTTTTTACATTTCAGAAAAGAATGCCTCTATTTATTTTTAAAATGATGGTTTCATTGTTATTATTATAATGCTTTTATATAGACTTCAGTGTAATAGACTTCACATGAAGAAGGTCTTAGAAGTGGTGCTGATTTAATTGAAAGTGACTTATCCTTCGACAGAAAAATAGGAGCTACTCCTTGGCCCTTGCTATTTTTGTTGAATACAAAGAAATAAGACACACATAAAATGTTTCTGCACATCCTCTGACATCACACAACTTTATTGTGTCAATGTATTTAAAAATTTCCATCATGTAAAAATATGCCCATGCTGTACAACACACTGTGGAGAGATGAAATATTCCTAAATCGTTCATCTTTTGAGTACCAGAAACTGTCTAAACTTATTAGCTAGTCAATGTTTTAATAAGAACTTTTTTCAAGAATTCAGAAAAAATGAATAGATACACTCTGGTATATTATTTTTTGTATTATGTGATCAAGATTAGCTAGTATATATATCAATAATTCAAATACTGCTAAAGAAATAAGACAATGAGACTAAATGAAAAATGCACTAGATATCAAAATTCAGTATTTTAATTTTGTTGACCAAGTGGCTTGGGGGAAGAAAAAGTCTGCCTTTCTTTCCTAGATTTTTAATGCAGATGAAAGAGTTAAAAATAAATTTGTATAAATCAAGCTATGTCTCTGAAATTTGCAAATCCAGCTCTGCATAGCCAACAGATTTAGATACGTAAGAACAAATTTCAATAGGCCTTGTATTTACCCATCCTAAATCAGTCATACAAGCTTTTCTGATGACAAAGTATTAAACACTTGGTTTAAAATTCACGTCATTAGAATCATATGCTGCAATCAGACTTTTCCTGTTCATGAAAATACATATAATTAGAGAAAAAATATATTTGTCAGCTGCCAGATGTGCTATTTGCTTATACAGTACATAGTATAGACAGAGTGAGAAGGATAAGATATGTCATTTTGTCATTTTACAAACTCTCATTTTTAAGAGTTTTGAAAGCAGTTTTCTTCATAACGATAATCATCTCAGAGCTGCAGGAATATACAATTCTCTATCCTCTAGTGGCTTACCTTATTATACTTTAAGTGCTATGCAAAATCATCTTTGCCTTTATTTTGCAAAGCAGTTGCATAAGGGATTATGCCCATGAAGGATTGCAGATGACATAGTCCCTTCACAGTGGAGAAAAACATTTTACTACAGACAAGATAGGCACAAAGGAAGCAGCAGTATCAGACACAGTATACTTGTCCATATTGTCAGAAACAAAGTGAATTCTTTTTGCTACAAAAGAGGTCCGATTATGAGAAATAGCTGGGAACTTTTAAAATGTGACCTCTCATTGGTTCAAAATTCAAAGTCATTATGTCCTCCTGATTATGTTCCTACAGTGAAAGTATCTCATAAATTTTGAGTTTGGAAATCCAAGTTGTTCCGTCCTCAATTTCAACCCTTTTCCAAATTCAGCTGTGTTTTCACAGCACCTCGTTTACCTTCCCATCTCTTAGTTCATACATTTCATATCGATTTTAGGCTTTACATTAATAAGTTCTTAAAGGATACAGCTGCTGCCTCTGTGTGTTTTCTTTGCATCTTTAGTAAAGACATTAATGAGATAACTTGAGAGACTGATCTTGGTTATTAATTTGCAGCCTGAAAGAACTTCATATTGGCTTCCATCTCCTTGTAGTCCTCTGATCATCAGTCTGAATGTAGAAATATCACTATCAGCAGTTATCATAGACATCCTATTACACCCACTTTAGTCACACACTGCCATCTCCTCCCTGCATGGCAGCCTAGGGGTGAAATACACAGCTAATAAGGAAACAATTTACAACATTTGGAGGCATTTAAACCTCCTCAGAACTTCAAATAATTCCTAAAAAAGGGCATTTTAAGTTTGGATACCCACCCAGATAGTTACATATGCACATCAATATCTTGACTAAGCAGTAACAGGGTTAAGCTTTGTTTCATAAAAGAAGCAGTGCTTTACCCCAGGAATTCAAAACCTGTGGGGAATGTGACGCATTTCATGATGATGGAAATTGAATACAACAAAAGAGTATTTTGTCATATTCTAGACACATCAGGGAAAAAAAAAAAAGGCCTCTGCATTTCCTTCTTTAAAAACCAATTTTCTCTGTTAAAACTTTTCTCTATGACATGTTTCTCTGTAAATCATGTATGCTTCAAAACAATGGAAAACACATTCAGCTGCAATTTCAGTGCTAAATTCCTAGACAAGAATTCATAGGAAAGGGTCATGTTATTTACTAGAAAAACTAGGTCCAACATTTTGGGATGACAGTTGGAACAGACTGCCCTAGGAAGTGGTTGAGTTACCATCCCTGGATGCAGTTAAAAGATGGGTAGATGAGGTTCTTAGGGATATGGTTTAGTAGAGGATGAGTATGGTTGGATTTGATGATCTCAAAGATCTTTTCAAACCTTTCTTTGATTTTGTATTCTGGGTTGCATTACAAACACTGCAATCAAGGGATGTGATTCTGCCCCTCTGTTCAGCTCTCATGAGACCCCACCTGCAGTAATGTGTTCTGATCGGGGGCCTCCAGTACAAGAAAGACATGGATCTGTTGGAACAAGTCCAGAGGAAGGCTACAAAGATGATCAGAGAGGTGGAGTCCCTTTCTTCCAAAGACAGGCTGAGAGAGTTGGGCTCGTTCAGCCTGGAGAAAAGGCGACTCTGGGGAGTCCTTAGAGCAGCCTTCTGGTACCCAAAGTGAGATTTTAAGTAAGGAGGTGATAGACATTTTTGCAGAGCCTGCTGCAATAGGACAAGGGGTAAAGAGTTTAAACTAAAAGAGGATAAATTGAGGCAAGATACAAGGAAAAAATTCTTTGTAAATCCTGATCTTTTGTTTTGTTTTGTGAGGTGGCTTAGGGTTAGAGGTTTTTTTGTTTGCTTGTTTGTTAGGTTGGCAGGTTTTGGGGTTTTTTCAGATAATTTGGTCTAGCAAACTCTGGAACAGTCAGCAACTGCATTTATTCATTTCCATTATTCTTTTATCTCTCATTTATTTTTCAGCCAAAATAATTTAATGAATTTAACATGAATTCATGAAGATTTTGAGCCACTTCAGAACTCCCTCCTTCATGAAATCATTTATTCATTGAGAAAAAAACCAAATAGATCCTGCCAAGTTTTTCTTTAGTAGTCTAAACCTGTCTAGTTCTAAGTTCATTGTATATATAGTTAGCTTTTACTGACTTTGGTGGTTAAAAGAAGGTAAAATTGTATTTTTCATATTAATTTATGTTATGGAGTGAAAACATATTTAGCTAAAATATTATCATACCATAGTACAAGGTCTTTCAGCCCTATTTCTTCTCTTATTAGTTAGGAAAAAAGTGGAAGATTATGCCCATAATCCTCCCAAATTAAAAAAAAAAAGGAAAAGCAAAAGGAAAAGCATTTAATCATATGCAGGACTCCATTTGTTTTCAGAAAGGTTAACATTAACCTAACTTCATCATAACATTAAGTGCAGTATTAAATCATGCACATATTTTACATTAGACATGCTTAAATGTTAAGCTGTATAGAAATGAGCTGCTGGGATAAAGTCTTAACTTTGTAGCTTTAATTATCTTATACCGTCAGAGCAGATTTGGGAAGTGGGGTACATAACTTTAAATAGTTGTGATTTAATTAACCTTTCACATATAGTTTATTTTAATGTTAACAATCCTGTTTAATTAAGATACTGCTTGATAAAATTCTGTCAGAAGACTTTTGCTATCAGTAAGCTAGCAATGACATGCAAATATTTTTAAGTAAAGTAAACAGGATAGTATTCAGTCACATGAAAAAAGTGTTAAAATTCAAGTATTTGAATTTCTTATTTGCAGGGATTCAGTATGTTAGTATAAAGGATTAACATATGGAAGAATTTACAGCTAGTACTTTAAGATAAACCTAATCAATCTTCACTGAATATGGTAAAATAAAATATTCATCTGTATTTAAATTACACACAAAATATTTTGATGTATCTATTTTTTCTGCTCTCTCTTTGTGCATAAATACAGTAATGACAGCAGGCAATAAAATAAGTCTATAATTACTTTTAGCTGTTCCATTTTGGTGGTTACTTATCTTTTTTATTTAAAATAGGAGTTTGAAATAAGCTCAAAATAAATCAATATTTGATCTCCTTTGAAATCAGAACACTCAACACTGAATTCAAGAACCAATAGAAGTAAAGGTGAAAGTTGAAAAACCCCTGATATTCATGGGTTTGCTGTGTTGTCTTCTGTTTTTATCCATGGGCAGTGACCTGCACTTACTCCCAGGTGCTACTGGGTGTACTAGGCAACTGTGGTTATCACAAATATCAGGAAGAGCTATGCAAGAGTATAGCAGACCACAGTAGCCATGAATCTTGGAATCTACAAGAATGAACTAACTCCTACAAAATCATTTTCTGAGGCCAGTTATGCACTGAAGGTGAAAAGAGTATATGGGTTTTTTTGGGGTTGCTTGGTTTGGTTTTTTAAAATTTTGATTCTGTCCTATCTCACTCCATGTTACCTGCCTTATTCTGTTAAAGTATTTGGCTGCTATAGACAAAAAGTTTAGCATAGAGCTGCTTCAATAAATCCTACATTAGGCATCCAGTTTCATACACTGTTCTTTTCCATTGAAGAAAAAGACACTGCATAATCTTGACATCTCTGCTGTAATGGAGGAAAGATCTGTTCTACATTGCTGTTATTTTGCTAGAAAATTTCTTTTCTTGTGGGTTGGTTGCTTGGTTGGTTTTTTTTCAATAGTCAGTTTGGGGTACTGGGCAAATTAAACTAACCTAATAAACAGTTTACTTATGCCTACTTTAATTTTGATTGTATTTATCTTGCTACAAAGCTATGCATTCCCTGGAGAACTAATTTCTCACATACTCTTATCTGCAGTCCTTCACGCACATGTCGACACTTTTTTCATAGCACCATCGCAACAGAGTTCAGGGATACCCTTCTCTCACTTTTATGAAGGCCAGCCTTATGAACACCATGAACTCCTTTTGAACTACAGCAGCCACATTGTGTTCTCTCCTGCAGGGTTAAATGCTGCAGGATGGTTGGCTAGGACATTCTTCTATCATTCAGTTCAAGCAAACAGGTTTGAATATATCAACAGAGGTTTATAGGAAAGATGACCCAAAAGGAATTTAATTGATCTGGTAGTGCTGGTAGTTTAAGAATATATAAAGTACAGTCTGTTAAAACTAGTTAGTCCAAAAGGTTGTGGTGTAGTCAAGGAATTCTTTGTTTTTAAACTGGGTTACTCATCCCAGTATTGACAATATTAAATGTAAACTCCTATGATATTATTAAATTAACTTTTACTAATCCTACTTATAAAGAGATTTACTGCAGAGAGGAGAGATCAAAAGGTTAATTTATTGGAGAAACTCTCACTAACCATTAGTAAAATGTGCAGGTTACTACAATTCCAGACACAAATCAGGTTTCTATATAAAACAACACATTACATTATGCCGATCTAACCTCTGATTCCAGGGAAGACCTTTTGGGGTTGGATTATTGTGCTGTAGAAAAATATGCTTGACTAGTCTGAATGGACTCAACTTGAGACTGCTAAGAAATCACTAATTTTTCCAGGATTTAATTAAGTTCCATATCCCCACCTCATAGGTTGCTTATTTAAATATTTAATTTTTTAATAATGTAAAAATAATAAGAAAGAAGTATGTGTCAGGATGCTTGTCTTGAATAGTAAAGCATAAATACATCTATATGATTTAGAAGTTAAATCCTAATGAAAATTCACAGCCTAAAACTTCTAAAGCACTTCTATGCTTTTGAAAATGTTGCCTATGATCACTCAGATGTGAATCCTCAGCTGGTCTACTTGTCCAGGTTTCAATTCTCTACGCTGAAAAGCAATTGTATTCAGATTGGCTTTTGTAGGTAAGGACTGTAATTTAGAAAGGAAGCAATAGTGATTAAAAATTTTAACTCACTTCAAGACACTAAGAATGTGCAGTGTTCATACGTGCCATGCTAGAATATAACTTACCATACAAAAAAATCTTGATGTTTTGTCCTTAAAGCATTTTGTTCTAAAATGAATAAGATATTTTTTGTTAAGCCAAAATAGATCTCATATTTATATTACTGTAACTTACTTTGACTAATGGATCATTCCAGGAATTACTCAACAGAAAAGTCTGTTTCTGCAGTATTAAAATCCTCAATGAAAGTATAACATGACAATAAGCATGGGGAAGTGTGTGTAAATTTAAAATACAATTTTTT
Source organism: Laterallus jamaicensis coturniculus (assembly GCA_022605575.1). NCBI lineage: Eukaryota > Metazoa > Chordata > Aves > Gruiformes > Rallidae > Laterallus > Laterallus jamaicensis. The sequence goes on along the minus strand of JAKCOX010000002.1, from coordinate 62,633,744 downwards.
AAAGTTTCATAGAGCAGCATGAAAATGTTTTACATTAACACAGCAAAATGTTTCTGTGTATCTTGACTTGAGTTGCATTATGGACCTCCTACATTGTCCAGGATGATGTGATAATGACTTTTGCAACCAAAAATCACCATTACCCTGGAATGCTGAACCTCAATGCGTCAAAAAGGTCAACTTGCTTAAGCAAACACTTCAGATAGTATCAATAATTCAGAGATTGCTGGTTTTATTTGAGAATAAGTATGTACTAAGTTTTGAAAATATATATATTATTTATTCCCTCTTCTGATCAGTTTTAGGAAGTCCATATTTTACTCCCTTACTAGAACAAAGCAAAAACTGAAATAATAGAAACATAGAATGTACTGAGCTAGAAGGGACCCATAAGGATCATCGAGTCCAACTTCATCATAGTAAGCTAGGATGGAAACTTGAAAGAGAATAGCTTAAATATTGAAGACTAGAAAAATAAACATATACTCTCTACAGAAGCATATTCGTGGCACTTTTGTTTCTAGTTATTCAGGAAAAATGTACTCCTCAACTGAAATGAGCATTATTCAAATGTTCTGCAGTGGACATTTTAAATGTTGGTTGGCTTTACTAATTTTTTAAGTATTCATTAAGAATGTGTATTTATGGCACTACCCTACCTATTTCAATTAAAACAGGAAAATCAACTCTCAGAAGAATCAATTTGTTCATATTTCAGCAGTTCTTGGAAATTTCCTATTGAACTGGGATATCATTGGGCTTCACACTACTTGTTCACAAAGAAGTAATCTGTAAACCTATACAAGGCAAAGAGAAAAGGGCTAAAGGATAAACGAATAAAAATACAATGTATATCCTTGCTATAGAGAAGTACTTGAAGCTTAAGTGAATGTATTCTCAAACAATTTAAATGACATATTGCTAAAGGATGTATCCGCCTGTGTCCATGCAGTTAGATCTGGACTCCTCTGCCATTACCCAGAGTTGGGTAACTCTTATGACCTGCCCATATGCATTGTATTTCAACATATGTCCCTTAGCAGAACATATTTGCATGGACACACAAACATACTTTTAAGATGGCTCTGTTTAATAAAATAAGCATGTGGGTAGAGGAAGTTGGGTCATGTTGTATTGATTGCCAGACACACATACATCCAGGTTCTGAGGAACTAAATTCTAATGCACTGTGTCATCGTGAATTGTTAGCTTTCTATCTCAGCAAATCCATGCATAAATTCAAACTTGCTTCCAGTTCAAATAGCCTACATTCAGTCAAAACACTTTAAAATTAATACTATAGCTGAGCTCCTCTATGTTTCTGGATTCCAACAATTTTTCACCTTGGGTCTCTTTCTCTGCAAGGCCAGAGTTTAATGGAAGCAAAGTAGGATTGCATACATAGATAAACTCTCACAGATTTATGACTTGAATGCACTTGAAAGGCTCACCCAACAATACAACCTTCTGAGATGATGCTTTCATAAATATTATCAATTTTGGCAGACTATCAGGTACCCATGTCCAAGTGTGGAAAAAAAATTGCAAAGACTCGTAAAAACATGCAGAGTTAAAGGGCAAATTACTAGTCTCTATGCAGTGCTAAGTAGTACAAAAATAGGTAAGTCACAGAACATAAAAATAAGAAACACAATTTCCAATGAGATGACTCCTGGGCAGATATCTCCTACACTGCACACACCATCACCTCCTTTTCATCAGTGATTGCCAGCAGAAAATAATCCCTCTCTACTCTAATAAACAGTAATAAACTGAGAAGAACGGGGGCCAACCTCCCATGGAAAATGGGAACAGGAAAATAGGTCACCACAATCATAATTTTCTGGTGTTATTCACAGGTGCAAAAATATCGAACACATAGATATGTAAGCTTATATGAAAACCATTAACATGACATACATTTTTAAAAGCACCCAATCCATTATGTTCTGAAAAGGAATTCTGCTATTCCATTTGTACAAAACCTCATTTATGCAAAAAAAATTAAAGCTGCTCTACCAACACCTACACTTCAGAAAGGTCTATTTAGTTATTAAATTAGTAATAGTGTAATGGGAAATGGAAAGAACTAGATTATACTTTGAGAAAACCCAAAATAACAAGAAAATGACAACTTGCAATGAGGGAAACACAGACCATATTTACAAGTCTAGGAAAAAAAATAGAAAAAAGACAAAGAACAAAGAAAACCACCCCTTTTACATCATAATATGTATAACATTGCAGTGTTTGTAGAAAAGCATTGCTCTGTTGTAAAAAAAAATAAAATCCCTGTTGTAAACATATAGACTGTCCCCCGTCCCCCCCAAAAAAGCAAACTCAAGAAAAGCGAATTTTTAACCATTTCAAGTCTGTTTAAAGAAACTGAACCCAATGAACATCAGGACCCACACAGAGTTCAGAAGCTGCTGTGGTTCCCTTTTTATGATTGAGCCGGTAGTAAGGCTCATGTCCCTACATGTAATATGTCCCTAATACACACATATGAGAAGACGTGATTGGCCACCAGTAGATAAACATAGGCAGAGGAGCAGTGACTTTTGATGCACTAGATACAAACAGTACTTATGTAAATGTTCTGGCATTCTCCAAGCTGGCCCAGACCTGGTCTCTTCCAATATCCAGCTCCAAGATGAGACAGAAAAAACTATTTGCTAGCTAGTCTGACTTTAATATGCTGACATCTCACGCACACACAAAAGAGGAGTAGGACTCACATAGTTCTCTCTATAGATAGAAACAGGACTAGAATTTACCAAGAAGCAAGGACAGTCTGCTGCGATCGTGGACAGGACTCAGACAAGAGCACTGGCCTGCAGCTTGTTTACATAAGACTGTCCTCTTTAATTTCCCATCTTATCCATTTTTTCATCCCTTTTCTGACATTTTATCTTTCTCCTCAGCCTGTTGATTGACATAAAGTTCAACATGAGACATCAATGTGCTCTTACAACCTCATCCAGGACTGAAGCCAAAACAGTGTGACCAGAAGGTCAAGGGAGGTGATTCTGCTCCACTGCTCCACTCTTGTGGAAATCCACCTGGACTACCAAATTCAACTCTAGGATCCCCAGTACAAGAAAGATACCGAGTTTTTGGAACAAGTCCAGAGAAGGGACACAAAGATGATCAGAGGGCTGCAGAGGTAGTTGGTATTTTTCAGCCTTGAGAAGAGAAAGCTCTGGGGAGACCTTATAGCAGCCTTCTAGTACCTGAAGGGGCATATAGGAAAGCTGGAGGGGGCTGTTTATTGGGAAGTGTAGTGATAGGACAAGGGATAATGGGCTTAAGCTGAAGGAGGGTACATTTAGATTAAATATTAGGAAGAAATTCTTTACTGTGAGGCTGGTAAGGCCCTGGCACAGGTTGCCCAGAGAAGCTGTGGATGCACCCACCCCAGAAGTTTTCAAGGCCAGATTGGATGAGGCTTTGGGCAGCCTGGTCCAGTAGAAGGTATCCCTGTCCATGTCAGGAGGATTGGAACTAGATGATCTTTAAGGTTTCCTGCAACCCAAATCATATTGTGATTGAATGATTCTGTAATAAATTTTACACATTCTCATAATCCCCTCAAGCATCCCATAAGAAGTTTTACACACTCTCATGATCCCCCTTTAGTAAGCATTCTCTTCCACATCAGATCCAGGATACTCTCATTTCCCTTCTGACCTATTACAAAATTGTAGTTGATTCTGCCTCAAGTCACTCCTACATGGTGCCTTTGACAGCCCAACCAGCGGCTGGTCTTTATATGGACCTTGCTATCTTCGTCTCCTTAAGGTCTCTGGATCCGTGTTTCCAGGGTTTTTTTGCTTTTCCTGTTGCTTATCTTGACCTTTTAACCAGATGTGCTTACTAAACAGATTTTCTGCACTGCAGTTATCCTTACAGAATCATGCCTAACATTCAGCCTAACCCTTTTCCCTTATCTCTCACTTTCTCTATGAGTAGATTTAAGCATTTTTGAGAAATTGTAAATTGAAAAGAATACAAGGCACATATTCTGCAACACATCTTGCTGCATACCCATATCCCTTTTCTATTAATTAAATGTATTTTTCAATTCTCTGATTCTCTCAAGTACAAGGACCACTTCAAGAAGATTGATTAGGAGACATTAGTTTTCCGCCTTTTTTTAACAATAAACAACAATGCTGATTATTTGCTGCTGTTGAGCCAGATGATTTAAATATTTAATTCAGCCTTTAAAAAATTACTATGAAAGCTCAAGTTTCACTCAAATTCTACAGACATTTTAGTCTCGGAAACACAGGACTGGCTCTGTATTATATTAACCATATTGTCTGCCTCACTGTATTTCTTTTCACACTCATTAAATAAAAAAAACACCAAAAATTGGAAGACAGGAATTTTTAGAAATCTTTTCCATAAATGTTTTAAGTTGTGTAATAGCATTTACTTCTCAGAATGCATGTTTTCTGCCAAATCCTTTATAGACAAATTAAAAGGCTTTTATCCTGAAAATACATATTTCTGAATTTTATCTTCTTACTTATTTAAAGCAAAATTTAAGTCATTACTATACTGAACCTTTTCTGTTAACTGTTCAGAGACCTCAGTTTTACACCAAGCACAAACGTTAATTACCCATGCTGTCTAAAATTTATAAAACTCTGAAGATCTGAAAAGCTTGTTTTCCGTAGCGTGATCACTGTTAAGAGTATCTAGGTACTTCAATGGATTAAATGGCTAAGCCTGACAACTGTAATTTTTCCTTAAGTAGCTTGACTAAAAATGCCACAAAGAGATATCCTGAGATTTTGATCTTGGGCA